>JAGSMS010000011.1:6126250-7452500 GCA_029286595.1 Bhutanitis thaidina
AAAATCAATTGGCGACCAACTTCAGAAAATTATTTAAGAGCCGTGGTTGTTTTAGTAATCAAGGTGCTCGCTTTAATTTACTTCAACGCGAGTTTCAGGATTCGCTTTCGAGACCTCAGAGATTGCCATTTTAAATACATAATTTACCAAATGCCTGGCGGTGAACAAAAACATTGAAAAACAAGAATAAAAAGTGAAATAATAATAAATATTATTTAGAGTATATTCGTATTCCGCCAGTATTGCGGTAACAATGACTCTTTCCAGCTCCAAAACCTTCTTAAATATTGAGAGGAGGCATTTGTCCAGCTTACCATACTTTACTTCATTTTTAATTCACACTTTGATAATTCCATCAACAGATGTCGCTACCAGTCTTTTAAATCACACTAGGGTTGGCCTTGGCTGAAAGGTTCGAATATACATCAATGATATACGGCTTTCAACCATGTTGACTTCCTTGTCTCGGGGAGCATAGTGCGCAGTGATCGTAAAGTGAGAGCACTGATGCTGACACCCAAAAGTTATCTTGTATAACTAACCGCGTCCGGCTGCCGTCAAGGGAGTCCGAACGCAATTTTTGAAAGGCCCTTTTACTTCAGAAAGGGCACATCCCTTTATTTAATGTAAACTGTCGTCAACGTTGGTAGGTCAAGGTGAACATGATTTACTATCTAATTACTATGTAACTAGTTAAAAAACCCAATTGATTTGATAGGCTCTTAAGCTCAATGCTACTCTGAATGTCATATTTAGTTGTGTAAAGAAATACAATAGTAGTTATGAAGTAAAGAAGGAATAAGATCTTACTTATTTAATGTTATGATAATACTCGGGAGAAACGATATCAACTAATGAATTAAAATAAAACCTAAACCGATAATTAAAAATAAGTCACAGTCCTCTGGGAATGATTAATTAGGGTGGATTGCTTCCTCACTTGTCACTATTAATTATGGAGAAAACTTTAATTTCAGAGGCGCTCAATCCCGGTGGTGCATCGATGTGCACCCGAACCTGTGATATGTGCGACGCCGTCTCCACGGCCGCGCTGTCGGATACGCACCAACCCATGGCTGGGCGCCACCTCGCCCACTGCGCGACGGAAGACTCCTCTGCTGCCTCAACAGTCCCTGCAATGCCCTCAACCTCAGCCACAGTTGATTTATGCGCCGTACTCTGTAGATTCGCAGGCGATATATGGTTCGAGGTAAACATTAATTCAGCACTTAAATTAAATATGGTATTAGAGCCTCGCCTGTTAAGCATGCATGGTCATTTCTTTATTTAATATTTAAATGGGAATATAATGGATGACAATTTGAAAATATGTAAAATCAGGTTTTAAGCCTGTGTACTTTTATATAGTTAGACATTGTGGATACCTCTGTTTTTCTTGGAATAACTCTTAATGCAACGCTTCAATGAAGGCTCATTTATCCAAACTGCCTAGCAGACTTAGCTCTGAACCATACTTTCATCTTCTTGATCAGCCTATTTTAGTCCACAGATGAACATAGGTCTCTTCAAGAAAGTGCCTGCAAATGCCGGCATTTCTTCGAAGGTTTGCCCATGTTCACCACTCTAGGCAAGCGGGTTCAGAGCAGTGATGATGCTGTTTCCCGTCTAGTGATGGATTGGGATTTGGGTTCGGCAAATTAGGATAATGGATAATCCGCCATCATTCGGTCGCCAGAGCCTTCTTTGTTTGCTAGCAGGGTGCACGATGTGTAGGTGAGATTGACATTTGGGGAAAGAGATGGTATATATATAGGAACCCCTTACTTACAATGCATTGTAAGAAAAATGAGACGTCTGACCGATGAAGAGTTATTTTCATACCATAATGTCATACTCGCATGGTATCTTGCTGAGGGGACATGCAGCTCAAATAGAAACTATATTCATCGTGCAAAAGAGGGCCATATATGCTATTTATAACTTAAATTCTGTAACATCTCTTAGAGGTATAACATAATATTAATACAAATTTTAACCTTCGCTTCGCAACGTATATATATATTTACATATATATGTATATATACGTAACATATTGTTTTTAATGTTTTTATGTCATTATATATATGACATAAAAACATTAAAAAGCAATAATGATATACAACATAATGTAAATAGGTTTGTACAACAAAATACTAGTAAGTCTTCCCATCGACAGACTCAATAAAATTGTTAAGCTAAGACTTTTTGAGAAAGGTTATTATAATGTAAAGGGATACAGGATAAGAACTAAAAATTATTTAAACAAAAAATTACAATAAACTGGTTTTTTTCGCCAGATTCATCTGCGTCGGAGGAACTTGATTATTAACGGTGGTACATAGATAAGATATTATTGACTTTTGGCATCATCATCATCATCATCATTTCAGCCTATCAGAAGTCCACTGCTGAACGTAGACCTCCCCCAAAGATTGCCACGAAGCTCTCTACTTCATACTACTATCATATCATACACTCTTCTACTATCATAGTCTTCAATTATTACAAATCGACCTCATGAATACAATTACAAAAGCTTATATAAGATTTTTTTATTTAAGTTCAGACGTAAATGATTTAGGTGGGGTGGACTATGTATTCATTTATCCTTTCTGTGATCTGTGTTTGATGGCCGTAGTTGCGTAAAAGTAGCAGTTATATATAACATCTATAGAGCATATTTATGTACATACACACATAATAATAGAATATAATGTACGCTTTAGTTTAATACATTTTAAGAACTGGAATTTTCAGGCCTTTTTTTGTAAATTCAGAGCTTTTACGCTTTGAGACATTCTTTATTCCATTCTCCCGGCAGAATTATAAAGGCACGAGTCGTTTAAAAATATAATGCTATGAACAACACTTCCTTTTTGTGTACGGAACAAACGAAAGACAAAAGGAAGTAGTGTAATAAATATTAATATGTAATCTGTTTATGTAACATAATATTAAGCCTACCTAGTGAGCATTTTCTTTTTTTATTTCTTGTTTTTCATACGGAAACTACAATACTAATCTTCGTTCTCAGTTGCGTATTACAGTCGGGTAGAGCTATGAGTAAAACATTTTTACTCCAAAATTTTTTTTTGAAGCATTATTTTTAAAGAAAGACCACGTCAAAAATTTTCTAAATTGCTCTATTTTACCTCTCCTAGCGTATTAATCGTTAGCTTCCCTCCCAAGTTAATTGCTTCCACTGATTGCGTCATTCACTTTTTGCCCCGTAGCATCCGGTTCTATCTCGGCACCGTTGGAATTGATGTTTGAGCGTGATATACTTGTTTTACATTTACGTACTTGGAGATCTGTTTCTATCCGGATGGATAGGTGACTAGTTTTTTGATAGTTTCTATAGAAAACGTCATCTATTAGCTGACACTCGAATATTGCAAAACACGTAGTCACTTGAATATTGTAGTTAAAAGAAATTAATAAAAAAAATATTTTAGACTCAGGTCTCGATTATCTCTTTACGTGTAATAGCAATAGAATTTACTGTTGCAACACGTCATGCCTGATTATTTTCGTAATGCGCGTGCGTGAATATTATCTATTAGAATACGAACTCAAACTATATATTTTGAGCAATCAGTGCAACAAACGAAGCCCTCTGGCGACCGATTGATTGCAAAAAATGCTTACCTATAACCCGCACATTCGGCAAATATTCAATCTTCCGTGCCAAGACATGCTAGCTATTTATTGGTGCTTACCTTACCATGAAGGACTGATGGTGGAAAATTCACCCGAATAAGAACATTACGCTAAATGCAACAGGCTAGTGAGAAGTTCAGCATCTCTAGTACTGGTGCAGCCCTCAGCAAACTGCCTGCCCAGCTAGTTGGTGCTTACAACGAAAGTGCTATCTCTAGCAGAGGAAAGGCTTAATTACTAATAAACAATATGTAATTTTCCTTTCAGGTCGCCGCACTTATCACCGCATCTTTCACCGGAGCGTTATCGTTCACCGTATTACCGCGGCGGTGTGTCTAGCGACGAGGAATGTCGCGATGTCAAGGCACGCGGTAGGGAGACGGCGATATTATCAGACGCTGATGTTGACTCCGACGGCGACACGGGGTTGGACGGGGGCGACGAAGATGAGACGGACTGCAACGTGACGCCAGGACGACGGCGAGCTAGACGGCGGAGACCCCCGCGTAGACCTCCGCGCTCCGCAGGTACGGCATTTACAATGGTTACAAAGGATCGAGGGAAAAAGATTAGATTTTTCGTATTCTATATACAAATCCGAGATGTTTTTGATCATATTTTATTCACATTTGATTATAATACATCAGCCATTATGTAGGTAGTAACATAATCTCATAGTTGTAGAGATTGTCGGACTTCTAATCAAAAAACTGCGACGAGTAGTTTTGACAGTCCTCTCTTGGTGTTAACCCAACACTACCTAAATAATTCTGAAGGTCAGGGTTATATGGTGGATGCATTCACATTTCCCAACCAAGCGTTCTCAATATTTGCGGAGCGGCTAAAGATGTGTGTGGCCTGACGTCATCAGGATGTAAAACCACACTCTTTCTGTTGATCAATACCGGCCGTTTTTTCTCTATTTCTTGCTTAAGTGTCATCAGCTGTTGGCAGTAGAGATACGAAGCGATGGTTTTGCCCGGCGGTAAACGCGCATAATGAACTGTACCTTCCAATCCCACCATACGCAAATCATCACCTTATTGCGAGTTGATCCGGGCTGCGCTACGGTCTGTGGAGCGTGACTGCCCTTTCACCATGATCTTTTTCCCACGTTCTTGTCGTAGGTAAAACACTTTCCAATACCAGTGATCAATATTTTAAAAAACGGTTCGGTTTCATTACGTTTCAATAGAGAATCGCAAATGGGTACACGATTAATTAGGTTTATTTCAGTCAACTCGTGTGGCACCTAAATATCGACCCTTTTTCTATATCCAGACTTTTTCAAATGGGTCTAAACTGTTTTGTGGTCATCCTCTTGCTCTTCAGCTATGTCGTAACTACTAATATGCCGACCTTGCTCCACTTTATCAAAAATGGTCTAGACCTTTTCCGTAACAGGTCCACCAGCGCGAGCATCTTTGATATCAAAATTCCTGGAGTTAAAACGCTTGAACCAAATTTGAGCTACTCTTACTGACTCTTACTCTACTCGCTGTTTGTAATAAAAATTCAAAATATATCGAATTTCTTCCTTAGATTTACTAATTTTGCCAGACAGAAAAAAATAGAATAATGGCCAGCGTTTTTAGCTTTTATTTTTCTGTTGTGTTCAAAATTTCATCATTTCAATGGTAACAAAACCAGCCAGACACACAAACAGTACAAACAAAGAGATTTAACTGGAACTTTTCAATTATGAAATACGAAAAAACTTTCTCCCCTACCACCACTTTCATAATCAACGTGTTTATTTACTACTTTCGCTTTAAAACCCGAAGCAATATTATTGAGAACTGCGGATTCACTATTATCAACGTAAAGAATAGACTGATGAGTTGGTAACACCGTTAAGTATAGTAAAGTGGTTTAATTACCTATTACTTCTCATTCTTTTCTGATAATTAGTCTCATTATTTTATTTAAAAAACGACCAAGTGCGAATCAGATTCGTTCACCGACTGTTTACGTATATCTGTGTTATGTTCTTTATAAAATAAATGTTTTTTTTTCTTTGGTTCAGCTTGTTAACGTTAAAGCAACACTTACACTTGGACAATGTTTATTTTTCACTACTAGCGCTTAAAGGATGGAGCAAAAACTAAAAAAAGTTGACCAAATAAACACGCCTCTTGTATGGGGAATGGGGAATACTTACTTTTTGTTTTTTTATTATTTGATAGTATAAGCCATAATCACAATTATCCTATGAAAGTTTCAATCAGTTACCTATTATGGTTCAAAACATACCTTTAAAGGTAGGACAGATAGAGAGATAGACAGACGATCGGACAAACAGACGGCGTAGGCTTTAATAGCACTCCCCATGGAACCCTAAAAAGAGTGCTAGACGAGCATGTCCATCTGATGGCATTTGGTTATTGAGCACATAAATACCTACATCTCGATTAATTAAAGAACTACTGCAATATAGTACATCCTTATGATGTACTTTGGTGCAAGGCCTCGTTGTCAGTAAATGGGTTACGCGGTATCGCTACATTTTCTGCCCGGTTACGTTGGCATTCTTTGAGAGTCAGTGACCAGGAGCTACTGCGATCTACGATCCAAAAAACTAATATTACTCTTATATTAGTTTTTTGAGTCATATAGTTCTTAAATTTTATTCTAGGAGCCACCCCACCTCGGGTTAGACGTCGTAACCCGGCACCATCGGCACCCCCCGTGCGAGAGAGGGACCCCCTGCTAGAAGCGGATAGAGAAGCGGAGAGAAAGTACCGTGAGCTCATACGGGAGGCGGAGAAGCTACTCGTGACGGTGTCCCGAGCGCCGCTCGAGCCGCCTCATAACCCACGTGTTAGAGAGCTTCGAGCCACTGAGGTTAGTGATAATACAAAAGTCTTTGCCACGGTAGATAAAGAAAGTTAAACGAAAATAGGTTAATGCTTTTCGATTGTTACGTCTATTGCCCTGTATAGTACCGGCAACAGTAACAGACAAGCGTTGTCCAAACATGGCTGGCTTGGTAGTAGCTGAACGTTTTACTGCAGCGCTGCGGGTAGTAAGTTTTGTTCCAATCGGGTCGAGTATTTGTATGAACTATATAATTTGTTTGTAAATTGTCTCTATGACACAGGAGAAATTCCTGGAGAAGAGGATAGATGTTTTTTTAAAAAAGGAAGAACGAAGGAAGCGAAAAACAACCTTGCATTGTAGCATTTGGAGATGTATTTGATTTGTTGATGTGAGTTCTTTGTAGAATCTTGTGATTTAGCTTAGATAGTTAATAGAATCAATTATGACATAATGGAGAGAAAGGGAAACAAGGATCTTTGGTAAGATACGCATGGAAAAAACAGCGTGCCTTGTTTTTGAAGGGCACCATATTAGATTTTATTTTGTGGCTTTATTAGGATTATTTCTATAGCAAAGAACATGGGGTACAAGAAGGAGTGATACAGTCTTTTTTCCAAATTGTAACCTCATATGCAGTAGTGTACACTAGCGAAATACAAATTAAAACTACATCACTATGTGGGGGAGTAGCGCTCATCAACTTGTATGCTCGGCTTGGCATTTCTTCCAAGTTTTGCCCATACCTGTGTATGGAGTATTGCATGCGCTTTCTTAAAGGGTTATATTCAGCAGTCGAATTAGTTAAGCTGATGGAGAAGAAAGATTGAACTGAAAAACTGAAAATATAAAGAATAAAAAATAAAGGATTTTTATAAGAATTAATGTTTCTTTGTGTTTTTGTCCCTTATAGACATGCAAACCACTGGATCGTTTCAGTTTAAAATTATCCGTTATGTTCGGCTCATTACTGGAAAAGTTTAGAGCAAAAAATCAATATTTTCAAAAATAATCACTGTGAAGCCAGGGTTCAGTTAGTATAAAATAAACAATCACGACGCTGATATAAACATTGATATTATTCGTGATATATTATTATTCCTTGTGGGTGTGGAATCGCAAAACCTCACATTTGAAGATAGTACACCGTATTTGAGAACCAACAAGGGTATTGGGCCATATTAACTTCATTCCATACATAGCCCCAGACACTCATGCATGTTGTGTCCGCTTCGTGACGTTGTTCCGCAGGCGGACGCACCGCGGCGCAGTCCAGAGCGCACGCACGTGACGAACTTCATCCGCGCGAACTCGCCCGAGGCGCCGCGGCGCACGTCGCCGGTGTCGCGTCGTTCGCCGCTCGCCGCGCCCGCGCCGCCTCCCCCACCGCCCCGCATGCCCACGCACGCACTCGCCTACGACCGACCACACTCTGAGCCCCCTAAGCGAAAAGCGTACGTTCGCGATGAGGTTCGTACAGATCCGCTGACCATAACTTGTGCAGTAGATTCCTAGATCTGCTTGTTCTTGCTGCTGATCGAATGGGCCGGCACGACCGGGGTAGTACCACGACCTCGCAAAAAACCTGCGTGAAGTAGAGCCATCTTGTGCTTCTGCGTTGTGTTCGTTGAGTGAGGTAACCAGAGGCCCACTCCTCCTCTCCTCGTCGACCCTCACATCTCAAAAATTTCATTTTAGGCCCGCAACGCTCCTGCAGCACCTCCGGTGTTGCAAATGTACGTGGGCGACGGTAATCACTTACCATCTGGTGAGCTGCTGGCACGTTTGCTAGCTATACGATAAAAAAAATCTATAACACTGCTCTGTTTGTACGTTGCACCTTCAGCAGTTATATTATGCCATTGAAGTAGTTGTTGGTCAATGTATCGTGGTCACGATCGTAGAATTGGCAAGAAATTGTAAGTCATTTCATGAAATGCCCTCATCTTGAATTCATGAAATTCATGTAGTCATGTACATGAAACACATTCTAGTAAATTTTATTCTATGTTTGAAAACCCTTCAAAATTTCAATATTCAAAAGCATGAAATTATAAGGACTTTTCATCGTACTTGTATGCCCTTCTAAAATATTTAATGGGAATTCGAAGTGCGGATTGCCCATGTGTTCGGCGGAGATGGAGAACATCGTGAGATAATAAATTATACGACTTGGATACTTGATAAATTACAGTAAGGTCAAACCTGAAAAATTTATCCACGGTACCGACAGAATGAGTGCAGTGTGTTGTGGTAACACTACTATTGCATTATGCAGAGTCGAATACCGTTTTGTTGCTGCTTCTCAATAAATTCATATAAGTACTAACTTTGAGAATATGTTAGTTTTAATTTGTCAAAAACCGATTAGTTTTATACTTACAAGGATATGGACTACGAGCTATGTGGCCGCTTCAGTATGCTGAAATGCTGGTGGAACTAGGGCAGATCTGCGAATAACAAGTTTAAACTTCAATAAGCAATGTAGCCCCCATTGACTAACAATAACCGGACATACATCGTCCAGCTACCCATCACAAGCAAAATATAATAATCAGTGTTTTTATTAACCAGGTAATGCAAACATTGGAAGGGCTCCGGAAGAGTCTTCAGCAGCAGTCGGCACTACTGGCAGTACAGCGGACGCGACTCGACTCCCTATAGCCTACTCCCGTCCCAGATATCATTGTAGTGTAGGTTCCACTCATACAGCCGATTTCAATATCTAATCTTTCGCCGGTTTTACGTTCTATAGATAGATGTTGGACAGAAATTACATACAAGTTGTGTCAAATTCTATCTACGATCATAGATCGAATATTAAAAATCGCCGTTAAACTTCAATATTTTTAGACACTTGTAATCTGCGTTACTTTAATTTCAATATTTTTTACCCCAAATTTCTATTATATTTAGGACTGAAAAGTTAGAAGTGAGTAGAAAATTGTTATCATTACAGTATTTATTTAATTACAAGAAATTGGTCACTAATTTTAATATTTACGTTAACTTATTTTTAAAAGTTAAGAACTTGGAATGTAAAATATAAAGTTTATGTGGTTGTTATTTCTTTGTTTTCTTGTATTTTAGACCTTCGTTTTTTTAGGATATTGTTCGCCAAGTTTGCTACAAATCTTTCTTAGATATGTGACATTACAATTATTTCGTATAACGGGCTTAGTGTAATTCCGTAATTGTGCAGTAGTTCTTCCATTTATCTGTTAAATCCCTCCAGTTTTCTAGTCAAGAAGTAATCGATTGTAGTAGGTAGCTTCTTGTTGTCGTTTGATGTAGACGAGGCCACTTTATTATCTTCCATCTATTATTCGTAGCTAATTATATAATAATTTTATTACTATGTAGCTAGTTTAGTGGATTTACTGTTGGTATCTAGCAAGGTTGGTGATTCGATTTGAAAAGAAGTAGAAGCTTAGGGATTTTGTGAAAATTTCTTTAATTTTTATAATTTAAGTATGTAACTTAGCCAGACATTGAAATTTTCTTTACAATTCGGACCTTAGCAAAAAAATTCATCAAAATCGGCCAAGTGCGTTGGCCTACAAATGGTGCAGAGTTCCGTAGTCATCTTTATATACCTACCACGCAGTTTGTCCTCTATAACTGGGAACTGATGACGCGGTATATTTATTAATTTCCTGGGAATAGTAATGGAAACTGTCCGGACCTGCCCACTAACATTTGAATGCAGCACATTTTTGTAAACAAACAGTCTGGAATATTCTCGAGATTATTCTTAAGTTATTGTACTTCCAAAATAAAAAAAAAATTGTAATCTACAGGACAGGATCCCTCTCACAGAAACATTTCATCCTCACTTTACATGTACAGGGAGTTTACCTTTGCCTGTTAAAACTAAAATAAGAAAAAAAGAAACAAATTTTGAGGTCATCTTTTGATGACTTCTTTTAACTGGTTTCTATAAATAGGTCATCCCATCATTGCTAGGTCAATAGTGAGGAGAGTGCCGGTAAGACATTCTGTAGCACGCGTGTACTCGAGTAGCGCTGTAGTATTAGCACTAGTGAGGGGTCTATACCTAGGGTTAGGCGATCCGTCGCCACGGGGCACTAAGACTGCATTGTAGAATATGCGTTTCTTGCGTATGCGTTTACACGATGTTTACTCCTTTGTAACAGGGTTCAGTGATGATTATTTTGTAGAAATAATCACTGCATTTTGAGGATAATTAATTATAAGCATAATTATTCAAAAAAGTGCAGAAATTTATTCTCTGTTATAACTTTTTACGAGTGTATTATTTTAAATTTACGGTTAACATCTCTTACAGCCTGAAAAAACATACGAGAGTTGTTATTGCTGAAAATATTTGTCTAGAGTTTGAGCCCTGATTTTTGACATTGACACTAGGCTGATGTTTGGATATTATTTACCTAAACATAAGTTACCTAGTTTTAAGTTTAGGTGTACGTTCATTGATCTAAAAATAATTTAATAGGTATATACCTGCGTTGAATTCTCTTGGACTTTTATTTTACTTTTATTGTTTCCGATCACTGTTATTTTATTAACATAAAATTTCTTACGATTTATTTATTGTACATTACTTTTAGTAATTATAGCATTTATTTTTAACAGTAGTTATATAGAAACAGTTAATATAATTAATTAATACATTTCATTAATTATTTCGTAGTTTTGTCGAAATACTAAAGCAAACTGGTTATTGTGTATTTAAATTTGCAGGGGACGTTCAGAATAGTTAATATAGGCGAAAGGTGAAAACAAATCTAAATTTTAAAATAAATCAAATACTATGTCCTTTTTGTCTTTTAAATCTATTATTATTACTCATTAAACTGGTGGTCACTCATAAAATCTAACACCAACTATATTTTACCAACACGCGTAGCACGCGCAAGATCTCGTTGCAAGCGCATCTCATCTACCGTAAAAGCGTACGTGTAGTTTTTGCCTATAAATCACATTATTACCATATTATTTATAATTAAAAGTAGAACTTTATTTCCACGTATTTACAATACTGCAAAAATCGGAATCTTATTACTTATATTTTGAACTTAATTATGGAATTTGGATATAACGTAAACCACATTCAAACGTCCATTTCGTTTAAAATTAACGCGTGCTACTACCTTTTCTCTTTTTCATATAAATCTTTATTTTTTATATATTTATAGTTTATTTTAAGATTAATCAAAACAATACCTAATAGTCAAAATGGACCTTGAATATGGATTAAAATGATACTCTTTTAGCATTTAACGTACACCATATTGCAGGATAAATTATTGTGTTTATAGAGCTGTCGCATGCTGTAAATGGTAACAACCGAAAAAACCTAATTCCGTAATTTTGCGTAATTCAACCGTGAAAAGTAATAATAAATTCAATCAATTAATAGCCATTATACGTTAAATGTTTGTTTTACGTAAAGGTAATTATTGAAATGTAAAAAAATGTTTATTACTTTAATAGTAGACTTAGTGATATTCTCTTAATTTTTTTCTGTTTAGCGACTAGTTCGGGAGGTCAGATTTATCTGGATACCTGAGCTTATTCGGTGTGACTAATGATAACTCAGGTTGTATTAGTCAGCTAATAAACTTTACTTATATCTCTCTTATAGTAATTACCACTCTGTTCGGTATTCCTTAAAAGTATAATACTCTGTGTAATTTTATACTTATAAAACTTGAATGATTGTTTTGTATAACAGCTACTTCAATATTAAGAATTCACTAAAAATTTAGCGTGTATTACAAAATACACCAAACATGGTCGAGGAACCAGGGCTCTCATAAGCCGGAGTCCTATATTTTGTTAGTGCAATTTTGGAGAGCACCACGCCGTAAGCGAAGTTCTCTCCAGCTATTAAATGTAAATATAATAGTTGTTTTTTGTAAGTATAAATAAGATTTATACGTTTAGTTGAATTTTAATTAAAACAATTGTACGAAAGATTGGTTTTTCATTGATTAAAATAATAATAACAAAATTGGTATCACGAGGGTTTAGTAAAATAGACTTAAGTAATATGCCTGCCATTGATTATATAGACCGGTGAATTCTAAATGAATTTTTTTGATGTAAATCGTATAATTGTCACATTTTCTACTGCATGACATGCCTAACTGACATGCTGACAGCACAGCAATAAATAATACCGACCAGAAAATAAAAAGGTAATCTGCCCAATAACTACAAAACACATCACCACCTAAACACGTAATTTTTCATATGTCGTCCATATTAATAAACAAAAAATCACATTTTATGGCATTCATAACCAACTTACTTCTAGGTAAATATTTTTATTTAATTAATTAACACACTGATTATCCTTGTTTATAATACAATATTAATAATATACTAGGCGTAATTTATGTTAAGTACTTTTATTTATCTAAAAATTGCGGAATACGAAAGATCGGTTCGGCCTCCGGTAGATGCTGGTTCAATATATTTATATTTTTTCCGAAGGACCAGTGGAATTGCACGTACCTGTATGGATAACAAGTAATTGTTCGGTCCGGTGTCCAATTTATGTTTGTTAACTGCCTCCACGACACAGAAGAAATTCCGTAGTAGTAAAGTAAGGGCGTCAGGTATTTTTTTTTAATAATTCATACAGCAAGAAAAAAAATAAAACAAGGACGCTGTAACGGCACCCACAGAAATAAAAAAGAGAGTAAGGTCGACGCCCTTCCTTCTTTCGTTAACACGGATCAGAGCACTGCACAGTCGCAGCCAGTGTAGACACAGCATCAGCAGCGTCGTTGATCTTTTTATTTATTTTAATTGCGGTTCTTTTTCTCACGCGCCACTTCCATTGAAGCTGATATGGCTGCCGGGCCAACAGCGTATCTCTTCTCCGTGGGACTAAATAAATTATTCTTGAAATTTCATTGATACACATTCGCTATCCCTTCACGTATCACAAGGTATATTAAATGAGTAAAAAAAACCTAGAATGTGAAACTGAACCTTCGATGAAAAGAATGTGTCTTACATTCCATCCCAAACGCTTTCCATCGGGCAAGATTGAGGTCAAACGCAAGCCTATTTTTTCATAAAAAAAAAACCCAGCGCATTCCTTTATTTAATAAGATACACCAGCAGCATAAAAACTAATAGAATTTACAAACAGCTTACAATATTTAATTTAGTTTCGATTATTTGGAGTTACTCATTTTTAAACGTTTGTTTCTCTGCGACGGGCACCGGGTTTTCTGGAAGCCGTGGCTTCGGTTTCGCCAATGACTGTAAACCAATTAAATGCCAAATGTGTTCGAAACCTGAAGCACCTATCATACCACGGACGTAGAGTTATCGTAAATTAACCGAATGAGGACAAAAATTATCGTACATAGCTGAATTGAATATGTAAGTTTAATATGATTTATTTATTTTAAAATAAACGGGGCTGGCGCGGCCAAACGCGGACATTCTGTCTAGCTTGCCGTGACAGTTCAAATTTGGTGGTGTGTGTACCGATAGGTAAGCATTACAGCGCCAGCTTCAAATGCTTCAATAGAAAGAATGTGAGGCATTGCGTGCCGAGACCAGGGTTGAAACACTATATATCCATTTTTTGCAACATCGAAACTGGTAACAAACAAAGTTTATCATGAGTATCCATCATACATGAGGTCATAGTATGATTTACTTTTATTAAATTTTGGGTGTACTGTAACTTGGGGTGTTTCATAGCTTATTCTGAAAAATTCTGTAATCAGCCGAAAAAATTTTGGAATGCCTTGCCGAAACCTTGATTATTTAAAATAAACAAATGAAGAGGCATTTTTAGAAAGTCTGACTATAACAGAAGAAGGAAGGTGTTCACTGGATAAAAAGACAAGATCCAATAAAAAATTGTGAAAATGGTAACGTCTCATGAGGATACAAAGCTACGAAAAATCATTAGTCGAAATAGCACACGTGCTAAATCAAACATAGGCACAAATATGAAGCTGGCAGTTTGAAGTAAAAACCCAGCTGACTACAACAACGTGTGATATTATGAAATAAGCAAGTTTATTGTAGTTTTTGACCTTGCTTCGTGTGCTTTTGCTAAATCTTCAGAATCATGTCTTTTCATGCCATCTATATGATTTATATAAACTATTTTTTTTTAATATAATCGAAAAAAAGCCAGCATCAAAAATCCTTATTTTTCCTTTCAACCCTTAAATCAAGCAGTGGCAAGTGGCAATCCTATTTCCAACAAACTGTGTGAAACGTGTGAACTGCGAACATAACCGAAATATGTTATTATTAAAATATCACACATATGAATATATTTGTGATTGCACTGTTAGATATCACCTTCGGAGTACAATCTATTCTCGAATTTTGCATTATCAAGGAAATTTTCGT
This sequence comes from Bhutanitis thaidina, assembly GCA_029286595.1. Taxonomy (NCBI): domain Eukaryota; kingdom Metazoa; phylum Arthropoda; class Insecta; order Lepidoptera; family Papilionidae; genus Bhutanitis; species Bhutanitis thaidina. The sequence continues at coordinate 6,141,107 of JAGSMS010000011.1, forward strand.
ACAATCTGCGTGCTATAATAATGTGCTATCGTACAGCGTACGTAATATTATTGCATACTATGTACGATAATTATTATGTAGTTCCAAACCCTGACCCTGATGCCATCGACAACGATGTGACAAATTCGTTTATTTTGTTTAAGCGACCTCTAGAGGAAATAACTTTAACCAAATATTACAGAAATAATTTCAATAAAATGAACATATAGATGGCAGTGATCTCTTATTATTGTAGTTTATAACAGATGGCGGTAGTTACTTTCCTATAACAAAACATTATAATCAAGAGAACGACGATTCTAGATCCATTTATATTTTGTACTTATTAAAAATATATATATAAAGGCCGGGATCAGAAAATCGTTATACTACAGATGTATCCAATTGACACTGTCACCTAACACACACTGCGCATTTAACAGGTAATAGACATCCCATGTTAGGAAGTAGCTTTATTGCTTTAATTGGGTTAAATTCATATATATATATATATAAAGCGAAGAACAAAGACTTAAAATGTCTTTGTCGTACTGTAGCATTTTCGTTCACGAAATTTATGAACCAATATACATATATACCAACAATAACAAAACATCAATCTGTTAAAATAATAATAACTTAAATTAGCCTCGATAAAGTCCGGGAAGAGAAAATAATTTCGATTTTAGTTTTTCTTTAATTTTATCATAAATGTCTTGATCTTGAATATTCGTTCAGAGTTGCGTATTATTTCTATTCGACTTTTAATTTTTTAAACGTTTTTACAAACAAAGAATTAAAATAGAAATTCTTGGTTTTAAACAATTACTTCATTAGCTATAGACTAACTACTTTTTAAAAGAAATTTATATCAAAAATTGGATTGGAGGAGCTGGGATTTGAACCCAGGACTTTCAGCATGCGAAGCAGACACTCTACCACTGAGTTACACCCCCGTTAAAAACAAATTTGAATTTATCTATTACAATACACTAATACATACTCTATGCCCAGAGCATTTGCACGTGGTTTGTAGTCTTATTTAATATGATGATTACATGCATTACAACTTACTTACTAGTCATGTATCCCTTTACAAGATTCAATATTTTCTTTGATGTTTGCTTTTGAAAGAATAGAGAATCTATGTTGGTTTACTACACCAGTTTTGTTTTATGATCCTAAAGTACCTGGAGTATCCAGAGGTTATTTACGTACTAACAGAATATAAAATATTCTTTGACTTGGATCACCTCTATTTCCATAACTATATCCACTATACCTGCGTCATGCGGTTTTGTCATTTAGCATAAAAACAAGTATTTTGCATAAAATATAAGTTGATTTCGATATTTAACATTTTGCTGTATTTTTCTATTTCTTTAGTTTATCGTATTAAATTATTTTTATACAAGAAGTAATAGTCTTTGTAATCGTTGGTGCGTCTGTAACTGATTGTGTAACTTTTGAAGGACTTCACCGATCGAGGTCATATTCACACAATATATTTGTTTCGTCATGGTTCCTTACTATCAGGCTCCGTCAGGTGGCGCCCTGGAAATGTTTTTAACAAATTCTATATTTATGGACGAAAATCACTCATATTTACAATATATTTTAGTTAAGAGTATGGAGGGTAGAAATAAGGAGAACCAGAATTAATAGTTTAAAAACCCTCCAAAATGACGCTAGCGTAGGCTAATGGTGTGGTATGAATGTAGCAGTTGCTAACGTATTGAAATATGTCGATTTAGAGACTTTTCCTTTTTTAGTGACTAGAGTAGTTAGTGACAGACCAGTATATATTAAGTAATTATAGGAAAACAAATTCATCGAGCCACCTATCGGAAAGGGTAGATCAATGTCTACCAGTCAAGCTGTCTTCTATAATCTTCAAATAAGAAGTATAAAAAAAAGCCGCAGTCCGCTTTAGGTGTTGTAGGTATTCGCCTATAACTTCTAAACTAACTCAATTTTAATGCGGTTATCACCATCATTAATAATAATTATTCCTACTTATTACACATCTGTCCACGCGAAGCTGGCGCGGTGCGCTAGTTTATACTTCGATACTGTGTCTATTTTTCATTTATACATAAAGAGATAACTGTAATGCATTGTGAAGGCTAATTTTCAAATCGTCAGGAACGATTTCACGTATATTCGGATTTTTATGTTTATAATATATGTATATGTGTATGTATATGTACTCTTACAATGTTGCGAAGGACAGGCTCAATGTTTTTTAAGTTTTTATCCTACAACAAGTAGTACAACAGCCAGTAGTATTATAAAGCTGAAGAGTTTTGTATGTTTGAACACACTAATCACAGTAACTAAGAATCCTATTTGAAAAAATATTTAGGCGTAGATAGCCAGTTTATTGAGGAAGGTTAAAGCATATATAACATCACGCTATGACCCTTAGGAGCGGATCAGTAACCATATTCCTTGGTCATGTACTCATCATGTGTATGCAAGAGGCATTTATAATCCGAAAGTAACTCGTGTGAAACCGCGGAGCACAGCTAGTAATATATAAAATCAAAATGTACAGTAAGTACCTACCTGCACAATTCAGCTAACAAACAAACGTTGAGATTCTATTTCTTTTGTTCAAATTCAAGATACGAAAGGAGTATAGTTATCAGCTAACTACATATCAATAATCTAAAGATATTTTCCTAGGTACCTATACACAGTTCGAATGGCTTGTCTATGTCTATCCTCTTTATAGTCAAAAATGTTACGAGTTATATCCTTAAGGATTCTTAGCAAACTGAAGAAGAACTTAGGTTATAGGTAAGTATTTATAGAAAATCTAGTCAACGGAACGTTTATAATGACTATGGAAAGATTTCGCTGCGAAACAATGGCAGAATTTGTTTAGCATAGTTATCATCTAATGTCTAATGTCAGTAATCGCGCGTATTATATAATTTTATTAGCATAATTCGCAGTATCTGCGCGCACATGTTCTGTCTGCAAGATCATTTATTTATTGTATATAGCATTTCAGATACCTTTCGTGGAATAGAAGATTTCTTAAAAACGCTTAAACATATGCTGTAAATACGTTAATTTTAATTGCATTAAGTTAAATTAATTGGTATCTGCTTATACTAATGATAGAATATTTTTACACACATATTTACATTATCATTGACTTTTGACCTTGTTCTTTGTTTTACGTTGCAGTTTATAGTCTTCATGGTGGCAATAGTCTATATAATTACTGACATGTAAAAACAACGTTTAAGGTTATGCAAATATTATAATATAGGTATGTACGCAAGCAGACTTTATATACTGTATAGAAATACATGGATGACAATACCCCCTGTAAATGAGTTAATCGCTGCCAAGTTTTTTCTGAACGTTGTATTGTGATATTGTTTTATAAAAACATGCATTTGCATTTATAACATGCATTAAAACAAAGATGATTCTTACGGAGTTTCTTCTCCGTCAGTGGAACCTCTTTCGATTTTTGCAATAACCATTAAATAAATAACTGTTTAATAGCATTTTTTCAAAATTGTAAAAGTAAGGCACAATTAACCAAAAATGTGGTTAAAAGATTTTACAGGTGCTCGGGCTATCAATTGCTGTATTATAAAGTTCAGTTTTACTTTTATAGCACATTCAAACGCTATCATTATGTCAAGGTCAATTCAACTAGACCTTAAAGTGTAACTCGAAAACGGAAATATAGGCGTGGCGAAAGTGATGTGATATCATGTAAGTAACTCGACTGCTCCGTGACGTAATGTGAGAGCGAATGTAAAATTTACTTATCCTATATAAGTCATATATAAGTCATATCCTATGTCACTTTTACAACCACAAAATGCAATACATTGCGAATCGTATCAGTAGATATTGCATGCTTGTCAAGTTTCCATCATCATCATCAGCTTGCTGATAGATAACGGTTTTTTCTAGAAAGACTTCGCTGACTACGCTCCATTTTTGTCATTTACAAAACAAGAAAATTAGCAGCAGTATTGCCATGTTCAATATGTATAATTTCAGGACAGAAGGTTAAAAAGTCGAGGCTTTGGTTAACACAACATAATCTCAGTAAACCCTTAAGGAATCACTTTGTTACAGAAGCTAAACTTAATTTGCTTGTAAATGAGGCTCTATTTTCAAAAATAAAAAAATAAACTGTACTGTATTCACAATACTGGTTGTTTTATGCATTTGCATATTAGTACATACAAATATAAGAGCATGTCTATGAGTATGGTTTAACGTGTATGTGTGTTATGCGATTTCTTTGCTGTAGGATATTATTAGATAGAGTAGATACTAAATATAGCGAGGTAAACGCTTAGCCACTACGCCACCGAGCCGTCAATTTCTTAATACGTGTGCTAAATTACATGATACTTACATACAGATTAAGCTTAAAAGTAGAGTCTCAAAATATACCATTATTAAGAGAACACTATCGTTAACACTCCTGATGTATTTTCAAAACATTTCATTTAGATTAATACGGAAAAAAACTTTCAAAGATAAAAAAAAATTGTTTTCAATTACGATTACGCAATTACTACTTAATGTACCGAACTAATTTATTTCCATTAGCTTCAGATTCATGTCGAATGCAGCTTATTTCAGAATAATCAGTACTTTAATTTGTTTCTAGTTTGTTAATAATAATTTAAATAAATAATTTTTTACATTATATTCAAACTATTTAGGCATGTGACAGGTAGCCATGACTCAGAATCGCCGAAGTTGGTGATGATTATATCGATGGATTATATTGATTCGTAGAAAACAGAGATGTTGCAAAACATAATACTAAATTATAGATGAAGTACATCAACAATGAATTCGAGAAGAACTGAGACAAGCATGACTGGAAACTGTGTACAATTCCAGTACTGTAAAGTGGAATGAACTCGTAAGTAAAAAACTTTTTTTTTAAATTCGTTTATCGGGAATGGAACAAATTTCGAGTCTGTAACAATAGTTAAGTCAAGTTAATTAGTCTCGAAGAACCGACAATGTCGTACAGTCAACCGGGCACAGGAATCTCAATATATAACTCAATAAAATGTGATGCTATCTCTCTGACAATTCTAGTATTTATATGAATGAAGTAACCGAGAAGCTGTCTGTGCTGACACCACATGAAAAGTTCAAGATATACCCGTAAATAATCAGTGGATGCCAATATGGAAAACGACCTGAAAACTAATTTTAAATATTGTGGATTATAATGACAGTTTAATAGAAAACAGAAATACAAAAAAATTGGTTGTATATTTGATGCAGATTTATCTATATAATATTATTCAAATGTCTTAACATTTTCCATCAAAATAAAACACATCATAATAGCAAGTTATACATACATATAATTTAGTATACAAAAAACCCTAATCACTACCTGTGTTTCAGTGTAGTTAAAAAAACCTGTTGTGTTTCGTGTCTAAGAATTTTGCAAGTTTTCGAGGTCATTTAATATATTATAAAAGAGTATAGTAAAATTTAAGATAAAAATTGCATCAAAACATGCAAACGTAATAAGTTCTTATTGCAATTTTTTGCCATTTTTGTAGAACATAAAACATTTTTTTTCCAACATATAAAAAAATCTCATTCTTTTAATAAAATTTTGGAGCTTTATTATGCAATGACAACAATACATTCCAACTAAGTCCTCAGCGTGACAACGCATCTGCAATTAGATTCATAATCGAGGATAGATAAAACCTAAACTCCTAAGTTAACCATTGGCATGGTTTGCAGCAAGGTGACCTACTCCTTTCAATCTCTCAAACGTCTCCAAACGTTTTTACCTCTAAATACCAAGATAACTTTAGCTCAAGCTCTTCTCCTTCCTCTCATTGACTATGCTGATGTTTGTTTTCTGGACGCTTCGGAAGAACTGCTGGACAAACTAGAACGTCTTCAGAACTTATGTATACGTTTTATTTTTGGCCTACGTAAGTTTGATCACGTGTCTGAATATAGAGCTCAATTGAAATGGCTCCCTATCCGTAAGCGTCGTGACTTACATGTGCTATCTTTTCTTTACTTTTTACTTTTCCATCCCCGTGCTCCTCCATATCTCTTTGAACGCTTTGAATATCTTGAGCCGCGCGGGGTTCCGTGCCGGACCATTAAATCTTTACTCCTTAAAACACCTTCTCATTCTTCTAGGCGATATGGTGAATCCTTCACTGTAAAGGCAGCCAGGTTATGGAACTCACTACCACATGATATACGTGCTAGTTCTTCTCGAGAAATATTCCGGAAAAGAGTGACGGAGCACTATCTTTCTAATTAAAATTGTAAATAATAACTTATCTGCATTTATGTATTATTATTGTATTGATAATTACTATTAAATATTTAATGTAACATTGGTAAGTATATGTGTTTATATGTTTGTATGTGTGTATATTTATATATATTTAGACATTATATTTAAACATTTAGTAATATTGTATAATATGTGTAGGTCATTGCCCGCTGTGGGCACTTACAGGCAGCTACTTTGTTATAGTTTTTTTATTTCCTCATTGCCAATTATATTAGTTAAGTTATACCTACTTGAATAATAATAATAGTTTTCTCTTTCCTCATGGGTTTGCTGGAAGAGAACTCTGCTTAGGGTTAAGCTCGCCTTTGTGCATTTATTTTGTATATTATTAAACTTGTAATTTTTTTCATAATGTGTACAATAAAGAATAAATAAATAGATGTAAGTATCTATGGGACATAGCAAATACTTACCGTTAGGTGAACTATGTGGCCATTTAGTACTCCTAGTCATTTAAAAAATAAGTAAGTGATAATCCATCTGTTAGTATCATAAGGAAACCGACTCTGAAGCTGTCTTCCCGGAATTTGCAGATAATCTGATATATAGTTTCACTAACAGCCCTTTGGCCGCGTAGGCGTATCGTGATACCAAGTCCCGGGCCTACTTCATCCCACCCCACCCTCCACAAACCAGTATAGTGTATTGCGTGTGGATTGACAGAAAACTTAAGGATACATTATCACACTCATAGTAGAAGAATCATGACTTTTTTTTATTACTAGTATAACCTCTTATTTATCAAATCTGTCGTGGAACATTGTAACTCTTTGCAGAATTCATTTCGTTTAAATTGTGTTGACCTTAGTACTAATTATTATATACTTAGAATAATTTACGCTTCGTCTATGGCATATTTCATGCTATCTGAACAATTTCAGCATCATCATGGTTCGCTGAACAAACATAACTAAGTGGCATGGTGAAGGTTACGTACGAAGTGAAAAGACAAATGGAACAACCCCAAAACTGGTTATTTGGTTGTTATGATCACTTATTTTGAAGATGTGAAGCAAATTTTATATCCACCATGCTACTGCAATGCGGATTGGCGGACTTCAGACGTCCTCAATATAATATTTTTCATTATTTTTCAGACATGCATGTGTCCTCACTATATTTTCCTTCACTGCCGAGCACGTGGTATTAACAATTTTAGTGATGCCGGGACTTTATTGTTGTTACAATTTATAAACAAGATGCGCGATTAAACGATTTTTTTAATCAGTCTAGATGTCATATCCTTTAATAATAGAAAAATCCAAATAAAATTTACTATCCCCAGTGTAAAACTGCTGTGAGTTAAACAGTTGTAGCTACATGACGATCAAAATTTATTATAAATTGCCCTATGCAATAAAAGTTCTACCTTATATAAGGTTAAAACAAAACTACACGACTGGATAGTTGACAAATGTTAATAATCTGTAAAAGACATTAAAAGGACAGAAAAAGTTTAAGCCGTGACATGTATAGAATAAAAATATTATACAAATATTTAAATGTAACATATACATACATATAAACATATAAATATGTAAATACCCCACATATAAATGTAATTTTTAAATTATTAATTGTCTATCTTATAACTGGACGGTTACAGATAATATATAAGGATGTAAATAATATGTAAAAAAAGAAAATATATTTGTGTGACGAAAATTTTAGTGAATCTAAAAATGTACAATGTCATGTTTTATGCATATAAAGTGAATTGAATTGAATTGAATCTTCGGGCTTACAATATCAAACTCATGAAAACAATTTGTCGTTTACAGCCGAGATTGTCTGTCATATATTTTACTATTATGTATTTATTGTTTTATAGCATGTTTATAATCAAATTATTGTTTTTAATTTACTGGTATAAAAATATGGTATTTTTTTCTCTGCTAACACTAGTGTATTAAGATATTTTCACCCTCAGAAAAATCAAGAAGAGATAAGATCCATTAAATAAATAAAAATAATCTAATACTACTAATCGAATAAAAAACGAGCTAATTAAATAACTGTGTTTGGTATAAATCACATGTTTTATAGGTAAGGCGGTATACGAGCAAGCGGCACACCTGGTGGAAAGTGATTACTGACGCCCACGAACAACCACGTGAAACACGAGAGGAGCGGTACGTACGATGCCGGCCTTTAAGAATATTTGGGGAAGGGGAAAGGGGAGAGGCAAGAGGGAGTGGGCCTCCGGTAACCTCAATCACCGAACGAAACACAGAAGCCCAAGAGGCCTCTACTTCACGCTGGTTTTCTGCGAGGCCGTGGTACTACCCCGCTCGAGCCGGCCCATTCGGGCAGTTACCGTTACGTTACTAAAACGTTCTGGTAAAAACTCGCCATTGGCCTTTTATTGCGTCACTATCAGTAGGTTATTCATGTTGTTTTTTTAACAGCACTGCTTTATGTTCAATATGCTATTGTAAGTATGCTATTATTTGTTGTTTTTCGTAACAACGACCCTGACCCCAGATCAAATGATGAGTTCTGATTAAAATGAGCAAAATATAAGCTAAATAATTATATTTTGTTATTTGAATGTGTATAAACTTGCCAAAAATAATTTCTATGTAAATAAATGAAATGATTAAGAAGATTACTTATGAAATAATAGAAAATCAACCGTTTTTGTACTAAGACTTAGTAGTTGTAGATTATTATTATGTATCAGTCTATTTTAGTTCACATGAACATAGACCTCTCCGAGAAAGCGCCAGCGGTATACATTTCCTGGAAGAGCTCATACTGTGACTGACTACCGGGCACTGTGCCGGTACGCTCGCACTTGTAATCGTGCTCATCGTCACTGGTTCCGAGATTTGTGTCTGCATAGCCTGGTGAGGTATTTGGAGAAATAGATTCATTACCCAATATTTTATAACAACTGTCATTGTCGACGGTAAGATGGTGATATATAGTAAGTATATATAGTAAGAGAATACAGCAGCCCATCAGCGTTTATAAAATATCTATGCTGTAACATATTTCTTATTGGTGCATTGCGGAGGGTATTAATCATTATCTGTTGGTGCTTTAGTTTCTAACGTGGTAAATTAAAGTAGTTTCTATCGTGTAATGGCATCCACTGTTTTATGCAAATAAAGTTGTTACATTATTTATAGTAATACATAAAATACTTTGCATATTTCTTTGTGCCGATTTAAATGCTGGGTAAAGACGTGAAATGGTCGAGCAAGAGGACCATTGGCAGGAGACTGACAATGACATCTCACGTCAAGGGTGTCGGAGCTTGCGTCCGGTCGGTAACAGTACTCCATAGCATAGTTTACAAGAAACAAAAGAGCAACGGCCTGCTGACCATAGCCGCCGCGCCGCGGGGAGTGAGGATCACCACTATCAGAAAAGGGAAGCAGTGAAGAATGCAACGGTACGTCAAAAAGGCTCATGATTTTTATGTATGCAGTCGCTGAAGCCAATCGGCATGCCAACGCTGGTCTGGTACAACACATTTATACGAGTGTGTCGTTAGTTTTTATTGAGACGTCCACAGGTTCGTGACACTGAAAATTAATTCGTAAAGAAAATTTCGATGCTAGAGAAATTTTTTGTAGCCCTCAATCGCGCATTTGTTTCATTATATATGAGTCATTTCGATAAACACTACCGCCTCTGTTTTAGGAATTTCTCCTGTGTCGCTGTCGTGGAGGCGGTTAACATACATTAATTACACAAGAACAAACATCCGGACTCGTAACAATTATTTGTGGTCCACACAAGTACTTGTCCCATGTGGCAATTGAACCCGCGACCCGCAGTGTCGCAGCCAAACGCTGCCTAACATGCCACTACGCCACTGACAAAATTTACGACATATCTTGTACTATATCTGCGATTTTATTTGAGTTACATAACTACAAATATTTCTGATGACTGATGATAAATAATTGATATCAGTGAGCCGCCAACGTGTCTTTTACATTTATAGTGTATTGATTTAATATTCGAGTGCTTACTCATGCCTGTAACACACAGGGATAGGCAAAGCTTCTCGGAATAGACAAGGTTCCACTTATAAAGAAGAAGAGAATCTAATATATGAATAATATGTTTAAATGTAGTCTCCAAACTGCTCTAATTTACTACTTATTTGAAATTAATTTTATGAAACTTACCGTTTGTTGTTTTTAGCTTTTTAGTATACTTTAGTAGTCGCACATCCCCTTTAGTATCCCTTTGGGTAAGCTGAAAAGCAGTACTGCTTGATCTGCTACAAGTAGTACACGTAACTATCTCAATATTTATGACTTAGCTATATAAGTTTTTGTTTTCCCTAAATCATTACATTAGTTCATGTTACAGTTACTTAAGTTTGTAATAAAACGATAGCAATAAATGAGAATTGTTATTATTATGTCGATTTTTGTTGTTCGGTGTATCAATTTTTCACTACGATATAATTTATTTCGATACTTCGATACGAAATTTCACGTATCGAAAAAGTATCTAAAACGATATTTTTCTCAGAAACAGTAATCGCTTTTATAATTTATGTCACGCCCTTCTGGTGCCATTATTTCTGATATGACTCTCAACAATAGAATTTCAATTGTTCCAAACTTACGATTCGTGCAAAGCAATACACTTTACTAAACATACAGTAAAACAGCTGTGTGTTGTTGTAAGCATTCACTTTTTTAACGAGAAATCAGCAAACGCTCATCAGTCACTGGAGGTACAGTCACTGGAGGTAATGACTGGTATTATAATATGTCGGGCTTTGCATAGCGTGAAATATAGCGTTTTTATTATCTCGGTTGGACTTCTAAATAACACTGTGAAAGTTGAAAGCTCCAACTAAATTGGTCGATAGGTTTCTGTTTGATACGAATCGCGACCACCCTACGCCTGCTGCCCAGATGCTAGAATGGATAGCGTGATGATAAAAATATTAATTCTAACGGTTCAACCCCAAAGTATAATTGTAGTAAAGCAATGATTTGGATGGGATCTGTTCTCAGGGTTATGCGTGATGCATGTTCAGGCATCTGCAATAATAGTATATTGTATCCCAATAAAACTTTCAAAGAAATATCCAATGTAGATGCAGCAGTAAGTGGACTGCTTAGAAAGATACGACAACGGGGTAAACAAGAAAATGTAATTGTAGAGTTTCTGAAATAATATTTATATTCCTATAATAACATGAATTACACATAATAACACTATAATAAAATGAAGTGAATATTAGATTTTTTTTTTTAGTATTTTATGAAATACTTAATTGCATGTTTTATTATTTTGCACATTGTATGAAGTGTTAGTTACCTTATGAATATTATTACATATTTTACGAAACGTCATAATATTATCATGATGATCACCAAGCGTATGATCATGAAGTAGTTTTTGTGTCGATAACAGAAGTAAAAACGAGAATAAATTTAAATTTTATTGTAACTTAAATTACTTTTGTTAATTATAAGTGACTGATTTCGAAAAATGCCACACGTTCTAGTTTTTACCAAGTAAATCTGCGCAGGAAATTCTGTAGAATCGTACAGAAAGACTTACTTAGTCGACATATCAGATGCAACGGTAATGCGTATACGATATAAGGACTGCAGTGTGTGCAGTTCAGAATATTAGAAACGATAATAAAGCAATTAAAAGAAAATCGGGAAATTATAAATTTGCATGCATATGTATTTGCGAAATTTAATCAATATCTATGCGGTTTAAGAGAGTTATCCCGAATCGTCTAGCAAGCAGACTGTCGACTTTTTTCCGAAAAGGGATACTATAGATCACATTTTTTTTTATAGACGATAGGGGCAAACGAGCGTGCGCCTCACTTGATGGTAAATGATCACCGACACCCACGAACATCCACAACACCAGAGGAGCTACTGATGCGCTGCCGGCCTTTAAGGAAGGAATAAGCTCTTTTCTTGCAGGTCCCTTAGTCGTAAATGTTCGCAAATACTGCTGGCGACAGCTGATTCCATAAAGTCGAAGTGCGTGGATATATACCTACATACCATACATACCTGCCCGTGCGATTTAGATTTGGCATATCGGGATGAATTTTCCTCCATTATTGATCGGTCGCCAGAGCCTTGTACGTTAGTCAACAGGCTGCATGCAGGTGAGGTTTTTTTTTTAAAGAAAAACCAGGTTTTTTCGCCCACATGGTGTCTGAACATACAACTTACATCCGGGGCCTTATTCGCTATACTACAAAAAAAATCACAAAAAATCCATCTATCATCATTCAACTACCCCTTATGGGGCCCGTACTAGCCCTTACGGGATAGGTAGCATTGCCGTCAACGAAATTTTTTTATTTCAAGCTGTAAAAATATAAATGAAAAATTTATATAGTAATATGTACACTCAGAATTTTTGAAAGACCATTCTCTTTCTCTTACTCTGTCGCCGTCCCTGGTACGGAGGACCAGGAGGTCATAACCAGTAATTAATTGCTTATTACTGGTACCGCTATAAAGTAAATAAATATAAGCACTCACGCCTATCACAGAGCAGATATTACATATTTTAGTATAGGACCATTCTGTTTTGCGTATCCTCCGGCAGACAGAACGTAACCTCGGAATTTGCCTCTCGAACTTGGAGCTGTTGTGTTTGGTGTATGGTTCATACAGAGTTTTCACGTATACATACTTAGGCTTGCCACGACTTTCGTAGAATTTCGGAGGAGAGCCCTGATATTTTAGTATTGAAAAGTGCATGGAAAGTCTTAAAATTTTTAACTATTTATGAAGTATTTAATTTTAGCAGTTTATAGCGATGATAACCGAGTGATTAGGGGATTGGCCTCCGAATCTGGAGACCCTAGTTCGATCCCTTAAGGGGCGGGCTCGTAGCACTTGGGGAGGGGGAGGGGGAGTACGTTTAAGTCGGTTCACCCCGCCACGTATATTTTATGCTCTGTTCTCAAAAACATATTTAATACATTTGTAATTGCAATATGATCTTGTATGCTACTTCTTTATTCTTATTATCTTTAAACTACTTTACAGCACGTTCCTTACTCTATTGGAATCGCATATATTACAAGTAAGTACGAGATTATAAAATACTTGTATTAAGTAAATATAAGCAAATAGATATTGCGTTAATGGAATATTACCAAGAGTTATAGTACTAAATCATTACATGACTAATTACCTTTGTTAGAAGCAATTAAAAGAAGTATTATTTCATGTTTAATAATTTTCATTGAGTAGGCAAAAAGAGTATAATAAGAGTATAAACAATACGAAGAGGTTAAATTCAATATGCTAATAAAGAGTTAATAAATAGCCTTCACACATAAACTCAATGTACTCTTTGTAAGTATGAAACTAATGCAGGCAAGCGATTATGCGTCGATAAGAAAACTCATGATCCGTTTACTTTACGTGAGTGTCACAAGGGGCGATTAACCTTTAAAATCTCATTGTAATCCGCGACGGGGCTTGATACATGTCACGTTCTATCTCTCGGAGAGGCGTAAAGTGTGTTGCGGAATCACGTTTGGCTCCGTGGGATCGAGTCGAATAGAAGTTTGTTATTATATTGGCAACACCTATTGCCTGCCTGCCTTGCATTTGGTGCATTAAGGCTATAAAAAAATACGTCATGAAAACCTACGACGTCATGTTTCGCAGCCCGCACCTTAACCTATTAAACTATTGGCGCTTATTTCTAATATTAGCTCCAATCTGCGATTTGTACACTAAAAAAGCGACAGGCTTACCACCCTCGCCACGTCGTTCAATTTTTTTTCTTACTGTTACCTAGCCTCTGACTACCCTGGTAGCCAATACCACGGTGTTATACGGAGGTTTTGTTTATTTCTCAAGCTCTACTTGCTACTTTGTCAGCCTAAGTCGATTACTAGACACCTTTTCATAAAGGGCCAATAAAAGATGAAATACCATGCATGGAAGGTTTAGATTAGTCCGTATTGCAAAAAAGTGACATGTGTGAACTAATAGGAAAATTAGAGTTCAGGGAAATATAATAGAAGCCTTCGTATATAATAATAATAACACAGAGGTTATAGCACCGTGCGAAAGTGAGAACCACTCCTCATCGACGCGGTCATTGTTTAACGCAACCATCGGAACTTCTCTGTCGCCAGGATAGACTACAGGATAGAAAGCCTGTGTCGCCCACCATTTATTATGCATTCATGTATACCTTTGGCGTATTCAGGTGGAGTCAAACTGAACTCAACGCCATGAACAGAAAAGTCCGCACCATAATTACTTCTTATGTTTTTCATTTGTCTTTAAATTTGTGTCTACTCATTATTACAATACTAGAAATCAGAATAAGGAAATAAATAATTTTTGATGACAGAAGGCGTGCCCTGGCTCAGTTTTACCCATTCAAAGCTAATTCGAACCTCCCTGTGACCTTTTGATTTGTTATGGAAATCCATTCGTTTTGAAACCACTAGGTCGGTCAATATCGGACTTTGTTCTGTAGTTCATTACACATTTACACAAATAATTACGTTTAGAGTAAAAATGTGTTTTGTTGTACACATAAGAAAATTTTGTCAGGGTACTTTATTTTTATTAACATTGGTTTGAAGTTACAGGATAGGGGCACCGCCAAGAATTATAAAATGTCTATTCGTGATTCTAACAATATTGCAAATTAAAAGGTTTTCATTCAATTCATGAGAGGACACAATAAAACTCCTCTTATAGGTCTTACAACACTATTGCCGCTTACTGCTAGTAAATCGGTACGGGCTCCTGTGTCAGCAAGCCGTCCACCGCAAACATGTCTGTACCGCTCCCAACTGCGCAATATGTCACTATGTACCTAACATACACACTTTAATAAATGCCACAAATTTTTAAGTATGACTCTTTTTTATAATATGAAATCGATTAAAATTTATTCTATTTAATTTTTATTGGATTTGGATGAAAAAATGAGCTCAAACTTCACCTAATGGTAAGTGGCAGTAGTCCATGGACAAGTCCGGACAAGGACGGGTTAAGTAGGGCTTGTACCAAACCCTCTTACGCTGCATATAGGCAGGACCACACTTTCGCACACATCCACGACACCATTGGCGCCGGCCTCACTTGGCGGTAACTACACTTCGGAATAAGATACTTCCCGTCCCTCTCAATCCCGATTAGACGCGCCGGAACATGGTCGCACCTAAGCCATTCGGCCTCCAATCCCACTTGGACAACGGCCCACCATGGTCCTGTGGTCTATGATGGATTGCCCCACACTCCGTAATTATACTGACTCTATATACCTCTCAAACCGAAACACAACAGTGATTGGCGTCAGAAATGTTTAGGAGGGTGGTACCACCCTAATTTCATGGGAAAGTCTCATATGTACAACATATAAAGATTTAATTTATACATTTCTGATTTAAGCGTGTAGAGACAGCGCGGTTCGTTAGTATATCATTATTTATTTAAGATTACTTTGTCAGCCTGTGTAAGTCCGTTGCTAGACAGATACCATTTATTAAAAAAAAAATCAGCAATAATTCGGTTTAGGATGCACCGCGTGCAGGAGAGTTTCACATTTAGAGAAATAGATTAAATCACGGAAGGCCCAAGAAGGTCTGATGCGTCTCATATATATTATGCACCTAAAACTTTTAATTTAGAGAAGAAACATTCTGCATGCAATTTAAAACTTTCCTTTAGTTTCTAGCGTGATTATATTATTTTTGATCGACGAACAAATATAGGTACCGCTAAGGTGTGTTACATAACAGGATAGTCATGACGTAATATGGGCAGGCATCGTATGATTCGAGGCGTCTGGATCATTCGACTGCACTTTGTATGAACAATTTAGTGGTTCTATTGTGTTGGTACACTGTATTGGTTAATAGGGATGTAGGATGCTCCTTCTTTTGTAAGAGTGGAGTTGTCGACCCGTACTATTTGACTCAACGTCATCCACGTCAGGAATTTAAAATAAATTCATTGTTGGAATATAATTTATACTTGTGATTGTTACAAGTTTAAATTTCTGCTGCATCAAATCATTATACACATTACGCATTTTACATTTTTATCTATAACAGAACTTATGGCCATATTAGGTACATTAATATGTATGATACTTAGTGTGCATCCGGAAAGTAAGCGACGATCGCAGAAAACACACGATACTTATGGAAATAACCCATTTTATCATGAGTTCGATGAATGGTTATGAGATGCTTGCATACCTTACCAATCTTGTGTTTATAGCAATCCATATACAAATACAACTTTTTGTACTATCAATAATCGTAATATTTTATATTTTTAAAAAGATTTTATAAAGACCTACGAAAGGTTTACACATTGAGAAAAACAGGTTTTTATTAGAAAAATCTGCTGAGACAGCTATATGGCTAAAGCGTTATTTTTTCTAGTACAGGAAAGTATGCATTGGGTTCATAGTCTACTACTAATAGTTTCTACGTCTAAAATGAGAGTTCCGTATCAATTTCTTTGGTCAAAGTGAAGCAATAAATCGACGTACCGCAATTAGATCAGTAATATGTATAGTCCAAGCTCTCCGACATGCATTAGCTCTCCGAGTAGCAAACATAATGCGGCTAGTAGAACTATCATCATTATCTCATCTAATCCTCATTTTTATACGGAAATCAAAAACGTCTTTTTTGTAGAAGAGGGGGCAGGGGAGCGAATGATGCACCCTATGGTATGTTGGTAAGTGATTACCGTCGTCCTCAGACATTCATTACACCACAGGAGTTGTAAGTGCATTGCCTGCCTTTGAGAACGGAGTTCGTGCTTTTCTTGAAGGTCCCTAAGACCTAGCTGTTCGAAAACAGCTGATTCCAAAAATTCGTAATGCGTGGAAAAAAATCCGTAAGAAACGCACTATGGCGGATCGTCAACCAAATGGTTAGATGGTGCTAGTGGAATTTAGTATTCTGACGTGATGTACATTACGTACTGTTGTGTTGAGAATAGACTTGTGGAATAACAGAGTTTATTCCACAAGTCGTCCGGTCAACTATACGGTGAAATATTACACTTCATTCCTCTTCATGCAGTGGGTTTTGATTTTATAAGTATGGGAAAGGTGGCAAATAAGCAAGTGAATCACCTGATAGTAAGTAATTACCGACGCCCACGTACATCATTAGCAGGTGTGTTGCCGACTTTAAGAAAATTTCACGAGGAGGGAAGGGGTGAGGGAGAGTGGAGTGGGGTTCCGGTTACCTCACTCATGGAACAAAGCGCAGAAGCACAAGATGCCTCTACTTCACGGTCGAACCGGCCCATTAGAGCAGCACCAAAAACCGCCGCTAGGCTCTACCACGTGCAAGAGTGACATATAAGTCATGCAAGCCAGCTCGTTATTTCATATTATCATGCTTACTGTCTGACCTAATCAAAGCAAATAGTATTTATTAAGTTTTAAAAGTAAGTGTTTAATGAACTAGGTACCTATATGCGTATTGACAATGCTCCTAGTAGAACGAGACCGCAACGCAACCGTTGCAAGGCTGAGTCACACAAGAATGGAAGCGTCGCCGATTCGTTACAATGAAATTCAATTGTCCGATAATTCTTCAACGCCCCGATGTTGTGCCTTCTGTTCGCAGTAGTTTCACGAACCGGAAGCGGCGGAAATCGTCGAATTGGACACAATAAAAATTCATAACAGTTCGGTCATTCATTCAGCGGCGGAATTAAATAAATAGTTTTTGTTTAATTCGTTTGACCTTTACGAGACTTTTTGAGCATTCTTTATATTCGTTATAAATTGTTTTGTGCTGTGGCTGAATGCTAAATTATTTAAGAATATTATACAAAAAATCTCTGATCCTAAATGAGTACTATTGTACTTATTAAAGATCAGATGTATTTGTTATTTATTTATCTATTCAGTAAACAATAAAAATTACTAGCGGAAGTTTTATACATAATAATCAAGACGTATTAGTCTTGATTTAATGAATTATACATCGTGAAAGCCTTGAAAAAAAAACCAAGACCGGTAAAATCTCGTGGCCCCCGATAGATGACGACAAACCTATCACAAATTCATAAATCAACGTTTGGTCTGGAGTGTGTGAGGCGTTTGGGCAGGGACGCGACCGCCGGACAATTACGGTTTAAGCATGGGCATGTCACCGGAAGTATGTAAGTATCTATGCAGGTATTAACAGTGGGATCCCGAAATAATCGAATGAATGAATATATAATTTTTATTTGTAAGTGCCAGTTGTACTAACAATTAATTTAATGTAAGACTTATGGATGAGCAGAAATAATAGTTGGGTTCTAACGCGATGTTGACTAACGGATGAGCTTCTGGCCACCCACTGTTAGCGGAAAATCTTTCCGACTACTCCAACTCAAATTCCATATAACAGTGATAGGCCGTCTCCCGGCACATTGCTCACCAACCCGCCGGCCCACGTGGCCGCAGGCGACATACCAGTTTTTGATAGCGCTTTCCATGTCCAGCTGTGGACATACACTCTGAAGAATATTAAAATAAAAAAGAGCGCGTATAATTCATAACGTGGCAGAAGTGAAACTTCTACTCACTTGAAAATAACTACTTTTTTGTTTTTACAAAAAATGATTAATTAATCTATAAATATTACTTACTATTGAAATACGTACAATACATAAACAATCTACATGTTAAGACAAAGAGGTGAACTTTCCATTGTTATAATTTAAACATAGCGTGTCCGCGTTATTTTTTAATTATCATTTTAATATCATTTGTTACAGGCAACGGAAACATTATGATAGTAAAACTATTTTTCGAATAAAGTAAATAAAAACAAAGGTAAGTAGATAATAATAATCGTTCACTGCAGGCCGTATGAGGAAACTCAACGTTGCCTCCTAGCGGGTTATGGAGAGGATAATTCTGGGTGCTTCTCTGCAGTAAGCTCAAGTGGCTGGGCCGACCACATAGCTCGTATAACTGATAACCGTTGGAAAAGAAATATTCTCGAGTGGCCACCTAGATTTTGGCAAACCATCCAGATATAAGGACAATCAAATGCACAATGTTGCAGGAAGTCGGTGAATGCAGGTGGCTTAGGAATGTGCTTTGTGGCAATCTTTGGGGGAGGCCTATCTAGGTTCAGCTGTGGCAGGCTGCCAAATGGCTAACTATGAATGATGATAATATTATTAAATAATATTACATCTTAACTGTAAAAAACAAAATCATAAACCTTGACTAAAAATTGAGTCGTAGTATTCAAGTACCGTGACGGCAAATTTTATTAATTTTAAAAACACTGTTTTTGTGCCGTCTTGTATCTATGCCATATTACTGTCTAATGACAATAGCATTTGGTATGTTTTTGGTAGTGATGAATTTGTAAATGTTTTACGTTTAATTTCCAACCGAAGTTAAACTGTGTCCCTAATATGGGTTTCGATGGTTCAACTTTTTTTAAAAGAGGTAACAAACAGGCAGACTATTCATTAGATTAAGATATAAATACATTGTAAACGTACCTTATTGAGCCTCCACTTCTTCTAACTCAGCATACGTGCGTTAGGTATGCTGCCTCATTATACGTGTTAGAGCCAAGCGGCGGCTGCTGCACGGGTAGGCCCGCTCGACCAGGGTACCATAGCCACGCAGAATATCGGTATGAAGTAGAGGCATCGTGTGCTTCTGCGTTTCGTCCGCTGAGTGCGGTAACCGAAGGGCTTTTCTCCACTACCCCTCCCCTAATATGGTAGCGAAATGAAATCAATTAATAATGAAACCTACCCCATGAGGGTATCGACAGTGCTGCAAGATCAGGAGACTCCACTCCAACTTTAATGTTGTTCATTATCATCTGGAAACAGCGAAGCCGTCCTTACTTTTTCTTACCAAGACGCAGATATTTTCTACGGCTTATACCTCTTATCTCCATTACATAGGATACAAACTGAAACACTCCCTGAGCCGGAGTTTGTGTATACCGCAGAGAGCATATCAGAGAGGATTATTGTGTATACGTCCGACGCCTTGTTAGGCCTGAAGGTTCCATACCTTACCTATCCATCCTTTGGCTGAGTGAGCTTAACGGCTCAGTTCATGTACCACCGATCATGCGGGCATTTCACGATTTGGCCTTAGCATATGATCTGACACAACCGGAGAGTTATCTGGTCTCTGTCGATGTCGATTACGAACGCGATCTGTGAACTTGCGCCATGTATGGCAATACAGTTCAGCAGAATAGGATGGAATGCGGTCTTTGCAGTGCGGCGGAGGCTTCGTACGTAACCCTAAAAAGTTAGAGAAGGTGTTAATAGGTTTTTGACTAGAATTTTGTAGTGTTTTTACTCATCCTGTATTTGCAACCCTACTGCTTTGGCAATTCTAAAGCTTTATGTTGTAGCGGTGAACAACCTTTGTGTAAGGCGATTCGCAGGCACGTTCGAGGACGTTGCCACCGCGTCGGTCGACCCTCACGAGGCCCGCGCGACTACCTAACACACTATTCTACGTCGTTATTAATCTGCTGATTGAAACTCATTCAGTAATTATAGCCCCTACAGCAGCGGTTCAAAAAACAGTGCTGCAAGATCAGGAGCTTTTTTAAGAGGAACATTTTACAAATCCTTTTTATTTATGGAACCCTAAATTCCACCCTACATTCCTCTAAATTAGTAATTTAAAACAACCAACCCAAACAATTTAATGTCAAATGTAACTGATTCGCGTAGGCCTAGAGCCTTTTCCATGGAACCCTAAGGTTCCGCGAAATCCACTTTAGGAATCGCTGCTCTTAGAGTCTTTCATAAGACTTGGTATTTGGATGTACTCTAAACATTTATAACGTTTTTTTAACTTTTCGATCTTCAGCAGTTGAAAAATATAAGGTGGGAAAATCCGAATGTCTAGAATCTACTCTAGAACGTACTCACAGGAGTAGGCAAAGATCATTATATATAATATATATCTACTATCATAATACCTATGCTTCTCTACTGAAAGAATTTTTTTTCTCAATTATAATTCGAAATTAACCCGGAACAAAAAATGACATTATAGCAATGGAAAATATTTAATGATAACTTGCAAGGATACAAAAAGAAGTATTATACCGGTTCGGATCTTTCGGCGAGTTTATTGCGATTAATGACGTCAAACGGACACCGAACGTTCGCGTATGTGTTTAATTTGTTTACTAATGCCGTCGGCTTAAACTTGTTTATAAAAAACCTCAAGCCATTATGTTAACTGAAGTAAAGAGAAATTTTCCACAAGTTTTGGGTCTTAGCGCGTTTTGACTAAAAGATATATCTCCCATCAAAATGTACAGTTTTCATAAATGTAAAAAAAGCACAAATTCAAGTTCAAGAAAGAAGTGGGTTATAATGACATTACATAACCTAGAAACAGGATTCCCAAACTGTATTTAGGGCAAGAGATCCCTTTTCCAAAATGTACTAATACCTCAGACCCCCATAACCAAATTACTTTAAAAATCCTATTGATACAAAATACTTATCAATTTAAAAACTTTGCGGTTGGTTAAGTGAGTCAACCCGACATGATTTTGTCATCATATTTAACAAATTAAAAGGACCTAAAAATAATTCTATAAATAGGCATAAATATAAATATTATGGGTAATTAATAATTATTAATACAAATTACGGGTAAATACTTAATAAGTAGGTAACCATTTAATAAAATTATTATTATATATAGATTTCGCAAAGTAAAGATAAAAAAATAAAAAATTCAGTGCGATGGATCTAGCTAAATCCGGTTCAATATTGGTGAGTTGCAGCCTTAAATCTCGGCGTTCGTTGATTTCCAAACGGTTTCTTTGTTTTATCAAAACGATTGCAACCACACTGAAGCCTTTTCAGACAATGGATAAGGTATTTTTCAGGAATGTATCACAATGCAGGATACTGTTTCAATGATGCGTTACAACCAGAACTTCTGACAGCTTTGTTTGTTCTGCTTAAGCTCCTCGTCTGTGCTGTCAACTCTTCTTGCATTATCATATTGGCTTCTTCCATGGCTGTGGCATTGTACGGATTTATTATCCATAGAAGAATTTGTAAATTTAAGAGATCCTAAAACCTCATGGTAAAATCCTTGTGTATTGCGTCCAGGTTAGTGACATATGATAAAATAAAACGTCTTGAAGCATTTCTAGTAATTTTGATAAATAAGAAAACTGAATATTATTTTCTGCTAAAATGTTGGTTATAAAGGATGAGTTTACCTATAGAGACCGATATTATTGATTTTGTTTCAATCAAGTTGCAATTTGCAACTTTGTACAACATACCAAAAATATCAGTCAAGTAATAAACATTTGTTTTACAATTGTTCAGATTTTCTTACAAATTCGGATCTTTTTCTTGTAAAAACTCCAAAACTGATTCAAAAATAGCTGAAAATCTTGCTAAGCAAGAGCCTCTTGATACCTAGCAAACTTCAGTGTGCAGAAGTAACCGAGTAAATACTTCGTCGTTTTCCTTACATAGCTGAGCAAATAACCGAGAGTTCAAAGAATTGCTTCGAATCTTTTTGACAGCATTTATAACACATTGTAAAGACCGATGCAATCTAGGACTCAGATTGTTTGCTACTAAATGTGTCTGTGAATCATGCAGTAAATGAGCAGTACCTCAGGCAGTTCTCGCTTTAAGTGAGCTATGACACACGATGACGACCAACCATTGATGATGCACCAACAGAAACAATGTTCTTCCATGGGATAGCTTTGTTGGTAAAAAATCTCACTCTCCTTTGGCATCGCTCTCGTCTCTAAATATGTAGCAAAAAGCAGTTGTTGCAGCACATCAACGTGGTAGAACCAAGCAGCGGTTTTTGCTGCTGCTCGAATGGGCCGGCTCAACTGGGTTGGTACCACGGCCTCGCAGAATACCGGCGTGAAGTATAGGCATTTTGGGCTTCTGAGTTTCGTTCGGTGAGTGAGGTAACCGGAGGCCTACTCCCTCTCCCCTTCCCCTTCCTCATCCTTCCTCCCATCTCCCAAATACTCCTAAAGGCCGGCAACGCACCTGTAGAACCTCTGGTGTTGCAGATGTACATGGGCGACAGTAATCACTTACCATCAGGTGACTCGCTTGCTCGTTTGCCGCCTTTCCCATAAAAAAAAACACAAACATGTATTGATTTGATAGAGACGAAATAAATCCAAACTTCAAGTAGTCCAAACTGTATAGTCAGCATTTTGTTTCGTGTCTGCCATCATAAAACTCACAGTAAACCTGCAAATCTAAATATGTTTAAGAAACTACTTAAAGAAACAATAATAAAACTGTTAAATTTGCACACGAGCTTATTTTTATCACACATAGGTACTGGATGTTTTTAGGTATGTCCACGAACTTACTCATCGATAAACTTGGATATAGTCACTGTAGTATAGAAAACTTGTATTAGACACCAATTAGCGTAAAAAAATGAAAACAAAGAAAACTGAACATTTATAATTTTAGCAAACAACTTTTCTAATGTAATTTCAAAAAAATACTTAAAAATATTAAAACGTTTTTTTGTACTTGCCCTGTTATTTTTTCATAAACTGCAGACGTCGCTTTTCAAGGAGGCCCAGCATTATGGCGTCTGTGCCTTCACCATAGAAATGGCCCTGTCTCCTCAGCCGATGGGTCAGGGAGATCTGGTGCTCAACCTGGCCGCATGGTGTCCTCTTCACGAAACTGAGGGCGACAGGGTTCATCGGTGAACCGTGTTCTTTAGCGTCGCCTTCCATCTCTGGATAGCGTGATGCCGAGGTATTACTCCTCCTCGGAGTGCTAGTGTTCATGGCGAAGTTTGCTGTACGCCGCGACCGTGAAGATGCTCTCCACTGCGCGCTCCAGGAGGCGTCTCACAACGTTTGTAACAAAAATCTGAGACAGCCAAAGGGACGGTCCGAACGGTGGTGTATCGTCGACTTACATACACCGAGTACTGCAGGCCAATCCTCATTATCTTGCACGAACTTGTCCACGCTTATTATCTTGTCGGGTTTTTCATCTTGCAGGAACTTGTGCACGCTTATCGATTTGTTGAGATTTTTAAAACTACAAAAATTATATTTTCTACTAAAATATTAGTCATTCTTATAACTAGTTGGTACACATAATACAACGTATACCAACAAATATACAGTATCTAGTAAGTTTCAAATAAGAACGTGTGTTAATTAATAGGAGTCGATTTTTAGACTTGGTCGACCCCGAAAATCAGTTTTCTTTTATGTCGACCCCTGGGAAACCGATATACAGTGGTGGTCATATAATTAGAAACACTTCTTATGAATAAAGAAAATATACATACAATAAGTACAAATGTTCGTAAAAAATATACACATTCAATAGTTAATAATCATGCAATAACAAATAAAACCACTCAAATAAAAAACTCATTAAATGCATAAAATATAAAACGTATCTTACTATTAATTACAAAATGAGTCTTACACATGAAAAAGTTTATTTTCTGTTATTGGCCGCTTGGAAGCCTAATTAGAAACATTTTAAAAAAGCATCCATAGCTCGTTCGTTTTTGAAATTGTAGAATAACATTTCTTTCTTGGCTTTTTTTATTATTTTGGCGGCAATTCAAAATTTAATCTGAATTTTATTTTGTTCATAATGAGCAAAAATAAAAGTTGTGACGCGACAACTAGGCAAATAGCTGAGGATGATGCGTACAGAAGAATAGTAAAGCATTTAAATAGTATTGTTAAGAAAGTTTTTAATGCAATTGATCATTATAAAACACATAAAACTGTTGAAAATGTTCTAAGAAAGGCTCGGCCATGAAAAACCTCTCCCAGAGAAGATACGCTAATCGTACGTGTTGGTAAAAAAGACCCAAATAAAGGCTCCAACCAGATTATAAATGAAATTTTTTCGCCTGATGACCCGAGAAACATCTCGTCAAGACTGATACGCCGAAGATTAGTGGAAGCTAAATTGTTTGGAAGAATCTCTCGAAAGGTACCGCTTCTTACCAAGCAACACCGAGAGGAACGATTATTATTCGCTAAAAAATATGTTAACAATTCAATGTGCCTAACACTTATAAAAAAACATTGAAAAGGTTTGCGCGATTGAATTAAATTAATTCAGAAATAAACTCGTTTCGTTAATTTAATCGATAGATAGAATTAATAATATATTAAAAGCGACGCTACAAAACACAGATTGAACAAAAATTATTTATATCTTAGTCAATTAATCCTATACTCGACTTAACCCTTGCTAGTAAAACGTAATAAAATACAATGTAAAACAAATATTTATTTTTAGGTAAAGTTTCTTTGTTTTGTTTTTGTAAATAATAAAAATCAAACAAGACCATGTGAACTTCGTAACACGTTCGAGTAAATATCCATAGCAAATACTGTCACTACTTCCTACAATAACCGATATACGAGTATGTACCAACGCGATATATCTAAGTACGCGCATATTAATACTGCTAACATAAAGATGCTCGCTTAAATCTGTACTTGACTCAATTGGCATTTTTCCATTTCTTGTCTCTTTGGTGGCGTTGCTTCTGTGCTTTTGGGCGCTTTGCTGTAACTTTAACTAGGATAAAGATTACTTTGACAGCGCAATGGCTACCGTCAGATGATGGGATAACCATATCGAAAAATACCAGACCGTTGACGGGCGACTAAGGTGCGAGGTATCTGCAATCGCCAATCCGCATGTCGAGCGATTATAACTTGCGATTATGGCTGATCCTCCTTATAGTAAAGGACTATGTCGTGCAGTAGCTGTTAAGAAGAAGAAGATGAAGGATTAGCGTATTGCCTTTGAAACTGGTCGTCATTGTAATGAAAATATAAATTACGGCTATCCGTTTCACTCATTCCAAAATTTTCGACGAATTATTATCAATGGCGCTCGTTATTAGCAGTGAAACTATTAACACATTTGCCTTACTCGAGAGGGATTACAGGTGTGATTTTGATTTCTTGTATTTACGCCAAGATTTGAAATGAAACTATTATTTACAGATTTTACCGCGTTTCATTATGTTTCTATATTCCCGAAGTTTCGAAAAGCAGCTGCTGTAATGGATTCGACGATACTAGGACTTCTGATCGTCGAAAATAATCTATCTGCGCCGGGTATAGTCTCACAAGTGTGCGTGCTACTACAAAGTACAGGCTCTTGTGTGCCAGAATATACGGAAGCTTTCAAAATAGATATAAATACAATCCAGAAAATTAATATTTAATGTGTTTCACTAATACTGGATTTAAAGCGAGGATCGGGATTTTAGGAACAATGAGTATGCTCAATTTAAAATGTTTTAAATGGAGTTTTAACTTTTTAACTAAAGAACAATATTTAATTCATATTAATGTTTTTAAAATTCAACAAACTTCACAGTAATTATTTCTAAAATTAGCGCCTAAATGGAAGAATTGGATCCCAAGCCACATTCACTCAGGCATCACAGTCAGATAAATACTAAGCCACAGTGCCATTACCATTAGAATTAACTATTAAGCTGCTGTGGAAATGGGGCCAAACTCAAGAAAAATACCAGCGTAAAACGCTTTTCTCTTTTAATACGTCGACCGAAGTGAAAAAGAGGCCTAATAACTTGAAACCTGATTCCCTATCTTACTTAACCTCTCATTCACAAACTACGTGTATACAAAATGGCTGGCTACTGAATTTTAAATGGACTGGATACCCGTTTGTAATTTTCACTTAATGGAAAAAAAACTTTAACGTTTTCCTTAATTTATTTTCGCATAGACTGGTAAGTGCTATTTTGTTATTAAGTACTCGAATTGAAATAAAATAATGGGTAATTGAGTTGTTAGCCAAATTTAACTTAACTGTATAAGTCGAGGTAACGGATTGAGCACATGATTCGTAGAACTCATAACCGTTGGAATAGAAAGATTCTCAATTCCAATTTACAACCGTACAAACCTAGTACAGACAAGCATATTGTAGGACGACCTTCCACAGCCTGGAGCGACGACTTGCACAGTGTTGCGGGAAATTTATGGATGCAGATGTACAAGACCGAGCTTGGTCAATCTATGATGGATGAATGTTTCAGCAGTGGAGTTGTGATAGGCTGTAATGTTGGTAATGTCGATAAGTGGTTTTCAAATAGAGATTGTCAGTTATTTCAACGGTAAGCGTACTGTAATTGGTCTCTTTTTTTCCGTTCAAATCACTTGTAGCCACCAATAACGCGCATTATACTTGTACAAAACATTACTCATCTATCGTAATCTCAACTGTGTGAATAAAACACTCGGTTTGCAAACAAGGAAGAGTTGCATGCATCGTGA
The DNA here is from genome assembly GCA_029286595.1 of Bhutanitis thaidina. Taxonomy (NCBI): domain Eukaryota; kingdom Metazoa; phylum Arthropoda; class Insecta; order Lepidoptera; family Papilionidae; genus Bhutanitis; species Bhutanitis thaidina. The sequence continues at coordinate 6,168,739 of JAGSMS010000011.1, forward strand.
AAATACATCCTTAGAGCATTACCCTTTTCATTGTTACGTTAATAGGTTTTATCCGTTACATTATCTCCTTCTTCGATATGTTTATGTACATTCGTGACGTAACTATGTAAAACTTGTTTTCTGATTCTGTCTGGAGGGTTTCCTGAATTTCTGGTTTTATTTGTTAATTGTCTATATTTGTCTATTAATTGAAAGTTCGCAAATGCACTAAAAGAAATATTTCACCTTCGGCTGCTTCATACACAAGTTAGGTTAGAATGTCGAAAAAGTTTGAATGTCAATGTTTTCCGTGTATATCCAGTCGCCATATTGCAAATGTGAGAGAAAGCGTATAGAAAAATAAACAATACGTTATGGGCTTACTAGCCATGTATAGAGTTTCGGTGTCGACGTTATGACTGTTACAAGTTTTATAAAGTAACTATGTTTTTGTATAACTGGTTTAATAATGATAACTTTACAAATGGAAATTTTAAAATAAAGTATGTTTATTATTGCATGTTATCCTGATGAAATCTAATTAAAGCTTAATCTAACAACCATTTTACCATAAGAAAATAATTGTTAAGCCGTTGTTTTGCTGTAAAACATCTATTTATTTATCGGTGAACTCATGTTTTTCCATAAATCGCGGGCTAAAGGGGCGATAACGATCTGTCGGAGTATATCGGCGCAGATATAACCGCATCGCAACGAATGTCGCCAACTGTACGCAGCCGATTGCATTCCGTGGAACTGGAGGTTGACCTCAAGAATTTAAAGATGTAAAAATACTACATGGTAATATGAATTTTAATAATTGAATAGACAAATCATTTTGTTTCTTTGCACTGTAAGATGCGCTCCGACGCGTGCTAATCGTGTCGGATGAATAGTCCCTAAGCAGCCTGCATTCAAAGTCTCATTTTCGAAAGTTGTCGCAGTGTCCGCGTTTTGGCACCATATGTGGGTACAATAAGGGTTATGATTCTTTAGTCTTTGCAACGTCTTCTTTCTCGGAGAAATCCTCGTAGTATTATTCTGTTCGATGCGTACGATAATATTGGTAATGCTATGACGAAACTTAGCGATTGGCTTTATCTAAGAAGAAAGCTCTCAGGGTTTTAAACAAGGACTCGGGTGAACTTAATGTTAAGGTTCAGCGTGCCTCCTACAATTCGATGATCACTACCATTTTTCACCCCAGAGCTCACAGAGACATCATTGAACAGCTGTTGTTTGGTCGCCATGATGAATCCGATCTCATTTCTGGTGGAATCATACGGGCTTATTCAGGTCCATTTCAGTAAATGTGTCACACAGTTGTGAGATAACAATCGACTGATGTAGTACCGAGACCTTATGAGAAAGTCAGTGCAGTTCAGCAGAAAGTTCATTCAAAATGAAATAAATAATTGGAACGAAAATAAGGTAAATATTTTCAAGTACTATTTGGTCAATTATTGATTCGATATTTAATTTATCGCGAGATTCCAGTATATAAAACTAACTATTCTATTTCTATTCTATATTTAGACGAAAAAAAGACATTAGTATTTATTAAAGTTATTTCGTATAAGTTTAAAAACACAACTAAAATTTACAGACTGAAATGTAAACATTGTGTTATTTATTTAAAAAATAAAATATATTAATTAAAAAACTTTTAAAATTAATATTAACAAGTAAAAATGTTTTTAAGGGAGTTTTAACTTTTGAGCAATATTTAATTCATATTAATGTTTTAAAAATTCAACAAACTTCTCTTAGTAATTATTTCTTAGCTTAGCGCCTAAATGGAAGAATTGCACCCCAAGCCACCTATTTACGATTCAATGATAATTATTTAACACTAGAAAATGGTTTAAATAGGACAAATGCATCCCAAGTTACCAAAATCAGAAGGTGAAAATTTGTACCCACCTGCTGCACTCATGATGTTGCGCAACAACTTACTCAAAAATTTACATATTTATTTGGTTAGTAAGGACCGCTCACGTATTTTGCGGGAGCGATCATTTACTCTTTAAAAAGATTAAAAGTTTAAAATCATCCATCATCCATTTCAACCATAATTTAATTAAAACTTAACTAGATGTTAACTTCGGCGATGCTAAATTTTAGACAGGCTTGAAAACAACGCCCTGTCTTGGTGCTGATTTGGCAAAAAATCGCTGTGTGGGATTGCTGGCCCATCAACATCGCATGACGTGATCTCATAAACTGGTGGTCTCATAACTAGATGTAACAAATAACAATACGACAAACGGGACGGAACACATTAACCAACCACACCCGAAAATCAATAATTTGTGTTTTGTAGTGATAGCGGTATTTTTGCAACTGTAACGCGTCGACGGAGCACCTCTTAGATGACTCCAGATAGACTCCACTTCCTCTAACTTAATTATTACGAGTAACTTAATTATTTCTCTTATTCTTTGACTAACACGCAATCTGACAGCGGCGTAGGTTTCTTTGAGTGATGACGTGAGACTTATATGCATAATAGCTGTCATTTGCAACTTCGTACGCGTGGACTTTGTAATTTCACTACCATTCAGTATATATAAGACTAATAGTTAAAAAGTATAATTTACCATACAAACTTTCATTCCCTTAGGGTTGTTTTTTAAAAAGCGCTTATACAGACATTTTCTGTTTAAAATTATTAATCTGACTGATTTTAATGTCCCGGAATGAATTTTTAATATCTCTTGAAAAACAGAGGTTTGATACCTCACTCCAACACATAAAATCCTTTCCAAGCGGATGCATATACCCAATAAGGAATCTATCAGTTAAATTTTAAGTTTGTAGGGTTTATAGTTGTTCAGATTTCGTGATTAGTCAGTATTTGAAGAATATGGCAGATGAAGTGTTGCAGGAAAAAGGAAGCAGTCAGGTCGGATTTTTCGCATTTGTTGATGTTATGAATACGAATACATCGGTTTTTAATTTTGATAATTAAATTATTGAAGGAAAAAGGTAAGAAGATAATAGATATAATGAGATACAGAAATAAAACTAATGACCAAATTTCCATTATGGTCTTTAGTTTTATTTCTACTGCTTCACACGCATTAATCTGAAATATATAAAATAAAAGAGATTTTTTATACATATAAACCGCTTTGAAATTTACTTAAAAGTTTAGAAATTGTTAGTGAATACACAGTCGAACGCGAATTGCAACATAAACTTATACTATTTATGTTAAACATATTGATATTAAACACTATTTGTGATTTGAATTTTGAAGACTACCTGTCTTAGCAAGGAAAATAATTAAACAATAATACTTACTTTAAATATTATCTTGGTAATTAGCAGCCTTTTAACTGGTATTGCGTAGTAACCTAGACGAATAGTTACAGAATAGTATAGCAAACCAGGAGACGTCCGACATGGGATATTGTACGAACACATGACCATCGAATAAAACGGCTATTTATTGTAATTTATGCGAAATTTAGACTTATCTTTATTCTCAGCACATGCTAAGGTTAACCATTCTAAAATTGCGCACAAACTTAAACATATTTCACGACATTGTTATTTATTAGAGTACCTCAAAAACATTAGATAGATTAGCTATTATTGAGCTAATGTGGCAAATTATTATTGGAATTTTACAAATCTATTACCGTAAAGCACTCGCACGAAAAGTCATAAATTATGTTCAAAAATTTTATGATTAGGTACTGTTAATAAATTGCGTCAGATGTCAATTTTACCATCGTATCGCCAAATACTATCGTATACTTAGTAATGACAATATTATATAATTTTATTTTAATGACGCTTTGTAATGACGATTTTTTTCATGCTACAAGAAGGTTGAGGTGTTGCACGTACAATGAGAGAATACGGTCATTGTTCTCGACTACATAGTGGAGTTTTTAATATAGGAAATAAAAAATATATGTAAAAAAAGTAAAGTAGCTGTAAGTGCCCACAGCTGGGCAAAGGCCTCCTTCTCAAATATCTGAGAGGGTTTTGGAGTCGAGAAGGGCCCGCCACGCTGCTCCGGTCCGGGCAGGCGGGCTTCACATGTATCCTCGAAATAATATATTTTTTTATTTCTTAGACACGCATTGGTTCCCTCACGATGTTTTCCTTCAACGCTGAGCACGAGGTAAATACAGCATTTAAAATTGTTAACAATTTAAATGAACGGCACCGGGGATCGAACCCAGGTCACTCGCGCTCCATGGCTTTGCTACCACGGCGCTTTATATGTTTTACCAATAATTTAAAAAAGTTTTTAATGCAATATTCTTATCATATACTACTATGTAGCAAACGAAATCTAAAGAAAGTATATTCAAATTTCTTTAGACTTTTTAATATTAGCTACTTGTAAAAATTTGTTAAAAAATGTAAAACTTTAGAGTGCGTGAAAAGGAACATATGACGTAAAGAAGCGAATGCTACATTGCATGTTTTATACGTTGTAGAGCGTAGAAGAGGCCATTTCTTGAAGAGAGTAACATCACAATAGCTGAAAGCCAATGAAGAAGATTTTCACATGGCAAAGCGATATTATAATTGAGTATTTCAATGGCAAAAATGCTATTGTCATGGTGTACAAAATTTCCCAGTTATTTCTTTAGATATCTGACCTGTAGATTTTATGTAAGAACGCATTTAGAAAGTTAGCTCGGCGTGGTGAATGAAAAACTTCAAAACGGATCTCTAATTTTGCGATGCGAACTAAAGTATTAGTTAGCCCATGCCCACTTGTGGCACGAGGAAATTTAGGTAACACAGACGCTGAGACCTAAGAGATAAATGGGTAGACCTGAGGCCTTTGAACATAAGCTAACGTCAAATCTCTTCTAATAAAAGAAAAGATAAGAATAGCACTGTTATTCTCATTTTTTGGTCTGTAAATACGAAATAAGAAATAAAAATAACTTGAGAAAAGTATATTAAAAACTTAGGTAATTAACATTACTCGAGTATCTATGTTTTGCAACTTACCACATGATTTTTTTTTTAGCATTTAAAGATCGAGAAAGAAATGTCAAGTCATGATGACTAATCACTTACGTACAAGTTAAATAAAAATGCACTTAAAGTTGACAGAATCTATTATTCCGATTTCGAACGAATTTATTAATCCGGTTTCCAAATTCGCCTAAAATTTTATTAAATTCTTTAATTGTACTTTGGGTATTGTACCATAAAATTAAGTAATTTTCTGCGCTTTCATAATGACGTACTACAAACGTTTTTGACCACGATGCTACTTCCATTAGGAGAGCCATATTTGGAGTAGTAGACTAAGACTGATAAAGAAGAAAATTGTCACAGACCCATGGAGGAAACCCGCATCTCTAGTGTACTCACACATATTTTTATTTTATAACAAACCCCTAAATATATCCTATATTTACTCTTAATTACTCTCTAGTAAGTTTTTTCCTAGTTGATGTTAATCTCTAGCTTTAAGAGAAAATAGCTACTTTCCATTTAATCAGAGCCAGAGATAGTTAAATTTTCTCAGCCTAGGAGTCGTCTGGTTAGGTACCGTCCACTTTTTGCCGCATTAAAACCACTATTGTATTCCGGTTGGAATGGTACAGCGAGTCAATATAATAGTCTTCTTCGATTTAAGTCGTTTGCAGGTGTCCACTGGCGACAGTAGCCACATATCATCAGCCGGACAGCTCGTTTGTCAATGCAATCTAACATAAAAAAATAAAGAACAGAACGATGCAGCCCGTGGGTTTACAATGCACCTACCACTACTACTATATCAGAATATTTTATAGTCCCGTCCTGAAAATAAGAAATATTGTTTGTGGTAGAGCCAAGTAGTGGCTTTTGCTGCTGCTCCAATGGGCCGGCCAGGGTCCTCGGCCCTGCAGAATACCGGCGAGAAGTAGAGGCATGTTGTGCTTCTGCGTTTCGTTTAGTGAGTGAGGTAACCAGAGGCTCACTCCCCCGACCGAACCGCTTGCTCGTTTGCCGCCTCTCCCATAAAAAAGAATATGTATTTAGTAAACTTACTATACAATACTAGAAGAGTTTCATGTACTATAAGTGATTCGAGTACCATTAATTACCATTACCAAATTGAAGCAATTTCAATATTACTATTAGGCATTGAAAACGTTTATAATCTTATTAACATATTTCCACACAAAATTAAGGAAAAGTTGGCAGTCAACTGGGGCACTAAATAAAATGGATCAAATGTTTGCTTATTGACAGATGTAAACAGTCAGGCGGAAGATTTATCTTCAAGATTGCTTGAAAGTATAGTGTCCTCGATATGTTCAGTGGTTACTATTATTATTGAAAATAACTTGAAAGTGGGCATAGCCTTCGGCATAAAATTTTGTATCAAGGCAGTGTTTACATTCGGGACAAATGAAATAACTGCGCATAATTATATTTTTTAATATTATGTATCCTTTTTTATTATTATAATAAAAAATACAACATTATCATAGACACCCGTCTGTTTTTTAAAAAAAAATCAGTACCTTCAAGGATAAACCCAATCTGATATTAAAATTAATTTGTCTATTTGTTTGTCCGTCAGCCTATATCGGAATATTATAAGCTAAGTCTGTGTGAGAACTTTTGCTACAACTCGTTAGATATGATATTGGTTTGTATTTTTAATATCCATATTTGTCCCATTTGTGAAACTAATACACAGTTCGCCAGCTGGTAAGTGCTGCGTGAACACAGTCGTGCTTCCAATAAATAGGTCTTAAGTTCAACCACGAGTATCATATGAAATCACAGTAGCGTTATGCTGGTATTCTGTAAGAGTGTGGTCCTTACCCGTTAGAGCCGGCCAATTCGTGCTGCAGCAATAATATGGTACAACTGCTGCGTGGCTCTGCCATATACAAAATGTATTGATACATACCAACATCGATGCTTGTTCCGCGTTCTCGTGTTTATTTATGCAATAAAATTGTAGTTTCATTTTCAAAGTTAATGTCAACTACATAAGCAAAAAATTTAATTCTTTTAATACTTATTATTTTAAGTTGCAATGAGGAAACCCTTAATGCCGTACGCGTTACGCAAGGATCTGCAAACATTACTGCCTATTAAATTGCTTGACAACAAATTGTATTGGATTTTGTGATATTAGGGTGTCTATATAGAGAAAATTCCTTGAATATCTAAGTGTCCTCAAATAAGTAATAACTGAATAGGAAGGAAATGCATAACTTGCAAGAAGTTAAAAGGCGTTGGTGACGTTACTAATCCGCAGAGTTCTTATATAACACAGCGATGTCTTTTCCACAGTATGCCTGGGTGTTCTGTTCCAAGGTTACCCCACATTTATATATTATTTTCATTTCTTAGTTTTGAATTTATTCTCTTATCTCTATAATTATGGGAATGTAATGATATTATTGTATATAAGAATCATCTTTTGGAATGTCCAATCGAAATTATAAGGAAATATTTAAAATTGTATAGAACCTGTAGAGTTATATCTGGTTTTGTCTTTTTATTTACAATATTCTATAAAACGGATTTAGGTATAATATTCTATATCATATCTGTATCATAAGCATAACAAATCTATGCGAGCCCTCCTAAAACGCAAGAAAGCTCGATTATGCCTACTCATTGCTCTCCGTACATCATCCGTTATCTCTATGTCTAGTCGGCACTTGCCGAACCTTTCGTCAATCAGTTCTTCAATAGAATATAGGAATTTAAAAATAACACGTTTCTTATCACGAGGCTCTAAATAGTTCATTGTACAGGACATACGCCATTTGTTACGATTAGAGGCTTGGTAGGCGATCGCCGGACACCTTGCAGTTTAGATGCTGTTGTCAATTATCAGTTTAAGGATTTAGGTCAGGCATATTTGATATAGTTTTATAGTCATCTGTCTGAGTAACATAAGGTGATAGAGATTTTTGTGGTACCACATGAACATGTTTTGCTGATTCGGTTTATTAAAATGAAGTTTGCAATCGACGGCGGCAGGAAATACCCTCAACACTTCCCCGATAGATTTTAGAATTTATACATGAAAATAGAATAGACGTTAACTTTGCCACTAATTCCATCTATAGTGAGAGAAAAATGTCGGGCCCACCAGGGAAGGTTAAGAAAGAAGTTGGAGGCATGGATCAGATTATTGGGCAGAAGAACTATTATTGGAGGGAATTCTGTATGTATATACCCTTGACATTTTTTTTGTTAAAACATGTGTTGCTCATTTTATAACCCGTATAACTATAATTAGCAATTTTATTCAAATTTATTAGCAACGGGACGACATTTTATCTATTTCATCCTTTTCGTAATAGTACATAATTTATAATTTTATTGATTATATCATGCCCAAAGTGACAAAAGCACAATAATTCAACGGCTAAAAGCAAATATTCTGTTAAATCTTTTGCATTCGACTGCTGCGTACTTTTCGAGGTCGCTTACACAAGTTTCTATTGCTCAACGCTAAAATACGCCGCGGTCAATATTAATTACATAAGTTGTAGGATCGTTGATAAATTCGCATTCATAATACTGATGGTTCAAAGTCGGAATAACTGAAGTTGAATTCGTAAAGAAGTAGTAATTTTTTTTATTGCATTGAGTTGACGACGAGCTAACAGTCCACCTGGTTGTAAGTGGCGACTGCAGCCCATGGGCAACAGTGAAGAACTTCAATCGAAGAAGATTATAGGTGCGTTGTCTCCCATGAGGACTGAGATAGAATGTCTCAAGGTCTGTAATTGTTTCCTTATACGTAAAAAGTCTCTAGCTATCTATTTAAAATTATTAGGTAGTGTAATAACATTTTATATTGTATTCCCTTAACATTAATATTTGTTTTCTTTATTTAGTTATGTTTGTTATTTTCCTTTTTTTAACGATGTCTGTATAACTGTTCCCGAGATTAACAAGGGCAGCGGCAGAATATCAACGCTGTTGCTACACTGCTGCAGCACAATGCTGAGTCGAATGACTTTTCGTAGCTATAATCCAACTTATCTATTTATTAAATACCGTGTATTATCTGTTATATCTTTGTTGTGTGGTAGCGCCGAATAAACATTTTTTTCTTTCTTTCTAGCATACCGAGCCAGGCTAGGACGAGCTAAGTAATACTTTTACCGACTGACACATTACGTTCTACCTGCGCCGCTTATCGATAGTGCAGTGCTCATATCTGTGAACGTTCTCCTCGTTCGATGACTCCTTATATCTCTCTCTTTCTCTCCTGGCAAGGTAATTCAGAACACGTGATGCACCTTTCTTCACGGTCTTCAATCCCACGTGGTCAACTAACCTCCCGAGTCCCGCCTCCCGGAGTCTCTCCCTTCGGGAAGGGTTGAGAAGATACATAGTATCCGGATGGACGGAATCCAGGTGTGAGATGAGACTACAGCCTTTAACTGATACGTCAGTATATCGGCAACTGAATGGACAGATCTCAAAATATATGAGGCGAGACCCCAATTATACAGATGTTGATTCCCATGATACAATCTGACAAATGTAATTGGCAGGTATTTTATGATGTTAGTTCGAGTTATGACTCTGTGTTTTATCAGTGAATATGATGGGGTGCCATGTACAATCGAAACTCGTCGATATATTCGAATATCGAATTTTGTTTTCAAATTCCATTTTGTTATAACCACTCCACTGGAAAATAGCTTCCATATCACTCTATAGTGTCTCACAGTTGGCTTCTGCATACAGCAAACATTTAAGGTTACAACTGCTAGGAGCCATTACTGGCTTCAAAAGGTGTGGAATATGGTCGAGACTCGTATATATCTAGCCAGAAATACCGCAGGCGATGATAAAGATTGTCTAAAGGAGACCCAGTGCAAAGCAAATAGCTGCGAGTGTCATAATTGTCCTTATCCAACACCTTCTGAAAATCAAAGTAGAGAATGTCGACTTATGATCCCTTATCTAGACCGGCGGAAATATAGTCTACAAGTCTCAAAAGAATCGTGTCCACAGATCTTTTGATTCTAAAGCCATGCTGCTCATTGCATTAGTCTTTATATATTAGCGCGTATATTGTCTACTTATGGAAAATGTTATCAAGATAGACTAGGTATTATCTGATTTCGGCTGCCTAGTGATATACAGGATATTTCCATTCAGCCTAATGAGCTGACTTCACTAAAAGAAATCGCCTCAAGGTTATATTCGTTAGTCCTAACTTCCTACACAAAAAAAAAATAAAACACAAATCTTAATTTTTATTTTACACCCTGCACATAATTTTTATGCAATATTAATACTAAATAAACTATTAATATTAAAAAAACATACTTTTTATACTTTGCTTTCAGCTATTGCGCTTGTGTGAGTTCTAGAGGGCCATCGACGTATCAACTTCGGATGCGTGTTGTTGGACTGAGAGGGGGTTAGCGGTGTTGCTTTGCACCACGCTCCCCGCCCTCAGCAACCGTGATAAAGTTGTGGGACAAGAAAAGTTTTTGTATTGCCATTCTCCATTCTTCCTATCCTTCGCAATTCTGGCGGGGTCGAAGCAAGAAAGACTCCGCCACAGGCTGTAGTCATACACCCAGTGTATAATATTCCAGTGCCCGCATTTTACTTCCGAGTTCTCCACAGATTTTCAGTTGACGCAGTTGTAAATCAAAATGTGGACAAATGCAGCCGTTAACTGTCAATAAACAATAAAGTAAATCACTTTACAGTCTTTAAATTTATTTTTAGAGAATAACTGTGCAGGAATGCAACTAAATAGTTTATGACATTAGTAATATAATTGTATTGTATTGTAACAAAAAAAAATTGTATTGTAACCTATCTAATTTACAACATTAATTAGTCATGTCATAGTTTCAATACTATAATTTATTTTTAGAACTCAATTCTATGTATAAAGTTATGAAAGAGAGTGTGTTTTTGTAACCAGGTTGTTCTAGATACAAGCAGATCGTCGCTTCTTACAAAACGTGTGTTCTTGTTACTTAAACAATCGAGACGAAATTAATTTTAATGCCACTTTGCTCTATGAGCATGAGCTTTCTATTCGTAACAAGTAAATAAACATTATAATTGAAATCAGCCAAAATTAATTACACACATAAAAACTGCAAAACGAACGGTTACTTCGAACGTTATTTTTTATACAAGTTAAGGAAGTCATCACCCTGTCTTTAAAGTTTCTGTGAATGAACAGTAAATACGGATGTACATTATGATATGATAATGTAACGTTGATATTTTCTATTATCTATCCATAGGTAATTAAATATTTTTTTTATAGTATTATATATATATATACAGATACAGTGATTAATTAACAGTTTGGAAGTGGATACAAACATATCAGCCAAAATACCAACTGTATTTACAATATTGGTATCGTCATAAATTATGAAACTGTAGATAATATTTGTAAACTATACTATCTTTGCTCTATGATATATTTTGTCGTTATCGGACATCCTTCAGTTGACGACACGAAGTAGCTTGGTGACAATTCAGTTGGTGGGCCGTTTACAATGACATGCCGGTCAAACGTGATTGTTATCTGCCCGCCGTTTCAAAGTTCGTTCGACTTATCAAGCAGAATTATTTGAAATGCAATCGATGCGTGTGCATTCGTTTCAAAGTTTTGGGAGTCAGGGATTTCGTAAGCACGTCCGTGATACGTATTAGCTAGTGTTAACTTACTACCTAAATTAAATTAAGGAATTTTAGATTATTCACTTCAAATTCAAAAGTATAAAGTTCAATGACCTTTTTTTTCGTTCCTTAGAAGGGGAAATATACCAACTTGCAAACAGCTTAACATTTGGCGTCGGCGACTTCTAATTGTACTTCTGACATTTTAAAAAAAAGCGAATCTTGCACCAGTTAACATTTGTAAGATGAAATTAAAATCCTAGTAATCTCTTCACGTTCGTGGCCTTTGACATTTACATAACAAGCGTAACTACACCTATTTTTTGTTGTGCAGAATCGTTTACCTAAATTCTCATGACTGAAATAATAAACATAACACGTATCATTGTCGGAAAATATAGCGTAGGTAAAGAGTCGTGGAATTCGAAATAATATGCGCGCGCTCCATTGGGGGGAAATACCACTAACTAATCACAAAATATAAAATTAATAATCAATTCCCCTTTATTTACACAATCAATAACTTCTTCAGACGTAGCTTTGACACAGATAATAATGAATTTAAAGATATAGGCATATTTAGTAATAGTTTGCCCAATTATAAAGTACGCAATAAACTCGCGATTAACAATTAATTACTTTATTATTTATAAATCTCTGTTTCAGTCAGTAACACAGCTTTATCTTATATTTGTTTTTGGTGGTATGATATTGTACTTTTACTTTCTCACAATCAATCACAACATCATCAACAATTTATTAGAAGCATAGTAATATACAAAACGATCTTTATCATATAAATTAAATACGCAGCGTCATTACTTTAGTTTATATTATTTCATGTTTTACTGAAACACGTTTAGTAAATATATACTTTAAGCATGTCTTCTAAATATTTATTCATTTAATGTATAAGCTCTCATGACCGTGTACCCAGTACCGGGGTGGAGCTAGAACTCAATCTGTTCAACCCACTTCTCACCAGAGACATGTTTATTTGTAACAATGTGACAGGTGGTGATCCTGTCGCTTACTGAGAGTTCAGGCAAGCGGGGGCAAGGACGAGTTATGTCGAGCTTGCACCGACTAAAACCCGAGTCCCCTACACGGAGGCCATAGGAATCAGGAAAGTGCTTATAAGCACCAGCCCTCCCCGCACACAGCAGCGAATCTGGTCAAGGGATCCGCCGCCGGCCATATTTCGGCTTTGGAGGGCAAGGAGAGCGGTGCAAAGTAACGACGCAAACGCTGCACTGTGCACCTCCATAGTGAAGCAACCCGCATCCGGAGAATCTTCGCCAAGCCCACTCGGAGCGTCCTTCTCGAGGTTCGTTTTAATTTTAAAACAATATTTTAGAACGGGTTTTATCCTTGTTTGTTATTTTGTTGATATGATCTGTACATTCAAAATTCTTGATAGTCTCTTTTTTTATTTTTACTCTTTATGTAATTAGTTTTTTTAAAATATATTATGGAACGTATTTAAGAAATGGTAGATTATGTATTTCCTGATTAGGTAACTGTTAATATGCGGTATAAAAAATTGACCTCAATAAAAGATCCATCAGTAGAAGCGCAAAAAAGCCGTTATTGTACGAAAGCATTTTGCCAGTCGGAGACTGTATCGAGGTCACTGAAGTGGTGTGACTAGATCACACCATAGCACCGTACTGCGATTATGTTCCACGTGGATAACGTTTTACCTATATAGTAGTTGTTAATGGTGCAATATCGATATATGCGGATATGTAACATTAACAACAAAATAAAGATTTTTTTTATTGGATTGGCGTGACAAACGTGCTAACAGTCCACCTGATGCGGCTGTGCAGTGGCTATTATATCATAATTAATATAAATCCTTAAACGTTTAGGTGGTAGAGTCAATCAGCAATCAGCGTGGCACATAAAGGAGTTCCTTACTCCAAAACCACCCTCATATCAATACCAGATCAATGCTCATTTCTTTCGGTTTTCCTTCGGAAGATCGGTTCTTTATAATTCAAGTTTTATAATTTAGATATTAAGGCTAATATAGAAGGCTGATACAGCGCGGCTGTACCATTAACCTAGTTAGTAGGTGTCCTCTTCTGCCAAGGAGCTGTCTGGATAGATTATTTATCTGTATCCTAGGCTTATCAACGGTGCAACCACTGTTGTGTTCCGGCTTGAGTTCTATAATTATAGACCTCAGGGGTGACAATGCTTCTGTAACCTTCTTTGAGTAAAGTTGTTTGAATGGTCAATTGGCTGTAATATCCACTTACCATCAAGTGCACTGTTACTTTGTTTGTCACTATAGTGATATACAAAAAAAAGCGAAGAAATTACTGGATAATGTTTGTGTGTTTAGGTACGGTTACTCTGACTATTAACAGAAAAGCGATGGAGTTGTATTTCGAAACTGCATTTTTTTACATTTTTGCGACCAAGTGCGGGAGCTCCGACTGTCGACCAATAACAATTCTGTACATTGACACAAATGGAAGTATGCAACCTCTGTCTACCCCGTGAGCGATTACAGGTGTGGGCTGTTTTGTTATAATGAATGAAGTGAATTCTTTTCTCTGGATTTATAATCCTAGAGCACTCATCACACTCAATAGATCACAGACCATCGTAAATTTAGCTTACTTTGCCTATAAATGCCGTCACTGTATAGATCGGCCTTTGTAGATCATTTGCTAAGCTTTGTGTTCATGTAATGTTATTATGATACGGAATTCTCACGGTGCGATTTCTACTTATGCGTGACCGTAATTTTTAAAAGTTTTGTAACTTACTTTACTCGCAAAAACTGTCATTATTAATAATTTAACAGGAAATGTGTTCACATAACATATATTTTTTTGTAAAAAACGTTACTCCAGGAATTTCTCCTGTGTCGCGGATGCAGTTTACTATCATAAATTGAACATAGACATATACCAAGGCCCGGAACTTATTATTTGCAGTCCATACAAATACTAGTCCCGTGCGGGAATCTAACCCGCGACCCATAGCACCGCAGCTAAACGCTTAGCCACTAGGCCATCAAGCCCTTTTCTTAGAGCTGGATCGAACGGATTATCGACTTGTCGTGACGGGTTTAGTAGCCGTGGCTTGGTCACCCACTGTCACTGTTACGTCTACTGGCCCAAGGTGGACTTTGCTTCTGTTAATCAACGAGTTAATTCTTTCAAAAGCTGCCTAATTTTACCCGCATTTTCCTTAGGCGAATTTGGGTCATTAATTCCCAAGTCTTCAAAACACTGCACGTTTATTGTAATAGTTGATTAGTAGCACGTACTATGACGGTTGTCCTGGTCCTGCTGCGGAAAAGCGTTTGTCATCACATCACAATGTTTGGTTTACTATTTGATATATTCATCAATATATTATATTTAATTAAGGCACACAGGTAATTGTTGTACGCCTGACCACACGATACTGTACTTTAATATAATTTTTAATGTATTTTACAATTAGCACAAACTCCACCAAGACGTGATATTACTTTTATCAAAATATTTAAAATACTTATCTCGACATTTTAATTGAAGTGGTATGTGTAGATAGACGCTCGTGCGCGAGGTCTTCACACTTCTCTTGACACGTAATCACACGGGCCAATGCCGCGAACTGTCGACACCTCATTTATACTACGTTCATATCTGAATGCGCATTTTATTTGTTGAAATAATGGTTGAAACACACAAATTCGAGATTGGTTGTTATTTATTAGTTTAGTTATTATTATTATAAACCACTTTTATTTGATTACCTGAACAATCTACAGTGAAACGTAGACTACTTCCAAGTAGGGAGGATTTTCAGTATTTGCTATTTATAAGCCTTTGTCACTGCTGTCATATAAGTTCTCACACGCGGGGAGGCCTAAGCAACCCAATTTTCGCCTCTACGAAATACAGAAATTGACATATGAGATTCTTAAGCCGCTATTCGGAATCTGTTCGAATGGAGATTTTCTACAGATAGAAAAGTGATTGTTGTAATTCTATTATTTAGGCAATAAATAATTGCAGGAGGCCCACCACCTCAGACATGCAATGGATATCCATTTAGTACGTCGCAACGTAGCCAAACGGGCTTTCACGACCCATTTTTCGCATTTACGGGAGATAGAACGTAGCGGATGACGAGCCTCGTTGCCAAGCTTACTTCCGGCGATTGCTTTTACCGTAATTGCCTCGTACCTCACAGAAAAAATGGACAAATTCTTTAGAATCCTTGACAAGGTTCTATAAAAAAGCCGACACTTCAATCGTACAGAAATACGATTAATCTTCCGGTCTCTATTAGTTTTCTGTACGGTAACTAGCAAAATCGAAGACTAAGCTACAATCATAAGTCTCCTCTATAAAAAGAAACGCTTTGGGCGTTTCATTTAATATTTGCATAAAAAAAAATAAGTCGCCGCTGATTAATCGACGGCCACTACCGCTTTTGAGTAAAACCTTAAAAGGTAATCCACAAAAGCGGAAGTGTAAAATGGAAATTAAACGGAACTAATTTTGGAATTGTGAGCGCCTTGTGCGTTATTCCTATTTACATAAGATAAAAACCGGTACGGAATAGGCAATTAATGATTTCTGTTAAATATAAATGTATCCCCCAAATGTCAAGATTTATTTATATTTTTAGTTAATTGCCGTGTAAGAATTAGCCTTAAGACTCTAAGGAAATACTTAAATAACACATAGGTTTGTGTACATTAGTACTCTCTATACTTTTCACTGATATGCGTTCAATCGAATAATTGCAGATATAACAACCATTTTGTCATTCAACGCATTTTATTACAGTGGTTATATACATATTATTACATATGTACAGTGATCTACAGATTTGAATAATTAGTGTTTAGTATATTATTATGATGAAGGTTCTACAGGTGCATTGGAGACTAAAAGATAAATAAAAGTAGCAGCCTGTAAGTGTCAACTGCTGGGCAAAGGCCTCCTTCTCATATATCCGAGAAGGTTTTGAAGCTGGGAAGGGCTCGCCACGCTTCTCCAGTGCTGGTAGGCAAGCTTCACACATTTCCCTCACCGCCGAGGAAGTGGTAAATACAGCACTTTAAATTACTATTTACAATTTTATTATTTATTAATTTAATATTAACAGGTAGTATTTTACAATGTTTAACTTATAATATTCATAATTTTGGTGTTTATTTACTATTTGTTTCAATATTCTAAGTAGTAAGCTATAAATTGTATTTAGGTTGCTTTTAAATGTTCTACAGTAACCCCTTCTACCGTATACATTTATTTCACATTTATAACACAATAGTTTCGACTTCGAAACCTCGTAAAATAAAAATACTCGTAATTTTGCATATATGACCAATATGGGATTAATAATTAAATCTGTTGTCTATCATTTAACTATGTAAACAGACGAATATGCACTTTAATGACCTCATTGTTTTAACTTGATCACATGTGAATTCGTTTGGTTTTTCTTGAGTATAATGCTAGACCCATATCTTGTGACCATTTGTTAAGCAAGGGCATCCTCTTCTTCCTGTCTCTTCCTGTGCGATTTGGATATTCTGGAGCGATGAAATGAGACATGTGTCATCGGCAAATTAGTGTGATGTAAATTTTTTAACTAAGTTATTGCGATCGTTCAAGTAGGCTAAGTAATTCATTACCTAGCCTACGTCAACCGACTTGGCCGTTGTCCGACCACTGATCCTGACGTCTATCTATTTATTTATTTAAACATTATTTGTATGTCTTAAGCAATACAACGGGCGCACTTAATGCCGTTTGGAATTCTCTGCCAGTCAACCCGATGGAGAGATATTGTTAAGGTCCATTGACATAAAAGTTTTAGGACATAAATATCTTAATTAGACTAACCGAAATCTAAAGACATTCTATGACCTATATATATATATACATATATATATGTATATATATATATATATATATATATATAGATATATATATATTATATATGTATATATACATATACATTTATTTCAAATGGCTCACACCCGCCCCGATACGAACTACATATTTACGATCTTTATGGTAACTTAGGAGTTCACTCGAGCAAAGGGCCACGTATGCTTTTTGAGTTAATTTTATCTGATAACGTGTCCTGTCCTGTGTACAAAAAGATCAGGTATTGTAATTGTATTAAATTACTTGCTTGTTAGCATTGTCATTGCCAATAATATGCACTGCTACACAATATTGTGTGAAGATTCACTATAACAAGGCTATATTGCATAATATAATACCTATAATTGTATTATACACATGACATGATTATGAGCCGTTTAATTATTTACCAAACAAATTCTTAAATATATGATTATGATGATTATATCTAATATCGTTATCGCTGTTAATAATTTGTTTGACATATCCTCAAGTCGATTTTCGTCAAAGTCAAAATAATATCAGGCCGTAAAATGACGGGCAGCAGTGTCTAGTATGAGAAATGTTTGGTACGAAATGCCACAATCCCCAACATGCAGACATCAAGCGTGGCGATAACGAGGATAGGAAAAGGCTTGTGTTCAGCTGAGGGCCATTGAAGGCTATTTAAGAAGAAGAAAAATATTTAACCCAAAGATGGGGTTGGGGTAAAAATGTTGATTGCCTGAGTACTGTTGAACTAAAAAATAAATATTTAAAAGATATAGGGAAGTAAACATATAAAACTCAAGCATTTGTTTCATAAGTGATGTTAAATGAATAAACATAATTTTATTCGGAAGTATGAATCAATAAACTTTTATCTTTGGTTAATGTTTTATCATAAAAGTTAATACGATTTTAATTGTCGAAAAATAATGGAGCGACAGAAACGTGACATAACAAACGTCCTGTATGCGTTGCAATTGTTCCTTATTCATTAATTGCAGGTAAAATAATAGATGAATTTACTGATATCTATGTCTTATCAGCTATGTTCTGGACATCTATAAATAATGCTCACTATCATAAGGAGTGCGCTTTTAGGCTACGGCATGACACTCACATAATCATTGACTTCGCTAAGTATTTCGCACCTTATCTTATCCCATTGTTGCAAAATAGGTGACTATAAGTATAAAAAGGCGTGCCTATGTACTGTACCAGCCATTGTTGCCCAAACGTGGACAAACGGTTCGTTTTAGCAACGCTAGCTGAAATTGTGCCTAGAGTTTATTTGGCGAAATGAAGAAATCCTCCAGAAATACATACGTACTGTACTATCTGGTTTATTTATAAAATTCTTATTAGCGTTTGTTAGCGGTCGTGTAGCTTTTGAATGAATTGACCGATTGATGTCATATTCGTACAATATGTTTGTACTGTCGAATCGATGGGTCTTAGCTATGCTAGGAGCCGATAGGTGATGCTTTGATCGAGTTTAATAAATTTCATTTCTTAAACTCATCGCGCCACCGAAAAGGGCAGAACGAAGTTTGTCGGGCCAGCAAGTACGCGATAAAATCGTAACGGCATGAGGTCGGTCGCGTGATGTCGCAGTTACGTCATACGAGCATGCACGCGGGTGACGCGTGGTCCGTGTCTGGCCACTTTAGACACGCGGTAAATAATCTCGGCTTCGATCAGGAATGTGGCCCGTTCACAATGATGACGTATTCGATTATGATTAACAAAATATATGTTTTGTCTCATCCATTGATCAGATCATCGTGAGTGACTTTGCCACATACCCGACCATTCTGTTTTATCTGGGGAAATGAGTGAGTGTGTTTCCACATTTACGTTACGCTTACGACCGCGACACACGTAACAAGTGCCAGAAGGAAGATAGTTCTTGTCGTAGTATCGAACAAATTATAGCTTAGAATACTTACTGGTTTCGAGGTCCTACTTTTTCTTTGTCGAACTCATTGAAGGGACAAGTACAGCGGTGACGCTTACCCATGACAGGTTTAATGGCACCCATAATTATAAATTATAATTCTGTGCTTCACAACACAGCGCCTGTCATCCGGAGGATATTATAGCTACATATACCCGCAGGAGCAGCCTTACCTCCGAAGGCGGATACCTGCATAGAAACCTTACCACCATGGTTTTTTGATAGCGGAGTATTAGTTCTGTACACACCTAGAAATACCTGTCATAAATATCCCTCTTTTCATTTCCTACTTTTCATTATCTTACAGAAAAAACAATAAACCATTCTCGTAACATAATTTTGAAACAATTGAAATTCTATTGTTTTGCGCCATATCAGGACTGACATGAGAAGGGATAGAATTTGTAAGCTCTACTTTTCCTACTAAAAGAAATAGCCATGTGCGTTCAAAAACAACCACACAATATATACGCATATATCTATTTACTAAAAAAAAGGGTTTTCTTTCATTCAGTTAGGGCTTCGTACGGAACACTTTTTAATGTTAGAGAAAAGTTTAAATTGCTGTTCCCAAAAACAAGATAAAAGCCACATAATCATAACAGCAGACTTTTTTTTTTAAAGAGGAATCAGTATTGTAAAATGAAATTCTTGTTGTAATTAATGTTGGGTACATTAGTACGTAACGTTAGTCCTGATACAATTCAGTTTCGCTTTTCTTCGCACTTAAAGGCCGCTTGGTGTTAGTGAACGACCGTGGAATGACATTTCGACACGGCATTTGACCAACATACAAAGTAGGTAGGTACGTATATGTAATAGGTAAATGTACGATCCAAGAATGTTGACAAAAAAATACAAAAAAAGACGTACTGTATTATGTTTGGTGTAAAAGTATTTTTTTTTGTTTGTTTGGTGTAAAATGTAAAGTATACCTACTAAAACGACTATTTTCTGGTATATTACTTCAAGTAAATTCGTTTCTAAATTTTCATAATTCTTTATTTCTAAAACTAGATTTGAAACAAAATCTAATTTTATTAATTTTCAACGAATAAGTCTACACCAGGCTTATGCCTGTCCTGAGGAGAAGACAAGTACAATGATCACAAGCACACAACAAAATATTATTAAGGAAAAGTGTTAGATATTAAATCTATTACATTTAATAATTCTAATAGGGAATAAAAAGTAAAACGTAATTATTAATTTATTTAGCTATAGTTAGCCTGATAGCAATGTGTGTGAGTGATATGTGTATGCACGTGTAACTTTATAGTACGAGTAAATATATGAAGACATTGAATGTCAGAGAAGGATAGAATGTATTATATATCCTAACTCAATTTTTATTTTAGAAGCTGATGTCATAGTATTTTCTTAGTCAGTGTATGACCTCATCAAAAGAAATTGTATGAGATTCAATTAAAAATCCTTTACCGAGTTATATTCAAAATTAGAGTTTACTAATTTGTTATAGATACTTAACTTTCTACACTTAACGTGGTAGAGCCAAGCGGCGGCTTTTGCTGTCGCAGGAATGGGCCGGCTCGTCCGGATAAGTACCACGGCCTCGCAGAATACCGGCGTGAAGTAGAGGCATCTTGTGCTTCTGCGTTTCGTGCGGTGAGTGAGGTAACCGGAGGCCCTCTCCCCCTCCCCCCTCCCCAAATACGGTAGCGGTATATAATTTTGAGCTACCCCAGGAGGGTACCAGTACCTACGGTTCTGGAGAATCCCTCACTGAGCATCCACGTTCAGGCTTTCCTACGCTACCTAATCGTGGATGCTCAGTCTGCCCCGCGTATTCTGGGGGGGGGCAATATTCCATATTCCGCTCTCTTTCTTCCCTACTCGAGGCAAACGCAGCAAGGAAACTATGGCATCCCCTACCGCGCTCGCCGTGGATTTCTGCAATATCAGGGGACTCCACTCGAACCTTAGCGCCGTTCATTACCATCTTGAAACGGCGAAGCCGGCCTTGCTTTTTCTTACAGAGACTCAGATATCGTCTCCGGCTGATACCTCTTATCTCCATTACCCGGGGTACAAACTGGAACACTCCTTTGTGCCCCGTGCCGTTTTTTTTACGTATACGTCAGAGATGATATCTGTTCTCGACGCCTCGGTAGTCTTGAAGGTTTGGACCTATCTACCCTTTGGCTGCGCATCGACAGCGACGACCATCCGCGCGTCTATGCGTGCCTTTACAGGTCCCATAGCGGTAATACCGTAACTGACCGACTCATCGACCACATCCAAATGGCTACAGATTCCGTGCTACAACAGATCCCATCGGCAGAGATCGTGATTCTCGGCGATTTTAATGCCCACCACACCGATTGGCTCGGTTCTCGCATAACCGATCATGCGGGGAGATCTGTTCACGACTTTGCATTAGCATATGGCCTGACACAACTGGTAACCTCGCCGACGCGGATCCCAGACGTGGAAGGTCATACACCTTCCCTGTTGGACCTTTTGCTGACCTCACACCCGGACGGATATTTGGTCTCAGTCGATGCCCTCTTGGCTCGTCGGACCACTGTCTGATCCGGAGTGTAGTGCCTATCGCGCGCCGATCCCGAACGCGATCTGCGGACTTCCGCCGTGTGTGGCACTATAGGTCGGCAGATTGGGATGGAATGCGGTCTTTCTTTTCTTCCTACCCATGGGGGCAGGTTTGCTTCTCGCTGGATGATCCCAACGTCGTTGCAGATTCTGTCACCGATGTGGTACTTCAGGAATGGAACTTTTATTCCGTTCTCTGCAGTGCCTGTCGGAGGTAAATCCCAGCCTTGGTTTGGTCGCACCTGCAAAATAGCGTCACGCCGAAAGCGGAAGTGCTACCAGGTCTGGGCCGATGCATCAGCGTCTCGGGATGCAAAAACCAGTGCTCTTAAAAACGAGTACAACTCTGCCTCCAGGTCCTTCAAAAGAGTTATCGCTGCGGAAAAGTTAAAGCACATTGGCAGAATTGGCGAGAGACTAGTTCGCCTCCCATCGGGATCCCGCGCATTCTGGTCTCTCGCCAAGGCTGTACAGGGGAATTTCTGTCAGCCATCTCTCCCATCTCTACACAAGGAGGATGATTCGCTGGCCCATACTGCAAAAGAGAAAGCCGATCTCTTGGGCTCTCTTTTTGCATCCAACTCGACTCTTGATGACCGGGGAAACTCTCCACCTACCATCCCGTGGTGTAAGTGCTCCATGCCGGAAATTCAGTTTCTGCAGAGCTCAGTGCGAATGGCACTCCGCTCCTGGACATTCATAAGTCGAGTGGGCCGGACGGAATCCTCCAATTGTGCTGAGGATGTGTGCCCCTGAGTTGGCACCGGTTCTCACGCGTCTTTTCCGGCACTCCTACTCTTCAGGCGTCGTCCCGGAATCTTGGAAGACAGCATTTGTGCATCCAATACCCAAAAAAGGCGACCGCTCTGATCCGTCCAACTACAGGCCTATTGCCATCACCCCCTTGTTATCTAAAATAATGGAGTCACTCATCAACACCCAGCTCCTGAGGTACCTGGAGGAACACCAGCTCATCAGTGACCGACAGTACGGTTTCCGTCGCGGACGATCAGCTGGTGATCTTCAAGTTTACCTGTCTCACCGATGGGCAGAAGCAGTTGAGTCTAAGGGGGAGGCTTTGGCGGTTAGTCTGGACGTAGCGAAAGCATTTGATAGGGTTTGGCATAAAGCGCTTCTTTCAAAGCTTTCATCTTACGGGGTTCCTGAGAGATTGTGCAACTGGGTCACCAGCTTCCTCACGGATCGGAGCATCAAGGTTGTTGTCGACGGTGCATGTTCGGACCCCAAACCCGTGAATGCTGGTGTTCCACAAGGCTGTGTGCTATATCCCACTCTGTTCCTTCTGCATATCAACGACATGCTACAAATCAGTAGCATTCATTGCTATGCAGACGACAGCACGGGTGATGCCCTATATACAGGCCGTGCGAATATTTCTCGGGAACACGTCGACGAGTGCCGGAACAAACTTGTGTCTGAAGTCGAGACCTTGTTATTCAAAGTCTCGGATTGGGGTCGACGTAATTTGGTCCTATTCAACCCCAAAAGACACAGGTTTGCGCGTTCACCGCTAAAAGAATCCCTTTGTCGTTTCTCCTCTTTTGAGAACATTCCCTTATTGCCTCAGCCAGTATCAGAATCCTTGGCGTTGACATATCGAGCGACGTTCAGTTCCGTGGTCACTTGGAGGGAAAGGCCAAATTGGCCTCCAAAAAGCTTGGTGTGCTCGGTAGAGCGGGACAGTATTTCATGCCGGTCCACCGTTTGCAACTTTATAAGGCGCAAGTTCGGCCCCACATGGAATACTGTTCTCATCTCTGGGCAGGGGCACCCCAGTACCAACTCCTTCCATTTGACCGCATCCAACGTCGAGCGCCTCGAATTGTCGGCGACCAAGCTCTCTCTGATCGGCTTGATCCTTTGGCCTTGCGAAGAGATGTTGCTTCTCTTTGCATTTTTTACAAAATTTTCCACGGGGAATGTTCTGAGGAACTGTTCGGATTGATCCCAGCTGCTGAGTTTCACCATCGTACATCGCGACAGAATTCGAAGTTCCATCGATACCACCTAGATGGTTGGTATTCCACCACAGTGCGTTTTAATCGAAGTTTTCTGCCACGCACTTCGACTTTGTGGAATCAGCTGTCGCCAGCAGTATTTCCGAACAGTTACGACTTAGGGACCTTCAAGAAAAGAGCATATTCCTTTCTTAAAGGCCGGCAGCGCATCTGTAGTTCCTCTGGTGTTGTGGATGTTCGTGGGCGTCGGTGATCACTTACCATCAGGTGAGCCGCACGCTCGTTTGCCCCCTTCTTCTATAAAAAAAAAAAAAAAAGTATATATTATAAAAAGGTACGGTCTAAATCTCCTTGTCAGCCAAGTCGGTCTTTGACGCTGGTGTCGAGCCTTTCAACATAATTAGAAGAGCTTACGACGGATTTATGTTCCGCTACTACAGGCCTCACCGGGTAAAATCTTCTGACTCTAAGAATATTCGCTTCATTTATGAGTTGTTCCAGTGATTTTAGGAAGGTAGGTAATATATGGGACGATAAGTACTGGCCGGTAACCTCAAAGGCTCTGGTATTAACGAGACCTGAGGAGCTACGAGTATCTGTGTCTAACTGCAGTAGGATCCATAACTTTTCTTGTTAATCTGTGGGTGCGATAAAGCAAGAGTTTACTGGAGACCTTTTTATTTTAACTTTCTCTTTTAGGTAATCTTGAGTTACGTTAAGCTGGGCAAAGATAGAGTCTGATATACTGTAGTTTGTCGTATTGGCGAGTTGTTTTCTTATCCAGGTGGTAGAATCTGCCAATATATGCAGGTGCTCATTAGCTGCAATAGCCATATACGAGTAACATCAGGTGGACTGTTAGACCGTTTGTCACTACTCTAATGTAATACTTAAAATGCGATCAGGTAACTCTAATACACGCCGTCTTCTTTTCATATTTTGACCATTATCAGAAAAGCGGCGTTGTCACATTTTAATACTGTATACATTTTTTCAAACTGTCGACGAATAACACTTCTGTACATTGACACAAATGGAAGTAAAGGCACCTCTGTCTAGCCCGTGAAGGATTACAAGCGCTAGCTGTTTTGTTGTTGTATTCAATAAGATGAAGTGAAGTAATTCTTTTATTTCGACAGCCACAGGGAAATGCCAGAACTTCAATTAATGTATTTTGGCCATGAATGTAGAAGGCCATGGGCTGCAGTAACCACTTACCCAATCCAATAAAGAAAAGTAACTATTGCATAAATCTAATTATTAAATATTAGTATCAATAATTTCTTGGACGTGGAGTTTTTCTTATTACTTTTTTTTTTGGAGAAATTTGTTTGCGTTGGACTAGCCGTTAACATCTTACAAGAGTGATTAAAAAACATTCGGTACCTACGGTGTATCTATTTATTCTTTTCGATTTATGTTAAATAAAATCTATTGGACTGCACTTTCTACTTAGTCCTGCTCCATAAGCCTCGATATCAATTATTAATTTAAGGTCAAAGTTAAGAGCACGTAGCAAATTACAGTGGCTATTTATTTTGTAGAGAGCAATGTCCACGGATTGTTTGGATCATTAAATTTAGTTGAAATCATGTAAAAAATTTAATTTAATTGAAATCACAATGACACCGCCCGACTGATGGTGGAAAATCCATCCGACTACGCTGAACATAAATCCCATAGACTAGCAATGGGGAGCAGCATCTCACTGCGCTAACCAATCCGCGCAGCGGTGTGCGTAATGGATTTCATTAAAAGGTATTTGTCCAGTAGAGGGCTTATGTAAAGAAATTTATATATTAATAATATAACCAAATTAGACGAATTATTTATATATATCTCCAAATAATAATAATAATAATCGGTTATCAGATCTCGATGGTATTTAAAATGCATACTTACATTCTATATCAAGTTTAAGAATATTAAAATATAGCTTGATTTTTAGCGCTCTATCTTCTACATTCACCGTCTATGAGTATATTAATATTCCACTCCAACAGTGGATTATACAAACTAAAACTACAGTTAACGATCTACAAAAGTAGGTATACGTACATAGAGTCTTCTTTTATTATGTACTGTTCATAGAATTGAACAAAACCCAAGATACAAACAAAACCCATATTAATATCGCTTTAGTGATAACTCTTTAAATTATATCTTAAGTTATCGATTTATATGTTTATCATGAGTAATATAAAATACATGTCATATCGTCAGTGTTGATTCGTTGATTCCTTTTAAAGATATAGGTATATACAGTAATCTGACGTTACCATGGAAACGTAAGTTAATAAAGGTAATTGACCTTTAACGGGATTTAGGATCATACATGTTTTAATTCACTTAAATTCATGCGTTAGTGTGTCTGTATAAGTCAAGACCAAGGTTTTAGTCTTACTGACTGAAGACTATTATTGACAAATGCTAACTGAAAAGAATGATACCGCGCTGATATCAACTATAACAGTTCTTAACTCGTCACTGAGGTTGCCTGATTCTATTATCATTACTAATTTTTAATCTTGAAATGAGTCACTAATGACTCATGTATCTACCAATTCGGAATGAGTTACTAATAACTGATTCCGATTTGGTAGGTATATTCCGTCCGTATCATTTCGATAGGTATAATAAATCATAATATTATACATATATGCAATGAGGAGTGTCTTTTCAATTTAGATATATTATAGTTATAGTAAGGTACCCACCCTGCCATCCTCTGGATTTGCCACCGCCGTCCCTTGATATTGATTTTTACATCGTATTAATTGAAAATCTGATGGCAATGCCCGGGAGCACACAGAGCTAAGTAGGTGCATTCCGTCCATCTCATTCCGATTATATTATGTTATACCTATGTAGGTATAATATATCATAATATAATGTAAGTATATACATTAAGGCGTGAATCTTTTAAATTTAGCACACAGTTGTATATCGTTTTATACTGCTACATAGTGCGTAGTAATATTCGGTTTTAATATTTGCTTCTTTGTCTTCATCATTCAATGTCAAAGTCATGTCAAGTAAAGGTCAAGATCAAGATCCATATCCATTGATGGAAACAGGCCTTTCCGAGAAACCGCCCATTAAAGCTGGAGTGCATTTCTGGGAAGTTTTACCTAGCATGGTAGACGGGAAGGTTAGTGTATACATTAGCAAGCTATAAAGCGCACGCAACTGACAGAACCGTCTGCACGTTTGACGAGTGAGTGACTCGGTTTGCATGTGATTGTGCATACACTTTACGGCACGATAATATCTCCTGCGCAGTTGACAACTACAATATATCTACTTAGAGAGGTACTACTTACTATTTTCAGTATTTTAGAAGCTAAATATGAAGAAAGGTATAAGATATGAGGATCGCGTAATAGTCTTCATTTTGACCAAATTGAAGTGACTATTTGGACACTGATACACAGTATCTAGTTTATTTGATAGACTAATTGTGATCTTATGTCACTCTAAAATTTAGAGTCTGAATGAACTGGATGGATCAAATATTTTACGATTGTCACGTTTGTCATGAACTGATAAGCTTTTATCTACCATATTCATAGCAAGATAATATTTTGAGATTAGATAATATAACATTAGAGTCATAAATAGATATCGTTTCAGAATGATAAAGATCAAGCGTATTCTGTAAATATTAAAGCTTGTAGTCGAAGTATAATATCAAGAAAGTTTATCCTTGATGCTTATGCAAGATGCTGTGTTTGTTACGTATACTTTGCATAAGTATATTGAGTTTTAAGGTATAAATTCTTAAAACAGAGAATTTCACAAGGGTATAAATAACAAAAGCAGCAATAACATTGTATTGTAGTCAGATTGTAAGTAAACACTTCCTAACGTAAATCATTACCATATACGCGTGGAAACACTTAAGTATGCATGTATTATTGATCTAGTAACACGTGTCTACTTACCCAAGTCTCTTTATTCTTCTATGTTCGAGTAAGTAGTATGCTATACTTTTAGACGTGCATCGTCACAGACTAACGATAACGATTGCGGGTTCGTATTTTAATAAATGTAAATAGTACATCGTCGATTTCCTGGACCAATCGACCTTTACTCAAATAAATGCTTTTCTCCTAGTCATTCGAAAACTCTAAAGAACTTGCCGTGTAAGAGAACATAGATTAAATTTATTTTTATTATCCTTAAGATTCCATTTCGATAAGCGTCGTGAGTTTTCAAACACAGAGTATAAACATGCCTCTGTGTTTACATCCTATTTGATGGTAATTGTGATTGGAATGACCAAAGATCTGTGAAAAACTTAAATAGTTAAAATTTAGACCTAATAATTGTGAATCAAAATCTTTAGCTCTTAAATCTATACAAAGCTCAAGTCCGCTCTTGCATGGAATACTGTTCCCATCTCTGGGATGGTTCTGCTAAATATCAGCTTGGTGCTTTGGACTCGTAGGAGCGCCGAGCGAAGAGGATCATAGGCAGTGACTCACTCGTAGAGGCAAATCTTCTAAGCTTCGAACACCGTAGACGAGTGGCCTGCCTCTCGGTTTATTATCGGATACATTTCGGAAAGTGTGCGGAGGTTTTGCATAACCTGATGCCTCCTTCCCCTTTCCATCACCGAACGACTAGGCGCGGCAAGCAGTTCCACCCTTATCTTGTAGACATTCCTCCATTATGCACGAAGCGGGTTGTCCAATCTTTCTTTATGTGGACGGCTAAGGAGTGGAACTCTCTGCCGAGGTCAGTTTTTCTGGACATCTTTAAGGCCAAAGTAAACAGACACCTTTTAGGCAAACGTGTACCATACTAGGTCTCATCTTCGCCTTCCATCGGGCAAGATTGAGGTCCAACGTAAGCCTTTTTTTCATAAAAAAAAAATTAATGTGTTCGGCCGGAGTTTCGAATCCAGAACCAGGTAAACATATGCTTTAATGTCTAAGAAGAAACGTATATTTTATATGTTAGAATAGGGGATATATTCACTATAATTGCAATTGAATTGTTCCGCATTATTCTGTTAGTACAATGCGCCGTAGGTACATTAAATCTTTTCATATTATATACACGTACCTCATAAAGGAAGTTTTAGACCCGAGGAAAATTACTGGCCATTTAAAACAGTATTAGTGACATTTGAGACTTATTTTGCTCGCTTTATGAATCGTGGAATCAACTGGGAAAACCGGCTTTAAATATAACAATTTAATATTTTTCAAATAACTCACTGACAAAGTAACAATATTACCAACGTTAGAACGTATAATGTCTTTTCTTATTTTACTACAATATCTACGAGCTTTTATTTACATATTATGTTAATTAAATTAAACTCGATTTTATGATTTCAATAATTTTTGAAATTAGAGGTTATTAAATGTAATGATCATACTAAAGTTGGAGTCGTATAAAGTAATTCGAGAAATTATTTTGGATGTCCACTATACAGGATGTTCCACAAAGTGCAATAGAAGAAAATTGGTTAAGCACGTCACTAAATCTATGCTAAATAAATATAACAAAAAGGAAGAATATTTATATCAATATTTCATTTAGCAAAAAGAAATTACTTGTTATGTTTATTGCATATTAAGCCTTTAATCACTCTGAGTACCTAACTAACTAATTATTAAAGGCTATAAAATGATTACAGGTAAGGTCAAAATTATTGAAGGTTTAAATACCATATGAATATTCTACAGTAAAATAACTAACTAGTGTAATACATTATGTGGTAAGACATATTTCTATAATAATATTAACGTTTAAATATTCTGTGAATATTATCTCTTCTGATAATAGATAGGTAGATTAACAGCAAGTGATCTAAAAGATCCGATTTCATATTTCGAATTAAAGACAAATTGTCAGCTGTGTCGATGCCAAAATCCTTTAAAATAATGCTGGTATTAAATATAAACCTTCTTGTTGTGGCCTTTGACACTCGGATGACTCTATGACAAAATTGTATAAACCAAAGCAAAAAAAATTGCTACGTTTCGTCCTTTAACTTTGCACAGTATCTCTAAAGAACATAATTATATAAGTCAATTCAGAAACGCCAGAGATAGATTAGTTTAAGTAAAGATTAAAATTTTTAACTTCCTCCTAAGTTCCCTGTGGGTATAATTTACAAAAGTTACAAGGTCTATATAAAATACAAAATTCGACATTTTTTTTGCAAATACGAATCTGTAAATTTTGGGCCATCGTTTTTGGAACATACTGTAAGTACACATACAAGTTACACACTGTAACACTTTGCTTGTAAACCCCAAAAAAAAACTGCTCGATAAGTTTATATAATGTAATTTTAATATTTCATTATAAAATTTATTTAAGTGTAATTTTAGTTCAAGTTATTTGGTTCATCTAGGAACATTTAATTTCCGTATTATAATATATTTAATTAATTTTAACCAAATGGCTTAACTGTATTTCCTCCAAATAAAATAAATTCATTACCTAATACAACTTATGTATTTTATCAGTATTACTCGGTAGACTCAAGAACATATTTAAATAATGATAAATGACTTGTCAAACCGGTAGAAAATGTTTTCATCTTTTAAAAATACTGTGCGTTTAGTGATAAGTAAAATTACTTTTTAATGATATCTAATTGAAAGCTTACAGCTTTTCAATGAGCCTTTCCATCAAAGAGGCAATCAAATTTAGCATGGAAGCTTAATATGAAATTGGTAAAAAGTTAGTATAGGCATTCACCTCATTGGGCTGCCGGTTGTACACTCGCAAAAGCGAGGCTGCTCTCCATCACCAGTCTGTGTGATCTGGGTTCAGCATAATTGAATGAATTGTCCGCCACCATTTGGTCGCTACATCGGAATGAAAATATACCGTATTTCCTAATTATATGTAGGTATACAAAAAAAACTTGGAAACCAAAGAGCACAACTCGGTCATTAAGATCTGAGGTACGGAAATACCAGTGGTGTGGTGCGTAGCAGTAGATTAGCATTTTAGAATGCAATAGCAACGATGTTCACTAGCAACTATTCTTAATTGAGCCATGTCTCGTAATACTAGATTATCCCCAGTAACCTATTTACGAATTACCTCATCAACCATTTCGACGACTGTCAAAGATAACAAGATCGTGAAAGAGCCAG
This sequence comes from Bhutanitis thaidina, assembly GCA_029286595.1. Lineage (NCBI taxonomy): Eukaryota > Metazoa > Arthropoda > Insecta > Lepidoptera > Papilionidae > Bhutanitis > Bhutanitis thaidina. Next base: position 6,199,859 of record JAGSMS010000011.1, read on the forward strand.
AGCAATTTTTTGTACGTCGTAGGCTAAATTTGTATAGGGTCGTTGAACTTACGCGGCCACCAGCTAAACGACGTGACTTAATATGTTCATAATAACGTAATTGTAAAAACTTTGTAAAATAACGTAATATTTTGAAATTAATATATTAACATTAATTACAAAATTAAATAATTTACGATGTTTAATTTTTATACTAGTTTACAGAGCAATGCCTCATCTTGCGTACTTCATATTTAAACCGTCGCTAATTATATACCTACATAACCTCTTTCCATCTCAGTCTTTAAAATATCTTTTGAAACATTAAACGATGGATTTACAGACACTCATAATTTGTTGTATGACTGAGACTGTAGATCATGGCATCTCTAAGAAAGCGTCAACGAGCTGGTAACGGATACCTATATGTAATTTGTTTATTGTATGTTACATATAGGTAAAAGTTATTATTAACAGACTCTTTTGTGGGAATAGGGTTTTGCTAATTCGGAAGGATTTCCTCCTCAATCGTCTGTTAGCCGGCAAACCAAGTGCTTTCGGAGATAACAGTAAGTAAATATTTTTCCCCTACCTGCCATGTGGAAAAGGAGAAAGACAAACTGTTAAACTAGAAACTTCGCATCATTGACGCTGTTGCCCGTCACCGATCTGGATAGTTTAGATCTGGCATTAATGAGATCTGTCGGATAGCAGGCATTTTCCCTTAGTCGGCTCTTAGAATGAAATACGATGGTGGATTACCTTACGTTTCCACCACCCAAAGCCAATAGAGTTATACTTAATTAAAGGATTTAATTTAAAAGTCGAATGTAAAATTGTAATACAAAGTAGTAGTGTTTCATTTATAGCGGCACGTTTCGCATTTTTCTGTGTTTGTAAATATGAAATGTGAACATTTTCATGATGACCTCAGCAGATTTTCAACTTCTTTAACTTTGGAACCCTTTGAGCTTTTCAATTTCAAACTTCCATTGAGCGGACTTGCCATAATCGCGAGATTTTGCGGCCTCGAGGATCATCCGATGGTGCTGTGAAAGCTGTAAAAGAAACGGCAAACAACTCCAATTTCACGAAAACTAGCAATACTTAGAAATTGTTTTTGATATCAAACAACTTTAAATTACTTTAGCAAATAAAATAATAACAATTTTATTTTGGTAGAGCCACCCTGCCGCTGTAACTAGCTGTAATGTGTCGGCTGGACGGAAATACAACATAACGCTAATGTTTTGCTTGGCTCATTACTGGTATTGAGGTGTTCCAGCTTAGTACCCAGGGGTGACAACGGGCTCACATATTTATACTTCGATGGGGATGTATGCATAGAATGGGTTTAAAATCATTCTGTGGCGTTGTTTAAAATTTCGTACTCACAATCCCAAAAACTCGTATTATGTGCGTTTTTGTATTTTTTGCTACTATTGAGCACAATGGTCTTGATTTTGATAATTTTAATAATTAATGAGCTTTACAAGATTATACCTAATTATAAAAAAAAATCATTGCCACATTCCATAGCCGTAAAACATTAGCAAATTGCCAATGTGAAGCCCATAATTAGTTCAATCTATATAAACCTTATAAATTACTTTTGAATGTAAACCTTTTAAGCGTATAAATTACAATCAATTATTAAATTACTTCGTATTTATACTTTTCTTTTTCTTCAACGCCCGTGTGGCTCAGTCATCAGCGTACATGTCTGACGATGAGTAATGGTCCTGGATTTAAATCCCTGCTGAAACCAAACAAAAAAAAAAGGCTATTTCTTTTAGTAGTTTCGACCCGCTTCTCACTAGAGCTACTTTGGAATGGCGTGATAGGTGCTGAGTTTTACGTTGTCTTAGTGGTCATACCGACGATATCAATCATCATGGCTTTGAAATAGTAATTGGTACAAGAACGAAATAAATAAAAAAACATTCAGTACTTACAAAATAGTCTCTGTGAAGCGTGACAGGGTACAGCAAGTTATATAACATATAATTTCAATAAAGCACTATTACATAAATTACAAAATATTAATGACATAATAAATATAAGGTAATGTACAATAAAACATAACGCAACAGGACAAAAATACGAAATCAGATTGCTTGTGGAATTTTTCTTACAAAATATACTCTCGGCTACATAGTTTATGGAAGAGAGGAGACATTGAGTGTCATGTATCCGCTAATGTGTCACTGCAATATAATATATTTTATCCTAAGCATTTTTCATCGTTAGCTAGAATATCAGTAGTAGTCGAAATCACCTGGCAGGAAATATGTATTAAAGTTTCCTAAAATATATATTATCTACGGGGGTCTTATCCGCTGTGACTCAAAAAAATTAACGATTCCGTGTGACATCAGTCCTCGATAAAATTATATAGTGTTATTTTTTAAAATGGTTTCGTTTATCCAAGACATGTCATAAACTTTACATAAACGTGAAAAAATAACACGGTATGTTTTTGTCGAGGAATGATTTCACATGGAATTTTTGAGAATCTTTTTTGTAGCATACTTAATGGATAAAGCCAACTGATGTGTAAACAGTTTTGCTGATTAGTAACCAACACTTCCTCTAACATCCTATTTAAGTTATATAAATAAAAGAGCTCTATAGAGTATTGCAATATTATTATGTATTTAAATTAATTTATTAGCATATATAGTGGAATAAAGGTCAATAGCGGAGCGGTTGGCAAGAGCCGCGTTACCTTTGTCTCTATCAGTCCGACCAGCTTGAGTTGCGCAGTGAAAAAGCGGCCTATCGCGCATGTTCGACGTTCGAGATCTGAGATACGTAATTCTAGAAGTTTCGCGAGGTCTGACGTCAGTTACGTTATTGCCTTGTTGCTGGAATCGAACCTGACGCTATTAACACGGCTCTAATGATGTTAAGTCACAATACCAACCGCGTATACCTCCTCACGTTTCATTTTTGTGGAAACTTACAATCAACATTGGCTTTCTGAGCGTTTTTTTCGTAATACGATGGTTGAACAAATGCTTTGCGTTATTTGATATAAGATTGATAGATTTTTATAGACCCTAACATAATTTACAGGTGTTCAAAAACGCATACTTTAAGGTTGATGAAAATATTTTTTACATCTTCATTCGTACATAATATAAACATATATTTTTCGTTACTAGTGACCGTTACTCATTGCTTTTAAGTGCCCGCCCTAATTTTTATTCTCAAATTTACTACTGTATAGTACGTATTGGTTAGAGAAAATACTGAATACTTGGAATGACAATATATGTTTGGCGTTCACTTACAAATATTGTAATTATATAAAATTCATATTATTTTTTGTTCAAGCACAAGTCTGTGTTTCGATTGATACTGCGAAAGGAAATAACTATGAATGATGGTCTGACATTACTGCACTATCCCTGCATTTTTCGCCTTTCTCTCGGCTGGTAACTGCCAGTTTCACTTTCCGTTTTGTTACCCGTAATACACCCGTATTCTTAGATTTAAGATAAGCTGAAGTTTTATTCGTTTATTTGAGATTGTTTATTTAGTAAATCTAATATTTATCCACTTCCATAATTTTCAAGTAGATACTCTAATTTAAAAAAATCTATATTTTTGCAAATAAATCAACTGTCTTATTTAATCCACATATTTTCTATAAAATATGTGGATTAAATAAGACAGTTGATATGTAATCTAGTATGAGTATACTTATTTCACTTCAATTTCAATCTGGCAACTCCGTCCAAATCGTATGCAGGCGGCGCGAGTGTTGCATAAACTCGACTTGAAGTGGACGAAGGCCACTACGCGGAAATTTTAAACTACCAATTGCTGCTAATTTGTAAACTCGTATTTCCAACAGTTTCTTTCATTTCGTTTTATGCTCAATTCTAATCGTAAATTTAACCCTGGTTTTCCTCGTACACTTGACATTGGAATGCGTACCTTGTGACCTATTTCGTAAAGCATCACCAATAGAATAAACAATCGTTATTAAGTGGGACGATTCGAAATGATTGTAAGCTCGTGTCATCTGATTAACAAAAAACATTGCTATTTACATAATAATAAGTAGACATATTTGACATTACATAAAATAGTATGTTAACAATCTTGTAATAGATATCTTAATTAGTTACCAAATAAATATAATTATAGTAGACCTTGAAATTAAAGTAATTTTACTTAATGTATCGTGTTTAATTTTAATTACATAGGGCAAACTAAAACATCTCTAAAACCCCCTTGTAAATGTACACATAGCTGAAGTCTGCAGTCTGTGATCATTTACTAAATTGCCTCAAACATTACATCAATTTGATAGACCACAAATCCTCAGCAATTCTAATATAAATGTAGGTGTAGCTCGAGTTAACCAATAAATTATGAGACCGTTAATATTATGTTTTTAATAATTTCATCATTTGAAAATGAGTGTTAAGGGACAGTTTTATATCTAACACTAATTTATCGATGAACTCTGGTACTGATGGTAGACTCCTTCTCTGCTCATGAGTCGTCTGGGTAAACTGTAACAGCAGTGTAACCACTGCTCCAGTTTGTAAGGTATTGAGAGCTGAACAGAGAGCAGAAAGATATATTCGTTTGTCAACGGTCAATTCCCTTTTTTACAATCTACTACAATTACTATAATAGTATAATACGTTTCGTTATTAGGACGAAGAAGAAACAGGCGAATTAAATAATCCTAAGCCGAAGGTATCTACTCTTTTTATGATTTTTTCCTATTATTGTAATGCATACAATATCATCAAATAAATGTCATGGTGACAACAAGCAGGGCAGCCTCCAAAAGCAGCATTTGTTCACAAGTATGATGTGACAGCCATCGCCCTTCTCAGACATATTAAAATCGGTTGGACGACGCAAGTAGAGCGAACATGACATACTCATGTCTTTACTACATATAAATGATAACACCAAATGATTATAGTAACACTATCACACTCCAATTATCTACAAGACCATTTACAATGAGTTCCGTACAACCACCAATATTCTGTTTTAGGCCAACATATTACATAAAATATTTTAGGTCTTTGAAGTATTTCGTTTACGAGGTAGTCATAGCAACAAACCGTGAACCCTTAAAAATTTTACGTTTATTTTGGTCACACTTTACAAGTTTAATTACGAATCGGTGTTTTTGGCATTTGTTCACTAAATACAATATTTGGTACATAATATACAGTAATTCTTTGAAACTAACCAGTTAAGTAAGAAGATAAAAAATAATAAAAAATATATTTGTACTCTACTCAGTAAGCTCCGGACATTGACAGCTAGAGTAAAAAAAAATTGTTGCAGATCCTCGTAATTTTTTTTTATTGAATTTCTAATTCAATATTCTGGCCTGCAACTAATTCCGTCTATAAACAAGACTCGTTTGTCTACTCTTTGGCTAATAGGTAATAAACAGTTTAAAATAAATGTTTAAATGTAAACTGAAGCAACACGTACGGCGGTTTACGTTATATGATTATAAAACTGATAATGCAAGCCTGGAATACTCTGTCATATTAATCGTAATCGACCCAGGCAACATGTGTGCACTCACACTATTTCAATAATGTGCGCATACTTATGCGAATAGTCGGCGTTGCTTGACAACAATAGCGATTCCTGTATGAATCGGATACAAGTTCGTAACCCCTGAGAACCCCCGCGTACTGGAATATATAGATTACAATTTAATTGCATCATGTTATATAGTGCAATTAATATTTGTCATGTACTACATGCAAATCATCTTATCTTTGTATAAGTAATAAACAAAGTATTATCGCGAGTTTGTAAATTAATCTGCGTTAATGAAGTTAATAAATTGATATAGAAAGAATTTCTGCGTTTATTACTGGTCATTATTACATTGATTTTATTATACTATTACTATATATATGAGCATACACTAGGACTATTACATTGACTTTATGATTCTTGTTGTTGTTATATGTATATTACCAATGAAATAGATAATTGTTACGTTCAGAAAATATCAATAAAATCATCTAGCCAAAAACCTGGAATAATCGGTATTAACAACTAATATTTGTTTAAGAGACCCAGTTTAATTATAAAATTTTTACTTGGGCCGTAACCAGTGAAATATAAACAAGACCGCAGAAGATTGACCCTAACATAAAACATTTTATAAATTACTAGCGAATGCCCGCGAATTTGTTCGCCTGTTATTTGTATTTACTTAGAAACGTACTTATACGTATAATAAAATTACAAAAGAGGCATTTGGTAGAGAATTAAGTACTTAGGAGAGCGGCGGTGAGCAGTAAAGAAAACACAAAATTAGATTCATTTAACGAAACTAACAGAGCAGTGGGTATTTGATACAAATTCTATCTAGAATTGAATTTGGGATTTAAGGGTGCAATACCTAAGAAGAGACTAAATTAAATTATTTCTAACCTAGATGCTACTGGCCACCACGGTGAATTTATTTTAGATACAGCGTATTACCGACACTCCTCGTTCTCGAGCAACCCCACCACGGCCGCATCAGTGGTGCGACCCAGCCATAATCACATAGGACAGGGGGAGCACTACACGCTTTCGGCGTAACACCACCATGAATGCCGGGGGAAATATGTACAATAATATTATAAATAAATTATCCAGACTGGTGACGGGCTGCAGGCAGTGAGCGTCTCGTCGACGGCCAAACGTGGCGATTGTGGAAAATCCTACCATTACGAAAAACTTGATGTTGATGAAGAATATTGAGAAGTTGTGAAGTCATTCGAAATTGTTCGCTGTGGTCAAAATATGCCATTAGTACAACATCAAATGGGCATATACAGTGGCGGCGACAACTGTCACCGTTCTTCTCGTGGGTATCGAAGTGTACACTAAGTAAAGGAAAAGCCTTGAAAATCTCATGGAATCCGACAGAAGACCAAACAAGGTTTAACCGAAAATATACATACTGACGAGGGTCAGCAGCATACGAGGTATCTGATACTGCGATTGTCAATTTGTATACCAAGCGTGGCCATTATAAAAATTACCCAGATTAATATTTAACTACCTACAGGATAAATTATTAAGTAAATAATGGTGTCTCGGAAAGCTATGCATAACAGATATTTTCTGTGGGTCAGTTCACTCGTTGCATTACTAGGGCTTCAGCTTCACGGTGACAAGAATTTATCGAGGTCAGTGTTCATATCATAACGCGTACGAGGAATGTAAAAGATAAGGTAGTCAAGTTAGTAAGACCTTAAGCTAGCATTACTGCGATCACTTTTATACTTCATCTTTCTTCCTGCCAACGACAAATTCTATCAACTCGTTTTTTCAGTGTTTGAGATACTATCTGTTATACTTTACTGAATATTAGCACTAATACTTGACTAAAATCCCACCTGGCGTTAAGAGGTAATTAAGTATTTGGTGGAAGAGCATTAACTCAGTAAGAGGCTATAGCCTATTTTTAGACTACATGTGTAGAGTAAACTACGCTTGTGAATTGAACTACGTTGACTTCAGTCGAAACTAAGAACACAGGGAGTATCAGAAACATTGACACGGGTGACCTGTTTCAATTTTTGACTTTACGCAATAGAAATAGCATAACACTTAAATATCAGTTTTATTAATTCGATCTTTAACGCGGTATTAATCGAATCTACAATACGTAATGCAACTTAAAAATCAATTCCGCAAATGCAGGGCCTTGAACATAATATACCTGAATAGTGATTACGCAAATTCAAGACTGTTTACTTACAAGAATATCTTTGGCATTGACTTGTACTTCCATGCCATTATTAAACTTTTTTTTTGTAAAGCCAGGCAAATTTTATCTACTTATATCAAAAAGCTTGTCACCATGTTAACATATATGTAAAGAATTTTTTTATAACAATTAGCAAAATCAATATTAGGAGAATGACTAAACAGCACAATTACCATCTCAAAATGTCACTAAAGACTACTAATAATCGTAATGCATATGATTATTGAAAAAAATAAAAGTTCTCATATATATTCATAAAATAAATACTTTAGTCCCATAGGTAAGTTAAGGCGTGCTACAAGAATATAGTTGTGAATATTTGCTCTCCAAGAGTTTTCTTATTTCTAATTTCCCTTGATTTCATTATTCTTCTTCATAATTACCATAAATCTGAACTATTTCTGTCCATTGAAAATGATTTTAAGTAAAATTACTTTGGTAGTCGATAAAGCATTCAAATTGCGACCTCATTGAACATGCTTTATCGACTAATGATCTCGCCATGCTAATGCTTCCATGGATTTACCAGCTTTAAGTAGAATCATATATTTTTATTTAAAAAATTATTGTTGACACCTTATAGTATGAGGTGATAAAGGGCTGACTTAATGCCTGTTGGTAGTCTCTGCCAGTCAACCCATGGGTTGGTGAGATAGCTGTAGCAGGTCTATTAAATTAACTAAATAAATTACTCACTAATAAAAATAAATTTGAAATGAACTCTAAACTAATATTAATAAATATAATAAAATAAATATATAAAACAATGTATCCCAATAAAACATTATGTATGTAGATAGATAAATAAATATAAATAAGATACACTATAATAACTAAATAAGTCCTCACTAGTAAATAAAATAATTTTTAAAATGACCTACCATTTAAATTTAAAATATGTTTGTAACTAATTTTTTAAATGAGTTCCTGTTTGCCGATACTATAATATTAGTTGTTCCAAATAGTGAGTCAAGAACACTGAATAGACAGTCAATCGAACCAAAGTCCTGATACTACAACGAACGACAAAGCATAATAACAACAGATTTAAATCAGTTTGAACTGCAATCATCACTGATCAGAGGTAGTCTGTATGTGTGTTTGGTACCATTAAAATTTCAAAATGATTTACAATTTTCTAATTGGGATAATTTGGGCTTCTGTCAGCTTTCAGATGGTATTGACTTAAAATTAGTAATAGGTAAGTAAACTTGGGTAAAGAAAAAATCAGTTTTGCCTTACATAGTTAAAAAAAATTACTTCAGGTTTACAGCTCCTTTTTGTAAAAATTACAAAACAATATTAATGAATTATGAATTGATTGATAAATCTTATAGTACACTTTCTAGATCTGTCTGTCATAATTTTCCAGTAACTCCTGTGACCATCCCCAATTCTAATCAGGTACAAATGCATGTCATTTACCTGCTTCTTTTTGTTTAAGTGAAACTATTACAAAAATTATTTTTTATTAAGTAGAGGGCAAATTAAGATTTTTTAAATGTATGTATGTAGCTGACAACGAGATTTTGTTTCTTGGTTATGAACTTCTGTTTTATTATTGGTTCATGTTAGGAACTACTGGTCATTGCACTAATGCAGTTTGTGTAGAATTAATGACTAGAATAATTAAGAAATAGTAATAGATGGACTATTACTATATACTTATTAACATTTTACTTAATGGTGACAAAATATATTTATTATTAGCCAATATTACTTTTAAATTTTACATGGAAAGTTACCTTCTAAATCAACATAGTACAATGATCCTTACCTTGATCTGCTTTCAATCTTAAACAATATAATTGAATGATGTAGAAGTGGTTGAGAACCCCAATTAGGGAGTTGTACTCATTCTCGGCAGATTTTTGGTAAGAAGCAAAAGTATAGATAAAATTTTAAAATCTATGACATTTTTATTTGAGGCACTGGATTGTGTTAGTTCAACTAAACTGAGTTGCTAACCAGATTGGACAACCTTGTCCCATGCAGATTAGTTTACATCATAATAACCAGTTTAATGTCTTTCTAGAATATGGCCTAATAACAGTAACAGAAAGATGTTTGAAATTTGATCCAGGTATTTTAAAGTTTATGAAGTGTTTTCATAAAAGTAGTCAAATCAATCCAGCATCACAAACCTTAATGTATCTTAAGGAAAGATGGCTTGCTGGCGAAGTGGCCAAGTGTGAGTTGCACATTTGATTCCAAGATGGGATACTTATTTGCATTGCCTACAAATAATTGTCCTTGATCTGGGTGTTTGTCTATGTGAATTTATGTATGAAAACTGCATATGTCACACAGGAAGAATTCCAAGTTGGGAATGTTTTTTTTATAATCAACAAAATTAACAATTAGAAAACCTATGCTTGAACACAGTGGAAGAATTTTGAAACGAATTGTTTAGCCTATAGGATTTTCTACAAACAAATATTAAGTTAGAATCGTTATAGCGTGAATGATAGAAAGTGTAATGAATAAATACAAAACTTCAATGTGATTTCATTCCACAACAAAATCAATTGTTCATCGGTAACTATTTGATAAACCTAACCACATCATAGGTGTGAAAAATAACATAATAAGTTAATTCACTCACAATTTTGGTGAAACACTTTTGGGGCATAACAGAATGAACCCTGGTAGGGTCTAGAGATGTTTTTGTTTCTTTTAACTTTGAAAACTCAACATATGGGACATAATATCACAAGACATGACATAAAATTTAGAGCCAAATTTTATTATCTCTTGAAATGTCATAACTTTGAAACAATTGAAGCACTAGAAGGGTATCAAGATCAAGAAGACAGTAATCTCACAAAGAGCAAATAGGCATACAACAGGAAATATCCAAACCCAATAAAACTATGGAATTGATTAAAGCAGTAATTTCAAATCAAGAGCTTTTCCATTATTTGTCAAATTTTGCAGTTTGAAATAAGTTTCATCAATCAAATTGGGGTGTCAAAATTTATACAAAATCACTTCTGTGAGTTTGGTACAAGAAAAAGATATTTTTAGTACATTGGTTGTAACAATTTACAAATTTTTATATTTGTTTAATACTGAAATGTAAATCTTATGTAACCTAAAATAGTCTCTCACAAGTTCACTGCTGAACATAGGCCATCCCCGAAGATGACAAAGCATGGTCATGTGCAACTGCATCCTGCAATACCATTGTCACTATCTAGTGGGTGGGATATCGTCCACTGCAATTGCCGTTGTAGAGGTTGCCACTCAAGAACTTTTCTTACCCAACAGTTATTAGTTCCAGCCACATAGCTTTGCCACAGCATATTGTTGGTGTCCTTAAGGTTATATCAGTTACCCTATAGTTGTGTGCATCTAACCCTCCTACTATTGCTTAATATAGTTATGGTTATAATTAACATTAATTGTTATTAATAACAGGAATGAATTATAAATGAACAAAATAAAACTAAGAAAATAATGAAAATTAAGTTTATTAAATAACCGCATAACTTACTGAGATTCCCATACACGCCCAGCCCTAATAAAGCTATATGTACAATGTGGGCTGCTTATCCTATATATACAGTACGTGCAGGACAGGCATCAATCACAGGTAATAAGAAAATGTTGCCTAGACTGGTGCGCCCACTTCTTCTTGGTAAGACCTTGTGAGGTGTGCAGCAGCAGCTGTAAGTTGGCGAAGGGAGTGGCGCAGTCCTCGTAGATGACGGCGGCAAGAAGCTGCAGCACGGGCAGCAGATTCTCTCTCATCCTCCCCTTCTATGCCAGAGTCTCCAGCTGCACTAGAGGCATCACTTTCAGTGTCACTCAGGTCAGATACCCTTCTAGCCCTGTCACCCTGCTCTTCAACATCACCAGCCCACAGTAATTCAGTCTTTAAGTCATTTAACATAGCAAACAGGCTGAAAGGATCATCGTCACCCTCCTGTGGTATATTCATAAGACGACTGGGAACCAGCACAGTCTCGTCCATGGTGTTAACTGTTTTCACAAATCTCTCCATATCATTCAAAATGCTTTGTTTGGAAAACTCTGTGTTGTCATTGCGTGCAATTTTTCGCAAGGTATTTCTGTAACAATTGGAAAACATAAATACATTGTATTTTAAATAGTAAATAATTTAAAATAGGTCAATAAATTTTAATATGAAAGTTGTAATTGAATGAGTTTTACTCATTGTTTACACTAACATTTGTACATATTTATTATCCAATATGTATTTGACGTGGATAAATAAAATATCTACCTTGTTACACGTTGAGGGATTACAAACTAGTGTGTTTTGGTTAGTATAAAAATATCACATAACTTTATAATCTTTGCTATAAACTGGTGAAAAATATTACATTGTATGCAGACAATTATGAATAAATTTAAATTGAAGCGACCATGAGGTGGTTTATTAAAATAATGTGGTTATAACCACAGTTTTGTCAGTCTTAATATAAAATTTATGACTAACACACCCTCTTAAGATAATACTGCTAGATATGTGATCAAGTATAGATTAAAATTATGGTTTTACAATGGATATTCTTATTTCTAGACTCGTATTCTTTCTCCAAAATAACACAGGAGACAAATAAAATTCATAAAATTTTGAATTTTATGAGAAGGTCACACTGCGCAAGTCTAGAAATTTACAGGATAACCTCTTTGAAAAGCGTTGGATCATGGACATCCAACTTGAAAATCGTAACTATGATTTTTTATAGACGATAGTGTAGTTAACACACATGCATACATTGCATCATTTCAAATAAAACGACGCTATCGATGTGGAAGGAATGTTGTATTTCATCAGACTTGTTAAAAATTTTGTTAATGCAATCATTATTTCGGAGAAGAACGGATCACACGATATTTTAACGAAACAGTTACGAATATATAGGGCAAATAATACCACAAGATCTGTGGCGTCAGCTATATGGTAAATGAGTACTCCGTACCTGCTGCTTTCCAATTTAGACGAAATATCTGTATTGAAAGACATTTTCTTGTGCTATTTAATGAGTTTAAATATCACTGAACACCACACGCCCTAATTTATCACTAAATAATTGACGTTATAATACTGAGACACAACACGAACCGACTTTAAATAATTCAATTCGAACGAATTCACCGGACACGAGCAACTGCACGCTACAGAGAGATTTGACGTTTTGCTGGAAGTGGGGAGCGTCCTCGCGTTTTATATTGACTCGATCGTACGATGCGGGGGAAGCGTACTATGAATATGTTTTATTACGATGATGTGGAATATATATGTATTATAATAGCTTCATTGATTGCTAATAAACTGTTCAATTGTTATATTGTGCATCGCAACAGTTTGCGCAAAAACATTCACTATATATGTAATGAAAGTAGCTTTTATTCGAATACCCGGGTGACGGCAAGGCGCGTCCCACCGAAGTCACACCACTCGTGCTGATTCTGTGATTGGCTAATTTGAATTTGCCTTTTTTTTATTGGTTGGAAGGGAATTCCAAATACGCGCCAGTATTTGGAATTCCCTTCCAACTAATATTTAAAAAAATGTTGCCAAACCAGATCGATATATTAAATTATTTTTTTACTTTCTGATATTGTGTAGAACAATAAAAAAAATATCATCAAAATCATTGAAAATATTCTAATTGTTTGAAAATAACGTTTCATTAATACAAAAAAACATGTTACTAACATGTTTTCTGTATAATTTCTCGATTTCATTTTATTTTTCTTAGAACATTTCTAAAACAATAACTGGAATCACTGATACTTAAAATACTGGTATTTTGAGAGGTCATTACAATACCATTAATAAGTACTAAAGTAAGTAATTTCTATTGTCATTGTAAGGTACTTATCGAAATAATGGGTTTACCTATAGTACTTTATATTTATGATTTAGCAAATATTGTCAATTTGCATATATTTTGCAAAATAGTCAAACATAACTACCTATTACTTATTTATACTACTAATCGTACTAGGTAAAAGTAGCAGCCTGTAAATGCTAACTACGGGGCAAAGGCCTCCTTCTCAAATATCTGAGAGGATTTTGGAGCCGGGAAGGACCCGTTACGTCTTCGACATAATAAAAAATATCATAAACATCGTTAATAAAATATGAAAAAGAATAAACATCGTTTCCTCACTATGTTTTTCTTCACCGTCGAGCACGTGGTAAATACAGCACATAAAATTGCTATTAAAATTTTAGTGGTGCCGGCACCGGGTATTGAACCCAGGTCACTCACGGTCTATGAAATGATTGTTAGCGCCCTGACCACTAGGCTACCACGGCACCTACTACCTAGAGTAGTACGATTTAGGTAAGTACATATTTAAAAAATATATACCGAACCTATCTAATGTGATTGTAACCCTAAACGTCATTGATTTGTAAGCCTATAACTTATAATTTTATTGGTATTTGTATTTTATTTTTTATTAAAGAATGTAATTTATGTATTAAGGTAGCTTCAGTTACAGTAAGATATAAATAAATAATCCGTGTAGGTAGGCAAAACTTTTTTAGACTTAATCAATGATAATTTAAACTCGAAATTATGAAAATGCTTTCTTTCACAAAAAGGCGAAAGGCCATCGAATCCATTTATCGAATGTACTATTGTATGCAAATGATTACCCAGGTGATCCTATTAATCTGCAAGTATAAATAAATTAATAAATAATGCACGGAATACGGTGGGTAGGTAATTACTTACCTACGCAGTGCCCCCGGCCAACTCGCGCCAATAATATTATCTTTACATTGTTAAATGTGCGTCAATATACACACACAGGCAATTATGATATTTATGTTATGACCTTAGGATAATAACGTAATTAACAAAATAGTAAGTAGTAATAAAAAATATGTAAATAGTTACATTGTTACCTGAAGACTGTGACTGTGTATTCTTATGTTTGTGGGCGTTTGGATTGGATACGGAACCTATAAAATAAAAGTAGGTATAAATGCCATCTTCTGGGTAATCTATATACAATCACTAATCTATGATTACTATATTATTGTGTGTATTGCTTGTGTTCATTTGCACAACATTAGGATGACAGTTATGAGGCTGTTGTATAAGAAATATCGTCCGTTAAAACTTTTTATTTATGTAACGCGTGTAGCTTATAAACATGTTGAGAAAGAAAATCTACCATCTTGATCTTATAATGCAAGACCCTGCATATAATTTAATTGCACTTGTTTTATTTACGATAATAACAGAATAATTTAAATACATAATAGGTAATTAGGTATTTACTTACAAAGTGATACGAATATTAAAAATCAGTGTATTGAAACTTGAATACGAATAGTACTAACCCTTATAAAGTTTTGTTTCATTAATGTTTTAGACTGTTAGTTGCAATTCTAAAGCATACTTTTTGTGAATTGTAACCCTTTTTGCGTAATACGTCTTAATAAATATCATTGATGCACCCTGCTAGCCAACAAACAAGGCTCGTACGGGAATTTATCCGGCATTTCGCTAACTACCCGAGCGCGATAAGCATAGACAAACGTCTTAAGAAATATATGCAGGCGTCTGCTGGCCCTTTCTTGGACAGACCTATGTGCAGCTGTGGACTAAAATAGGCCGATAAAGTATTATCATTATATATAGACGTCTTAAGAGAGGAGAGGCCATTCCGACTATTGTCCGAAATTTCTAGATTTTACTCGGTTGACACCCTCGGTGATGACTGGTGGAATCTTTCCGCAATATTTACCTATTTTAATAACTACATTCGTCGCTGCATTTTGTCTCAGCTTCTCTCATGTTGAATTCTGCGTAGCAATATGATTTTAGTGGCCCCTGTAAAAGATTGAATGGGAGGTCCTGCCTAGCAATAGAACAGCTTTAAAGAGTCAATTAGAAAGTTTTACCATATGGCTGCGTTATGTCCCATAAATCATTTTGAAGGCTTGGCGAAATAACAGAATTGTATTAGTATTTGTATCAGGGGTGAATATTTGTATTAGGGGGTGATCATTTGTGACGTAGAAGTAAATTAATGGTAATATATGTCTTCTGGTTACAAAATTCATGTTGTCGAGTTGAGTCATTTTTATTTCGGATATGCGTATTTGATTTCTGTGTTATAATGGTATATGTGTAACAGTTGGCAGTTACGAGTACTGAAAAAAGAAAGTCATAAACTTACTTTTTACATCAGCATAGTCGGATAATAATAAAATCCACTGATTTCACTTAAGTATCACTCAATATTAGATTTATGATATGTAATATTATGTAAAAAGTATTAATTAAAACACAACTGCCGTGTGATGGCTGCGTAAGAAAATCTGCCACTCCACACCTTCTGTGTGGGTCGACTTTGAGAAAGGCCAGAAAATCTTTGACGCGTCAGTGCTAAATTTTCTATACCGGTGATGGAAAACAACCCCAGATGTCTTGCATTGCCATCGCCAATTGTTTAATAGTAATGAATGAGTTTAAATTTATTACGTACTACACACTTTTATCTAAAATAAAATGTGATTACT
The DNA here is from genome assembly GCA_029286595.1 of Bhutanitis thaidina. NCBI lineage: Eukaryota > Metazoa > Arthropoda > Insecta > Lepidoptera > Papilionidae > Bhutanitis > Bhutanitis thaidina. The sequence goes on from JAGSMS010000011.1 coordinate 6,216,133, forward strand.
TCTATATCAATGACTAGGTACATGAACTGATGAAAATCTTTCCAGAAGGAAGCCTTCTTTTAATTTGTTTTCGTACGGTTTCCTTTGTAGCTTCCATTATTGCTCTTGATTGATATAAAGACACAGATGTTTACGTATTACATCTGTTGTACCAAATTAAATCTAATAATTTATTCCACATTATGTTTCCTATACTATTCACTATTCTATGTGCTATACTATACTATTTCACTCTCCTCTAAATGCTACTACATCACAGTATAGACTGCTCGGACACCTGTATCGACCTTATAACTGTTTCTTCCGTTGAGCATGTAACCAATTATGACCAATTCCCTGCTTCTGGTTTTTCACGGCATGAACTGCTCTTTCTTTCATAGAAATTAAAGTCTCCCAAGCCTTCTTCAGTGTTCATTCCCATTAGTAGTTTCGCTAAACTCGATCTGGAAAAGCTCAAGCGGGATGCTGATGCCATTGACTGGTCTCCTTTATTCAATGTGTCCACAGTTAACGATAAAGTTGATTTCTTAAATAGTAACATATTAAAGTTGTTTGAGCATACCGCACGCTTAGGAGCATATTTATATGCACCTAAGCGTGCGGTCCGACTCAAGCGCCCTCCTGTTCCTTGGATTACAGTTGGTGTAAGAATGGCTATGAAAAGGCGCGATAGAGCATTTAGAGTTTTTAAAAAAAACATCATACTGATCAAAAGAGGCAAGCATATAAGGTTGCAAGAAATTGACACAACCAAATGGTAAGAGCAGCTAAACGCTGCTTTTTCCATAAACAATTTCGATTCTACCATTTCTTTCTAAGGTTTGGAATCTACGGCTCATAAGCAGATCTCTGTTTTCATCTTTAAAAATAATATTCTCTGCCATATCAGTCTAGTTTTCGACCTGGTCACAGTACAACTACTGCACTTCTAAAGGTGGCTGATGATATCCGAGACGGTATGGAACATTCTAAGTTGACTGTAGTTAGCTTAATTGATTTTTCCAACGCATTTAATGCCGTCGACCATGACATTTTACTAGCTCTCCTCTCTTGTTTGAATATCTCTTCTTCAGCCCAGGATTGGTTTTCAGCATATCTTCGAGGTCACCAACAGGTTGTGCGTACCGGTCAGAATTTGTCCTACTGGGGTGATGTACTAACTGGCGTCCCACAAGGCGGTATTCTTTCTCCTCTTTTATTTTCCGTTTTTATTAATCTCGTTACAACAAACCTTAAATGCTCTTACCATTTGTATGCTGACAATTTGCAAATATATGCGCAACCGGAACCCTCCGAAATCAATAATATAATTGCTCTATTAAATAATGATTTACAGTATATATCTGAGTGGTCCGCTGTGTATGGTATTAAGGTGAATCATACAAAATGCCAAGCCATAATCTTAGGCAGTTGTAGACTTGTAAACAATTTAGGTTTTGCTACCTTGCCGTCGGTTACTTTTGATAACAACGTAATTCCTTTCTCTTCCAATGTCAGAAACCTGGGTCTGTATGTTGATAGCTGTTTTACATGGAATAAACAGATTCAGGAGGTGAGTCGCAAAATTTCTGCAACCTTGCGATCACTTTATCGTCTCAAAAATTTCCTTCCAATCACTACTAAGATTTTACTTGTCCAATCGCTCATTTTGCCAAATATTGACTATGCTGACGTGTGTTGCATAGACCTATCTCAACAACATCTTGACGCACTGGATCGTCTTCTTAACAATTGCATCAGATACATTTATGGTCTCCGCAAGTACGACCATGTGTCTTCCTTTCGTGCACAGCTCAATTGGCTGCCAATTCGTCAGCGCAGAAATGTTAGAACACTTTGCACCCTTTTCACAATCCTAAACGATCCTTGGGTTCCTGAGTACTTAAAATCTAAGTTTCAATACCTGGGTGATTCTCATAACTGTTCTCTCCGCTCTTTGAGTAGTCTCAAGTTGCTGATGGCTTTACACCGTACTGGGTACTTATCTAAGTCATTCGCTTTTACGGATATAAGACTCTGAAACGAAATCCCTCTTGACATTAAAAAAGCTCCTAATAAGCTTTGCCTTTAAAAATAAAATCCGTCAACACTACAAAAATGTTGCAAGTCTGTATAGTGCTGCTGTTTGTCATTGTGTCGTTTTAGTTGTTTGTCCTGACATGTATATTTGTTTGTATTTTGTATTAAAATTCATTATTCTATGTGTATATGGTATATTCGCATATATTGTATCTATGTATCTAAGTATGTATGTATGTATCTACCTATCTGTGTAAGTATCTAATTTGATATTTATATGCTTTTACTTGTTCTATTCTGTTAGCTGTATAGCCTCTATTACGTGTTTATCTCTGCTTAGCCTAATGGTTGACTGGGAGAGAATGCCTCTAAGCATTAAGTCCGCCACCACTGTGTACCACTTTGTCCATGAAGCTTAAATAAATAAATATACATTTCACTTGTCGAATGTAATTGTTTTCAAAATATACCACATACATACGATTGTATAGAATTTGGTTTACTTGTACTTATATGACAAAACAAGGTAGGTAAAGGTTTTATATTGTCGTTTTGACATGTTGCTAAAATAGAAACCGCAGTTTAAAATTGCGTTTATTAAGTAATCAACGTCGTATACTCACATAAATAAACTGACGAATCGATGAGACTATTCAATCATAATTTAATGAATTTATTGTAAGGTTTCCTCAGGCTAAGTAGAAACCACTCAAAAGATAGATAATTAACTATGTTTTAAAACAATGGGTATGTCGAATTGCGCCAAGAATCGTCGTTAAAAATATAATTCAGGAAAATACGTTGTAAGAGGTACGGAAGGTACGGGATAAACCATAGTTTTATTTTGAATTTTATATGCTACTCGTATATTCTATGCTGTGAAGAATTCCTGGTCTACTTGTATGTTGCTTAGTTATTTTAGTATTTTAAAGTATGTTAGCTCTAACTAACTCTGTACTCTAAAATCACTCTGTTCTTCGTTTATGTCCATAATTATAGTCTTCTACCTCATAATATAATAATTTGACCTCATAATTTTTACGTGTGTATATAATATATATTAGTATTATATAGCAATACTTATTGCTTGCACGCTGAGTCCGCTTCTCGTCGCTTCGTCAGAAAGTTCAATATGAAATATTAATCGTAAAAAGTGAAAAACCTCGAACAAGAACACTAGTAAAAAAACTTTCATAGCGTTTTTTGCATTGTACTTTTAAAACCTACAAAAATTAGTTTTTGCGTAGATCTTTGTTTATTTAAAAAAAATTATATTAATGATTTACCTAAAGTAACTACAATAATTTTCATCATATGGCTAAGCAAATATCATTATTCATATTTTTGAATTGGTAAATATTCATTAAAGGACAAAAAATGCCAATGTAAAAAAAAGGTATATGTCTACAAAAAAGGTGTATTATTTACACAGGCATATTTATTTGTGAATAACGTTATTAGTCATTAGTTTAATGAAAACTACATGAACTTATTTATTTGTAAATAACATAATTAATATAATAATTAGTAATGAGTGGTATAATCATTACTGTAATGAAAAATATGCTAATTATCTCAGATATATTCGTCTTCAATTTTGTCTTCTACCGTCAACCCGTACTGGAGCAGCGGTGCTCCAAAACCATCTCAGTATTTTGAAGACACGTATTGGAGAAGGAGGCCTTTGCTTTTTAATTTTAATTTTATCGCACTCCGAACAAGCTGCACTACAATTTAATCCATATTTTCTGCATTCACAAGCAGCTCCGCAACCTGTGGTATATCTAAAAAAAATACTTGTGACAATAATCTCGACTTAATTGTTTCCTCATCCGGAATGTGCTCCGTTGACAATATATTTTTTAATTCCTGAAATGAGAATTGGCAGTCATCATTTTCTTCCATGTAATAATATTTTTTATTACATAGAAGAAAATAATGATTCATAGCTAAGTCCACTAATAAAATTTCGGTTGAATTTTGTTTTCTTCACACGCTTTAGTTAATCTCGTAAGCCAGTATAACAATCCGTATGTTATTTAGCATCGACCTCAGGTAAATCTATAATAACTATGACCTTTTTTTTAAAAAACTACGAGGGGAAAGGCTTCGCACCTACCAGTTAATCCCGTGACCCTCTTGTACACCTCTCCGTATAAATCATCTTTTCGTTGCAGAATACTAGAACAGATTCTTTCAAAACTGTATTAGTCACATGATGAAATCTTTTTCAAAGTTTTTATTTTTAATTTCAACTCCTTCATCTCATTTGTTTCTTTTTATGCGAAGAATACGCAGACGAAATAGAAGCTGTGCTTATTTTTATACATTGAATGTATTTTTAACTGCATGTTGCATGAGCACAAACAAACTCCGAAGTATTCAAAAAGTCTAACAATCCTTCCTCTCTTTCTGGAGAAACATTTCTTAAAGTAAGCAAACCTTTCACAACTTTTATTATTTCTCCCAAGTCTGAATTCAATTCGAAGCTCGATCCTAATTGTTCACACACGAAACAAACATTTTCTCGATGAGAATAACACTATCGGGCGATACATTCGTTTTCAGTACAAAAATGGCAAGAAAAAATATGTCTAATGCAATAAATAAAACAATAGGTGCAAGAAAACATACATTACTGCATGATTATGAATAATTACAAATACCTTATTGAGTACTCGAAACTCGAATTCGAAGAAAATTATATGAGGAAGTAATGTGTGATAAAAAAACTCCACTATAAGTATTTTCAATTGCCACAAAATTGCAACCATCCATCCCCTACACTACCTTTTTCTTACCTGCTTTATTTGAGGTCTCAGGTACACAAAAGGCCAGTTTAAAGAATTTAATTTTAAGATTTACAACCTTAACTTTCAAGTATAAAAATATGAATGTACATATATATAAATATCAATAATTATTTAAGTATTGAACAGCGAAAAAATCAACCTACTAACACTTGAATGTAGTGGCAAAAACACATTCCATATAAAATTTGATACTGGCGAATTCTAACGACTCACTAAAACTAACCACTATATGTGTGTATATAAACTGTTAAACAAACAAATAAATTAGTATACTTATTCATTTTATTATACTTTTTAGTGTCTTTAGCAGGGATGGCAATCTTTATTGACCTACGTGCCATTTTTTCTAAAAAAGATGTTTAATACGGCCATAACGTGCCATCAAAGAATGCAAGTAGAAATATACATGTTATATAGCAATAGATGAGCAAACTGTCTATTGAAGAATTATAGACAGATATCGCTTCTAAGCCGCGTCTACGTGTTGTTTTCGAGAGTAGATCACAAATCGTCTGGTAAACAGACTTGATGACTTCCAGCCTCCCGAACAAGCCGGATTCCAAAAAGGCTACAGTATCATAGACCGACAGTACACATTCTTCAGATTGTACAGAAGAGCGAGGAGTACAATTTACCAGTATGTCTGGCGTATGTGGACTATGAGAAAGCTTTAGATTCAGTCGAATTTTGGGCGGTGCTACCGTTTCTCCAGCGGTGCCAGATAGCCTCCCGGTATATCGAAGTGCAGAGGTGTTTGTTCAATGAGGCAATGATGTTCGAGTACTCTGCGTGAGTCTGCAACGATGATCCGCAGCGAAACTAGGATAACCGATATAGCCGTGAGGATCAGCAAGCTGTAGAGGCAATAGGTCGGCCACATAGCTCGCAGAACTGACAACCGATGAAGAAAAAAGGTTCTCGAGTGGTAACCACTTACTTGGCTGTAGGCAGTGTCGGACGAGAGACAAGATGGAGACTTCCCACAAGATAGAGTGACGACCTGCGCAGTGTTGCGGGAAGTCGATGAATGCTGAAAAGTCGATGGGTGGCTCAGGACCGAGCTTTGTGTCAATCTTTGCGGGAGGCCTATGTTCAGTAGTGAACTTGTGATAGGCTGAAATGATGATAAGTACTGGACTCGGACTCTGTAGATAATTGTCAGAGTATTAAGATTATTATACTTATGTTTAATATGGATACTCTCGAAAAACGTCGATTATGGCCTCTAAATAGCCTCTTGCACCGAAGCTGTCAAGGCCACTGGACCAACAACGTAAATAGAATTCCTTGGGGGTTTTTGACGGTTTAGCACTTATTGCTCATGCCGACGTAACTTGTCACTGCCTTCAGTGACAGGTAGGTGACGTGCACCTCTCCCCCATGTGATAAAGAAAAGAATACCTGGCATCCACTAATCTACGCGCACTTTTGCATAGAAGTCTTGGATCCTGTTAAAAAGGTTAAAATAGAGTTCAATAAATAAGTGGGTCATATAGTTGATTAATACATCGTATTATTGTTTTGATCACGCACGTCATATTATGTTTGTTACATCATACTAGTGTCAAATGATTCATATGACGTAAACTAAAGCGGAAAATACGCAATTGGTCAATATAATAAATTTATTACGTTTAATGTTTGCAAAACAGTATTTAATTTTGTTTAAATATTGGCATCTGGTAATTTTACTATGTTTACTATTTGGTATGCCCAAAGGCCGTGGTAGCGTAGTGGACAGGGCGCTCAGTTTTATTTCATACTATGCGTGTGATCTGGGTTTGAACGCATCACTGAAATTGTTAAGTAATTGCAATTGTACTGAATTTACTACGTGATCAGCAACGAAGATAAACATCGCGAGATATATGATCTAGATTTTTGAGTATTTTTTTTCGATGCGGAAAATAAACTCAAAATTTAACACAATATATGAAAGAACATATTTATGTGGAACTTGCATTACAATTTATGACAAGCCTCATTTATGTCATGCCGCTGCAACGTGATTGAAATTATGGACTCCAAACATCTTGTGTATCAATGCCTATACAAAATATACTTATGTATTTAAAGCAATTAAAATTCTAATTATTTTAATAAAAATTTATCCCTATTTAAGTTTCCGACGCTTCTTGAATCCTATCCTCTCCTGGAGCAAGCCCGTCGAAGTGTGTTATGGAAGTCTGTTTGACTACGCTGGACCGCGCCGAATGGAATTTCTCTGTGCCTGTGGGTAATAGTAATAAGTGTTTAAAATATTATAGAATTGATCTAATGTAAACTGCACTTATAAGTAATATTACGGTATGTATGTATGTATATATTCACGTCTTGTTCCCAACGGGGTAGGCAGAGACAATCTTCTTCCACTTTGCTACGGTCCAGACATACGTCTTTCGCTCCTCCCACTTTCATCAATCTTCGTATGCATACTCGTTGGTTTAGAGTACTCTTAACCTGGCCTACCATATTACTGGACATAAGAAATAAATACTGCATTATTTTAATCGGATCTAAATATTAGTGTTTCACGTACGTATGGTAATTCTGAGAGGCTGCTTTTCTCTATATTCGTTTGTTAATTTGCTGATTTTCTCTATATTAGTGAGCACCCAAAAGATAAAATGTTTGTAAATAAAATTGCTTTAAAAATGCATCGGCCTGATCCACTATGTGACTAAATATATCCACGATATGATCACCAATCATAAAAACTGAAAGTGTGTCAAATCGGAAGTAAGAAATGACAGTATTGTTCGATCGAGGAATTTTTGTAACCATTTTTGAGGATAAGCGGATAGGACTTGTATAGTAGCGGCTTAAGATGATCGTCAACCCAGTCGGTGGTGTAGATATCAACTTATTTCAATTAAAGGAAAGTGTTAATGATTGTTGATGGTTTCTTAGTAGCAATAAAGTCGTGGTGTTAAATCATCTCCGTGGTAATTATTTTGTTTCACTAATCTGACCCATATTGGAAGGTTGAATATCCATTTGAATTTTCCGTAACCCAAGTCTCCTAGACTAATCATCATTGTTTCCCTCGCTCACCGAACGAAACGCAGAAGCACAAGATACTTCTACTTCACTCTGGTATTATGCGGTCCCCGGTCGGGCCGGCCCATCCAAGCAGCAGCAAAAGCCGCCGCTACGTTACCACGTACAGTATTTGAGAAATATCGTCTAAAGACACATATATTTTTAAAAAATTACACAAAAATAGAAATAAGGTTCACATCAAAAAAAAAAAATTCGGATACAGTTGTTTCAGTATGAGATTATAAGTTCTGTGTTAAAATTATTGTATGATTATTTAGACATATTAGAGAAGAAGATTATCAGATATGATTATCGGGCATTGAATATCACTCTGAATTAGCTGTGCTATGCCTTATGTAATAAGAAATTACGATAAAAAGTATGCTGCCGAAGAAGACTTTTCTTTTTCCTATGTTTTTTGGTCCTCCACCTCACCACAGAAAATAATGTATAATTTTAGTGTGCTCCAAAACAGGGAGGCACTTATACAGCAGTAGGACACTTTCCAAGCTAAAAGAAAGTTGCTTATGCTGCCAGTCATGACCTTCGTAATTAGCCTTCTCATATGTAAGGTATTCTTACTGTTGTAAGAACTGTTATAGTGAGCTGCGTTTAAAGTCCGACGTGCTTGGCAATGTGATCGTCGACCTGCTTGCCAAGCATAGCGATTATGATAAATGTCCATCCTGTGACTACTCAAACACTGCTAAAAAGAAAGAAAATATTTTAAGGATGTAAATTGAACAAAAAAATCGATGATATGTGAACCTACTTCTATATCACAATGTACTTAGACTTGAAGTATCTTTGTAATGTCTCATAAAACCATTACGTGCGGCTGGCGACTGACGGCTGTGCGGCTAAATAATAAAGCTAAACAATTCCATGATGAGGTGATCATCTATAGGTACATAAAGTTTTACCTTATTACATTGCTACCCAGTTATTTATCAAAAGTCATGTTCGTAACCGTAAAAGAAACCATAAGAGATTTTCCTCTCCATTTATATATCCATATTTAATTTGTTTATGTTTGTATTCTATATTTATGTATAGTGTATTATGTATGTTATAACTATGTAAGTATATTTTAAGGGTTATGTATTTAATATTAATATTTAATTTATATTTATTATTTATTTTGAACCTGCCAACATGTTTCCTTCTCACCCAGGGTTGACTGGTAGAGAATGCCAAAAGGCATTAAGTCCGCCCATTGTATTCCTTTTTTTAGGGGCACAATGAAAGGAAATATTATTTTGTACATCACTATAGTTACATAAAAAGGAGCCCTATATGTTGATATAGTAGTAGTATATGTAGTAATATGTTGACCAGGGTCATAATTTACCTGCAGATAAATTATGACCCTGGTCATAATGACATTCTAAAAAAAACTGATTTGTGTTCAGTATCACTTATAATAAATGAATTTATAATTCCTCCCCTCATTTTCTCCCCAAAATATTAGAATAACAAAAAAAATAATCGTCAAATTTTCATCAAATTTATAGATTTTATGTATTTTATGCATGTTTTATGTGATCGTGATTTTACTAATCATTGTTTATGTCAGTTATTCTATTGTATCACGACGTAGACAATTTATTATGAACAAAATGTTAATAAAATATGTAAAAAATATAAGTTAAAAAAAGCCCAATTTTGTGATAAAATGATTGCAACACCCACTAGACCGTTTCTTCACCGACCAACACCATGCCATGGGGACGGGAAAATGCCTCCGGTTACCTCACTCATCGAACGAAACGATGCAGCACAAGACAATATACTATGGCACAAGATGCCTCAATTCCTAACTTGCGTGCTTTCTGCTCGCAAGTCTCATCCGCCGAAGCTGTCAAGGCCACCGGGCCAACAGCGTATCTACCGTGAGAGTTTTGGTCGTGTCAACAGCTTATTTGTTAATCCCGACTTAACAAGTCACCGCCTTCGATGACTGGTAGGTGTTAGCACCTTTGCCCCACGTGAAACTAAAAAAAGATGCGTCAATTTCATGCGGTTATTCTGAGCCGCCGTGGTTATATGGATTGTAGTGACGAGAGGGCTTAGTAGCCGAGGCATGGTCTGCGGTGATGGCTGGCCTTGGCGTGCTTACTTCGGATACGGGTTGGTGGACTGTGTGGTGTTTTTGCGTAGTTGCGTAGCACCTATGTAATAATGTACTCTGTGCTAGCACCCCTCTCCTTGCCCTCGACAGCTGAGGTGGAGTCGAGGTGAAAGAGGAATTTTGAATATTGCGATGCGTCGTTTTCCCTAACCCCGTGGCTGAAGTTGTGATCGGAATGCTCTAATCGTACTGGTTTACAGTTTATAAGTAACATAACATCCAGTCAGGACATCTATGAAGTTTAGACAAATAAGTAAGAAATTGGTAAAAGCGCCATCTAGGAATACGTTATAAATTTAGGTGGCAATACGTATCGCTAGATTTCGTTTAATTCATAGCAACCATTTTCATACTTGCAGTAAGTTGAAACGATGTTACTAGAGGGCACTATTATGTTTTTTAAAAATTGTTGAACCTCGTTATAATTTTCGATCTAGAATCAAAATTTTTTATATTTATGATTTTAATAAATTATTTAAAGTACAATAATAGTAGACTTGAAGTAGGATATGAAACAAATTAATAATAGTTAACCCATTGTTTACGTGTCATCATTTTAAAACAATTGAAATTCTATTATCATATTATCAGGACCAATGACAGAAGAAGAGTTAACCCTTTTTTTTCGCCTGTTCCTTCACCGACAGGGGAACCTCTTTTCGAATAAATTACGCTGGTAGATTGTAAATGAAAATAGTCATTTTACTAACAAAATAATCTTTCTTACGTTAAAGAATAAAGCGTGTTCATTTCATTTAAACATAATTTGATTTATGCAGGATTAGCTGTTGCCTGGCAATTTTATCATTATCCTCATAATTAGAGCCTGTCACAAGTCCACTGGTGAACATAGGCCTCCTCCAAAGATTGGCAAAAAGCACAGTCCTGCCCCACCAGCGTCAATAGACATGGAATGGATTTTGGTCTATTTAAATTCGAGTTCTTATTAAAAAAACATATTGACCCATAATATAATATAAATTTTGTAGAAGGTGGTATAAGAATTCAACCTACAATTGTTATCTAATTTAATCTATTAAAAATATTTATATTTTTTTAAAGTAAAAAGTCGTTCATGACATTTGAGCTTTTTTAGGCTTCAAGAAACATCTACGTTAGGGCAACTTTCGTTCAGCAAAAAGACTATTACTGTTCGAAGTATAGTGTGCATGGATTGGAAATTAAAAGGCACTGGTAATTAAAAATGATACATAGATGTTTTTCAAATCTTAAAAAAATATATTTCATAACTTGATGTCTAGTATGTTGGTATATTTTCCATACTTATCATCGTCATCGTCACCATTACAGTCCGTCACTGGCCTACTTCTGAACATAGGTCACTAGGACCACAGGACATGGTCTTGAGCCATTTTTATGACAAGGGAAGTTTTCAATTAATTTTGTAACTAAAAATATCAGCATGTTTTAAATTTAAAAATAAACAAAAAGCACATACATGTAAAGAACATAACTTACAAGTCACATTTTTCTATTGGTAATCCTAATATGATAAGTATGTAATGATAATGATTATTTGCATCAAATAGAATTCCTGTAGACTAGTAACTTGTTAAGCTATGAGCAATTAAGATGATTGGGATTATATCGGCATTACTGGCTACCGTCGAAGTTTACCGTCCGCATCGAGTGTCCACTTTACGGCTTGCGGCCGCTAATCAAATTAAGCTTCGGATACCACAGATAAGCCAGTGTGGAAAAGGCTTTTGGTAAAAATATATAATAGTTATGTATTATTAATATACTATAGCAAACATAAAATCAATTTCAGTAAATAAGAATAAGAAATGTACAACATACTACAACCTTAGGAAAATTATTTAGTTAAAGGTATTATACGTACAATACAGACGCAAGATTTCAACTGTTTAATATAAAAACTGTTTGTTAGGTAGAGGATTTGGGATATTCGCCAAGCTGAGAAGGCGGTTTGGCGATCTCTGTATCAAGTACTTCATACTAGCATAGACGCAGATGGGGTCAATGGTTAGGAGAATTTGCATATTTGTTATGACTATTCCGTCTTCTTTAGGTGGTTACGTAAGTTTTAGTGGCATTTCGCTTACTTGGCTTAATTTTAAGACACTCACATTATGATTATCTGTCTGCTTCCGTGACCCCACGGGGGAGCTACACAACACCGCGGTTTCTTCAAAAGCCATCTTCACAGTACCGGCTGATGACGAAAATGATGTCCGAATGGGCCAAACGTTAGTCCCGCAGATAAGTGAGGGGAGTTGTAACGCGTTTGTCCTGTTTGGTGGGAAAATTCCAGGAAATACAGTCCATCTTTTCGTTCAATGTAAGACCTAACGATATCAAGAAATTATGATTTCATAATAATTATAACAATTGAAGAAAAAGAAAACTTGACTATATTGGAATATAATGTACAGGTCCATCTTCACATTAGCACAGCTATTGGATATTCAAGCGATTTCACTGCGGTGGGTTATGAACGAGTGCGCAAACAAAAGCGCTCCGTTTGCGCGCTTTGATTCGCACAAGTGGCACTCGCAAAAATATATTTCAGTTTAATTAGTCTGTGCAAATATCATTAGTGATATGTGGAGCTCTCCGTTAAAATGCTTAGTCAAAAGTACATATTGAAATGAATAAACAAACAGATGCTCAGATCAAAAGAAGTCGTTTATTCTAGAAGGAAAAGTAAAGTCGCGGTCACAGTTTCACACCCTACACGAGATTTACTCTTATGCAAGAGCGTTTTTAAAATTTAATCCAAGTACTCCCTTCTTCAGTAGCCTAGGTTTTACCCGCTTAAGTGGCCCTAGGGTTTTTGCCAGCCCCACTACTTTTTATCGATTCTTTCTTTCAACAGGGGTCCGAGTGCGTCAGCCGATGGCGCGAGGCACCAGCGCCAGCAGCATTGTTGCTCCCTTTGTTCTACTTAATTTGCGGGCCTTTTGGTCACGTATCTCTACCGCCAAAGCTGTCAAGGATAAGGTTTTAGTCGGTCCAACATCTAAAATTTTGATCCCAACACAACCAGTCACCGCCTTCGGTGATTGGTAGGTTTAAGAACTTTCCTCCGTCCAACTAACCGAATTCCTTGTAATTTGTATTCAAACATCACTTTGGAATACTATGTGCTAAGGGCTGAAAAAAAATTAAGCTGCACATTCTTTTAAAATGTCTTTTATCCCTCTGCTGACGTGACTAGCTGATACATTTCTGTTAAGTCTGTTGAACGTTATGTTATATTCAACCAATAGATCACTGCTCTTACTAGGCACACATTAGGTATTAAATCAAAGAAAGCCAATACTGAGAACGACTGTTATCTGCTTGATGTTTTTTTTAAACTATATTGAGAGTGTAATACAAATTTTGTCCGTTATTTAATTTATATAATGTTTTAACATACAATCTCTTTGGTACTCGGTAACTAGTCGATAAATGTTATGACTTGGAATTATTACCAAAGCTATTACACATTTAATTGCAAGACAATGGCTACAATTGTTACAAAAACTAGAGATAAATACCTAATAGAAAACAGTTTTCTATTGTTTATCAATTTTTCAATCTATGAATCAAGACCAGTACAAGAATAATAAATATGCTATGTATAGCGAATGAGTCAGTCCCTAGAATAAGCATTGGAATGTATGTAATTATATTCCACTAATTAGTATTAAGTATTCTAAAAATAACTTTAGTATTGACTGAACATTTTCTTTACATTCTTTGTTACTATAAATCAAAATATAATCATCTATGTATTGATCTAATTGTAATTGTTAAAAAAAATACCTATCCGACGTTACCATTATTTGTATTAGGAATTTTGGTAAACTCAGTCAGCTATACCAGACTAAATGAATTGATGTGAAACTGGCACATTTTTGTTCAAGATATAATAACCATAGGTACTTACTTCCTATGATCTGATCTAATTTATCATAAATTATGCAACTATGCAAGTTTTCCGCTATGTATTCTATACCTAGATGTTATTATTCTTTTGTATTAATTTAATTAATGTGTGATAGTCCTCTAATTAAAATTATTCTGTTAACAAATTTATCAACTTATTTTAATTCGAAATAAATCTAAAATACCACTAGGTTTCTTGATAAAAACACATGAACAAATTGTTCACATATAGGTTCAAAACTTTCTATAGACTGCGATGACAGAAGCTTATAAATTTGTTTTGTGTTTGAATTAATTAAGCATTTGAGAAATAAATATAAAAGACGTTAATTTTTTTAGTGAAACTAAAAACTGCCAAAGTAGATATAATTTACATTAAAAAACAAGTTTGCTTTTAAAAATAAAATCCACAAACATTACAAAGATGTTGTATTTAAATATGTATGTATATTTTTGTGTATATTGAATGTATATATTTATCTTAATTACATAAGTATATAATATAAGTGATATTCTCATAATTTTATTTGTTTGATTTATTTCTGCTGCACCGCCTCTATAATATCTTAGCCTTTAGTATGATTGACTTGGAGATAATGCCTTTAGTCCCTAAGTCCGCTACGTGTATACTTTATATGTATACTTTGTGCACGGAAGTTTAAATAAATAAATAAATAATTTTTGTCTAAAGAATAATTATTAAGTGATGAATAGATGAGACGGGTAGTAAAAATAAAACAAATGAACATAAAAGTAGTAATAACATGATAATAAAAAATAAAAGTGTTGCGAATTCAATATTTACATCCGCTAATGGAGACTATCCGAACCTAGGAGACAGTATTGAGACCAAGAGACTTTTCGGTCTCATATACATAACTACTTCTAGTTCACACAATGATTTCTAGTATTTACGGATTTGTACGCGTTTAATAGAGCTCTTTTACATTTTTTGATATTTGATAGTGTATCTGAAAGTTATTTAAGTAATATAGCGTGTCAGATTTAAATAAGATCTCCATGGAAACCTTTTAAAAAGGGCATTGCCTTTCCTTTCAGAGTTTAGCATTTGTAATTTTTTGCAAATACGCAATCCTAAAATACGCCTACAAACAGAAGCCATCACCGTATGTTAACTCCTGACACACTGACTTTTCTTTTTCAGCAGCGTCTATTAAACGTCAAAAGATGGCTAATACACGCTTCTTAAGCGTGGTAGAGCCAAGCGGCGGCTTTTGCTGCTGCTCGAATGGGCCGGCTCGACCGGATCGGTACCACGGCCTCGCAGAATACCGGCGTGAAGTAGAGGCATCTTGTGCTTCTGCGTTTCGTTCGGTGAGTGAGGTAACCGGAGGCCCACACCCCCTCCCTATTCCACTCCTCTTCCCTCCCATCTCCCAAATACCCTGAAAGACCGGAAAAGCACCTGCAGGATCTATGGTGTTGCAGATGTATGTGGGTGACGGTAATTACTTACCATCAGGTGAACCGCTTGCTCGTTTGTCCTTCCATAAAAAAAAAGACTTTCAATGATTTTTTATAGTCACACCTAGAGTGGTCCGTGGATTGGTGAATGCAGTGCCATAACCCATGCTTTAGCGACTTTGCTTCCCTTCCATCTGTGAGATTTGAGTTCAACCAGCATGTTCGGTTGCTATATCTACAGGTATTTGATCCAGATACAGTATCAGAGATACAACATACAATAGTACACGGGTACAATAGATCCGATAACCATAATTTTAAGCCAGAAAAGCGCGAGAATCTCCCCCTTTTGTAGCCATGAATATTGTGATTAGAGATAAGAGATGAGCCTTGAAAATCAAATGGCTTTCAGGGAACAAGCTCGATGATTTGTAATTAGAGATGTTATGTTATATATGAAAATGGGTGAATTTGCCACGAGTGGCAGTGGTGGGTTGAAAACGTATTAGTAACCTACTTTGATAGAAGTGTACATGACTTGCAGTGGTGCAGTTACCATCAAGTGGACTGTTAGCTCGTTTGACAACCCGATTCATTAAAGAAAAACACCATTTTTTTAAAATGTTAGTTTTGTAACCTATTCTCATATCATCTTTATTGCATTCCTTTACACAGAAGGACACAAAAGTTGGACTTAATGTCTATTGGTATTCTCTACCAGTTAATCTATGGTGTGGTGAAATTTTATTGTAGGCGTAACAAGGAGTTTAGAAAATCACAAAACAAAAACTAAATTACAAATTAAATAAAATCTAATTAAATGCCTTATCACATTCTAGGTCTTCAAAATATGCTTA
The DNA here is from genome assembly GCA_029286595.1 of Bhutanitis thaidina. Lineage (NCBI taxonomy): Eukaryota > Metazoa > Arthropoda > Insecta > Lepidoptera > Papilionidae > Bhutanitis > Bhutanitis thaidina. The sequence goes on from JAGSMS010000011.1 coordinate 6,232,338, forward strand.
CGAATCAATCTATTGTACCAAATATACTTTAGGACGTTTGTCTTCTATCATGGGGCAAGGAATTCCATAGCAGAGTAGCCTGAACAGTGAAGGAATTACTAATGAACTCGGTGAAGTGCAGGGAATAAAAATCTTTCTATTAGAATGTGGCTATCTAACGAGAAAGAATATGTTAGATTGGTCTAGTAGCTTTGTCAGTACATGGTAAGAAATTATTGACGTAACTAAATTTTACCTTACCTTAACGGCCTCTAAGTAGTCCACTGCAGTGCATAGACCTTTTCCGTAAGGAGTACCTTAGACGCTGCTGCCCGTCACCAATCTGCTTAATTTTGTTCTGGTATTTTTCAGAATGGATATCTCTCATCCCTCGGTAGCTACGTGGTAGAGCCAACCGGCTGCAGTATCTCTGGTGTTGTAGATATCAGGTGAGCCGATTGTTTGTTTGCCGCCTTTCACATAAAAAAAAAGCCATTGCGATTTTGAAAGTTCTCCTGTGGTATCGTTGTAAGAATCTGGAAACCCCGTTTCTTTGAGAACACATCGAACAAATATCAAATTAGTATAGATATACTCGTAGTAACAGTTATTTTATAGTTAATCCAAAGTCTATCTAAATTGTAAATAGCATGTGTACTGTAATACCATAATTTATTGGTTACAACAAATACCTCAAATCATCTGTTTTTTTTAAGCCTTTTCTTAGAAATGATTGTAGCAAAGTATTACAATAATATTCCAAGGGTTTTATCTACTCCTTTCTAATATTATCAAAACGAATTAAACGGAACAATAATAAAGTAAATTAATTATTCCACCCAGCAAAAACGAAGGCAGCCGAGAGCACTTGTATACCGTGGTTCTATAAGACAGGGCGTTAAATTTCGTAAACCCAGCTAAAATGGAATCGCCTCTCCGAGAAAAAGGGGTTTGCGTTTTAAAGCCCATCAGAAAATAAATGCTCGGAGACAATAAAGTTGGATTCGTTGTTTGATATAAATTGCGAATAAAAATACACTAGATCAGTCGAGGCGCCAAAGTCATTTTAAAGCAAAACATGTTAGTATGAAGTATAGTTAAATTTTAAAGAAATATTGGTAATTATTTATAAAGCTGTATCTACTACTTATCTTACTTAGTCATTTAAAAAAGCTACGTTGTGTAATTTGCATGACCCATGCCATGTGGAGGCATTAGGCTCTATCTCATTCCAAAATTCAGGTAACATCTCCTGACCTCTTGGATATGGTAAAATAACCATATTATAATGTCAGCCCTAGAGTAGAACTGAGCCTCGCGACGAGAGCCTTTCTAAATAAATAATTTTGACAGGTCTGCTGATATTACAGTGCTGATATTACAGACGGTTTATCAAATATTTCTAATATGTAATAAAATATTAAACAAAAATCATACTACTACTAATGCTGCTCAATTACTAATGCAAGGGTAGCGGCACTGCGCTCCAATGCGCTTGCTCGGTATGCTGAGCATGAGCAATCCTCCCAAGAAATGTATGCCGGCTTTTGCTGGAGCTTTGTTCGAGAGGCATACGTTTATCTAAGAACTAAAATCGGCTGATATAGTAGTAGTAGCAAATGTAAATCAAGAGTTGACAACCGCTCTTTTGTTAATGCACACAAAATAAATAAGTTAAACGTATTTGTTATCCGTTTAACCAATCGACTACCCAATTAAAATCTAAAAGTTTGCGACCGCAATGAATCAAATGAAAACTATTAAATTAGAACAGCGACCGATGAAAAATTTCATTCTGTAGGTCCTTGCGAATAGAGGCTTACAAACTGGAATTTGAAAGCGTATTTCATACTTTAATAATATTTTTATTTCTTAGTTTTTTTTATATTTATACTTGCTTCTGTTAAAGTTTCAATAGCTGAAAGCCATATTTTTGCAAAATTTTAATGTTAAAACGGTAACGATTCTTAATACCGGTCATGCTCTATCTTTTAGACCGAAAAATTCAGAGACACGCTGAATGGAAATCCCTAAATTCTGCTTAAGCCTATTGGTGATATGCATAAATGTTTATATATAAAAATGTTTGATTCTCTAGATTTAATGTATTGTAGTTCTCCCATGTCTCTGACTTTGTATCTGACATCATAAGGTGAAGTAAGCTCATGTTTGCGTAGCTTTTACAGATAACATTTTCCGGTTGTGTATCTCCTGATGCAAAGGATTCGAAAAGAAAATGAACTGGTATTATTATACGCTTATTTAAGTCCACTGCTAAACGACGAACGAATAATTCGCCAGATTTTCTATTATCAGCCAGAAGTTAAAGCCTCGTCTATCATTTAGATCTGTAGTTTGTGAAAAATGTTAGTATATTCATGGAAATTTTGACCTCGCAGTTCTTACAGCATTCAATTATTTAAAGTGTATTTTTTTAAAGCACCAATGGGCCATGTTATCGCAGGGGTTAGAGCGCTCGAGATAATTTCATTAGTCTCGCTACAATTTCGCTTTATTTAAGTGACTTAGGTTCGCATCCTGGTGCCACTATCACTAAAAATGTTTATTATAACTTATAAAGTATCGGACGGAGCTGAGCGGTAATGTAAACATCTTGTGAAACCCACTCAGAGAAATAATAGAAATAATAATATAGCATGTCAGACAAAAAATATTAGAAGCATGTGTGAAATCCTCTAATCCGCATTGAAGGAGCGTGGCGGATTTTTTCGGCTTCTTAACAGTCTGAAAATTACAGACCTTTGCTCGCAGTGAAACATTTATAATTTCACTCTTCGTTTTTATGTTACTTTTGCACATTGCACAGAATTTACCTAATGGTGCTGTGCAGGCTTGTTTAGGTCTAGACATCAACATTCACATTCAATGAAGAGTTTATACTTAAGTGCGTTAGATCCTTGTGGAGGTGGCGCAGTGCTTCACTGTCGGTAGTCGAATTTCCGGTTCTTGTTTTTCAATGTAAGAAAGAAGTTATGTTGCTTCTTTACATTGGTGTACCGTAAGCGCAGACTGCTTACCCGGTCTAGTCGACCCATTTATTTTCTACAAATAGTATTTTTTGTAATCTGTAACATAGTTTTACAACTATAGGCATAACTTTAAAGATGTACGGTAAAAAGATCTCTTTGTACCCTTTTCAGTGAATTCAATATATAAGCTAGATCAAGAATCAAAATATACGCCATTATGCTTGAAACTATTAAAGACTTGTGATTTTTTTTGCATTCATTTACTATACTGGTGGTGTTTTCTTAGCAATGATGACAAGAAAACATAGATAAGTGTGTAACAGAAAAGAAAAATAACATTTCGCCACCGAGCTCTCGCCATGTTGACAGAGCTAAGTAGCCACGCGACACTCCGCTTCATTTGCATTACTCTTAATCTTCGTTATGAATAAAGAAAAATTCTTGGCGATGTTTTAAGCGTTCCTCGGGGCTTAAACAGCGGCCCGTCTAATGAAGAGAGTCGGTGGGATTAGGCACCGCCCGCGCCCGCCGCGCACTTTCGCGACATTACACTTTTAATTTGAACGAATCTTATTATTTTCTTTTGTTGATTTAAGCCCTCGTGCCGGGAGATGGGTCGAGACGTGACCTGCAGTGGAAAAATGCGATTGCCATCTAAAGCCAACCGTTTAAATGAACGAGATTGGAGCTTAAAAAGTATAATGGACGAGGGGGTTGGGGAATGCGGGCGGTAGCGATCCCGGGGGCGCAAGATGGCCGATTTGCGATTGAGATGAGACGCCCTCCTCCGCCCAACCACCCGCGAAGATCAAGCAATATAATTAAGTCGACTTTTCTGTACTATTCACTAAAGTATTACTTATTCAATTTCATATTATAACAAAAATCTCAATACTAGTACCATTATCAGAGATTAAATTAGCTCTCCACATTTAATGATGACAGGATATTATAATTAAATAGGATATTTATTACCACACAAAATTTATAGATTATCTCGGTCCCAAATCTTTCTCCGATTTTCCGGCTTAGATAAGGGAATGTGCGTGTACCACAAAACTCAACATAGGTTGACCGGTAGAGAATGCCTACAGTACGTCTTTTGTGTTCTTTGTACAAATAATTACAATAAATATTAAATAAATGAATGAACATATCAGGAACATACCAGAACCTCGCCTTAAATCTAATTGACACATTTTAGGTATTTATACTAAATAAACACAATTGTAAATTAATGCAAAATTTTACTTAATTTTATCGAATATATGTAATTTGTTTATAGAAAATATGTCATATTTTAATTATGAATTTGTATCATATGTAATGTAATATAGTATATCACACACACAAGCGTCGCATAGCTTTCCTTGTCTTGGGTAACGGATGGCGGTATATGTAGATATATAAATATTTATAAACATATAAAATTGATATCTATTTATCTCAGGCACATACATTTGTGTTCATCATACAAATGAGACACCGTGTGGTGGCGGCGAAATATCTGCCTCACCCTTCCCGTAGTTTTCTTAAGAGTCGGTTAAGTAGAAAGCTTTGCAATTATATATACGTGTCTTTTACAGCTTTATCGGTTTGGGGACTCTAATATTAGACTAATATTGACTCTTGTGGTGGATTGAGCAGCTCAAATATGTCTAATAAGTACTGCGACCACCGATCAGCGTACTCATCGTGCGACCGTGAACTTGACTGATGAAAAACCGTGATCCGAAGCGAGATTTGAACACACAATCAACAGCTTTGAAGGCAGGTTCATTACCTTAAGGAAACTTCCATGGTATGTAATAAAGAAGACAGTGTAAGAAACTTAATTTGGTTCATAGAAAATTAAAGATAAGCTCTAGTGAAAAGTGGAGTGAAACGAGTAAAATAACGTCTAAACCTCTGACTATCTTAGTATTGGGTATAAGTCTTGATAGCTTATATATAAATATAAAAAAAATGCGGAAGTACATTGACTAAAACAACATTTTAATATCTTGGTTTCAAGTAAATTTTATTGAAGCGTTGTATAAAGCTGTATTAGATATAAAATTCTTTTACCATGTTAACAAGATAATATATTCTTATGTACTTTAGCTTAAGAGGAAAACGCTTTCTTAAAATATATATTTTGTGTAAATGTTCGAATATTAAATAGCTGTTTAAAATTCAGCTCTCATTTAATATGAAGAAAGTTGGATTTTCCTTGAAATACGCCAACTAAGATGGAGTTCGCTGGCTAAGTCTAGGAAGATCGCCAACGCCCCCGATGACAAAGTTGATCTGGTCACGTAATGAAAAATGACAAAACTGTTCGTTGTCGTGCTCGAGATTTTATAAGAAGCGAATGAGCACGTTATACTACCACTTCTCTTTTGTTAATTTTTTTTGTGAACCCAATACACCTGTAAAACGTGAGTGGGATTAAGTTAAGAGAATATACTGATAACAAATAAATGCCACTGCAATCAGTGAAGTTTATGTGCCACTGATTGCAGTCTACATAGTTACATAGTCTAGGTAGATTACTATTAGAAAGAAGAAAGAAAGAAACATTTATTGCACAAATATTAGTATAGGTAAAACATTATAATATGTCAAAATAACATGGGAGGTGATACATAATATTATATTTGTTCGTAATTATAAAAACGAATTGTCGAAAAAGTTACTGTTATTAATAAATAATGTCAAAAACTCGGGATTACCAGATTGAGAGTATGTAACCGATGTAGACCAGGTGTAGATGCTCATGAGCGAACATGATTACCCTTCATAAGACCCATATAGAGCTAGGTAGTAATTGTACATTACAAGACCAGTGTTTATCTACGAGGAACATACCCATCTAAAAAGGCATACACTATAATCTTTATGGGTGATTATTATTGATGTAGATGTATAAGGCCTTAATGAGCATTTATCCCATGGACCGTTTGCCTCAAGTCTCTTCGGGCTATCACTTTCGGGGTTGGCGGCATTGTCTTACGTCTAAATGTCACAGTTATTCATTCATTTTGTATAGGGCATCAAAACCTAACACGTGGTCAGTCTAACGCCGCACCCGATCGTATCGATTGCCACTTTTCTGGTACTAAACAAAATATGTAAAGTTTTTAAGCGTATTTGTTCTACGACACGAACGGAAGTCTTAGCAGTAGTGCAATTCTTTAAATCAGTCACTAGTTCCTCAGTTTAAACCAAAATTAAATTTGTTTAATACGCTAGAATTGCAACTATAACTTGATGGGTTATCAGGGATACCACTGTTCGTACGGAACAAAACAATACCATTCTTATAAAGCCTTCCTTTGAAGAGTTCTAGAATAAGTAAAAGTTGAGAAGCGTTGATGGGGGCGCGACCGCAACCCCAACTGGGGCCCAAAAAATATCGAATAAATGGGCCCAAAGACCGCCTCTTCAGTCGTGAAATTTCAGCCATACTTTCAAACCTATAATCCTTCATAATCACCTTTACAAAGCAAAGATTAAAAACGATTCGCGCCCCGTCCTCCGCGTCTCCTCGATGCTTTTATATGCGCGACAGCGAAAAGAAAGATTAAATCATTATTTTTCTTAAGCTCCTCTCGTTTTTTCTTCGCTCTAGTGGAAGTTTTTTTACTCTTGGACTTTTGATGCGGACGATCAAAGACTTGTGTTCTGATTTACATAACATTCTTAAATAAATTGCGGGGAGATGGGGTGGTGTAATTTAAAGGGACTCACTCTTACTGTATAAACTTATTAATGCGTTATTTCAGATGTTTAATGTATTTGCTAATTTATACTACGTATTTTAAAATAATTTCGTAGAAGCACCAAAATTAAATATTCTTTACCACTTTAAATATGTAAAACTTTAACAATTTAGACCAGTATCGGAAAACATTGTCATATATGCTGGGTGAAAAATCTTGTACCGCGATATCTTGCACGTTTTAAGGCCTCTTTAGTGATTGAAAAGAGGATAGATATCTTTTAATATTTAATTTACATGCATATTTAATTTATTTTACTAATACGATAATGTAAAAACGGACCAACCAGCAGTCATATACGGGTAAATGTCAATGAGTATTGATATTTATCGCGAGTCCTGCGGTAAACTCTGCATTACGCTACGTCGATTTCGTTACTGCATTCCAATTTTAAATTGGAATTTTTTGTATTGCGTTGTTGTTATATAAAAGAAAAATCATTCTTTCAGCGAAATATTGAATACTTGAAAATGTAACAGTACCGCCTCATTTTTATTTCGTTAATTACCATTGACTAATCGAAGAATCAAAGAAATAATGACAGTTAATATGTTTATTGTTTGATCTCGAGAATGTTAAAGATTGTACGTATAAATCGGTTGATAATTATGTACGTACAGTCTTAATTAACAAATTTTGCATTTATGCTTTGATGAAAGTTCTTTGTATACTCAAAGCCATCTTGTTAAAACTCTACGATGGTTTGGAATTTGATTTACAGAATATTTGTTAAATAGAAGTTAATTTTCTAAAGTCTATAAATGTATTATTTTGTAGTCATAAGATGTCATGTCTTCCCCTGTGGATTTAGATAATAATAGTTTTATTCTCTGAATCCACAGGGTTCTTCTTCAGTTTCTTAAAAGCAATCAATTAAAGAGTTACTATTAAAATTAAACCTTTCATGGGCAGCACCTGCGTGACGCCAGGTTAAAGCGAGTCCAATGTTTGTCGTCGCGTCTAACTTATCTTACTTAAGCCGTAGTTGGTATTTAGTTAAATCTAAAGCGACGCGATGCTAAGTTGTAGTTGTTTGCACACGCTTCTTAAGTGGCTGTTTGATTGTTTTAGGCGAAGGTAACGCTGAGCCTGTGTGAAATATGTCTCTACTTACCTACTGTTGGTAAGCCAAGTTTACACGGCTGTGGGCTTAAGTTTTACAACTTAGACATGCGTTGTCCCTTGTAGCTCCAAATGGAATTAGAGTTTCGTTCGGAAACCAAAATACAAGAACGTATCAATTCGAACGTATTTTTAATCCTCTTTGTTCATACAACGGTACTTTTATATTTTACTTCGTTGAATGTTTTTCTATATTTGAATTGAGCTTCCTCTTCTTATATTGTACAAACACTTTTTTGTTTATATAAATTAGCTCTAGGCTTTCTTCAAATGTATGAGAAGATGATCCAAGTGTTGTGCAACCCGAATAAAAACAATACAAACTACGTATAGACGGACACCGAAGTCTCACCATTAGTGTCTCATTGATTTTATTGGTTATGCCCCTTCTCCAGAACATACAACGTGATGGCATCACAGCGTGCCAAGTCCTTTGCTGAACTTAGACATACCTTCTCCAAAGACATCTAATTTTCTTTTGTAGTATATTTATTGTTTCTACGGTCATTTAAAAGTTGTCCTAAAGGTGATAAAAAGTATTCCTTATCTTATTAAATGACGTAATACACTCTTCTGCCAAATTGTATGTAAATCCTTTTAATAATTTATTTACATATTTTTTTACCAAATACTATTTTTCTTTATCTGTTCTCGTGTCATATTTTTAAAATCATTGAAATTCTTTTGTTGTATCACAACTTATGACACAGGCAGGGTATTATAATTTCAATTTACTTTTCTAATAGTTTCTTAGCGCAATTGTACACTCGTTCACTAAATTAACTAAAAAAAGCTTACACTATATTTATCCTTAATAGGATGACTACAATAAAACAAAAGCAAATAGTTTCTCCAATTATTTTATTATTTCTTTATGCGCTACATTTATCGTTTAATTTTTTTTAAAAACAATTGTTATAATGTTTTTTTAAATCCTTATTTACTAGAACATTTACTATCTGACAATATACCATTATATATGAGTGGTTAAAGATATTTTCTAGTTTTTCGTCCATAACACTAGAGGTTACGTGCACTTGGTTCCCGTACAATACTATTTTACTGCCCTGGGACCATATTTATAAATTATAGCTATTTTAAATTGTGGGCTTTTTCATTAGCTAGTAAATATTTCAATCCTTTAGGTACGATGGAGCGATGACAATCCAACATATGTTTCTTTTTACCTTTTACAGCCTGTAAATAAATAGAACGTTGCCGGAAGGACGCATAAAGAGGATTTGACGCAATCGCGACGCTTGGCGTGGAAGTTGGTGATCACAGTACCAGAGAGACAGGTCGCTTAACTTTTGTCGAATATGATGAAGATGCTCATACCGCCATCTATCTGTGGCCATGAGATTAATTGGCATTTCTCTAAGTAAACTTTTTCTACACTCATGGGATGAGATGGGGTTGCAGATTCTCTTATATTTATAATATTATGCAATGTCTATCACATTTATAATATCAGTGGAATGTCAGGTGTTAAAGATAAATAACTCTATTCTATTCCCTTAGTTGTAATTATTTATAAAAAACCCAACTACATTTTAGCGCAAAAAAGATATTTATGTAAATTAATGAGTCTCACCAACAAAATGCTCCTTGCATTTGTACGCTTTAATTTATAAGGTTACAGCCAACCACGTCGATCGCCAATAAGCAAACAGGAGACAAAGTCGGGATATTTAACTCAATTTTTGTACCTCCAGCGGGCTAATTGGGAGAGACGCAGCGGAATGTCGTCACAAAAGAAGCACTTAAACGAACAACGGCACTCGGCCGGCTCAAAATAAACTTATCTCCGTCGGGCAAGGGTTGAAATCATTTGAAAGGAAGGCTGCGTAATTGTCAGGTGGGCGCCATCGCCATGAGGGTTGAAGGCTGATTCAATCAAGCGTCAATGTTCCGCTAATAATGTTACTTATTGAGTTTTTGAACGCAGCCGGATGCTCGCGGCGGTTGCGTCGTGCCCGCCTTCACGTCAACGGCTAGGATGTATGTATGTATGAGTATGTTCGAATATGTACGCTGATTGTGGTGTAAAATATTGTTTATATTAAAAGTTTTTTTAAGTTTATTTTCAAGTTTCTTTTACCTTTTTTTTTCTGGAAAATGCAGCAAACGAGCAAGCGGTTCACCTGATGGTAAGTGATTACCGTCGCCCAGATACATCTGCAACAATATACGGGTAAATATCAAAACTACCCCAATAACGGCCAATATCAACCCAGTGGAACGTTGAACGAAGATTTCTAATAGTTATTTTCAGAAGTAATTTTTATTTATTTAACTGCGCATTCAATGAAAATCCACACCAGTACAAATGAAGCTGGATGTCGGATACAATATTGTCGCGTAGACGATAGCCGATGTCGTTGGAGTTGGGTTGACAGGTTTTGTTTAAGTTGTTAGTGACGCAAGTCCACTGCCTCGACGCCATTTTGATATATAGTCATGAGTGTATACACATTGTGATATATATACATATATATAGATAGAAAATTTGCATTTCTCACGATGCAAATCCTATCTATATTTATAATTTATGATAGAATCATTCAAGAATCCGGTAAAAATATTTTCGAAATACTAATTATATTTTCATTACTTGTTAGAAATTAAGTCTGTCATGGAGAAAACCTACGTAAAGGTTTATGATATGTAAAGACGTATAAGGAGAAATTAATAATTTCTCTAATTTCCGTAGGCCTGTAGCCGAACAATTTAAGATGTATTATAGGTATATGTTTGCATTATTCACCTTCTAAGATACTCGTAGTCAGATATTCTAATCGAGGTACCATTTATTAGGTACCATTCGTTAATTCCGACAATCGTGGAATTAACGGATCTTGCTCTTCACCTAGCAGGGTGAAACAGTTTGGTATTTAGAGAAAAAAAGTTTATTTATGCTTTCTTTTGCTCTACACAAATGAACTTCATAAAATGCAGGCCATAAATCAATATTGTTAATCTTCTTACTTTTAAAAGTATTTTTGTGGTAGCATTCATTACGGAGAGTCCTTACACAATTGACGTCGAATTAACATAATAAATCTGCGCAGTCCCATCAATCAAGAGTGCGGATGACTTCTTTTGAAAGGGCTTCTTAAGCCCTCACTTTCATCTGGACTTTCCCTTAAAGGACAATGGTAATTACCACAAGGAATGCCATTGCTGTTTGTTGTCTTTTTTTTAAAATATTTAGTACATTTTTTAATTTTAATTAGTTACAATCAACAATATGTTATATGACACAGGTTAAAATAAATTACGAAAAGTCATTATCATTTAGATAAGAGCACACACAATAGGATAGGAAATATTTTTTCTTGATGTCCTTGAATTTTCCACAGCACAAAAATAAATTTAAATAGATTATTCATTAATTTTAAGGAAAATCAAAAGCAGGCTATATTAAATATACTTAAACCAAAAGGTGATTTTTAATTTTTTTATGAGTTTGTGTGTTCTTGATGCACATAAAACGTACTGGACAGAGTTATATAAAAATTCGGATGCAGTTTTCGAACCTGCTCAAAAAATATGCTACTTTTTATCTGACTATGCCGATAAAAAAGGTTTATGACATTTTTTAAGGATCTCTGAATGTCTGAACTGATAAATATCTCGAATAATAACACACAGAAATCAGAGAAGCATTTTCATTTTTAAAGAACTAAATTAGAACTAAAGACTGGTAAATGTCAACGTAATGCGAACACTTCTCAATATTGTTATGACAGTTTGAGCGATTGAATTGTGTCACAAAACCTTTAAAAATTATAGCCAAGCATGAGTAAGGAGCATGCCTTAATGGTTCTGAATTATTATATCATTACATTATGATAAAGCTTAACAAATAACATAGCTCATAGCTCAGTCATCATAGAGATCACGCTTATGTGCAAGCAATTTACGACGGACTTATTTAGTTTTAATTCAGGATTATAAAACCCCAGACCTGAAAAAAGGGAAAATATCGTCCATGTCCAAATTCTAACATGAATGTTTGTAGTACTGTCATTCCTGCGCAGTTGGCGACTGCTAATAGTATCCAAAAGTTGTCACTTGGTGGACATCGGCTAGGAGGCCAACTCTTAAAAGACCTTATGTGTTAGCTTTGGCATCACCAATTATAAAATTGGCACAGCTATTTTTCGCAGAGCGCGTCATTATTCCACCTCAAGGGAATGAAGATCAATGGATATGCTTCATCAATCAGTTCAATAACCATATTTATAATAATAAATTAGCCATCAGGAGGATTTATAATTTGTAATTAGATAGGGTCAGTGCAACTGACGTTGAGTATAACGTATTCCGTTCGACTTTTTCTCACCAACCGACAAGTTGCCTTTATACAGTCAACGGTGGAAAATTTACTGAGAGTATTATTTGATTATGTTTGTCATATAAAACACAGGGAGGACAGACAGTCTGGAGACCCGACATTAAGGGACCAAACTTGGACAAAGCTCTCAGTAGAAATTTCTGTTGTATATTTATTTCATAAAAATTGTTATAGCTAAACGGTTACAATGATGATAATATTATTCAAAAAATAACAAGAAAAATCAAATATCATCATAAAATCATAATATTCATGTAATAATAAATAATTAATGTAATTTATTTTCTCTTATAGTAGGTGTTAATGCTAGATTTAACAAAAATGCTAGACTAGGACCTTCATGCAAAACGAATGATTATATTATTAACTTATGTTAATAACGACTACCATTTGAATTTTATCCGAAATTATGAATGCTACAACAATACGGACAGAGCAAATACCACTTAAGCTTTAAAATTTTCCATTTAGAGTGACGGCGGTCGCTCATTTATGTAGTTTTAATTCCGCCATTCCTTAGCTCGAAGTCGGGATCTTATTTCATTAGCCGGCCGCGACTCGAGTGCGCCAGCCATTTAGCTTCAAAGCTACGGAGTCGTTACGGTGCTTGTTTACTGTCAGGAACAGCGATCTCTCTCAAAAAGTATGGGAACTGTTAAGTGAACAATTAAATTTTATTATTATATCTGTGATACATTACACGTGAATAGGTGATATTACTAATATATACTACCCCAGAGTAAAAGGTATTTGCGTACTAAATTTCACAAAAATTGGTTCTGCTGTTTTGACTGATAACAGAAAAAGTTATGTTTCGACAAACATACAATTTTTAATATTAAAATAAAACATCCTATAATAATCAACTATATATATATATATATATATATGTATATAAGCTATTATAAGCTTCTGCTATAATAATCAAAATTTTAAAAAAGTTTCATCAAATTTTGTAAACCACAATTTACATAATATGTACAAATAATTTTGTGTAGTAAAGATTGTATTAATATTAGAGCTGGGACGAGGAGTGGCTCATTTCAGCTTCCTATGTGCCGCCGGATTTACTTATTAAATATGACATAGATATGTCATATCTCTGTTGTGTTTAGTAAGCAAATCCAATGATAAATAAGATGTTGAAATTAGCCGATAATTGAGATGATCGGTGTAAGGTAAGATGTAGGCCTGCTAGGACTCGACAATACTACAATAATTCTTTCTAAAACATAAAAATTATCGATATGTAAAGAAAGTAGTTTTAAAATGAATAATTTTCACATAATATTATTGAAGATTTTAAAATCAGATATATTTAAACAGTGCACATACACATATTCACTGTGCTGGGGACACATTATTATAACACAGCCAATGCCGTAAATACGTAGGAATTAAGCAACTTATAATAGTTATAGATACTTAATCAGTTGCTCTGGAACTTGGTCTCTGTATTTTTATATTTTCATAACAAAATGTAAATAGTTCAATACCATTATTTGATGCAAATAACGTATTGTCATGATAGCCTTTCTTATAAATAGCGGCGACATTTTATGTAGAGCTAAGTCTTATTTATTTACTAAATCATACTTCTTAGAACGTTAGTTAGAAGTTAATATTTACCAATGTTCTAGATATTTTCAGATCTGTGGTGTCTGTGGCTACCGTCGCTACTGGCAGTGCTCAATTCCCGGTTCATTTGCTACAAGGTAAGTGGGGAAGAAAAATATTATTTAATATTATTTAGTATTTATATATTTATTTAGATGATTTTTAAAGTGAAATACTGATCGGTTAGCACGAAGACAGTAACGCATTTTCCAAAATGGTACATTTTAATTTATATTTAATACAAATAACATTCAGGCAAAATCTATTAAGTTTGCAACACTTAATTTATCTATAAATGTACGTTTATTTTTGTAGTTGATGTAAGGAGGATAATAAACCCTCTTTTTTATCCAAATATCAAAGGGCTGACCGACGAATGAGATTCTGACGATCGACTGAGAGTTAGTATTATATATAGTGTAGGAGAGTCTCTACCTTGAGAGTACCAGCGCCTAGCTCACCATATACTCCATGAAATGTATTTTGGTATGCTGGTACTTCCCTGGAGAGGCTTATTTCCTGATAATGAAGAGATAACATAACAAATATGTTTTAGACATTTTTATAGACATATAACTTTGGTACTTGTATAACACTTGTATTTATAAACCTAAAGAAAAGCAACCGATGGAATAGGTGGCCAGGATATCGCTTCGCGCCAAGATTCACAGAGATTTCACTCTGGAAATTTACGATGGTCGATTTCGTTTGTTTACTTATGGCCGAGTAATTCGATGAATCCGTATAATTACGGGGCATTAAGATGATTCCCGTTCCCTCCAACAAAAGGAGAAACGGCAACTTAAATATTTTAACTACGTAATGTTAAACAATTCAAATGTCCGCGACAGCGAAGAGTCGTGTTTAAAAGTAGGTATTCATTTTAATGTCTGAAAATAATTCAGGCGGCATTGAAAATAAAACTCTTGTTGGTTCTAACAACAGGATTTGAACTAATCGAATGTATCATCTAATTATTTTAAAATATTTTTAAACATTGGTTATTGAAAATTAGATTTCGAATTTAACTGGCAAGATACAATCAGAAATACAGCTTGAGATTTCAATTTTATTTAAGACTTTTGCATAAAACTATGTGCAACGTACATAAAAAATAATGATGCGTAGGTATTTTTTTCAGTGTATCTGTTTGAATTTATAAATGTACTCTGAAGCCTGTTTTTATATCACATTAAACTACAGAACCGTTTTACTATTTCTATTGCCTAACTAGGTGGTCTGAAAAGTTTCCGACCTTGACGTGAAGATGTGGTGGGATGTGGATGTGGTTGCGCATCGTTTGACAGGTACTCACCAAAATTTCAGCCATTTTGGACGGGCAGTTGCTGTTTGACAATAGTTTGAGTGAGTCAATGTAAGTGTTTTTGTGAAAATGGAAAAAATCCAATGTACAGCTGTCACTAAATATTTGTTTCAGAAACGCAATACGATAACCGTTACCGGAGCATGCTACGCATAATTACTTAACAAGCTAAAGGCAGAATTTGGGGGAAAAACGGCACATGCAGAAAAAAATAATTCTGTTTCACCAAGACAATGCGCCGTCTTACAGTCCGCGGTTGCCATGGTGAAAATCCACGAATCAAGTTAACACATGATATGCTATTCGCTGTGTAGTCTGCTTCCTTCCTATGGGTGTCTTCCCGACCGCAGCCGACATGTGTGCATACACTTGCGGCATTGTTATATCTACTGCACACTAACAATTGCCGAACTAGTATTTGGAATTTGTCACCATACTACTGTTGCATTCTGTTTTTTTTTTATTAAATTCAGGCTTATTTCGTGATGAGGTAATGTGACCTTTAAATTTATAGACATAACCACACAAAAGTTTAATTCGGTCTTAATGCTACTTATTATTTATTTAACTTCATTCAGATCTGTCTGTACATAAAAGGCATAACGTAGAGGGAAACTCCACAGTAATATCATAGGGGCGAATGTTTGCGCACGATTGATAGGAAACGGAGCGATCTTTCAGAGAAAAAATGTAGCGGCTAATGATTTGCTAACGACGATATTTATATTTTGATGCACACCGGCGAAAGATTATTTCCTTTGAGGGCCGCGTATCGGATCGCATTGGTTTGTGTGTTTCTTATGGTTGACCGCATTTGCTGTAGGTTTAATTACCTCGGTAGTAAATGTTAGCCACGTATGTATCAACATCGTATGGCTCCTTAAAATTCTTTAAATACAATCTATGTAGAATTCTCCTAATTTTAGTTTTTGACCAATCAAATCATCAAATAGACTAATTATACCTACGGTATTATTTATAATTATATCATCTATGACCTGTGCGGGAAGCACCAGCGCTCACCTTTGTGTCGGTGAACCGATACGTGACCTCTATGCCTTCCGGGTGATGGGGCGGCCGAAGAAGGATTGGATGTCGTGAAGAAATGTGCTTCCGTGTTCCGGTGTATCTTGCTAAGAGAACGAAGAAGAGTATAGTTGCTATTCTTTTCGTATGAGCGTTGTCGGATAATGAGTACCACAGATAATAACTAGCTGTATCCCAATTTCATATAAATAAGATCAGTAAAGTTTTCAAGCGTCTTTAATATTACAATACACAGACAAATAAATTTCTTATCATTTATTTCAATTCATTCTTTTCTCTAATGATTTAGTTTCAATATTACTCTTAAATCCTCCTACCAAAAAAGTTAGCTAAATTTACCGTTTTTCTAGACATTTAATGTAATGTAATTTATTATAACTAAACTTGCATGAAATCGTTCTGGCACATAACATTTATTTCATTTCTTTATTTAATGAAAAAATAAAAGAATGTTGATCTGATTTCTAGTACAACAATTTCTGCCTACTTCAAGTAACATTTTATTTAATCCACACATTACGGCCGCATCACTGTACTTATAATAATTTTATTGTGAAAGTATATATAGTGGAGAGGCTTTTTAGTATAGTCACCCGTAAGTTTCAGTGACGAGGAATTGAGAGACTACGGTGAGTGTTGTTTTGTAATTACATTCTAGCTATTTAATTAAGATTTTATTATTTAATTGATTTAGACTAAGGCTTACAATCTATACATAGTTTACTCGCTTTACCGATTAAACTTACGGTCCACTTCTACTTTTTCTTCCGCTAATTTTTTTACAGTTTAGTTTTCCTCACAACGCGTAAGCATTCGGGGTTGAGCTTTATTTTCACTGAATCGTCTAGTCATGTCGTATTTAGATATATAATGAAAAATATAAATAAAAAAATATTTATTGCGCTGTTTTTGGGATCATATCTACGTACATAAAAACTCATCTTGATCTTGTATAAGTTCTCAGTTATATCTCATCATCGCTATTCGCCTTTTTAAGTCTAATGTTGAATATGGCCTATATTGATGAAAAGTGCCAAGTGCAAGTCTACTCGCATTTCTAGTAGTTTGCCCATACTTACGAATACCTCGTTGCGTTTGTTGGACACCTATGTACTATTTATTTATTCTTTATTGTTAGCTTTAGGTTACACTGGGCGGACTTAATGCCTAGTGGCATTCTCTACCAGTTAACCCTTTTTATGGTGAAAGGTAGTTGGCAGGTACAAAACAAAGAATAAAAAAAAACTATAGGTAGACTCTAATAATAATAAGTTAATACATACATTTAAACACACTATGTAATTAAATAAATATTTATAATATAAAATACACAATTACATAAAAAGATACTAAAATAAATATGTAATAAAAATCGAAAATATATAAGCCGAATATTGTCAATGATCTATTAGGTTATCACAAACTAGACTCTTAAATGATTTCCTGTTAGGAGCTGCTTTTGTCTTATCGTTCCAGAGGAGTGTAGCTTGAACAGTAAAAGAAGAGTTATAGTATCCTGTATTATGTTGTGGAATGCAAATCTTAAGTTGTTTTATGGAACGAGTCTCTCTATCATGAGCAGAATAAAGATATTGGAAATTATTCCTAAGATAAGACGGAGAATTAGGATCAGTTAATACAGAATATAATAAACACAGAATTCTAGAGCTATGCCTTTGACGAATAGGAAGACAATTAAGCTTGGAACGATAAGAAGAGACGTGATCATATTTACGTAAACCAAAGATAAATCTAATGCAATTGTTAAGAAGGCACCCCAACTTATCGAGACGTGATTGGTATAGGTCCGGGTAACACACATCTGCATAGTCGATAATGGATAAAATTAAGTATTGATTGCTATTGTCTGCTGGCTATTAGTAGTGAGACGAGGGTTTGGCGAATTTGGATCAATTTTTCCGCCATCACCATCAGACGGGCGCTGGAGCCTCGTCTGTAAGTCAGGTGGGTGCGGGGTAAGATAGTGTTTCGAGAAAAGATACAGTAATGGTGTATTTCCACCTACAGTTCTTATTTGGATGTAACTTTTTTTTTATTATTAAAATTATTAACCTTGCAAAGATTAACAAGTTTCATTTTTGTGAGATTTATCGTCTATATAATAAACGTTTAATAAACCACTAATAATAATTAGTAGTAGTAGGTTTTTTCACTTTAAAAACATAAAATTATAAAATGGTATTACTATGTTATTAAATAATTTGTTGTAATGTATAATCTGTGTATGTAAAAATATAAAGTATAAAATTTTTAATTTCAGGGGCAGATTTTCATAAGGAATTGCTATATAATCGTTTTTAAATATATCAATGCTACTTATAACTGAGGCCAAAAATTTATTTCTTTCTTTCTTTAAATAAAACATTTGCAAACATAATAGAATAACTAAAAACTCCCTAGTCCCATGCACAAACACCCTGACGTTAAACAAAAGGCCATACACATATTTTTATTCTGTGCGGGTATCCAACCCCGCGAATCATAACACACATATCATTATTACCATCATGGTCTTCAAGTTTTAACAGAGCCTGTTTCTTTAAGTACGTCTACATTGGTACTTAAACATCGTTTATTTTCTTTGTTTTTATTTTATTAGGAGGTAATATTATAAAACCCTTGTTTATGTCTTACCTGTAGAGTCTTAGATACCTTCCAGTATCATAACATTACGCATTTTAATATCGTCAAGTAGCTTGAAGCCGCTTAAGCAGAAGTAGATAGATGGATGCTTTTCGGACTCAACGTTATCCGGGTTTTTTATAAGAACTCACAGTATACAATAAGGGAGGGTGGTAAGTGTACGTAGTATTTCAAGACACCATTGTTAAAACTTTGATGTTTTACTGTTGAAGTGCTAACGCGGCTTGTGATAGACGGACATAGTTGGTCCAGTAACAGAACTCCATTTTAGTTCGGAATCCGAATCGTAAAGGTTGACATGTTTTCAAATCACGTTGATACGTGGTTTAAGATTTTAATACTAAATGGTGTGAGTATTTCATAACGAATTGTAAAAATAGAAGTTCTATCGTTATGACACGCTGAGGAATATATAATTACCGTTGAAATGAAACTCTTATTTACAGATTTTATCGCGTTTAGTTTTCCGTTATTATTCCCGACGTTCCGGATAATCACGTATCAACGACCGTGGTCAGGGGTTAGCGAAAAAGATCGAGTTTTACGGTTATTGTGTAACAGTAATTGAAGTTTTCTAAATTTCAATTACTGTTAACACAATAACGTGGTCAAATACGTTTTGACACATTTAATTGTGCTTTGCCAGCATACTGATACTAAGTGAGGAACACTGAGTGTAATAAATTTTCAATCAATTCTGTTCGTAGCCAACTAGTTTTCCCAATAAGCAGGATATTTATTAGAAAAAAAAGAGTACAAGTCACGGGTAAGACTTGACACTTACAACATTGCTTCCGTTGGCGGTATAAAACCATTGAACTGGACGTGTTCGCGATAGAAATCACTTTAGTGCGGCGAAAAAGAGCAGTACTTAAGTCAGCAGTGCTATTCTCCAAACATATATCACAAATAACGATTTCCTTAGCTAAGGGGAAATATCTATCTTCATCCATACGTAATTGCTGGACGGTGCGCCTGATAAGTGGGCTGCTTTTAGGCCAAAAGCCACGCGGTTGAATTGAAATACTTGTAAAGCGTCCTGATTAAGTATATAAAATTATGTTGAAGAGGGCGATCCCCTGTACGAAGATACACCTGATTTGACGTACACCCGTCACCTGTCTTTGCACTGGCGTCAAGGATGATTCGTAGTCTAAGAATTTATCCTCGCGAATCACGGAATGGTGTGAGATATAAAAAACGAATTTACTTGAGTCAATGTTATTAAAAAGCGATGTGTTATCGTTTTAGGTATTGAATTTGCGATCAAGATTCAAGAAACTACGTCTTGAATTTAAAACGCTATAGAAATAGCTAAAATATACTATCCTAGCTGTTTCAATATATATGCTGGTTTGGACATGTGGAGAGAATGAATATGTGAAAGTATATGACCGAAACTAATATATGAGGCGAAAGTAAATGGTAGAGTCGGGAGAGGAAGACCTAGGCGAACATTTCACGATCAAATCGGAGACGTTCTGAAAAGAGGCCAGGTCAAGAGTACTCTAAACCAACGAGCATGCATGCGAATATTGATGGAAGTGGAAGAAGATTGTCTCTGCCTACCCCGTTGGGAACGAGGCGTGAATATATACTGCTACAATATTAGTACAATATCTTATTGTATATCCACAAGGCTTAACTCTTTCCCATTCATAACTACTTTGGTATCTATATGTTAAAAATTAGGTGTAGTGGATTTTAAACACTACAAAGTAAGGTTAGAAATGGACCGGGAGTCGTTCCTTTTTCTTTGTATTGGTTCGCGAGGTCCTTCAAATACGAGATAATAAGCTTAAGCGCTGTATTTCTTTTGCCATAATGATTTAGATTCCTGATAAGTGTTTCACGTATACTTTGAATGAAATTGTTTTAATTAATCGCTTTAACTTCGATAAATATGTACACATAAGATTTATTATTATCACACTTTTTTTTTAAAAAAAAAAAGCATTTTATTGTGTATTCGAACTTATCCATATTTAGAAGCCATACTTGGTATTGACAACTTAATATACTATATTACTTAAAGTTAATAAATTTATTAAAATAAACATGAGCCAGCAATTACTCAAGAGTAGGCAGGTACCGTAAGTAAAACATAGACGATATCTTATTGCGGGCGTATCGCACTGCTTCATATTCAGAAATTATTGAATCTCACATCTGCGACCCGCTCCGCTTTGGAAAATAAAGTTCCGTTTAAACGCAATTCGTATGTGAGATACAACAAATGAGGCGTAATAAAGTGTATTAGACTGAACGTATTGCAAATAGAAAGCATACTCTGAACGTCGCTCGCGAGCATAACTGTTTAAATTTATTCGGAATGCGCTAAAGATAATACTCGTACTTCAGTATCGTAAAAAATATTTTCCCATAACCATGTTATGGTTCACAAATGTGTTCGTTTTTCTTGAATAAAACTACCTATACATCTATTATAAATTAATATTGTTTTTTATAAGACTCAGGAGACTTAATTGATTGCGACGATAGAGTTTAATATTGTGGTAATTTGTTACTAATACTAATAGATGGATGAAAATTTAATATTATATATATTATGTTGTGATTATTGTTTTAAGTTTAATATTAATTATTCTAATTTATAATTTTAAGACGGCATTAAAGATTAAAGGCTTGTATGAATAATCTTTTATGTTGTCAGCTAACAGAAATACAGATAGTCATCGGAGTAATATATATTGTATATACTACATATAGCAATTTTGTATAGTTTATTAGAAATTAATTTAGATAATTTTTCCGTTCATCGCGATAGAATTCTTAGTTCCACCAACACTATCTAGGTGGTTGGCAATTCACCACAGTGCGTTTCCTCGGATTTTCTGCCACGCACGATCATCTGGTGCCAGCGGTATTTCCAAACGTTTACGACTTAGGGACCTTCAAGGAAAGAGCCTATTCCTTCAAGGAATTTAATTTTTGATCGTGGTAGAGCCGAGCGGTGGCTTATGCTGCTGCTTAAATGAGCGGGCTTAGCTCGGGCGTAGTACCACGGCCTCGCGGAATACCGGCGTGAAGTAGAGGCATCGCGTGCTTCTGCGTTTCGTTCGGTGAGTGAGGTAACTTGAAGCGCACTCCCTCCCTCTTTTTTTAGGCGCTACTACTTATTGTCCGTCCGTCGTCGACGGATGTCCGACGATGTCCCGAACTCTTGAAAGACAACTTTATTGACACATTAATAAAGGAGACCACACAGATCCGGCAAACTACAGCCCTATTGCCATAACACCTGTGATCTAAAACATTGGAGACAATTATTAACAGCTAGCTCCTGAGGTACCTAGAAGACCACCAGCTGATTAGTGACTGGCAATACGGTTTCTGTTGGGGTCGATCAGCGATGACCATCTAGTTATCTAACGCATCGATTAGCAAAGGTAGTTGAGTTCAAGAGGGAGGACTTGGCGGTAATATTGGACGTAGCGAAGGTTTTGGATCGGGTGTAGGTTTGACACAAAGCTCTCCTTTCGAAGCTTCTTTCTTACGGGCTTCCTGAGAAAACATAATTGGGTCTACAACAGTATCTAAATCCTTAAGTTCTGACATTCCACAAGGCGTTGTGTGCTGTCTTTCTCCCTTTTTCTTCTGCATATCAATGACTTGCTGTAAATTAATAGCTTTCATTGCTATGCAGAAGTCGACTCAGGTGATTGAGTCATGCCATAATTTGAAATTAATCGCATTTAAACGCTATAAAGTCCATAATGATGGTTCCAGTTAAAATGACAATTTTTATTCAACTTTTCAATATACAGGATAGTATGGGCGGGACAGAATTACATGCCGGTCAATAGACTGCAACTATATAAGGCTCAAGGTCGGCCCAACATGGAATACCGTTCTCATCTCAGGGCCGGGGCATCCCAGTACCAGCTCCTTTCATTTGTCCGCATCCAATGAATAGCAACTGGAATCGTTGGCGATCAAATTCTCTCTGATCCACTTGATGTACGGGCCGTGCAAAGAGAAGTTGCCTTTATGTTTCTACCGTCTTTACCACGGAGCATGTTCTGAGAACCTGTTCGGAACGATATCAGCCCATCATCGTAAATCGGGACAGAATACCAAGTTCCTCCAATACCTTTTTAGAAGTACCATTTTGGTGGCTAAGCATTTCTTTCTTTCCACTGACGTATATTTACGAATGTATGTAGATACATACATTCGTAAATATAGACAGTAAATGTCTATATTTTTACATTAAACAAATTCAAAAAAAAATAATTGTTTAGTTACCTAATTAGGTATACAACCTTCATTTTTAATGACGGTTGATCTCATGTGATTGGAGAACTATTTCATGATAGGCGTGTTGTTTTGGAGTATTATTCAATTCATGTTAATTATTAAAACCTGTTATTATGTATATTCGAGATAGTAGATCTACTTAGACACGTTCGTAGATTTTTTTGTTGATCTGTTTTGTCAACTTATGGCTAGACCTGTATTTGTGTATGTTTTGTATTCAATTTCGGTTTTAAGGCTGTATGACGCCCCGTGTAAACGATATAAGAATATTCCATACCTTCTCGTGGCGTTAAGAGGCCAGAAGTAAAATAACATGTGTTTCAGAACCCTGATTACATACCAATATGATGATTTAATACGTCGTAGAGCCAAGCAGCGGCTTTTGCTGCTGTTCGAATGGGCCGGCTTGACCGGGGTAGATCCACGTCCTCGCAGAATACCGGCGTGAAGTAGAAGCATCTTCTGCTTCAGCGAGTCATCATGAGTGACGTAACTGGAGGCCCACTCTCCCTCCTTAAATATCCTTAAAGTCCGGCAACGCACCTGCATCTCTTCTGGTGTTGCAGAATAACGTGGCCACTTACCATCAGGTAAGCCGCTTGTTAGTTTGCCCCTTTTCCCATAAAAATAAAAATATGATCGGCAATGTTTGATGATTGTCACTTGTGAAATCGGACGGCATTTACAGGTTTCGGGCTGGAATTAAAAACATGCGAGTAATCCTTTAAAAAATTCAAGCCTAGCTGAAATTGTAATCAATTGATTTGGCCACCCATGATGTTAGTGACATATTAATTTAATTATTATAAAGTAATCATAGTCATAATCGCTGTACATATTTCAAATATTTTATTATAATTAAAAATAAGAATGCTTAAGTTCGATAATCTTTAGCATCTTAATATGCATGGTAAAAAAACGAAAACCACTCTCATTATCTCTTCATTAATCATCATTACTAAAATCACATACCGGATCTACCATCTTCAAATGTTAAGTTTCTATTTGAATATGGCAGTACGAATGTGGGAAATTTGGTTTATCGACTCAATTCTTACTTTAAGGTGTTACATTTATCAAATATAAAATCTTAATAGGTTAACTTTGACTTATAAGGTATTTTAATATAATACAAGTGATTACTTTAAGATGTTGCAATAATAATGATTTAAAAAAAATGAGGAAATAGAGAAGACCACTGTTTTAAGCTGCAACCACACCAACATAAGTGAAATAGTAGTTTCATCTTGCCTCGGGGTATCAATACGTCTAATGGAAATACGAGAAAAATTGTGTGAGCTTTAGTAGATTGCTAGAATTAAAACATACAGTATTGTGACCAGTAGCAGAGTCTTCCAAGGTATACATTTTTACTGGTATTTGCGTAAGAATGAAAAGGGCTTGTTGTGGTAGCTGCGTAAGGTGGCCACTCCCTTTCTTCTTCTTTTTTCTCACGACAATTCCTGGAAGTAAAATCATCGACAAGGCTAGGCGAGGAGACAATCATTAAGTTAAAATAATTAACCCACAAAGGGTCATAACAATAGAAATTGTATTGTTTCAACACATTAAGTATTAATTAAAAAAAGAACAAGCAAAGTTTCTGGAATGCTACCACTGTAGAATGATAAGTCAATAATGTTGGGTTCGATAATGACAGACATGACCATAGTTTTTTAAGCCAAAACAGTACCTGATAGAATTGTTACTGTTGCGTTTCAGCTTGTGCAGAAGACAATAACGGGATAAATTCGGGTAACAAATATCTGCATTATCAATTACACTTCTTAGTTTAGTATTAGGCCTGATATGAATAGGCAATAGAATTCCATTTATTTCAAAGTTATGACACTAGAGAGGTTAAGATCAATATGAGCGTTAGCATAAGCACAAGCATTTGTATGTAGATTTTCATCGCAGCTTTGCTTTAGCCTTTGGACATCTATAATAAAATAAAGATTCTATGAAATATTGTATCTAATATATAATATGTAAGTAAAGAAAAAATTTATTTATAATAAATAAAATATATAATTAATATATTTTATAAAATATATTAATTATATATGTTTCGTCGGTAACAGCCTCTTTTGGGCGTCCACTGCGTGCATCGCCTTCGGTGCTCATTTCGCCTCGTTTAAACTAAGCAAACCACTTCTCAACGGTTGATTTTCCTGGTGCAGAGTCCGAATAATATTTATCAAGCCAAGCCTTGATTTCAATAGCATTTTTTTTCCGCCAAAAAGCAATGCTTTACTAACACACGAAATTCCTTTTTATCCATTTTTTTAAACAAACAAAAGTTCCTTAACACATAATAATATATCTCGCAAACTAATTGTACGACTGTTGTCAAATTTATACACGTTTCTTTGAAAGTTAGGGCTAACTAAAAATCATATTAATTTAATACTAGTAGCGCCATTTATGTGTCAGCCTACGAACTTTTCAGCCCACCTAATATATTAAAAGAGTTGTATATACGTGCGGGGTTATCTTCGAAACTACCCGTAATATTTCGCATTTATAATATTAGTATAGATAGTATGGAATTTTCTATAGAATAAGCACAGCGTGTAAAGAAGAATTTCAGTTCTCATTTAGGTATTATAACGAGTAAGGGTCTATTAGTAGTAAGATAACTATAATATCATTATTTGAGTTAACAGTCGACTACGTAAAAAGGCAATTGACGCTTGTTGCTAATGAAAATATCATAATAAACGTAATGTTTACTTGCCAGTGGTAATAGACACTGTAATAATTCGGCTAAAACTTCTCTGTAGACATTTTTAGCCGCATAAAAGGTAGGACAGTCGCAAGGCGCTCCATAGACCCACTGCTTAGCACAAAAACATTTTTTATGATGTACACTTTTTTCACTATAACCCATAAAAGACTCCTTTTGTTGAGTAATTAATTAAATGTATAAAAAAATGTTTCAAACATGCATGTTAGTTAAAACAGAAAATTAATATTCTACCTAAAACAATGTTTATTACTTATTCTCTAAGAAGTGAAAGCAGCAATGTCTTTAATGTAAGGAGAACGTGCCGTGTTTAGTCTTCAACACGTAACGAAGAACTGATCAGTGGGCTGCTTTACATTGGCATTTGAATACAATGTTCACATTATATTATTTGTAGACTTGAAACCAGTTGTAAATGTCATTTTGGGTGACAAGTTGTTCTACCAGTCCATAAATGAAATTTGAACTGGGTCTAACTTCATTATCATAATTTCATAAATAAATTTCAGGAAGAAAGGACCCATATTTAAATTTTAACTCTTTTGAATGAGAAAGAATATAAAATGTAAACATACGATTCTTTTAAATATTACATAGAAGATACTTTCGAAATTACTATCGCTTCATAATTAAACTATTATTTACGAATTTTGTGTCGTTTGACCTTACATTCTAATTATTACGTTTCGGACGGGAGAGTTGAGGTGTTTGATGCCGGTCTGCCGAGAGCTTTTTCACTATTCATTTTTGGTTTGATCTACGCAGAAAGAGTTCAGTGTATCTTGAATTCGTGCAGTCACGACATAGTAGTATCCTTGGCCTTGGTTTTAATTTTATCTATCATACGATCCCAAGAGGGATTGGTAATACAAGTCGTCTTCTCTATTGAAATTAGGCTGTTTTCTGTCTGAATAGTCAGTTGAATAACCCTTGTCAGGAATCTATCTTAATTGCGAGAATTTGTGCTCAGTCAAATCTGAAGTTGTGATGTGATCTCATATTGGAGCTATCTCCAATATGATCACAGTTAACAATGAACACAAGTATGCAGTCGACTTCTTAGAGCGACGATGTTTCACATCAGTTAAATGTTTTTTGTGCAAGAAAAAGATCTTTTGGTTAATGGAAGCACTCTTTAAGATGTAGCTAATCTTGTCCGTGACACCTCTAATATATGGTAATACAGCAGGCATCCGCTCGACCATAGCCGTACACTCGGTCACTGTGACGTAGGCGTGGGACCCGAAGCTTGTTGCCATGCAATAATTGCTAGAAATACTGAAGCTCGGCGGCCTGGTGATTCGCGTCACAGATGTCTTACTCTCTGAAACAAAGACAGATAATTAATATATATTTTTTTCTAAATGTCAGTCTAAGCAAGCGTAACTAACGAAGCTTTGGCTACCGACTAATAGCAATAAATACATTCCAATTTACCGAACCCAAATTTCATGGACTAGAGATGCCACTCACCATCCCATTTGCGCAGAATAATGAGTTTAAGCATATCTTACATGGTTTGGTTTGGTCTGTCTTGGAGAGGCCTTTAGTCCTGACTGACGATGAGTAAAAGTTAATGGCAAAGAGACAGTGTTTAACATAGAAAATATTAAATTTGTAATATTTCAACTTGCCGTCATCTTATTTAATTCCATATTTATCTAGTCTAGTAAAATATATAAAATATATAAATAACACGTGGCATCCCACTAGGGGCAAACACTGGTATCATATAAATACTCGAATCATGGGTGTTTATTTAACATTGTAACCACGGATTTTTTTTTAAATGCATAAATAAATATTATTCCATTTTAAGTATTATATTATGCCACGTTAGCGGTGGGGGAAGTGTTACCTTAGCAACGCTTTCTTTGCCCGGTGGAATCGCGGGGAAAGAGGAGTTTTGGTATTGCGATGAGCTGTTCTCCTTACCCTTCGCAACCGAAATGTGGTCGGCGGCGGAATTATAGGCCAGAGCCGTAGTTGAGCTGAGGGAGCTGAGAAAGCAGGAGCGCCAGTCTTCCTGATCCCCATCGCCTCCGGGTGGCGGAAACGGGAAGGTCCGTTGTCCTCGTGGGTTTGGGGGCCGAGTAGGTAGGCGCCTCTGTGTTCTGGTGCGTCTAGGAAGGACAGAATGGGAGAGATGTTCTCTCCCGCTGCCGGCGCAAAGACACTCAGAGAGCTCACCTACCGTCACATTCTCCCAAATAAGCTCTGGTGGAAAATGGATTAAAAGGACTAAAATAAATGTCCAGACTTCTGATCACCCATATATTTGGTATACTATCGAAAGAGCTTATTTGTGTTTATTTATATTCCATCCAGATTGCATAGTGTTTAATGCAAAATATCTGAACCAAGATTTTAAATTAGCCTATGAATTATTAGTCACTTACTTAGGTGAAAATATTTGTGTTTAGCATGTTGCTGCTGTTGTGTGTACTACTGTGTGTGTAAAATGTGTGGACTCATTAACATATAGTCTTAAATTATTTACGGTTAAACAATTTTCCAAGATTTGAGAAAGAGAGAGAGAGAGGGAGATAATAGAGACGTCTATCAAGGTAATTTATGTTGAAATCGTTAAAAAGCAGCATATAATCAAAGGAAGAAAGAAAATTACATTATTTCTTATATACAAAAATGTATAATAGTTTTTTTGGTACATCAGTAAAATAGGCCTCACGGAGCCATGACAATCTGTATTAGGTACAAACTGCAACTGTGTTTTTCAAAAACTTTGTTACTAAGCCCTTAAGATATCACCAGCCCGTTGAAATGATGTACCACAATCACACAATTTTGCATGCATTTTGCCAATTGCAATGTTAGGTGGCACTAACAGACGCTGCTACTTACAACTAATCTGTATATTATATCTGATATATATAACCGTCAACTTTACTCTTTTCCCCCTTCAACGATATTCACGAAACAATATGGGGACAAACACTAATATGTGAAAGTTTTATAAAAGATGTAATATTCTTTATAAATAAATCGTTATTAAGAGATAAGTAATGAATGCATTTAAACCTTGGTTATGTAAGGATAAATGGGACTTCAGGACATTAAAATTTAACTTACTTCATTTTATTATTTAGACATTATCAGTCGATATCAAATTCAAAAAAGGGCAAATATAGCAAGGTTTTCACAAGAATTTCACCTGCATTCTAAGTAACCTGCTGATGAACGAGACTCTAACGGTTGACAATTCATCTAAATATACCGAAGTGTATTTTGTGTTTGACAACATAAATTGCTGACCATAAACTCACGTACCTAGAGATGGGAGCTACCAACTCGTTTACCCGGTGAGTATGCGCTAACCCTCTACGAAAAATGTGCTAGTGTCGGTAAAATATCTTGGAGATGCCTATGCTCAGCAGAGAATTTAAATAGACTGGTGAAGAAGAAGGAGACATATTATAATTCATAATTAATTTAGTAATGAAAATTGGAAGTATTCTTTCCTAGAATGTTAATTATATTCTTTGTCTAAATTATTATTAAGAATTAATTCGACACAACTGTTTATTTCTTGAATCGAATAAACTTTCCCACCATTTCGTAAAAGCTATTTGTTAATACAAGAACTATTTAGTAATCCAAATAATTTACGACATTCGAAATCTCTCTAAAGCAGTTGAATCATGTCGGATTAGATAATATTGATAAAATATCGCCTTTTCTTTACTTTTGGCTGTTCAAATAAGTTGAAGCAACTACTAGACTTGTTTGTGGTGAAACGCATATTAGTGAGGTACCTTTTATGTTATCTGGGAAATTAACGACCTAAGCGGTAATGGAGTCATTCGGCTGGCTGTTTTGCATTTATTTGTTATTATTTTAAATTCAATTAATTAAGGTTTGAAACCTGGTGCTATAAAAGTTAAATTTATGTGATACTTTACTGGTACTTTTTCTCTTTTACTTAGCTGTCTACGATTAAGATAAAGCTGTGTATAATTTTTGTACAGCCATCAGTCGAGGCAGCTCATGAATAGGACTCTCGTTTTATTTATTAGCTACGACTATTTAAGTTCGTTGTGCGACGCCAAATATATTACATTTGTTATTTGTAACTTTAAATGTAGATATGTCACGTGTTCGGCGATTAAGAAACCATGCGGGTTTTCAAACGATTGCTGAGATATTAAATAATATTACAATGATATTAAATTCTCGACCTATTCACTGTGGAACAATGTAGCGGACTCCCTGACTAAGAGCACGCCTTTGCCAATTACTTTATAACTTGATTCTTATATTCTCTGATCATGTTTAGAAGCGTTAATGGTATAGTTTTTATTGGAATTAAGGGTATAAAACTAGCATATGGTATGCATGATGCTTTGTGACCCAAAAGCTTCTACGACCGATTCTCGATGAAGATTCAAAATGTACAAAGTCACTTGTCGTCCTGTTATCCCTGAGCACTGCATATGTGTATTGCTTTACTGCTACTAATTGGCTCTATATGTGTCACGAGCCTTCGCTCTTACTGATAGTAGTTGATAATAATTTTATGTGAGAGCTTATTCTTTCACTGGTTTCGCTAGCCTACTTACATCTACACTGTTTTTTTACGTCCTCGAGTATGTCTCTGTTTTGTTGACTCCAACTAGCATTTAATGATAATTATCTAATCCGCTCATTTAATTTTAGTGTTTGAAGTAGAAATAAGCTAATAGATTTTATTGAAACCCAAATTTTATGGAAGTGGTTGAATAATTGCATATTATATATCTCTAAAATATGTGGCGATCCTGTCTACAGTTACTGGTTCTTACCCCGATAATAATTAAATAGTTTGTACATTGTATCAGAGTCATGAGAATTATTTATCTTCCTACGTTTGTAAATTTTGATTCGCCGTTTCAGTATCCGAGATACGAGAATATGGAATTCTAGATGGTGTCAAAATTAAAATATGGAATTGTAAGGATACTGCTAGATATTAAAACTCATGACAAAATAATTTCTATTGTTATGATACGTTATGCGTTAATGTGTGTTTATCAGTACAATAACAGCATGTCAACTCTTTTGCTTTTTTATTGCCTTTAAAACTCCTTGGAGGATTTACTATAACCACGACACTTAGCGGGATGGTTAGGAATTGCAGTACCAAATGTTTCGAACCATTAATGGTGGTACGGTCGGTCTGTGTATTTTAAACTGGCATTTTATGAGAGGGTTCATCACTCTATTAGTCAATACTCGATTGAGTTGTCTCCGTTGACAGTAGAAGTGCCAAGGAGACGTAAAATGTGTTCTGTCTCATCGCGTTGTGCGCACAAGCCAGGAATGGAATTCTTTCATAGAATCTCTTTTCCTAGATCAATTTAACGATTTATATAGACAAGAGTCGTCAACTTTTTATCTCACGAGCTTTCTATACGCGGCACCTTTCAAGCTTGCTTTTTCTCAAAAATATGAAGTAACAAAATAAACCGTGTGGCGGGCGTTCTCGTTATATATATATATATATATATATATATATGTGAGCCAATCGATTAAGTAATCTTACAGTCAAAGGCCAATGCTGATGAGATGAAAGGAAACAAAATATGATACTGCTATATTTTTGTTGTGCAGAATAACATAGAAGTAGTTGGATTTATCTCTGTGGCGTGTAAACGATGTTGAAAAAAATAGGTTGTAAGAACGACAAACTGAAATACTCGTAACGATAACCGTTAAAATTATTAATAAGGCAAATTCAGTTTTAATAGACTTTAGGTAATTTCGTATAAAAAAATATAGTAATACTTATCTCATTTTAAAATTTCATGGATTAATTTGAAATTAATTTAATTTAAATCTATTTAAAAAACAAGTGATTGATGTGTTTGGTGCGTGAAACACAGTTTTTATTAGATCGGGGGCCTACGGATTCATTAAATATAAATTGAAACATGTTTTATGTGAAATACATTTTTAATTTATTTAGTTTTAGATGTAGGAGAGGCACACTCTCTTACATTTACAATAACATCAGTAAACTAAAATAAGACGTTATTACTACATCTTTAAAGTAAGCTGCGATTTAATGACATTTGAGCCATATAAAACTTATTTCTTAAATACAATCTGTTTGGAATTATTTTGAAATCAGTTAGTCAGGATTTTGTTATTTTGTACAAATTGGTAAATAAAAATCAAATCTTTGGCGCCGTCCGTGATAGGTCAACTCCGTCCTTCTGGATGTAATAATCTCCCTAATCTTTAAAAATACTTATCTTAAACTACATTATTATCTTTTTATGATTCGACGTGACCCCTGTGCACATATTGACATTGCAAATGAAAAGGACAGAGGAATTTTATTCGTTTTTTACTTATATTTATACTAATTCTAAAATAACTTTAGTCGTCCATGCAAATATTCATTATTTCTTGTAATTGTACGTACTTATGCAGATCTCCATTATATATTTTAAGCGACTTATGTTATTGGATTTTATCTATAAAATATTTCTCTTAATATTATTATCCCGCTCTCTCATAATTTCATTTATATCATTTCAGTTGTTTACGCGTAATTGAGCGATTAACATCCAAATATAATAACTTAGACATTTCACATTTCTATTATATTTTTTTTATTTAAATATTTAAATAGTTCCACTCCATTTCTTTTAACCATTTCATGACACGTTACTGCTGCTCTTTGAAGGGTTAGTTTTCGTTATTTAACGACAAAGTGCTGGAACATTCTTACACCGTCTTGTTGTGATGTTTGGAACAATTTTTTTTTAATACGGTATAAAGAATATCTTCTAAGTATTCAAGTTCAACTTGCGATAGATAAAATTCAGCAAGCCTACAAAAAACCACAAAGATATTTGTATACTTAACGAATAATTTTATGTATTATATTATATAATTATAAAAAAGAAAAAACTAAGAAATAAATAATTTTGAACTCTTGATTTATATTATATTTATTTTTGTCAACGTTGTATTGGATCTGTTTTGTCATTGTCTCTTGCACACTCCGCTTGGAGTAATAATGTTCTGTGATCAATTGTGATTTGGCACAGTTTGCATCACAGAGCACTAGGTAGCTGAGTTAGATATTACCCATTCTACCTAATGTAGAGACATTGTAAAAAATAATTTTTATATTTATTCTTAATTCAAGGGAATACGTGTACAATAATACAAACTAGCTTGTGTTACTGCATACTTTATTCATCTGTGGCTTAGTGTGTAGATTTAAAAGTACTTAGTATACATACCTATCTTTACTATGTATTTGACTCAAGAAGAGTTTGGTTTTACTAAACTTTGATTTTTTTTGTTTAATATCGTTATTTAATTTTTGCAGTTGTTAACATTTATATATTATAATTTAGTTCTGTTTTATCATTTAGGTGTTAATTACTATTGTATTACATGCCTGAGATCTCTCGTAGATTTTGTCAACGGCACCGCAGAATAATACTGCAGTCAAATAATTACATTTAATGTATGTTTATATGGCAACTGTCTGTAAAGTTTATTGTGTTTTGGATATGTATAAACTTGCATTCTTTCTTCTCTTCTTTTTCTTTCTAAGTAACTAATACTGGAATCGTTAAACTTATTAATTAATGTTGTATGCTAAACAAAGATAATAATTATAAGCAGTAAAAAGTCATACAATTAATTTAAAAAGATACTTACTCAAGTCGTTAGTAAGTCGAGGTTATAAAACTTATATAGATAAAAATGTTTCGTTAGTAAAATGTAAAATACGACATTAATATTGGAGTATAGCATTGTAGGTTTCACAGGCACGTTTTTTGAAAGGATACAAATTTGCTTAAACACAAAAGCGATTCTTAAAGGGTTTGGTATTTTTTTGATATTTTGAAATATCTCTGAACTGTAGGTAGACAATGTTGAGATCAGCATTAGGTGCTGGACCGATTAAAAACCCCCACGACAAAAGAAACGCTGTTGGCCGTAGCAGCTTCGGCAGACGAGACACGCCTGAAGAAGGCCCGTAAGTGAAATAAGAAAGAAACAAGGAATAATATTGTTTAAAGCTTATAGTAATAACATTATATACCAATTAACTATTTAGTGCGTGATTGGACCACGGACTCAGGTTTCTCGAATAATGTGAACGTTAAGTTGGCGCCCTGCCCATGAGCCCCTGCCCATACCAAGGCTCCACAGTATGTGCTGGCATCACTTATAATCCGAATTACGACAAAATTATTTCAAATACGAATTTATGTTCCTGAGCGAATGTTAATTGGTCGATATTTTAATGTACATCCTCTTCCTCTTTACAAGTCTCCAAATAGTATAAACGGGAAAATACCATCTATTTCTCTTAATGCCAGCCTCACCTGCACGAGGTGCTCGCAAACTAGTGCAAATGCACTTGCGCTCGCCTCAACGGTCAGCTTGCCCAATGTGATTAATATAGGCAAATATTCCAAGAAATGAATGCCAGATTTTTTTTTATTTTTTTGGAGAGGCGTCCTTGTATATTCAGCAGTGGACTAGAAGAATAGGCTACTATAATGATGGTTTCCTATAATCGCCAGCCTTTTAGCCAGTATCCACTAGCGATCGCAGAGATTGACATATCAAACCATATATGTCGTTTTTCACTACCGGTCTGGTTCATTTTAGATATGCATTAATTACATCTTCATTTCAATTGCATAAGATGCTTTGCTTAATATAGCATGATTAATTATTTAGGAGTACAATATAATCATTATTGACTGCAGTGCTGGTGCTGGACATAGTCATGTGATAAGACTGCGCGTAATTCGCAGAATCTTCCAGAATATACCTTCTAGTTTTCTGTTAAATATGTGTGTGTGTATGTGTGTAAGCATTGTATTCAACAATCTTCCACTTCAATGAGGCTTCCACCCCCTAAAGTCATTAAAAATAGTTTTAATATCTAATTGTTGAGCTAGAAACTCGTTCAGGAAACAAACATCGTCTGTTAATTGATTCAAAGAAATACATTATTATTAATTAGCCTGTTTCCTCTGAAGACTTAAAAAAGATCCACCAGAGGCGGCACTAGTGGGGGGTACATATGTTTTGATTTCCCTATTAAGAGTAACGTTAAACAAACATATTGTGTTTACGTTTTATAAAGAATCCATAAAGATAATTATCGACCTTTGTCGATAAAAAGTCACAAAAGATATTGTCCACTAGTCTATACATGAACATAAATATATTCTTCCGATAGACGACAATGTTGCGGGAAGTCGATGGATGCAGGTGGCTCAGGACTGAGCTTCGTTGCAATCTTTGGGGATCTTCAGCAGTGGACTTCTGATAGGCTGAAATGATGATGATGATGATGAGACGACAATGTTCATAGAATCAATAAGTTCCAAAACTTGTCGCTATACTAACGCCATCTCGTAGTTTAGAATAACAATTGCTTATAATTTGGTCAACAGAGTACGCGACAGTTGAAAATTGTTTGGTATTTGTGTTACTATACCTATACCTTTGTACATTTTTTTACAATTTTATTAAAATATAATGTACAGTAATAGAAGTAAAAAAAATCTTTTAGAATATATTAGGATGAATAAATAAAATAATAGCAAAATACTTTCCGTCAAAGTTTTGTTTCTAAGGCAAGCGGCTCACCTGATGGTAAGGCCTTGGTACTACCCCGGTCGATCTGGCCCATTCGAGCAGCAGCCGCCATAGCCATTAATCGCCGAGTACGCGTACCACCCCCCCTACAGCTAAGAGGAAAAGAAATAGCTTGGGAAACAACTATTACCTATCTTGGTTGCAAGATAGACAGCGCTCTTCGCAACTCTCCCCAGATCGACCACGTCGTAAGACATGCAAGGGCTGCGAGAGCAAAACTATACCCCATATTATCATCCAAATTACCCACGCGCGCCAAGATAGGTATATACAAAAGATACATCCTATCCCGCCTAACGTACGCAGCACCTGCGTGGTAAGCGTGGGAGCTGGCAGATACGTCAGGAATGACGCAATCGCCAAAGGGCTCCGCGTGGAGTCCCTAGAAGAATTTGTGGTCAGTATAACGCGACGTCTGTTCGACAGAGCAGATAACGGACCACATCAACACCTAAATAACCTCGCACCTCTCCACGCGCGTCCACCGGAAAGAAGGCCACTCCCACGCGAAATCCTGCCACCAATAACGCCGCCTGGCCGAAGGGGGGCCAGGGACGCGTATTAGCCCGACCAAACCCAGGCGTGATAATTACAGATTCTAAAATACCACGGAAACAGTGGACCCAGGACCGGGGGAGCCGTTGCCCCCCGAGATGAAGTCCGGGTAAAGAGGGTAACCTCGAGGCCCGAGACCTGCCGGACAGATTGTCCGCAGCAGAAGACCCAGCATGCATGAGCAGCAGCAAATACCACCGCTTGGCTCCACCACATTGCTTATTTGTCTGTCTGGCTATCTGGATGTCTGTTTCAAATCATAACATGTAAACGGCAGGGTCAATTGGAACACAGTCAGGTCAATCTTCGTTGTATAACTTATAGACTGACTTAAAAACATAGCTAAGTTTAATTTCGGTTAAGAAATCCAATGTCACAGCTGGAGCTCTCCGTACTACGCTGCCCCTCTTAACCTAGACCTAGCTGGTCACGCTAGTAAGGTTAATAGCAATAGTGGCACTGCAACGGTACTTACGCAAGCGTAGCTGTGAGCTAGGTCGCTTTAGTAGCCTTGGGTCTAGATAAGGACAATATACAAAAAATAAGCACTTACGAACATATGCCCAAATGAGGTGTTCAGAAGTTAGAGATCATTTAAGCCCTGTGAATCTATTCTTCACTAAGGCCTTTAATAAAAATTTTTTTTCACCCGCCATGAGATTTTCATGGTTTTTACTTAGAACTTTGCTTAAACGACTCTTATGATACCCCGCGCGAAGCAAGCCTATTAGACGACTGTTTAGACCTCGGCGATAATTTCCGGATAACATTTTTATCTAACGAAATTGCTTCTTTATTATTATCATACTAGGTCTCTCCTAACGGGAGAATTTTCCATAATCGCCACGTTTGACAGTACCTACTGCCCGTCATTATAATAGATGGAAAGCTTCTTCTCCGCCTAGGACTCGTCTAGGAAAGCCTCATACCTATTTTTGCTGCTAAACAGCAGTGTAACAACGGTTGTGTTCCGGTTTGAAAGATATAGAGAACCTGTATTATTACAGGCTGTGAGGCATTTGATTCTGACCTCAGGGGTGACAACGCTTATGTAATATTCTTTGGTTAAAAATATTTGCAGGTTTATGAGCTGCAGTAGCCACTTACCATCAGGTGGACCGTTATCTAGTTTTTCACCACAAATCATTATGGATAATTTAGGTCTGTTATAGATTTCCTCTGAACGGGTCCCGGGGAACAGGAGGAGTGTCAGTATTAAGATGCATCTGACCAGATTCACCGGTAGGGGCCAGATGGAGTATTTCTTCCGAGCGCTCCGGATAGTAGACATGGTGAGGTATGAGGATTCGAGGTCATCAACAAGCTGATATGTGACGAAGGAACACCCTGGGGTTTGAGTTGGTGCAAGACAGGCGTAATCTATCCAGGCCCGCTCCGGGGCAGATATGCCCCAATCGTACAAAAGAAAGTGACATATTAATTCGATTGAAGATTTCTAATTCTAAGCGTGCGAGCATTCATTGGCTTGTGAAAAATAAGATATTGGACCGTAAAAGTAGCAATGAAAAAAATCGCTAAAATATAACAATAAAATAGCACAAAAGTAATAATATTTCAAGCAGAATACTTCTTAAATTAAGTTTAAAAATATAACTGTTACATAGTTTATTACAATTGTGTAAAGCGTGAGTATAATTATATGAATATATATGTTTTTTCAAACGATGCATGGTGAGAATGCCAAATTCAACGTCAGTAAAGTAAGTTTCATACGGTTTAAATTTTCTCCGCAAATATGTATGTACGTTCATCACCGAGTGTTCTACAATTTTAAGGATCAAATGAAAAGCAAACGCTTATTGATGAACAGCTTTTCCAAAATATTAATTAAGACGCTTACTAAGGATCTGGAACTGTAGGTGAAGAAAATGGAAAAATCTAAATATTCCTCATAAGGACAAAATGCAGTCTCTCATTTTTGAGAAGGTTTTCGAGCCGGTGCGTTTCCGATGTATCGCTCCACTTGAGTGACAAACGAGTTAACAGTCCACCTGACGGTAAATTGCTACTGCAGGCCATTGAAACCTGCAAACAACTTTAATCGAAGAAATATTACAGATGCCTTACAGAAAAGGTTTAAAATAGAATGGCTCACAGCCTTTTTAGATATTATTATTAAGCTTAAGACAATATCAGACATAACTATTACTATATTCTAGTTAAGTAGGTAATGGAATTTGGAAGAACCGGGCAAAGAAACTCATTCAATGTACATTTGCTTTATCATGATCATTAATTATTTAACCTCATAGTGCGGCCTAATTTCGTAAATGACCAGCTTTACTGAGAATCCTAATCTGAAATAAGAGTTTAAATGCTAATAGATAAACAGTAATCGCGTTTTAACATCCGTCAAGTTAATTATATTATACAAATAAGATAATCTATGATTACAACAGAGGCGAGACATGGGGTTTACTTAAAACTTGTAGATATTCAAAAATTCTTCGTGTAAATTAAAACTGTTTAAATCTGTACATACATATACATAGTTGCATATGTTTATTAATTATGGTACATGTTTACAGCTTCGATGTATTTTGATGAGATACGAGTATACGGTTTTCTGTTAAGATAACTAAGCATTTTGAGCAGAGGTTTAAAAACCAGTCGATAAATTAAACGATGTCGATAACGTAGAGTACTGATAATTGTTTTAATAGGTCGGAGAAAAAGTTTTTTCGTATTTTACATACAAATTCTAAATATTTATTATCGTAGTTTATTTACATTTAATTATAATATATATATGCCAATCTGTTTAATAACTTGTTGACATTTTGTAGGTAGTAGCATAATCACATTGCTGTAGAAATTTTGGGACTTTTGATCAAAAAACTGCGACAAGTAGTTTTTTTTTAACATAAACTGTTCACTCTTTATGTTAACCTAACACTATCTAAAAAATTCCGAAGAGACTAACACAGGTAATAGTGGATTCGTTAACACTTTCCAACCAAGCTCTCTCAATATCAATTCCGGTCCTTTTTTTCTATTTCTTGCTTGAATCTCATCAGCTGTTGGCAGGAGAGATCCGAATCGATGATTTTGCCTAGGGGTAATAGCTCATAATGAACGATGCCCTTCCAATCCTTCCATCACCTTATTGCGATTTAAACCGGATTTCATTTTCGCACATTCCTGTCGTAGGTAATCCACTTTTCAAATACAGCGTTGTTTAAAATAGGGCATAGCCTTCTTTTACTATTCATATAATAAATGTAAATATAAGTACTAAAGGATTTCCTCCTATGTGGGGGACATTGGGGTAGGCAGAAATCTAAACTATAAAGAAACTCAAGCTTACTAAATCTGAACATTGAATATATTTAATTTAATTGTTAAATTTTATACTATAGGTGCCGAAGCCGAAATGACAATTTTTATAAAAGTTATCTGTCTGTCTATCTTACCTCGCATCGTATAAAAACCAGTAGACGGATTTACATGAGACCTTCATTGTTAAGTCACTTTAAGGACTGAGCAACATCTAGAATATAAATCAACACATCATCCATTACAAGAGCTAGGCAGTTGTAGGTGGCACCCCTAATAGTGATGGTCGAGCCGCGTTATACGAGTAGTTAGTATCTTTTTTTTGTTACGTTATCTAAAAATATTCATAATCAATGTTATCTGGCTGTTCTGACAGACCACTTGATGTTAAATGATTTCTCAAGCCCATAGAAAACTGCAACCAAATAAGGCTACAAGTGCGTTTTTACCCCTGAGGACTATGACAAAATGGATCACAACTTTTTTTTTAGTTTTAGGTGAAATCTGTTAATAATAGTTTAATTTCTTAAGTTATTTTCTTTTGCAACTACAATTAGGGAAAAAAAAATTGTCTTTTTTTTTCCAGCAGCACCACTGCATTTTGTTAAGACAATGTCCTGTGATATGGCTCGACAATTATATCCATGCGAAGTCACTCCAATTGTCTCCTAATTTTTTAACGGGGAAGTCTGTTTAGGTATTAGGATGTTTGTTGCTCAGTAACAACAACTGAACGGATTTTGATGTAATTTAGCAAGTGGGCTGAATATACTATTTAATCCTGGATAAATAAATTTTCTTGGGGAACCTTTTCACGCCGAAAAAGCCGCGGGTGGTTTCTAGTCTAGTTAATAAACTCTCTCTACCGTAAACCCAATACAAAAAAAAAATTCAAACAATCTGTTGAAATAATTATAATAAATGTCTAGGCTTCTAACCAGGGTGCGCATTTATCGGCTGAGCTTATTAAGAACAAACAACTTTTTTTTTTTTTACAGAAGAAGGGGGCAAACGAGCGTACGGCTCACCTGATGGTAAGTGATCACCGACGCCCACGAACATCCACAACACCAGAGGAGCTACAGATGCGCTGCCGGCCTTTAAGTAAGGAATAAGCTCTTTTCTTGAAGGTCCCTAAGTCGTAACTGTTCGGAAATACTGCTGGCGCCAGCTGATTCCACAAAGTCAAAGTGCGTGGCAGAAAACTTCGATTAAAACGCACTGTGGTGGAATGCCAACTGGAGGTACGAACATAAATTTCGAAAATCTCATTAGTAGGAGCCCTCTACACAGATGATCAAACTCGTAGTTTCCTGATTTGGATGCAGATATTGCTCTCATATTTCGGCAGGCGCTACTAAATATTATTTGGCAGCCTTAGAATAATAAGATAATTTCACCTTTATCTCCACTCAGGAAGGACGACTCGCTGTTCCACGCTGTGAACCCCACCCATGTGTAGTTCCTGACGATATAAGCCTAAATTGATATAAGAATAAAGTTTGAAATAAGCCTAAATCGAATAAAAAGTTTTGACTTTGTCTTTCAAAGGCTCTTTTTTTGCATCCAACTTGACTCTCAATGACAGGGGGAACTCACCGCCGATCGTCTATGGTATGAGAGCTCAGTTAAAACCACAGTTACCGTTTCACACGCGTCTTTTTCGATACTCAATTTCTAAAGTCAACTTGTCGAAAATAGCATACTCAGCAAATATAACAAATTTAAAAAAATACAGCAAATTTCATAGCATACTCGATCTCTAAATAAGGCGACAGCTTTTTTAATTAGTGACCGCCAATACGTTTACCGTTGGGGCCGGTAAGCTGTTTCTTCTACTTTACCTGACTCATCGAAGACGTCAAAAGACTAAGGAAGTCCAAATTGGTCTCTATAAAGTTTGGTGTGCTTAGAACGGGACAGTATTTTACGATAGTTCACTGATTGAAACTTTGACCCCAGTTTGGCCCCACATGGAATACTTTTTTTTATGGGATTATATATTTGCCCCCTAAAAAAGCAAGCGGCTCACCTGATAATAAATGATTAACAATGCCCAGGTACATCTGCAACACCAGAGGAACTGCAGGTGCGTTCAAAGGTTAAGGGTATTTTGGAGAGAGGAGGAGTAGGCCTCCGGTTACCACACTCACCCGGCCGGAAGGGCTGGTGATTACGAGCGTACGCCTTTCCGATTATCATCATGGAAGATTTGGGAGGGTTCGTTGCCCACATGGGTTTAGAGGTCGAGTAGGTAGGTGTAGATTTACTCTGATCCAGGGACGAGTGCAGTATTTTGTGCGTGTTAGAGCCAAACGATGGCTTTTGCTGATTTCACGTCTCGTAGAATACCGCCGTGAAGTAGAGGCATCTTGTGCTTTTGCGTTTCGTTTGGTAAACCTCTCCACCTTACCTCTCAATTTAAAATTTAACGATTTATATTCTCCTTGACCCTTACGAATATGTTAGTCTCTCTCTCTATACAACTTAAAAATTTAAAGAAATAATTTGCTCTGTTCGCGCGGTCACTTGTATATTTATTTAAGGGTAGGTAAGGTTGGAAGGATCAACAGAGGAGACGCGGCACTGTTGGTCAAATAGCAAGTCATAATACTATAGAGCGCAACATTACTAGACGTCTCTTTTATACATTTTAAATCGATTACAAAACAAACTAGGTAGAAACTTAATTGGACGGGATATTTTATTTTGTTTTAATGTTTTTGTTACATATAACGGGTATTTCGATTTGGACGACTTTGTTCTTACAGAATTGGTAAACTTAAATTCATTAGTATTAGCTGTGCTCTGTCTTTAAACAGTTAATTTTATGGCGTTTTATCTCAAAACTGTCTTCGCGCTCAGAGAAACTACTAACAGGTCAAACTACCAACAAATCTCAAATCAATTAAGCTTTTATTTTAGTTTTAACTGTCTATGCCTAATCAACCACAAGCGTTAAACATTTTGATCAACATTTTGACAAAATGAAATGAAATTAGCGAAGGAAAACCAAGTTGATTAATTGAAATTAAAAATAATGTATACCCAAATTACCCTCGAGGCTAAAAAATTGTGTAAATAACAATCGCGCACAGGCAAATATAACATAAGGTGAAATCGATGGGTAAATTGAAACTTTATAATTTTTTTACCACGGGTATGTGCACTAAAGTGTATTGTTGCTGCCCATCCGTCGATTAGATTTCTCCTTATCGCCTCTTATTAAGAAAGGGTGATGGATACTCTAACGCCCTCATCAGTAATAACGTGATTACAAAAATTAAAATTTTATTATCATCATCATCATTATCATTTCAGCTTATCACAAGTCCACTGCTGAACATAGGCCTCCCCCAAAGATTGCCACGAAGCTCGGTCCTGAGCCACATGCATCCATCGACTTCCCGCAACACTGCGCAGGTCGTCACTTCATCTTGAGGGGGTCGTCCTTCACTGCGTTTGCTTGTACGTGGCCGCCACTGGAGAACCTTTTTTCACCAACGGTTGTCAGTTCTGCG
Organism: Bhutanitis thaidina; assembly: GCA_029286595.1. Taxonomy (NCBI): domain Eukaryota; kingdom Metazoa; phylum Arthropoda; class Insecta; order Lepidoptera; family Papilionidae; genus Bhutanitis; species Bhutanitis thaidina. Next base: position 6,275,253 of record JAGSMS010000011.1, read on the forward strand.
AGCTATGTGGCCGGCCCATTGCCACTTCAGCTTGCTGATCCTTACGGCTATATCGGTTACCTTAGTTCTGCTGCGGATATCAACGTTGCAGACTCTGTCACGCAGAAATTCTATCACCAACTAGCTTTCTCCCGCGACTTCGTCTGAGTGGAAAGTTTTCACCTCAGTTCAGAATTCAAGGTTATATGCCTAAATCGGTTAAGCGGCTTAGCCATGAACATTTAATAGACAGAGTTACTTTCGTATTTATTATATTAGCACTATAGACAGGTCTATACTATAACGGATAATTATGAACATTCTGCAAATTATGTAAAGTTACTATATATTTTTGGACGTAAGCTGTCAGTTTTATTGAAGCGATGAAATTGTTCTGTAACACCTATCTGTGCGAAACAAGCGGATTTCCATTATTATCTAAAACTAAGTGTGTCTATTCTAATATATTCGTGTCGCTTCATAATTCTTTAAAAGCTTACCTGTAAAGGCAGGTATTCACGCGGGGCGAATTTCCCGGAATCTAGCGATGATCCGGCGCATTCAACCATCACCGTAGCATCTCCATTATTACAGCGCAATATAATAAGCGAACTTAGTGCATTGTAACAAAGTTAAAATTCATTGAAAAGAGTCAGTTGTGTTTAAGGTCTTAAAGATTTGAATGTTGTCATAGTTGCCTCGATAAGATTGATCGAGTGGGGTAAGAAGGCCAGATTATCTGGATGTTTAAAAAAATCCATGACTTGTCAAATTCGACGCATTCTAAAGGCGACTTTTAGATTAACCGTCGATCTTTAGATTGGTCTCGGGTGAGTTTCTTTTGCTAACAGTTATTTTCTTATTGATCGATTTTGTAGCTGTTGGCTAAAATGTTTAACATAAGAGTTATTTTTATACAAACGCCCAATCAATATTTTATTGTATTCTACAATAAAAATCATAATGTTAAATTTATGAGAATAATTTATGATGAACCATGTCAAGCACCTGTGCTAATAGAGGCCGAAAACAATAAAGCCTTTACTGAGTAGAAAAAAATCAAATCTAACGTGCTTCTGCACAAAAGAAGGGGAACGATTCCTTTTGGCAACGATTCTACAGCAAAGCGCGCCGGTTTCGCAAGGACAAATCTGTAATATATAAACTAGATGCAATGTGGTGTACTCGTACATACGAGATAAACCTTCCTTATGAAATGTTCTAAATTATGGTATCGTACATCTTTGCTAAAAAAATTTTGGCAAGACATATCTGGATAAAGCCAGACACTTGGCAACCCTACTGTGGCTTAAACCTAGGACCAAATAAAGATACGAGAAGAACGTAAGAACAGGTATAAATTGGTTTACTGAACTCCACTAAAAGATAAACGCACATTTATGTCATAACCTAAAAGGCATACCGACATATTCTTGAGTACGCAGATGACAGCATTGTGATGCAAATATATCTATCCAATTGAACACCAGGAGGCGTAGTCAGATTCAAGTATGATTTGCAAGGAAGACTATGGTAGAGCTTGAAAATGTCACTTTACTGGCAATGTCGTACGGGGACAATGCTATTTGGTGGAATCGCACAGTATTGTGATCTACCATTGTTCGTAATTTTATATGATTCTAGACGTTTTACTCCCATAGAAACTCTATTATTACTACACGTGAAGGGATACTTAAAGTTAACTTTGGATGGTTCAATACGTCTAGGTTGAAGACTGGGGTGAGAGGGAACCCAAAAGCCTTTCAAAAGTGCAATGGTATTTCACTTAGCGACAACTTTTAACTCTGTGATATAAAGCTAAGGTCTTATTACTTTTGGAATTATGTGTATTATACATTAGTTTTATTAAAGTACATGTCGAATACTGTCACTATATTTGCGCGGGATACCAACTTGCTGCTTTAGTCTTAGTAGAGAGGAGTGACCCAGATTTGGAAGTTATATTTCGTATCCTTGAGCACACGAACAGTGTGGCCAGGAGATTTGATATCTTATAGGAGAGTGATTTAATTCCTCCTCGTCCTTTCTTACATCAGAGATTTAGATGCATGGTAGGTTCACATTCTTTCATTGTGGACATGACCTGCATTCGAATTAATTGCCCAGGTGGCCCATGAAATTCTACGATTGGCCCGTGTCGTGGCCTAATCGTAGAATTTCCCACATTTTGAAGCACCAGACCATTTCGTGAAATATTATACTTCCTATTGTCTACATAAATATATGCCTTAGTCCGATCAATTAATGTAAATCGTTTGTCGGTATCGTTAAATAGGTACAATTACATACCGCCAGAGGCGCTAACTACACTTGTTTTATGCGATGCGTCATGACGATGGTAAACTATTTCGATTTTCTGGCTTTATTTTAATGCACTGAAATGTCGGTAAGATATTTTGTTGCAAGTCACGGAAATAACGTCAAAAATCATGATGTACTTCACGTGTCCAGTACCTTAAATTAAAATATTATTTAGTTAACTTTTGAAATGTCAGCTATCTAAAAGCGTTTCTTTATCTATAGACACAATGATTGTCTAAGATAAAAACTTATATAAAAACCTAATTTAAAATTTCTTTCATAATTTTTTTTTAATTTGCTTTGTTGTCTGGCTGTTTGTTTGTCTATTTTAAACTGTTTGACTGTCTGTTTTGAATATTTAATATAAAAAACTAAACTACTATACCCACATTAATTTAAATTTTTAACATCAAATCTAAATAATATTATTAACTGATTAGAAGAATAGATTTTGTTGTTGACCAAGCAACGAGAGTCGATGGTATATTATTGGTTTTCAAAGTATGACATAACGGAAACTACAGATGAGCATGAGTTTCTAATTTTCAAGAAGAAACCATCAAAACACAAAGGAATAGTATTTTGAAATCTTTAGAGAAAGCTTGTGCAGTCAATTTTTTTCGCATAAATGAAATTTTGTAGACGGCTCACAAAATTAAGTTTAATCTTAGCAACTAAAATATTGAATTCCATGAGTAAATAAAATAAAATTGAAGTTTTGCTGGTTAAATAGGTTTTATTGATTTATTTATGATAATAATGTATAACACCTTTTCAGTATTAAAACCAATACGTTGTTGTAACTACTACCTCTGCACATTATTATTCACATAATATTTATCCATCAACACAAATATAATATATTTCTTTTAATTTACACTACTTTGTACTCATTTTGCTATAATGAATTTCTACTAACTACAAGAAAATATGTCAATATCATGAGAGATGTCATATATACTGGTTAGGGGTTAATAGGTGGGAAAAGTATTATTAAGTGTGTTGATATAACATAACCCGAGAGACTGAGGTGTTAGAGGTCCTGATGTCATAAATTTTTGGTGTATTGTGTGTAGTGTAATACTTTTGAAGCAAATTAAAAAAAAATTATGAAAGAAATTTTAAATTAGGTTTTTATATAAGTTTTTATCTTAGACAATCATTGTGTCTATAGATAAAGAAACGCTTTTAGATAGCTGACATTTCAAAAGTTAACTAAATAATATTTAAATTTAAGGTACTGGACACGTGAAGTACATCATGATTTTTGACGTTATTTCCGTGACTTGCAACAAAATATCTTTTGTGAAATATATGGCTTTGTTATTGTTAGAATCGACTGTTTCGTGGGTGTTATGTATTCGGTAGCAAGCTAATTTCACATTTTCATTTCGTGCATATTGTGCTGAATTTTCAATCACTTCAGATGTACCTTTGAATGTAAACTTCTAGATACCGGAATTTCATTAACGTTGTTTGACCGCTCTTCGTCAGGTTTAGATAGTGATATTTTATTTGTCTGTTGTTCTCTATATAGTGACTTTCGGATGGTCTGTCATACAATCAACCCAACCCATAAACTCAGAATTGAGTGCTATTTTTAATCAGAAATTATTAATTTCCCGGGTTGAATAACATGGAATCAATGATATGAAATGAATGACATATTTTTTGAACGAATCATACAACCCTGACCTGAACAATGGCTGCGGCTTGCGGAAAGCCTGAAAAGAGATGAAATTTAAAGAGTCTTTTTTATTTTTCATTAATTATTTCATTCTCTTTGAAATGATTTCGGTTACTCTTCGGAAGAACGCGGGCCAGAAGGGTAAAGCCAGTCGATTCGTCTTAAATAGAGTGCGGGCAGACGCCCACGATAACAAATAGGGAGACGGTTATTCAGCGGTTGCCTAGAAGATTGTAAGAGCTTGTCGCACTCTGTCCACCTCCGTTTGTTATTATTAGTCTCCTTGGAAATCCTATGTAGTATTCACTTTTTCCAATTCGTTCAACCAACACAACTCCGAAACGTCCTTTATTGTTCTTAAATTTTTCCGTGTTGAAGTCAATATCAGAATTTATTTTTAATATTGGATAGTCTAATGTCAAACCGTATTCAGTAAAAGAATAAAAACCTGTATAAACCATCGAGTTCTTATTCTATTGCAATAAATATATAACACCAGCAGGCATCATGATAATTTGAATGCATAATATTATTGGTATATGAGGCAGACCTATTTAGATGATATAAATAACAAAGGTAATTTAAAAGGACAGACAGAACTCTATAAATGTATACAAAGGAAGAACTATGATGACAATGTTAAGGCATAGATAGAAAAGAAGGAAGTAAAAGGTAACAAGTTAAATAAGTCTAATGAGTCAAACAATTCCCTACACATATTAGCCTACTAGCCCCATACGCTCATTTTGTAACATAAATCATAACAATAATAAAACCTGAAAGTGACATTAATCTACAGTTTCATTACCGTACTTCATAATAAAAAAAATTGTAAATGTTTAGAAGTATAATAATTAGGTAATATCAGAAAAAAAAACGTCGACATAAATATTAACTTAGTTACTAGAATTTTTTGAAAATCTCCCCCAATTTCTAAACCGTATGTCTCTGACTAGCCTAGACACGTCACATCATCTTGAACTTGTCAAATATACATCATAATACGAATAATTTTTTTGAAGTTATTGCCTGTTAATCATCCTCCATCTATAGTTAACGAACCCCGGTCTCATCAACAACATTGTAATGTTATGATAGTAATTAAAAAGCCTATATATAAAAAAAATTATAAATTTATTAGATGGGAAATAACCCCTTTAAATGCATGGCAATACGAAAGTTCTCCCACCTTGTGTGAAGTAGGTTGTATGTATGTATTGGAGTGTACTTTTTTAGGAACTGGTGAGGATTATTATGTTAATATATGAATCCGCACGTTTTGTGTAATTTTCATCAGTCTGTGTAAGACTTATGGACATACGCCTTTCCATGAAAGCGCTATAAAAACTGGCATAATGATTTCTTATATTTACCCAAATTAGTTTTAATTAAAAAGAAATAATATTTTGAGGACCTGTGAAGTGTTCAGTCAGAAGAACTTATCTCGGCCGGTTGGTTAGTAGCTACTACTTTACTGTCGTTAGTTAGCTACGAAAAGTAATTTTCAATTACCTAATAATGTTTATAGAGTTTTTAAAGTTAAACTTGTAAGACGCTTTCGGATCTATTAAAACGGTCTAGCATGTCGCGAGAATTAATCTTCCATCGTATTACTTCGTCAAGATAACAAATTCGTATCAGAACGGCGGGGAGCGGCCCCCGTTCCTCTGTCTCTGAACTCCCACCGCCTACTCAGGTACATGCATTGTCTCTCAGTAGCGAATGTAACCGTAGTCGTTTAGTTGCTCCGTTGTGAGTATAACGTTCTTCTGTACTCGTAAATAAAATTCACTAATGTTATCTGTCACTACTTTTTATAACAAATACTTATACAGGACATAATGTAACACGTCTTGGCTATTTCAATTTCTTAATAGGTTTCCTATAGATTAACCATTTATTTGGTAAATTTACCGTATAAGACGACTTTTTCTAGTTTTTTAAGTAATGAATGACATCGTTTTGAGACTACGGCTGACACCATCTGTTTTAGGAAAGTAGGTCGACAGTTTTATAGTGTGTTAGCGGTTCAACAACAGAGATAGTAGATTCACGTCATTAACATATAATTTTAAGTTGCAGGTTATTTTGATGATTAAATAAAATTTGTTGTTATATATATGAATAAGATGGTACTTTACAAATTTATAATTTTACTTATTCCACGTTGATATTGTCCTTTTGTTATAGCTACCTAAACCGAATACTTTTTAAATGTTTTCGTAGTCTTAATTGTTAACAGTATAAGGTAATGATTTAACTTCAGTCTTATCCCTTGTGAAATATTCTACACATATCAAAAAAGAATAGGCTGTATATACTCAGGCACGTGTCCACGGCTCGTAGACACTGGCCAATGACGTCACTCAACCTGAGTTACCAGTGCTTATCTGTGGCGAGCGGATGAGCGTGCACCGTCTCCGATAGATAAAGGCACAATGAGCCGGCCGTGGCCGTGGGCGCTCGCATCGACCGGTAGGCGTGGCGAGACCCCGCCCGCCGCCAGACAGAGAGCGCCTAATCTACCGGATAACGGATAAACCTAACCCGGACACACCCGTATTGGAGGAGGTTTTAGCGAATGTTGACGCCTAGTGAACGCTATTGGTATCTCGGATATAGGCGGATTAGGATATGTGCCATCAGAAAGTTTGCGTAAATATAGTTTTGCCTGCAAAAGGGGTATAAATATATTTCCTTAAAATTGCATTATAAATATTCAGTATTATGTCTATCTATATGTTTTTTTATTAAGCATTGCATATTTAAAAATATGAAATTATCGAAAATCAAATTAGTAAAAGTTCTGACTTTGTTGCTGTGAATTATGGTTTCGTATCCCGCTAAGGTTTACACAGAAACCATGGAAAAATACAGTATCTAACCTTAACATACCAGTAAATATTCTACTCTTGAGGGTAAATGATGAGGATGATTTGCCATGATCGTAGGCGGTCGATCGCAGTACTAGACACCTCGCACCTTAGATGCTATTGCCCGTCATCGCTCTGAAATAGTATGAACAGACAATTTTTTGCAAAATGCAAGTCAACCTAACCTGCACGTGATGTAGGTACCCCGTGGAATATTGGTGGATTTGGCTACGGATTGATGGCAGAAAATCTATCTGCTGTATATGTTGATATAAATTCCTGACTAGTCCTACCCACCTGCTCGTCTTTACACCAGGCATCCATATAAGGCATATGAGTTTCGATAGTGACTTCTTAGAAAAGTTACAATCCAGCATAAAGAAATAAAAATTCTGGCATTTAAGATTGCAGAAATGGTTGACGGTATGAGATTATAATGCCAACTTTATCGTTCACTCCACTGTAATGTTTTAAGGAATGCGAGACAAGTTGATACATTTAGATTTTCACAGGTCACTCATACGCTCGCATACAGAGGTTTCTGCATTCATTGTTTTAAATAAGCGATTAATGAACCTATTTACAATACTGACTTCGCGATATTTAGTAAAAAGTAGTTTGTGGCATTCTGTAATTTACTGTTTTTTTTTATCTTTGGAGAATATTTATATTTCAAAAACCTTAATATTTTTTTTAAACCCATTAACGTTTGAAACTAAATACCGAGAAGTATTACATATTTCACAACTTGTAGAAACTTTCTAATGAATATGGTTTAAAAAAAATGGATTAGTATAATGTTATTAGTATATATCATTTTTTTTTATTCAGAATAATTTAAATATTATTATAAATATGGTTTTATGACAAAAACGCTATTTCAATTGTTTCAGTATCATTTGATATATCCTTTGATTGAGATTAAGTAGATTCTTAAACAGTTTAAGATCGTGTTGCTTTTGACCTTGTGTCGTTCACACAAAAGTTGAAATATTCCATTGATTAACTTGAACTTGCAATGTGTGCGTAACTCACTACTCGGGACTGGACTTACTTTCCTTAAATGAAATTCTTACCTTAAACCAAATGTTAAAAAATGTTACCTAGGTGAAGTACGTAACAGACACGCTCGCCACTTAAGGGCTCGTATAGTAATATACAATGATACATTTCATCCAACCAACACGCCCTTTGTTTATATTGCAATGACACAAAAGTCAAAGTCCAGTAACATGCGCCACGAGAAAAGCAAAGTTAATTTGTAAATAAATATACTCATCCAAACTAGAAACTGGGAGCTGCTAAAAAGATAAAAGACTTCATTCAGGCGTTAATAGGCGACAGTTACTGACGTATCTGCTGTTTATACATACAATTTGGTTACTTTTGTGTTACAATCGTGACTCAATAGTAATATGTATAGGAGATTTCGATGACGGATCGTTTCTTACTCGCCTGTTTTGGGTAGATGGAATGATTTTTATCAACTACAATAGAATGGAAGTTTTAGCGGTGAGCATATTGGCCTTTAAACTTGTTTTAGTTTTTTAATGTTTATTATGCACTGTTAACGTACAGAAAGCATATGTTTGAGTTGAAAACTTTAATTTTTTTTAGCGAGGTGATGGAAAGAAATAAATGCATGCCGGGAAGTACAACTCATACGTTGATCAGTTATCTGGTGCTGCCTCATTCATATTTGTGATTATTTTCATTACAGCCAGCAGTCACGATATTTTTATCGTATCGAATGTCATGCTTATCCGATCAAATCGGAGAAAGAGATTTAGTGCCAGGGACAAGGGGCACTCCAACACTCGACCATATTCCATCCAACACTAACGACTTTACTACGCGGTAGTCATTAGCAAAACGCATTATAGAATAATAAACAAGCACACATACGTTTTATGAAATTAACTATGTGTTCTACGTTACAATTTGAAGACTACGTTTTTGCATGTCCACATTTGTTGGCACTTTACCGAATGATTTGCCCATACTCTCGCCACGCAGAGCGGGCGGGTTGGTTGGGCGCAGTGACGACAAAAGATGGTGGCAGATTCCTACACAAGAATTTAGAAATCTTTATCTTAACCTTATATTAACATTTCGCAATAATCGGATGTAGCTAAACTTGCGAATTTTTTAACTTAAGCCTTTTGTACTTCAGCCTTGTGACGCAAATCCGATCGTATGATCTAGATCTACACTTTATTCTTCAGTATTATTAGTGATGGCCGCCATACATTTTGCGCTCCGCTATGGTTGAGTACACACACGTTTCCTCGTAGCGTCCGTACATAACGTTGCACCTGTCTCACGTGACATCAAGTCAACCTTGTCTCGTAGAACGTTTGAACTTGCTTTTTCTTTTCTATCCATTTTCAACTTATTCTTTAAGACTGTATACTTCACCACCTTTTATGTATGTATGATACATATTATGTTGATGATATTATTGGAACTCTCATCCATTAAATGTGCACCACAAAAAAACCAGTGAACACAGAATAGTCGATACCACTGAGGGTTAATCGAACTTATTTCCCTTTCTCTCTATTTTTTCATTCTTGACCTATACTTATGGTCATTAGTATTGCGCTTAAAGTTTTTTATTTGTAGTACACATTTTATAGTTTTCTTCTGTACTCTACCTATTAATCGGTTTTATTCGTTAATCAACCGCTTGGTTGCATGCAAATAAGACCGTCTATTGATTTCTCTTATTTGTAGCGTACTTTTATTTGTAGCTTTGTTTTGAAGTACAGTATAGATTATATGAAAGTTTTTTTTATAACGTTGGACAAACGAGCTTTCAATTCATCTAATCGTGACTAAAAAATCCCATGGACACCTGCAATCAACTTTAGTCGAAGAAGGAAGGACTAAGACGCTTTGAGGCGTCTGAAATTAGAATATATATGTAGACTCTTTATACCATTTTTTACTCGTGGTAGAGCCAACTGGCGGCTTTTGCTGCTGCTCGAACGGGTCGGCTTGACTGGGTTCTTACCACGGCCTTACAGGATACCGCCGTGAAGTAGATATATCTTGTGTCTACCGGAGGCCCACTACATACCCCTCCTCACCCTACCTCCCATCTCCCAAATACCCTTAAGGGCTACCACCAGAGGTGCTGCAGATATGCGTGGGCAACGGTAATCACTTACCATCAGGTGAAGCGCTTGCACGTTTGCCGCCTTTCCCATAAAAAAAGGGATAGTTAAATTTTGAATACTATTATAAGATAGTTAAATCTGTAAATGGATTTAAATAAATCCATTTATAGAGACTAGTTGCAAAAACCTTACATCTGGTATAAATTTCATTTAATATAATTACAGTAACGTATTTAGGGGAATCTAGAATATGATGACAATCTAGATTCAGAAATAAAAAACTAAAATTAAACGCGATAAAATTATTAAATAATAGTTTCGTTTGAATTTCTATTTGTCAGAAATCGTTTCTTTCGTATGGTACACACATACCTCAATATTTGTTGATTGAGTAAAAATGAAGGCGATTTTTGCAACATACGCTATGATGACGCAGGAAAATGAAGTATGACTTAATTTGATTTTATGTTTTTGAGGAAATAAATAAATTATATTAGAAAATGTTAAATGTAGTCAACTTTTGGACACTGTTCGTAATGGATACCGGATATCGAATCCAATTTGTGTGAGGAAAACCAGCTGTGAAACTTTAACACGCTAAGGATTGCTCTTTAGAGAAAGGAAGTACAAAGATACGCTTCTGGTTCAAAAACTGTCTATTCCTATACAGCGCTTACCTAGTAGTGGCAGTCTTTTCGATAATTATTTAAAATTATTTGTCATGCGATTTTTATATTTGTGGTAACTGTTCAAGAAATGTATGCCTGCTTTTGATGGCGCTTTTTATCAGTTTGCCAGTTTACAAAAAGGGATAACGAAATAATTTCGGATAATGTGAAAAAAGAGTAGTAGATATTTTTATATACATAGATAGAGTAGACTCTGGTGGCGTCCATCTACCAGGTAACTCTTTGGAATCATGATAAAATGAAATTTATTGGATAAAATACACAAATATTATAAAAAATAAGTATTTCAATTATTCTTGGAATTAAAGCAAACGAAAATCGGATGAACTTTGGAATAACTTCAAGATGATAGTTGCCGTTACGACAATTGTTTTGAAACATGTCAATTAGATATTTATTTAATGTAAAATTTTAAAATAGAATCTAAGGCCCAATGACAAAGGAGGAATTTGGATGTGGAGCTGCTCTTGACAACCTCCAGATGGATATTCGTGCAAGATTTAATATTAATACAAATATCGCTATAGTACACTGTGAACTGATCGCAATATTCGAAGTGTTGTCGTACGTATCATTAGATTACAATAAATGTATTATCTTATCCGATTCAAAAAGCGCCCTGTTACATTTGGATCGGCTGACCTCGAGTTTACTAGGAGTTCCGATGGACTACGGCATTCTAGATTCCATCCTTAGTGCGTTAAATACAGAGGTAGTTATTCAATGGATACCCTCTTATGAGGTGGATACATTACTTATGGGTAATGAGGATGCTGACCGCGTGGCTAGACAAGCAATAAGCGATGGTATTACTTATTGTATTTTAGCAGTATACAGTGAATTATTACACGGGGTTAAGGTAAACAATAGACAATTATGGAAAAATTATTTTGATGAGTATTCACTTAGTAAGGGGATATGGTACAAAACCATTCAGTGTCAACCTCCTCGGTACCTATGGTTTAAAATGATTAAATTAATAGGAAAAATGTGGTAGCAATGGTTAGGACTTTCAGGCCATATTCCGTCAAATAAGTTAAAATTTCTGATGGGAATATAAGAATCCCCTATCTGTTCGGAATGTGACATAGTAGATGTTAAACATGTTCTAACGGAATGTGTTTGTAATTGAGATCTTTGTATCATCAGTGTGTAGGCATTTGTAATAGCATTGATTAATTAGTATTGAGTGCACTTTATTTACAGACAATGTAAGTGATGTATGACTTAACCTCTTTATTTCAAATTAAATAAAGATTAAAAAAAAAACTAATTTAATTTCTTTTATATAATTAGGATTATTAGTATAACGTAGAACGTCCTGTCTTCACCTACGAAGCGTAGCAATTACGAAAAAGAATCGTCCAAAGTTAGCTAAAAGCACTTGGTTTTTGGATACTTTGTGGTAGTAAATTGGGGAGGCTAAAGACGAAGAAGTATATTTTCTGTTCTAGAAGAATTATATATATGGCAAATAGTTTGGCTGACTCCTCTTAATTATGCAAAAAAAAATTTTTAATGAGGATCGGATACCTCAAGGCTTAAACGCACCAAACTGCAAATAAAAATCCCATTCTCCCGTATATTTTTGTTGACTTTATTTAAATTTTCGGTCGATTACTCCATTTGAGGACCCCTATTAGAAGGTGCCAACAAAAGGTAGCTTACCTAACATAGAAGATTTGATAAACGTATAAAATCTTATACAGGCGAAATATGTTTGGTGTACATGACAATGACTATTCTAGGCTTGCTGGTAAATAAACTGTGCGTTTTACGAAAGTTATGTGATTATGTGCAGCAAGTGAGACGTTCGCCGCAACTGTCAGAAATCTAAAGCGCATTTTAACCAATTCTTGAATTTGGTGAACAGTGTTTATTTTCTCCCTTAACAGCCTGCAGGACACTTGTCTCTCCAATAAGGAGAATTTACGATATGCTCGCCAAACGGATTTGCGATTGAAGTACAAGACACCTCACTTTACCGCTTAACCTTAGACGTGACCCATCAACGGTCTGCCTAGTTTTGCTTGGCTAGCCATTGCGATTTTCAAGGTTTTTCCCTCAATCGTCTCTTACTATAACCATAGAAAGAATTCTAGAAAAGGTTGTGAATAAGAACACTAGATTTATTTAGATTTTGTGACAGTTTTAGCAGAGAACCAGTTTGGCCTCGCTGCCATAGGTCGGCCTAAGATATTGGCGTCCTTCTGTCAGACGTCGTCTGTTTGTCGTCTATTTCAAATAAACTTGACACAGGGCAAATGGGCGTCGGAGTTTTCCTCGACCTCGCAAAGGCTTTGTATACGGTCTCGCGGCCAATGTTACTCAAGAAATTAGAACTACTTGAAGTACGTGGATTATCCTTAAATTGGTTCTACTACTATCTTTCAGGGAGAATGCATCGTGTTAAAGTAGGTAAATATCTTAACGATTCTCGTAATAATCTATGTGGAAATTTTCAGTGAATTTTCCTGGGCTCTGCGCTCTTTTTGGCATATACAAATGACCAATATACGCCTCTGCTGCAAACTTACCTCATGCAAAGATCTTAGCGTTTGCAGATGACACTGCCATCGTTTTCTACGGCAATGTATGGAATGTAGTTGCTAAGACGGCAGCACCTGAATTATAAAGAGTAGGTAGTTGGTTAAATGACAATCACTTAAGACTTAACTTAAAATGTAGTACTTAGGAGTGATTTTAAACCAACTTTCATATAGAAAATATCTTGTGTAGACAAGTATGTTGACACAGAAGTAATTCATGTCTACAGCAGCCTAAAAAAAATGACTGACCATAGAATAATTAAGATGGTCTATTTCGGTCTATGTACATTGATAATTGCTTACTGTATCGCAGGCTGGGGTTGAAAAATGGCACAAATCAACAACTAGGACTAATATGACCCAGAAATCATTCTATTTCTTAGGTTTAATTTTAAGTAATTGTAGTACAAGAATACCTGTGTCGTACTATAATAATTGTAGGAATGGTACTAAGGTCAGTAATATACGCATGTTCTCGGATCCGCGCTCGCACACATGCATGCACCCAAATGCATACGCATAGACACACAAACATATACACTCGCACGCACCCGCATACATACACACACAAACTGCATCTTTAGTTATGAGAGAAAAATCGTCGGTCTATAGAAAGCCTCTGATATCTACCTATATTAACCTACTTACGATAAATGTTTTTATTTGTAATAAATTTCTCTTCCCTACGTAAAGATACCTTCGCTACATGTCATTATATTTCGATAATCTTTAGGAAAGTTTGGTTCATGTCGTTAATTTTTATCAAGGTTGTATTTAATTTAATTTGTCTTCATCGAACACAGAAACACAGAATTTTTTTAAGTTTTATTAATTTAATTTTACGTCTTATTATTCTTAGTTTTATATTACGTATTGCAACTTAAATCTGTTAATAAAAATGTATATTGCTGTTAAAATAACCACATACATCATCAACTCTACTGTGAATACATAAAAATAATTGGATATACTGAAATAATATTTTGAAATAGGACAAAGACTAAAACTTTTTATTTTTCTACACAGCCGGTCGGTAATTATTCAGCGGACACTGATCCATAAAATTAAGAAAAATTAGAAGCAGAAAGTGGGGAGATATCGTTTAAACGGCCACGTACAAAATTATAAGAAGTCGTGACAATTTTTTCCTACACCTCACAGCAGTTTGGAAGCCGCTGTGATTTATATAATGAATAAAAATGACTTTTCTGTGACCAGTCCGCGTCTCCTATATTTGCCACGATAATTGCAAATTAGTAAGGAGCGTTAAGAGCTTTTTTAAATAGCAAAAATTATGTTCACATTAAAGTCTCATTAACACCAAAATCTATCGCCTCACAAGTAAATTATCTTAAAAACGCAAAAATACCAATGACTTAAGGGGTGTATACAGCTCTGCTTGCACTACAATTGGGAGATATTAGATTAAATGAAATCTAATGACGTAGTACTACGTAGCGCTGAATAAGCCGCGTAATCGAGGTACAAGATAACGCCTATCATCCTTCATCTGAACAACAAATTAAACGTCTGGGTATAGCAATCTGTGAATTACATGTGTAAATAATCCAAAGGCCGCCCAACCACCACCGTGGGCCGGGCTTTATAAGAAAAAAAAAAAGAAACTCGTTAAAATAGCGGCTTAAAAAGAAAAGCGCTGAAACGGGAACGTTCGGGTGGTATCGGTTTTTCTTGACGCGGGCGGTTCGCTGGGCGGGGCCGGCGTCAGTACCGCGCCGCCGGCCGGCTCGAGCGAACGTGTAGTGGGTATACGTCCGACTTCGCCGCAACGGGCGCATGTTTTAGTGAATTTTCGTTATGTTGATGTCGTCGTGAATTTGTAACAAGATGGACTTTCAGAGTGCTATGGAGACGTTCGCTGAGGCATGGGCAGCTGCCAATACTGTCAAATCAGAAGCACCGAGTGACCTTTCACAGGTAAGTTTGTTATAATTAAATTATTTGCCTAATTTACTTGCCCTTGCGTATTTTTTCCGAAATGTTCAATTACTATTTTCAGAATATCTATGAAGTTTTTACAAATTTCAGAAAATTACACATTATTTATTGAATAATAAAAAATTAAATAGAAGACATAGTTTCTCACAGCTGGGCAAATGCTTCTAATTTTTGAGAAGGTTAAATGAGCAAAAGCTTGTACAAATTATAATTTTTAGATAGTTATTTAAACGATTGTGTATGAAATAATACAACAAACTGCGCTTTAATTGCCGATATTAATTCTGGTTGCAGAGATACTTATGATTTTGAAAGACAATACTCGCCTAATTAGTTCACCTAGACAATAAGCGGCCAAGTTCATCTTGATAACGTTCATTAGCATTTAAATAATGACACGTACACTTGCATTAAAATTATTTCAATACTAACAATCAGCGATATTTCAGCAAGGACACCTCTTTACGTTTTGGTTTCACTTATTTGTAGGACTTAAATCTTTTTGTTGTGAATAAATAATACCACAACCGTTTAACCATTTTAGCCTTCGCAAATTATTGTAGTTGACATTGATGTTACCAACAATTATCATTAGCAAATAAATTGAGATATTTAAATATTAAAAATAATTTATGGAACAAAGAACTTGATTAATTGGTCAATACCTACAGGATATTAATTTACAAATTAATAGGTACAGGAGATTGTTATTATGAGAATCCACATAGTAACGTTAATCATAATCCATAAATATATCATTTATTACTTTTCCAATATTTTGTACCTAATAGAATTAGTTTCGTCTTTTTAGTATATCGTAGCAGTTTTGGCATGAGAATGCAACAATTTTAAGTTAATATTATATAAGGAGTTTAATGTTAAAACATAACACTCTTAACATAAAACCCTTAAAAGTTTATCGAAATTTAACTTAATGTTCCACTCGCTAATTATAAAAATAACATTTTCTTGTTTGATATAGGCAAAAATGTGACAAGCTAATCTACCTACGAAACACGATATTAAGTTTATACTTTTAAATATCTTGATTTTGGTATTTAAAAAAAAAAACAGAAATTGCGTTACGCTGCTTGCTCTGCTTTTCAAATACTTACCGAGGAATGAAGAACATTGTATTATCTATTTTAAATGACTTGAATCGAAATTGATATTTAACATTAAATACCTTCTCGTATCATAAAAATTGTTTCAACGCGTAAGACATAATAACTTGATAAACGTTTTATGTATTTTAGGGGAGCGATCTTTTTCTTGTGTAAGTTATACAAAGGTTATACAAACGTACTAGTACTACTACAAGAACTGGTACGCTATGTAAGAAACATTTGGCCGTGGCTACTCACCGGCAGCGCAGGGCAGGCCGGCAGTTGTTGAACATAGTAGCACCAGTACGATGGCGGAAATTAAATTGATGAAGAGATGGTGCAGCGGCTTTATATTAATGTCATGGTTCAATATAACCGTTTTATTGATCACACCATGTAGCCACGTAAGTGCCCATCTCGTTCGTGCACATATACTAAGAGAAATTCTAAAATGATCTCAGGATATTCGACAGGTGGCGGTTACTATCTCAAATGATACGAGTGTAATCGCAGTACTGAATGGTAATAACAGGTGACGGAAAGTAATTGAGGAGGTAGGTCAGGTCGCCGGTGTTGCTATCGCCAATCCGCTAAGTGATATTATGATTTTTTTTCTATCATACAGAAGCGTATAGTTATCCAGGTGTGGCCTTTCGGACGTTAGCATTGCAGAACATATAAATGTCATTTGATTGACACAAGATATAATTTGGAATCCAGTACGATTATGTGTTAATACAGGTATAACGAGTAAATAAAGCTATATTATATAGGTTTAAAGTTTGCAATAACAATTTCTTCCGTTATTTTGGTATTACGAAATTTCCAATTATACTAATAATAATGGCATGCATAGTACTCAGTATTAATTATTACGAAATCCCATTAAAATATTTAGTAAAGCGAAACATTAACTCTGTTAGTTAAGACCAGTGTCATTAAACCGTGGCTAATATGATTGTTTCTTAATAACTGTCGTTAGAATGACATGAATGTAACTGGTTCCTAATTGCTGATTGGCTATGTATATATATTATTTTTATTGTTCAGAGAGTGAAACTAAAAAAAAAATGCGGTATACAATCTCAACAAAGTAAAATAACTGATTGATAAGCTACACTATTAAGCTGATAACGAGTTGTATAATCTCGAATGGGTCTAAATGAGTCGCCACTCAATGCAAAGAATGAAATGCAATAGTAAGTTGTTTCTTCAAATCCGGACCCTATCTTAAAAGTTTCAAGCGCACTTCTGTAATATTAATTCGGCACTAACACACAACCTTCACACTACTATAATTCTATGATGATATATTTTTATAACATAGAAGCTTAACCCTGTCACGCATCACAGTGACTATTTGTAAGTACTGAATTTATTAAAAAAAATACATTTTATGTTTATTCTAAACCCAGTAATGGGTCGAACATAACCCACAAATTTGAGCACGATAGATCCAGTGGTTTGGACGTATATAGGTAAAAGTTTCTTACAATTAAAGTGCAGCTACGCTGTAATCTCTCAAACCAATAATTACACTTTAGGTAAATCATAGAAAGAAAAAATGTATAAAACGAGTCTTTTTCGATCGAATTCATTTTCGTGCGTCGCGATAAGAAATGAAACTTTTTAAAACTCAACGTTTCATATTAATTCATAATCATTTGCAGAAATCATTATTCTAGAATAGAAAGACTAATGCGATGCAGCGCAAATAAAAATAGTAGTTAGTTTCTATGGTTATCGTCGTAAAACTAGAATTTAAATTTAAATACGATGACTTACACGTTTGATTGTGGCAATTTGTAGCGCTGGCTCGTGGTTTAGGTTGCAAAATGCTATAAAAGTATTAAAAAAATTGTTTCTTAGTGAAATCGAATGTGGTTTCATTCATTTTAGACGTTTTTCTTTAAATATTTCATTATCATAGAACATAAACATAAACTCTCTTATAATTAAACGAGTTTTACCTCGTCGAATCGGTTTGAAACTGGTTTATTTGCTATTTACAAAATTTTCGTACTAGTCCTAGGGCAAGGTGAAAAAATTAAACTCGTTTTGTAATAGGAGGAATTTGCCCAAAGATGTCAAATCAGTTTTTTGTGGTCTAGTAAAAGAAAAAATAAAAAAAATTGTTTAACACGCATCGTGTTTAGAGAAGTACAACGTATTCACAGTATTTTCCATTGCTCTTATCTTGATATATGTTAGTATGTTAAATACTTGTCTTTCAAAATAATAATCAATTTGAATAGGTTGCGCTGCAATTATATATTACAGAAATACTATTCTCGCCAATATTGTAGAAACGGAGGAGGTATTTTTCTACAACGAAATGATTAAACAAATGATACCATTCAATTGTTTTTTCATAGTTAACGTCATTTAATTATCAAACTATTAAAGTTTACATAATAAATTAAAACTGAATAATATTTCAGTTTTTTAATAAGTTTGACAGGTTTTCAGCGATTTAATTTGAGAACAGCGTCATAAAAAATACAAAAACACTGATGCCTGTCACCCGTAGGTGATTATGACATCCATAAGGTTATATAGATTTCCATTTGCATGAATCAGTGTGCGAACTTTCGCCACTTCGAGAGATAGTCGGAAGGAGTAGTCCTAGTCGGGTTTGGTCCGGGATATTATTCAAGCCTATTCCTTTAGTCGCCTCTTTACGACAACCGCGGAAAGAAAGTTTTGTAGATCTTACGCCGCTACAACTTACTTTTATTATGTTATATGGATTGATAATAATTTGTAATCAAATTGGTTTTGTAATATAAGAAAAGTATTAGTTCGAAAACATAAATCACGTGCGCAAATACAATTACTGTTATCTAAAATAGCTTCTGGGTAGTAATCCGTGCTTACGATAATCGACAAAAAGTATTTCGATTTTGACTTTTACTAATAATATCAATAGCGGTGTTTATAAATATACGCCTTGGAGTTAATCCATTATCTCGGATTATTGTTTCCCGCGATAACTCTGTATTACCTTTTGCTGATACGCGTGTAGTAGCCGCCGGGCATAACAGAAAAACGTTCGCGATTAACTTCGCTTTACTCGTAACTTATTTAGTAATATTGTATTTGAGCAGTTTGATGACAGCCATGATAACTATGTCTGTCATCAATTTGTCTTTTTATTCCAATCGTTAGAGAAACCTTAGAATTTTTAGTAGTTATTTCTAGAGACTCCTCTCTGTTTAATTATGACGAAAAAATTAGTAAAACTATACATAAATGTTAATTCCGCCACACAAGCGTCGCTTGATAAATACTCGGTATAAAATTTCCGTAGTCAAGCAGTGGATACTTTTCAAGCCGTAGTGATGAATAAAATTACTTATTACGGCGATATAGAATATACTAGGCGGTGGGCTCCTGCTCTACCCGGGAGTCGTCCGGTAAGTTCCACCCTCATACTCATTCCTACCGCCACGCAGCAGTGTAACAAATGTTGTGTTCCGCTTTGAAAGGTATAGGAAGCAAGTATAATTACGGGCTGTGAGATTCCATTTTAATCCTCAGGGGTGACAACACATCCGTAACTTTCTTCCATAAAAATTTTATCATTTGCAGGTGTCCATGAGCTGCCGGGGTCACTTAGCATCAAGTAATTTTTCACCCCAATCCAATAAAAAAAAAATACACGTGGTACACAGTACACCTCCGTCCCTGTAATTATTCAGGTATTTTATTGGGTACTTCCAAGCGCCACCCAATTCTGAGAATGCTCTTAGTTATATACGAGAATAGCCTTTACATGATATTGATTTTTTCAGTTGCACAAAAAGCTTTATTGAATACTTCATAGTCATCATAACATTAAAAACTTCAGTGTCTTAAATAGCATACTGAAATCGAGATAAAAAAAAAGTATTATACGCAAATTACATCTCCGGATGGTTATATAGAAAGCGAGCGCGTGCCGGGTCCAGTTGCAAGCGACAAAAACTGTTTAAAGTTAAGTTTGAAGTGGATAGATAAATCTGTTCAATTACACACGTTCGGGGCGTGGCTTGTGAAATATTCCGTGGTTCAATTTACGTTGGATCCGGACACAATGATTGGATTCAAACCTTATTACGCGCCACGCGATTCGATTCTTTGTGATGTTATAATCGAACCTTAACTGATGTGAATAATTTTTTCTGTGGATTTTCAAGCATCATCCAGTTTTTTTTTTAGTTTCAGTTCAAGAGATGAAGTAGATTCTTGTTTTTGTTGTTCGGAAGTTGATTAATTCAAAGATGTGTCTTTTCATTGTGATATGATGGCGGCGATTTTTTCGCACACTTCAATTTGCTTTAAATAAAAAAATGTGAAATGTAAAGATGTAGGTGCAATTAATTGAGTTCGTGTGTACGGTGAGGTTAATTCTTGTCGCCGGGAGACGGTTTTTGTTGAATGTCCAACAAATTATGGAGGCACAGCGGAGTACCACGGGCAGTCAGCACGCGCTGCGTTCGCGCCGGCTTCGTAATGGGCTCCACCTCGCGGATAAAGCGGCGACACCGTTACCTTTCTCAAATCACGTACACTATTGTAATATCCAATCGCTCAGAAATGAGATTGCGGCTAACAAGTTATTTACATTGACGTTTTAATATGGAGCGCGATGGAAAAAAAACTATTTAAAAAGGTAATTATAAAATGGGTGTCGGTAATAGCCACCGTACGCGCCGGCACGCTGCCTTTGTGACGCAGCTAAACCCCCCGAGATTAATTTTGGCGGCACAATAAACTAGTTCATAGCCGCAATGCATGCTTCAATAAATCGGTTGCGATATCGGTTTGTCAATTCTGAAGTTACGAAAGCGGTCGGCAGTGCTCCCGGCTGGAGTGATAGGATCTTTATAGTGTCTCGTTTTTGGAAGAAAAATGATTAATATAAGGTATCGGTGCGGACGGATAAGTAGTGTAGATTGACGGAGTGACGGGGTCTGTGACCGGGCTCGCTGGGCAAGGGGGTTGCGGGGGGCCTTCGAAAAGCCGCGAGGCCACATTGCGCGGACGCGGCCAAAAACTAACCATAATTTACTGGCTACTTGCCGGACGGCTGACGACACGCGCGCAGTGTTTTTTACAGCACCCCGGATCCTGTTACAAGGCAAATTTCTCACGAACATCAGAGGCTTGTCCTTAAAAAACCACAGAGAATAATTAACCTCGAAGATCGTGAGCAGCGGTGTTATACTCACTTGCGGTAACATGTCAAGTGCAGTTTGCACCGCCATTTTCATTTCATTTGATTTGTCGCAACTTGAACTTTGTCTCAATATCAATAGTAAAACTACACGATATTTTTTAAAGGAGCGGGGGCAAGCAATGTATGGGCACAAACGAATCTGGTGTTCAGTTGTTAACAAACGATAAACGCAGACCTGCACAGTGCTGCGGAAAGTCGATGCTGATGGTTAAGAACCGTGCTGTGTTAGAATATGTCTTAAAGCCTACGGTGAAAGAGTTCTGAAGTGCACTTTTAATGCTGATAATGATGATATTGATTAAAATAATTGTCAGTTCTGAGTGAAACATCCACCTAAATGATCTCCAAACTATATGAGTATTATTGTTATTGTTATGAGTTATGAGTAAAAGTAATATTATTGTTATATTAATCGTTATGTATTAATAACAATAAATTTATAATTTTATGAAGTAGGTTACTTGTTACGATTAGGTACACAACATTTAAATACACTAAGCGGTAGGAATGAGGTAGTGTATATGCTGGGTATATACACTAATTATATAAAATTAATAACGTTGTTAAACATACTAGTAAATTTATTTGATTATCATATTAATGTTTATTTTATAGCCTGCTACAAATGTTTGTTGTATTCGCCTTTTTTTTTTTTTTATTTTAAGTTTTCTTTTCTTTATTTCTTTATTCTTATATTGATTTTATATTTGCGTTTCATTGGAAGAAATTTAGTAGTCTAAGTGTGATTATCATTATTTTGTAACTTGGTGTATCTGTTGTATGTTAAAAAGACGTAATAATTTATTAATTTGTGTCCAGTATGTGGTGGGATTAACGCAAAATCGGATTAAATTCTAAATTGACTCAATTTTTAAATATGCATCGATACTTTAAAACACAAACGTATACAAAAATACTTGCCTTTCTCCAAAGAGTCGCGCAATCTAGCGATTACCTGCTTTTTGCTTCCCAAATTATGCAGATTCTGGTCAAAAAAGAAATAAATTTAATAACGCGTTCGTGCGCATACGTTATCGAATGCACTTGCTTTTGATAATCTGTGCGCGCGCCGACCGCGTAATTATTGACGGGAACGGCTGTGCGACCCGCCTTCTGAAATCCATTACAACTTTTAATTTTCAAGCTCTCTAATCTTTCGAAATAATTTTTTATTCTTCATAAAATTAATTTTACTAAGAATTAGTGTGACGACACAGTTATTTATTTTTTGTCATTTTTAAAATTATTTTAAAATCTTTCGATGTCGAAATTGGTGTATCTAATTTTAATTACAATTTTTGTACACACACATAAACGAACAATAACGCGCACACTACATTAAGCGTGTGCAAGTGTTTGCAATATTTTGATTTGAATAGAACTGTGATTGATCGTCATGTATGTCATTATGTGATCAGTATTGAGGCGCAAATTTGTAATAGCATTTAAAAGAATTGGATTTAATCTACTTAAATGGTTATATGATCCTGTCGATGTTAAGACGGAGGCGCGAGAGGAAAAGCATGTTTCAAGCTTTGCGGTGCCTTAATAAGGATAATCCTCACACCTTAGGAGTGCAATTAATAATGAACGAGTAACTTAGATAGTGCTCACACATTCTGCTCAAGTTTAACTTAAAACCTTAATGCATATATGTATACTAAGCTCTATATTATGTTCAAGTTTAAGAGAAACAATATTTTAATTTAACTAGGTATATTTTTGTTCTAACTAATCTCTGACTATAATAAAATAGTGCATTTTATTCGCATTTTCATTTGTAAACACCGCCTCTGAAAACATCTGACTAATTTGAATTGGATCTAGCTTAACTCTTAAATTGAAAACGTTAAAATTAAATTGGTCAAAGCACATAAATGCCAACGAATTTGGTTGTACACTAGTTCCCCGGGAAGTACATTTTGTAAAAAACCGCGAAGTAGTAAGTGCCGCGTGATGTATCAAATGAAATAGAAAGGGATATTTTGAAAAGATTTGAAGGATAATGAAAATATTTAAGTCTCAGTTGCCGAAGTTTTAGAGCTTTGGCCAAAAATTTCATATCATCTAAGTTTGCAAGTCATATGATATGAAATAACTTATGATAATAGTCTTGCTTATTCTTATTATACTTCCAGTATTTGATCTTATACCATAATCAAATCTGTCTATATCAATTGTTGTTCGTTATTGATAAATAACATAAATGAAGGACTCAAAGTTTCGAATATTGGAAATTAATAAAACTTATCCTAAGTTACCAGGATAATTTCAAGCATTATTTGATTACATTTAATAATTTAAATAAACGTATATGGACATTTTTATTTAATAAATTTCCAAGAACGTTGAATAACACATTACTACATATAGCGTGAATATAATTTGTATATGATACGTATATCTACTGATATATTGTTAATAATTTTCAAACTGTTCATATAATCAACTTAATAGTGGCAAACAACACAATGCAAGTGTAATTCTTTTTTATTAAAATTTATAAAAAAATGTGCCTTGAATTTAATCTGTGGTGATTAATAGTGGTCACCTCAAGTCTGTACGAAAAACGTGAAGCGAGAAGCGGTTGCCTGAAGCAACGGGTGTATGGATGTCCGTGTGGCGGATCAGGTCGGAAACGGCCAAAAACTGGACCCCGCGCCTTAGCCTTGAATGGCTTAGCCCTCTGGTCACGAGCAAATAGCTGACGTGGCCGCAGGAGGCCGCGCCGTGCATACGCAATGTGATACGTTGCACAGTAGTGCCTTAGAGATGTTACTACTAACACATATCAATGTGTTAGTAGTAACATCACTAAAATAAATAAGCAATGAAAAAGCAAGTAAATTGTTGATTTTTTTTAATGCACTAATGAAAATCAATAAAAATCGAGAACAAGATAATTGATATCTGTCGTTTTAAATACTTGTATATTTTATCTTCTCTAGCGTATCTTTGAAAAGGTAAAAATAATTTCGAAACTGTTCAGTTTTGGTAATGTTTGAATGAAATAATTTGATTGTTTATTAATAAAAGAAACATTAGTAAAAAACAATAATTCAAAGAAGCATTTAATACAAAACCTAATCGCTGATTTTTATCAGCAATTAGTCTGATAATACGTATATTAAATAATGTTAAAAAAGTAATAAGTTTTGGCGAGTCATAAGTTGTAGCGACGAACTCAGATTTCAGTGGTATAATATGTATCGTTCTGATTGTTCTATTCATAATATTTTTTTATGTTTTCGTCATATGTATCAGGTATATTGACCACTGTATTTTTTGAATTATATAATTTTTTACTTTTTGGATTATACTATCTAGTTTATCGTGTATAAGCTAATGCTAGAAATATTGTATCTATAATAATGCGGTAATTTAGTTTCTTTAATAGTACTAGATTTCGTTTTATAGCATGAAATAAACCAATTATGAATACACGAACATTTTTAAAATTTACATAGTTTTCGATGCAAGTCGTCTCTACGATTTTCTGCGTTCTGGTAATGGAGTATTTCGTATTTGCTTCATTTTTTATTTTTTGTCCGCTCGATTACGCGAACGCGATCTCCTCATCATTCTCGGCGAAATTCGGGAGCGTCTCAACCATCCAGCCTCCAGATATTAATTATTGATTGACGATAAAGCATGCGTAAGTATCGTTTGCCTGCTATGTTTCAAAAATCCTTTTTTTATTGCCGTCAACATAAAATGCATGTACAGATACTGTAATTGTTAACAGTGAAGATTTTTATTTACTATTCAAATATAATCTGCAAATATTTCATTGTCATAAAAAAACTATTTTCATTAATATTTGTTAATGTTAGATTTAAAAGAATAAATTAAACAAGTTACTTTTCTTTTACATAATAACGTACTGTAGTAACAACCCTATTTTTAAGTTGCCGGAAATGAGGAAAAACATTTTTTTTAATTTTTCTTCCAAGTAGTGGCAATTATTTTATTTTTAATAGATCTGTCTAATATTATATCATAATAAACACTACATCTTGTGTACGCGACAGTAACAAAATGTAAAAACAAAATAATGAGAAAGTTAGCAAGATAGCAATCGCCATACACGACACTAATAAAAGAACAATAGGCTTGTTAATTAATAAAAAATCCGCAGCTCTCACAACTGCTCTCCATCAGCTGTCGTCTGCGCCGGCGCAGCCTGAAGAGCTCATACAAAACAGCTTCATCACCCTATTTTTTAATCCACGCTTAGTGAACTCTACACTCAACCACTGGCACTGTGAACTTCACACAAGAGTCAAATTGAATGTACTGCATACGATGATAATATTAATTATTTTATAAAACTCTATAAATACTACGTGTTCGTCGGTACTTGTCTGAGATTTAGATCCGGCATAATATTTGGGTGATTATTCTTCTATAAGGCCTTGTCTGACAATTGAAGAAAAACTTACTACCATGTTTTATGTGCCCAGTGTCGAAATCTCTGTACGTATAAAAGTACATATACTTTACAATTTAAACGAATATTCTCCTAATCTTGTAAGGCTACTGCATATGTTAAACATTATTAAGAAAATTTAAAAGCCGTATATAATTATAACGCCGTGGAACACTTTCTATTTTATTTTTTTATGAAGTCAAATCAATTATATTAAAATAATAATTATTCCTACGTCTGTAGCTTTCTTAAACTGTGCATACCAAGTGCTTGTATTGTGCCTAAAACAAAAGGGCCCCATAGCAGCACTCGAGCTTAATTTTCGAGTGCGAGTTAGTATTTGAATTGGTTTTAATCGTGGGATAAACAATGGGGAGAGCGCATTGGTGCGCGGCGACACGCCCAGCCCATGTGTGCGTCCGTTACTGCACTACACTTCGTAGAATTAACTTGTATTATTATAGATTTTCAACTACTGCACGCGTAACGAATAAGTTCACATAGTATCAGAGTTCGTGACAAGGCGAATAAATTCGATTATCTGACGGCTTGACCAGTTAGACGGTCATGACTAAGTACTCTTGGAAGCCTTCTTGAAATAGACGCCGTCTAGCTGTAACTACTTGACATCTGTATACTTGGTATAACCGAGTATTTTGTTAGCCAAATATACTAAATTAATGAAATTAAATTAAATTTAAACTCAATTATTTGACAAACTAAACTGACTGAAAATTTAAACATGTAACCGATTTTGAACTATTTATTTTAATATTTTAAATTGACATTAGTAAAATGTATATTCATAAGTTAGAAAATGTACCTTAGAGAAAAGACATAATGGCATTAGACGTTTATGGATGAATAGTTTCCGCATACTATTAAAAATAAGAGAATAACTTTTCTAAGAGTTCACAAGTTCATTCGCTTAGCTGTTACCTGTGAGGTATAAGGTTAGATTATCGTTAGAATGTGTAATACTAAAAAAACTGCTGCATATCGAGTTCTATGTAAATTATAAGTGAACGAGTTATCCTGAGGGTAAGGGTGAGTGATGCGAAACGCGTGAGCAATCGTTGCGATCGACGACTCCCGCGCATGGAAATGACGGAAACGCACACATGCACTTTATCAATACGTCGCTTGAAATAAACACACACAAAACAACAAGCCCCCGTCAGCTAACGAGTCAACATGTTAATGTGAGGTTGATACTAGTAATCCATTGTTATACACATGTATAACAAATAAATATACGGCATTGCAGGTACTTTTTATACTACTTTTTCTACTATACGTACTTTTGTCTTTGCATACAGGGAAGGAGCTAGTGCCCCTTCGGGCTATGACCGGTACTTTTCTAACAGAAATGGTATCATATTAACTGTTGCTGTTGAATTTATTTAACGCATCAGATGAAATATGTAAGAGGCTGAAACGACTACAACTTGGCCTTTTTTAAATTTTCGCGCGTATGACTGCCCCTCTCAACACTTGCACCTTACATCATATAAAAATAAAAATGAACAATCATCCCGAATTCATCTTGCCGTTGAATTTGATTAAATGAACTCATTAAACACACAAAATATTAATTAATACGTTTTACTTGAAGCACAACTATCGACAATTATAATTGTAGTTAACATCGACGAAAAGTTGACGCGTTAGGCCCGTTTCTATCCACTCGGAGGCGTTAATGTAATTCCATGCGAACGTGTAAATAGCGTTACGATCCGTGAGCACAAGGAACGATAAGCTTCAAAAATATTATTGACGCAAAAAATATCATAATTACGGCATTGCGTTAGAAATCGCACACGCTTACACACACGCATCGAAATTAAGTAATTAATTCTACACCACACGTATCGACCGACGATCTCAATGAAACTCTCCCATATAATATATGTGTAACGATCAAAGCTCCGTTAGCTACTACGAAAACAGCAGCAGCAAGATTATATTAATTGTGAACAGTTAGGAAACTCGTCACAGTCCCGTCACACGCACTTGTTTATCGATTTATCGGCGGATGTGTCCACGATTGCCATCGGTTGCATTAACCATTGCTCAGTGTAAATTTTTCAGTTAAAAATAACACAATTATAATAATGGTCGTCTTAATATGGGATGCCAGCACTTGTAAATGCAAATGATTTGAGTAATTAATAAGGAAATTGTTTCCAACGTTTTGCATATAAGCAGACCCATGAAAAACATCATGTAAAATATTCTAGATAGGGGATACAGTTCGCGGTTTGCATTCATTATAATTGCTTTAAAGTTGATTAATCTTTCTAGAAAACATATTATTTTTTTAATAAATTATTAAAATCCTTCATCACGCGTGTTACTTATCTTTTGTACAATCATCAGATCTGCTAGAGATGTAATCCTTTTATACTCGTAGTACCTAAATCATTCGATGTGCTCTTAAAGTACTTAGTCCGTAACGTATTATAAGTCCGTTGTTTGTCAAACTTCTTTTAAAGCAGCTTAAAGAAACTTGAGGGCCGGGAAGGGAAGTAAAGGGTTCTTTATGAATGCAAGTTATCGTAAGCTTAATCTTGGTGAACTTGGCGAACAAATTAGGATTAATTGAAATTTTTTATGTATTCAGATTTCTCTTTTATAATTTGCTCTGGAACAAGTCTACTAGCGGATGTTAGAATACTTAATTCAAAAACTTGATTTTGAGTACTAATATATATATACTCAAATATATATATATTTGAGTATAAATGATAGTTAAATGATGATGGTTTTTAAATGATTAATGCAGTAATCCACCTAGATTCATTAATTCACCTTTATAATTAAGCCCGATAACAAATCCATTAACTAATTTTTGCTACTAAATTGCGAAGTGATTTAATTCTTATGTCAGTGGGACAAAAATCTATTTAATAGGTCATCTTAATAAAACAATCAATTTATTACAAATCATTATATGATTGTACGGAACTGTATAAAATGACAATTTTTTTTGTTGTGTAAAAAAAAAATTATTGCTTTTTCCAGACACTCGACAACTTTTGAAACCTCGTCAATTATGTATGTATATGGTATTATTTTGCGACACAATAAGCTATTTTTAAAGGAGATAAATAATTAAATACATTTGTTATTTTTGGAATTGATTAACATTGCGGAACAATTTAAATAATTAATGACTGCATCGTTTAGAAATAAATTTAAATCAACACAACACAACAACAATGTTGTTTTGTTCTGTTTGTTGTGTTCTCACTGTGTAAACCAATATTTGGAAATTATTTTCAAGTGTGTGCTTGATTTCTTTTTATCTTGTCCGTAGTAGAAGGAGCGCTGAACGTCGTACCAATAAGTAAATTTAAAGTTGTCAAATGCGTTAAAAGTATTATATTAAGGGGTGAGGGGTTAGGTATCTATAACCCGATGGCGGTTACGGGCTCTCAGGTGTGACGCGGCGGAAGCGTACTATCATTAACCTACCCACATGAAGGTGCGTGTTCGAAACGCAAGCACCCCCACACTATCGCCGCGGCTTTGTTTACGCAAAATGCCCTTGTGTGCGTAAATTTTATGCAAGGGGACGGATTACAATATTTATAAAACATTTCAGTTCAAATAAAATTTTTGCCTTGTTTTATGTACCTGCAAATATTTTAATTTAATCTTTATAAAACTTTATAAAAAAGCTATTTAAATGTATATTATATGTGTAACGTTCACCTTTCATATACTATAAAACTTAAGTCACATGCAATTTGCATATTCATTAAATTTATGGATTTACTAATGCTGTGTAACATTTATATAATTTTATGAGAAATATTTAATTTAAAATGCCATTTGCTTCTATTTTTATTCCTTAAACTTTTAAAGACTCCTCTCTTCTCGTGGGTGTTGAAATACTTGAAAATTTCTTGGAAATCTCCAAGAGGTAATACGGCTGCTATCTATCTCGTTATATCTCCCAGAGAGGCAAAAGTAGGTTGCAGAAGCCCGTTTGACGACGCTGAGACGTTCCTGATGGAAATGTCCTTCTTGCTCATTGGGTTGGTGTGAGTGCTTATATAATTAAGACCTTTATTATTACTAAATTTTGATATATATAAAAATCGGATATATATCGGATCGGATATATATAAAATCTACACTTACTCTTGTTAATTCATTGGAAAGTCTTAAGGCGCATGCGACTTTTCCTCCGAGTCGTACTCATAAAGATACTAACTCCAGATTCGAAAAGCAAACATTTTTACAAATCTTAACTTGCAGTAAGTTTGAATCAATACTTACACCAGCTACATACACACGGAGCAATAAACCACATGGTCTGTAAATCAGTAACATATCATTATAAAAGCTTGTCTAATAAATTTACTTCAAAGAATAATTCAGCTTATAGCATTTTTTTAAATAAAATTAATTAGTTGAACACATACTAAACAAAGTATAATTATGTATCAATAGCGATAAGTATCATATTAAAATAAACTTGTGCTAAAGTAGTCAGCTAGAAAATTTAATCTATTTTGTGATTTAAATTCGTCGAAAAGCGTGTCGTTTTAGCGCTACTTCATAACATAAATATTATTTCTCGTAGAGATGGTACTCCAAGTAATCCGTTATGTAATACGATTTTTTTTAGTAAAAATTCCAAAATCTAAAATGTAGTATGTAGATTTAATACTGAGTTATTTTATTATAATATTTGGAATCTGTATTTGGAAAGTCCCACTCTGCTTAGGTATCCGTGCTCCCGGCGACACACATCGCTACACTCCATGTGGACATTAAAATTGAAACATTTTTATACTTTAAAACATTTAGTGTGTTTTAACACTAATCCCACGATGGCAATACTTTCAAAGGCAGATGGCAATACTTTTTCACAAAGTCATAGGACTTTGTTATGTTTAATTGATATTTAACATAATTGAAGTCGCATAAAAGCTGCTTTAAAAAAGTTCAATCAACGGAATATTCATTGCTGAAAGTAAATTAGTTAGCTGAAGGTATTCCGAGCATTAATAATATTTTTTATCGATATTACTACCTATGTTGATTATTGAATTAACATTCGTTTTGTAGTTTTTGTTCTATTTACGCAAGTCAAAAACGTATATTTTCAGTTGGTATAACGAATATGAATATGCACTCACACCTATCACCTATATGCCTGGGATAGGCAGAGATTACGGATTTCCGAGCTTTCTCAACCCACTTTTTGCCTCTTCGGGATATTTTCCAGGGCTCGTACTTTATAAAAACATATCGCTGTCTATCGAAAAATAAAGTAGAAGAATGCTTTCGTTAAGTTGTTATGTATTTTATGTTAATATTAAAGATAAAATACTCACCGTTTGTCGCAGCTAACTCAATCGTCAGACAGAGCTACCGTAGATCGGGTTAGTTGCAGCAGTAGTATGACCTAACAATGACCTAAGTTCTAATTCTGAGAGTGATCATATTGTGATAATATCCCTTTTTCAGGGACAAGACATGTAGGGGTTGAGGAGGGATAGTCTCGACTTCTAGTCTGATCAGATATCTACGAACGAATAACCAATAGTTGCGGCCGAATCGCGAAATATTTAAATCAACTTTCTTATAAACTGAGGTTGGTATTTAATATAGGTTGAAATAAACGGGAAATTTCAGAACAAATGAAAAACACTCATCTATGAGCTGTCGGCATTCAATGTTCTGCTACGACGGCCTTTGACTCTTGTACAGAAAACAAAAGGGTTCGAATTTTTTTTTGTTTTCTATTATCTTGTGATGCGGAAGACGTTATGAAACAGAGCCTGAAGTTATTGTATTCTACATCCAAACAAAGAGAGAGATGTCGAACTGTTGATCAAATGTGTTCGTGTAAGTCGTGCACTAGGAAAACAAAAAGACCTTGAAAATGTATTTGCGTCAAAATATCAAAGAATTGATGCCCACTCACGCTGTGAATAGTGATCAAGCAAGAGAAGAAGAGCCTATTGTAAAAAAACATATGAGACCAATTGCATGTCTAAAGTAGGAAGAATTTCCTATGTGGAATGTGTTTAGTAGATGTCTGTATGCGGTAATTATAAAAAATATGCGTTTCATAAATATGCCTTATATGCTAAAAACTAATAACATTATTAAAAAATCTAGATGTATAATTTAAAATCTTATTTAACATTGTTATTCATATTTAAAATGTTCATAGAATACTCGTCGAGTTATGTTCCTTTTCAAGATAATAAATAAAATACATTAACAGAAGTTATTTCAATATGACATAAACTAATTTTTAATGTTCTATATGACAATAAACAGTACTTTTTTTTAAATATACCTACACTAATACGTTGGTTTTTGTGTATATTTAAGATTGTACTGCTATGTCTCTGGGACTTACGATTATCTTTAAACGCTATTTAGTATTTAATTATCTTTCTAGGGTAAAAAAAATGCATTTGACGAAGTTCTAGCGTCCTAAGTCTCGCGTAACAGCTAATAATTAGTTATTTGACTTAACGTGAAAAAATTGTTATTTGTTCGGATGAAAAACTAAAATGTATTGCCTATTTAATTACTGTTTTTGCTTGAAACATAATCATACCCCGAGAAGCGCTAACGCGTTCATTAATTCACGTTTAACGCGGCAAACTGTAGGGTAGGTATATCTATAAACAGGTACAATATAATGAAATGAATCGTTTAGCCTACAAGTTCGTAATTTATTACACGATCTCAACAATCAAATTTTTTAAATCGATGTAATTGCTCTAAAAACATCGATTATCAGATTAAACGGAAAAAATAACATAAGAAAAGATTTGCTACCAATGCCAAGTATGTATTTTGATTCTTATATTCCGTAGTGCAGTCCCTGTAGCACATTCTTGGATGTCGTAATTTAGGGAAAAAATTTAAAACATTCTACCCTACGAACATTTTTTGCACATTACTTTTAAATCACTTCTGCTAAGCTTAGAAGCTGTTAGGCGACGAACCACGTAAATAGTTGGCGGGCTTGTACTTACCACACGGTACACGGTCGTGCTTTGCCTTCCTTTTGCATTGTTTTTTTTGTAATGTAATGTATAATACATTATTATTAATTTTTTTTTACAAGAACCTTCATTAACAATTTTGTTTTAGAATAATCGTTATTCTTTATGCATTTCCTATAGTAAAATTGTACAAGTTCGATTCTACAATGTTTCAACAGATCTGTATTCTATCTTGTTTAACATTAAAATTCTAGACGTGGGAATTTTAATAGGATGCTTAGAGGCATTATAACCAATGTAAGTATTTAATTTACCGATCTCATACCAACTCTCTGATACAAAGACTGTTAACAATATCTAAAAATCAGACATGCGTTAGTAAGAATCGAGTTTTAGGGGTTCCCGACTAATATAATTTTTATTATTATAAAATTTAATAAATATAATGTTAGACCTTTTTATCAGTACTCAAAATAAGTGTACGATGGTAGTATTTTTTTACAATTTTTTAACTATTATTATTATACCTTCCATTATACTAAATTTTAAAGTTCTATATCAACGATAACTACTTTTAGGTACCCCTGAAGACCAAGAGGGAATGCCTCCAAGCCTGTTATTATACTAATTATTATTTTTTTATGGGAAAATGGGCTAACGTACAAGCGGCTCACAAGATAGTAAGAGATTAACATCGCCCACGTATATCTGCAACACCAGAGTAGCTACAGGTGCGTTCCCAGTCTTTAAGGGTATTTGAGAGATGGGGAGAGGGAGTGAGCCTCCGGTTACCTCACTCACCGAACGAAACACAGAAGCACAAGATGCCTCTCTACTTCACGCCGGGGTTCTGCGAGGTCGTGGTCGAGCCGGCCCTTTCGAACAGCAGCTAAAGCCGCTGCTTGGCTCTACCACGTCAAAAAAAAATATTCAATACTAATTTCGACTTGTTACTTTAAGCCGTTCTTAAAAAAAAGGTTCTTGACGTACGCCTGTACGTCTACTACGTCTGGCGGACGGACTACTAAGTGTAGTTGTAAAGGTTCTGTTTCTTTAATAAGAAACCCTAAAAATCAAATGTTTCACCATCTCCCATGTTCAAGTGTTACTTTTATCCAATTAAAGATATATATATATCCAACTAAAACCTTACGATAACTTTGTACGAAATCTTGTAATGAAATCAGTGATACCATCTACGAATACACAAACAAAAATAGAAGGAGTTAAAATTGTGCTCCTTTTTTTTTAATTCTCTTCTACGCCAGACCTTGTTTATTCTTATAGTTGGTGATATACACGTTCCCTTCAGCAGGACTGTTTTAATTATAAAATAGCATGTGAATGGCTCTGATGTTTTTGTATATTCAGATGTGACAAAGATTAAGAAAATATATGCTAAACTAGTTTAAAAAGAGTTGTATGGGGAAATATACCATATATGGGGAGTAATATCACTAGGTGTTGTTTATCGGTGCCCACTTGTGTACCGGTGCTTGGTTCACCAACCCGCATGCCCAGCGTGGTGAGTGTGAGTGGCAAACCTTTTAAGGAATGCATGCCGGCTTTTGCTGGCGCTTTCATGGAGTGGTATATTTTCATCTGTGGACTTAAATGGACTACTAAAGCAGACCCAGAATCGCTTTAGATGGTTAATATAAAATCTGCCTCGGTTTTAAATAAAAGCGTTTTTTACATTTATTTACGTAAATATTAATTTGACCCTGCTCAATTTTCGATTCTTGTATAAGTAATCCTTTACTGTTACTGGAAAGATAATTAAAACGTAATAATGAATTGTAAGGTTACTATTTAAATAAACAGACTTGCAAAGTTATTGTTTCGCATTCGCCAAATCGGAAATCCTTTCAATGCGTGCCCATAATATGTTGTAGGTTATACTGCTGACATCAGCCGGGATGGCTGATAGCATAAGTGCCTATATTTAGAATCAGTGCGCCTGATTAATGGACGTTTTAGAAGCACGAATGTCGGCTATGGCTTAGGCGACTCGCGTCAGTAATTGACTTTTTAACCCCTGCCTACAATCTCCGCGGTTGCAAACTACGAACTAAGTAGGAATCTTGTAAATGTAGAAAAAATTGAGAATATAAACACATAAAATGTGTTGTGAAACTAGTACAAGAAATAATAATAATTGTTAATCAAATTAATACATTTATGAACTTATTCGACGCTCTAAATACACAAAGCGGTGTAGTAAAAGTTTTAAAATTTAAATCCGACATGAACGTGTATTTTTTTTTAACCCAGAGCTGCTACAGCTCTTCTATGTAACTCTACTCCTCCATCCGGTTATAAGTCCACTGCTGAACATAGACCCCTCCCAAAGATTACCACAAAACAAGATACTTAGCGACCAGCATTCATACGAGCATTTACGTGGTAGAGCTAAGCGGCGTCTTTAGCTGCTGCTCGAATAGGCCGGATTAATACCACGACCTCGTAGAATACCGGCGTGAAGTAGAGGCATCTTGTGATTTTGCGTTTGCCGACTTTCTCTTTAAAAAAAACTTGTCGCCTGTTTAATATATATTTTGCTTTTCATCCTTTCTTTGTAAGATTCGTCGAATGCAAAATTAACAGCGATAGAAACTTTGTGAATCATGCTGTACAATAAGTTGACAGACAAATACAGTTCAAATGCATGTGCATAGTATACAGGTATGACGCATGAGCTATCATCACCGTCCTCAACCAAAATATATTAGAGGGAAGAGGACGTAGACGCCTTCTTAGATGTAAATCAATAAGTTAAAATGTTAGCTTACTAATCATACATTTAAAGAAAAATAATAGTTATTGTTTGTAATTGAGCTTACGAAGCAATGAATTAACGAAATGAAGTGGTGATGGGGCAGTAGGGATTGTGCCCTGTTCGGCGCGGCGAACCAGTCGTAGTCTCGTTAAATAGTCGCACGCTTCGTTGTACGCTATCGAATAAAAATATTCCTATTTTCGGGTAAGGCTAATATCAC
Source organism: Bhutanitis thaidina (assembly GCA_029286595.1). NCBI lineage: Eukaryota > Metazoa > Arthropoda > Insecta > Lepidoptera > Papilionidae > Bhutanitis > Bhutanitis thaidina. The sequence continues at coordinate 6,311,174 of JAGSMS010000011.1, forward strand.
AACGGAGAATGTGGAGCGTAGGCATAATAAAAACTGATAAATAAGATAATAACGCTAGTCACAATATGTAAAAAACACATTGTTTAGACAGGGTATTAAAAAATCTTATTGAAGTATAAATATAATATGATAAAGTTTTCAATAGTTACTGTACAATAGACGGGGAAGTGCTTCCTACAAGATTATCGAAAAAAATGTTTATAACTTCGGAACCGATGAAACAAATACGTTAAAATGTAGTCTAAGATAGTCCCAGAGTTATTGTCAATAAACTATGTAAAGTTTATGTCAATAGTTTTAGTGCTTCTCGAGTGAAATCGGTTCAAATAGACACACAGGAAAAAAGCGTATTTCTATTATATATCTATATATCATAAGCTAAACAGCTAACATATTACGATATCTATAACTTAGACCTTGCTATGGTTCATGGAGTCTCTGGATAAGAAGAACAAAAACTAAAGTTAGTGAAGTTCACTTAGACATACACTATATTAAATGCGGATACACGAACCGAACGGATTATGGAAGGCAATTGATTTATGATTTATCTGACATGTTGCGGTTCTTACGCCTCGTGTTAGTAACATAAGCGTATTATGTACCATTCACGCGTCAGTGTAACACAGGCCTTAGAACAATAGATTACTCGGCGTCGTGGAACGATCGGCCGCCTATCGCGGCGACGCAACGGATGCGATAGCGGTTAATATTGGTTTGTATCGCACAGATAGATTCCTTTGCTATCGCTCCTACATGGGAATTGTCGTGAATTACAAACATACAACTAATTGCTTGTTCATATATATTGTATTATTTTCAAAAGCGTGTTACAAAACTTGATATTTTATTTTTGGTGATATTTTACGTTTGTTTAATTTGTTCCTATCACGTCTCATATACGGCTGAATTTGCGCCGCATTGGGTTTGTTATCATTTACACGTTTATTAATTAATGTCCTATCCGATAGGTGTGTTACAAAAATATAACAACGTAACTCAGCTATGAAATGAATTATTGGCGTATTGAAACATTGGAAGTTGTATTGTTATGATACACGAACATTGCTTCTAAGTACTTGTACTTGGATGCAATCTTCTGTAGTGCTAACAACATTTATTAATAAATGATAAAGATACGTTTATGTTATAAGAAAAAAGACCTACTTGCTTAATTTTTTAAAACTATTTCGAAAAAATGTAAATAATTTTTCTTGTTGGTAAAGAGTACCATGCTTTGGAGGTTATACATCATTACTAATATATTAAATTATTTGTATGTATGTACGTTTAACGGAACGATTTAACTTCTAAACAATTTCCCGGATTACGTAATTTCACTTAAAACTGTATGGGCTATCTATTCGATCCAGTTTTATCCTGCTTAATATTACAAATTTGAAAGTATGTTTGTCGTTTCTGTAAAGAAGTGGTATACGTACGTTAATATATTTAAACCGATATTATAGCATGATACCGATGCGTGTTGAAGTACGCGATATAAGTCAATTCTGAAATTTGTGTATCTTAGTGTTTTTGTTTTGCAATATCCATTGTTTGTCAACTTGTTATTGTTACTCTAATTTGTAAACAAGGTACACTTAAGTGATTACAACAATGTGGAAGCAGCCAAGTGCAGTATCAAGCTGTCACATATCAAAGCTCGTAGTAAAGTTCAACGCACAAAGTGCATAATCGTAGTAATCGTCGGCCGGAGCCAAATGTCATCGACCCACTTATCTCATCCGCCATCCCTTTTACAATTACAACAACAAATGAGTAAGAGCTGTGCACCGATACGCGCGCGCATCGATACCGATGCAGAGGAATAAAATCCTGTGTGAACGAACTCTAATCTGTGTTTTGTGGCAGCTTCCAGACCCGGCGAGATGTAAGCGGGCTCACGCGTTGATAGACCGCCCCACTACGAAAGTGAAATCGACACGATTCCATTTGTTTATGCCCTATGTCTTTATTACGTTGAATGAAAAAAGCTTTCTGACGGTCATTAATGCATAGGTGTCATATAATTATGTTGGATTGACTGGCGCTTTCTTAGATAAGCTACTATATATTATTATCATAGACTAAAATAGGCTGATGTAGTAGTAGTAGTTATAGAATATGCATATAATATCTCAGTACTGTATACCCAATAACGCTAAAGTAAAAGTAATTAAAGAAAATAGACTCCATAAAAAAAAATTAAAAAAAGTAGTAACTTTATGAAACAAAAGTCGTAAATACTTATTGATTAATCAATGAAAGCTGTTTTAATTTATTTGTAAAGAATATATATTGTTACAGGCCACGGCAGCTGAGTGTTTAGGGATCTGCCACTGAATTGTGGCTGCCTCCACTTGTATCAATGAGTTTTTCGAAACTTACGTATAATTATTACTGAGGCAGACGAAATACCTGGGCTCACCACCTATCACTTTGTTCAAAAATAGGTTCTGATGAAAAGTAGATAATAAAATAATATTGTCATCTAACCGGGGTGGCGGCCTGTATTCACTGACCAATAATTATTTACAAAGTTTTCTTTTATAAGGTTAATACTTTTTAATATAGTAAATTCATACATAGTAATTTACCCATTTATATTTTTTATTGGAGTCTATTTTTGTTTTTAAATTATTTTAACTTTAGCGTACGAAGTTTAAAGTTATTTATGACTTTGTATGCTCAAATTTTTACTAGCGTTGTTAGAGAACAGGTAGATAGATCCTTTCTCGAAACGTCCTTGGTTTATTACCGTTAAACTGTTGATCCTGTTTGTAGAGCCATTGTAAATGTACATGAAGATTTAACTGACGTAATGGGATAAACAAAAGCGAACAACAACCAGATTTCTCATTCATCGTCATAAATGTCATAAAACGCAGGTATGATGCTACCTCACTTACAGGAAAGATTCAACTAATTGCCTTAACAGAATGCCCTCTGTTTCGAGTTTCCGACACGTTTGAAGTATGAAACAAAAACTGCTTTTGTGAGCTTTCGCCTTAAACCAGATATGATGAATTGTTCTTCAGTAATTGTGAGCAGAGTAGAGAAGAACAAAAATGTAATATCTGACATTTTATTTGTGTTTTATTAAACGTGTTATAGAATAATTTTGATTGGTAAATCACAAATACTACTGTTCAAAAATTCCTTTACAGTTTTAACAAACAAACTGTAAGTTTCAATACTCTTAATGTACATAGACGACTTTATATGAGTTCTACTCATACCCTACACGCACACAAGCACTATAGTTGTATGCATGCATGCTATTGCAATTTTTTCCAATGAATATGTTAAATCTATCAATTACATTGTAAAGAAGAGATACTGATTTTGCACTTTTGTGTTTTTGGAAGAATTTTGCCTTACGAACCGAGAAGACATTAAATAAGTACAAGGAGAACAACCAGGACAAAGTTTAGTTTCTTCTTTGGTTCATTCTGGAGACTAGCTTAGCCATTTAATTGAAAATTGAAATACATTTAAGGGAAACCAAATGACAATTAACTATTTCATACCACTGTAAGTCGAGTATAATTTTATGAAATGATATCTTTTGCTTTCCATTAGGAAAACAGGCCTAGCGATTTGTAATTACGCATCAGTATTCATTAAATATTTTTATTATGCTGGCAACCGAAATCGTATGTCAATGTAAATTTGAAGATATTTTAGACTCGTTGTTTTAATATTTACCTCTTTTTCATCTTTGATCCAAGCACTTGCGTTTTCGTTTCATTTGTGGCAAATTCAAGTTTTTTGTGTCTTGGCTGTTTAATTTATCGGTGTGTTGAGAAACATAGATTATCCAGATAAAGTGCATTATTGCAAAACTTAACCTCAAAGTATTTGAAAAATAAAAAGTCTGATTACTACAAACTGCCATCGCACATCCTAATGGTTTTTTTTAAGTATAATTCAGAGTACTTCTATTCTAGTACTTTACCAAGGAAGTAGCTAAGACATAAGATTGGTTCAACTAACATACTAAAACCATATTTGTAAAGATCTGTTTTACTTCGCCTGGTTAAAATTACTTAAAAAGTTAGAACTTCGTCTGTGCAAGGACTACACACGTCATTTTCAAGCCGCATTTTACTTGTATGCATTTTACTTAGAAACTGAACTGTCGAATAATAAGTGCATTGTGTGACCGTACCGTATAAGTATCGCACGGATTAGTGAGGGGAATACTAAATGTCGATAATTTGCACAAACGTTACTTTTTGATTATTGATAAACTAAGTATAACTGATTATGACTTTAAACTTATTGGCAAATTTTAATACATGTTATGCCTTGCTATTCTGCGTCTTTTCAGTGTTGGTGGATCTTGCCTTGTTATCTGAAGTCTAAATTTTTATAGGTAAATATGTACTAGAAATTAACCTACGTAACAAGCATGGTCAAAATTTTCAGACCAATATTTGAAATCACTTGTTTTTAGTTGCACTTGACTTATCTATGATGTATTTACCTAAGATCCTGATCGAGGTCAACGACTCCGTATGAGCATATCGAGACATCGACAGCGGCGGCTGGCGACGCGCGCCACGCACTTCCGACGCGACGGATTTGCCGGAATCGGTGCGGGCGCATCAAAAGAGCTTGCAAAATTCGGACGGAGGCGCGCGCGCGTGAATCCATTTGAATAATACTTTTCGGAACCGACATGGGAATGGCTATATAGTGGCGGACGATTGGCAGTTTTGTGCGCAATCAATCCATTGCATACAAGCCCGGAAATAATAAGACAAAGTCACAAAAAAATTTTATAGGGCTTAATCTCCGCATTATGAGACGAATTGAGATTTTTCATCGGCATTATGTTTCCTTATTGAATTCGGTGATACGTTGTCGAAATTATTAATTACACTCGCTTTGTGGGGTCGTCGTAAAAAGCTACAATTTAATTACGAAAAAATGTCGTTTCTCAATTATAAGATTTTTCTGAGTGGAACCAATGTATCCAGATTTCTGCGAGTCGGAGCCCACACGGGCTTTCTTGCTACCTACATCTCACGTTTTTGAGTAGCCGTAATATTTAAATTGCCGACATAGCTCCCTCGGGCATACCTTGCATGGGAATGCGCGCCGGCGGTCGTCAAAACCCGCTTTTACCGAATGCGATGTGCATTGTCCAAACGCGTCGATGCTAACGTCTCCTTCCCTGTCTAACTTGAAGTGCACGAGTTGTGAAGACAAAGAGGCGAAGTTGGAAAGTATGGCTACTTTTACTGGGCGCATTTATTACATCAGTGAACGCATCCCGCCTAAAATTTTGCATGGATGTGTCGCGCATGCGAAAATATTGTCTGTGCCGCGGTGGCGGCAACTGCGGCGCAGGGGCACGTCCGCGACATTACCTGCCGATGCATATTAATTGAGGAGGAAGTTTTGTCAACAATATCTAATGTGCTCTGGGTTCGTCCGCGGCCCCATTGATAGCTTTTTTGTGTATTGCGCTTCTAAAGTTCCTTTGCAGTGCGCTAGTCGGCTCCTTATTAAATATTGCAATTTTGCATAATTTATGACACACGTTTCTAGGAAAGTATCTACAAAACAAGTGGTACGCTTATTTACAGTCGTCGGTTTCCTACATTATGTGGACATTGTTTGTCTATTTCACTAGGTTATTGTATTTATCGCATGTCACTTGAGAATTGTTTAGAGATAATCATAATATGAATATTTTAATAATTGAAGACTAGAAAATTTAATAAGTACGAGTATTTGTATATATGAAGTGGCTTATATCGCATGATAATGTTTAATAAAATACATAAAATGATAATGTAAATCAGATAATCTATTTCTAAGTACACAACCTATCAGATCACGGACATTGAATTTATTCAGTGTTAATGATTGGTTATAAAACCACTGTATTTAAGAATACCTTATTAACGAATGTAATGTGGTGTATATATTATAAATTAATAGCTTATTTAAAGAGTGCGTAGAGAGTTGCACGTGGCAGAGCCAAGCTGTGGCTTTTGCTGCTGCTCTAATGGGCTGGCTCAACCGGGGTACTAACACCACCGCAAATCGGAATACCGGCGTGATGTAGGCGTATCTTGTGCTTCTGGGATTGGTTCGGTGAATGAGGTAACCGGAGGACCCCTTCTTCCTTCTCTCTTCTTGTTCCTAGATATCCTTAAAGGTCGGCAACGCACCCGTAGCTCCTCTGGTGTTGGAGATGTGCGTGGGCGTCGGTAATCACTTATCGTCTGACGAGCTACTTGACCGTTTTACCACCTTTCCCATAAGTAATAAATAATCAATTTCATAATACTCTTTAAATAAGCTATTCATTGAAATGCCAGTATTAAATAACGCCGCTTACTTCGGTGACACTTTCATGTCATTAGATCAAAGAGCGGAGAATTGGGTAATACGATAAGCCTCGTTAGCCATTAGATTTACATTGCGACTTGAAACAGTAACTGTGTTTATCATAAAGATTAATTTAAACATCCAATCGAAATTGCTTTAAAAAAAATTGTAATGCAAATTTGTCCTCGTTTGGTAAGTAGATATTGTTTATTTGGTTTTTTATATAGTGAGTGGTACGTGCATTTTATACTTTTCTTTGAAATATTTATTTATTTAAACTTTATTTGTATACCTTAATGTCTGCCAGTCAACCAGAGGTGCGGAGAGATATTATTAAGGTGCATAAAAATAAAAGTTTTAAATAAAAATGTGCGTAATAAAACAAGACCTTAATAATATTTTATCAATTTTTTTTTAATAAGTAATCGTTTTTGTGTGCAACAATGTCCCTATTTGACTGAAGTTTAATTAAGAAGGCGGAGAGGCGGGGTTAGGAGGGAGGGGGGATTATTACTTACTACACAAATTATAATAATACTATAGACAAAATACAATTCGGTTGGCAATTGCATCCTTGGTAACATTTACCCCTTTAATTTCTTCTTACAACACCTACGAGCCGTGGTGGGCCTGTTGTCGCGTCTGTTTGTTACGGTTCCTATAAACAATATTCATTGAATCGCCTCTTAAGTTCAACGCAGTAACTACTAGGGCAGCTATAACAATCAATTTATATTTGAAAATCATGTGAAATGTTAAATCAATGTCTCTCTGCATCTCTAATGCACCTTAATCGGACAATTCCCAGAACCAGTGGCAGTCGTATAGCTACTTTCTAGATTTAAATTTACATCTTGTGAGATCTTTCACAAAGATGTGGGTATGATGAAATCAAAAAAAAGTTTCTTTTGTTTCATGAGAGATTAAATATATCATTATTGTATGACATTCCTCATATTATTGTCAACTGTAAATGTAATTTTCCACTAATTGCCCTCAATCTTCTATTTATTGATTTCAACAATGTAATACGTTTTTTTTATTATTTTATCTATTTAATTTTATAACCATGCACAATTACGTTTCCATATTCCAAAAAAAAATGTCTTTAATAGTTTAGAAGTCGTTTTGAAATAAAAAAAAAATTGAATCGTTCGGTCGATAACGCACGTTCAGATTATCCGGTTGCCAAGATACGGATAACGTTACTGTGATAGCGTCTCAATTAGTGGCTACGTTATCGGCTTTAGCCGCGGATTACGCAGATTACGGCACAGATTTATTGTTTATCGCGTTTTATTGTCGGAATCGTTGTTCAAAGAAATCAGTTGATAACACTTGCGTTTTTTTAATGCGGGCTATTACGTGGACTATCGCGTTCGGAAAGGAAAAACGTGATATATGTTTGTGTCGTACGTATGAAAGAACGATACGAAGGTTACTGTCGTGTACTGATTTTTACAATTTTTTTTTTTAATAAATATATATTTCGGGATTAATCGCGAAAATTTTAACATGATTAATAAATGTAAAAATGTATCGTTTCTAGTGACATTAAAATTACCTTTTACTTGTAAGTTTTCGTGGCATTTAACACGTAAAGTTTACTGCCTGGTTTCATTTCTAATATTTAGGACGGTTTTTGTGTAACAATTCTCACTTTTGTAATAAATGCTGGCGAATTTACTACGTCATATTATCTGATCGGTACGATATCTGATCATAAATTCGCACGCATGAATTTCTAACAATCGCGGCATACACGCACTGTCTGCTTCATTTTTTGCCTTTGATATACATATATTAATATTACAAAGAATGAAATTGCGATTATTACCGTTTATATTAGCTTTGTTCATGCTGTTTTATACCGCCATCTGTCGGTAGCCACTTAATAGTAATTCCCTTTACCTTTTACTACACTCACGGGAAAAAAGGGGGTGACAGATTCTTACATCGATACCACAGGGACTCTTGTACCCACAACACTGAATCTCCTTCAAAATGTAACAAACAAAATTATTACTCTTGAAGAATTCTCATGAATTTTTTATATTGCTCTTTTGAAGTTGCACACAATCTGCAAGGGAGTTAAACCAACGAGGTTAATATTTCATCGCCCTATACGACATCCATGATAAATAAGTTTTTGATTTGAACAGCCTTACAGTGTCTGATAAAGACACGGAATATTCCTCCGTCAGTTGATCGCTATAGTTTCGTTTGTTAGGCAGCCAACATACGCCAATGGTGAAAATGGAATTTAGAGAAGTAGTTTATATTTTCTCACCCAAATAAATGCTAATATTTAATATGGTTATATGAATATTTTACATTAATTTGAACTTGAGCTGCAGCGGTAAAGCCTAGTCATCATCATCATCGTGAAATTTAAATAAGCAAATAGTGCAAAATGACGTCAGACAACACCACTCAGGTTCCTTCACTGCTCACACGTTAGCGAAAGCTGCACAAATTAAGTTAACACTTGGAGGTCTCACAATCATTTGTTTCCAATTTGTGGGCCGTTCGACAATATGCCTTCCTGTGTTGATCCCATCCAAAATAGTGCAAATGACACTAATTACGCCATTGTAGCGGGCCCGTGTTAATACATTACTCATACTGCTCTAAATTCGACTAAACCTCAAACTCGGACGGTTTGCGTCGTGTTTGTAGACTCGATTGGGAAACGAATACCGGTTGATTTGCCGTAATTTTAAAATTTTCGAAACTTTCTGAGACCGGTGATTGGTTCTTAGTAACCACGTCTTCATGTCTTTGATATATTTAGTGGAGGGTTTTAAATTAATTAAACATTTATACTGAATACTGTAAGTATTAATTCATCTTACTCGATAAATAGATGCAGCGTCTGAGACACGAAATAGTTGCAATAAATCCTGAGCTTAAAATAAATAAGTAGTTAAAATTAAATTTAAATAATTAAAAGGTGCCAAAACTTTTTTTACGTAAAACAATAATTACATTCACTCGCTGATAACAGTATCTCAAGAATGAATTACAGAAACTTCCCAATATGTAACAGACATTTTGTCCCAGAAGTGTGTCCTAGAAGTTATTTTACTGACCTTAGCCTAACTGAGCCATATACAATAAACAAATCCATATCAAAGCACTGGCACCGTAGCAAGTTTTCGTATAGGTTTCTTTTCGTATAGGAGGTACTGTTTATACGCTTTATGCATTTTAGTCCTTTAATCTCTCAACTGAAAATACTGACGTTGATAAAATTGTAGATTTTATCTGTTTTTTTATCATTTTATACAAATCGCAATATACTCGTATGATAAACATTTTTACTGTAAGTGCGTAACAGAAGATAAGTTTAATGGTCACTCATTAATGCGATTAGAAATAGAATATGTGCGATAATACAATAATTGTTAAGCCGAGAATACTATTAAACAAGATATAGATATCGTATAACAAACAATTAGCTACCGGTATACGCACCACGCAATATACAACAACTAAAATATTTACAAATTTGTTTCAAAGTGCGATAACAACGATTTCCGTAGACAATATTTATTCACTATATCTAGACTGTGGGAATAAGGGGAACAAATTTATAAGTTACCTAACGTAAACAGCATCGATTTGCTTTGTAAATCAATGAAGTAGGTTATTATAATAAGTATACCTTGTTATGTATTACTTGATCTATGTATAACAGAAACATATTATATTACAAGAGTCTCGTATTACCAAGACTCCATCAAATCCGTGATTTTGCATAGGTAAACAAACGTAGGATAAGAGATATTCCCGCTCTTCCTATGAAGCAAGGCCGTACTTGGACTCGACTTACAGCAAAGTAGCACAATAGGATCGTGCCATACATTTAATATAGACACCCAACTTGTTATACTATACTATTAAACAAGTGGAGGGTAACCCTCTACTTGTTTAATAGTATAGTATTTTATTTATTTACTCACCTGAGTAAAGATTACTAATTACCTAATACAGAAAGCAAGGGAAATTATTTAGACATAAAAATACACATGATCAGTTTGTAAAAGTAAGTTCTTTGTCATGAGTTTGATTTGGTATTAAAGGTTGTTTATTTCAAAGTACTAGTAACGGATGGATTAAAACAACCGCGCCCCTAAGCAATCTTCATAGAAGTGGGTCGTTCTTTAAGAGTTAACCAAGGCTTATATTTGTGCACCCCGTAGCATCAAACAATTGGTGATTGAAAAGTGATACTAATTGTAGTACATTGGTATTATACGCAAATAACAGATTCTTCAATTAGAAATTGTTTGGTAATTTACTGTTATACAATTGATTATATTAAATAAATAAGCTCCGATACCGTACTCAACTCTGTGTTGGTCAGTGGTTACATTTTAGACTTTTCTACCCATTTGTCACCAGAGCTTATTTTGCCTATCCCATGTCCTAGCCACTATCGCCTGTTGCCTTTTTAGTATCCAAATCAACGATACAAGTCGTACCCTTCGAAAAACTCTTAATATCGATCGAATTCGGGGCTCCTGATTCGGAGGAAATTCTCATAATCACTGCACTATCGTGGCTTTTTAATTTTTTTTAGATGTATTGCTTGTACTTGTAGTTCTTCAATAGTTCTACATATCGGAATGGTTACAATTGTACCTAGTTAAACTTTTGCCACATAGTATATGTAACTTTATCACTCATAACCCATCGTCTTTCATGTGAAATTATTGTTGTAAAGTTTAGTAAAATTAATTTTTAAATAACTTAAAACGAATTTTGTTTTAATTTAAGTAAAAATGTAGAAGAGAACCGCATAATGTTACTTTTAATTGTTTTTTTTTTATTGTAAAAAGTTTTAGATTTTCAAATAATTTAAAATTGGAATAACGAATACTAATTTCATTTTCTTTTAATGTTAAAGGCCTTACCATAAATTAAAAGTGTATACATTATTCGTTTTTGAACATGTTCTTTTTTAAAAGCTTTAAATTTATATCAAAAACATAAGGTTTATCAGATGGGATCTCGTATCTTACGTGAAAAATTTTATTAGTTTACCTCTTTTCTTGTACCTCTTATCTAAACGCTCCGTATCTTTTATTTCATACTTCTTACTTATTTAAAAATTCCTGTTGAAACAGTTGAAAAGTATTGCCTATTAGATAGATGAAAAGGTTTGATATTAGCATATCACTCAGATTAGAATAAATCCGTATTTGAGATAAATAAAGATAAAAATCTCTTAATTTTCAAGTAATTCCTTATGTCTCTCACGGCACTCGATTTGATAGATATGTGAATGTGATTAAAAGTTAAAAGAAAAGAATGTGAATGAATTGTAATTAAAAATGAGTACTATGTCAAATATAGAGCAAATACTTCAGATATGCAACAAAGATTGTATAGATTACACTTTCAAGGCGCCCAGGCACTTCATTCACTTCTTGACACGTGTTTTGCCTTCATAAGTGTACACCAACTCTTAGAAATTTGTTTCTGGGAGCCTTCACCATTTTACCCTGGGAATATCCTATTCTTTTTCTTAGAACAGACGCCACGTGTATTTTTGGCTAAAAGTAATTATTTAGCACATACGAAATTGAAACTGTGCGTTTTAAAATTTATTAATGACGTTTATAAATATGGAAAAACCTGCACCCATTTTTGTAGCGCGTTGACAGCTGGAGAATTAAAAGATAAGCTGACATGATATACAAATACAAGACGTTTCTAAACGCTATCTAGTACAAATAACTGAGACATAAATTAATCGGGGCTCAGCGTGATAGACAAAACATGTAATTCCATAGTAAATATTACTATCGCATAGTTTCGGTGCTTGTTGGTGTGGAACCATTACGCAGAGCCCCTGTATTCATCTGATAAGAGAGTAGTTTCCTTAAGTTCAGTCTTCATTTCGGTCTCTTTTTGTTATCACATTAATCTGTCCTAAAGAAGGACACGACTACTCGTACTATCTTGATTTCAATTAAATTTATAAAGTTATGTTCTTTTGAAATATCATCTTTGTAATGTAACGTTTTGAGTTTAATTTTCTCTAATCGATAAATACTGCTTTTAATATTATATAAATTATTATCATTCTTACACGATTAACAAAAATGCCAAAATATATTTTGCACAATAATCTACGAATATATATAAAGTATTGGTATTCAAATAAATCATATTGTCTCGAATACGTACCTATTTTCATAATATTATTAGCCTGGTTCCCACATTGAATCTGTAAAAATAAATATTTACTTCCGGAATCGCGTTGTTTTTATCACATTCAATGAAAGGGCGTATCTGTGTGTATTCTATTTAAGTTTTATTAATAAATTTGAGTAATTTATTGTCATTTGTGTAAACATTGGACATCATATTGACAATGTGAAATTATTATTTACACATGTTTATATTGATTGATACAATGAAAAAAAAAATTGCTACATTTGATTCATTATTTTTGTTACCTTTACTATCTTTATCCTGTTACTTTAAAAACCATCACAATCGAGTATGCTGGTATCCTATAGATCTTGTGGCTTTTATGTGTTTGGGTGAGCTCTACTCGCAAAGCGGTGTATTAATACTGCTAGTCAAAGGTCTTTTGCTGTAATCACCACGCTTAGCAGGCTGATTAGCTATTTCTAAAGCAGAAGTCTCACAGCTGCGTCGAACCTATTGTTAATTTGAGATTGTTTATACCTGATTGTTTATTACGACTAAACACGAAATATTTTTATCGAAACCCTATAGGTTTAAGGCCTATAAAATTATGGATTGCTAAAGTAGTTAAAGAATGTGCTCGAAGACCATGGGTGATTTTACTTACTTAACCAATTTTATTTAATTATAACACATGTCTAAATTAATAAAAAAAGTTTTAAAAACTTATGAGTTTGTAGCTATAGTAGCTCGGGGTTCGGACGCTTGCTATAGTTTAAAACTTATGAGTTTGCAGCTATAGTAGCTCGGGGTTCGGACGCTTGCTATAGTTTAAAGCTGGCTGACCCGGGTTCGATTTTTATACGAACAGCATTAAAATTGATACAATTGTTGCCGGACTGTCCATCAGTATATTCCACTGACCATCCTTATTATTACCGTTCATTAAATATACATAATCATCAGTAGGTAACGTAGAAGGCTGCTCTTCGGATGGGCGGGCTCGACCAGGGCACCAACACATGACCTTGCAGAATACCGGCGGAAAGTAGAGGCATCTTGTGCTTCTGTATTTCTTTCGGTCAGGGGGGGAAGGGACCTTCGGCTTGAGGTTACAGGAGGTACCTTCCCCTCTCCCCATTCTCATTCTCTATCCCATCCCCGAAATATCCTTAAGGGCCGGCAGCTCCTCTGGTATTGCAAATTTAGGTGAGCGATAGTACTAATACTTATCATCAAGTGAGCTGCTTGCTCGTTTGCCCCTTCTGCATACAAAAACAAATTATGCGCGGTGTCAGAAGGGCGGCAGGAGACTGAGGAGGACCTGTCATGACATGTTGCCTTTCACAGTTTTTATGAAGTGGACATTAGATATTAACACCGCCTGTTGATAACGAAAAGAATTGCCACCTCTATTTACTCCATCAGGGATTACTGGCTTGAGTTGTTGTGTGAATGAAGTCATCGTTTCATATCACTTTTACCTCTTAAAGTCCCTATTAACAATTTGTTTTAATGGGCTCTGTCACATTTCCTCTCATGGTAACATTCGATTAACAACTAATATACATAATATAAACTTCAGTGATGTGCGTATAAAATTTTATAGTGTCATAATTAAGACAAATACTACACTTGCTATCCCTTATCCACTATTAAGGTCGTTTTTTTATTGCATTTATTTTACACAGATTTTATTAGACTATTAAGATTATTTAATAATTAAATCTGTGATAATCTGTTATTTTAATAAAAAATCATATAATCATTAATTTTAATCAGATGACCCATAAATAGATTGACAACATGGACAACACAGTGATTCCATAAGATTTCTGGTTTTTAATGCGATATCTTAAAAATAATTTGCCTGTTACATACAGTTCTATTGAAAGTGTGAACTGCAATGTTATTTGCTGTTGTATGCTTGTAATAAAAGCATTTGTAGTGTTTACACCCTTCGTATGCTATACTAAGAGAGTCTGAAGCACAAATCGCTTAGTATAAATTGTAAGTTCGCGAACATATCCTTTGTAATTGTCGTACGCGCTAGCCGTGATTGCAGCAAGAGTTAACACATAATACATTACAGTTTGTGTCACAACACAATCAGGCTCGGCCGAGGACGAATCAGGCGCCGAGGAGCGTAATCTGGGTTAACAGGGGTCAAACGGCATCACAAATTCCAATACGATATTAGACCTATCTGTGGCGCGAATCGACCGCTCTACGTGCGGTGCGTTATTGGCTTCCTTGTTTGTACACTTGTCGATCTAGGGGTTGAGACGACCACGCTTCGATTCTTCATTTTCATAAGCATTTCTCACGGAGCTATAGATTGTATATCAACAGTAGCGTAAATAACTTTTAACTCAATTAAAAACAATATAGTGACATTTCGTTATGTGTACAATTTTATTTAGCGCAAGTCTTTTCCAGAATGTTATGTGAAAACCATACGATCATTAAATGAATACAATGAGAATTTTTTAAGGTTTTTAAATGCATAATGATATCATCTTGCTCGTAATAGTGATTTACCTTGAATATTGAAACAAGTAATTTTCTTAATTTTAAACATTTATAATCTGTTAAGAAACGCCACACCTGCGAGTAGGTCTAAGACACCCCTGAGGACTAAGATGGAATACCTCACACCCTGTAATTATAATTGGCTCTCTATATTCTTCTAACCGGAAGACAATAGTGGTTGCACGGTTTCTAGACAGAGACGGAGTCTACCACCTACAACAAAATATTTATGTTTTTAATACCATTATAAATTTCAAAGTTTTATATATTCCTGATAACCACTCCACCTAAGCCTAAGAACTTGCATCTGGAGTGGTTCACGACAATAGTCGTATGGCGGGTTCGACACTGCAACGTTATGTTTCGCTGTTCGCAACCTAAGTCATTAGACTGTTGACGCTTCTCTAATACCATTAGTTTATAAAAAATATGAATGAAAAGATATGACTGATCTTATGAGGATTTCGTTTTTATTTTTATTATTATGGACTATTAAAAACACTAGAATTTAATATTATAGCCTTTGCATGATCGTTAAAGTAATTTAGCATAATTTAATATTTCTTCTCACATTTTCGACCACGGCTTTATCTTTTGATTAGATTAATCGCCAATCAGAATTAACTTAGCAGTAAAATAAATTCCGTTCATGTGCACATTAAATTTTATAGTGCCCTAAGTATGTTGCCGAAGATTTAACATAGAGATACTCAGTTGTTTTCTAATATCCGGTGTAGATCTTATAAGATTAGGTCAGATGATGGGACAGCTGTAAATTATAAGCACATGGACACAAAAACACAAATATGGCTCATCTGTAAAGGAAATAATGCGGAGGAAACTTCTCTACAATTTCGCGGAAACGTGATATTTTTATAACTACAATGGAGCACCGTGACTGACTATTACTAATTCTAAATAAAAAACACTAATCATTCTGTAACATAATAGTAAATTGAACACAATAGCACGATATCAAGACAGTCATAAGTTACTGAAACTAGTAAGTACACGGGCCCGTAGCACATCTCGTTTGAATATACGAGTGTGCTTTTAAAATACTACGTTTGCACATGTTTAACCTTATTAAGCGGTTAGACACAGATTCGCTATGATGTGGTCAAATCGTCATCCAGTAACAATATTCAATGAATGTAATCAGTGTGGCTCATCAACGGTTTGTATCGACTGACGCAATGGACAAGTGTCCAATTTGAATCTCAATTCGCTTTAAGTGGTCCGACTTTTCTTAGATTAGATACGGACGAATATACTCTATGGATTCAGAGTTAGTTGCTATGTCGCATAAGTCGCCTAAAATTTATCGTGTCTGTGTTTATTAAATTCTCTATTCTATCTCTATCTACAGTCTACATCACAGAAAGTAAAGAGGAAGATGATGAGCATAATTATTGACACGGTTTGTCATTCCATAAATGATAAAGTACTTATACCTGAAGTAAAGTTGTAAGTTTATTTTTAGATATTTATTTTAAAATATTTTAAAGATTCCAATACAAAATAAAAAAATAATGGAGTGATATTTGTAATAATAAAACTAATGTGACTTGCATTCTACATGAAACATATTTGAGTACTGTTCTGTAAATCAGTGTGGATTGCAAATTTGTTTTCAAATTAGAAACATATGTCACCTATATTGTAAGTATCACCTTGTTAACATAAGTGTAACAGGATTTACGCATTATAACATTTCTTGACGTACATACGTCAATAGTTACAATTATAGAACCTTGATCTTGAGAATGCCCTTTTTCTTCATTAGTCTTCATCAGTTCAATACAGAACTTAGGTCTCTCCCAATGGAGGCATTTGCTGTGATAGCGCCGTTAGGTTAGCGGACTGGTGATCACAGAACCAGGCATATATTACACTGTGCTGTAGACACCACTGCTTGAGTCACCTGGTGACTTGAGATTCATAAGGTATGCCCCCTACTCTCCTTTCACACCTGGCGTGGTAGATTCTCTTACTTTAAAATAGCTTTCAACGTGTGTTAAACTTTAAGCTCGTGTCATGCTCGTCGGACATTGAACTGAAACAGCAGCCAACTCTTAAAAAAATCAGTGTTTTGAAACGAGATACTTAGTTTCGTAATATTTCAACGGTTTTTGAAACACACATGTGTGGAACAAATTATTTAAATTTTTCGATTCAAAATCAACTTCGACAACAACCAGTCTATTAATTAAGATATGTTTCACAGTGGGCTGACAACTATAGCCGAGTGGTTAAGGGTTCTGCCTTTGAAATTCTGTCTCGTTTGTGAAGGGTTCATACCAATGAGATTTTCGAAAATTGTGTGAGTTGAGATCTTTATTACATAAAAAATTTCTTTATCTTTATCTATATTTCTCATTTCTTAGAGATATAGAGCCAGAAAGAAGAAAGTCTCTGGTGGCTGACTGCTTGAAGAAAATACATCAAAATTCGGAAAAACAAAATCTTACTGACTAGTTACGAGTACGGTAAGAAACAACACTAGTGCGAGAATATCTATACACTGTGTCAACAACCTACCTGCTTCTCGTGACGAGCATGGGATAACTCTCTATGAAATACATGTCGGCTTTTGCTTCTATTAATTCCTACAAACGTCCTACATCCGGTAGTGGACTTGTAAAGGCTGACAACGACGATCAAATACAGTGTAGTAGTCAGTGGTTCTTTAGAACTATTTTCTGGGTATGCTTTAGTCTCAGAGTCATTAAATACGATCACACGTGCACACACACACACACACACACACACACACAACAATACATATAGAAGAAAATTTGCATAATTATGTAACTGTTGTTCATTTTACAGAATTTGTCAACGGATCTGCGTCGTAGTAAGACGCCACCGCGGCGCTCGCCAGAGCAACGGACAGTGCCACGCCCTCCATCCGAGCCCGTACACCACGAGCGAGGCCCGCACACGCCGCACACGCCGCACACGCCACACACACCTCTCCTGTCACCTAAGAAAGAAGCTTTCAATAATATTCTTAACAAGGGGATTACAGGTAAATTAATTAGATTCCTAATATTACCCAATTACAGTTTTCTATTACTGAAGAAGGCTGTTACATAATAATCGAACAGTATCTAACTGGTCTTTTGTGTATCGACGAATATTTAACATCGGGCGCTTCGACGATCAATGTCTTTGTTCTGTACATTGAATTTTCGATAATCAATAAGAAGGCTAAGGCTATCAAACCAAGAAGAAGGATAATATTCTAATCACCAATAACGGAAATATCGCTAACAGAAAACTCCACTCGTCTTAAGGGAAAATCTCAAAGATATAAACGCTGTGAGCGTTTATATCTTTTTTCGATATTTCTATATTCCGATATAAAAGCTCATAGCGTTTATATCTTCGGTACAAGGCAAATTAAAATAAATATCAAAGACATTCCATTAACATTAAAATATTTGTCGGAAATTTTATTATTTATCCAAATGTCGTGTTAAGTCATAAAAATATAATATTCTCAAACTGCTGTAAATAAATATATATACATTCTAGTAATATTTTGTTTTAACGAAATTAGATTTATTATGTTTTAACTAAAGTGATAATCTGTTTCTCAGATTTATCATAAAATAACAACAAATATTATATATTGTATCATTTAACTTAAACGGGCTTAACAAACGTCAACGATCGCATGGATACTTGATGAAATTAAAAGTAATTAATATTTTACTTGAGACGCTTACATCAATATTTTTTACACTTAATTTGAAATTAGCTCGGAATATCATATTATGTATAATATCCATAATATCCATATTCCGCTGAATTATTCTTATAACGCCTATACTCATCTAATCAACTTAACATTTTTATTATAGTTATATAGCCGTTAGTAGTTATATAATATATAATGGTTGTAGCCAAAAAGCAAAAATACCTGACTTCAGGAAGCCTTCTCTTTGATCTTTACTTGCAATTAAAATATTATATTGAAATTGCACAAAGATATACTGATTTTTTCTAAATTAACCAAGTAGAAAAGTACAAAGCTTTTTGTATACTAAGTAAAGAAAATCAATAAAAAGATTGCAACAAATTTATTGTCTTCTATGAAGATTGATGAGCGAGGAATGCAAAACTTAGTCTTAGACTTTATCTGTGTCGAATATTTTCCCGGGACTATTTAAGGTATAATTATTTCAATGTATACCTCATGTGTAGTGTAGTGTAGATTATCGTAGTATAGCAGTAGATAGGCTTCTAAATTTAAAGTGACAGACTCATTCAATGTAAATTATTAAATGACAAGACTAAGTAATATACAATACCTACAAGTTACTATTTTGTAATTGGCATCGTGTAGTGAACGATAAATAAGAAAGCTCTTTCCTTATTAAATAGATTTGTTATTCCCGATCACGCGCCGTTCCCCTTGTACAGAGTCCCTTTTTTAGTACAGAGGCAGTGCTCATCTACTCATTAATCTGAAGTCTTAATACATTTAACAATATCTTTATCACCAGTGATCGTATAAACGATTTCAGTCGCAGTAATTGATCAATGTTAATAATATCCTCGTGGCTGATTCTTGATACGGCGTCGTGATTGGTAAAAAACTTCTTGGCGGATAATATTACTGTGATACATACTTGAACAAACACACACATACACTAGTATTCACATTTCCGTGTACCATTTAACGCTTGTGCAATACGATTAGAGAATGGAAAAGAAGATACAGAACTCTATAAATAGCTAATTTACATTCTGGATTGTAAAATGTTATAAATATCGTCGTTTAATATTATATAAAAATATTAATTAAATCGTCTAGCAAGCGTACTTGACGATATCCGATCCCCCGGCTATAGTACCATAGATTATATACATAGTCTTTACCGGAGTATACAAAAACCGAGGAGTACAATTTAGCATTGTGTCTGGCGTATGTAGTCTATGAGAAAGCCTTCGATTCAGCCGAAATTTGGGCGGAGCTACGATCTCGTTAGCGGTTCCAGTTACACTTTCGGTATATCAAAGTGTTGAAGCGTTTGCATAACAAGGCTACGATGTCTATCTGAGTACAGAACCAGAATACGAAATTCATCCAAATGCAGAAAGGTGTAAGTGGTAGATATGATACCTCAAAACTCTTCACCGCTGCATTAAAAAACGTTTTCAAGCCTGTGAACTACAAATTATATGGTATAAACATCAGTGGCAAGAACATCACTCACTTTTGATTTGCCGTCGATATATACCTATGGTACGTTCGCAGGAGAAGCATAGCACTATGCCCAATGACCTCAGTAGTGTCTCCCAATAGGTTGGTCTTAAGATTGACATGGATAAAACGAAATTCTTGTCACACCACGACGATGATTACGAATGAATGGGAAAATTGTCCGGCTAGGTAAGTCCATTTTCGTCTCAGAGGTCATACGACTAAACAACGTTCGGGGAAAGTATGCGCTATATAATCTGCGTAATAGAATTTGCAACGAAGACGAAGGCGAAGTGAACAGCGCCATGTTAACTGACATAGCCGTAGGAATCAGCAAGCTGCAGTAGCAATGGGCTACCGACATCGTCCATAGAACTGAAAACCGATGGGAATAAAAGGAATATCGTATTTAAATTAAGATTGACCACAAACGCAGTGAACTTTTTGCTGGGACGAAGATTTGCAGACGGGGTCTATGAGTGTAATACCGTTACATTCATATTTGTTTAAGAGCTCTGAGAATAGGGTATGCCAGATGACGACCGCTTCGGCCTGATTAGTTGCCCTTGCCACATACTCCTGATTGCTCAAACGATTTATAGAGCCTTTTCTGGTCCCTCAGGAAGAGACGATTCTGATTGAACGGTGTTGACCTCTGGGTATACCGCCAAATTTTCCCTTGCTCCTTGCTTTAGGTCGTCTATGCGTTCCGCCAGTTTTTTTTTATTATATTCGGCTGGGGAAACAGGAATTTGCAAGGAAACGCCATCCTGACGGTTCGCATAATACTCTGCCTATGATTGTCTGATATAAATATTGAGATAGAAGCATATAATATATATAAGCATTCTGCCTGTGAGTGTCCCGATGTGGGTTATTATCTATTACTATTACAAAAATTAATAACTATAAACGTCTATTTCAGAACATCTTATTAAGACTTGAGTCCACAACACAGGCGCTTTCGGAACATACTTCAATAATAGCTGACGGAAAAGATGTCGGTCAAATAGAATAATTGTGTGACTTTCATATTCTTTATGAGGACTGCATGGAATATGAATACGTATTTAACAGTTATTATTTATCAGTGTGTCATTTACCGGCTCTGACAATGTTTTATTAGACATATTTACGAAAGGAAATCAAAAGAGACCGTTTTTTTTTTACCTTCTATTTGACATCTGGTCGTGTTACTGGTATTAGCCAAAAAATAAACAAATTTAGTATTGATTAAATTGGCGTCGCATTGTCTTAGAAATAATCGACTTGAGATCTTTCTCCATATTATACATTTACTTTTTGTGTTTGATTCAAAGTAAATTTTGACTTTAGTTTTAAAGTTAAATTAATAAAGAAAATACCAAATCAAATTTAGCATCTATTAAAATTGCAGCTATTCCTGTAACGACTATTATAACTGTGTCAGGGATTACATAGTTAATAATTAAACAACACCAAAATCTGCTTTTGATAATTTGATTGTTTCATTCGTCATTTTTAGTTTGCTCAATATATGGTCTGTTTATTGAGTCTCCCGTCAAAAGGTGTTGTTACCCTTAGGTCTTGGGAGAGTTAAAGGGCAAGACTATTCTCCCTAGTTTTAAAGAATTTATTTTGCAACTTTTAATTAAAATTGGGTACTTTCTGACCCTTCGTTGTTAAGCACATAAGGTAGCCTAGTGACGAAACAATCCAGTACTTTATATAGTAAAGGGGTTCTACATCTACCTCGTGTGTTTCTTACATATTACCTTTAAAATAAGAAAGTCGACAGGGATTCTTTTAGGTACGTTAATTTACCTGTAAAATAGTAATAAAAGATAAAGCAACTTTCAAATGTATCGGTATACCGTCGTTAGTACACGTCGATGCGTTTCAAAACGAGTTATTTTAAGTATTATTATATTATGTATCCAGTATGCACAATTTACCTACGACGTAAATGTTAAACGTAGAAATAGCTATTTGTGGTCTCCGATGACCATTTATCCGTGTGGCTGTCGGAAGTAAAGAATAGCGCCAACCCTGTCTGGCCATGGGTGGCGTAAAAGGCGACTAATTGTAAAAATTTATATTAGGAGATGGGCAGCAGCATCTTCCTGCACTAGAACAAAAAAAAACTGCGGTTGCCAACCCGCTCGCCAGGCGTGGCAACTAAGGCAAACCCCCCCATGTTTGGGGGAGGCGTATGTTCAGCAGTGGACTTCTGATAGGCTAAAATGATGATGATGATGATGATGATGATGACCATATGCCTTAAGGTCTGTAAACTTGTTTGTCACCTTCATTGTATGAACCCTGTTAATAACTGAAATTTCAAGACGCCTAGACTCCATCAGCTTTCCCACACAAATTACTCATTCCCCGTCATTTACCCCATATACAATAATTTTCAATTCACTCTAATCCCTTTATAAATCATAATCTCTTGATCTTCATTTCTTGCGTCCTTGTCTATGACGTGTAAAATTTCGGTGTTTTATCCCGCTCCGGGTGTTTTACCCCTAACCTAATCTGGGACACCCCGTCTGCCCGTTCAGCTCTTACCATAATACGCAATACTCACACAATGAAAAAAAAACATATTCGTAATGCAACGTAGAAGTCTGCACAGTTAAGTGATCAACAGGTATGCCTATGAAGTCGTCGGTTCCGGGAATTTCGACTGAAGTATGTGTTCATTTTTTGTGTCTGTATACATGATAAAAAAACGAATATCTTTATATGTGCGCTGAAATTTATGACAAACCGAATATATTTTGTTACTGACCAATTTCTACCATGATGATGAGCTTATAGTTTTTTTTAACTCAAATAAGTAATTATTGCACGGTACATTGGTTAAAAAAACTCTTCTAAAGTTCACTTTCCTTCTTATCTTAATACATGTGCAGACTAAGACCCTAAGTATAACCAATAAAGTAAATTTTACCCAGAAAGGTAATAAACATTTCTTATAAGAAGTCCTTACTCACCGCCAAAGACACGGTGGCAAGTCAGTGCTTAATACTCTAATCGGGCGTTATAAATCATTATTAATTTCAAGCCGACCCGCTTCGTCGATCCGCGCCGATTGGCGATTGGACAATGCGTGGCGGATTATGCCCGTGATTGCAGATATGTCTTTTGTCAATTCGTACCTGGGTAACGTCAGACCGTTAACTATCGCTTCCAATAAATCTTACACATTCGCAAAGCAATTGTGATAATGCAATCATCATTATCATTTTCAAACTTTTCAAGTTTACAAATGTAGATATAGGCCTTTCCGAAAAAGTGCATGAACTTATTATTAATATTTCCATAAGAGATGCTCAGCGTGATAAGTACTCAGCTCTGTTAGAGTTCCATCACTTGTTTGTTTGAGATTTTGGGATTATAACATTTATTTATTTGGTCTTTATAGCACGACCATTAAAAAGGCAACAATGGGCGAACTAGTAATAGGCATTTGCCTATAGGCATTCTCTGTCAGTCAATCCAGGGGTTGGTGAGAAATATTGTAATATACATAGTAGTAATATTGTAGTTAAAGTTTAACTTATATAAACCCTAAAAAATATTCAGATAGATTTTTCACCATCAGTTGGCCGAATAAGCGTTGATGGCAATAGTAACATGCACCGCATGGAGATAAGTATAATGACTTTTAAACAAAATATACCACTTACTACAAACTGACGCCAACTTCATTGTTGTTCTGATTTCTTATAAATATTTAATATACATTTTAAAAATCAATATACTATGTGCAATGTTTGATTTCTTATTATTATGCAGTTTGTCACTAAATCCTGTTAAACGTTTCAATGTGGTTACATGTTCGACCGATGAAATATGGTCAAATTTATATTTATTCCATTATTACAGATAAATTCATCATTTTTTTTCTGTGCTCATTAATGACAATTAACATAAAGTCTATTTAAAATATAGATTTAAATAATAATTGATCCGCAATATTTTTTTTAATAAATATTCAAACATTAGCTTGTATGCTGACGGTACTTTATACGAATAAGCCGGTTTTATAAAGATAATCCGATTTAAATTTTTTTTATTCATTTGTAATTATATTTGTTCTTTATGTAAGACACACACACACGCAAGTCGAGTAAGTTATACCTTTTTTTCTATAAAAAGGGTTTCTTTTGTTATAATTTTAATATATATAGACGTTTGGTGGCTGCGCCGATTATTGCGCTAGGGTGGTCAGAGGTCATTTTAGTCTTTTCAACCCACATTTGATGAGCCTGTCGTCGTCTTAGTGTACAGGCCAACGATACAAATCGTACATAAGTTTCGAAACTCTCACGGATACTACGCGTAGGGAATCGAACTCGGGTGTCCTGATTCGTAGGCAGATCCCCTTACCACACGACAATCGTGACCTATTGGACTTGATCAATGTTAGTATAATTTTATTTTTTAATCTACCCTAACGCAGTCTGAACCTGCAGACAACCAACCAACCTTCTAGGCTACTTACTGGACTTCTAACTAGGGTAGCGAACTAATTTTATTGTAGTTGTCACTAAACAATATAAACCGTATATTTATTTACAGACAAAGGATTCTGTAATAAATTAAACTTATTTTGTAGACTATGAGAACTTAACTTAACTTACCAAAAGTAAAACTTAAAGTTATAATTAGTTCTTAAATTATATTTTGAAATATAGCAACTTAGCTACATTGAGCGCTATTTAAATCGAATATAACCGAGTACTTGTCACACTGTCGATGCTCTATGTGTGTGTTCACTTCACTAAGCCAGGAGTGTTATATGCAGAGCGTAGATGCTTTATCTCCGGGCGACACGAGCTTGATCCGGCCTGGGATGATCCGGATAATCGCGCTATCCCAACGTTCAATATATGTACAACATTTGTACTGATGTGATACATTAAGTTATACTCAAGTACTTTTATATATTGTTATCTCTGTCGATTCTATTAAATGGACAGTAGCTCCTTGGTCCCTTTGTGGATAGAAGTTTTAGCCAATGTGCCTTTAAATTTTTAGTAGAAAGAAATATGTCAAAACCTAGACCGTGGTTAAATACAGACAACGATTAGATAGTAGTTATTGGGGGCATAAATAACAGTTATCGGATTTTATATTCGTTATGTTGTGAGTAAAGGAAAATACAAGCTGTATTAGGTAAAATACCAACTGTTTTCTCTAAATGAACCTAATCTGCATTCGGTGCACCCACTCTATTGTCAATCGAACTAGGCCCTGGCGACAAACTGTTGGCGGGAAAAACCACCTTACTCTGCTGATCCCAAAGTAAAGGCGAAGAGCAGCATCTCTATCGACATCTACCAACCCGTCCACCTAGCGTCAAGAGTATGGGCAAATCCTTCATGCATGGCATGACAGTTTTTTATGGCGCGTACCTGGAAAGTTTTCACGGCAGTGAACTTTGAACAGAAGATAAAGATATAATTGTAATAATAGTTGTAATACGTATGAGTGCCACTCCTTCAATATACCGTAACCGATGCAACGCCTGTGTGTTAAGATTGAAGGAAGTGTCGGTTGTACTGCCATAGACACATGGGCAGTCACGTTAAAGTTAGACCTGAAAACCAACTGTTTGTGTGTCGCACAAATAAGAACTTTAGTTAACACTATGACCCGCGGCTCAGTAGATAAGTACGCTGATCTTTCTTTTTTTTTTTTTTCGTTGTTGCAACTAGCCAAGAATTGTTAAATAACTAATAATGAATGGGTAATTACAAGCTTCAAATTCAAAAAAAAATTCAAAGAAGTATACAGGTACAATAAAAAGTATGTTAAATATCATTTTCAATTAGCTTGATACGAATTTACTCTGATATTAGTAACTTTAAAGTATACCTACATAAACATTTCACAGGTAAATAAAAGTTTCTGACTCTATATCAGGATATAAAAAAACTTTGCCAAATCCATAATATTGTCGACCTCGCTGGGCTACAATCCAGATCTGACGGTCTCGTAATCCGGCTTAGGACTGATCCCCGCTTCTATACGGACGAGTATATATTATTATGCGAGAGTTCGTACGGACGCGTGTTGACAAAGGGGTGCTGGATCGCTTGAATTTCCTTCTATCAACTTGTAGAAATATTATATTTAGAACTAGATTCCGCTAGCGGCTTCGCACGCATGGAAACGGCTTTTTACGGAGTGCGGCTAACATGGCATGGAGAAGCACATCAGGTTTTAAGTATAATAAAAGCAGCATGAAAATCGGTTCAGTAAATTTAGTTAGTTTCACGTTTTTATTCCCAACATTTATTTAAAAAAATTAAATTAAGCACCTGCAGACACGAGAGGACAAATAAATAATTTAAAAATAATTGGTCATAGGAGTGATATCACGAGTGTTGTTTGTCTTACTTAGATGCCGGTTTGCATCGAATACAATTTCGAATAAAAGTAGTTTCGGAAAGGAAAATGATAAACGATTATCACTTTTTTTATTACTATTATATTTATTTTACTTCAATTTCTATACTTTTAATTAATATAACCAATTATAACTTTTTAAGGTACCTTTAGAATTAGGTACTTAAAATATGACTAAGCACTTTGAGGTCAACATAGTATATGGCAGTTTATTTAATTAAGGTTGCTTATACTTAAACCTAAGTGACTAAATTTCAGATACCTTTTATATATATTTGTGTGTTAGTCTGATCAAAAATGGTAAGTCCACGTCAATTAATTATACATGGACGTCACGTTCCATCTTCATTTTTATTTCAGACGGACCGCGAGGTGACCCTTTAATATTTATGATTTCGTAATTAACACTGGCAACATTTTAAGTTGTATTGAATGGATTTGAATATATTTAAAACGTTAAAAACCTGAACGCATTTTTTTTAAATTTGACTTCCGTCTACACGTGTGTGTGACTCTAGAGGCTGTTAATAAAATAAAATAAATTTGGGTGTTAGTCGAGTGAAGTCATTGTTTATAGTTCAGACGCATGAAGTGTTAGATGTGATCATTTATTTTAAGGTGTTTGAAGTACGTTAAAATATTATCAATGGGAAGATTTTCAAAAAATACACGTAAGTATTAATTTTAATCACAAAATTAAACATATCTATTATTTTCTTATTTAACAAAGTATTAAAATTAACAATTATATGTTAATATGTAATGTATAAATGTATGATAAGTTTTGATAATAGTTTGAGGCGAGTTCACTGAGAACTTAGTAAAGTACCTGGTCAATGTCCCACTGCTGAGCATAGATCTTCTCTGAATATTTAACAGAGAAGCCGAATTTTGCTCTAGTGCTAGTTGACAGGCTTCACATGTCCTCGATTTTTTTTATTCTCAGTAATGTTGGTTTCCTTCACCGCAGAGAACGTGGTAAATTTAGCACTTTTAATTGTAATTGAACTTTTTAGAGGCGCCGATTGCGGGATAACGATTCAGGTTATATTCAAGTTATTAAATTAAAGAAAGCGCTCTGTCTCCTGAGTTATCACGGCAGGCTGTGGAAAACAAGCGGCGTGTAGAACAACCGCCAAATTGGGGTGGTGATCTCCACAGTGTTCCTGCAACACTGTGTCGATTGTCCCTCCCACTTGTCAACGAAAATATTTTTCAAAATCAATGGATGCAGGAGGTCTGTGCTTCGTGGCAATCTTTGGGGGAGGTCTATGTTCAGCAGTAGATTTATGACAGGCTGAAATAACGATCCCGATCATAACGTAAACTAATTCCACAATTGACGTTTGACATATTGAAAATGAACTTGACAAATTTGAAATTAAAAAGAAGAAAGAAAGTTTAAAATACAGCCCATTAACAGTCCACTGTTTAACATAAGCTACTTCTAATAGGAATATTTTTTTTTGTACCTCTACACATTTTTATTAGTGTCAAAGAAATAACTGTTAGTTTTCTACGAATTTGTAACAAATTTTTATTATGACGTTGTGAAAATTTGCATCTATATTAGCAGCTTCATATGAGCTTATGTTGGCCTATAATCTAGAGAAAATACCGCATTATTATCTTATTGTATAACTATTTAGAATAAAAACGTGATTTGCAAATGAAAAGGTATATTTTTTATCTCGATTTAGAGTTCTTTTGGGACAAACACGTGATGTCTATCCATATATCTATCGGCCAAAGCCGCGGAAAGCCGCTAGTATTTTTATTTTATATATAGGCTACTTATTTCCCAAGAAAGTCACGAGAAAATTTAAAAACAATTTCCATTTGCATGAAGTCGCGGGCGAAAGATGGTAATATTTCGTAGGAATTGGACAAATTTAATATACACATACCAAAAAATAAATTTGTAGAGCAAGACCAAAATATTAGACATGTTTTATAATATAAACAGTACCATTATACAGTAGGCGATTACTTTATAAATCCCCACCAAGTTATTCAACTTAATCCGTATTTGAGTAATCTCGTCGGAGATGTATCCCCGGCCGGTGGGCAGCCGCTTCCACCTAATCTCAGCTCATCCGGATCAAGCTCAGCTAAGCTATATATACGTGTTCCGTGTGCTTTACTTAGCTCTACATGTCGGGAGCTCCTCCGCTCTTTGTTAGCGGTAAGGGCTTTAGTTTTACCGGCGTGCACCGGTTGTGACTGGTTTAAACTGAATTCAAGTAGATTTTTAAATGTGTTATGCATATAATATGATTTTGTACTAATGTGACATTTAATTGCACTATTCTCTCTATAATGATTTCTTGTATTTACGCGAACACCACACATTTGAAATGAAACTACTATTTACGGATTTTATCGCGTTTAATTTTGTTTTTATATTCACGACGTTTCGGTTGCTTTATAGCAGCCGTGGTCACAAGGGGACTGAGGTGTTAGACGTCCAGATGACATAGTTATATCGGGCACCTTCAGCTTTTATTTATCCAGCTTAGGATCCAGTAATAAACAAAATTAAATCTAAAACCAAGTATACCACTGCACGATCTCAACATACCGTTAGCACATTCTGCGTAGATTGGACCAATAATTAATAAATAAAAGCTGAAGGTAGCCCGAGTTAACTATGATAACTGGTCATCTAACACCTCAGTTCCCCCGTGACCAAAGCTGCTGCAAAGCAATCGAAACGTCGGGAATATAAAAACAAAATTAAATACGATAAAATCCGTAAATAATAGTTTCTATTCTCTCTATGTTGTAGATATTAAAAGTAATATCTACTATTTGCAATTCCTGCGTTCCTAACTTTTTAGTGGTTACTTTTTACGATGTGAAAAATTTACCTAACGAATATATGAATAACCTCGCAAATGAATTTTGAATTAAATATTTATATAGGCATGATCGTACCTTGACGCGTTTTAGATCACGAATTCAAAAATTCTAATAAACTCGTTGAAAACCAGAACATATC
The DNA here is from genome assembly GCA_029286595.1 of Bhutanitis thaidina. Lineage (NCBI taxonomy): Eukaryota > Metazoa > Arthropoda > Insecta > Lepidoptera > Papilionidae > Bhutanitis > Bhutanitis thaidina. The sequence goes on from JAGSMS010000011.1 coordinate 6,340,837, forward strand.
ATAAGTAGGTAGGTCCATTTTAACATTAATAATTTTAATATTTTATTATGGAGGCTCATTTGGAATTAAGTTATTTGAATATTTTGTCTGACTAGTCAATACCATCTCCGTATTTTTTTGGTATTCTGCGGCAAGGTTACGCTTCCTTAGATAAAATTTAGAACATTACTCGATTTCTGTCTGTATATCTGTGAGTCTGTGAGTTGATATATTTAATGAATTTAGACGGTTAACACATGTTATTTTGGCTAGATAATCAGCAGCCCACTTACTCAATCATTGGTGGACAATGCATATGCTATTAACACTTCCTTTGATCTTATCGCGAAGAAATTATCTGGTACAAATAGGTAAGTATAAGTTAGTGTATAAAATGTAACGAAACTTTAATGAATACAGAGCTTATTCCACATACTAACTGTTGGGAGCAACCGGAACCGAAACATTGCATTACGTAATTAAAAACAATCAATTGATATTAATGAAATTGAAAGTCTTCGGTACATGCTGTGTGCATAATTTGAAAAAAATCCGCCTACGCAGGCCTAGGTACTTGTTGTAGATGTAGGTACGAACAAAATCAGAGACGATATTGTTTAGATTTTGGTCACTTTTGAACAATCAAATCCTATTCTCATATTTCGAATTTTTGGGTACTCAAATTTAATCAGCGAATAACTATAATGTGATGATGATGTACACCTGGCCGATTTCAACCAGGACGACAATTTCTGTAGGCAGTCGTCAACTTCATTGTACTCACAAACACAGTAAGCACGCACTCACTCGTCTTTTTCTTCCCGTATCTAATGTAACGCATATGCGATAAAATAGGAAGAAGAGTTAGATGCAGTGTTTGATATACGGGGCACAACACAGATATTGACTTCGGCTGGGATTCAAACCCAGGACCCATATCGCAGCATTCAGGTATGCTCTCTACTAAGGCATGCAGTCGCGGTAACCTCTAACTATAATATATATGTTCAACGAACTACTGGTTATCTCTGTGCAGTAGATGTCGTTATAAAAAATATCTGACCCCATTAATGGGGTAATGGGGTATCCATTACAGTAAGAGGCTTGTAGGTATTTATGGTAAATGATCTATATTTATATTAACGTGTGTTCGGAGTTGTGAACCTAATTGTGATGTATAATTATTGTAATACTGCCCATAGACAGTGACTGACTTTAAAAAAAATTAATGACATAATAACATTACATAAAGTTAACCTATTTACGACACCGTAAAGTCGCGATTATTGCCAAAATTGTACAAGTGTTGCGATTAATTGTCAATACTAAATTAGATTATATATATCTATACAAGAGGAAAGTGAATTAGCAGGCTGTAAAGTCCTAAAGCTGGGCAATGGTCTCGTCTCCATTAGTTATATACATGTACATATTTGTAAAAATATGCTTGGAATTATTTTGCTTTAAAGTTACACGTAATCAAAGAGCGTCGTATCTGTGTGCGTTTAATCCGCCGGCACTAACAGAGAGCGGCAATCAACTGAACCCTGATCGATCGATAAAAAATCGAGTTGTATGGACAAATAAGCGTGACTCGTTCTTAGAGCGGATGATCTGAACCATTTGTCAAGATTAGGCTTATACACGGAGGTGCTTGGACTTCAGCTGTCTCTTAGAGGACAGCTCTCAAGGGACTCGACCAAGTAATCGCGCCGTTACATACCCTCCTTTTGTTTAGGGATCTGGGAAAATCTAGGATAGGTTTTTCTACGCTATATCTGTGTAATCTATTTATGATTATTTTAAATCATATTTTAAATGTTAATATCAACATAATAAAGCCAATGCGCTGTACAAAAATTCGGCAGGTTTTTAAAAAAACAACCGGTTATTATCAGATAAAAATAAGAATATTTTAAAGTGTACGAGTATCTGCCGCTGGATATGAAATTACTAAAGCAGTGTGCCACGTGCGATTGAAGTGATTTGACAACTCAGTATAATTCGAAGTGTTAAGTGTTTTTTGTGTTATCGCGTTATTACCAACTAGTTTACACACGCTCCACGAGACGACAAACTGCTCTATAAAATATTAAAAAAAATACTTTGATGACACGCCGATTCAGTGATCCAAATCACTGCTTCATGACGATGATGAGTTTAGTCTCTCTTTGTTTGACGCATTGTAAAAACCATAGAAACGAAGGCAAAGGCCGAGCTCCCTCGTCTAATCGGAGGGTCCCCGTCTGTCTGGGCTTATGGACCGCGCCCTTAACAAAATCTTAATCCCTACAAAGGGTTAGGAATATTATCTTTAGACTCGCAAGAAATAAACCTTTAATTCGCGCTGCCTCCTTTATAAAATATGGCTGCCAGATTCCTGTTCAAAGTAATCCTGGTCTATTACTTGCTGCTTTAAGATTCGATTTTTATTGTTTTTTATTTTGGTATTAACTTTTGGATATTTTTTTACCTTTTTTCAGCAATTCAGTCTCAAGTAGGAAACTTAATATTTAAAATAGGTAAAAAGACGACTCCTGGCCGATTTCTTGCATGGCGATGAGAACGGGGGAATGAAGAAAAACAACCTATGCTACCCGAAAACCAATAGTTTGCCTTGTGCATAAATATTGGCTTCTGCTACTAAGCCACGCGGTCGTCACAAAAAAGTTACTGAAACAAAAATTTTAAGTGATTTAGTGTGTAGTAAACCGTGGGTTTTTCTCATTTACATGAGATATAAGCGTTCGATTAAAAATAACTAATGATATGGTTTAATTGATTATACGAGATAATATTTTTAATTTCAATCAATTTTAGAAATATAAATCAGAAAACTTAATTTTTGTGTGCATAAAGTTTTGATTTGTGGCGAACTACCCAGGATTTATTCCGAGACAGATCTTAGCAGCTGTTTGTAGTGCCTTCCCGTCTGTCAGCGTAATCTGCTGACGCGTTGCAGGTATATAAATTTAGCTTCAATCGCCTATGTAAAGCCTGGTCAATATGGACATCTTTAACATGTAACAACTGATTACGTCAGATATACAATGTAAATCTATTTTACATGATTTAAAAATAAAACGTCGGAACTAATGGTGTGATAGTTTCTTTACATATAAATAGATAAATTAAGTTTTTTATCGACATGACATTTATTTTAGTTTCATTGTAAAGTGCTTGATGATATGGATTGGATGATGCTTCTCTTTGCCTGTGATTTAGTAACTAGAATAGAAAAAAAAAACAAATTAAGCAAATGAGTATTGTTCTTCTTCAGTCAACTATTTTGTTGTAAGTTGTCAAACGTTCCCATCTGTCCGATATATTTAATTTATTGGTCTGAAAATAACAATCCTAAATCTTAAATCCGCACTATATCCACACATCGGACCGACGTGTATCTCTAGAGATCTGATAAGATTCAAATAAGGGATTAGAGGAGGATGTATTGAGGATTTGCTTACTACAGCGGCGAGTGGGAGCGAGACCGACAAAGGGATTATCTTTGGACAGAGCGCGGCAAGTGGCCGTGTGGGGTTTACGTATACTGGATGCGTAAATGTAGCTAGCTATGTATAGTTGAGATAAAGATTCATAATTTGTCATATCTAATAGTGTTTTGTTATTTATGACCGTATATTACATAAGTATACGTCTGCATAGGTTGGTGATTAGTTACTACTGTTACTGTTACAGGTGGTAGATTCCTTCTCGGCCCGGGATTCGTCTCTGTACGTGGTACATACCACACTATTAACAATCTCTGGCACCAAATAGCAGTGCAGTTACTGTTCTGTTCTGAATTAAAATAGCATTATGTCATTCTTGGTTGGCATGCCTCACAGGTTAACAGACCACCTTTAAGAGTGGCTGCAATAGTCAGTGGTCTGTTATAATATTTTTTACCCCAAAATATTAAAACTTTTTTTATCTGATATTATCTCCACGATATTTATAGATAATACTTTTAATATGAGAAACACTATCATGCTATTACCTGATTCTACTCTTGCCTTATTGGCCTTCATTAATTACCGATGTATTGTGATTATGTAGATAAAAAAAATACGCATGTTGAAAAATCAGTTCAGCCTATCTGCTTTTTAGACGTTCGTTACAAACCACACTTTGTGACACTCTAAATAACAGCCACATTTGTGCTGTAATACATAATTGACGTTAACAAATCCACGAAATCGATGGACCTCATGCATTGCGTTCACAATACAAGGTATTGTGAACCCAATCAGAGCTAGGTTTACATTTTTTATTCTTTTTCCATTCCGCCGAACTAATCCCTCAGCTTATCTTCAGTTTGCAGCAGAAGCTACCTAAACTTAAGCATCCTTCAAAAATAAACCCTACAGTAAAAACACAAGACTTAAACTCGAGTGATAGAATTAAGGGAGGGTCCACTTCATAATAGTCAATGAACCTTAGGACTCGAGTGAAACCGCGACCTACCGTAGAGCTCAATACGTTGGCAATTGTTTATCTTTGTGATGTTCTATTGTTTTGGTGGTATACATATATATCATAGTATTTTTCAGATAGGCATGGAGCGGATTTCTGACGACAATTATAAAATTTTAGATAATGTTTGAATTCTTTAAAATCATGACAAGCAAAAAAATAAAATTTTAATTAGCAGCAGCCTGTAAATATACCCCTGTTGGGAAAAGGGAAATTATGAAAGGGAAATTTTTGGAGCCGGGGAGGGTCCTCTACGCTGCTCCAGAGGGGGTTGGCAGACTTCACATGTCTAAGATTCTTTTAATATTTCTGTAGAATACAAGTTGTCTAATGATATTTTCTTTCACCGTGCCGGTGGAATTTGAACCTAGGTCACTCGCGTACTATAAAATTAAAGCGATAGCGCGCGCGGGCCTTGCCCACTAAGCTGCCACGCTTGGCAGAAAAGTAAAATGATATAGAAATAAATACCAAGTTGATAAATATATTAATTTTTGGAACATACGATTCCAGATGATACAATTTAGAACGACTTGCACAACAACTCACTAAAATCAAAACATTATTCTGATTCGGTTAACTTCAAATAATTGACCGAAACAGAACGGTATTTTAATTATAATTTGTGCTAATTCTGTTTAATGAGGTCTGCAAATCACCTTTGATGATGTGCTCCGATTTCGACCGCAACGACTTCCGATTCCGCTATTGGCAGTTGTCAACTTTGGAGGAAATATTATAGTGTCGCGCAAACACAATATGGCATTCACAAGTCTTCCCGTATCCGATGTGACTCACAAGCAATAAGAAGGGCCAGATGCAGTATCAGAGACAAAACTACCAGACCCGAAAACCAATAATTTGCGTGTTTTTCCACAAATATTGGGTTCAGCTGGAATTCGAACCTGGGACCATGTCTTAGCAGTCAGTTACGCTAACGACTAAGCCACGCGGTTGTCAACACACACAAGTGATTTATAAATATTTTTTATTTATCAATCACTTGTGTGTGTTGTGTCAATTATTGTGACTTAAACTCATTGAGTAATCAAAGTCAGGGACACATCTGCTACAATTTTGCACACGCTGATATTCAAACACGTTTCACTTGTTGTAAGACCCACTTTAAAAATTGCCAAGGACCACGAATGCATATCCGCCATAGAGGCATTTTTTGAAACACAGGAGGCAGGCCTTTATTGAAAAGGGCATCGACCAACTTTCGACAGGACATAATTATACAGTAACAATTAACATTTTCGTTTCTATTTACATAAAATACATTAAACATTTTATTAGTCGCTAAACCCAGAAAAATGTTTATTAATGATGTTTTGCGATAAGATTATTCTGTATCTAATAATAACTACTAATATAGTACCTACTAAATATTACTAGTTCTTATCTTTATTCTTATATCCAAACTGGGAAATTAATGTTTATATATACCAACACCTGTCTCCTATAATTTTGGGCAGAGGTGTAAGACACATTCTTAAGTGTCAAAATTAATATAGTTAACAGAATCTGGCGTTATTTTACGGAAATCCATTATTATGAAGAGAGAAAATTCTTTTGCAAATTTTCGCATGCTAGAGTTAAATGGTATATATTACTTAATCCAAAGAGAAGAAGAGCACTATTATCTGTTTCTCAAGTGAATTTTTTAATTTTTACTTAACGAAGCACTTCTACCACAAAAATCACCAAAACCTGCTCAACACCAGACACTAGGTAATATACCTACAACGACAAAAAAGCAACCACGTATATCATCTCAAAGCATTTCATCCACCCATTTCAAATTGAAACACGGAGTTTTCGTCAACCAATCAAAATATCGTAACTAGAAAAAAGAGTATTATAGTCTCGCGTATAAATTAGTATATCCAAATTTTTTATCCTTTATTAGTTAATTTAGCACTCAATTACATATAAAAATTATATCCATTGACAATAACTAAAATCTAAAAATGTTAAGCCCAATTCCTCCAGGCATGGTACCAATAATCCCTCTTGTCACCGAAGGCTACCAAGAGTCGTGGCTATAATTCCTTTAGAAATTGCATCGCGTGGGGACCCCACGGACCGATCGTCTTTTCGGCAAATGGTACAAATAGAGTATTTCCTTATAGATTTATTTGTTCGGCTGCCTTTATGTCGCCCCGGCTTTCATTGATGTGTACATGATATGAAAGTGGCCAATGTATTTAGGCAAGTTGCGTCCCAAACTCATGTCGTCAAGTCTCTTGGCGTTTTAACTAAAAGTGCTGTAAGGCTCTAAAACCGATGGAATGTTTATCCAGGCAAGAACCTTCCGGCTAACTTATTTAATGAGACGTGACGAGACTGTCTGCCGGCACTTTTTTGGCCAGAAATCCCGTGGAGGTCCAACTCGTCGACGTCATTACCACAAGAATAATCGTTGTGGCTGACAGAGCGACACTGCTAGTAAGATTCCTAAAGCAAAGCGTATGCTTTCGCCATCAAGTAATGATCCAAGATTACTTGATGATTAAGCATGGAACCAGTAACTGAATTTCATCGTTGAAATACGAAACATCTCTCACAGTGCAAGCACAGCAAAAATTCTCAATTAAGTATTTTGAACCAAGGGGATATCCCATTTTTAGGGTTAGCTTCCAGTAGAATATGCTCGCTGTGGCAGTGACTTTTCTATGCTTCCCATCCCTTCGCTGCAAAGGTCAATTCCAAATTATTATTTAAAATTTTATTGCATAAATTGTTGACACTGTATATGGAAGCAAGGAAAACCTACAGTAAAATACTAGAAAGTATCTTACATCGATACCGCTAAATTATATGGGCTCGAGTCAAGTTAGATATGTAGTTCAATGATAAATTTAGAATCTTTTCTGAAGCTGTTTTGAGATTAAGGTCAAGTTTTAAAAAAAATCGGAACATTTCCATACTGGACGGAACGAAGTAAATATGCAAATTTAAGTCCAAAAACGAAATATTTTGAAACAGTAAGAGCAATATGAAAAATTTGAATATATAATTTATTAACATGTTCTAAAAATTTATCAAACTAGTGTTGGAAATAATTAGTTTCATAATTTCCACATCAAATAGCTGGGCAATTGAATAATTTAATATTTGGACAGCATTCAGTTCTTTGAGAGCCTTTTTTCTTAGGTCTACCTAAGTAGTTTTTATATATTGGGTCGTACTTATGCCAAGTTGGGATTCCTTCCAGAAATGACGTCGAAGTCGCTTTGCAGCAAACGATTCTGCGTCACTGCTACGTATGTTATGTACAAACACTTCAATATTCTTGTGAATATCTAGTGGCAGTGCAGTAACCATGATCTCATCAGTCCCTTTCGTTCTTCAGTCGTCACGTCACTCGGTGGTTATCATATGATGACTAAAAATGCTTGGCTACATCGTCACTGTCTTCGAAGAAAGCCTGAATGCTTTCTCTAATACCTTATAGTAATTTATAGTCTCAAATCGGGAAAAGTTTTGATTTAACAGTAAATTTAGTTAAGCAAGCGAATATTAAATACATACTTAAAAAGATAAAAATTTAACAGGTGGTAGATTCCTTCTCTGACTAGGAGTCGTCAGGATTGGTGCCATACTCTTACTCCATTTTGGTCGCCAAACAGTACTGCAATTACTATTATTACAGGCTATAAGATATTTCATCTTAGTTCTCTGTGGTAAATGAAATGAAAATCCATGGGTAGCAGAACCTACTTACCATCAGGTGGACTGTTAACTAGTTCATCACCATATACCAATAAAAAAATATAAAATGTGGAAAATAGTTATCATATGCCACAAGTACAGCAATTTACAGGTACTGTCATCAGTAAGATTATTAATAAAAATATCTAAAGCAAAAGCGCGTATAGTATAAATATCTCTCTCGAAAATATTGAATGAATTACACACAGTTAACCTTTTCATCCCCAAATATTTAGCTTTTGTTTACTCGAAATGTGACGCGCCCCACGTTTGATGTATAACTTCAACACAGGACTCATCCAATAAGGTTAATGCTTCTCCATTGATTACCGCTGAGAATAGTGGGTTTCTTCGTATATGTTTAATTATATACATATATTTATGGATACATGCGTGTAATATACACACACGTATCAATAAACGCTATGCTGTTAAAAATAAACAGGAAGGTAACAACATGATTTTTCTATAGACTTTTCTATTGTTAGGACAGACTAACAAATTATAGAACTGTTGGGAGCTAAACTACCTTATCTCAACAACTATAAATCAGGTGTAGACGTTAAATTTAATATGTATATATTTGAAGTTGTGTAGTTGATGATAAAAAACTGGAAAAAACTTTAATTAATTGGTCAAACAATATTTTGGTTCTAAGATCTACATAATACATCTGCTGAACGGGTGCTGAACGAAGACAGGTAATTAAAACGGTTTTTGCATCCTTTTACGTCCGAAATAATGTAATTTACAATTATTCTTTCCCAAGTTTTTGAAAGCTTAACAATGCCAACAATTAATACAAAATATAGACCGATCGAGAATGCCATGGGATCTGCCTATATAGATATTATTGTACACAAAGTTTCAATAAATATATAATAATTAACTCTACACTCTGCGCGTCGATGTGCTCTAGCAATTACAGTGCCACAGAATGCGTTTATTTAGTGATTGAGTATGTTATAATTAACTTACATAATGTACCTTCTATTTTTACCATTTTCCTGAGACAATAGTTTTTATTTTACAGAAGTAATAAAAACTTAAAAAAACTGAAATTCTATTGTTATTAGTTATGTCAGGAGTTATAACACTATCAAGGTTATTAAAAACCTATACAAAGTAGTCATCCATATTTTTTATAACAGAATGTATAAAATTATTTCTTGTGTACATAACACAATACAAATAATCCACATAATATTATTCATTCCAAAAACTATTTTGAATCTAATCGGCTGGCCGCTTCGCTATCCGTTCCGCTCGTGCGCCCGCTTAAAGCGTTCAATAGAGTATAATCTTGCCCTAATGAATCTCCAATCCGGATTAGCGAGGGCGCGTATAATGGTTGGACGATGGCTGTTGCAAACGAGCGACGGTTTAGCTTAGAAAAACTTTTATCCCTATAAACGTTGCGGATTCACAGAGAAAGCGTTATCCTCATCATAACAATAGGTAATAACTCAATTTATGTAAAGAATATTCCATAGATTATAGCTTTAAAATCAGATAGTTTATTACGATTTCGTTATTTTATTTTTATTAGATGTAAATGACGAGAGTCTAAATTTCACGTTGAAAAGCTTCGTATTGGGGACTTGATTAATTAAACAAGATATTGAAAAATGTTAATGCAAACAACGTCTTAATAGGGTCAACATGAAATCATGATGGACGCTTGTTGACGATTTAAGAGTTAAACAGTAATGCAGGTATTCGATTGCGTTCAATAAATTGTAAGGGCAACCTGACACTAGGCTAATCCCATTGGCAGGTATTAGAGAGGCTTTGTGCCGACAGATCGCGCTCGCACGTCGAAATTACCTAGCAATTGGTAACCGAGCTGAATTGCCTCCGGGCTCAGTCTAAATCGGCTGCAGACACTTTTATTGCCCCGGCGAAATCCCGCTGACCCGGCCCCGAACCGATCCCAGCTCCGTTTTATCCCGGCCCCCCTTAATCCCGGATTTGACGTCGAATAATCCGAACCCGTGTCGGATATCGCGTCGACACAGTCGCTCCCCGCCCCAGCCGCCTCCGTCCTCTTGTTTTGATTTCGCAATTTATGGCGCACTTTCATTAAAATCGTATAAAATCACCCGAAAGCAATATGATATTACCTTTGGATGATTTCCTCTTTCAATTAGTCTGTACTCATAAAGAATGAAATAATGGACTATTATTATGTCAGCACGACAAAAGTAATCCGTAACTATCAATGCGACTCGGGATTATGCCTCTCGAAATGCAGTGCTCTGGGATATTTGGGCTCAATGATATAAAATTGTATGCAAAAAATGAGCAAATTAATTTGTACTTTCATTGACCTGTGCGTTATGCGAAAAATTGAAAGACCGGGAGCGCAAATGAAACTGATCGCCACGAATTATTTTATTGTGTTGGAATGTCATTCGAAAACGCATAGAGCTAATATGTATAATGAAAAAATAAGTAGTGTACATGTGATATTTATCGTGCAATATATCGAGATAAACGTAGCAATAGCAAACAATGTTTGTTGGAAATTTAGGTTTTTAAAACTTACTTAATCACACCTAATACTAAATTATTTTTACTAATGTTATGTGAATAGACTTGTTAAAAGCACACGAAGATTTTGATAGATTGGGGTTCATTTAGGTAAGCGGATCCGTTGTAATTATATTCCGCATTTAGAAGCCAAAATTATATTTGATGGCAAAGTGAATAGTCGCCTATTCCCATTTTAATGAGGATTATAGTTTCTAGTGCATTTAGAGCACTTCGCGCGGTAAAATTAATTACTAAATCGAGTCTGTCTGCCTCCGTCTAAATAGCGCGTTTCATTCTAAAGCCTGGTGTTCGCACGCAATTTCGATTATCGTTAATCCTTTTTCATTTTGTCGCTTCGTTGCTTGCTTTATTACCGCTGTGTACGTATAACAGTAACATTTCCAAAATATTGCTTTATATAAAAATATCACTTTTAAGTACAACTTCCAAGAACGTTAATCGAATCGATAATTTTCGTATGGACTTTAATCCAGATCTTACACATTTGAACATGTCAATCTATTCGCCGTCATTTTTGAATACTTACTTACTTACTGAGGCACAGTAAGAAAGTATTCAGCTGCTTCCGAAGAAGCTAAAAAACTAAAGACTGCGACGGATAGACCAAAATTCCACTTAAAGTTAAATGGTGATAAGGGTCCTATAGTAGGCAGTGAAATATTATTGTAAGAAAACTGCCTTTGTCATAGATTGTCGACCGGGGTGGTACCACGACCTCGCAGAATACCGGCGTGATCTAGAGGCATCTCGTGATTCTGCGTTTCGTTCAGAAAACAGACGTCCACTCCCCCTTCCCAATCCCCATCCTCATCCCTTCCAACTCCCAAATATCCTTAAAGGCCGACCACCTCACCGACCGATCCTACGCACCTGCAGCCTTTCTAATGTTGCAAATGTAAGTGGGCGATGGTACCTCATCCCACTTTCCTAATAGTTCTTTCCGAATCGTTAGTAAACGAACTTTCGAACAGTCAATCTGAAATTAAAATCTTTCAGTGGTTTTTATATATGGATCCAGTTGTGATAAATTACCGGTATATTTTGTTCATTAATTATTTCGCAGTTTTTAACTTACGAATAGTGAATTCCACGTTAGAATCACTTCATAACTTTTTGTGTACATATCACGTTCTTGTCATGCAAGGCATGACACGACCTTATTGTTTTTGAGTAAGGAATCCATATTGGCTAATCACAGTATTTTTTCCGTATTAATAGCAACGAACTTTTATGTATAAATTGAGTAATAAGCTGTCGAATAGTGAAAACTGCATTAAAATTAGTTAAGTAGTTTAGTGCGATGCCTAAACAAACAGAAAAGCGCTACATAGGGTAAGCTAAGATAACCAAGTGTTATGTGTAATTTTATCAATATTTAATTTAATAACACTTATTAAGCAAAATAGCATTTATTGACAAAATTTGTCGCTATGTTACGCATATGACCGCATAACTTAGAAATTAGCTTAACCTGACATTTGATCTGTAAACCGTGGGTTCGAATACTAGCCCGTGTTAATATTCCTATTAAAAATGTCTAATAGATACTCGTAAGTATTGCACTTTTATTTATTGCATTAGTTAAATGTAATTTCAACCGATACTTCATTCTCTTTCATATATTTATGTGTTACATTTGCATATCAGGTGAACATAACACATATTGGTTACGCACCACGATAAAATGTTACGTTTCGTTACGTATATTTGCTATCACATTCGGAGCATTTCACATTTGTATCCTAATTCACTAATGACCCCCTGCGCTCGCAACTAACATTAGGACAATTTGGGCGATAATGCCGCTAAGTCCGCGCCCACAGAGGCCGTGGAATTACTGCGTGATGTTAATTAGTCGCGCGGCGTGCTCGCGGCCTAACAGCGAGCTTTTAACTTTTCAAATGCGTTCATTAAGTGCTTGACGATTATTTGGTCGCTATTTCAACGTTCATTGATCGAAAATTGTGTGGTATTAGTGTTTCCACCACTGCGTTAATAATGTTTATCCGCTTAATTATTTAATGCTCCGCTGGTCCGCTAATGAGCAATAATGCTAATCCGAGTTAATGCGCTAATTCCCTTTTTTGGTCAGATAAACATAGAGTATACAGAATGAGATTTTGACAGTTTGCGTTCATTATTCCGATTTGATTAAATTACGAATTACTACGCAGAAAAAATATTGCAGCAATTGATTGTTTACATCTATAGCAGCAATGCTATTCGCAGAGTTCTAATTTAATTCAACGTTAAAGTAAATTTAAACTTCGTCGATGTACAAAATGAAAGTTCAGTGCAAAATTAGTCTCTAATCTTATACATCAGTCGTAAGCTTTCGACACAATCGAGTTTAGGGCAGAGGCTCGATTAGTTAGGCTTAGAGAATTTATGCAGAGCGAATTGTGTATACAAATAAAGAAAAATTATATTATGTGTGAAGCACAGAGAAAAGTGATTTAAAAAGCAAGGATTTTAATACAAATTTAAATAAATAATATTTTACATAGGTACACATCGGGTCGCTAATAATTTTAAGTCATATTTAATAGTTAATAAATAGAATCAGTATAGAGAGCCAGTACAATTACAGGCGGAGAGGTATTTCACCTTATTTCTTTAAAGATGTCCATGATTTTCAGTAATCACTTACCATAAGGTGGTTTGTTAGGTCGCTTGTCACTCCAATTCAATAAAAAAAAATATACATATTGCCGCCATGCAAAAGAAGGGAACGGTACAAGCGTAGGATGGGGCAAAAATAAGTGTAATAACGCACTACATAAATTATACACTTTTAATTATGTGAACTAAAACAACTAGGTATATAGTTAGTACGTTTAGTGTATCTGGTAGTGTCTTGCGGGGTAAAGCCGGCCTAATCCGTACCCGATCCGCCGGAGCCGCAAGACGCCGCTTGTTGCTCAGACGTGGGGCTTCGCCGCACAACACAAACCTTTCGTTGCCGACGGGAAATACTGAACACATTAATGTTTTCTTGACCAACTTCACCGATTTTCTTGTATACATCTCAAACCTTAAAAAGTACACAAATCTGTTACATGCTATGGAATTATAATTCGAAAAAGGGTACAATTTTTTTCCTTAATTTTAAATATTTCTTTGATGTTGCTCTTTTTGTGAAACTTTTTAGTGTTTCTAAATTTTTTTGCGTCTCTTTAACTTTATGGGTGATCTGAACATTAAGTTCAACATTATATCGATTTTGTTGCGAACCTAAGAAATACAGACCAGTAATATGTAACAGCGTCTTTAGCATGAGGTGTCTGGTACAGCAGTAGGAGTAGCCAACGTCCAGTTCTGAACCTCGGACAGGCTGATGAGTATTTTGATTATAAATAAGGTGAATTCTACTAGTCAAAGAATAATTTCCTTATATTTAAGAGTTAGAATACGTTATAAATCCATGATTAAATGTAATGCTTTCTTAATATTAAGTTGGCGCTCTGAAAACAATGTTTCGTCATTATTAAGGTATCCCCGACGGCCCGGTGCCCAACCGCTGCAGGATTTAGTTAACCGTCCGACGCACATCGGTGCAGATTAATTATTTATGGCCGGCCCCCTACTGCCCGGAGGGTAGATTTAGCTCCCAGACGTTCTACGATTCCTCTCTCATGCAAACTACTCGTCTTAACGCGAAATTGGCGGACAAACTTAAATATTTACAAATGTCGACTACTAGCTAGATATTAAGGTTGCTTTTGCTTTGTCTGAATAATTAAAACGTCCTTTTGTCTTCATTGTCCGGCGCAGATCTGGGGGTTTGCAATGACCACCTTGTCATGGCGAGCTTTACCGTAAATCCACATTGCTTCTTTACCAAGGGTAATCGCTTAGGCTCGCATAGACTAGGCTCGCTATCGTCTAATGAATACCTACAAATTTATCGTGTCTCATATTTATATATAAATATACGCGAAGCTTAGCCCTTCGGTACGTATTGAGTTGTGTACCTACATGTCGTTTTAATCCTTAAGGCGTAGCAAAGCACGTAATATGTAGAAACCTTCTTAACCTAACAGGATTATCGTGCGGAGGCAAGAATTTCAGGGACGGATCACTTCGCCATCGGCTCGGCTAAGGCACAGATTTTATTACACAAATGAGATTAATACTCGAACACGCACACGCTGTCGCTATTACGCAGGCAGGCTTCTAAATGTTATGCTCGTTGAATTGAACGAGGACGAATCAAAGTCAAATGTATTTGATACGTCTACGTCGCGCGGCTTGGTGGCGCCTCGTGGAAATTTTCTTTCCTTACTATTTTAGCTATTTCTGCGATGTCAATTAAAATGTAAACAAACGGGGCGCCCTCCAAAAGGCCATTTGTAACGCCAAGACAATCGCGGCTCGGGGCGAAAACTGACAAACGACGCGACGGCGTGATAGCGAACGTCTAAACCGATGCCTTTGAACTTCTTTGACAGGATTCGATAAGCGCGCCAGTGGCGCATTGTGTTCGCAACGATCTTTTACAATGGTGTTCGTTTCGCGAGTTTTCACCCAGTCGTAAGTGGGTAAATGTGTTAGCGATCGACAAGGAACGTGACAAAGGCCGAGTTAGACATACAACGCGCATTCATGGTGTGTTTCCACTACAACTGGTAAGATAATGATGGCGTTCCCTCCAGATATCGTCATCAATAACAAAGAAGGCGATTTAATGACGAAAGACCTTATTTTTAAAGTTAGTGCTTTGTTACAAACAAGAAATTAAAATCCAATTTATTTTAAGATTTTTGTACTTAGAAATTCTGAATAAGATTATTACATAATGTATTCTTGTATATACACGAACACTACATACATATTTGAAATGAAAGTAAACGTTAAAATTTAAAGTGATAAATTCGTAAATAATATTCGTGTTAAAAAATTGTGCCATTCTTGAAAATACAAAAAAATAAGTATTTATACCATGATTAGTACTCCTATATTTTCTTTACACATTATATATCTACAGCACCAAGAACATTAGAAATAATACCACTTCAAGTCAAAACCTATTCGTATTACTCTTATTACCTATCATTATACAATCTATAATCTATGCTAACCTAGAACTTTAAAGAAGAACGTGGTTGGGACTGTCGATCCTTTTGCAAGAGGTCACTGCTGGCGAGATGACAGCTCTGGTGTGAACTACATAGAACTCTATTTTTCTGTCTATTTTACCGCCGTGCGAAAAAACTCACTCTTGGACTCACTCAATCTGCCGTGATCTACCTGGAACTGATAGGCAAAGCCGCAGAAAATATAATATAATGTGTTAGTGGGGCTACCTCGGTGTAGTAAACAATAAATGTGTGTATGACACCTAACCGCAGACAATCGACCACCTCCTGATCAGCCCCATGCTTCCGAACTCCTGCTAACACGAGGAACGCCTGCTAAGCACCACAGAAAGAGCTGTTTGAGCCACAATGTGGCCACATTCGGGAACAGAAAAATGTGGATTAACCTTCGACTCGATAAGAAAGACCTAGAACTTCAGTATTTTTAATTTTACATTGGTTTGGACAGGTAGACAGACGATAAAAGAAACATGATTTGAAATTTCGCATAATGAAGATGTATTAGTATGAATCTATTTATTAAATGGTATCATCCACAATAGATTTTCGTATACCAACTAGGTCAAAGTTACGAGAGGGGAAACACGATGTTTCCTAATTAAAACCTTAACGTGCTCTTTGACAGCCGTAACGCCTTTACAATAATAATTGTTCGTGTTATCTCGGGTTCCGTCGTTTTGTAGCTTTCGTAGGAAACGCCAACATGTAGTCAGGACTTATCTAAGTTTAGGCTTTTACGTATTTAGATGAAGGGGCTGTTCATTTCAATTATCCCTTAACGTGTCATAACTATAGAATTTCTATTGTTTCAACACACGTCATAAATTATGTATCATTTGATACCGTGCTTTCTTAACATTATTATATAAAAATCAAATAATTTATTCATAATTAAATAATCGTTAACGTACAGAAATAAATAATATCCTTTATTCAATTGCCTTTATTTATTTTTAACCACGATAGTAACTTAAATTTACTATAAGCATATTTTCCATTAGTTGTATTAGGCGCAGAGACTCTGCCTTAGTGGTTTCTACCGAGCTGTCTGAATAGGTACTCCTACCTATTTCTGTCGCTAAACAAAAATACAACGTCTAGTGTGTGTTTGCCGGTATATTTATAGTCTGTAAGGTTTTCCCTTTTAGTCCGCAGGGATGACAACGCTCCTGTAACTTGAAGAAGGATTGAAGTTTGTTCGCAGGTGTTCATGGGCTACAGTAGCCAAACCATCAGGTGGACTGGTAGCTCGATTGTCACTCCGATGACATAAAAGACACCTTCTAATCAGATATGGATGGTGCGATTTATTCCGTCAGACACAGTTGACAGAGTATCGTTTGTCGGTCAGAAGGCACCCCGGGAAGATAGCCTTTTGAGAAGTTGCTATTTACACGCGAAAAGCGTGATTCTAGTTTTATTTTTTTAATTAATTTCATTTCTTGTACTTACGCTAATACTACACATTTGAAATGAAAATATTATTAACGGATTTTATCGCATTTAATTTAATAGTTGTTCTTTAGGTTTAAGCTTCTGCATTCTAAAATTATCGTGAGTTAACTAAGCGGTAGAAGTGCAAAACATCGCTATAAAAGAGCCTTATTGTAAAGTTAAATCTAGGACTTAAGGTGCAGTATAAACGCGTAGAGGTTTAAGGCTGGTAAGCCTTGCTATGCGACTGTAAAGACTTTGGTGTCAGGTTACTTTCCTAGACGGCGCTCAGCTATGGTCAGTTGGCGTAGAGTATGCAGTTCGTAGACAGATCTACGGTGGATTACCTAGCCATGCAAACATTAAAACTGGTGCTGTTTTTCATTCATAATAATATAAGTTGGATTTTGAAACTTTTACTACGACTACAAGATAATCACAGCTTTACAGAATGATTAAAATTTAGAAAGTATTTAAATTTCATGTATTCGAAATACAACTTTAGTACAAATTAAATTAAAAGGAAATTTTCCTTTTTTTAACTATATGTACGTAAATGGAATAACAAAAAGTTGCTACTGCGTGTATTATTAACATAAAACAAAAATGACATCTAAAAATCTTTTGTAAGTATATTTTTATTTCGAAACTATAGTTAGAATACAGAATTAATTGAAAAATAGCCTTTTAGGTTTGGAATAACATCAATTAAACTTCTTTTGTTATACAACTTTTGGAAGTATTATATTTTTTTTGCATAAAAAATAAATGTGTCGGTACTATTTAACTTTGTGAAGTTTAACAAAGAAACGGCAGACTGACGCGCCCGCCTTCCCTTATTTGCTGGAACATTGCTTTGCCTTCCTTATTACAACATACAATATCTAATTAATAAATTTTAGGACAAGTATCAAGAACGTAACAAATTTGCCTAGACACAATATTTAAGAAGCTCGTTAAAAAAAATTAGTTAAAAGGGCCTACTATAAAATAGATCAATATATCGAGGATATAAAGACGAGTGGAAATAGATCTTACACTACACTTGCAAGTCCTCTGGCTACTGATATAATAACATTATAAAAATTTCATAAATTGTCAATAAGTTTAAATTACTAATATTTGCATTGATTTGTTGTGATTTTTTAATAACATTGTAACAAAAAAGACGCCAGTTTCATTCCGGTTCTTCTCTGAGAAGGTACTGTTTTCCGAACCAGTGTAGATTTTGTCGTATATAAGAGCTTTAAATAAGCCTACATTGAATAAAAAGTTTTGACTTAATTAAAATTCTATTCATACAATAGTGTCATATGAATACATATATTAGTACATTTATATACAGATTGGATGCGACGTTAAGATATTAAACAGGATGTTTCTAAGTCGTACATCAAAAATCAATTAGGTTGTTATTTTGCCTCAAGATATATTTGCGCTACTAGTTGTCCACTCCTCGCGCCTGAAGTCGCCAAAGCGCCGACAGTGAAATTCTGCGAGGTCGCTGCTCTTGCCGAGGTCCTTAAACTATTAGTCATGATTATGACCAATTGCGCTTGCGTTTTATTAGAATCAATAAGTTATTTAATTTGCATGAAAAGTTTTTTTTTCTATCGTTCGTAATAAAATTTTATTTTTTATAAATAGTTACGGCCACTAGTACTAATTATTTTTCTGTACAAATTGAATTCTTAAATCCTTTTATAGTTGGGAAAAAATATGTACATATGGGCTATATCCAAATATTTTTATACACATTCAGTATCACAATATGAGTGATACGGAAGCCAGATCAATAATCATAAGTAAGACAAGTGCCGATAGTATTCGGAAGTTGTCGCCGCGGTCGATATTGACCAGTGAGACATCATACAAACAAGTTAATCATACAGCGTATTTGTTATTAATCGACTTCTACGACCCCCTGATACAATTTTCTAAATCTGCCGGCGTCACGGAATGGTGCGATGTGACATTACGAGGCTACTTAAAAATCTAATTGAGAGATATAACTCGGTATGATAGTTCATATTGTCGTTTTTTTTGTTTGATTTACATTCTAAGAATGTCTTTTTTCTTCATAAAACAGTATTTATGTTGACTATAACGTAATCGCCACGCTTGGCAGGCGAGTTGGCTATCGCATTACCTGGCACGTCGCGCCTTAAACACTCCCACCCGGCACCGACGTAGAAAATATTTCTGACTTACATGAAATGCGGCTGCCAGATTATACCATTGGATACACCAATGACAGATATGTAATGATATGTTACGATTTATTCTAACCAATCTAGTTGTGGAAACATGAACTTATACACAACTCCAATAGCGTTCTTGTTATCTTATACCTAACGAGTATTCTCTAAATACATTTTATTACCCCCTTAGTTTTAAAGTTTTACCGCCATAATCTACACTAATATTTCTTTAGGTTGACCGATTGCAAGATTAACAGATTATTAATAGTAAAACAAATAGATACTTGAATAAAAATAGAATGAAACGAAAGTTAAAAAAAAATTATAAAATATATATATTTCAAACTTTTTACCACTTATGTTGTTTTTTTATAATGAAAGTCGATTTTTTGTAAGGTTCAAGGATCCAGTGTTAAAAAAAAATTATTGGCAGCTCTGATGAGCTGACTATTCCGAATGCCATGAGACTACACTCACGAAATGACAGAGCAGTAGTATTTTATGCCACACGGCGAAACTTCCCTTTAGATTCTAAAGTGTACCACTGCTGGACCACCATTTGAGTTTTTTATATTGTTAGCCCGAATTCACCGCTAGAGAGCCAGTAATTAAAATTAAATGTATATTTAAAATCAACAACATGAGAGCTCCAGAATAATCTGTTGCCTTATAGTGGCAAAAAATAATGCGCATAATATGGAGATTAATATATTTTATCGCATTCAGGTTTTTTTTTATATTAATTGTGACGACAAAGGTCATAGCGCCGATTACGGTAAACGGTAATCGTGTATGTTTTTCGCTTTATGAGCAATAATTTTATAACGTTTGAACCCATAACAAATTATATTTTTAAATTTTTTTTAGAAATTAACAGTTTAGGTCGACGATTAATGAATTTTAATTTACTTCATTCATTCATTCAATATGCTTCGTAACGTCATCTATACATACCCCTCGTGGAATTTTGTACAATACGTCTTTTTTTTTAAGTAAACATGCAATGTGTTATGCTTACTATCAGAGAAAACGTACTTTTTATTGAATAGTTTGAACCAAAACTAAAACCTGAAAGTAAATTAGGGCTGGTTGGCTAAATGAATATCTGCATTGTTTAGACGTGTATTAGTTTGTCTGCTCCATGGTCAGGTGAAAGTTTGGGGGTCTGCTGTAAGGGGATTACTGGACGGGCTTAGGTTTTAGCCGCGTCCTCCATACGTCCTCTCACTATTACCTGAGATTCTGTTTGTAGCTCCTCGCTAACCAGTTATAAAACATTCAACTTGATTAATTGTTAAAAAAATATTAGAACATTTAAACACAAAGTTTCTTACTATAATGGGTGAGTTAAGATTAAAAAGTTAGGTTACACTGGTATCACGTTTTTATTTTATTTGTATTAATTAATATTCAATAAAGAAAATCAATAATTAATGTAAATTATACAAGGAATTATGTAAGATATTTTGTTGTCATGTATGAACCCCGTATCTTCACTTTTCCCGGTTCCAATACCCACTTTGTGGAGGCAGCTTACGGGTATTTGAACCTTTGAAGGCTGACAATTAACAATTTTACTTTTTTATTTATGCCTACAAATTTACAAACGTGTGATATTTGTATACAGATCAATAGTCATCTATCGCTGGAGGTAGCAGGGACCAGTCAGGTCATTACAAAATAGGAAAACTATGGAGATGTTACGATATGAACCAAAATGTAGTCATATTTAGGAGCTTCCATTACCTAACACATTCTAAGGCAAAGGGTTCACCATTTTCAACCTCACAGGTGGTTTATGTCAAGTTTCATACTGAAGTTACAGTTTATACTCAATTTATAAAAAAAAGTTATTACGCGGTGTTTTAATTTACAGCGGCTTTTAATTTGATATTTAATTTTTTGAGGGTATCTTAAGAAGCGACTAAGAGGAAAACAATTTCATGACAGTCTCAGGAAGCACAGCACAACCGGTTTCGAAGCTCTAGCTGTCACATTATATTTCCCAAAGACGTCGTTCCTATTGAAAGTTCGTAATCTCTGCCTAACCCTATGAGTAACAGTTGTAAGTACTTATAAGTGATATAATACAATTTCTAAGAAAGAGCTAACCAATAAATTCGTCTGTCAGAGTTTTTGGTACACAATACATTTTTTGAAATTATAATGACAATAAATCATCTTATTAATTTGAAAATAAGAATGTTGAAATGAAAAAGTAGATAACATATTTACTTTTTAAAAAATAACCCGGTTTATCTTAATAGCTTTCCTATTAAGAATTTTTATTGCACTATTGGAATTGTTAATAGTTTCAAAATCATTTTTTTATTAATTTATGGGTTCCGTTATATTTTCGAAAAAACTGTTTTAACGTTCTTTCTTATCGGTAATCTACCTATTATCTATTCTAATAATCTATGCTAATACTCGTATATAATGACTTAACTGTATTTCGTGGTGCAAGGCTTATCTTCAAATCCACTGGACCGATTTTGATTGGGGTTTTTTTTAGATGAGTTTCCTATGATATCGAGTACACAAGGAAATTTTTAAGTTTTTAAGCTAGTCATCACTGGATACAACAGCTAGTAACATATAACACTGTTAAGAGTCGAAGTTTAAACATACGTTACAGTTTTACAGGACTGGAGTCTTATTAAACTCATTCCATTATTCACCAATGTCTTGAATTACAAATAAATAATTTCCAACGAAGCTCGATGATCACGATACATGGATAGATAGAATACATTTTATCAAAAATACACAAAAATATTTCAATGTAATAGATCGAACATCACATATTTTGGAAAGTTTTTAATATGCATTATTTTATCCAAAGATCATAATTTCTAATCAATATCTGCATCAAGATTACCATTAATATCATTAGTAACTATAAGAAGTAAGTTTTAATTGGTCTGGCTAATCAACGCTTGTTTTTCTTTCGCTTTTATTTTTCTTTGCAAGATCTTTTTTTTGATTTGATCTAGTTTCTGTGCTTGGAATATTCACATTTTGGTTATAACTAGTCTGATCACAAATTATGTCATAATTTAAATACCAAATTTGAATTCAGAAAGAATTCAAAATCCGTTTGTTTTGTAAGTATCTTTGATTGAATTTCCGTCATTTCACATATATTTGTTCACCAAGATTCAAGAAAAACAAAAAACAGAATTGCAGGAACTGTTTTGTACAAAGTAGGTATGTAACCGTCAGTCATTTTTAAGACGCTTCAAAAGATAGGCATCAGCTACATGTTTATTTATCGCACTATTGACAAGTATACCAACAATACATCTGTAGATGCTCATAAAAGATCGGGGCGAACCCATACTATTAGATCCAGGTGGGATGTGAATGCTGTCAAAGCCAGAATTCGTCGAAACCCTATAAGGAAACAAAACTTATTATCGCGTGAAGAGATTCTCGCTACGACACTGTCGCCAATTATAAACAAGAACTGAAACTAAATGCCTTCCGTCGATACACGCGACTTGCCCTTAAACAGTATCTGGAGTTTCGGTAACAACGCTCGCTGTCCCGATAGGCTGGTGGAAAACACAGAAATAAGCTCATTAAAGATGAAAAAAAATTACTATTGAAGAGCACGACAACAAACAAAATTACAAAGTGTATGCACAAATCTAAAGAAGCCTCGCAACTTGTTGTAAAAGTTCAACGTGGTCATCATTCTGCATTAATCATGGTTTAGTGTGGGCAGTCCTATGAAGGAGTCACAAAACTAATTTTTTGTGAGAAAGCACACATTTCGGCCAATGTTTATTAAGCAAAAACTGTCTTGCCATTGCTATTTATCTTATGGTTATTAGGCTTTAATATTTAGTTAATATTATAGTGCTGATATACCTTTAATTTCGAAAATTATTTCTCTACCATCATCAATATTTAAGCTGTCCACTGTATGACCTCTCTCATAATTGGAGGATTTGGCGTAATCGCTAAGAACATAGCAATGTTGCAACGTTGCTGCTCACACTATCTCGATAACGGTTGTGCTGATATTTATACTGCTAAATACTACAAGGAGGTCTGTGGATTTTATCGAATTTCTTATGAAATCCACGACAGGTAAAGGAGACATTTTAATTCCGACACCATGGCATGGGAAATCTTAAATGTAATAAAACAATGCTCGAAAAGGGATTTAAATTATAATTTCAATTTTAATCTACCTTAAAAAAAAGACAATACTAGAAAACAATACACATGAAAAGCTTGTTTTCACCAAATTTGCGGTTTTCCTACTACAAACTATATACAAATACTACATTTACGTGGTAGAGCCAAGCGGCGGCTTTTGCTGCTGCCCGAATGGGCCGGCTCAACCGGGTTGATACCACAGTCTCACAGTATACTGGCGTGAAGTAAAGGCATCTTCTGCTTCTGCGTTTCGTTCGGTGAGTGAGGTAACCGTAAGCCCACTCCCTCTTCCCATTTCCCTCCTCATCCCTCCCATATCCCACATATCCCAAAAGGCCGGCAACGCACCTGCAGCACCCGCACGTGGGCGACGGTAATCACATACCATGGTGAACCGCTTGGTCGTTTGCCGCCTTTCCGATAAAAAAAAAAACAAATGTGGAATTCAAGAGATTAACAGTATAACATGAAACGGTATTTGCTAGGTTTCAGCATCCGTCACGCTAGTGCTCGACTTATCCGATCTAAACAGATCAGGGATCACGAATGTCTCTCTGGCAAGCACGCAAATCCAACAACCATTGTTCAACCTGCATTCCTTTACTGTTACTATTCTTATGGCAACTGTATTTATACCTAATATAAATAGCATTTTAAGTTTTATTTTACATACTATTCTCATTTATTACGGGTTAAATCATATATTAATCGTACATTAATTCTAAAAAAAAGCAAATTATTTTTTACGAAAGTGTTTATTCTACCTATTTACATTATTCCTTAATAAAAAAAATTCAGGTGATAACGTCGAATTTTTAAACAGAATATAACATTTATGGTCGAATACCTACTAAGGGCATTAGTATCTCAATCCAGTTACTTTTAGAAATCTCTGCTAAATGTTTGTTGGAAGCTAGTTTTCGTCAGTATGAAAGCGTTTTTCCGTGGTTCTCTGCTGGCTGTTTACAAAAAAACTGAAGATGCACACCAACAGTTAAGTCTAGCCATAAGCATTCGCACAGGCATAAAAATAGGTTCAGTAAGTAGTCTTCATCTGATGCTTGTATAAATGACTCGCAGACAAAAAATTCTAAAAATCATTGGCTTCGGTTCAAAGGCGTCTTTTTAGCATTACCCAGTCCCAAATATTTTTTTAAAATGTTTTTGTGGTTGGGCTTTAATTACATAGCAATATAAAAGCATCTTTTACAGTTTTATAGGAATATGCGTTATTCACTAAATTGAGCATCACGCTCTGACACGTAACGCAAGGGCGTACCTTACATATTATACTACAAACTTTTGCTACTTGATATTATTTTCTTTAATAAATTAAGATCAATGCCTTATTCTGAATATACTCTTCACATTAACTCTTTATGTTACGTTAAGACGTCAGGTTGCTTCACGCGTCCGCATCGAGAAGAACGAAGGAAGCCCTGTCAACTTCTTAATTCCTGTTAGTCTAAAGTTTTAATTCGCACTACTTATAGGTTGCGAGCTCCTTGACATCGACGTGGATCCTTTGTTAAAGACTGAACTCTTTTCAAGTACGCTTAGATCGGCTAAGCCTCGGCAGTGCAGAGTAAGCTCCCGCTCTCGCTTACGCCACCGCCACCGCTGCTCTTCTCCTAATTGATATTTTATGTTACACTAATGAACGTCGTGTAACCTCGCTGTAGTTACAGAGCATGCCGTCGTTCGGAGATTAGCAGCGGTAGCGGATGCTTATGAAGTCTTGTTTTAGCTTTTCTGAATGGGCTTTGTATGGTATACGGTATTTTCATTTTTATTATTACTATATGTATATATATATATAGTAATAATAAAAATAATATATGTATATATATATACTATATATATACTTCATTCGATTGAGGAATGTCAATCGCATAGAATAAAATCGATAGATTTTATTAATAGTGTTATTATCATTTATCATTAATCTTTGTCTATTAAACCCACACATACAAAATTCCCAAAGCAAGAAATGCGTACTATATATTTTAATTGCTTTTAATATATATAAACAAAGCTTCGTTTAATATTTTATCGTATTAATACCAGAAATTAATAAAGTCCACCGTTATAAGCGTAGGATTTAATTGACCAAAGGACCTACGGCTGCACGGCTCGCGACCAAATCTCATCTAATCCGAGCTCAACTACTGACTACAGTGTTAACACTGAAACTACCCCAAGCCTCCCTGAAAACCTCGCCCATTGGAGGTTTCTATATCGAAAACTATCGAAACTTACTTTACACGTTACTCGTTCGAAAATTCCAGTTATTTTGAAAGGTAAGCTAACAGTAGAGCCGCTTGGAGTACTGCGGTGGTATTATTAAACGATTATTGTGCCGCAAAATTTATAATTTTGAATACGGCTCACGGTACTCTGTTGAACCGGGTACCCGGATGGTATTATGTAAATTCAATAACAGCGGGTGGAACTGAAGGTCTTGTTTTGTTTACAATTGATAGCGTGGGGCAATAATTTTACTACGTTACAATATATGTACAAATAATTAAGCTTCCTTCAGCAAAAAAGGAATGAACATTATTTAGTTACGAGCTTTCAAATATAAAATAAAATAAATTAAATTTTATCTAATTATTATAGTAAACAAATGAAGACGGAATAGCGATTCAAATTTTTCGAACCATGATTAGACTGGACTACTACTAGACTAGTGATTGGGGAGAAAAAAGCATTACTTGTGTGTAGACGATATTATTATCGTTCATAGAAAAATATATATGCAAGAAACCATAAAACTACATACATTTAAATCGGGAATGTCAGTTATTGTGTCTCTTACTTTAGATTTTAGATTAGTGAGACGAGACTAAAATACTTCAATAATATTTTAAGCAAGGACGCTTTTACTCATCGAAATAAATAAAAGCGCAGCGAAGCAGCAAGAACTATTTAATATCGGCCGAAAGTAACGTCTACAAAGAAGATCGGTAAAAGCATCGACCGGTACAAAGCGGCCTCTGTTGGCCGCTTCCAGACATGGAACAAGGATTAATTATTATTATTAAACATTTCACTCGGTTTTTTGCGCGTCCGCGAGCAAGTCAAAAGCATTGCTTTCTCGCTTGAAAAGTTGCTAAATAATTAAGGGGCTCTCTTAACGACAGCGTTTCGAAGTCTTTCTTAAGTAGCAGTTAGTATTTCAGAGGTAGACAAGAAGTTTTTCCATAACGTTTTTTCTTTTCATTTCAGACGACGAAATTTGCTACAAAATTTTCTGGATTATGAAATATTGCAGAATCTTTTCTCACTTCATGTGTCAAATATAAATAAATATTGTTTACATTTTGTGTATTACGTGATTTAAAGAATATTAATAAGCCACTGGATTCAAGATAATTATACGTATTTCGGTAGATAACCTTTGATACTTTGTAATACGTTTGTTATGAGGAATTTAAATAGGATATCATTACCTATGGCCTATGGAATATTTAAAAAATTCCACGATCATTAATGATTACAAGGTTTAAATAAATCCAGAATAATTGTTTCAAGACAATCTATTTTGTAATAAAGTCGGGATAATTAGCTTAATTTAAATGGTTGTTTCAAAAACAAGTGCTGTCAGTGTAAAGAAGCAGCCTGTAATTGCCTACTGTTGAGCAAAGATCTTCTTTCAAGTATTTTATAAGAGAGAGCAGTGTACAGGATTATAATTTATGTCTTTTGTTCTAGGAAAGACACTGCCCGTTCATTGTGTGGTGGAGGCCGTGTCTTCATTAGAAGAGGGCGCCTGGAGACGAAGGGCGGTGGTGGAAACCGATAGCTATGTGATTATTCCTGCTGCCACTGCATTTCACGAGCTGGTGCCGGCAGCGATGATGAGACTTGGTTATCCTCACGAACAAGCAGCTGCAGCCAAAGGTTTGTAACAAAAATAAATTACAGTATCTTATGTACTGAACTCTTGTTTGGCTACATAATTATTCTGTCGTGAGATGTGACGGAGTGAGGCGAGTGCCAACTTTATTAATTAAGAAAAAGATTAACTATATTTCAAATCCACACACGAATTATCCTTGACAGGAATCAACACCGATTCCTGTAAAGAATAATTTGCGAGGCTATTGAAACAAAAAAAATATTTCAACAGAGAAACCACCGGCTAGCGATCCTGAAAAATGTATTTAAATCCAAAGCTGTCGGTATCCTGGGTTAACTATACCATCAGGACGTCTTATACATCAGTGTCATATTGATAGTGATTTCATATTCGCGTAAATATAAGTAAAATGGATAAAATAGGTACGCCGTATAAGGTAAATGGTAAAAAAAATATCGACAGATGACAATATTTTATATTGCTAAAACAAAACTATTTCAAATACATATATTATATAATTTTAATGCTTATAAAAAGTGAACATACTCGTAACTAGGCGTTACTTTGCGCAATCCATTTCTTGAATGGAAGATTATGATGCTAAAATCCACAACCGTATCTCTTCTGCGATAGCGTGTATAATTCCCACATCTGTTTCTACCAGCTCTAAACACCATTAACAAAATGTAGTACACGACACTGAAATTGACAACACGATATGTGTTTCACCTCATAACGTTGTGTTATGACAACGATACTATAGTTGTGTCAAAACAGTTACTCGTTGACTATCTTAGCAAATTAACTTTTTGTTACATTTTCATCAAGACTCCCTGTAATCAGTACAATAATGGACGTCCTTTGTCCATTATTGTACTACTTACAGGATGATTATTAAGCTTAGTTTCAGCATCATAGTCTCAATTCCCATGCATTTCTTAATGGCTGGTACACATTGTGTTGATGTTTGGATTGAAGTAATGGAATGGTGATAAAATGTACGCCATTACTACACTTTACTGCACGATGCCATTAGTTAAGATATTGAAAATTTAAATAACATTTATTTTATGCTTTAGGTACAGTAGTTATCAACAATTGGAAGCCGCTCTCCTTTGAGAAGATATCAGATGGACCATTGGCCACCGTTGGCGAAGTGCTGGGCGAGTTGACGACTGTGGCCACACTTAGGATCCAACTGTTACGGCCAAGGCTCACTCCGCTACAAGACATCAAGGATAAACTCCTTAGGCTATTGCTGGTTCAGAGCAGGCCGTTATTAATTTCCACCGGATGTCCGTTGGATGAGGTACTGAGAATAAATTTTATTTAAATTAAAAAAGGATTAAAGTTCTTACTCTTCTATTCGTACTACAAGAAATTTAATTAAAAGAATTAATTTCTTTTCTTGAACCACTGGATGCTTGAATAGTTTTAATGCTTCAATTTAATTAGCTTATAATTATAAAGTGGAGCTAAATACTAAGTAAGAAGCCGTATGTTCAACTTAGGAATCGTTCATGACGGTTTATTTTACAGCATTATTTTGTTTTACTGAGTGTGTGTGTAACATAGTCGCAGTGTATTGTATTCCCCAATTGTTGTTAAGCACCTGTCATAGCAATCTTAGTCAAACGATTCGTGTATTAAAATCATACAAATTCATCTTTGGTGACAAAACGCGTCCGCTACACTGAGCTAAACCACCATTCACAACGTACCCGCGGCGTCGTAATGTTCTTTAATGCCTGATTGTTGTAACCCCGACCTCGGCACAATGCGCCCCTCGTAGACTAAACCTATACCCCCTTATTATCGTCATACTTATTGTTTTCCATATTTAAGCTCACTCATTATTAAAACAATACGCTTACAATTTTTTAATGTTTGCAGTTCCCAAGTGTTATTGAAATTTTGCATAATAATATGAAAGAAAATGTTAAAACTTAAAAGTTTGCATTTTAACAATCGTTCAATTGATATTTATTAATTGGGTTACTTTTTTCATAAATGAAAATGTTATCGTTATTATCAATCTTTTTAAGTCCACGGACATGGGCCGACGCCCCGACGGTTTATCTATTGCATGGCTACGTCGGCGCGCGGGTTTGGTATTAGACAACATGTTGAACCACATCTAAGTATTATTGTTATATGGAAAAGAAGTTGTAATTTCTCTCACCTATAAAATTAAATAGTTTAAGCTTTATGAACTGATAGAGATCTAACAATAATTTTTCTCCAATATTCCCTTTAACTGGCATGTCTCCCTATTATATTTTGTTGTGAATAAATACATCTTTAAAGCGTTCGTCAAAACGTCAAATTAATGAGAACAAGCTTACAACAAGGTCGGATTTGAAGAACTCGCGACGGGGACAGATTATAAAACTCTCGTTTAAGTAGACTGCTCGTGAATTGCGTAGGTCGTTATAATTTGCAAGGTTACGCTTAAGTCCCTGCTAATAAGGATCATCAGTCGAGGGAAGAATTTGAGTAGCATTTGTTTTGATGTTCGCGGGTATTCCGTCTTAACAGAAGCACAAGTGGTTTCTATGGAAATATTTAATTTTATGCTACTTGATTGTAATAATGCAAGACAGTTTCTCAATTTATTGAATCAAAATAAGATAAAATATATAATAATAAGAGAAATAGAATAATTAGTGATATTTTTTTTATTTTATTATAACTTCAAGGTATACACCCTGATAACAACATGTAAAAAATTATTTTACTAACTTGAACATTTTTTTTTCTATATTTACCTTTTGTACCATTTTACCACACACGTTTTATACTCGGATAGTATTCAAATAAAATGACAGATAGGCAAATTAGTCGAAGCGAAGAACGCACCTGCTTCATACACGAGATCTCCATACATAATAAATTTAATTGAATCTCAGACTCATCCGCGCCTCGCGCCCTATTATAATTTCCTAAATATCCACCTTCTTGCGAACGGGTTAGGGCGTGAGGGGCCTTCGTCTTACCAACTTGAATCGGAGTGAAAGAGGGTTAAAAGGAGTTTTAGATGTACGAACGCTTTTGATCTTATTAATACCATAAAATAATGCTTTATAATCTTATTAAACGCGAGGTTAGCGCTCGATACGCACCCTTCTCGTGGCTTAAGCGCCCAAATATCGGTCTCGTCTTTTCAATTAAGCATTTCTCGAAATAATGTTTTAACGCAAAAACGTGAACTGAAACGCCCGATTATTTGAATACGTACATGATTTATAATGGATTCGAACTCTCCTTATAAAACCTTAAATAGTACTACTACATATAATAAACTCTCTTCTGATTTTTTAAATGGAGTCTTGAATTTTTCGCATATCCGTATTACGAGCTAAATTTTGAATGATTTAAAATAAGTTTAAACTAGTAATATAACGATTCTTTCATTCAAACGATAATAAATAGAAAATTACAATATAACTAATGATATGTATATTTACGAACAAAGAAACGAGTAGAGATAAGTCGGAACAAATGAATCAAATAAACTCCCGGCCGAAGCAGATAATCAAACACCTTGAACTCGAAAGTTAGTAGCTAAATGCTCGATGAACTGCTCTATAGTATTATGGTAATTTATCGCGCCAATTTATGGCTACAAAATATTCTCTTAAAGCTATAACAAACTTTGTCTTTGGAAAATTACAGAAGCGAATTCAAACGGTTCAGAAAAGTGTTTCAAGTATTATTTATACTTATTACACAATAATATTAATACATTCAAACACACATAAAGTAGCGTATGTACACACTATGAAAATAATATCTGATAGTGCTAAGCCTATTGTGTTCTAAGTTGTCCTTTAAATCGTATCAAGAGAATGTTCGCAATTAAACACCGAATTACGTACTTAGGCGGATTACTTGTGTCAGAGTTATCACGCGCAGGCGCCAGCTCTCGTAAATCTTGCACGAAGCTGAAGCAGACAATATCTGAGAGCAAATATGACCGCACTATTTAAAAACATAAAACAAAGACACGGATTAACGTATCACTCCGGGTAGGCGCTGACGCCGCTCAACGGACATGATTTATAAGCACAATCTGGATGTGTACCGCTTACATTTATTTACTTGAATTTGATTTGGCAACACGCAATGCAAACTGGAGGGAGTGACAGCTCGCTTGACGACGTAAACGCTGGCATTGTAGTGTGTAATCTAGAGATACGAACAGATCTCACTTGCATAACTGCCGAGCTAAACAAACTAGACAACAGAGCCGTAATCTGACAAGTTCTTTTATGATTGACTACTCGCTGATTAATATCACATCAAACATGCAGCTCTGGATATAACACTGAATAAATAATTGTGAAATTCAATGTAGAATATTAGAATTTTATAATTCCCAACAAGTCGTTTCTTCGATTCCAGTAGTGTTTGTTAAAAATGCCACAGTATCGGTATGATGTGTTTTCTAATCGAGTTACAGAGACGATGCCTTTTGAACCACTTAGGTCATGTTGGAACGCCGGCACTTTGTCGAAGACGAAGTGGGTGGATGCTAATTGTTAAGACGCCCTTCCCGCTCATTGTTTTAGAGCAAGTGATGATTGAAGTTTCGGCGGCGTAAGGCTGGAGTGATGTGCACTAACCACTGAGTAAACAGCTCGAACCGTCAGTACCCCGATCGCTTGCGCATGACACATACATTAACAGCCGACCTAATATTTTCATAATCTAATGGCGATGTTCTGTGAAACAATGCTTGTTGTTTATTCAAAAAATTATCTATGTATCTGTTACTGGTTAGACTGGCCTCTTAAAACCATCTAAAAATGTGGCGGAACCTTTTGTTTATATTTAATGTTCAATCGAATAGCGATCGAAAGTTTCAAATATAATTTTTCTGTTGCAGGTCACATTAGCTCAGATTTGTAGAGGACAAGATAGGACTCCGGGGCCTCATAATTTTCACGAACCATCTGAGGACATGCGAAGGAAGTTTGAATCGTGGTGGAGTGCTCAAGTATCCCCACGACCACCCCCTTTTAGTCCGCGTCGTTATCCTTCACCTGTACCAAAGAACCGTTCACCTACCCTGAGCACTATACCGGATCATTTGCATCCAGCATTACAAACAGTTCAAAACCAATACCCAACTCAGAAAACCAGAATGAGAACAAGCTTTGATCCAGAATTGGAGTTACCAAAGTTGCAACGTTGGTTTTCTGAAAATCAGCATCCAAGTCGACAACAAATACAACAATATGTGAGAGAGTTGAACAATTTAGAATCAAGACGTGGACGTAAACCTTTAGATGTAAACAATGTTGTATACTGGTTTAAAAATGCAAGAGCTGCTCAAAAACGAGCTGAACTTCGCAATATCGGAGGCTTAGGTTGTCACATTGGTGTAAATGGTTTTAACAGTAGAAGTCATAGTCCATCTAATGGCTCTATGATGGCCAGTAATGATAATTATGCTACGCAAGATCATAGTTCTATAAAAAGTCCTATGCAGATGTCTGGCAGCCCCGGTAGATATCCGATGTCAGTTATGTCTGAAGACAATTTATCGAATGCAGGATCTGATTTAGAAGATGATGGGGGTGATTTAAATCCGGATGATAGGCCTGAGAGTCCTGATGCTCCACTTTCCCTTATCACTACTAAGAAGAACAATAATGACCATGAGATGTCCAAAGAATCATTGAAACCACCTGACATTATAAAGGTAATTTATAGAATATCTTGGATTGTAGATAAATTAACATGATGTTATATAAAGAACTCTTCTTAAATAGTTTTTGTTTGTTTTCAGGTGCATGATATCAAACAAGAGCCACGTGATCTGACTAGGTCTGAACAAACGAACTCTCCTCAACGCTCTCCTGCAAAGAATAGTGATTGCTCTCACAATAATAATAACAATATTGAAGAAGAAAATGGAGTTGGAGACGAACACGATGTTGTTTCCGATGAAGACGTCGTTCAAGAACGTCATTATCGTCCTACATCACCGCACCTGGATCGTTTACCATTTCCTATGGTACCAAATCATCCAATGTTTGGTCACGGTATTATGTATATGAGTCAATATATGAGTGGGTTTCCGGGCGTTGGACCAGTTCCTGGGGAAGGTGCGAGTGGTTTGAACTTAGCTCTTGCTGGCGCTTCTGATGAAAGACGTAAGCGTAATCGCACTTTTATAGATCCTGTCTCCGAAGTACCCGTTCTGGAACAATGGTTTTCAATGAATACACATCCTTCGCACAACCTTATATTGAAGTATACGGAGGAGTTAAACAGAATGCCGTACAGGCAAAAGTTTCCGCGGTTGGAATCGAAAAATGTGCAATTTTGGTTCAAAAATAGACGGGCGAAGTGTAAAAGATTGAAGATGTCTTTATACGAGCCTTCTTCACCCAGCCATTATTCGCATCCTGGGCATCCTCACGCACTCGCGGAGAGGAAGATGGTTTAAACGAAATACGTAAATGGCACAGAATGCCTAGTAGTAAAATTCATGACGAGTGATCTTGAAGTTGTATTAACGCTTGTGATTAGAATCATATTCAACGTTTCTTATTTCAGCGTATGTGTTACGAAAGACTGAATACGAATCGTTTATGGTGTGCAGTGCCATGTTAGTATTAAAACAGGTCAGTTCGTCTGTACATAACGTATTATTAAATTGGTTTTAATTCTGAAATTGAAGTTAATTTTTCTCTAAAAGGGAATGATAAAAATAATCAAAGAATGTTTACGAGATTTCGTTAAATATTTCTGCTTACAAATTAAATTTGAAAACATTGATAGTTTAATGATCAGTTTTGAAAGAACACCCCACACATTATTAGAATGAATCTCATATACGAAACAGTTTTTTGATATGTACATAAATGATTTAATTTTAGATTTATTTATTGAACAGTACATTAGTTGTAAATTAAATTGTTAGTTAATACTCGTATGAATGGATTTTCTCACTAAAAGTTCCATTTAAATAATTCGTATCATTACTTAGACTCTGTATCTATAGAATAAGAGTAACTTTTAGAATGGTATTAAATGTTATTATAATATGTAATTAATGAGTCATTTATCATAGATATACGTACGTTAAAATTGTATTGCACATAGAGTAGGGAACATAAAATTATAGAGACTAAATTTTATTGAACTTAGTCTACTAAGAAGGCTGTAAAACTTGTATAACATCGGTGTTAATGGAGTCATCTTTGACGAGGCGAAAAGCTAATGGCCATTTATTACGCACATTCCTATGTAATATAATTCCTTCTTTCGTTATAGGTAATAATACTTCCTCAATCCAAATATTGGTTAGTGTTATACAATTTAGATACTATTGCCGAACTCAATACTTTACATGGATTCCATATCTGAGATATTGTCTCCCGCCGCAATAATCTTAGTATTGCTTTAATTCATATTAACTTTAAATGGCAATTGATTAAGAATATCATATAAGACGTTAGCGCTGCTCCTGCAATTCATGGCTTTATGGCAAATTGGAAATTCAGATTTTGACTAATACTAAAACAACGGTTCTCTATTAAGGTAACGGCATTAAGAAAGCTGTAGTAGAAGAGGGGTTTTAAGTTAGGCGGCAGCACGCAACCTGGATTCATCGTGCCGGCAATACGAAGATTTTTTTTTTAAAGAATACTAGCAATGCTATTTATTAAGAACATTACTAATATTCCTGTTAACCCTCCAACTAAGCTTACAACTTGTACCTGGAGTGGTTCAAGACAATAGTCGAATGGCGGGCTCGAACATACGACGTCATGTTTCGTAGTCCGCACCATTTGGCTATTGGCGATTGTTACTTGCAATTAAAGTGCTGATTTACCACGTCGGTCGAAAAAATATCTTCAGGAAGCCTAGTGCATGGTTCACATCACAGTACACTTGGTGCTCACCTGATAGGGCGGCATCAGAACCACATATAATTAATAATTAATGAATAAAATTAATGAAACATTTGAAATTTTGCGTAACATTATGACACAATAA
Organism: Bhutanitis thaidina; assembly: GCA_029286595.1. Taxonomy (NCBI): domain Eukaryota; kingdom Metazoa; phylum Arthropoda; class Insecta; order Lepidoptera; family Papilionidae; genus Bhutanitis; species Bhutanitis thaidina. The sequence goes on from JAGSMS010000011.1 coordinate 6,376,347, forward strand.
CTGTAGGTTATCGCGTAGGGAGACAACAGGCCATAGAAAGATACGCTACGCTATAACAGTATTTACGCATTTACTCATCGAGGCTGTAATACAAAAACTTCGACTATTGTTTTGTAGTTTTTAACATTCATTATTAGATATATTTCCACTTGGATTGTTTTGTTGTTTCCACGTTATGCTTGTTTTGTGAAGCTGTGATGATATTTCCAAATAATGTAAATATTTTATTAATGTTAATTAAGGTTTCTATTGTAACTTGTCACTAGGCTCACACGAACAATTAAGCATTTACTGCTTAGATAATGGAGAATAATTGGCTAAATGTTTATTCCATTCAATTATAAACGAAAGATTAAATGAATATAATATCTGAGATTTAAATTTGTTTATCTTTTTATTTATTAATCCCAAACTTTTTAATAATTTAAATCAGCTACTCAATCTAATAAGCTTATAGAATAATTGTTTATATAATATTATGTACTGAACCCGTTTGCTGAAGCTTTGGTTTGGCAAATTCGGGTTTGGGTTTTCCACACTGCCACAGCGCGCGTTTACAATGAAAAGAAAAATAGTAACAAGTCGTGACACAATAGTTGTTAGTATTAGCATAAGAAAAACAACAGTGAAATTTATTTTCTACGTTCATTTTAAATAATATCAACGAATTAAAAAAAAAGCGACCTTGTACAGGCTGCAAGTCATCGATAATTCTTGACGTGTTGAAATAATAGAAGTTTCATTGTTGACATGTAGGGATTCAACAGGTATATCATATACACATATATATATATATGACTTTTTATTGACATATATTTTACCGTATGGCTTCTACATATCCTTCTCATGAGTTTCGTTAGAAGCGACTAGGAGAAAAGTTTTAAAAACATGGAACTAGGTATACACTGGATTAATCTAGGTGACAAAGTCCGACAAGACAAGGTAATCCAGTCATGTTCTTTCTCCCGGAGAGGCGAAGAGTTGGATGCCGAAGCGTGTTTGGCTGCACCAATTTATATATTATCCTCTGCCACTAAGCAGTCGATTGCTAGGCACAGACTTCTTCCAAGCTTCTCCGTAAGTGTCTATTGAAATAATATCAACGAATTTAAAAAAATGCCACCTTGTACAGGCTCCAAGTCATCGATAATTTTGAAATAATAGAAATTTCATTGTTGATATGGAAGGATTCAACAGGTATATCATATACACACATATGTATACACATATATATATGTGTATATGCATTTTTTTAAATAAAATATTCATTTTTTTTTTTTTTTTTAATAATATTCAAAATTATATTTACATATTATTTTATAAAACAAAACCACAGATACAATTATACGGCGAAATTTTACTCACAGGAAGTCTTTACTTTTTTAACGAGAGCTTACGTACTATAAACGTTTCAAATATATTTTATTTGAAATAACACAACGTAATGAACAGCCTTCAAAAAAGCAATATGTCTATAGATTTATCAGCATAGATCGATTTGGCCTGGAACATAGACAGTTGCTAAAGGAAGCAACCGACCGGAGACGCTTGGAGGACCCAAATCACTTGTCAAACTTCAAGTCTTCGTGCAATCGTCGATATCTGCAGACATCTTTGACGCGTCTTCGGTCTTCACTCGATTTTCGTGAATGACCGGAGGCATTTCGGCTGAGACGGAAATACAAACTTAAGTACTCAATTTACTATTAGTTTTGAGAATGTTATTTTATGATATAGTTAAGGTTTTCCTATCGTAACTTTTGTTGCTAAATATTTTCTAATTTAAATTAATATTTATGACTGGTTACTGAGAGCAAAAGCATTGCCTATTTTAGGTACCAGCTGCTCAACTTATAATTGTGATTGTATTATAAACGATAATATATGTAATTTATATTTTCATAACGAATAAAGAAGTATGTGATTTCATTTGAAAAAAGTATTGGGTAAAATATTATGTTTTCAAAATAAAAAATAAAATGAACTGCGAAATTTTACTAGAATATTAGTAAAGTTAGCATTTCTTTAAATATGTGACCCTGGATCCTAACCTTCGGTCGATGGAATCGTTTAAGTTTTTCACTTGATAAATGAAGTTGAGGAGCAGAAACCTTTGTGTCATCAAGAAATATACCGGAAGAACTTACGCATCAATATAATAACAATTACCTTTTTCTTATTTTTATATAAGTTTAAATCCTTTTGAATTATACTCAAATTTACCACGAGATAATTAAAAAAATTGAGTAGTATACTCATCTACATCATAGAGAATGTGAGGTAATAACCACGTTTTGCAGCGAATTGGCGACCGCAGTATCAAACATACTAATTGAATTCTAAACTAATTGAACACGATCATTGTCAATGTCGAACGAACTCAATTAACTGAAATGTCTGAAAAATCTTTAGGCGGAAAAACCACAATAAACACAGCATCCTCATATTCAATTTAATTCAATAACCTTTATTAACTAAAATAATCATAATTACATTACAATTTGATTTACATAATAAAAAAATATTATTAAACAAGTAAGTACTATTATATATTAATATTATATTACGTGTTATTGTATATTTCATTACTTATTATTCTTATTTCTGTCACATTTAATATTTAGTTATATTTAATATTCACTACTTAATTATTTTTATATTTTCGATCCTAACAGTGTACTTAACACTATAGGCCTCCTCCATAAACTGCTATTCCATTCCATGCCTTCCTTATCCAAGATCGTCGTCACTTTCCTTCCATCTTGACGTCGTGTTTTTAATATACTAAACATTATTATGTAGTTTACAAAGTCTCGACATGTTGAAACAATTGAAATTCTCTTATGACACGAGAAGGGTTAAAGGCCTTAATGTATTTACAACAAAAATATTACGATCACAACAAATTTTCGTAAAGTATCTAATTACCACGCCTATAAATCAAAGCATTGAGAATAGGAGTATCATACCCCAATAAACATAACAAAGTGCAGTAAAAACAAAGGTACAGAAACGATCGAGAGTACATTGTACCTAATATGGATTAAGCCAATTAAAGAGAGATTTGCGCGTCGCTTCTCAGACCATTTTCTTTGATTCGAGAAGACGTGTCTGCGATTCTTATCCAGTCATGAGCTTACTCCTTCGTGTCATATTTTTTATTATTTCCGTTTTAATGCACATTATGAAATTAATACAGTGTTTTAAATTGATTTTCAACCGACTTCAAAAAAGGAGCCTTACCAATTATTCATATGCATTTTCATTCACCAATTTCGATGATTCTTTATTGAATAGGCCTCCTGGGTAGTCAACATTTGAATCATTTGAAGAAAATATTCCACTCTTCAGAATATTGGAATACTTTATTGAATAGAAAAATGGGGTTGAAAAATTCTTAATATCTTTTTTTTAAATTCACTTGTTAATTGTAGGATTAATTTATATTATTATTTAAAAATTACGCGGTGATTGTTTTTTCTTTACATTATGCCTTTGTTAAGTATTAACTTTCTTGCACGTATTACATTACTTCGAATTGTGATTATTGTATCAATAAATAATATTTGTAATATAACTTGAAATTTAAAAATAAACTGTAATCTATCCTGCGTTAAACGATTTTATTTCAAACGCACGCTTCTTGTCGTCTATTTTGCTAATATAAAAACCACAGGCGCTTTAAGTGAAAAATATTATATAGTTAAAATATATTCAGGCGTTACGGTTAGGAAATCCAACACAAAAATAATGGAAGCAATGGAAACTTTGATTAGTTTATTATTATTTCATGTATTTAAAGAAAAACTTAGTTTCAATACATATAGCATAGCATAGTGAATAATATAATAGAATGTGTTTCATTTAAAGTACGTACATAATCTGTACAGTCTAACAGAGTGTATAATATAAAATCCATAAAGGGAATGAAATTATAAGCGTTACGCTTATAATTTCGGTACACCCAGTATTTGATAATTGGACAACTTACACACTGCTTACAACTTATAACAAACAGCGATAGTCTTCAGAATAGTGCTGTCGCTGCCTGGCACTCTGCCCTATAGAGTAAATGTAAGGAGAGATTTAAATAAAACAATTGAAAAGAAGCAAAAGGAAATATAATGTATTTTAAAAAATATGTAATAATGAAAAAAATATGTACAAAAGTTAAAATAAATTAGGCAATACTATCATTGCTACTTATACTTTTAATACTAATATTTTAGATGTTTTCATGATCAAATTTACCGTATTTTTATATCTGTATATCAACTGCACCTCTAATACAAGCCGTCAATTTCGATTATATATTTTTGCAATGGGTACTACTTAAACTTTTTATTTATTTAAAAGTTGAATAAACATCTAATACCTAATAGCTAGATTAATTAGATAAAATCCATAAATATGAAAAAAGCCGGTCATGTTTAATATCAGCGAAACCATTAAGGTTTTAATCTAAACAAACTGCCGTGGCGCTACGAGTGAAGCCGGGCATTTATGTTAGTTAACCGTGGATTATGACATGCCATGTAATAAAGTAATTTATTACTCACTTATTTACGCCTGTGGAGGTCTCCAGTAACTTGAAAATTTCTTACGTTTAGCTTTTAATAAGTTCTCATGTATGTATATATTTTAATCGACTTTTCGCTTTGCCTTTGCGTTGCCTTTCTACAACATTTGGTTCACAGCGGTTGACAATTCTGCGTGCTACATGATCGGCACATGGCTCCTTAAGATAGCCTGCTTATTACTGCCATCTAAATATAATCTCTTTGGGAGAGGACTATGTTCAATAATGAACATATGCAGGTTGTTATAGAGGATGAAAGATTCTCTTACGCACGCCACTGACTAAGCCTTTTTCTAATATCTTTCAATCTATTATGGGTGTGAGAGGGAATTTACCATCTTTTTTTCATATTATATTAACCTCTGACGGTTGACAATTCATCTGAATTTACCGAACACAAATCCCACAGACTAGTAATGGGAAGCAGCATTACTGGTGCGAGAGTTGCGGCACTACGCTCACCAACCCTTGCTTACCCAGCGTGGTGAGTTCGCAACCCAGCGCCCGTAGCTTTCAGGAGTATTTAAGATAATATTTACAAAACATTAAAAATCCATAACCAAATAAACGAAATTTTGTGTTTTGTGTTACGCCGTAAATAATCTGTCATGAAATTCAAACAAATGTTCAAAACAAGCGTTATAATTTTCTTGACGTGTTGAAACCAGAGGAGTTCTATTGTTATGACTACAAAACATTGTATATATTATACAGGATACAGAAAATAGCTCTGTCTCTCTTTAATAAAAAGAAATCTCTCAACTATGATAAAGACTAAAACAAGTGAACATTCGTGAGATAAGCGTTAAAAAATTTTAATCAGTATGTATTTTTAACAACATTAAAAATACTTCTAAACAATTAACAAAGATAAATGAATAAACAAAAACAACATGGTTACGGACAAGAAAAGGAAACGAGCTGTACCGACATTAGACAACATCCTTGGCTCACGACAATAAAACTCTTAAGCCCATTGCCTAGCGAGGAAGATTTACTCCAGCAACTTAATACACCCTAATATCGCAGCCTTAGGCCCTCTCTCCAAATCAGATGATGCTTTTATAAAGCTATAGTGACACGATACTTTACCGTTTGATGAAACGTAAGATAGAATATAAATCTTTTTTTTTTAACTAAGCGACAAACGAGTTCACGCCTCTTCTGTAGTATTGTATAAGTCCAATGTTCATTAAAAAAATAAAAGTCGCAACTATGGTTGCCTCCGAGGGTTATGATGGAAAAACTCTTTGCAATAAATTAGGTGTCAACATTTACTGCTACGCTGTATTCTGTAAAACAAGGTCCTACCCCAGTGGATACAAAGTCTGCCGCAAAGCATCAGATTGCTTAAGCTTAAGGAGTTTTACGTAATATCATTATCAACCCGTAAAAACTACACTACTGAATAGTACCTTTCCTCCAAGAATTTTGGTCTGGTAGTCTTGATATACTCGTTGTTATTTTGCTATTGGTCAGAAATCAGTAGATTTTCCTACGCCACCTAACGCGAATCTTACGCAATTCTGTTAGAAGTATGTTTTCTTTTAAACATGAATTTTTTCATCAGAAAGAATATGACGAGTACGTACATAGAGGTCCCATGTAAATTTAGTGATAAAGAAGTGGGTATTATGATTAAATACTACATTAACCTATTTTAATCCACAACAGAACAAAAGCCTTCTCAAGAAAGCGCTAGCAAACGGCGGCCTACATGTTTCTTGGAAGGTTTGCCCATACTCACCACGCTGGGCAAACGGGTTATTGAAAGTAGTGCTGGCACCAGTTATGTTGCTCCCCATCATTAGTTAGTGGGGTTTGGGTTGGGTAATTACACCATTAATCAATCGCCAAAACTTCGTTTGTTTGCTAGCAGGGTGCTCAATTTGTAGGTCAGGTTTGTATTTAATGAAAAAGGTAGCACATTTTTCTTTACACCTCTTACGATTAAATAATCACCTAAATTTATCTTAGGGAGAATTTCGTCATATTATGTTATCGCTTTCAGAGTGATAGTAGCCCTTACAGCCTATCTTGCGGGACGCGCCTGCCCGTCCGAGCCTTAGTTATGATATAACAAGGAGCCAGCTAAGCCGTAGCTTACGGTAGATTTTATTAATTGACATGACATTTTTTGGTCCTCGATGGAAACGAGGAATAGAAGAAGGTTTTAACTTTATGAAATTGCGAGAATTCAAACATTTTATGTTGTATGTTGGCGAAGTAAACATCTAGTAGAAGAAGTATGTACATATTTTTTTAGCTTATTTAAATTAATTTCAGCGGCGAAAGCGGACGCCATGGCTACAGTTAAAAATCAAATGTAATGCGACTGTTTTGCTGTCTGGTATCAGCGTTGGAATCTGCTACTCGTTTTCTTTCCGTGGGTATCGTAAAATGAAAGAGAAAACCCTTGAAAACCTTAACGCTATCTGACAGTAAACCACTTCTGACGTGCTCTAAATGTGGGTTCCGGTAGCCCTGTTTACAATAAACTGGATATCATCAATCGGAAGTCTCTTCTTCCGGCTTTGGGTGACATATGATCAGATGAATGAGCTAAATATATTGTTAATGCATTATACGAAAATAACTACCTCAGGAGTTTCTCACCCTTAGAAATCTCATTAAGAACGAAATTTATATTTCTTAAATCGTGTCAGTTGCGACAGTATTAGTCCATCTAACATGTTGAACGAACAAAAAAGAATACTAGTCTTGGAAGAATGGAAGTTCGTTCAACATCATTGAACTGTTAAATATTGTTTTCTATAGACGGAAAACATCCCCGTTTTTTCCTGCGGGGGAAGAGGTACTCATTTTACATAACACTAGCTTTCCGCTCGAAACTTGTTCCGCCTTGATTTCGAAACATATCATATCGGACATCTTAACCTAACATCTCTTTTTTAACTATTTTTGAGGGGTTCCCTTTTGGAGCTAAGATGACCAGACTAGTCGGCTTCTGGAGCTCGGCTGAGATCAAGCGTAAACTAACCGTGAGAGAAGCAATCCTCCCTCAAGTCGATCATGGTCCGTTTCAGCGACTGCCCTTGTGTTTTATTGATCATATTTTTTTTTATGAGAAAGGCGGCAATCGAGCAAGCGGTTCACCTGATGGTAAGTGATTACCGTCGCCCACGTACATCTGCAATATTAGAGGTGTTGCAGTTGCGTTGCCGGCCTTTAAGGATATTTCGGAGATGGAAGGGAGGACGAGGAGGGGGATGGGCCTCCGAATACCTCACTCACCTAGCGAAACGCAGAAGCATAAGATGCCTATACTTCACGCCGGTATTCTGCGAGGTAGTGGTACCAAACCGGTCGAGCTGGCCCATTCGAGCAGCAAAAGCCGCCGCTTGGCTCTACCACGTTTAAATCATCATCATTTCAGCCTATCACAAGTCCACTGCTGAATATAGGTCTCACCTAAAGATTGCTACACAGCACGATCCTGAGCCACCTGCATCCATAGACTTCCCGTAACAGTGCAGGTCGTCAGTCCATCTTGATGGCCATGGCAAAATGCAACTTGAGATATGGTATTCTTGAAATAAAAGTCTTCCATTGTACAATTTTGGCAGACTAAAAGTGCTTAACTACCATACAGTTACAGTTACTCTGACCTTAAAAATGAGTGGCTTACGTGGCAACGACTGCGTGACTTAGAGGTAAGGGGACCTGACTGCTAACCCATGAGTTCGAATCCTAGCCGAAGCCAATATTAGTGCAAAAACTGAAATTGTTGATTTCGGCTCTGATTGTGTTGTGTGCGTCTCGTGTATCAGACACAGCATCTGAACCTTCCTCTATCTGATCGCATATCTCGACACGTCAGATACGGGAAGTTAAGAATAAGTGAGTGTCCCAGAGTTTGCGTTTACACTTACGTCACTATAACTGTCAACTGCGCAATAGATAATTACTGATGGTATGCGGAAGTGGTCTCCGGCCCGAAATGGAACATAAGTACTTGATGGACTCATGTTCACACATCATCAAAAATTTGTGTATACAGTGGAAAGCCAGAGAGGTCATCGGTTTGCTTATTCATAAATTGCGGTTGTTTTATCGTTTTTTTTCGTAACAAGATTTCCCTCCAACACAACAGTTCTTTGAGCTCCTTCTTATTGTTACTTATATCAGGATATATTTTAGCAGTTAGATCAGATAAAGAGGTAATTACTGTGCCTAAGTTTAAAGACACCATTATTTTCCTTACCTCTAATCTTCGTAATTTAATAACCTTGTCTTCGTAATTTCCCATCGCCTTGTAACATCTAAGCAAAAAGCTCAGCGTTTTCATCACACCTTCAGTAAACTCTTAGAGTGAAAGTTTCTAGAAATATAGCCACAAATTATACGTCTTCAAGCAATATTTTACCTCATTTGTCCATGTTTGCCGAAAATATCCACATTATACGATCTTTGCATATTCTGGATCCTATTGTAGATTTATGGCGAATGTTTTACCGGTGCCCCACGTGCATAGTATTTAATTTTTCCACCTTTTATGAGACAACCCGAACTCGATAGGAACTTTTTAGTTATCTATACATATCAATGTAGTATTTAAAATACAGCGAACACCACCTCTCAGTATGTGGCCGTCAGTATTAAATATAAAAATTATTTTGGAAAAAAAAAATTAGGTATAGTCGTCATTCAGCTGAACCCGCTCAAGCTTATAAGATGAACTCATATAAAAAAAATATCCTTAAGATAACTTTAGCTGATTTTTCAAAATATTGAAAAACGTCATTCCTTATTTTCATTCAAACCAGCAGGCTTAATTCCAATTTTCACTAAAAATTGCAGTTTCCATATAAACTGCGACCCCCTATTTTAGCCACTTATAAGACTTTTCAATAATTTCTGTCATATGTAACTGAAACGCCAAAGACCTATTTTTTTTTTAATTTACCTTCTAAACTAAAGGAATTTCGTAAAAACTTAGAACAATGTTTAATAAAAAAATGTAATACTAAAATACTGAAATAAACTTTCATCGTTTAAACGAAATGCTTATATGAATTTACCTTCAGAAATGACAGATTTTAATAAAAACGTACATGCTGTTTTAAAATCATCCCATCTTGAAAAACAGTGAAACACGTCGTTCTTATTTCCAAAAATCTTGGGATACATATATCTTAATTTATAACCCAGAAGCCAATTATTAAATATTTTATTAAAATAAGTATATTTTATGCAGTGATCACTTTCAGTTTCACAGTTGAGTAATTGCATGGCCTTGTCCAAGTCACATATATAGGTCTTTCAAACAGAAACAGCCTTGTTGCGTGTCAACTCCTACATAAATCTTACTTGCAGATATTTAAATAACTAAACCTTAACATTAAATTACATACTAGGTTAATATTGTTATTTATTAATGGTTACGCCTTGCTTGCTCCAAAGATGTAAAACAGAGAAACTCTAAATGCCCAATGTTGGACCAAGGCCTCCTCTCAAATATTTTAAAAGGGATTGGAGCCGGGAAGGCTCCGACATGCTGCTCCAGTGTAGGTCGGTGAATTTCTCATGCCCACAAAATAATAATTTAATTATTTCTCCGACATGCAGGTTTTCATTCATCGCCAAGCACGTGATACATTCATCATCAACCATATTTAAGAACCATAGGGCCTCTCCCCCCTTCCATTATCCCCACCGTCCACCAAAAATTCTTAGAGGCCGACAACGCACCTGCAGGTCCGCTGGTGTTGCTAGTTTGTGTGGGCGACGGTAATCACTTACCATCAGGTGAGCCGCTCGCTCGTTTACCTCGTTTCCTATAAAACAAAAATATGTAAATGTTATTTTATTTTAAAGGAATCGGTACATTTGTTCATAAAATTATTTTAACGTTATGATTAAAAGTTAAATCAACATTAAGAGTCATAAAAACAATTCGGTATCATTCCAATGAAACGAAATAACCTTAAGCTTACTTTTCTTTAATAATAACAGTGATTCGGTCTCTCATAACTCAAAGTTGATCCTTACATTGACTTAAGAAGATGAACCTTCCCCGGATATGTAGCTCTCATTTTCGAAACGACCTCGCTCTCTAATAACTGCACGTACCTATTTGATATCTTCCCACAAACTATATAATAATCTGAACTTTTAATATATTATTTTTATTAAGTTACTTGTTTTGTACTGGTTTTGTTCATTCCTTTTTTTCAACTATATGTCTAATTTCAGGCTTTCTGACTTTTTTCTTCTATCTTTGAATTTAGTTCGCAACTCACTCGTACTAATTACTTTTATTTATCTATCTGTGCCTTTCCTAACGCATTTTACGATATGTGTTTTTGTACTAAATTAATACATAATAAACTCCTTACTATCGAGAAGTTTAGTATTATTTAGATCCCATTAATCACCGGTGTGGCTATAAATATTTTCCAGTTGCTTGAAGGTTTTTGATTTTATAATTGAAAACTGAAGTATCCATACTCCGTACGTTGTTTGTACTATGCCGTACAAGCCGTCGCGGCCGGTGTAATCTCAAATCTCCCGCCGCCAATTTATTTTCATTAGCGATCATCCTCGGTTAATTTTATTCCCTACTTACCCTGCCAAGGATCGGAAGATTTCGGGCAATGTTTCTATGGAGTGGGAAGGTTTTTTAATATGTTTTTAACGTTTTCAGAATATACATATAACTGATTATATATAAATTAGAGCTTTCTCTCTCTCTCTCGTATGTACTTATTGTAGTATATCAATCTGAAATCTGGATCACGGATTCGGATTCACTATGAAAGTCTGGGTTTAGTGGACTCACCAAATCCACTAGAATGGTTCTTCTTGGTTTATCATGTGAGCGTGGCTCTACGTCTAGATACTAAATAGCACATATAATAATGTCTATTATACACGTATATTGCCATGTGGAATCAGCGTAAGAATCTACCACCTCTTTTCTTCCCGTGGTTATCGTAAGAGGCGACCTTAGTTCCTTAGAAAAAGCCTTGAAAATTGCAAATGACACCGATAGATGGTGGTATAAACATTTTGAAAAATACCAAACAAAAATGAAGCAGACCGCTGACGTGCAGCAGGGTCCGGCGGCCGCGGTGCTTGGTACTGCGATCGCTAATCCTCTAGCCTAACGAGGCCTTTATCGCAAATCCTCCTTATGGTAGAGGCTACGTCCTGCAGTGGACTATTCGCAGACTTTTAAGATAAGATAAACATCAACATCGATCTTTGATTAATATACATATATCAATGTATACAAGTATAATTTAATGGAGTTTGTATATAGAGAATGGAATTGACATAAAAATAATAAGTAAGTAAGCGACTTCCATACTTGCGAACTTCACTTCCTATCCTGAGCCACAATGTCTGCGAGCTGCTTAATTCATTTTCACAGGATAATATTATTTTTTTACTCCCTCTCGCGTTTTGTGACGTTGAACCGCGGCTTATTTTTTATTCATTGCGTTGGCCGCCAATCGGGGTGAGCTATTCAATTATCCATCTCTTGCTTATTATTGAATGAAATGCTAATCAACTTGATCAGTTTGTCATTTTGAAATATAATATTATTAAATATTTATTGCTTTTCCATAATAATTTGTTTAATTTGGAAAATTTATCGTCTATGTCGAGAATCAACTGGTTTCGTATAACTTATTTGGAATTGTAGCAACTTAGACGTGTTACTACAACAGATATTTAATTATTATGACTCGATTAGGGTTATCACTTATATTTAGGTTAGGCTTACGATTTTATTAGTAGAAGTTTTAATAGTCAGGTGTAAATGTATTTCCGCTATGTCCACCCCACACTTTTTTAATAGCAGATTTTGTTTATTAATATTTAAAGAAGTGACTACAAAAATCTTAAATAATGTAATTGAAAGTCATAAATAAATTCAACCAAACTTTATAGCACGACAAAATAAATGTTTTTGGATAATGATATCAAGTGGATTCAAACTAATACATTTAAACAATAGTGACAGTATCGCAAATACGAGTCGGAGTTCACAAATGTGTTTTATTCTCATCTAAATCTGTGCTCGAATTAATTTGTCGCGTCGCGCAAAATTAACGCATGAGTAACGTCGCACACCCTGACATCTCGCTAAATCGCACTTATGCATCTCTCTAGCAGGAATTACACAGAGTAGTCAATATCCAGAAAGTTTATTGCTTTTATACATGTCTCTTAAATAATTGTATAAGACGTTAGTAGTTTTGATGAAGACTATTATTAAATAGTCATTAGTCCCATACAATATCTCTGTACGATACATGTACATTAATTGTAAATTACACACTGTAAGTAAGTAAGTAATTAACTGATGAAGGTCAAGCGTTCATAATTCCACTGATGAGAAGCAGAATCAGTAGCGAAAAGGAATCGGTACAGTGCACAGCGACCCACTCCCTAACTTCATTGCAATTTATCAGAAAATTGTATGATCAGCTGTGGACTAACGCCTGTATTCACAAACGTTAACGTAAGGTTTCACAATAAGCGCGAACGCATAAGGATTCAAAAAGTTATACGAATGAGTAATGCCTTATTTTACACAGTGGTTAAGACCTATATATTTTAATTTAGTTTTTCTTAATTATTATCTTATCTTCTCATATATTATAAAAACATGAATTATCAAAATTACACATATAATATTTATTAAATCTAAATCTTACATGTTACAACAACTCTATGCAGGTTTTGTTAAATTTCTACCGCCCTGTGTTTGCAGCGGCCTCAGGTGAAAAGATCCCACGCTCACCCACCGTCTGCATTGCTAGCTTAACTGTTTACTGTTACCACCACAAGCGCAATGGGGACGTATATCATACTATGTATGCTGTAAAATAATTTGTGTGTGGAACGAATTTTGAAAAAAAAAATCTTAACAAATTAGTCTAATTGCCGTAGTCAGAGATCTTATACAGTAATTTAAGCAACTTCTTATTGATATAACAAACATGAAGCTGTCAATAATGTAAGCTTTTTATAATATTTGCTAATGATATAATTGCCGTATCTATACGAATACGTAAGAATTAGAATCTATAGTTGGGCGGTTCATATTAAATAAAATATTTGTAGTAGTAATTACTATACCACCACTTTCTCCAAATGCCGAACGTGAGGTGAAAGTTGCTGGCCAACAAATGAGGCATCCGAAATCCAAATATCCATCGGAATTTACCGAACACAAATCCCACAGACTAGTAATGGGAAGCAGCATTACTGGCACGAGAGTACCGGCGCTACGCTCACCGACCCGCTTGCTCGGCGTGGTCAGTATGGGAAAACCTTCCAAGAAAAATATGGAGGCCTTTGCTCGTGCTTTTTTGAAGATAGATATTTTCATAGAAACAATAAGGGTCTACATTTATATGTTATGTCTACATTTATATTTATGTGTTTTATACCTTTATAGGTAGCAGCAATAATAAAATAGTCGATAATTTAAAACTTTTCTGCAACTATTTAAATGCGCATAAGTTTCCGTGTGCTATCATTGCTGCTGAACATAGGCCTCCCTCAAAAATTGCCACAAGCACGGTACTAGGCCTTCTGCATCCATCGATTTCCCGCAATACTGCGAAGGACTTCGGGGGTCGCAAGGGCTGGCCCATTCGAGCAGCAGCAATTTCGCCATTTGGCTCTACCAAGTATAAAATTGCCTGTACGTGGCTGTCACTTGAGAACCCTTCTTCCCCAACGAGTTCTGCGAGCTGATCCTTACGGCTATATCGGTCGTCCTTGTTCTGCTGCGGATATCAACATTGCAGAATATAATGCTATAAAATAAGTTATTACTAATATATAGCATATGTTTCTTATTTCTTAGTTATCGATTGGTTGATTATTTATCTAAGCAATGTACAGCTTGTAAAAATAATTACAATTTATTTGTAAACATTTCATTTACAACCGGTATTTTATGGTCCCTCGAAACAAAACAAGTTAATTTTTAACGAGGCCTCATCAAAATTGTTTAATTACATCCCAAAGGGGCAGTGAGCTAAACGCGATACGGGGTGGCGACTAATCAAGCGTTTTGGGAGGACGGCACTTACTTTGACAATAAAGACGTCCCCAATGGTGGTGAAAGACAACTTCAGGAAATTAGCTCTTTTAAAAATCTCTCCCCTTACATTTGTGTCAGCGAGGTGTCAACCGTAACGCGATTATCATGACTCGAGGACACGTACTGTTTAAAACTCTTGGGCAATTCTATTGATAATTTTTTCGTTGTTTTTCTCAATTGAATTACTTTTATGTGGATAAATTTAGGGAATGATATGAAATCACAGCGGATCTTTTTGTTTTTATATAGAGCCCCCCTCTTTTAATTATTCATTTAAGCAGAAAATAAGACATATAACAAGGCCACGCAATTTACTGTTTTCTTATAACAATAGTTTTTTTTTATTTCACTTTTTTCTTTCATTTGTCCCCAGGTAGGTTTATGAATATGACATGAGATATATATATTACATGAATATCATATATATGATGTTGTGTTATATATGTATAAAAACTAAATTGCAGAGATTTTTAGTAATGTTCTACACTTGTTTTTAACGCTATTAATATAAATAAGTAAAAGAATTGTAACGGAAACTGAAAAAAATGAAATATACTCAATAAAGAGGCGGAAGTGGACAGCGGCAGCTAACGCGCGGTTTATGCCCCAGATAAGGCGAGAAAACGCAAATGAATTCCGATGCATCTACGACTACATATCGTCACCGGCATCTAAATTGTTAAAGTCAAACATAAAAGCAAACATTTTTGTTGATATATGGAGTTGTGAGTTACCACATGAATGTTACATGGGTTAAACGCTTGTATGCAAAATAATAATATAAATATTTTAGTGATGACTTCCATCGATATTCAGAGCATATGAGTTCATACTGCGAGATTATACACAAATTGATAGTAGTAGTAGATAATAGTAGCGATAGTACAAAGAGCCATTTTCAATATTGATCTCGTTAATTGAAATCTTTTTAAAATTATTGTGTTGGTTCAAGTAAGTTGTCTCAAGACAGTTTGTCTATATATTTATAGAAAGTATTATGTAAAACACATCTTTCTTGACATTCTCATCAGCCTATAAATACATCATAGATGGATATGCTTCATTCAAAAAAGGAATATCTCTTTTATATAGGAATATCGCACTATCAGGAGTCTTTTCCACTATACCAGAAAAAATTCTTTAAAAATTCCCTGTAACATCATTCCGCGATAAAATCATACTATGTTATTTTTTAACGTACGTTTATGGATGTGAAAAATAACACGGTATGATTTTATCACAGTGAATTTTTGTGAAATGGTTAATTAATTTTATTTTTAACTAAGTGAAACGAAGATGACGACGGTCAGCAGTACCACGAGTGTGAGATTTTTAACGCTAAATATTTGCAAGTTTCCTGAGCCGTCTGATAGGAGTGCTTTTTTATTTTCATACGAATTTTTAGTAATAAACGTGGTCCGTAGTAATATTCGAAACACACTCAGGGTACTGATGGTAAGTGACATGTCTGAATAGAGTAGAGTAACATCTCTAGTGAAAGGGTACAGACACTGCAGCAGCAACCTGGTGCACGCTGGGTAAGTGTGGCAAAACTTTAAGCTAGCCTATGCTGACGATTTCTTGGAGATTACCGATTTACTTATATTCAGCAGTGGCATTGGTAGTGAAGACTGAAAGTACCAAATATAGCACTCTTTGGTTTCCAAACTCAGACCTTGTACTTACAAAATCGGATACGTCCACGATACGTCCGCGTACGATCCATGTAATTCATCTATGTAGATGCAACTCGGACCAAATAATCAGTAAACATAAACACTCTTCTTTTATTCCTTATCAGCCTGTATAAATCCACTGATGCACATAGGCCTTTCTATAATGGAAGATTTTCCTACATACACCACGCACAGCAGGCAAGTAGTATGGCTCACCCACGCCGCCGGTACCCACGCGCTAGAGATGCTACTCCCCAGTCTGTGCGATTTAGATTAAGCATATTCGGATAGATTTTCTGCCATCGGTCGGTCGCCACAGCCTCGTCCGTTAGTCAGAAGGGCAAATTATCCGTAAACATTTTCTTTTAAACTTTGGATTTAATTTTTGTTAAAAACACATGTAATTATACTATATACGTGGATAAATGTTTTTGTTAAGTAAGTTGTAAAGTGCTACGTCTAACACAGAAAATTCAATAAAAAGCTAAAAGCCAATCTTATCTCGGCAAGAGGAAATTAAGAAACAGCGTCGGGCATCTGACACGGGCGCTCTTTGGAGATCTGTCCGTAGTGACGGACTTTGATCAACACGATGTCGATATTTTTAGGCTCTATATAACTCCAATACTTCATTAGAAAAAGATATCTTAAGTTAAATTGAATATTACTAACAATAAAGTTACTTATTATTTTAGATTGCACAGTAGAGGGTTGCAACAAATGTTTCATTCATAACATTTTTTTTTTCACAGAATAACATGTTAGAAACTAACCGAAAATTTAAACCGTATAATGTTGAATGGAGTTAAAGGGGAATTATACTATCCCTTACATGGTACAGCCATTGAATATGCATCCAAATTTTCCTAACTAGAATCCTACAAACACTCGTGCGGGGGCCGGCAATGCGCTCGCCAACTCATTTGCCTTGCACGACCGTATTTTATATACAAATTCAAGATATTTTTTTATCATAGTTTATTTACATTTGATTATAGCATATATGCCATTTTATCCGATAACTTGTTGCCATTTTGTAGTTTGTAAAATATTCCCATTGCTGTAGAAATTTTGGGACTTCCGATCAAAAACTGCGACAATTAATTTTGACAGTCCTTTCTTGATGTTAACCTAACACCAAATAAAGAATTCTGAACAGACCAAGACCGGTAATAGTGGATGCGTTAACACTTCCCAACCAAGCTCTTTCAATATTTGCTGAGTGGCTAAAGATGTGTGTGGTCTAGCATTTCATTATAATTAATCAGTGGAACAAGTATTTGTGTTCCTACTAAATCTACTATGGAATTCCACCAAGAGACAATAATCACAAGTCTGAACTTGTGTATATAATATTATGACAGGAATTGTTATTACAACTAATATTACAATTAATGTTTTAAAAAATTATTAATAATTGAGTAATATATTGGAAAGTATAGTTATTTTATAGCCACAACACTAAATGTTTTTAAAACATAGAGTGTTGAATACGACAGCGACACGACATCGGGTTTCGTCGTCGAAGCGCTGAAATAACTCCAGTGACGTCGCGCCGGGGGTGGCGGCGGAAACGCAGCCTTATCTCTTGCGGAATACCCGCTTGTTCCATTTTTAAACAACTCACTTCTTTATTTGTATTTATTTCCCCTCCCCCTCGATCCACCCGCATCCTCTTCCTTACAAGTTGCCACATGAATAGAGACGTCTACTTAATGGGACTTTCAGTTCCTAAGTCATCACGTTCTTTAACAATATACAGACAGAGATAAGTAAGGAGGTCGGCGGGATGGATAATAAACGGAGAAAATATGCGTGTTCGCTTCACAGAAATTTAAAAAAAAATCTTGCTGATGCGTCGTAAATATTTCTTTTTGGGAACTTTCACAAATTGTTTGATACGAATAAACTTGCATTCATAAGCAATATTACAAAAACACATTACAGTGTTAAACATAAACCAAATTATGTTTATTTGATATAGTTAAAGTAGTACATAAAAACGGTTCGGACTTATGAGCCATTTTGTCTACGTAAATAATAAGGTTATCGACCGTTAAATAACGCATGAAGCGTAATAAATAGTAATCAGCCGAAATCTGCGAATGTTCCAGTTGATAAAGCTATTATTATTCACCTCGGTAAAGATAGCCAGTGTATACGTCTTCGGGGTACAGTTTATCCGTTATCACGGGCACAATGCATTACCACAGGCAATAATATCATTGCGGGGGCTATTCAACATTTTTATTATTGCGTTACTATTGTCTTATGGCGCGACGGTGGCAGATAACGAACGAGACACACTGTCACAGCGTGCAAATAAATAACTTTCGTATGGTTTCGTATTTCGTAATATTTAAACCAAAAAGCTTGTAAGAAAAGCTAATTAACTGCACGAGTATTACTTTTTTTTATTATCTCCTGTATTCTGTTTGCCTGGACGGAATCGCTGTTCAGCATAAGTTATTTGTAAATAGATATTTTTTGCATAAAGTGTAAAAAAAAATTAAAATAAAAGAAAACTATATTTTATTTACGGCCACTATGAGGTTGTAAATAAACTTGATAGATTACACAAATAGTCAAAAAGTGGAATCCGCAAATTGTAATGTATTGTGCGTATGAATGAATTTTAGTTCCAAGTAACGCCGACGCTTGCTTTTTTGTAAATATTTCATAATAGCGTCGCGCGGTCGTGAAAACCCGGGAATGATTTGATCGTCAATTAGTTTGCTAACTATTTTATACTACATTATTATAAAATATAATAAAAGTAAATATAGTTCTTCTCTCAAGTACATACCACCAAACTCCTAGAACGTCCTGACAGTAGCACACAACCAACCTGAAACACGCAATAACTGTTGCGTCTCGCAATACAGTATTACTCATCTAGGGAATTGCCCCAAATGTGTAGCACGAACTACTACTATCACTATAACATTCTCAATTTCACCTTATTATTTTAAAACTATGTAAGAGCGAAATCACTTATCCGATATGTCACTTGCACATAATGACATTTTACTCTCGTCGTCTTGAAGCTTATACTCTAAGACACCTATTTATGATAAGAAGGCTAAAAAGGCGACGAAATGTTTCCTAATATTAACCTGTGTTCGCAGTCCGTTGTAGCCGCGTGTTAGGCGTATAGCTCGCGACCGAGATACGTTGCAGATTTATGCCGGTAATGTTTGTTGTTTCACCTTCCCCGCGAATAATGCCGCTTGAGATTTATGAATAAGCGCCATTTGTGTTTAGGCGGATGATTGGTGGTGATAAAGTTGAGTCCTGACAAATTTTTACGAATAGTACTAATTTTTCATCTTGTATTCTTTTATATTTCCGCTTAATAAGTAAATATTGCGTAATATCTGTGCACATACTTCAACGCGGCACCCTACACATTCTAATTCATATAGAAGCGAAAAGTAAGTTTCGGACACCTAAACTTTACTAGGCACTAGGCTTTGCTAAACAGTTCGAAATGGAAATTATTAATCTATTCCTAATGCAGATGTTAGTGAGTGTGTATTATATAAGGTAATAAATGTATACACATTTAAAAACAAGAAATTATGAATACTTACTTATTTCAAACTTATTAAAACATGTAATGATAAAAATGCAACATAGTATAAAATATTGATATGAACATAAAAGTAACACAAATTTAATCATAGAGCCCACCACGAATCGTTCCAGCTCAAACGTACAAGCAGCATTAAAGTAACCGCATTGTTAGGCCAGTAAAATATTGTGTTCATCTCTGCAACCTTTTGCTACTTCACGGGCAATTGGTGCCTCCCCTGTAAGACTAGTGAACCGGCATAAACAAATCACTACTACTTTAGACTAATTTCTTTTCTTTAAAAAAGTACTCCAAATTAGAAAACCCTTTTCTCCCAAAAAGATTGACTTTGGAAAGGAAATAACTGTGAGAGCGACTTGTATATAGAAGAGAGAAAAAGGCTTAAATAAAGTTAGGAAAAAAAATCAAAAATCTGTGTGAGTCACATTTCTAGGTACAACCATTCTTATCATTATTAAGAAACAAAAAAGGAAGATAGCCCGTCACGTACTTCCAACGCAAGTTGGCTGACTGAAGACCAAAATAAAAATATTATGGTCATTAGCACAAATACCGAACGCTCATCTCTATTGTTATTGCACCTATTTCCAATTATGCAAATGCCTTACAATCCCGCTGCTGCTTCCTGCTTACAAGAGATACCATTAATCATTATCTAAATTAATTTCGAACGTTTAACAAAATCTCCTCTTAGTTTCTTAAAGTCACAATAAAGAGGATCGCGGCACGGTGGCCATAACTCATCTGAACGCAAGATTACTGATCTTTAATCCCCTCTCCTTGCTTCTCTTAAAGTTAAGATTTATGAGCGAAGGAATTATGCAGGGCCCCCGCGAAATAAGCCTGCAGTCAATGAAAAAAGTTTGCATGTGAGATATAGTGAGGATAAAGGCGTAGGAGGCCAGGGGGGAGATTGCTAATGGGATTTTAAAAATTATTACATAGTATGTGTTTAATAGATTTGTGATAAGGGGTCACTTTTTGAGTTTTTTTTTTATTTAGGAAATTGTGGAGAACTAACATTTTCTCCTGTGATGAGTAGTTACTGTGATGTGCAGTCATTCTGTCAGAAACCGTAGGCGTTTCTAAAGTTTTCACGTAAGTACGGTGATGTTTGTATATGGAAGAATAATTAAATAATTTTAGAGAGAGAAAACTGGTACAATAATTTTCTCCAAATGTTTTCACCTGTATGCGGTGCCCGATCTACCTATCGTATGTTGCTCTAATGACCGCCTTCCCAATGTTATTGTTAAACTTCCAAGAAATGTATGGTCAGCTTTTATTGACGCTTTCTTAGAAATGCGCTATAATACACGGATGAACATAATCAGAAAATATATACACTTCATAGGTTGAATGTTGAAGATATCTTTTGCCTTTTTTCTCTACTTGATTTAAGACTATCTCCTCACACTTCATTAAATGACGTCATCCGAAGGGCTTCGGGCTTCATAAATATTCCCTTGATTTACACCGACAAGATCAACACAAGACGGCAAGAGACTCAACGGTATAACTTTTATGCCTTAGAAAAGAGGTAAAGCCCTTATGTGGTACTTACGCTACTTGCGTAGATATATTGACGGCCTCTTATATTTGGATAAAATCAACCAGAGCCGGTAGTGCAAATATGAGTCTCTAAGGTGAAACTATATATTTTTGGAGTATTTGCCATAGAAACTCACAAAGAGAGTTCACCACTAAAAGAATTATATCTGCAATTGATTGTAGCCACCGTTGACAAGAGAGTTGGTTCTTTTCTCGCTAAATGTTAAGTTTAACCATTTTACGTGGACGTGCAGCCAGCAGCCAGCAGTTCTCAGTACCGTGAGGTGTGTTTCCGTTAGTGAGGAATAGAGCTTTATGATAATTTAAATAATTCGATTCTAGTTATTGTTAATAATTATCATATTGGTTCTGTTGATAAAGAGATTCAAAAACATACTTAACTTTTATTTTGTTGTTTATTATGTAAATGTTATAACCATTAATATTGTATATGCAATAGAGGAGGTAGTGCGACGCAACAATTAATTTTCTTTCAGCCACGTTCAAAGCGTTGTGAAAGATACCCCTGTAAGATTGTCAATAAATTTCCTTTAGCCCGCGTCTTTGCATATTAAATCATACAGTTTAGAGGAACTGCTCGTTTCTCATCGAGATAAACTACAACGCTTATATTATTACGGCATATCGTAAGAATTTCGTATCGTAAGAACAGTAAACTTGCCGTCACCACCTACGTTATGATATCATCAAGCTTCTCTCACACAGTTCCCTGTTAGAAAAACCTTTTGATTTTCCACACAGGAGTAACTTTTCAATTATTATATATAAGATCTAGATATCTAAATGTTTCCGCCTGCAAAGATCTCTCCGCGGATTGGGAAATTTCTTTCCAACTTAGAAGAAGTTTTTGTCCAGCTGTGGATTATTGTAGTCAGATGAAGATAAAATAATTACGTAACTAAAATTATAAAACCTTTTCAACATTTTCAGTCCGGGATAGGATAAGGTAATGTTATATATTCTTATTTCAGAGTTAGCTGAAGGAATATTTATCGCCGCAACTTTATTTAATATCACGCTCCGAAGCCCGAAAACTTTTAAGCTGCACCGACGATATTGCTTAACTGAAGCAATATCCAAAACCAACACAGCTCAAAAATGGCATATCATGGACCCCGAAACAAAACTACTTTAAAATTTATGATTAATAAAAAAAATTAAGTCTATTCTGAAACTTTTCTAAGATCGTATTTACAATCATAGACTTACATCATTTAAATAAATTAAGCTAACATGTCTTTCGCGCGTACCATCTACTCATACGCGCTATACGAAATATTTTCGCACGTAATTTTTTTTCTTCAGCCTGTGTTATTAACTTAGGCTTTGTTCAAGTTTAAAGCATTCATTGTACAGTCAATCCAAACAGTTATTAGGCAGGTTGGTGATCGCATTCACTGAGGCCTCATCTTTTCAAAAAGATTTTATGGGCATAGACATAATAAGGGTGACAATTATAACATGTTTATGATAATCTTGATGATGGAAGATTAAGTGATGTGTACGTGGACAACATTACGCATTAACACCAATCAAAATAAAAGGTTTACACATATATGACGTCGAAACATAGATTCTTTTATAGAAGGCCCAAACTATTTTAAACTAGTCAAACCACTCGCGCACAATATTCTGACAATGCGATTTTATCTCCAGCAAGTTTCAAAATATCCCGCTTGAACTTTCCAACAAAGGTGTAATTGAAAGATTGGAAATTCCCTAGCAAGCACATATTTCAAAAGCGCTCTTCTTGCCCGGATAATATAAGAAGATAGAGGACAGAGTTGGATATAAAATATGGCGTCCTTTCATGAATCTTATTAAGATATCTACCGAAAAACGAAGGAGACAATGACATTGTTACACAGCGGTTTCGAGCGAGATGGAATATTGCGCGGTTTACGTATATTAAAATAATATAGACCCGGTTAAAGAGGTGCGCGTGTTGGCTTGGCTGAGAATTTATCGTCTCTATGAATATGATTTTCTTTAAGATGCGGATATAGGTCCCACTTGTATTTAATGTCCAAAACCAATTCTTTATCTTTATTATGAAGTTGTGTTGTGTAATTAAAAATATTGGTTACATTTTGAAAAGTGTCAAAGACTGCATTTAGTTTATATTTTATGACTTTAAACCCTACAAAATATTTGTAAAGTTAAAAATCGATATAGATCTTGGATTCGAGTCCCAGCAGAAACAAACATTTGTGCAATGAACCGGTTATTGTCTTCCAGATGTTGTGTCTTCATTAACTAAGTAGTGATGACATTACATCTGAGCCCTCCTCCGACCTAATCGAGTATGGGAAAATAATTACGAGGGCGGGCCCTGTATAAAATTGTCGTACCATAATCCTGAGTAGTTGACAACTACCGGCAGTATATATTCGAAAATGGTCGCCGTGCTTTATATTAGCCAGAAGGACATCGATTGAAATCTAGTACCTAAAATTATCATAGAGACAAACTAATAGTAGCATAGTGCGAAAAAGGTTTAATGCACGCCCTCTCTGGATTATACTTAATCTTTAAGCGAAAAATTAAACAGCACTCTGGTCTGTCATGGCAACCACTTATCTCTGATACAGTTCCTTTAGAAACGTTATCGAGTGGAATATCTCATCACCACTATGACAAAGGGCATCATGTATTCCATTCACTAAAATCATTTCATAAACCATAAATTAGCAAACTTTGTGTAGTAATTGTTCTGCACGGCGATGCCCGACGCTGTCTCGCTCTGACTTCTGTCACGCTCTGATAGCTGTCAATAAAAAACTACTTCCATAAAACTAGAGAGGATTTCGCAACTTTTTTGGGACGCCTTTTCATTGATAGGGTTTCTCGCGCGGGGTTAAAATTACCCAGTACCGCCACTAACGGTTTCTCTAAAAAGAGCCGCCAGAGAGGACAAATTTAAGGTTGTAAATCTACGTTCCGCATTTATATGTGGATCCTTATGAAGGTGCTTCGGTTCCCCGGCGCATAAAACGATTTTGTATCACTGGTAGTGATTTTAGTCGAATTTTAGGGACGTATGCAAGTTTTGTATAGTATATGTCAGGGTATAGAGGCTTTACCACTTACATTTTAATATGTTTTATAAAATTGAGTCTACTGTCAAATAGGTTTGTACGATGTGCACAAGTCTATCTGTCATCCCTAGAGTGTACAGTTTGTATAACAAGCCATTGGTGCCAGACTTCGTCGAAAGCTTTCGCGGCATCGAAGAATAGCGCTGGTTTTTTCGGTTTTGGGAGCCGGGAGAGCATTGCAGCTCTAGACTGTCAGTTAAGCATTCGACCTTTTCCCTATACTCGAATGTTATTTGCCGGTTATAGTTAGATCAGAGGAGGCATTGACGCGAAGGTATGCTGCACCTGCGCGTGTTGGCGGACTTTATATGTCCTCGAAGTTATATTTTTTTCAGACATCTAAGTTTTCTCAAAATGTTTTCTTTCACCTCTTTAGTTGTTAAAGTAGTGCCGGCATCAGAGATCGAACCCAGGTCACTGGCATATTTTGAAATTAAAACGGGGGCCTTGACCAATAGGCTACCATACTATACACATACACTTCAACTGAGCTTATGAACTTGTCTGGAGTAGTCCGTATCCTAAACCAATAAGCTATTGGTGCTTTTCTTTTTTGTGGACAACATATAGGCACATCTAGGTTAATTCTTAATTAGCCTATACCTATATGTTGTCCACATTAGAACATAGGCATGTCTTAAAGACGTGGCAGCTAAAACAGGAATGGATTTCTTGAAAGGTTTACCCATACTCACCATGCTGAGCAAGGGAATTGGTGAGCGGAATAACGGTATACTCACACAAGCGATGCTGCTTCTCCTAATAGTCTAGCCAACATGAGTCGAGATCGTATATGCGTCATGTAGTCCTGTAAGGGCTCGTAATGATGATGATGGCGATAAATAACCATTTTGTTCCGACAAAGGATATTTCAACAAACAATGTACGACGTTTGGATTTCAGGATAAAATATTCGATCGCGAAAGACAGGCGGCAGTCATAACTCATGCAAGTTCCTCTAAGAAGTGCAGCACATGCCCTATCTTGTCTAACATGCAAAATAAGTTTTGGATACATCGGAGAACGAAAACCGATAGTAAATTGCTTGGCTTGTGATCAAGGAGGTAAATGTAACTAATATATATAGCTAATACTATATATAACTTGATTTAATGTAATTTCATTTACTAATGCATACATGTGTTACTTATTTACTTACATATAACTTAAGCTGAATACACCAAAGCTTAAAACATACAAATAAGACAACCATTATTGCTAAAAAATAAAATACAATATTTGAAAAGTTAGAGCAAAACTTGCATTTTAATATTGTAGGTAACTAATACGAGTAATTAAAGTCAAAGAATTTTACAACCTTTTATTTTACCAATTTCCTCAAATGCCAACTTCACCTGTACGGTACTGTATGTACTGTTGACGAACAGACCCGGGTCTGGCGACCGGCTGATGGTGAAAAATCCATCCGACTACGTAGAAACCAAACCTCAATGATCACCATCACCAGGGAAGCAGTTTCTTATTTTATTGTAGTTGTCTTACTTGGACGAGGGAGCCGGCGCCTTCACCTTCATGCCTACCTATTCTGTCGAGGACGAGCATGTCTTCCAGTATGTGTTGTACGTATATCGTATATAAGTACGTATTTCTCGTGACTGAAAGCAATACCGAGTAGCGAAGCGAACACAAAGGGTAGTGTTCGCTAAATAATTAAAATTGAGACCATAAACATACTACAGGCTGGGTAATAAACAAGAAGACATATGTTCTATCATTTTCTTAAAAAAGTAAAAAACTTATCTATTAACAATACACAGTGCTTATGATTCAATTTCTCTCCGTCGATATTTAGGGGTGATATGCAAAAATTACCCATCTACGTTCATCCCCACATAAATAACGTTAGCACTGGGAGAGATAGCGTGCGTGAGAGTGTTTTTGTAATTACCTTATAAATAATAATTCAGTGCGTCGTAGATTACGGTTAGCGAAGTTGATTCACGACGCGCGGCTCTGCTTTATAGAGACGAGGAAAGAATGTTGGATTTGAGTTTATTATGCAGTTACCGGTTCTAAAAATTAATTGGCTTTTATAAATGAATATTCGCTTGAGCTATAATTTTAAAATATCACACATTGTCAAAAATAAATGGCGTTATGGGAATATACCTTACTCTATACTCTTTCTCCTTCCATCTGCACCGTATTAGCAAACTAGCGTAGGTGATGGCGGAACATCCATCCAAATTTTCCGAACCTAAAATCCCACAGACTGCCGACAGGGAGCACGAACACTAGTGTGAGGATACCGGAACTGCGTCCACCAGCCCGCTTGTCCAGCGAGGTGAAGAGGGTAGACCTTCCAATAAATTTATACCGGCTTTTCCTGGCAATTTATAGGAGAGGTATTTGGTCAGCAGTGGACTAAAATAGGAGGATATAAACATACATAAACACGTATGAAGACAATAATTCTGGAAAAATATCCATTTGATGATATGATGTTTCGTTTTATGAAAATACTACGAATACGAACTAAAAAACTAACGAACATTAAATCGA
Organism: Bhutanitis thaidina; assembly: GCA_029286595.1. Lineage (NCBI taxonomy): Eukaryota > Metazoa > Arthropoda > Insecta > Lepidoptera > Papilionidae > Bhutanitis > Bhutanitis thaidina. Next base: position 6,403,480 of record JAGSMS010000011.1, read on the forward strand.
TAGTTCTTACGTGTTTTAGCATTTCTGAAACATTGGGTTCTTCACTTTCGTAATAGTTACATAAAAAGAGATTCATTGAATACTGTTTAAAACTCATAGAATAAATTACTAAATCAATTCCGTCACAAACAAAACTTTGACATAAAGATCATCAACTTCGTCCTACTTCAACTTATGAGTATATTATGTATGCTTATAGACTAATAAGCCGTGGCAATATTTGCATCCATATAGTATATGCACAAACAATACTCATTAAAATTACCGCGATATCGCATAAAACGCTCCGCGGAAGACAGCGTAAGCTCAAAGGTGTGGCAAATAAAGCAAAATTTCTATACCTTATCCCCTTCGGCAATAAGAAGAGTGGAGATACGGCGAAATATGAGAGACATTATTCAAACGACGCTTTGTCAACATTCACTCGGTAAATTTATTTTAGCCGGTTAATACATTTAATCACTTCGTGTATAAGCCTTTATGAAGATAGCTTGTAATATTTTATTTTTTGAACATTGTTTTCTATATATAATATATATTAGATCCTAATGCTTTGTTGCTGTTTATATATACGACGCGTAATGATGCAGATTTAACGGCCTGCGTTAACAGATTACGGTATAATCATATCATATCATAAGAACTCAAGTCAATGGGGCTTGCAGTCATTATGAATTTTTCTTTGGAACGGTGCAGCATAGTAAAACGGACTTTCACAACTCACTTTCCACCTCTCCGATAGATGAAACACGATGGGTGACGAACCTCGTTGCTGGGTTTACTCCCAGAAATTGCCGTGGGATTTTCAAGGTTTTTACCTTAATTTATTTCTTAATTCGTCTCCTTACAATACTAATGGACAGAAAAGACAATTTCAGAATACCTCAAATAATGTGACAGACCTAAAATACACAGATTGGCAATCGGCAGCTGAAGTGCGAGGCTTCTGTTACTATGATGCAATCGTAATATCAGACTCCGAATTTTTCTCCCAAAATTCGACATACATTCAATCCTATAAGTCACGACCCCTTAGATGCAAATTATGGTCTCTGAATGAAAATATTAACTTTTTTCTCGTTTTGTAATTACAAAAAAGTTAACATTTTCATTTATCACTATTAATACGTCATAATTAAAAATCTCATCGGAAGCGCTCGCTTCTGCAACGCAGTTAATCGTTACTCCATTTGATGGATGGCCTTTACCTCCCAAAGCGTTAGAACTTTTTCTCACTCAAACCCACACCAACATTTCAAACGCGCTTATTCCCTGCTTACCCATGAGTTTCACTACGAAACGGTTCTAAGACATACTCACAGCTAGGAGTATTAGGAAGCGTTTACACGGGCGGCACGTAGAGTAATAAATAATATAGTAATCAGTGAGATTCCTTACATCCCGTCTCTTATTAGGCGAGAACCAACATTCAACATTCGCTAATGCCCCGGCTTACTGGCACATGTGGGACGGAAAGATTCCGCGAGAATTTATTGTACATCGGCTTATGAATCATAAATAAGGAGGGCCTAATTAGAATTGCCTTAACGGGAATGTATACTTCGCCATTAAATAATGTTACGTTCAATTGCATTGTCTATTAGATAATTAATGTCCAACGAGTTCCATTTTGTAACTCAACTCTATAAGACCTGTACAGTTCGTATAAACCTTTTGTTTTAGTCGCCTGAAATAACATATTTCTTTATAGATATGATATTGTTTACGTACCTGTACAATAGCTTGTTTAGTACAAGTACAAGTATTCTACAGGTAAGTAAGTAAAGAAATAATAAATTGGTAAAAAAAAGTGTGTTTTCGTGTACATGTCCATTAATAATTCATAGAATATTACTATTTTCCTAAAAAAATGTTCGTCTGTTTACCCTTTGGGTGGAAAATTCTTTCTGTTTTACTTTTCGTTTTCCTCTTACTGCTCACAATCAAATGACAATCAAATAAAATTTGTGTAAATTTGACATAATATTTTATTTAATATAGATTTCAATGAGATGGCCACGATAGCCTCTGACCATCTCAGTATTGGGTTGGGTATACGGCTGTGAGAGCTGATTGTATTTTATTTGTATTTTAATGAGATAATTAAATGTTATTAAAGAGCTTCCTATTCGAAACAATGGATGCGCATAAGTAAGCGCGCGATATCAGCGCCTCTTGCACACACTGGTGCCGATAATGCCGACAAATTATGAAGTTTTAACAAGTTCACGAAATAAATCTCCTTCGCACGCGGTTATCGCGGCGCGGCATAGGCGCCTAACGAATTATTGTTGCCTCATCGCAAAATTTTCACAATTTTTAGGGAACAGAACGATGAACATAATAGCTCACTTTCTTACAAAAGAAAATTAGTTAAAAAAATTGAAATGCTATGTTACTTTATTTAAAGCGACCTGACAATGTAATTTACATTTTTAGAATTATTAATTTTACATGGGTGCGTCCCATAACAGTCGACGAGGAGAAAACCCTCGAAGAGGCTCACTCCCCCCGGTCCCGGAGACTTCAAATGTTGGTTTCGAATACCTGTTTGTCTACACTTAGTCGTACCTAATAGGAATCCCTAATCTTTACCTACCTTATATGGTAACAGCCAGAATGCTTAAATTATAATTAAATTCAAGTATTATTATTTTATTTTGGAAGTCAACATTTTAAAAATATGATAACACTACATCCAAAGAAGACAGTATAAGAGTTTGGGTAAAGAATGTTAAGTAAAGTTGGAGCAATAAATTAATTGGCGACTAAGTTGGAAGTAAGGCGAGCGAGCGCGTGCGGGATCCAACCAAGTTTAGACTATTAATTTGGGTCTTAGACAACGAACGCCAACAAATAACTGGGGATACTTATGTGTGGGAACGTATAATGTTGCCTGTATGCTTTTATTATATCGATAATACTTAGGATAATTCTTTATATGTTATTTATTTTTTTATTTTATCACGTGTTGCATCAATACATATTCTATTGTTATTACACATTAAGGTTCGAGAATTTGAGGAAGACTGGAGTTGTTGACATTAGCACCTTCTTTTATTAATAACTTACCCTACGATTTACTTTAGAATATTTACTTTTATTTATTTGTTATTAACTAGTGAACCAAACCAATGGCCTAATGGGTCAGGGTGCGAACTGCGAAACATGACGTCGTTGATTCAAGCCCGCCTTTCGAATATTGCCGTGAACTACTCCAGATAAAAGCTCTTAGGCTTCCACCACCTTTATCTCAACAACCAAATTGAGATAGAGATTTGAATTTCGGTGAGAGTACTTCAGCTACTTCAGAGTAGACAGCTACTATCTCAGTCGAATGTCTAATATCTCATCCTGAGCCGATTTTATAGTCGAAAACAGTTCGCACGCTGCTCGAGTGCAGGTTGGCGAACTTCACATGATGTAAATAATTTTGATTTATTTCTCTATTACGCAGGTGTACACGCAATGTTTTGACATGCCGCTGAGCACGTGGTAAATTCAGCACTTAAAATTACGATTAATAACTTTAGCAATGCCGTCTCACGAATTCGATACGTTACGTTAATAGACGTATGCTAGGCTAGACCTAATCATAAACAAACGTAGCGTATTTAAAAAAATGCTAAGCTACACGGTTTTTGAGGATTCCTACCCAAAGGGCAAAACGGAGCCCCATTAATATCACTCTGTTGTCTGTACGTCACGCATCTCTGGCTTGTAGACGGAATGGGTTACAGGTCTAAAATTTGGTGTTGAATTTTGACCCAAAACCGAATAATGAATTCAATCAAATAATTTCATACATGAAAAAGGAGCCGATTTTTTTTCTTACCCTAGCATTTGTGTGTCTAGTCTAGTGTCATTTTTCTAGAGCTCATTATGTAAAGTACACAATTATTTTTTATTCTTTTTATCTTCAACAATAAAAAAATGGAGGGCCATCAAAGTTTGACAACTTTAGACCGTCTTGTTTACGGGGTCTATCTCAAAAACTAAACTAGTTAGGAATTTGGAATTTTTGTCTATTATGTATCATACAATGCTATGTTTAAACAAAAAATACTGAAAACTCTCATTAGAATTTACACCGTGTCCAAAACAAATTTAATAAAAAAGGTTACTTTTCTATGACGTGTTGTTGTTGCGATGTCTAGCTCGAAACGAAATATTTCAAAGCCCCAAATTTATATCTAGTTTTAGAAAAAAATCTTAGGTTATATGTACGGAACCCTAGTAGAGCGAGGTCTAACTCGCACTTATACGGGTATTTTTTCTTAACGTCTAAACTCTTGGAATTTAAAATTTGGTCACTATGAATTTAGCACCGTAAGAAAAGTGAGCCTGTAAATGAAAGAGAATATATCATGCTATTCTTACTTCATTTATTGGTAAGTATAAGTATTTTAATTTTTGTAGAAATTTATGGAGAATTGAGAGCTCCCTTTGATAATAAAAGATATAAATTGAGTTTTAAACTTCACGCCCTCATAGCACCTCAGGTGATTACCATAAATAAACTAACCGTCAAATTTAAATGCTGCATCCCTCGCGTATAACTACGATGTTGTCGGCTCTGATTGATACATCATTAATGACACCCGAACGAAGTTGTAGCAGTAAAACAACTACTTTTGTCAATTTTGATCATTAAATTGTAGAATGGGCCAATAAATTCACATCGCCGATTAATTTGGGGCTTATAAGCATATTTTATATTAATAACGATTTAAAACTTATTTTGTGTAACGGGCGCAAACAGTAATTTCAGGTAGTTAAAATTTTGAAGAAGCCGTGTGGTAATAAACAAATGATTTAATAAAATAAAAAAAATCGAACCAATTATGAGAAATATTAAAACTAACATTAATAAATTCTAAGCAAAATATTTATTTAGCCTTGTTAATAAAATTTAGTCTCACTCTCAAATAGCTGCGCGACATTTTAATACTAGAAAAATTATAATACTAATAATTTTATAGTTTAAAATTAAGTATAAATACACGATCAATGACAACTAATGTATAACATATAAAACAAGATATAAAGAGAAAAACAATATAATTCTTTTCATAGAGAGCAGAGGCATCCCAGTTTAAATTTAGTTTACTATCCACAAAGTAAAATATTTAATGTGCCCAGTGCCACAACAAAAGAAGTTTGTGACGAAGTTAGAAAGGCAAAGGCACGTGGTAGTCGGTGGGCGGATCTATAGCCGGCTCATCCCCCACCTGTTGGTGATCCGGCTGATCCGCCCCCGCGCGGATATGCGCACGGATATAACTACGCAGACGGATATACGGATACGACTATATCCACGATCGCCACGCCTAAAGCGCCGCCCAACTGAAAGAATTTTCAGCGCGATTAGCGCTTAGATTACTCGTTGGATACAATGCAATACACCAATAATAATTATACAATTTGTACAGTCGGTGCTGACTCAATTTGTAGTACTCTCATAGTTATAATTAAATGATAATCCTTTTTCACTTGAATTACTATGTAAACTTATAAAGTAAAGTTGTATTATACTATACACGTCTGTAGTCCATAAAACATGTTTCAGTTTTGAGAGAATTTTGGAGCCGGGAAGAGTTCGCTTACGATGATCCAGTATTTTAAGTCTGGAATTTTTTTTTTTTATTATTCATGTTCGAGAATGCTAGTTTCCTCGCAATGTTTTATTTTTCAATTGTTATAAACTGCTGTGAAAAATGTAGTTATTCCAATTGAGTTGGCACAGGAAATGAAGCCTATTTCAATATTGTACTAAAATTTTTAAGCGATCTTGTGCAATAAATAAAATAACTTTTACAGTACATTCAAAAAATCAGTCAGTTTCAGTCAGTGTCAGTTTAAATAATCAATCAAGGTGTTAATGAATTATTTGACATTCTAATAATTTCTTTACTGTATAACAATGTTTTCTTTCTTAAAATAACACTAGCAATGCTATTTATTAAGTAACATTACTAATATTCCTGTTAACCCTCCAACTAAGTTAACAGCTTGTATCTGGAGTGGTTCACGACAATAGTCAAATGGCGGGCTGGAACTTACGACGTCATGTTTCGTAGTCCTTAGCCTAACCCATTTGGCTATTGGCGCTTAAATTAGTTTCAGCTGATCAGCAATTCATCAGACAAGTATTTTGACATCAGAACTTCGGAAACGACCCACTTGTACTTTTTACTATAATTAAATAATTGCATTACAGTAACATTTTTACACCAATTAAGATTAACTACGTATAAAATAATACATTTGATAAATGTCAAAGAGGGAATATACCATCACATTTACCTTCCCGACACTTCGCTAGACAACAAATGAGGCTCTGGCGATCGACTGATGCCGGAATATTCATCCGAATTTGCTGAACCCAAATCCCCAGACTAGTGATGGGCAGCAGCATGACTAGTGCCAGTGGACTAAAATAGGCCGACGTAGTACGTTTTAAAAAATGCTCTATTATTACACTACTAACTTCTTAGGCAGTTTTAAACTGAAAGGTTACAAGTCTAAACCAACGAAGGGCTCAAATGGTCGGCACATTTAAGCAATGTTCAGTTCGTCTAACATCTAAGACGTATTAGTTCGGACGACAACTATACTTCTAATTGGCCCGAATCGAATTACAAAACGGGGAATTGAACCCCGATACGGCACTTAGCAGTAGCGGATCCTTTTAACGGTTTGGTGAAGACGGATCCCTTTTGCAAGATGATATGCGGCAATTAAGGGATATGAACGCAATAGTATGGCGTCCTTTGTGAGTATCTGCGTTAAATTATTATTATGTTACACTGAAAACTAATAATTTTTACTTTACGTATAATATACATACCTTCATATTAATAATAGTAAATTTTACCATATTTTAAAATAGTTTAAACAAAATAAAGAACCTACGATAAACTCAATAACCGAATAAACGAAAATTCTCACAGAAAATGAATTTTCTTCAGAAGCTGACCTCAGCTGATTTGTCTAACAAAGCTCTGGCTACCAACGGATGGCAGAATATCCGTCACTAATTTTTTTTCTGGTTATGAGAATAAGGTGACTGAATACGGATTTAAATGAGCCATTCTGTAAATATATTTATTTCAATGAGAGAAAGAAATCTTCAATAAAAAAATACTTCTTGTTAATCTTCTTAATTAGAGTATTAAAGTTCAATGCTAAACATAGAACATCAATCAGTCGCTTAAGCATCGTTCGTTAGCTAAAGGAATGCCGAGCGGAGCGGATTACATAAAAACAATATTTATATATTATATAAATATTGTTTTTAGGTAATACTTAAGCGGTTATGTATCTTAAAATTATTTTTAATTAAATAATTCTCGCCTTCCTTTACACAAACTGTTTTAAATAATGTGTACGCTAAATAAACAAATAAATACTTAGGCAAAGAGAGCTCTGCTACGAGCTACTGCAACACGCGGCTTAATAATAACTTTAAAAAGAAGTTTTTATTTTAAGAGGTAAGGGTATTGCGTGGAAATAAGAAACAAAATAATATAATTAAGTGAAAGTAGAGTAAAAAAATAAGAATGAAGTATAAAAATAATACTTGCTTGTTTAAAATTAATAAAAATTGCTAAATCAGTCAATTTGTATTGTGAATAAATTAGAACACGTTTAGTATCAAGAAATCATGGCAAGAAATCATTACGTTCAGTAAGCTGAAAATCGATGGGATTGTATTTTTATCCCAAAAGAGTCGGTGTCTGCACGTTTGGATAAGTAAGTAGGCGTTACGTGTCACGCGTTTAATTCCCACCTGGAACAATAATTCTTATGACCTACAAATCATTTTCCAGATCTAAAAACGCACACCCAAAAAAAAATATCTCATAAGTTCTATGAACGAACTTCAATTGAAACGTAAAAAACTATGCATCTTAGAATAAATGAGTTTGTATCTCAAAGTCTCTTTCTGCAAAGTGTATTAATATCTTTTACATATCAAGGCATTTTTACAAGAATTGCTTTAAGTACAAACTTTTTTCAAAATATCACATATTAAAATTAAGTTCCGGCCGAGGCAGACCAGAGGTTGCTACTCATAAGCAGTCCAGTACGGAGGCAAGACGCCAGTGAAGCACTTTGCTTGCCGATAGTTCTTAATTAGCTAAAGAGTCAAGTATCACAGTAAAATTAACCTTAGTTTAAAATAACCTTGAAATTTTTGATGAAGAACTTGATTTATGATAAGTAACACTTGCGATAGACTTTAAAATTTATTTATTGTATATAAATTAAGATGACTTAGCAGTAACAATAAATATATATTTCACCTTTCGTTTCACATACTCGTATCCCTTTTTGGCCTTAATACCAACTGGAATGATTACATGTTTTTATAAAATGAAAATTAATTTTAATGCCAGTAAATAAAAGTTGTTAGAAATTATTTCGTATAATATTATGTGGTATCACGTTTGAATAAGAATGAAAAGCTAGCAATAATCCGAAGATCAACATAAAATAAACAAAATATGGTACAATCGGGAGACCTCCTGGGTCATCGTGCGGCAACCGTCTTTACAAGCATTACCGGGAAATGCACTAATGCCCCTCCGATACCGTGGAAAACTGTTAAGGGGTTGGTTAGAGGCTTTCCAAGACATTGATATAATTAGTGCATTGTGCCTCTCTGACGTCCTATACTAAGCAATAACTTTCTCTTTACGCTTGATAAACTCAATTTCTATGCTATTTACCACCCTATGTCTAAGGTAATACAGAAAACAAGTATTTTAATATCTGCTAAAATCAATTTATTGGAGCATAGGGAAGTTTGCTTCAAGTTATTGGCCACAAGCAAGGGGTCATTATCATCCAGAAAGCAGTCTGAACGCTTTTGAACGTTCGGAGCTTAAATTCAATCATTGCGCACTTAGAGATACATAGCAATTTGTATACGTAAGTATTAAATTAATTCATAAAGTTACTTATTGTAATTCTAAACGAAAAGTAAGCGTTCATATTCACAACATTTGATAATCAGTAGATAAAACAAACTAATCAAAAAGATTAACATTTCTTCACACCCTATCCATCGTTTTACCTTTGTTTTACGATGTTACTTATAAGGAATTACCGTATGTAAATAAGCACAACTATTACGCAAACATAAAAGAAGACGCGAACCTAATTAAACCTACAACAATATTATTTCGAAGCTCTCATTCCACGCAGTAGCTCTTAGCACTGTGAACGCCATTACGACCAGGCTGCAGCTTTGCGAATAAATATGGATCTTTTAAAGCACGCTGGCTCCTAATTGCCTAAAGATGGAGCAGCGCCAATTACGAGCGACATTTAGCTCGGAACTTCACTGCGTCGATAAATGGACACGATATAGCGTTCATATCTCTTAAACGACTCTCTTATTGACTAATGACGCTTTTCAGAATCATTTTTTCCGTCTTGAGTGCTTACTTAGTACAGAGTAAGCAGTAAAACTCAATTATACTACGATATTATAGATAAGTATGTTTAACAAATAAATGACATATTATGTACCTTATTGTTTATACCAACGCTGTTAACGTTTTCGTTGAATTTAAATTAGTAATATTAATATATTTTCTCTAACTAAATATTTAGAGCAAATTCTAACGAGGCAGCTCGAAATTCATAAGCTATGTTATGTTGCGGCTATGATCAGGCACATCAGCCTTATGATAGTGCGCGTTTGATGGCGTATAAATTAACACACGGGCTGATAGAAAGGCAAGCAATGTGGACAATTATTATTTTTGTTATATGTTACGTAGCCTTAAATGAATGATTTTGAACCCAAATCTAATACTAGAAATTTAATTTTTTCACCAATTCACACGATAGCCGTGGGACGGACGGAACTGGCTCCGAATTAGTAGATTGAAGATGAAGACGAGGGTTATACATATATTATATGAAAATTTAGTAACGAGCTACGGGTTGCGAGATTGGAGTGAAAGACCCTCGTACACGTACGACCACTTACAAAGGGTGCAGAGTTTCTTCTCGATGCGCTATCCCTTGCACGTCCAAACTTGCCAATGCCCAATCCTCTGTCTTTTCCTGCCCACCTTGCCTTCGCTTCTTGTTTTTTTCCTCTTATTTTCTTTATTTTTCTCTTCCTTTTCTTTCTGAATTTCCTCTGCCTCTTACTTAAGAACTTAACACTGAACTGACTCTCCGCAGCGCGCTCCAGTGCTTATATATATTTCGATCGCCTTTTCATTTTCGATTTTTCCAGTATATTCCCGTAACGATGCTTTATTTTTATTAAAGAAAATAGGCATATATTAAGAACAGTGTACAGCCATCCTTTTTTATCTATCAAAGAGCTTCGCTAACATCTACTGGTAATTTGTAAAACATTATTTCTTTTGACTTGTCATTCAAAGCGTAAGAGTTGACAAGACTTTATCCGACATCAAATGAAACTATCGCTCTCCAGGACATGCTCGTCTCGCATCGTTGGACCAATAATACCTCCCAAGCCTGTCTACGTCTACAACTTTTAAGAGTCCGCTGCCCTTTTGTACACGGAATGTAACGTCGATGGTTCTTTTAACTAGTCGCTAAGGACCTTTCTAATTCGCCTGTGGTTTTAGAGATCTTCCTCTTCGTCGTACAAGATTGTGAATCTATACCAGCATTACTTAATCTCATCCTTGACAGTTAGCTTTACGATCATATCGTGTTTTAATAGCTTGGAGATTGGCATTTCTCATACATATTCTCTCGTAACTCGTTAGCATATTATGTTATGAGTCTGGCGGTATCTGGAGGTAATCCGGAAAGAAAGTTAGTAAAGAATCTTACTTCTCTTCCAAAATTAGCGTACGCTGTAGTAAATGTGATGCTTTCATGAACCGCAGTTCTATAAGATAAGAGAATCAATGGAATATACTCGTTCAAATTTTATTAAATGGCATTCTAAGGTTTAGAGTAGTTCGTGGCTTATGAGTTCCCATCAGCTTGCAAACTTTTTGTAATACCATGAAATTCCTTCCTTGGGAGCCAAATCTACTCAATATTTCATTGACTAATATTTTAGCGATAGTAACTCTTTCCTAGTTAGGTATCACTAAACTTCGGTCAATTTTGTAAAATAATCCATTACTACTAAAATGAAACCATTTCTATCGCTCTAACGAAATGGATCAGCTACATCGGGAGCTATTCTTTCCCAAGGAAATCCACATTATAATTTTTAACGATCCTCTAATTCGAGTCTGAGGTTCTTTTACTGATGCACATAGTAAATATTTTCGACATCAATCTGCAACATCATACTTTTCATACTTGGGACTGTGGTACAATCAGTTGTAGGTGGCATTCTCTACCTTGTGTTATTTCCTATTTTTGGCATAGAAGGCCATTATGCAGAACCAGACTGTTCAATTGGGCCCAGTAACTTGTACCGGCAATATTGCTCCATCTTGACTGCGATGGACCCGATTCAAGGTATTCCTGAATTGGGTTTCAATTCAGGGTCATATCGATTGCTTCATTAATACATTCCATGCTTATGTCATTGACAGTAATCACTTTCAAATTATATTATATTATTATATTCATATTATCATTTTTAAATTCCCTATGGAGGCAGTGGGTAATCATCATAGATTCGCGGCCAGAGAGACCAAAGATCTGAATCAAAGCTAGGGGGTCTCTTTGAAGAAATATTTTAATTAATCGCTTTGTACACATAAGTTTTATAATTAATGCACTTTTTCTCTAAATAAGATATGCATTTGAATGTGTAATAGAAATGATGGTCACACCAAGTATTTCATCATCTATTGCAGGTCACTACAGTTTTGCGGAATTATTCTTAGTCGAATTTTACAATACCCATGTGCACTGATAGGCACTGATGACTCCGCTACCACACGGCGTCACGTTTTTGGCAACATTACCATAAATTTTATAAATTTGATTTCTTTGGCTGCCTCTAACTTTATTAGATTGATGTTGATTAGTCAGCACGCAATTAAATATACGGAGTAATAATATTTTTAAAAAGAGTATCATGGATCAATATGCAAAAGGGTTACGTTTATATAATTTGATATTTCCACGCTCGTATAGGCCATGTGTCACACGGTCGGTAATGTGAGCGGTAGTTTATGTGGCGTGCGATAGTCGCCGCGGCAGAGGTTATTCGTTGCGCTAATGTGCAGTTGCATTTCGTTTACATTTTGCGTTGCACACGACTTTCGTACGAGTGACTTTGATAAACAGCGAAATGATAGGAAAAAATTTTACAATGTTGCTCTTCAGGAGTTTTAAATTTATTGTTATATGCTTTTACTGCACATTTTTTTGCATATTGTAATTTTGTCCCTGTATGATGAGGAGTGAGGGTGAGACTTAGGGGTTAGCTTACTTGGCTGTTGAAATCTCTGGGTCCTAAGTTGAAATCACAACCGGACTCATTATTTGTGCACAAGAAATCTCGTCTCCCCTAAGAGACTAAAAATACTTGAGTGCAAGGTGTCTGTTACTGAACTCCAGGCTGAATGGAAAAAGTAATTTAACCACGTCTTAGTTTCCTTTCCCGACGGCCATATGCTCAAAGTTGCTCAGGCTATGATCGATGTTTTTCCGCAAGATAAATCTGCAACGAATAGATGGCGCATTGACGATCAAACTGTATTACGCGTTGCTGCTGATGATACAGTAGACCAATACCTGGACATTTGGCCCCCTTTTCCACGCCTTTTTAGTGATCCAATGTTGGAGATAGGCCTATCTGAATGGTAAGATATGTCGTAGTAGCTACGCGTGGCAGGTGGGTTGGCAATCGTAGTGGAGATCTCCTCCCTAAGCAGAGCCCTCAACCTAGGGACGCTGTCCTCTGCTATAATTCGGTCGTCTCACACCTTAGACGATGTTGCCTGTTATGGTTTCAGATTCAGGCATTTCTTGAGAGGGTTAATCCACTACTGCCGAACGCTTTTTAATTCAGACTTTTTCAAGAAAGTTCTCCGAGAAAACTCCTAGAGATGCTGCTCCCCATTACTGGTCTGTGTAATTTAAGTTCGGAAAATTAGGATAACATTGATGGCGCCAGAGCCTCCCATATGAGGCTCTGGCGCCCTCAATTTTGGAAGTTGGCATTTAGAATAAGGGATGGTATATTCCCCTAACACACGTACACAATAATAATACGTTTATTAATAAACTTAATTTTTTTAACAAGTTTCTACATTTAAAAAAGTAGCTTTATTATATTTCAATTATAACAAAAGCAACAGCTTATAAATTACCCAGTGCAGGGAAAAGTCGTCTTCTCATTTTTGCAAAGACTTTGGAACCGGAAAGAATCCGCCACGCTCCTCATGAATGGGGTTGGCGAATTTCATATCATCATTTATCATTTCGGTCTGTCAATGTCTTGAGTGATCATAAACTTCCCGGAACACTGTGCAGGTATTTATCAGGCATAACTGCAGAGGTTTTCTTCTGGTGCTGGCCCCGCGATTCAAACCCTGGTCACTAGCGCACTTCTTCTTAAACTAAATAGAGCACTCTGATTCTCTGACTATGGCTAAATTATATGTATTTTGTATCTTTTTCGTCTTCTTCTCCAGCTTGTCTAAATCCATAACGGCTGGACTGGCCTTTCTTGGCCTTACTTTGCCTGCATGGTCTTTCTTTGAGAAGCTAACATGAAAATTGAAATTTTTTTCAAATTGGCAAGCTCGGCAGACGGGTTGGTGAACGCAGAGCCGGGGCTCTCAAACTAGACATGCCCCATCACCAAGCTGTGGAATTTGTACATTCGTATAAGCTCAACCCAAATTTCACTCACACTTGTTTAGTCATCAATTGGCCGCCACAACCGCGTCGGATAGTCAGCCGGGTGGACCGAATGCAGGTGAGATTAGGTTTTGGAAAGAATTCCTCCATAAATATTCCCACTGCCCTTACCGTATTAATAATCAAAAGCACTTAGTTAAATATGAAAAGTACACTACGAAACAAGTATGAAAGGTTTGTCTGGAAACTAGCTACAAAAATAGAGCTAATGTACAAGCGAGAAGCGCGGCGCAAGCCGGGGGCGGGGCGGGGGCGGGCGCCCCGAGCCTCTTGCTCGCACTATTTTCATTTCGTGTAGTGCCACATTTAATTTTGTTGAAATTCTAACGTAGCTTTGCAAAAATGTCAACTTTATTCCGCCTCAGCCATCCTCTTTTCAGTCGGATGCTTCGCTTCTTCATTTTCAGGAATGTTCCGTAGTTTCGCGACGGTCTTTGAGGAACTATAACTTCGTGAAACTTACCGCAACTTTGAAGTGAGATGTAGCATCCGACAAAAATTTATCAAGCGTGTTTAAATTTCGTTTGACTTCTTTCTTGGTTTTTGCTGCTGGTGACTAAAGTACTTTAAAATAAGTAATTCTTTTTTATTTCCCTCCTTTAGCTTTTAAGTATAAATTGAGACAAAGTTTTAAATGACAATATTAAATGGTAATTAAAAATATTATATAAGCAACAAAATAAGAGAGCTCAACACTAAATCAGAGTTAATATTATTTAAAAATAGGTGCGGGCGCGTCTTATAAGTTTATAATGTACAGGAAGCAAATGTTCTAAAGGAAAAAGTATGTAAATCTAAAACCTACAAATATTACAAGCAGACACTTATGCTCATCATCATCATCATCATTTCAGCCTATCAGAAGTCCACTGCTGAACATAGGCCTCCCCCAAAGATTGCCACCTGCATCCATCGACTTCCCGCAACACTGCGCAGGTCGTCACTCCATCTTGTGGGGGGTCGTCCTACACTGCGTTTGCCTGTACGTGGCTGCCACTCAAGAACTTTTTTTCCCCAACGGTTGTCAGTTCTGCGAACTATGTGGCCGGCCCATTGCCACTTCAGCTTGCTGATCTTTACGGCTATGTCGGTTACCTTAGTTTTGCTGCGGATATCATCGTTGCAGACTCTATCACGCAGAGAAACACCGAGCATAGCCCTTTCCATAGCGCGCTGAGCAACTTTGAGCTTCCTCATACGGGCTGCAGTGAAGGACCACGTCTCGGATCCGTATGTCATCACTGGCAATACGCACTGGTTGTATACTTTCGTCTTGAGGCTTTGCGGTATACTCGACGAGAAGATATGACGTAGTTTCCCGAACGCAGCCCAGCCGAGTTGGATTCGTCGATTGACCTCAGAGTCGAAGTTGGACTTACCTAATCGTACAATTTGTCCCAGGTATACGTACTTATGCTCAGACTTAGATTATTTGGCTACACAATTTATTGGAGAATTTCTGTGAAAGTAACAAAACCTAATGGAAATAATATTCCAGCGCCAATGCAACACCAGAGTTTCTGCAGGTGCGTTGCCGGCCTTTAAGGGTATTTAGGAGATAGGAAGGGTGATGAGGAGGGGGATGAAGAAGGGGAGTGGGCCGGTTACCTCACTCACCGAACGAAACGCAGCAGCACTAGATGCCTCTACTTCACGCCGCAAGCAAGGCCGTGGTATCAACCCGAGCCAGCCCATTCGAGCAGCAGCAAATGCCGCCTCTTGGCTCTACCATGTCCTGAAATTGTTTAAAAGCGTTATAAGTCAACACTTTTAATGCCATTCTGTTCAGTCTCGATATCAAAAACTAAGAAAGTAATAAAACAACTGTTTCACTATTCGAAAGTTAAATACTGCCACATATTTTTAATAATTCAAATTTAAAACAGGGAAAAATTCCATGACCCAAAAACCACATTAATGTTATATTGAATGTATACTGTTTCTATGTATGAATTAACGTGATTATTTATTAAGGAACCCAGGAATGGTCAGTTGTTCTGTTCTTCAGAACTGAAAGAGATGTGCATGTTCAGGCATAACGCGAAAACTACTAACCAAATTTAAATGCGGTTTGCACTTTTTCATAATTACGAACCAACACAAAAACTGCGAAAGTTTAAATCTCGAAAAACATCGGGAGTAACCAGTCGGGATCCTTGCTCAAAAACTATTGGATAAAGTTTGCACTGCTACAAAGCTGAAGCTAAAAACGACTGAAGTAAGACACTGGTAACATTTAATCAAGAAAAAATACCGGGATGGGCTAGAATGAGATCCACACCTACTAAAACCTCAGAACGTTTATAATGTTACATTCACTGTTTGAAACAAATTCTATTACTAACTTTTCAGAAATGTAGCTACTAGCTAGAAGTTTACTATAAGGTAAGTATACTATAAATAAAGTTCAAGAAAGTCGTAATGAGTATTATGCAATAATATTTCGAATGAACGAAGAATAACGACTAAAGAAATCGAGGTAGAACAAATCAAGAAGTATTACCTAATACATTTGTAAAACAGCTGGCTTACCGATCTCATAACCCATCTGAAATTCATATTGAACGTCGATCGTATAAAGCCGAATACACACTGTAAAAGGCTGAGCTCCCGCGGGAGGCGGGTCTGAAAGGCCACGAGCGATAGCACTCATCGGAAGAATAAGCCTGTTTCCCGACGTCGAGGTTTAGGGATGCGACACAGTCTCAATACTGTTTTATTCTGCTGCCATCAATACTTAAAATGCTTGTGAACTATTTAGTGATGTTACTGAAATGATCGATATAATAATAATTATTGTAGAGTACAGATGATGACACCATTCCGAATGATGGTGGAAAAAATCTACTTGAATTTGCCGAATCTTAATTCCTTAGTCTATTGACGGAAACCAGCGTCATTAATATTGCTCGTCGACCCGTTTGCTGGAATTATGGGCAAACCTAGCCAAAGAGCATATTGTACTTTGCTGGCGCTTTCTTGGAGATATCCATGGTGGAAAGGAGTTAAATAGGCTGATAAACTAGGTTGAAAGTCTAGATTCACATAGCTTACCCACTAGTGCCGACATATCTACGGAGGTCTGAAAATATTAGTCGAATATATGCGATATAGACTAATATTTTCAGACCCATTTATATGAATCTACATGTTACGTATATTTACGAATTTCAGTCTTTTGAATCTAAACATTTTGTGATTAGTCCTTAAGTTTAAAAAACTACTATCCGTTACTTGTCTGAGTATTTAAGGTCTAGCGTATAAAATGTGTTTTTCCGCCATCTGTAAGTGGCCATAACATTTTTTGGAATATTTCTCCCAGTCGACTCTTACGACACCCACGAGATTGTGTGGAGGGTCTCCCATACGAGATTTACTCGTGCACAAGGACGAGGTTTCTAAAAATCGGCCTTTTTTTATCCCTCTTATCGATGGTAACCCAAGTTCAGGTCTCGTACCTCATTTAGATGCCGCGAGGCTCCCTCTAGTTGTTATTTCTTCGTTTACAGGGGTCAGACCACAACACGGTAGCAGCCAGCGTCGCGACATCCAGCGTCGCGTCAACACTGCAATGTCGTTGCTCTTTATTACTTTTTACTTGCGAGCCTCCTGTTAGTATTTCCGCCGAATTTAGCAAGTAAATGAAAAAAAAAAGAAATTAAAAATAAAAGGTACTTCATCGACATTAATCACGGAACTGCTTCCGTATCTAATATAAAAGGATTGACGTTTGCGGCGGAGGACGATCGAAGTAGCGGATTGAGACGGAGACAAAAGTCGTGCGCGGAGTAGGTATAGGTACCTGCTTTCTTCATAATAGCTTATATTTCACTTACCTGTATAGTAATATTAGGGGTTCCTAATTTAAATGGCTGTAATTGGAATCTCGTTTAACTTACAATGGTTAGTGATTTGTTTGATAAAATAACTTCGTTTCCCTACAAAAGGCTGTTAAACACATTTTTCAGGCGTACAAAAAACAAATCGCGAATTCATTGACGGCTGAGTAATTAAGAGATATTAAAAACACGCAGTTACTAAATATTTATGATATAATATACCTTAAAATAAAATAAGTTTGACATATGTCTGCGAACCCGAATTAATGATTTTAAAACAATAATATATTTGTCTGGATGCTCTAACAAAAAAAAAACTTCTGAAAACCGTCGTAGATTATTTCATCATTACAGCCTGATTGCCACAAAGCATGATCCTCAGCCACCTCCATCCATCGACTTCCCGCAACACTGCAAGTCGTCACTCAAAAGGTACCACAATTTTGATGTTTACGTATTAATATAATGATGTTGACGTAATTGACGTATTGAGTTGTTCTGATGAGTCAAACAGAAACCAAACGAATAGAAAAATTTTGTAATCATGGAGTGAAAATGATTAAAACTAAGAATAATTAGAAAATCTACTAACTAAAATAAATCCTTGGCTTTTTACAAGTCTATAAATCGAGCAGACAATTTGTCATCAAATTATCATCATCTCATTTCGTCGGGTCAAACATCTTAACATATGAAGGGCAAATCCTTAGCGAGCACAAATAAATACGGCGCTCCTTGCGTATTATATTTCTCTGATCCCCGGGTATTAAAGATATGGAAGGGTCAGCAATAGATCGGTCTCAGACGGACCCTATAATTCATGTACCTCTGCGACCCTCTCAATTGGCATTAGACGAAAGTTTATTGTTTCTTTTATTGTCTGGAAATATTTAATGATAACTTAATTTTAATATCTTCATAACATATAAATAAATCACACTAATATGTAGTTTCTATATCAGTCTGTAAAAGTCGTCTACTGGACATAGTCCTCTTCACGTAACCACCACCAGCCGGCATGTCATGCATGGAAGATTTGCGCGTACTCACCGCGCAGGGCAGACGAATTGGTAAGCGCAATGCCGGTATCCTCGGACCTGTGACGCTGCTCCCCATCACTTGTTTACCACATATTTGTGTTTGGTAGATTCAGATCAGTCGGTCGCCAGAGCCGCGTTCATCAGCAGGGTGCACCGCGTGCAGGTGAGGTTGACATTTGGAAAAATGGGTCCATTCCCCCTTATATATTGATCATGTCAATATTATTTACGCGTATAGCACTAAATGTAATTGTCAGTCATATATAGAGTAGTGGTAGCTCAGGGGTGAGGGTGTTTGCTTTAACTTCATAGTACACTAGTGACCTAGATTCAAATCGCAGGGTCGGCAACGCAATATTTTATATTAAGTGCTGAATTCACCATGTGCTCACGCTTTTCGCGCAACACATTTTATTTAACGTTAATTAAACAAAAAATACTTAGCAATAATACATTTCAAATCATGTCTGTTCCACTGTCATATTAGCTCTGAATAATGATCTCCATTCAATGGCAACGACTGCCTAATTTGTATAAGGGGCACACAGTTCACCTGAGGGTGCTCATTGTGACCACGAGGCACCTGCATTAATCCTTCATTGATGATCGTCACGCTGGATGACTAAAATAGAATTCCTCAATACAACAAATGGGATGGGCAGGTCATGACGCATCATACGAAACGCAACTGCATTGTCCTGTTAAATTCCGCTGATATTCGGTGTACTTTCACGATGGTCTTTTCCCGGTCTCTGAATTACGTGCTTCATCCAGTATCTAGTCGCATTAACACTTAATATACATTTACCAAATATTGAAAAAACCATCATTTCGACAAAAATGGTGATTAGAGAACATTATCTACTGATACGACTTCAACTCACTAACTATCCTCGCCATGCTAATTAATACTCAAACATAATTTAACCTCCGTTGCGCACTGAGCGTCTGATTGTCATTACTTGACTAAAAGTAAAAGAAAGTTAATTGTATGTTTACTTATAATTGCTGCATTACATTATTCCTTCACGTCATAACCATAACTTTGAGACAATTGAATTTTAGGTTATGAGTCAAATTACGACGAGGACACTAGAAGGTTTGTTCTGACTTCATTAGTTCCAAAATTATATTGTAGTAGAAGAAATGATATGTATGTTAAATAGATTAGATTAAATTTCATGTTTTAAATAATCTATAATCAATAGTTAATAACAAAATAATGTAATAAATATTTGTGGTAAATGGCAAAATTGCACAGGCCAACGAAATATTCCTCAAAATGGACGTTACAATCCGAAATCTTCTACGGAATAGCTCCCGCAACACTTTAAGTCTAAGTAAGTGGCGTTCGGCGGCCAAAGATTTGCTGGACCGTCACTAATGGGCTTTATCCTTATTTATTGAACTTGCTGCAGGGAGCAAATCGTTGTGATACAAATTTTAAAGTTTATTTTTCAGACGCACATATAATGTTGAAGTTAACAAAGTTTGAATCAAATCTGTAAAGAAATAATTCTCTTAATCATTATCATAAGAAAGATACGGAACGAATTATCTAATTTTCACCTAAACATATCAGTGAAATATTTAAGAAAAACTATCGATATTCAAGCCGTCTGGCCAAGTTTTCATTTGTGGTTTCAATTCTGGTCAAGTTCAAGTTAGCAAGATGTTAACTATAGACCAAAATTTTGAGAAATGTTATTCCTTGGATAAGCAATAAACAAAATAAAGTTACGTGAAAAGGAGAAGGATAAAAAAGAAGACTGAACAATTATACAAATATGTTACGCTCATACTTTAAATTATTATAAAAAATGTAATATGGTTATAAAGTATGTATCTTACTTACTTACGTAAGTCTTTACTTTATTGTACACCACAAAAATACAAAATACACAAAAATATAAATATACAATAGACATACATAAGACTAAAAAGGCTTAAATGCATAATTAAAATTACATAAATAAATACAAGAGAAGAAAAACCATTTCAGTTGTCGCTAATGATGATTAGTGATCACACAATGTCAGGTAATGATTTTTGACGTCATTTAAGATGTTTAAGAACTTATCTAGTAAGATACGAAGTGAAGATTAAGTTTTTGAAATGTAAATTATAGTTTATTACATAAAAATTATATTTACCGTAACTACAACCTAAAAATAAAGTTTTAAGTTATGATTTTTACTTTAGTAGACATGATGATGGAGTTTTACCTAATGACGTGGTTGTTACAAATTAAAACGGCACAGAGTATGTTTGTCGTAAATCCACCATTCGAAAGTGGTATACGTTATGCATTATGGAACTAGTAAGTAGTACAAAATAATTCCACCGTTATCAACACTCATCCATCAAATTACTTTAAGGTTATTTTTTGCTATACATATTATTAGTCGTATTATTATACGTATGTCATTAATTATTTATGTAAAAGGTAAATATAAGTTCTATTTTCTAAGGGTAAACCTATGCGACGACGGCTCGCGAATCTATCAGTGGCCTCCTCGGAGGAAAGTATGTACTATATAGTGACAAAATCATAATGACAACGCTATAGTTGCGGTGTCGCGGATATGGCATTAAACCCAACAAAGTTGGATGTGAATTCATTGCTGCAACCCTTTTGAGCACTACTATAAATTTTTGTTCCACTGTTTGTATGAGTTGCGGCACTGAATGTATATATTTAATTTATGTGTGTGCTACAATGAAAAAAAAACCAACTAACTCACACGGATATTGAATTCCTGGCGGGAAATAAACTCTGCCAGTTTCTGCAACTATCACCGGACGTAGTTTTTATCAGTTGTCAATTGGAGAAATTAACCTTGACAAAAATTGTGGGCAGTATCAGTGTCTAATAGTGTTTTTTAAATCAAGCAGAAGGCAGAAGAATCTGCAGAGTTGTGGAGGCGTTTACAGACATACTCATGAACTGCACATAGACTTAGTGCCCAGACCAAAGATACAAATCGCACATAAGTTTCGAAAAGCTCACTTATTACGAGCCCTCTGCACAGGGCATCGAACTCGAGTCTCCTGGTTCGGATTATTACACCATATTATGTTATTATTATTAATCGACAAGGATAAAATGTCTAAATATTTAAGTTCCGATTAAAAAGTGAATTGAAAACAATACCAGCCTGTAAATACCCACATCAGAGTTCTTGGAGCACCGGGGATCGAACCCAGGTCACTCGCGTGCGTATGATATTAAATCGAACGCTCGGACCAATATGCTACCAGTGCTCTTAGTCTCAATAAAGTATTAATAAAATACGGAATTATGTTTCCTAGAAATATTTCATTGAAATCAACATTTTAAGAGACAAATTGATCACAAAGGCATTACCCGAGGCACGTAGTATTTCTAAGAACATCCCGAATTCTAATCGACGAATCTTATCAAGAGGGGTGGTAAACTCCCCAGTGGAAGCTAACTTCGGGGGTGAAAGGGGATCGTAAACAGGTCACGGCGGACCTCAAACGAGTTTAGACAGGCGTGAAGAGTCGAACATGTCACGCTCTTACAACTCGGCACCTGGGTTTAATCCTGAGGCACTTAGGATTTGCGGCAGAATGTGACAAGGCAAGACAGATTGGATGTTAACCTTCGATATTTTGCCTACATAATTATTTATATATAAATATATAAACATAAACTTGTGTTGCTTTTGAACACAGACAAAGGCATTGAAATTTGCTTAAAATTGTATGGTTGGCTATGCTTGTCTAGTATAATTATTATTATTAGTGTTATAACTCTTTTCTTATTTTTTCTCTAAAAAAAGATAGCCGAGTAGTTAGTCTGCATCCGTATCAGGAGACTCGTGTTCGATCCCCTACGTAGAGGGCTCGTACCAAAGATCTTTAAAACTTTAGTATTACGATTTATATCGAAGGCTTGAATCCAAAGGTGGTGTCGGACTCACCACCAGTTATGTTGTCCTAAATAAACTCTGGTGAAAAGTGGGTTGAAAGAACTAAAATATCTAGACAACTGACCACCCCTGCACGGCCGCATATATTTTCTTGTTTATTTCTCATTATGATATTTTTATTCAATCAAACGATTACAATTTCAATAAACATAATTGTTTTTTTTTGTAGCCGTTAAATTTTGTTTGTATGTCAGACCCCTTTTTTGCGGAGATAACGCTGCGGGCCTATTGTTTAACCTAAGATTTTCGGTTTTAGGTAATCAAAAAGGATAATATTATTTTTTAAATCCAAATAAGCTAATAATTTAATAAACGTATAAAGGAAACTATTTGTGTTCTATCGCAACACCCATGACTTAAAATTTAATTTTAAAAGTTTTCTTTTAATTTTAAAAGTACTTAAAATTTAAATTGCATGTTCAGTTTAGTAATATTCATTCTCTAATAACAATTTTCATTGCGTAATTAAGAGAGGTATGCGGGCGCTACCTCTATTAATTATTTTTGATTTCCGCGTGGAATAAAAATATCATTTTGTAGGACGGTGCTTCATAAAACTAGGCCCATAACCATAAATAATTTGGTGATGGACTCTTGACTATCAGATTGGCCTCTTTGAGCCTTGAAGGATTGACTGTAATCGGCTACCTAACGAATTATTGAAAGCTTTACTGTAATTCTTTCATCTTGAGTAATTAACGATCTTTCTCATCATGAATCTAAGTGTTTAGGTGGTTACATTTAGAATTTTCACCGCCCAGAGAGATAAATACAACTCGATCATCATAGACGAGGTTCGAACATCTCTCGGACAGCTCATAAATATCTTATCGAATAAAGATAAGCAGTAGAGGTACATTAGTACACTTTAAAAAAGTGCGGCAAAAGTACGCAAGCGCAACAACTGATGAAGCTATAAAAATCAAAATCGACTGCCGGACACACATTAACGTCACCAAATACTTCTATAAAAGAATTATCTGGACACTAATTTAGTCAACTTTTACGACTCAGAAGGAGATGGAGAATGGGAGTAACGCCGCTAATAAACACAAACATGTAAATCTCCATATTTATTTTAATTTGTCTTTGATCCTTTTAATTATTGAAATCACAATTCTGTCGTAACTTTCACAAAAATGTTTTATGTTGAGGTGTGAGTCAGATATTTTAGCATAAACTGTTTCCTTAGGTTGGACGATAAGTCGATACGTCTAATCAGCGATAAGGGCGTGTAGATAACCGAACGAAGATATAGGTGGTTTTGTAAAGAGTTTCACTAGTTCGAAAAATATTATTTTATTGTAGACAGTTAAATTTTGATAGCAATACAGTGACTTACAGACAAGTTTTCTTCTGACGAAATATTAGTAAAAAAATAGAGGATGACCCTCTATAATACAGATTTCGTTTTGCACTCTGATTCCTTGCTTTGAATATTTGTAACACCAAAACGTCATTAACGTAACATGTTGCGCGTCAGAGCTTATCAAAATAATTAATATCGATATCAAATCATCAGTCAAAATTAGAAACATCCTTTATTTACGAACAATCGCGGGCGAGACCCACCAAGTGTTGTCCGCGGCATACAAAGATACCAGCTCCATTACCAAATTGTATTGCGAAGAGACCGTGAATGAATAGGACGCCGATTTACTTGGATACATGTTTATGATTGATTTTTCATGTGAATAACATGCGTAAAACGCGGAAGAGAATATATTAATTCAATGGGTAAGAGAATTTAGATCTATTTGTACTTAATCATAAAGATAAAATTTACTTGTGTGACATTAATTTAAATATAAGAAGGCGGAAAAAGTGTAAAGTCTCCTGCTATTTGACATGGTTTCGAAACCAATAATGGCAATTTTTATTATTTCTCAGGCAAGTTGGTTTCCTTAAATTATACACATTTAGCAAGCAATTTGTGGTATTAAGAAAATTAAAATGCAATGAACAATCTTAGTAGTGCAGAACCCACGACACTCGTGTGCTATGAAATAAAGGCAAGCTAAGCTCACTGAAGCTACAGCGACTAGAGTCGGCACAGATAGATTTCGGCATATTCATATAATTTAATTTAATTTTCCAGGAGTTGTTATACGGACATTGTGGATATGGCTGCTGCCAGCGATGGTGATTGGTGGAGTTATACAAAATAATGGCGAGGAAATAGATGAACCTCTTTGCCGCACCTACACTCTAAATGAATTACTATACTTAGATTGTTCAGATCGCGGACTATCTGAGCTACCGCAGACTATAAACTATGATGTAAGTTACTATATAGTTTAATAATCTATAAATGAAATATTAATGACTTACTTTTAAAATATTACAGCCGAAGTTTTTCGTTGAAATTATGTTTTCGAAGTAAATAATAGTTTGCAGGCATGAATTATAAACTTCACAGGGAAGATGTTACAATTCTTAAAAAAAATTACAAAAAAACTGTTAATTATTAATTACATTTATTGCATAATTAACATAGTAATTAAAGTAAACAAAATTTTACTGAAAAATGCATTTCATCAATCAGTAATATGTGTACAATAGAATATACATGAGCCGCGATGGTAAATTTTCCTACGCCACCATCAAACTCGTACAGTCAGCATTTTATTTTAGATTTTTGAGGAATCGGTTAGGTTTAACAATTTATTTTATGAATAGTGAAACGAATGTTATTTTAGTTTTTGATAATTTCAGGCACAAGCGCTGCTGTTGGCGAACAACAACTTCGTGTCCTTTCCTTCACAACTCGAAAATTTTTCTAAAGTTGAAATATTGGATTTTTCCGGAAACCGTTTAACGAGGCCTTTGCCGACTTATTTGAGGAACTGGAAAAATCTGCGTACTCTTAATTTATCTAACAATAATTACGATTCGTGGCTAAGTAATGACAATGATTACAGTATCAAAAGGTTAGATCTATCTAAAAACAAGATTAACAGTATAGACGTGAAAGCGTTCGCTAAGATGCCCAATTTATCTTTCCTAGATTTATCAGAGAATAGAATCTATGATTTGCTACCGACAGTATTTTCTGATGCAAAGAACTTGGATACCCTAATACTTTCTAGAAATTACTTTTCCGAAGTACCCAACTTCCATTCACAGTCATTGAGGAGTTTGAGTTTAAGCTATTGCCAAATAGCAAACATAAACGCCGAGTCACTAACGGGAATGAGTTCTTTACTAGAGATCAACCTATCTATGAACCAACTCGAAAGTGTTCCTGACAGGATATCTTCAAACACGTTACAAGAATTAGATTTAAGTTACAATGAAATAAGTGCAATTACGGATCTCACATTCTACGAACTACCACACTTGGCAGTGTTAGACTTGAGAGGTAATGAATTTAAAGAGGTATGGTCGAATTCACACTTCGCCTCAAATCCTTTTTTGAGGGAAGTTCGTGTGAAAGGAAATCGTTGGAGCTGCGAAGGATTTAGTGTAAATCTTTTATTAACTTACGAGTATTTAACAAAAGAACCACCGAAGATTGCAGATAGAGCGTCCCTGATTTGCTATTCGCCTTCTAATGTAACACAACTAAGTTGGCAGCAAGCTTATATATTGACTTGGCATCCAAGCGAAATGTCGACGCAGACGTACACAATGATGGCAGTGTTCATTGGGGTTATAATAGGCATTGTTATAACGTCATGTGTCTGTCGTGGATTAATGTCGATAAACAAACCTGATACACCACGAGCTACAACGGAAACAAGCGCTATGAGTGCAAACGGCATTAATAACCAACCCAGGGCCGAAAGCGTTGTCATGAGAATCCCTCTTCGGGAAGACCTGCCTCCAAGTTATGACGAAGCGTTATTAATGCCACATCTTAATGCATCCTTTCACTCTTTACCCGATTTTGTAGACGATGGGGATAATTTTGATCGTTATTGTCGAAGATCTAGATCAATTGGTGATCTTACCGAATCTAGACCAAGGGTTGGAGACCGACGGTCCCTAAGGCGAACTGTCGAGTTACGGATAAACTAAAACTAATGTAACGATAATTTTTATATGAACATTATTTATTAAGTTTTTTTGTCATTGAGTTTATTATATTCAAAAGATAAATGAGTTTTATTTTATAAAAGCATGATTTTTCTTATAAGGTACCTTCTCTGCTTTGCGGCAGAAATGGGCAAGAGTGATCTAATCCAGACGACTCTTAGGCAGATAAAAAACTACCAATTATTAATTTGAATAGATGCCGAAGCCGGTCAGTAGGCCTAACTTTCTGAATAGGTATTATATAACTTTACAAACTGTAGATCCGGACTTTGATGGTACCGCTTTAACGGTGTTATTAGTGGTCGAGTCGTTATAATCAGTATCTTTTATTTTGTATGTTTTGTAAATAAAATATTCATAATGTATACTGGCTGTTTAATACGCCTATTTAAAAAAAAATATATGTTCACTTTGAAATATTGTTAACATGGGAAGCCCTCCAAACAGTTTTATATAAGTTTAATTACTGTCCTTTTATAATAAATACTAACAAAAGGTACAATAATTTCGATGTTCATGTAATAATATAATGATGAAGAATTATATCACAAAATACTTATATATTGCGGCACAGAGTAGCGGCATCTATTGACAACTACACTTACTACCTCGTACGTAGCATATTAAAAGAAAGTGAGGTAGGATATAACTTTAAGTAGTTCTACGTGAAATCGCTAGATGTCCCAAAAATATTTAACTTGTGTTCAGTTAACAAAACACGAATTCAAACACAAAATACATTTTAAATACTATTGAAATATGTTTTCAGTTTGAATTAATGTTTTTAAAAAGCATTAGTTTGACAACTATCTATTAAAAAAATTATCTGCTAATAATAACTTTTAATTATAGCATGAACCATCATCATTACGACATATTATAAACATTTTGTTGAGATTTATTTTTATTTTAATTTAGTACGGTATAAAATTGTCCGTGGTATATTAGCTTTAACTGGAAACATCGTGTACAGTTTCGCAAAATTCCTTATCAAAGATAACACGTAAACCTTTTAATTCGGTTCATACAATGTTATCTTCTGCTCGGAGCCACACGTGAAAACGATAGACACGGACTAGTTAGTAACACAAACATAAATCGCGACTACTAAATGCGTGAAAATTTTGGACTATAATAACAAATTCAAAATCTTGACTACATAATCTACTCTCCAAATGACATTTAGTAGTTTAAAGTAAATATTTTTTTGGAAAAATGTGAAAGTGTCCGTGATAGCATTTGATAAAAATACGTCGATGCGATATAAAGATTTCGCCGTTTAAGTAACAGAACTTGTTTATCATCATACATTATGGTAAGTTATCATCAATCTATGAATTATACCTATAAATTAAAAATATACTTTTATTAGAGTATTAAACACTCGATGAATTGGTTGACTATATTAAAGTTGTCCTTTAAAAGTAATGAACTAGTATTATCTAATGATAAGGAATTAATCATTTATTTTATTGCGATACAGAAACAAATAAGATGTGATACGCCGTGCGAAAGTGATTCAAAATCTGCGGAAAACTCTCTGAATAATTTTTTGCAATACAAGAGGTACGTTAACAAATCTGACCTAAATATAACTAGCCTACAACCTGCACCTTTATCAGAGTAAGATAACAAAGATAAAATTGTTGTATGTATGTAGATATTATTTAGTTTTCATGGCTCAAAGTTATGTGGAACTATACCTACACCTTATATTTCAAAATTAAGGCCAGACTTAACGTTTTTGGTTAACCCAAACGTGACATGAAAACGAATCTCAAAAACCTTAACGCAGGTGTGCAAGTGATTCAAAGTGACTCTGGCCTTAAGCATTTATGTTTCGAAATAATTTTAACTTTCAGGTAGTAATGATAAATCGGCGGGATGCTTATACTACAAAACCTTCTTCTGCTCGTGTTAGTAGCAAATGCAGAAATATCAGATATCGATGACAGCGACAGAAGTGACATTTGCTATTTGTGTACGTGCAGTGCCGACAAAAGTAGTGTTGACTGTTCTAGAAGAGGCTTGACTAGTGTCCCAGATGGTATTAGTGAAATGGTAAACACGTTATTTAATTTTTAATTTTAAACAAGCACTGTTTTGCCTAATAACATGTTTTATCTTCTTTTTCAACAACCTTTATCAGTCCGACGCTGATAAGGTCTCTCCAACAAAACTCCAGCAAGCCGCCACATAGTTCTTGGGCGGGTTATCCATACTCCTCACGCTAGGCAGACGGGTAGCGCTAACACACTACTATTAGTGATACAGCCCCCAGCACTAGGCTGTGAGATTTGGAATGAGCTAAATTTTTCCACACGTGCAGGTTGTCATTTGGAGAAAAGGCGGTATATTCCCCCTTATACTTCCTAAACATATTGTAATGTTTAAAAAGAAAACTGCCACTAAGTACTATATTATACCCAAACCCAATTATAAAATAGATATACCCACAGAAAAATATACTCGATTGACTCATAATTATGACCAAATGCATGTGTGATTAAAATATCTGCATTAAAATGTATCAACTAATAGCGAGTTCCTACATCTAAGAAATAAAGATACGATACGATACGATTTATTCATTTACACAACACAAAAGTTACAAGAAATACAATTATACAGAAAAAACAATAAATAAGTAAAAACAAAAAGAAATAATTTAAGAGAAGCTGAGGCTTAAGAGGAGTTAAGGTCGACTTTTTAATTTATAACCCGTGTTGTGTCAAATGAATCGGTGCTGACTCAGCATAGTGTCGCGGGGTCAACCGCAACGCTGATTTTCAGTCAGCGCCGATTTACTGTTTATTATATAATTGCACACATCTCTCATTTTCAGGTGGTGAACTTCAACCTATCAAACAACGAGATTTCAAAGTTTCCAGATAATTTAAAAAACTTAATTAATCTGATAACTCTAGATCTTAGTAGCAATCTGCTAAATTTTCTATCCGGAAATTCTCTTGATAACTTGACATCACTTGAACTGTTAAATTTATCGCGAAACAACTTTGATACGTGGCTGAACTTAAATCCTAATGATGTACTTCAACCAGCGACAAACTTGAAGATTCTCGACTTGTCACGTAATAACTTTCTTACAATGGGAAACTTGGCAAATCAGGAGCTTTTAATAAGCCCTTCTTTAGAAACTTTAATTTTAGATAACTGCAAAATTACTTCGATACACGGTCGATCGCCTTTAAGTGGTTTAATCAACATAAGGGTGCTAAAGATTAACTTTAATCCATTATCGAGGATTCAAGGTTTAGTATCTCCTTCACTAAAAAGTCTATATGCAAGTTATTGTCAAATTAATTCCATTAACCATAATGAACTATCATATTTACCGTCATTAGTTTATTTAAAGCTATCACACAATAATGGTTTAGTTTTATCTATTTCTTCAAACTCTCTAGTATCAAGTTCACTTAGGTATTTAGATATTTCATTTTGTAATATTATGCAAATAAGTCTTACAGGATTCCCTAATCTAAGGAAAGCATTATTAAGTCATAACGTAATTAGGTTCTTGGAAAGTAATAATTTTATTAATAACTCTAAATTAGAATATTTAGATTTATCTTATAACAGTATCGGCTCTCTCAAAGGAGATACATTTCGCGGGCTTAGTATGCTAAAATATTTAGACTTATCATGGAATGAAATTGCTAACATACCGGAAGACAGCTTGCAAGAGATGCCTTCATTAACACAACTAAAAATGCGTAGAAATTATCTAACAAGAGTTGGACAATTAAGGTCTACCTCAGTTTCAATTCTAGATATAAGTTACTGTGAAATCACTACTATAGGAAAGGATTCTTTAGAAGGTTGGCAGTCTCTTGTTGATCTAGACTTATCGCATAACCTACTTTCGTACATACCAGACAGTATTTCCTCAAATACATTAAAGTACTTAAATTTGAATTATAATAGAATAAGTATTGTAAGCAATTTCACTTTCTTTATGTTACCACGATTAACAGGATTAGGTGTGATTGGAAATCGACTTACTGCTATATGGAGTAGATCATACTTTGAATCTAACCCTTACCTGGAAAGATTGGACCTCAGTGATAATATGTGGCGATGTGATTGTGCTGATGGTAACATGTTTGATTTTTATGAATATGTTACTTTGGAACCTAATAAAAAAGAGGAATCATATAATCTTGTATGTAACAGCCCAGTAAACTTAATGGGACAGACTTGGCTTGAAGCCTGTTATTTTATTTGGAACCCCAATGAAAAGGCAGCAAATGCCGATAGTTTAATATGGTTTATAGTCGTTATGATCATAGGTTTGGCTTTATGTATAGTGTTAGTTAATGGAATAAGGAGATCAATGAATCGTCGATTAGTGTCTTTGCAAGCAGAAAGAGAGAGGCAAGTCGAGGAAGCTAGGGATAGATTACGACAATTGAGGATACGAGCCGAACAAGAAGCTTTATGTAACGCTCCAGATCCAAGGGATTTAGTATCTCCACCTTCTTATGACGAGGCTCTTTCTATGCCTAAACTTAATGTATCATGTCAATCATTATGTGAGGAAGGAACTGGAAAACGGAAAAGAAGAAAAGGGCGAAGAAAAACGAAATCAATAGGAGATTTATTAGAAGAAAATGAAAGAAATAATTATGTACCCAACGTAGATGATATAGAACTAACTGAAACAAACATTAATAGCAGACGACGACGTCGTAGACCTAGAAAATATGGTAGCCATGAAATAACTGAGTTGGAACAATCTCCAGGAGTGCGTCGTAGACGAATGTCTGAGTATGATGTAAATGGTAACGATAGCGTAACCGTTGAAGTTGAGGCAGAGTTGGAACGTCCTTTTCGGCCCAGAAATAGGAGGTATTCAATAGATGACGATGAGCCCAGAGAAAGTGATTTTTAATACATGTTTCTTTTTTAATGAAAATTTTAGTAAGGTAATCATTGACAATTTTTTTTTAGTGTATCTTTTATTTATTTTTTAATTACCGTATACTTTATTTATATTCAATAGAATGTAAGTTTTTCATAATCATTAATCAATGGATATTAAAACATTTATTAGAATAATTATTATCCCATTTTAAATTAAATCAAGTCGGTGAAGCAAGTAGGTATATTTAAGTATGATAAACTTTGTATCTCATAAGTGTATCTCAACGATGTCAGACCTGGGAGATAAAAAGTGAGGAAGTAAGCCTCGTCCTCAGTTTCGCCCAGGATATCATTATGAGATTGAGAATATTGTACTTCAGTCGCCACTTACGACATCCATAAAAAAAACGGGGTGGTAGATTCTTTCGCCACTGCCAAACGAATCTGGGGATGTAAGAGGCAATATACCATCTCTGTCTCTAATTGCGAACTTTATGCATGCACGTAGTGCCTGCTCACAAAACAGAATGGTGATGGCCAGCATTAGTAGTTCGAGGGAACTGCGCTGGCGTTTTATTTGAGAGACCCATGTTCAGCAGTAACTAAAATAAGCTGATATAGTAATCTTGTGGAGGCGGATATCTTGTGGTACCTGTGCTGCGTAAGCGAATCTGCTACCTCTTCTCATCCCGTACGTGTCATTAAAGTTAACCAAGGAAGAGTCCTGACAGATTTCTTTAGATACATTAATCGTCTCCAGACCTAAAGTGGCCAGATCGTTTACGAGCAGTATCGTTCAAGATGGCAACTCTTGTACTGTGATTGTTAATCCGCTAGACAAATACTTTCATCGGGTAATGCACATGTCTTAAAGTTGGGTTATTTTAAGGCTAATGAAGAAGAAAATAACCCATTTACAAAAGACGTGGACTTTTATTGCGGTAACTATAGACAGTACTAATACTGTCACTTACAAGCGTAATTATTGCTAGGATTGGGCATATCGACAAATAACATTGACGTGTTGAAACAATTAAAAACTATATACCAAGTTTAAATTAAAACGTTAAACTTGTACGTGGTAGACCCAAGAGGCTGCTGCTCGTATGGGCCGGCACAACCAGGGTAGTACCACGGTTTCGCAGGATACGAGCGTGAAGTAGAGTCATCTTGTGCTTCTGCGTTTCGTTCAGTGAGTGAGGTAACCGAAGGCCTGCCCTCCTTCCCCTCTCCAAATATACTTAAGGTCCGCTTATTCGTATGCCCCTTTTCTCACCAAAAAAAACTGAAATAACCATATTTTTTTAGCTGATAAAATTACAATTCTTAACAATTTTTGTTATTGTAAATGTCAAATAATTACATGACTCTAAATTTCTTAAGCAAAATTTAACCTACTAGTAAGCCTGTGCACATCAGTAGTACAACTTTCTGATTTATTGTTACGTAGGTACTATTCTGTTTGAAGTGTGCATGTGCTTAGATGACAGTAGTTAAGATTCCTATAGTGATTTAATACGTAAATATTGCTAAGTTTCTGAAATTTTGTTAAAAAATACGCCACATTATTAACAAAATGTTAAATTTTTATAATAACATTATACTATGGAAGAAGATTACTATTTCATGCACAATAAATATAAATCCTATTCCCGAATGTTTTTATTTTCTTCCCCGTTAGTCTATTTAAGTCCATTGCTGAACATAGGCATCACTAAGAAAGCGCTGGCAAAAGCCGGCATGTCTTTTCTGAAAGGATTGGTACCGGAGTTAGCTCCTCGCTGGGGAGTGCAGTACCGGTACCCTTACACCGGTGATGCCGCGCCTCATCATTTTACAATGGTATTTAGAGCAGAATCTCTTGTTTTTATTTTTATTGTTCTTGTTTCTTGGTAATAATATAAAGTTTTTTTATTTTATGCGAGGTCTCGCACCTCGGGCATCCCTTGGGATGATGCGAGCCATCTAGATTTTGTCGGAAGTCTTTCCTACGTTAACAGAGATCAAAGTGCGACGCAGCAGGCAGCAGCGTCTCGACGCTGAGCTTCACACCAGCGCCAGCAGCATCATTCCTCCTTAAACTATTTTCATTTGCGGACGGAAGTAACATGTGAGCTTTACATAATGACTTTAAGCAATGTTAGAAAAATCTCGTGGATTTTAAAGGATTCATCGACATTTTTAAATCCACCAGTAGTTTCTGCATAACCACCTCAGAATGAAACCACTTTATTGCCAAATAAAGCTGGTCCATTTTCTCCATTAGCCACTGCTAAACATAGGCTGTCCTGAATTCCCATTAAAGAAAGATTTGTCCATACTTGCCACGCTGGACAGGCGGGCTGGTGAGAGCAGTCCCGGTACCCCTGCTCTAGAAATTTAGCTTAACATCACTAGTCTATGGAATTCGGGTCAGACATATTTCGATGGATATTCTGTCAACAGGCGGTACCCGGAGCCTCTTCCGTTTCCTAGCAGGATGCATCGCATGGAGATGTTGCAAAATTCAATATTGTTTATTAATTTATTTGATTTCGCCGAATTGTTTATTTTGTCCAGTACTAGTACCAAAAATACATATAAAAAAGTATTATGGATGTAAAAGACAAAATTTAAAAAGATTTCTTAAGGAGCTAATGCATGAAATAACATAACACAAATTATACTTTTTACAATAAATCCTTTTATTTTTCATTATTTTTTTTGTTCTTCGTTACTATATTACATAAATAGCAGTTGGTATGTTTAAGTAAAAACACTTTTTCATCAGCAAATACGTTGGATAGATAACAATACAGTAATTTGAGATATGAAATATTTATAGCACTTAATTACAAAAAAAACTAACATCAAACTATAAAATGTTAAAAAATTTACAATATGTGTATGAAAAAATTTAATTAATAACAGACATATGAAATAATAGCATGGTTTAACTTAGTATAAATGGTATCACAATCTTAAAAACTAACTTTCAATACAATTATTTATAAGGAACTTATATTAGAACTTGAAACATAGAATCTCTGTAATAGGAAATAATTGTGAAATATCAATGTTAAAAATTTAAAAATAATTTCTGATTACCATCATGTGTTTGGATTAAAGTAAGTACACAACCATTGACAATACAAAAATATATTTACGTATGTGAATGGAAATCGATAAAACTGAATTGCAAAAATAACGAAATATCATTTTTTTAACATTTAAATTATAATGAACATGGCAACATTTTACATGTATAAAAATATGTGTTCTTATCGCGAAATATAAATTTATAAATATGTTTACACCACTAACAAACAAAAAGGCACTGTCGACTACAAACACACTTTGGCAGCATCGTTTCTAGTAAAATAGCAGTCACACCGAATAATTTCGTACACTCATACAAATGAGTTCCCTCTCTTATGCACATAGAAAATCACAGTACTTTGCCAATAGTGAAATGTTTGTTGTTTGACACAATACACAAATTATCCATGATTTTTCCACAAAAATTAAATTTCAAGTTGTTGATTTACGCGTATTACCGTCTACTGAAGGTGTAATGATGATGTCTCCAGCATTTGACCTACTTCTGGTGACTAGTACCGGCGTCTTCGGTTTTGGCGTCTCAGTCATTTTGATCCGGACTCTTCCCATATCTGGCGAATACACAGGGACATACTCTCGGGACGGTGATAAGAAGTCTGCGTCAGAAATTGGATCTCCATTGATAAGAGGTTGGGACACGTCTGAGTCGGCATTGCCGTTAAGTCTAGGATTATCGTCATCATTTAAAGCCACAAATATATCTTCACTAGATAATGAGTGTGTATCTTTTCTAGAACCTGGTGATGCAGGATCGGAATCAAATGAGGTTTCTTGTTGTGATACCTGATTTTCTTCGGATAAGTTGTTGTCTATGGAGATACGTTTATTTTGATTCGAGTCTCGGGGACTACCGGTATTAGAACCATTTTTCTCACTGTGTTTTATGCCATTCCCGACTTCACCATTATCTGCTTTCTTTTGAAAAGTTTCATGGGTAGGCACTGACTCATACTTTCCGTTATTTTTTTTATCTATAGGGTTAGTTAGCGGAGCGGGTTTACCTAACAGAGATTTATTCATGTCTACCATTTCCTTCGATGCTTTTTCTATATCACTCTTCTGTTGTCTTAACAGCCGCCTATCTCTACGCTTCCTCATTTGACCTTTAATAATAGCAAAACCTATCAACCCAACAAGAAGCACAACTATTAAAGCTATACAAACGTATGTACCTGCTTTATGTGAGGCAACATTTTCATTGTTAGCTGGTATCTGCCCCATGACTTCAGAAGCTTGTGTGACTCGAATTTGTTCCGAAATAGTTGTGTCTCGTGTGATTTGTGGTGTTTGAGGTGTTGCAATAGTTTCAGTAATAATCTCAGGATTGGTTCTGCTATGCCAGTCAGAACCGCCTTCATAAATTGATGGCGGTGCAGGCATTGGAAATTCTGAAGTTATTGTAGTAGAGTCATCTACAAATATCTTATGTACTGGACTGGGATTCAGTTCTTCATATGCAGGTGTGGTCGTTTCGTAAACCTTTTCAGTATTATCATCATATTCATGTTCATAAAATCCCGATCCTTCACCAGACCCTTCTACTGGATCATCAGTAGTATGCAAATTGTTTACAGGAATTATTTCTTCGGTTGCTAATAGATTCGTGTAAATTTTTTGTTCCTGATTTAGTTCGACTATATCAATTACAGTAGTACTTTCAAGTTCACCAGAACCCTCGATATCGTCAGGTGATGCTGTTGTAAAACGACCTACTCTTATAAACTGTTCACTGTCGTCGTCTTCAATAGATTCTTTTCTTTGAATGACTTTGCCGTCTTCTAAATCATTAGTTGCTACAAGTGACAATGGTTTCAAGGCAGTTGTTTCCTCACCAACTTTCATTGCATCAATGGGTTGATCACCCATCATCCAATCCAGATAACTATTTTCCGTTTTCATAGACTTACAAAAGTCTTTGGTTTTTAACTCAAGCCAAGAGTGACCATATAGTTTTGAAGGACTAGTACATTTGACATTATCTATAAAAACGTTTGCTGCTAACAAGCGATCACGTGCTAAAATATTTTCACATGAACATTCTAGTGGGTTACCCTCAAGTTCTAAATGTTCCAAACTGACTAAATGTCCTAAATCTGAAGGCACGTCTTTCAACAGGTTGTGTGTTAAGTCCAATGAACTGAGACTCGCAGGAAGAAGCGAAAGAGAGAACTTTCTTATTCTATTATTGGCTAGATTTAGATGCACTAGTTTTTTCGCATTGTGCAAAAATTTATTCAGATCTGTGATACCATTCGTAGAAAGATCCAATGTTACGATCTCTGTTAATCGATCAAGCTCGTGGTTTAATTTTGTAATGTTATTATGTGAGAGATCTAATATATTTATGTTATGATGCTTCTGACGAAGGGTAAATTTATAGAGTTCAGCTAGACTGCTGCAGGTCACGCGGTGAAGGCCGTCACGAGTTGTGTTGCATACGCAACTGTCTGGACAGACTGCCGCAACTATAGGAGCAAGTAGAGACACCGCCAAAAGACAGGCGAATGTGCGAAGCCAGACCATTTTGAATGGATTCTGCCACCTGAAAATAAAAAATTACATCTTTTACTCATAAAACAATTAGTTATCATTTTGTAGTTTTTAATAACATCTACAAATTCGTTACAATTACAAAAACTACACAGATCGTATCTCAAAACAACGTTAATCTTGAATTTTATAGTACATTTTGTATAATTTCGAACTTTCACATATCCCGTTATTGCAACTCCAGTTAGACAACAATTTGAATCCACGGCACTTCCTTTTATTAGTTACAGCTGAACACGAATTAAGTATTGAAATGTAGATTGTGAGTTTATTCATAAACCTTAAAAAGTATAATTTTTATGTATTTAATATAAAAAATGTAAGTCGACTGCAGCAAAAATAATTTCATAAATTACTTTTCTCACCGTGCTACGAAGGTGGATAAACAAGTGTGACATCGTCTACAGAATCTATTCCCGTCTTCATAATGACACCCTCGGTGCACTTGGCCGGCACTCGCGGCCAGAAGTGGTTCAATGTTAGCAAGACAGGAAGCAGACTGTTAACCATTTGTGCAAATGTCGTCACTGCTTCTTCACGGGGGACGTATTGTTTGGGTCCAATTGGAAAATATTGCGCAATTTTAACGAACGCGAACACCTTAATTGAAACTGTCACGAGATATTATTAATGATAAACTATAAACTCCGTAAGACGATAAAGGAAAACTCCAACGTTTGTTTACAGATTTACAGAAAAATAAGCAAATTTGAAATAAAAATGTGTATTTAATTAATACAAGTTTTTACAGTATAGAATTCTATTCTTAAAGAATGCAAATCTTGTGTACATGTTGTATATATATATATATACAATACGTATATGTTTTATATATAAATCCAAAAAAATCCGTCGAAATGTCCGATAAATAATAAGAGAGCCAGTATATATATATATAAATACAACGAATCTGTAACCTTTTTCCATTGAATTTCTGCGAAACTATTCGGGCTGCAGTGGCCACTTACCATAAGGTGGACTGCTAGCTCGTTTGTCAACCCAATTAAATAAAACAAGTGTCGTTAAAACAAACTTTCAGAGAAACAACAGACTTTTCCCACTCATAGAGGTGGAATTTTCTTGTGGTGGTCTTCTTTCTGGGACCGCGGCCTCCGAAAAGCCAAAATTAAAAAAAAAAGATCAAAATCGATTCATATCATACAAAAAAAAATATGGGATACTGGGGAATTTATAACCTCCTCTTTTTTTGAATTTGGTTGAAAAAAACAAAATAAAGTACAGTTACCATCCATAAGCCACCAAATATCTCACAACTGGGTGAAGCCAGGAAATTTCTCTCACGCTACCTAGCAATTATTTGGCAAACTTTATATGCGTGAAACATGTCCCATACACGCAGTTTTTCTTATCATGGTTTAATTCACCAACAAGCACTAGCTAAATCAGTATATAAGAGTCCAATTAATAATTTCAGTAGATCCGGCACTTCGAACCAAGTATGTACAGTACGTTGTTACAGATTATTATAAAATGAATTTAAAAAAAAACACCTTAATATATATTTATCACAGTCATGTCACATTGTAGTAACATATTTATTACTCGTTGATTGATTATAAGCTTCAATAGGGTATGTATAAACTGCTTATGCTGTAAGAAAAATTGTTTAACTGACTGTTATAGCTACCCCAAAATTCTTTCACTCGTCGTTTTAGACATATGGTTTCAGGCATACAGGTGATTTATGGACACGATTGTAGATCACTACATTCTTGTAGTATGCTGTCAGTTGCCTATGACACCATACCTTTCATTTTATGATATTATATAAAAATTATTGAAAAAATAAATATAAAAAATTTACCTACGGAGTTTCTTTCGCATGGTTCTTCTTCTACAGAGGAACCCCATTACGAAACGGTGGTAAATTGTAAAAATTAATAATAATAAGAATTGACATTACACAAACAAAATTACCTTTCGTAAGTTGAAACAAAGAATTTTCATTTTCATTGCATTCACCCCAATGCCATAAAATGAAACAATGCACATATAACGTACGACGTATATTTCATTTATTTACGTTGCTATACATGATTAATCTCTATTATGCGTATTGGAATTTACGGTTGTAAAGTAGCCTGTAAATAGCTACTGCAGAGCAAAATCCTTCTCCGAAATATTTGAACCAGTTTTGGAGCCTAAAAAGGTCCTCCACGCTGCACCAGTGTTGGTTGGCAGACTTCACATGACCTCGAAACATTATTTTATGATTTCAGACATGCCGGTTTCCTCCAATGATTTTATATTACAAAAAATAATAAAATCATCTGTTTCCACACGATGTTTTCCTTTACCGCCAAGTACGTGGTAAATTCAGCACTTAAAATTGCTAATAACAATTTCAATGGTGTCTGCAAAGGGGATTCAACCCAGGCCACTCGCATATTATGAAATTAAAGCGAGCGCCCTGACCACGATGTTTCGACGGCTCGAGTTTACAGTATTGTCTTATATTTCTCCATTTACCTTGATTATTATTTTGACGATAGTAACCATAATATTACGCAAGTTATTTTCTTATAAAATTAAGAGCTGGCTGCAGTTTTGCAATACTGGTAACACTCGCAGTACCGGTTTTTAATATCGTGGTGCTTTCCAAGGTCTATTTATTTTACGAATGACCCTACCAATACCGCTCGTGAGTCACAGTTGATCATTGCATTGAGTTTTAAGAATTTTTTCAGCTAGGCTTATATGGGTTTTTCCTTGAGACGTTTCGATTAGCAGCAGATGTGGTAAACAAATTTGGTCAACAAGATCATTTACGTCAACCTGTGTTGTAAAGTACGTTATTGAATAGGTCGTAACACTATATCTTTATATACAAAAATATTTTGTGCGTCTGTTAGTGATCGTGTCACTTTTGAACGACTTGACCGATTAAGGTCATATTCCTACTATATATTTGTACTGTCGTGACGATTGTTCATACTCATAGCTATGCTAGGACGCGATAGGGGGCGCTGTGAACGTGTTATTAACAAATTTTACATTTATGTATCAAAATTATTCATGATCACAGTATATGTTGGTTTAGGGCCAAAAAAAAAATATTACAAAATCTAGAACCGATAGGCAATGCTTTGGTAGAGTTATTAATACATTTTATTCCTCATACACATCCCGCCTAGCGGAGAACCTACCTGAAAGGACAGGATCAATGTCTGCCGGGCCAGATTGTTCATAAATAAAAACTTTTATAATATGTTTTTAGATACATTTTTATTAGGTAAAAGGCAATTTGTGCAAATCTATTCAAGCACACGGTGTTGCACAACTATTCTAAATGTGTTTTTTTATCATACAATAATTCAACTATTCTTTGATTTTCTAAATTTAAGAAAACTCATTAAAATAAATTAAACAATCTATCACTTAAATATTTATCACAGATCGAATTCAAATATCGTATACTTACGAAATAGACATATTTTTCCGTCATACTTTCTTTATAATATAATAAAACTGACCCGGCAGACGTTACACTGCGCCTTCCAGTACGTGGCGCGATGAGTATGAGAAATAAAATTTGTTAACAACTCGACAAAAGCGCCACCTATCTAGATCTAGATCTAGCGATTTTCTTTTTTAACCCTTAACCAACATAGGCATGTGTATGTTGCGAATATGAGTCATTTTAGTATATATATATCCTATCATAGCAGTGACCCATAGTCTCGACAGTAGAAACATATTGTAGGAACAAGACGACATTTTTGTACATAAACACTAGATTTTAATATATAATTTTTTTAAGCAGCATATATAATGATTCAATTAATAATAATTTATAGAGTTTACTTTGATATTATATAGGTGGACAAAGCAAGAGCCTTTATAATATCCCACAGCCCTGACATATTAGCACCGATTAATAAACTATTATACGTACTTCATTAATAATTTAAGTAACTGTGCCTGCAACGTGGCACACGTCGTTTTAAGGATTTATAATAACTCCAGAATGTTTTTAGATATTATTTCTTGCTTATATTTTATATATTTTTGAGTATTAAATGAAGAGACAAGCAAGTTGTTCACTTGACAGTAAGTGGCACGCAAGCTTTCAACCACTACAACGACGAAGTTATTTTTTTTTCTGAGGAGCACTGCATTGCTTCCGCTATAAGGCATGTGTTATTAAGCCTGAAATCTATAAACCCAGCATAGACTTAGCTCCTCCATCTAGCAAGGTGCAGGAGCGTGTAAGATGTCACGCTGATTTGGCACAGCAAATTCCAATCCACCTACCAAAATGACGACTACATTACAATATGTAAAAACATTTGCGACCATCGCAAAAACCCTTTTTCTATGCTACGATGGATTATAGAGAGAAAGCAAATTAACTCCTGATAAATTTTCTCCTGATTAATTTCACCTACCGTTATCTTTTCGTAAAAAATAGAAAGTGGGGTAATTAGTTTATAATATATAAAAAATAGTTTTATTTGCACCTGACATTTGGAACAGAATAGTTAATTACTGATTATTGAACTGAACGAGTTATTTACTGAATATCATACTCAATTCATTAGCAATATGCATGTGTAAGTAACTCTGTCTCACGTTTACCTGTCTATTACGTTTTCACGGTTACATCTTTAAACCCTGGGGAGGGACAACACAAATTCACGTAAGTAACCGGCACATATGGTACAAGCAAAAGTAATTGACGAGTAAGGCACCACTAATAAATCTCACAGATTTAATTAATTACAGGTTGCAGAATTTCCGTATTGCTTTCTCACGTCCATCGTGCGATAATTAACAAAGAGAACACGTTTCTATGCGGTGTTACTTATTCCGGGATGAGTAGTACCGGTATTGTATTAAGGTACCATAATTTATAACAAACTCTTTTCTACCTTTATTAAACGCATTTCTCATTTTTGTACCGTAATTTAAATTATATGTTAAAGGAAATATGACCATATGGGGCAATCGGGGCAGCGATTGCAGTGGCGGCTTGCTTCGTACGATAACTTCCAATCAAGGTCAAATTTTGGTATAAAAGTGTGCAAAAATAGTGATATCATTAAAAACGGTATGATGTCATAAATCAATTTAATTATGTTAAGTCTTAAATTAGCGGTTATTTAGTCCTTCGTTCAGACTAATATTACTAAGAGACGTAAACGAATAATGGATTACCTTACCTTACCTTAACATCCAAGAAACAGTCCACTTCACGACATAGGCCTCTCCCATAAGGAGGATTTGCCATAATCGCCACGCTCGGCGAGCGAATTGGCGAATGCATCACCAACAAGCACCTCGCACCTTACAAGCTGCAGCCCGTCATCGGTCTGCTTCATGTTAGTCAGGTGGTTTTTTGCCTTTGCTATTTACAGAGCTTTTCCCTTATTCGCCACATACGACTCTCACGAGAATAAAGGGGGTTCCAGATATTTACGCTGCATGAACAATACAACTTGAGTCTACACAAATAAATAAGGCTATATTTTACGTTAAATTAAATAACCTATTTAATTTAACGAAGGTGTTAGATTCGGCTAGTACAATCTGCTGTTAAGCATAAGCCACTTCGTTGTCTTCATTATTCTTAACAATTTTTTAAATAATGTAAACGTATAATTAATATATTTACAATGTAATATAGTTAATATGTACTAGTATTATACGTTATACGTTCAGTACGCTGAAGGAATTAATT
This sequence comes from Bhutanitis thaidina, assembly GCA_029286595.1. Classification (NCBI taxonomy): domain Eukaryota; kingdom Metazoa; phylum Arthropoda; class Insecta; order Lepidoptera; family Papilionidae; genus Bhutanitis; species Bhutanitis thaidina. The sequence continues at coordinate 6,446,426 of JAGSMS010000011.1, forward strand.
AGGTGGTGCCTAATTATAGAAATAAAACTATATTAAGAGTAAAGATATTACGTGTACTTCGCCACAGAAAAAACAGTGTTGCCAACAGGGCTTTACAGGAAAACTGTTATCCCCACAAAAGTATTAATGGTTGAGTTCTCAATTCCCAACACTTGCGTACCATACAGGTTTTAATCGCTCCGCTTAGCGATACTTCAACAGGGATTTTGTACCCTACGTCGAATGTATAGGTTATATAAAGTTTTACCATACACTTACCAACGTCCTCGGCTCATTAAAGTGTGGTCTTGGGAACCGAATACATGTGTTCTATTTATCTACGCTCAAGCTATGAAACACAAACGTGATTGTATTGGAGTGCTATGTTTATACACAAAAGCAATGCCTCGATACACATTGCCTTTTGTGTACGACTAAAAAACCGGTTTATTAATCGTTGGTATACGATTAGTTTTGGCACAAACAATGGCGTTGAAAGGAACATGAAGACAGGTTTACTATCCACGCAAGATAAAATTAGTTTCTTCACGTCTCGTATTATTTTCTTTACTGGTCACCATTTTGCGGCAAAAATATGTAACCTTTTATATAAATAATTTCATACAAGCAAAGCATGCTACTTTTATTAGGTCGAATCTGAATGTTATAAAAAGCCAAAACAGACCTTATACTATAATATACCATAGGAAAAAACACCTTAAATGAGAAGATACTCGTATGATTTGGGTGGAGTGGGTTTTCGTTCTTTGGATTGCACTAACTTTAGATACAATGAACCAACACAAATGTACAACCAACACTTTATAATTCTCCAGGATCAATTATAATAATATAGCAATTTAATTTAAATAAACTGCTTAACCATAATCAATTTAGTGTTACAAAGGGTCGCTCTACACAACCGATGCTGGGCTAGAGCATATATTTGGGGCCCGGGAGAGTTCACATGGTGCCCTGAGTGTCTTTTGTGATCTTTTCAATGCCTTCCATCGTGTGTGTAGCATAAGATGAACAGCGCATCAACTTATTATTTCTTATTTGTTTTAATTTTTTTTTATGAGAATGGGCCAAACGATCAAGCAGCTCACCTGCTGGTAAGTGATTACCGTCACCCACGTACATCTGCAACACCAGAGACGTTGCAGGTGCGTCGCCGGCCTTCTGAAGATATTTGGCTGATGGGAAGCAGGATCAGGAGGATAATAAGCGGGATGATTGGGCCTCCGGTTACCTCATCGCAACGCAGAATCACAAGATGCTATTCTTCTTCACAGCGGTATTTTGCGAGGTCGTAGTACTAGCCCGGTCGAGCCTGCCCATTCGTGCAGGAGCAAAGCCACTGCTTGGCTCTACCAAGTACAAAGTTGAAATCAAGACTGTAACAGTGTGCGTTCCGCAAAGCTCGATTTACGCTCTATTAATTTTTCTTAAACACACAGCTGATTCAGAAACAATATTCGTCTAGCAAAAGTGGGCCATAAGAGCTATTTATAATCTAAACTCGAGAAGAGAAGCCTCTTAGAGATAAATTTAAAGAAATAAATATTGTAACCTAGGCCTCTCAATATATGTATGCAAATATGCAAATGTAATGTATGTACATAAAAATATGAATAAATTTAATAAGATTAGTGGTGTAAAAAGTAGCAGGCTGTAAGTGACCACAGCTAGAGGCAAAGGCCTCCATCTGAGAGGGCCCGTCACTCTGCTCCAGTGCGGTTTGGCGGGCTTCACATATCCTCGAAATGAAGAATTCCCTCACGATGTTTTTCTTCATCGGCGGTGGTAAAAACAGCACAAATTGCTATTAGTAATTTTAGTGGTGCCGGTACTGGGGAATTGAACACAGGTCACACACCCTGACTACTAGGCTACCAGGGCTCTTGTGTTATGTGATCAGTGATGTATACAATGTAAATACTAGGCACAGTATTTACATTATGTACTAGAGTCAGTAAGTCGTTCAAAGGGAAATGTGTACGTTTGTACAACCAGAAAGTGCGCTAAGTCTTCCTATCAATGTCTTTATACAAAAGGTTATATAAATGAATACATGGATGATTATAACCCCTGGGAATGAGTCGGTCGTTCCCAAGCAGTTCCTTAAAAATATAACTAAAATATTGTAAAATCAAATTCTTTTTTGTTTTAAAAAGAAATCCGAAATGCATGTATTGTGACCTTCCTCCAGTGTTAACGAATTGGTTTCGGATAGATGACGACGAATAATTACCTCTATATTCATGTTAACTGGTACTGACTGCTTTATAATATTTCCCCAATAGATAACAATTTCTGGTTATTAACACGCTTGTCTCCATATACAACTTATTCAGCATTATACTACTTTCAGACTGTTAAACAAGAAAAAGAACCTGAAGATATCATCGTGGTCGAAATCTGTCTGGAGGAAAAATCAATCATTATCAAAGACCGATATCTAACGTATTTGCATTTGTAACACTTGTACAAGAACACAACACGCGTAATAGCTAATGCTCCCAAGGTCACGTAGTAAGTTGATTTATATTTAATTATGTTCATAATTCACGCACTTGAACTTGATGGACGTAAGCATTTGTTATACGCACTCCATTAGCCAATACGTGGCTAAAACGACCAATAAATTTTCGTTTCAAACTAACACGGATGGTTTGCGGAATAAACTAAATATAAATTTGAAAACAAATTACTCTCGTCTGTAGTTGAAATGTTAGGAAATATTATTGGTGGACATTTCCGTACCAATACCAATATGTAATATCGAAACTAACTCAACATTTTTGATATTCTGTGTTATATGCATAGGCAAGAGCTATATGTGTTATATGCAGCACTTTAAAATTAACATCAACAGTAGAAAGTTCATGCTAGATGAGTGGCAAATCCGTAGGTCAAGTCTGAGTTTCACCAGATATAATTATTTTGCTGCTGAAACAAACACCGTTACAATGCTGGTTACATTTGCATGTTTATCAGTCTGTTGTGTTTCCTTTGATAATACTAGTAGATGGTAAAAACGGGTCTGGTGCTAAATAACTATATTTTACGTAGACTGCAGATTTTCTCACTATAATTTCTTTCACCACTCACCACGATTGATGCCAGCAGTTTCTTCTTTTCTTTGAACTTAGAATTTAACAAATTTAATAACGATAATTACAACGTAATAAATACAGTTAATTTAGACGCAGACTGCGTCGAAAATGACGTACAATTTTTATCGATGGCCTTAACACGTCGCCGCTTGACCAGTTCCAATACATGCTGAGTAGACATCAATTTGTGGCGACCTGCGTTTGTTTAAAGTTCTGTTAAGTTAATTCGAGTAATTTTTGTTTCAATAGGTACTATGTATTTTATGTTGTTATGTCCGAAGTGGTCTTCACAAATATACTTATTTTCTTTCCTTCTTTCTTTCGAGTTGTCCCAATAAAGCTCTGATGAAAAGTGGGTTGAAAAGACTTAAAATGTCTGGACGTCGTATCATAGTATTGGCAATACTGATCATCATCATCATTTCAGCCTATCAGAATTCCACTGCTGAAGATAGGCCGCCCCCAAAGATTGCCACGAAGCTCGGTCCTGAGCCACCTGCATCCATCGACTTCCCGCAACACTGCGCAGGTCGTCACTCCATCTTGAGGGGGGTCGTCCTACACTTTTGCCTGTACGTGGCTGCCACTCGAGAACCTTTTTTCCCCAGCGGTTGTCAGTTCTGCGAGCTATGTGGCCGGCCCATTGCCACTTCAGCTTGCTGATCTTTACGGCTATGTCGGTTACCTTAGTAATACGGATGCGAGAACTTATTATATTATAATGTTTTTTCACATAACATTTCTTCAGGTATACAAAATAACTTATCGCTTAAGTGCGTACTACATTATTCCTGAATTTTCAAAGACCGAGGCCACATTATCACCGAGCAGACTATTCAAATGCTAAAATAATTACATATCTAAATTACATCGCAATTCATTTAGAGTCCATTATAAGATAATAACTAGAATAAAATTTAAATAACAGGAAACATTTTACCGAAAAAATCTAGTTGAGGATTCTGTGGCGATTCAAGTGTGTTGCGACTGCTGTAATTTGTATATTTCTACGAAGCGATAAAACATTGAACTTTCGCGGGTTAATGTTGGCCATTTTATGCGTCGCCGCATTTCGTCGTAAAATAGTTGTTTCTAACTAAAGATTTCTCAGTGACATTACGAATATGCTTTAAAGACTCTTATCTCGAAAAGGGAATGCAGAGACGTTTTGCGTGTTATACATTATATTATAAACGCATAGACAGACAGATATAAAACATTATTAAAACAAAAAAAAAGTTTTACACTTTAGTAATATAGACAATTACAAATAAACCGACAGTCACATAGATATAACTTTGCATAAAATTGTCCGGTTCATGGCCGGGTCACTGCCGGTTGGGTGGGTCTCATTAAGTTAATTAGATACTATGTGAGTATTAAAATAAGTGTTAACGTAAACATTTGTTCTCTACCACTTAAAAACGAGTACAATGTCAGAATTTTTGAGAAAAACGTTACGATAACATGTGTTTAGTATCTGTTATTGATGTACCTAAATAACACAGTATGTGTTTATGCAGCATTAATGAAGCCAACAGTTCATCTTGCAAGTGTCGTAAAAATATACTACGGTAAATGCCAAGAAAATCTGTGTCTTCAGAGAGATGAGTGCTAATCAAATCATATTTCGCAAACGCCGCTGATTGTCGTAAACCAAATAAATACTGTCACCGACCACGGGGAGTAACGGCGTTTTTACAGAGTAATTTTTCCGAATACCATTCTGACTTCAAAGCATGACCACCGGCAAAATTCGGAGAGGAGAGAAACTACTTCGCTCAATTAAATATGCTAACAATAAAACGATATAATATTTTATCCAGTTCGAAGAGAAGAAGAGTATAATACCCATCCCACAAATGCGTGTACTACTTCAGAGACAATAGACAATATCTTTAAAATAATGGATTTCTATAACATAACGAGAGAATCAGGTTCTTCCATCTGATATAATTATCTAATTGTTTAACTCCGCACCAAATGTGGACAACTGACCAATTCGCCGCAGCAAAACAATTTCAGATTATATTACGATAACCGCCTTTAGACTTGTTAAAATCGCCCAGATTTTCCAATCCAAGAGAGATTACCTACATATTCTCTCTTGGCAACATTAAAAATCTATTTATAAAAGTGAAACGACGTAAAGTACGACCTAATAAATCTGCTAAATCTACGACAAACAATCCAAGGCATTGACGTAACCGTCACTCAGGCAACGAACGCATCGTAACACAAAGACAATCCTCACATAACAAAACAAACAAACTTCTTCAAACAAACGTAACAATATCAAACAAACATCAACTCCGAGTAATGCTAACACTCAGAGGATATGGAAAAGCAAGATTTCACCGAGTGTTGCAACGAAAGTGAAATGATACATTTATTTGCGGTCTAAATTCAAGGTGAAGACGACATTGTTCGGCGCTGGCCTTCGTCCAAATTAAATAATACTAGAACTAGACGGTATTACGTAAAGCTAATTACATTTTCAACGTATAAGTATCTTATTTGTTCTACTAATTTAATTATAATATAAGTGTAAAGATTATGACATTCAAGGTAAGTGTAATGAATACATAGAATATTTTTTAAAATAAATTTGTACCAGGATACTGTGCCATATTCGTCCACTGATCTTATCGTTAGCAATATATCGGAGATGAATACGGGTAGAACAGTAACCACGTCAACGTTTATACTTAAACTTACGGCACAGATATCAACCAGAAGATTATCATCATCACTATCGTTGTATTATTACAAGCAAAATACATAAAATATTGAATAACTAAATAGATTAATTCCATTATTTATTTTAAATTTCTTTTGACATCATGTTAATTGTATAATTTACTGTATAGTATATATTTTATGAATCTACATGTATTTGTCTACGAACCAACCAAACCAGAATTTAATAATGTCGGCCTATAATAATAGTCTTTATTGACCAGGAGTGTAAACGTATTGTTTTTGTAAAAAAAAGAATTGTCCTTAAACTTTCCGCACGTTGCTCTGCACTTGGCCGATTTTTTGAAAATAAACTTTAAATATTGACCTGCATACGACATTTTCACATCCGTCACCATCACTGATATTTTTGTGTCATTTGTTATTCATGCAGAAAACAGTTGAGATACGAGCGTCATTCGCGCGTCACACCATTTTTTGCAGTTCAAGACTTTAGCTGGTGCACAAACAAAGCCATTACATGTATTTTGAAACACGACTATTATTACTTTAACAAAAAATCTGTACATTTTTTGTTTCTTTAATTAACTTCCTTCTTTAGCCCATTATTACTTAAACTAGTCTTAAAAAAATATAAATATAAACCTTAAGTTATATAAGTACCTATTTAAAGCTTCAATTAGCGGTATTAACAGTTGCATAATAATGTGCGAATATTCATTCCGTTTATGAAATTAAAAGAAGGAACAAGCTTTTTAACCAAATTGAAAAAAAAAAATTCTTTTTCATGAATTAAAGACATACGTTTTGAGAAACTTTGGGGGCAAACATATTAACAATTTCATTATGAACTAGCACAGTGACACACTGGTTTTGAACTTCATGCATAGGTCTGGCAGACTGCCAGTAGTAACAAAAGACACCAAGACTACGGCGGATTTATTAAATTTAATTAATTCTAGAACAAAATGTCATTCAGTCACTTAGATTAATATATTTATTTTTTCATTTGAAATAAAAGTAAAGTATTATATTTGTTGGCAAGTGATGTTAAGAGTGTTTATTCGTATTAACAGATTTTTCAGATATTTTTTTTTTTAATTATTCAGGAAATAAAAAATTACATTGATTAAACAGAAACAATCTATTTGCGCAAATAACGCAAGACATGATATTATTATAGTTAATCCATTGTTTCCCGCACTCAACCTCTTGCCCGTGACCTGCTTCTCGGTGTCATTCAAAATTATAAACTGCACACAATAGAATAATGTTTAAATTCGTTAAGGTGAAGTTATTTCGAAACTATATTATATAGTTACTACAGCTACACTCTTGCTCCTATGTAAGTGAATAATATAAAAACTTAATGACGGCGTAGCTTAGTGACTAGTCTACCTGTCTACAGACTGCAGACCTGGGTCGTCAGTCAATGTTAGTGCGATACAGAAATTATTGGTTATATTTGCGTCCCGTGTCTTGATACTATATGTAATCTTTCCTCCCATCTTGCCGCATAAGGATTACATCAGAGTTCGCGCGTACACTTGCGGCTCTACATATCTACAATATATCCATAGCAGTTGGCAACTGACGACAAGATGTCGGTCAGAAAGAGATTAATAAAAACAAAATTGAAACCTTAGAAATAACAATTTAAAGGAGCAAAAACAAAAGCGGCCTCAATTCAATCCCGGTCCCGGCACCACTAACTCTGTTAATTGAAATTCTATGCGCTAAATTGACGCATGAATAGGTGATGAAGGAAAACATAATTAGGAAACCTTGCCTAAGAAATAATAAAAAAGCCACTTTTACTATACCCACAGTATCCGGTGAGGCGCCAAATGATAACGGCATCAGACATAATTTCTCAATAAAGAAACAAGATGCCGCTGTATGCCCGGATAACAATGAATACTTAACTACTTTTAAGATAGATTAAGCATATTTCAAAGCAAAGATTCATATTTAAACTGTATTGAATCAAAACACTTTCCGGTTGACACACGAACCGTATAAGGTATGACAATTAAACTATGCTGTTAATTGAAGCACGAAGCCTATTTACCATTTGTTAATAATAAAAATGTTTAATAATAATTACCTTGTTAATACAAAGCGCCCATTAACATATTTCTAAGAGTTAAGATTGTAAAGTATATTGTTTATTTCACATTTTGAATCCATAGTTTCAATATACATATATATATTCAATATAAAATATACAGCAGTATATAAATATAACAAAAAATAAACAAAGAAAAGAAAAAGAAAACACTCCTCTGTAAAACTCTGTAAGATTTGCAGGAAGAAAACTTTTATAGTGATGGATATGAATTATTTTGTCTCCAACAACAGTATTAAATTTCATGTCGATAGCAATACAGAAAGATGGCGTAGTCTCACGATAACATTTCCTTAAGTATAGATTCTAAAGTTTATAAAAGTTTAATTTCCTTGCTTTATAACAAAGTACAAGTAAATTATTATTTCTGTAATTGATAAATATTTGAAGTAGTAACAGTTTCAGAATAATTATTTTAGTGAAAAAAAAAATGCAAAATGCTATTAAACGGAACCAATTTAATCTAATGGAACATCCACGTATACGTAACACTTACAAGTATAACGAGCGATACAAAACAAGTTTTTCACTACTTCCGAACCCCAACCTACGTTTGAAAGGTACCGTTTAATAAAAGTAAATTTAATTAAATCGTAGCATAGACTGATACTGGCGAATCGAAGGAGAAAATCGATTGCTTCAAATTAAATATTTTTTCCAATTTGGTTTTTTTAACACAAACTCTTATGATTTAAATATACGAGTATGTAGTGATTGCGTAACCTCGGTATTGCTGATAATAAGTAATTAATTCTGCGCCTATCAATCGAAAGATAATAATATTTATTAATATATTTTCTTGTGACATTTTAAATTGGATTTTGAATAAATTGTGTACATTAATATTAATTGAGGGCAGACTGGCTGCGGAGCACTTTTCATGAGGCTATAACGGTAACCTTGATGCATGAGAACGTAGTTCTGATTTAAATGACTACTGAATTTGTGAAATTATGAAAAACAAATATTCTAGCGACTCTTAGTCAAGCACCTAAAGTAGTTTTACTTTTAATTCTGTAAATCGTGCAACGTGAAATCAATTAAAATAGATACCTCAACAGTGGTGCGAAGTACAAATATTGTATTATTCGACTTTAAACAAAAGTCAATTAGATGATATCGTAGCGATTCGCGTTTTAGTACATTATCACATACATATATCGTAAAATCACACGTCATCCGGTTCCTAACTAGGATTCCCTGTGTCTTGGTAACTGGATGATTATACAATACATAATATGTATATTATAATCATCCACTGCAATCTTTTTATTATTAATTTTCAACTTTAACCTTCCTCAAAGTTTACACATAGATACGACCGTTAATTTTTTGCTCCAATCAATAGTAGGTAGGTAATATATAAAAACATTTAGGTTAGAAACATTGAAAAAAGCGAAACGACTACAGAAAAAGAAATATAACAAAAAATGATACTCAATTTCTGCATGTTTCTACAGTAATTTAGTTGGAAATTTTTTTTGGTATGTGGGGACTTAAAATAACAAATAACCGAGAACTTCACAGAAATGGGTATGCAGCTACATTATCAATATCTGTTATCTTTTACAGATAAGATATTTATTAATCACTACTATGACGTAACCACACCACGAATATCCTGTTAAACAAGTAAAAGACTGCTACCAACTAAATTCTTTCTTAACTTACGTAGAACGAAAAATAAGCAAAATGCTTAATCTTAAATTTTTGCATTTTATGTAAATAGAAAATATGCTGTCATTTTACCAAACAACTTTTGACGTGAAACAGTTCACAATCTGAAAACTTCTAATAATTTTACTAATACTCCGGTTTATTCAGTCTAACAAAAGCTTTCTAGACATCAGTTGAAAAGCCGACTCGAAGCTGCAGCGTAATGTTACGACAGTTTACTTTTTATTTTTACTGCATTATCTACTACTACTGTGCACATAAGCCTCTCCCGTTCTGGACTGGCCTGGTCCTGAAATTACTTCAGGTATTTTAGACAAACCAGTAAAATACACGCGAGACGCTCAGACCTCGACCCCTTCCCAGTTCGAATGATTTTCCTAAATGTCAGATATAGTAGTAGCATATTTGAAATGGTTATTCCACCCTTCATCGGAAAACATATTTTTCTGGCATGATCCTTATCTGACATTTACGATACCTTGGACTGGATAGTGTGATATGATGTTCATCTTAGACAGTTGGCTTGTTACTCCTTATTCTAGTTAAATAGTCAATTGAAATAATTAATGAAACGTGAACAAATCAGATTACATAGTATAATAAGAATTTATTATCAAGGTTCACGTAGGTCACGGTTATAGTTTTTTCAACGTGATAGAGCCAAGCGGCGGCTTTTGCTGCTGCTCGAATGGGCCGGATCGGTACCACGGCTTCGCAGAATACCGGCGTGAAGTAGAAGCATCTTGTGGTTCGCGTTTCGTGCGGTGAGTAGGGTAACAGAAGGCCCACTCCACCTCCCCCTTTCCTCCTCATCCCAAATACTCCAAAATATCGGCAACACACTTCAGTACCCCTGGTGTTGCAGATGTACGTGAGCGACGCTAATCACTTGCCATCAGGTGAACCGCTTGCCCGTTTGCCACCTTTCCCATAAAAAAATATTAAAGCAAATTAGCGACTGCCTATAAATAAGCGACAGCACGAGCATAATCAGGTTTTTGATATTGTGTATGCATCACGTAAAATGTATCTTTTATTTAATTGATAAAATAATAGCAGCCTATCAGACTGCTGGGTACTTGCCTCTCATTGTCACCAAGGTTTTGGTTCAGAGACAAAGTTCGCCACGCTGCTCCAATGCGCGCTTGCGAAAACCAGGTAGCAAATAGAAAATTCAGACCTAAAATAGCGCTGCAAAGATTAGTCATGCTGGCACCGGGAGTTGAGTTGATCACCAGTTTACACGCGTACTTCGCAATTAATAGGGCCCTTAACTCTCAACTACCACGACTCATGTTTAATAGCAAAACTTGTTGCAATTCAAAATATATTTGGCTTCAAAACTAATTAACAAATAAGTTAAGCTGATTTGAATGATGTCCACCTTCTTTTTTTTTAATTTTATTTTATTTTGTGGGGAAATATATGGGGGCGTATAACCACCCTAGCTAACCAAACCCCTCGGTGTTCCACCTTCGCCGTATGTCGACAAGGCAACAGGAACACTTTCGCACACTTCCGCAACCTCACCAGCGCCGACTTAGGCGGCCCCTTCTCGGGAGAGAACCCATCTTCTCCCCTCCGTCCTAGCTAGAAGAGCCAGAAAACAGACGCGCCTACCTACTCGGCCTCCAAACTCCGCAGGTAACGGTCCGTGTCTGCAACCCCGAGGGCAAGGTGATTCATTGAGGTAGGCTGGCAATCGAAAACACCCCGCGACGGATCTACGGCTCCGCCGCCGCCGCGGAGGGTACGCAGGACGGCTCATCGTTCTGGTTGAAGTCATCGAAAGATATTTACATGGTGGATTTTGACTTCGACTTCAATTTTCAAAGGCGATAGGCAAACCGACCTGCGCATGAAACATTTTCGTGTCCCAAGTGTAAGTATTGACACTGAGGTACTCACTTCTCTTTACCTTCCCTTATCCGGTGTTAACACATATGCGATTAGATTGAAGAAATGGTCGGACGTAGTGTCCTATGCACAGAACGCAAAACGACACATCCGGACCCAATAACCTATCATTTGTCTGTTCATCTGAGGAGTAAGATACGCGGTAGTGAAGGTGATCGTGGACGTAGATGTCAAAGGTGTAGCAACATAAAACATCGCAAAACAAGTTACTAGTGTCAATCTTTAAAACCAGTATCAAATGTATATTACCCATATAAAATACATATTTGTAGGGTAAATCCGGAAAATTTTGTCGCTTGTTGTTGTTCGTAATCATATATGGTATAGTCGCATTGATTTCCGAGGTTATAATTCATAAAGTATTTTACCACTTCGCTTATCGTAAAACAGAAAAAGATTATGTATCTTAATTCTCCTAACTTGAACGAAGCTACTACGTTCTTTTAGTTGCAAGTATTTCAATATTGCCAAACGAATGATATAAATCAGACTTTAATAAAAGGATTCTGAAGTGCAATATTATTGACTGGTATCAATTTAAGATAATGGGCAATAATTGATTCGATCGATTGTTGGGATGCAGTTTAATTAACGTCAATCATCTTATCCCTTTCATAAGTAATACTTTAAAAAAATTAACTGTGGTTATTGTTAAACTTAACATTATTTAAATATTATTAAAAAATCTTTTTTTTCATTTTTAACTTCTTACAAAAATGTTTCATGGCATAAAAATATATTTCTTTTCATTATAATGTGATAAGTAAATAAAACGATATCTTTAGGTTAAAAATGAACTGCGCCAAAATACTGACATCTCTTGTGCAAATACACGTGCAGGTATCAAGTAGAATATATTAAATGTCAGTTGAAAAACACAACGCGTTTAACATCTAACGCACTTTAGACTTTCCATATCTGCATGACCTCGGACTATGAACTAACGCAATTATTATTGGACATGCAACTAATGTGTATGTTATACTTAAGAACATGAATGACGTTGAATAAATGTAAGTAGACTCTTGAATTCAAGTTTTTTTTTTATAGAAGAAGGAGGGAAAGTAGCATGCGGTTCCAATGGTGGTAAGTGCATAAGTCAAATTGCACTATAGATTACATATTATTTTTATATTGTGCTGATAAATTATTTGGGCGTTTAATTTTGAATTAGAATGTCTTTAGTTAAGCACATTACTCACCTGATAAAATATTTCAACAGTTAAGGCATCCCAGTTCCTGCACTCCTGTAACAAAAGATGCTCATATTAATAATAATTTCGTTTTGGCATGCCCAAAAATAATTGTGAAGCAAATAGAGTAGCACTCCAGCCAGCTATTTAAGCAGCTGCGTCTATAGCGAACGTTATAATAAGCATTTGCTTCAAAGTTCTTTTTACTATCGACAATAATGCAGAATTATTTCCACTTTTAATACACAATGATTAATCTTCGAGCAGCTGTTATGAGAAAGGTGATGGTCTTTTATTCGATATACAGGTAACAATCTTACGATACCTCTCACATGATAATGTGACACAGTGCGATGCAATGTGAAAAATGTGAGTTAATTTTTTACGAAAAAGAATGCTACACAAACCGCTATCTTTTCTTCTGTTTCTTGAAATTTTGCATTATAGTTAAATCTTACTCATCCAGATGCCATACACGAGAACAACATAAATTGCAATCACTGTTCGGCATTTAGGCCTCAATATCAGATCATAGGTTATCGAGATTGTTGTGCAGTTAGACTGCTTGCTTATGACTATCGCTGCCGCCTGGCACATGAACCGCAAATGTACGAACATCACGGATCGAGAACAACGACAAGCACTATATTATTACACAAAAGTTCTGTTTGTGTACTGTTACTTAATCAAAACTATCTACAACTAATACGTATGTAAAGAAAGGTCCATTCTAAACATGCATAGCAGCGCTGTGCAAATCTTTACTAATCATTGGTATTAATATTACAAAGTGAGTGGGAGTTTGTACGTGTTTTTACTCTCCGGAACTATTATACCGATTTTGAAGGTTCTTTCACTGTTTGAAAGCTTCATACGACTACATTAATTTCCTAAAAAAATGGGTTCTAGAGGAGGAGAGTTTTAGGAATTTAGAAAACGTTTCCGTACACTTATATTACAGATCTGTCCGTCCGAAGTCGTACCATTTTCATTATACCAATTACAATAAGATTTTTATTAAAGTCAAGTCAAACTTGTAATTCTTCAAAAATATGTTATCAGTCGTAAAGAATTCTTAGACAAACATATCTATTGTCCAACGATAATGTAAATTCTTCGCTCATCGCCTAGTCATGTAGCCATTAGCAGCGCTGACTTCACTTGTTTTAAAGACAAACGCGACAACGCCTTACAAGCATGCAAACACCACTTTGTTCTTGAATAATTCCCACAAATGAATTCATGAATATCTTTAAAACGATCGAAAAGTTATTCTTTTTAAATGAAAGCTCGTGTTATGCAACAAGTCCGCGATATAATTTAAATCTGCACGATAAAACGTACGTTTGGCATAAAAAAATAACACTAGCTGCACAGGCAGTTAAAGTAACGGTTAACGCAAACCGCCGCAAATACCGTACGAGATGTAAACCAAAAACGGCTTAAGCTGCACCTCCCGAATAAATAGCTTGGTTAATGGTTTACGTTATATTCAGCATTTGTGAGAAGATAAAGAGAAGTTACGTGCTCGGAAAAGGCAATTTTTTTTTTAAATAATACGTTTATTCTAATTAATATTAGAATAAACGTATTGTTACGTACATATGTACGTTTTTAAGTAATAATTGATATTGCAGAAATATTTTATACAAACAAATTTACTAGAAATCAAATAACGTCGCTCAATTAACCTTAAAGTAATATTACATTATAACAATTCAGGTAGTACAGACCTCTAATGATGCTTTAAAATTTAAAAATATGTTTTAATTATATATAATAACAGCACTTTGTAATTCAGTACGTACACATATTATTGCATACATACCACACATGGCCTAGACACTTACGTACTATGCGTAGATACAATACAATTTTAACTTTAAAAGGCATGCACAATATAGAAAAATACATCGCCGAAACCTTATATTTTTACAGTTGCAAAATTGACATAAGGATAAAATGATACATGATCAAAGTAAAAAAATCGTTCAAGAGCCTGCCGGGGATTCCGTACATACGTACAACCACACAATATATGTGTATTGTTAAAAACCTATCACCCCTGAAGGGTATGTAAAGATCACATAACCAATTTTCGCCTCGTGAGATAGAACGTGATATGTGACGAATAAAGTGAAAGCCCGTTACAAATATTAAGATGGTGGGTGTCATTTGCAAATCGTTATGTTAAGCATAGCATAGCGATGTCAATCAAAGATTAGTTAGTAAATATAATGAAAGACGACATGAATAATATACATGATTGTGTGATTTCACTTCTCAATTAAATCTTTATAAACAATACTGTACTTTTTGTTCACTAGCGCGGATAGTTTGGATGTGATAGTGTCGTGTCGTTCAACATTAAACTTATCGCTCCAAAACGTCACCACAGCCATAAAAGCGTAAATATCAAGTGTCTGCATAAATTAATTTTCGTGGTTCATGTTGTAGCTCAGTTGAAGGATGCCCATTCCTGGACAGTGAGAATAAATGGAATTTACGTTTGCGTTACGTGTTACCTAGGTTTACTCACGAAAGTTTATCAGTATTTTATGAAATTCACAACCAAATGTGATCTCATCGGATATCATTTCTTAGAATGTAGTTGCATATAGGTAATCGTGGGAACTATGCCTACCCATAGAAACAATACAAAGTTACAGCGATACTGAATATTTTAATTTACTTACCAATGTAATAGTAAAAAAAACGTATAACCAACATACAGATGTTTATCATAGATGTGTGTGTGCAAAGTGCTTTACTTTTAGCCTAAATTATATCATAGATGTGTGCAAAGTGCTCTACTTTTCATTATTAACTTCAACCTATTAACAATCTTCCACTGCTATGTAAAACTGTTTATCGACAACGCACGACGCATAAATATCAAAATAAATTATTGCTAGTATACACTGGAAAGCGTTCACTGATAAAAGTGTTTGTCCACGGACAAGGTCGGCTTGGACCGAGAGCGATTTGTTGACTTACTGGACAAAGTACACACCAGCGAATGTGAATTAAATACTCACGGAAGCAAGCTCTTAACATCTCATTATATAATTGTACATGAACACGAATCCGAACACGAAAGTAATATTGGTTTGTATTATTTTCACACAAATATCGGACCGATACAATAAATAGTTATACGATACATTATGACTGAAAATATTTTAATAACGCGCTGTCGTGAATCATTGGTGTTTGTTTTCAATGACACTGCAGGCCCACCTATTTTACGAATGAGCTGCAAATGCGTAAATTTACTGATGTTTTTCGAAGAACTGGCAACATTCTGATAAAAATATAAAACACATTGAACAGTACAAGGAAAAAAATGACATCAGATATGCAAATCAAGTGCCACGAATGACTTTGGATTATGTAATTTCACGTCAATAAGAAAAGATAAAATAAAGGTGATGAAATGAATATTTCAGCGATAAATCAATGGATCTGATTCCTAATGAAGCAGAATCGAGATGATCCGAGAAGTTCCAAAGGTTAAGAAATTTAAATGCAAAGCCAAACATGCGGACAAAAAATAGGTCGTTTCTAATGCTGCTTTGGACCGAAAGGCGAAGTACAAAGGGACTCAGTGTCAGAGAGGTCTTGTAAACATATTGTGAAGGAAACGGTTTTTTGTTGGAGATACAGAAATGAATTGGGCGTCAGCTCGTCGGGCGCAGGTAAGAATGTCCTTAAAGGCGGGATTACTCTATTCGTACTTGATTTTATCTTAGTTACTCACGATCACAAACGCTGCTATCTTTGTACTGTTTGCACAAATACGGCGACCTTACAGCTTGCGTGCGTGACGACCGCATTCCATACATTTAATTTTAAGGGGTTTCTTCATTGTCTTTCTTTACTATATACTACCTAAAAGTTTCTGATATATTAATAATAAATCAAAATTTATATATATTATATTGTATATTTTAAATATAAATATATATATATAAATTAAATTTATATAATTTATATTTATGTATGATATATTAATAAAAAATTAATATGGTTCTAAATCTCGAACATAACAGAAATAATTTGAAATCTTTTTTAATTTTACTGATTTAAAGAAGAATTAAATTTAGAATTAAACTTTAATCTGGTGCTTCCAATACGTGACCAAATTCCCGTCGACGATAAATTTACATACATTAATATAAATGTATTTTATTTTGCATGGTAAACTAAGAAATCTTAATTAAAGATTAAAAGTAATTGCAAAGTATTAATTACTTTTGATCTAAAAACGCTGATAGTTTTAGATATATAATATAGAATTTGTCTTTGATACAAATTATAGCCATCCCGTTCCCGAAATGATATGTCAAAATATTCGTCCTTTCGCTTACATAGTCTCATATAATATTAATGCATCACCCTCCGGATAAACTGAATACATTTAGAACCAAACGGGTCATAAGTATTAATATACAACGAGTTCTTTAATATTTAACACATCGAAAAGCGTTGGCTTTAAGGTTTTTTCTAGTTCCGTCATTATTAAAATAAAAACGCTTTAAATGCGTATGTTGTGACGTGTTTAATGCCGTGATGAGCTCTAACATCGTCCCTTTTTACATTTATTGCTGCGATCTAAGCAATATCATTAAATGCATAAAATTCGATTTATTACGTTGGTAACACGATTCAAAGACAATTATAATTTTGATTGTTGTATTTGTTATTATTAAAAACTAACTTTGCTATTTAAGCTTTATTTACATGATGATTTCTTTGAATGCGAATGCAACACATTTGAAATGAAACTTTTATTTATGGATTTTATCGCGTATATCTATCTATATATATCTTGGTTAGAGCCAAGCGGCGGCTTTAGCTGCTACACGAATGGGCCGGCTCGACCGGATTGATACCACGGCCTCGCAGAATACCGGCGTGAAGTACAGGCATCTTGTGCTTCTGCCTTTCGTTCGGTGAGTGAGGTAACCGGAGACCCACATCCCCTCCCCATTCCTCTCCTCTTCCCTCCCATCTCCCAAATATCCTTCAAGACCGGCAACGCACCTGCAGCATGTATGGTGTTGCAGATGTATGTGGGCGACGGTAAGCACTTACCATCAGGTGAACCGCTTGCACGTTTGCCGTCTTTTCAATAAAAAAAAAAAAAAGTTTAATTATATTTTTTTAACAGTCTCCAAACGACGAGATTAAAAATTAATAGTTCCATTTAAAATGTATTAACAAAATTTTAATATTATAAATAATACAAAACAATTTTAAGAAAATGTACGGCAGTGAACTGTTTACTGACAGAATATTATATTTACAATATATATAACACTGATTGTATTTTATAAGGTATAACTTTTAGTTTAAAACATTTTACAAGATACAATTACTAAAATAATTGATGATTTAATTACCACAAAGCATAAGTAATGTTGCAATCATCATCATTTCATCATTTCAGATATCCTATCAGAAGTGCACTGCTGAACATAGGCCTCCCCCAAAGATTGCCTCGAAGCAATGAGTCACATGATTTGACTAAAATTGTTGTTACAATTATATCAATCCCATATCGATTTACCAATGACACAAACGATGCGAACATCTGACACCAATTCATCACAAAACTACCTAAGGACTAATTTAGTTGACCACTAACGGAAATGTTCTTAGCACAACCCACAAATGTATTTTTATTCTTTTCTAATTTCCCTCTTTTTCAAGTTCAAACTTAAGAATTTAAGATTATTTCATTATATTCGTAGAAATTATATAATTAGCCACTGTATAATTATAACAATGTGAATGAACTAAAATTGCGAGACGTAACTCGTTTTGAGTCTTGTGAATAAAATATCAAAACTGGTATTCAAGTAAATCTACATTCTTTTAAGTAGCGTTTACACTCTCGTCGTACGACTAAAAATCGATCGAACAAGAATTACTTGATAGGCCATCGTTGCATGTTTATTCGCCAGATGGTTACGGTGAATGACACATCAAAACATATTACAGGGAACGCAAACCGGACTAAGCTACAGTCAGCGTGTCTAGCTAGTATCGGGAGACGGTAGGACCGCGCTTCACTGGTCATTAACCAAGCAGGCGTGCGTTGGCATTTCCAGCTTCACTTATACAACAAATTCTTCACTGTTTGCGGATAAAAGTAATCTAGACAAAGATAATAGAGTTTTTATGACCATCGAACCACAATAGTTCAGGGGAAGGCTCCGGACGATGAGTTACATAGACACAGTTGCAAGAAAATTTTATAGTTAACCAATTTTACAACAAATTTAACAATTTAGGGTAAACAAGTAATGTTAAGCGTAAGTAGACATACTCGTATAATTTATTGGCGACTTATAAACTCACACATTCGTTTTTTTTTTTGCGGTAAAACAAATGATAACAGTTGACGGAAATTGCTCTTTTATCCAACAGTCTCAACATTTACTTCAGCAAATTTTATAGCTGTACAACCAATAAAATATTAAATCAATCGAGTTGAGAGTGTCAACAAACAGACAAACAATATATCCGTTTCGCTTTTAAGCTGTGTAACATATAGGTCTTTAGCGATAAATCAACTAAGTTTCTATTTAAGATTTATTTCCTTGTTTTCTTGAGATAGCCATTATTGTTATTGCCCATAACCTATACTGGACTGCAAACGTCTAGGTTGTTCAGTAAGTGCACAGTAACAAAACCAACAGCTATTATATATTATAATACAGGTAAGTACGAAGTTTATTGCATGATTTTGAAAATCCATTACCGTTGGAAAGTCTTAAGATTGAATTGCAGCGATTTTGCGTAGGAAGGGAAATGTTGCCGATCAGGGGTAGTGGCAACTAGATAAGTCTAAATCATATTCAACCATTTCTCTTACATTTTATGTTGACTTTATAGTCGGTCTTTCTAAAAGGTACTTCTATTATTTCTAGGCAGAAATTTCAGTATATAATTTTAAGAAAAATTTAATTTACTTATTTAAGTTTAGTTTTGGTAAAAAAAAAGTTCTATAATTAGAATGTTTTTTACATTGATGTGGGTGAAATTCTCAACTTCTCCAGTGACATTAACGGTGGATTGCATCAAATCAATGTATCATACGGGTAGACGAAAAACAGTCAATTTCTTTTACTTTTTTACGTCATTCATCCTCATTTTGTAAAATTACTAGAAATTGCACGACTTTTTTCAAAAACAAAACAATCTGTGATTAATAAATTATAACTAAGTAGTGTAGGAAGTGTTCGTTATAGTAGCAACTTTTTATTCAATTAGTCACTTGAAATTTTCGTGATGAAATTAAATTATGAATTCGGTAACATGAAAAATATACGTATACGTCTTATGTAAATCGAAAAATTACAGATATATTGATGCAAACCTCTGTTAAAGTAAGTATATAAAAAACCGGCCAAGTGCGAGTTGAACTCGTTCCGTACAACTATCACCCCATTACCATTTTTACGACAGATCTAAAACAAACAAACGGTAAAAAAACACGTTCCTTGCATGGGACACTCCTTAATTAATCCTAAACTTTTACTTTTTCCTTTTTTTAATTATTTGTTAGGATAACACATATTTCTGTGAAAATTTCAATCAGTTTCTATCTATTACAGTTCAATAGATACAGCCCTTTAAAAGGAAACATATAGACGGACGGACGGAGGAACGGACAGACGGCGTAAGCCTGTTAGAGTTCCGTAAAGAACTCAAACAATCAAACCATCCTGAACAATTAAACATTTAAAACCATTATTTATTCGTTTTTTTAAAATTGGATCGCATTAACAAACTTGAAAAAATTCATGAGCTGCAATTTTTATTAATATTCCTTATTGCAAGGCGTATCTGCGTGGATATAAGATGCAAAATGTTACATCGTTATTGTCTTCTACAACCAGTTGTCCACGATCTAGATTTATTTTTATCGAAGCAGTTCACCCACGCTTGGTGAACGCCAAGATTCTTTTCGAAGCTATCTTGATTTCTGTTGGTGAAACACAACAATATGAATGAAAGAAAACTTCTACTGCAAAATACAATACAGTACAAATCTCAATGGAAACGTAATATTATAAAAGAACTGCTCTGAGATTTAGGGAGTTTAAAACGAATATGTAATTAAGTCTCAGAAAAAAAAATTACCAAATTCCTCATTCCCAGATCTTATGATACCCAGGCCAAGCAGTTTTTGTAAGATAAAAACTTTTGACGGATATAGGGACATTGAAGAACAAACGGACAACAAAGTTTTAATTGGAAACCATGTTATGCATTGCACGATAAATTGTTGAAACTTCATTTCATTCATGCAATCATTGGTATAGCAGCATTTAAGGCCATTGTGTTTACAAAAGGTCAAAAGACTTTTAAATGGCGTCGATACAAAAAAGAAAATAAAATGTTATCAATGTCAATTTGCACGACTGTTTCTGCCAGTTAAACGCTTAAATTGCTTTAAAACATTATTTAATTGCTATAAATATGTCTTCATTAAATTCGTTAACATAACTTAAGGAATTTTCTTCATATATGATGTTTTACTATATGAATAAAATACATTAGAATATCGTAAAAAAATTACATGTATATGTATACATATATATATATAGCAAGCATCTTATTACAAGTAAGTTTCTAATATTCTTTATGTTCGATGTTCATAGAAGCGCGTGTTATGTGCGAAGTGTAAGCTGCCCTTGAAATGTATGCGTGAGGCAAACATCCCTCCAAAGCAAAGGTTTGATAACGGAATCTTTGTCATTAATAGCATCAAATTTATTAAACGAGAATCAACCATAACCATATACTTTAACGGTTGTACTATTGTGCACATGACTTTTACACCTCAAAGCTGGACGAAGGATACCTTATTGGATGTAACATAAAATAAATATTCTTCGTATCTTAGGGAAAGTCAGATTTCGTAGTTCATTAAAACACAACTTCCTTTGCAGTAATACATGATTTGTAAGCGTATCCTTTCGTAAATTCAATTACTAATTAGAAAACTTTATTGTAATTTCTAAATACACGATCTGGATTGTATCTAAATAGAAAATAAAAAGGGTATACCGAAAGTAAATAAATTATTTAAATTTCAAAAGTAACAAATTTAGTTACAAATATTAAATAATTTATAAATAATGTTGACTACAATTAGTTATATATAAAAATAATAATAATAATTAAAAATATGTTGTTAAAAGATTTTTAATGAAAACTTTTGTTTTTAAGAACTTGCCTTTACAAAATAAAGATGTTTCGAAGCCGAACTGGGATTAATTTTGGGGAACTGGCATTTGTTTTAAGATTATACTACCTACGTTATATAGTAATGAACACCTACACCTTGTGGGCCCCAACACGAATAAACGGAAGTGAATTTCAAAATATTAGATATACTAATTTAAAAAATACTCCGCCGCTGTAATATAATCTCTGATATCTCTGCTAGACACACCGCAGTCCAATTTACGTGTGTCAATTAGCCAATAATCTTAATATTTTCCTTAGAACACAGGGGCCTTATCCGCGCTTTAAACAGGAATTTATAGATTTGGTGATTTTATCCATTCATTCAAAATAATTAGGGAAGGTACCACGTACAATTTTAAACCTACAAACATATTTAATACGATGATGCTTAAAGGAAGTTTTTGTCTTAAAAATTATATACTACTTTTTGCGTGGTAGAGCCAAGCGGCGGCTTTTGCTGCTGCTCGAATGGGCCGGCTCGACCGGATTAGTGCCACGGCCTCGCAGAATACCGGCGTTAAGTAGAAGCATCTTGTGCTTCTGCGTTTCGTTCGGTGAGTGAGGTGAATGAGGTAGCCGGAGGCCACTCCCGCTCCCCATCCCCCTCCTCTTCCTCTCTCTCATCTTCCAAATATCCTTATAGGCCAGTAACGCACCTGCAGCACCTACGCTGTTGCAGATGTATGTGGGCGACGGTAATCACTTAGCATCAGGTGAACTGCTTGCTCGTTTACCGCCTTTCCAAAAAAAAAAATACTATTAATCAAGTGACGTGTGCCGTAAGAGTCGAAAATTACAAGAAAATATAACTCTCTTTGGTAGTAGATTTATAATGAACCAATACATGTGTATTGACACATTTTTTTTAAATTGGCAGTACTTAATAAAAAAAATGGTAATCTAAATGTGGGCAGAGGGCACATACCACATTAGAAAAAAGAATAAAATTTTTACTTTTTAAAAACAAATAAATTTACACCACATAAATGTCCTAATGTATAGAATAGGCCTTCCCTATTTTTTGTGCTGGTTTTATGGTCGAACCCGAAAGTCACTCACAAGTCACAATGCTGTAATTCCTAAGCCTATTAAAATTTCATTTTTTTTTTTATGAAAAAATAGGCTTGCGTTTGACCTCAATCTTGCCCGATGGAAAGCGAAGATGAGGCCTAGGATGGTACACGCTTGCCTAGATGTCTGTTCACTTTGCCCTTTCCGGGTTACTCTTTTAAAATAAAGCCAATTTGAGCTATCATGGGAGTATTCTCTTTTCATTTACTCTTCTAGCTTCTCAGTATCAAAATCGCACCATAGAAGTGTTAAGTTATGTGTAACAACTAAATAATCTAGATTACTGATAACACATGTTATCATTACAATGACGCTATCTTGTCACCAACAAACGTATTCGAAGCATATCGTATTCAATTAATTAATTACCGTACTAGTTATACTACTGTACAATTACATTATTCTAAACATTTATTGTCTCCTAACATATTTGTAGTATACTCCTATTTTTACATTTATTTCATTACTCCAGTAAATATACGTAAAGGTTTTATGGTGGCTCTCCGAGCTGGTTGTCTTGTTTTATATTGGGAATCAAATAATTTTAGTTCTATGATAAATACTCAGATTATTAACATTTGTATATTGAAATACTCATAGTGTACTCAATAATTAAATGCGTTTATGAGGAATAGTAAACGAACGAGGTATGTATGTAAACAGATGTTAAAACAATAGGAATAATCACTTATGTAACAAAGCTGCACTACGAAGTCCTGCCATAATTGACAGTGCGCTTCATTTAATATATGGTAATATTGTTTATTGTCGTCTGACACAATAGAAGAGCAATTACAATGGCTCCTGCGACGCTATCGACTTATAATGAATGGCCTATGACCCATTTACTTGAAATCGTGGGCACACCTTCAGTTCCAGTTGATGGTCTATTAAATAGGCCATCGACTTAATTTAACACGTTTTAATGAATGCCTATTAAATTTTGATCTTACTTCGCATTCATTAATTGCATATCTCTTATCAGGTATGTGTACTTTTTTGGGTATAGGTTAAATCATAATCAAACCATAATCATGTATGTACGAATATATTCACACCTTGTTCCCAACAGGGTAGGCTGAGACAATCTTCTTCCACTTGCTACGGTCCTGACATACGTCTTTCGCTTCTCCCACTTTCATCAATCTTCGCACGCATACTCGTTGGTTTAGAGTACTCTTGACTTGATCGTGAAATGTTCGCCTAGGTCTTCCTCTCCCGACTCTACCATTTACACTCGCCTCATATTTGTTTCGTCAACCTACTTTTATTCATCCTCTCCACATGTCCAAACCAGCTCAGCAACCCTTTCTCAATTCGTGTCACTACATCGTCTTTCACGCCACAACGCTCTCTGATCACGTTATTCAGAACCCTGTCAGTTATCTTCACATCAATCATACTTCTTAACGCACTGCATTTATCCGGCTTTCATGCCTCTTCTGCCATATCCAGCTTTCGCTTCTATATGTTAGTGTAGGTACCAATACCCCTTTATGCACAGCCAAACGTGCTTTGTGAAGCGTTTTTGTGCAATACCCTATTCACCATATTACCTGCCATCGCTCTCCTTTCAATATGTCTCATTCATACCTACCTTCCATCTCTCGTAAACATTGTTCGCAAGTAAACAAACTTATTCACTTGCTCTAAACTATCTTCCCTAATCTTGATACATTCAAGATTAGGGAATCTTCAGTCATCCTCTCCTCTCTTTCAAACACCATTTTGTATATTGAAATACTCATAGTGTACTCAAAACCTTTGTCTTATTAACGTTTACTTTCATTCCCTTTCTTTCCAGAGCTCTATTAATTATTGTCACCATGGCCTGCACTTTCTCAGCCGATGACTCAAATAAGACTTGATCATCGGCATAATAATAAATATTATTTATTCATCAACATAAGAAACATAAATTTCACTTAACAAACGTCATTTTCTTAAAATCTAACACCGTTTCGTAATGAGGTTCCCCTGACGGAGAAGAAACGAAAAATAAAAGAAACTACGTACGTATCCTCTTTTTGTGACATTTTTTCAAAACAAAACCTTGTAATAGAACAATATTATTTTATTATATAATAGGTCGAGTAAAAAGTTTTTTCGTATTTTATTTACAAATTCAAGATATTTTTTATTATAGTTTATTTACATTTGTTTATAATATACTCGTATATATGCCATTTTGTTCGATAACTTGTTGCCATTTTGTAGGCAGTGACATAATCCCATAGCTGTAGAACTTTTGGCACTTCTGATCAAAAAACTGCAACAAGTAGTTTTGACAGTCCTCTCTTACAAATAATCTAACAAAGAATTATGAAGAGACCGAAACAGGTGGAAATCTGAGGGTGCAAGGTCAGGAGTATATGGTGGATGCATTAACACTTCCCAACCAAACTCTCTCAATATTTGCCGAGTGGCTAAAGACGTGTGTGGTCTGGCGTTATCATAATGAAAAATCACACCCTTCTTGTTGATCAATTCCGGCCGTTTTTTCTATATTTCTTGCTTGAGTCAGCTGTTGGCAATAGAGATCCCAATCGACGGTTTTGCCCGGCAGTAAAAGCTCATAATGAACGATGCCCTTCCAATCCCACCATACACACAGCACCACCTTAATGCGAGTTAATCTGGGTTTCGCTATAATCCGTGGAGGTTGACTGCCCTTTGACCATGATCTTTTTCGTACGTTCTTGTCGTAGGTAATAAGGTAGGTAGGTAGGTAGAAGGTCCACTTTTCATCACCAGTGATCAATCTTTTCAAAAACGGTTCGGTTTCATTACGATATTTCAATAGAGACTGGCAAATGAGTACACGATTCATAAAGTTTCTTTCAGTGTGTAAAGTGGTATTTTAAAATGTTTTAATATTTTAGCGATTATTATTGCTTAATGCCATTGTGCTTATTCGCTGTAATTGTATTATATTAATGCATTTACATATCACTAGAGCACATCACCTGAAAATTAAAAGCTTAACTTGAATCTATAATTCTCAAATTTGTTTTTTAAATGTACGAAATGATACAATTTTATTAACAAAACCTTGCTAAGATTTATTACACTTTAACAGTTAAGTTATCAACACAATTTTTTTTTACATAGTTGATGAAGATTTAATAACGTAGATAAATTAAAAAAGTTTTTATTGATTGATTAAAAACTTTACACATAAAATATTTTTTATTTTAAAAGTAAAATAAAGTACCATTCTATAAATGTCCCACGGCTGCGCAGAGCCCTTCTCTCATTTCAAGAGAGTTTTTTTGCCGAGAAGCCTGCCACGGTGTTCCAATACGCAATGACTTCAAATGTCCTTGAAATACATTTTTTTTTATTTCTCAGTCATGCAGGTTCTCTCATACATCAGGAGTCCTTTACCGCTAAGCACGTGGTAAATTCAGCTCTTTAAATGTCAAATAACAATTTTAGTGGTTTCAAACAGGTCACTGGCATACTATGAATTAATTTCAAGTGTCCTGACTTACCTTTAAATAACTAGTACGGCACAATAATTTTAATATTGTAAACTTTTAGAATTCGATATTGTTATATGATAAAATACGCTCTTCATTTCTTTCTAATGTAATTTCAAAGTTGTTTTACAGGTCTAATTTAATGTTGCTTGCGTTTGGTAATTAAATGAGTCGCTTCAAGTTTGATACGTAAAATCGTTCGCTCAAGGAAATTTGAGACTAAGACCGTGGGAAGGTTACGGGCCTTAACTATATATCGATAATTGAATAAAAACTGTAGTTTTATCTAAGCATATATACAAACGGTATTTACATGAAAGTAGAAGAACCGCAGTTTAGTTTTTTGAAATTAAAACTGTTTTGTATACAGGCTAATTGGTAATTCGACGTATTCCCGTTAGGAGGTGATAGGGGTGACTATTTACGATAATTTTAACCCCCATATGCATTATGCAAAACAGAACCATTTTTGAGTTATCATGTTTTTAGCTTTTTTCAAAATAAGTCAAAAATGCAACATCAAATATTTATTTAAAAAAAGTCTCAATTTAAATCTCAATTTTTCTTCAGATTTATAAAAACTATTAAACACTGGTTATTTATAAATATTAAAACACACAAACAAAAATTACCGTTCCAAATTTAAAAATGCCCGACGAATAACCATATAATTTTAACATTATTAATAGATATTTTTCCACTAAAATGCCTTAAAAACAAAAAAAACGTCATATAACTTGGCTCGCAGATTATTTTAAAAACAACCGTTTTCTTAGCTCTCCAACGTTGCATAACAACCAGGACCGACGAAACCAAATTCGATCAAGATGGGATTACTGACTACCACAATGAACATTATTGGAGTGAGAAAGTGCAAATGTGTTATATCTGATAATAAGTTAATCTTAATCGTTAGCTATACTAATGGACAGTTGGTTAGCAATGCCGTCACCTTTTCTTTAATAACATCCTTGACATTCCTGAAACTTACGTAAATAACGTAACCCCTAATTCAATAAAACTTTAATTCGACGGATAGATTCTATACCGAGGATTCTCACATTAAAAAGGTATCATTTAATTCGATTTTGATAAAAGCTATTTAAATCTATATCAGAATCGATCTAGGCGAATCCCATTAGCCTCGCAACACTAGAAGGTATGATTAGGTACGTCACTACATGCCTGTAACCTGTACACGCCAGTGGATAGCAACGGATGACGTTAGCGTTATCGTAATACATGAAACCGGTTACGTCGTTTAACTTCTACTTTAAACTTGCCAATAATGGCGTTGCGGAATGAATACACTTTGAGATAATAGACAAATAATACTTCATATTTTATTTCTACAAGCAGCTGCCCGCGTCTTCGCTCGTATTTCTTGGCATAAGTCTTCTCATGTCATAACAATACTATTTCAATTGTTTCAACACGACAAGATATAATATACATCTCTGTTAAAAGTCGTTCATATCAGTTCTAATGTTTAAGCGTGGTTGAACAGCGAGCATATAAACTTTCACTCTTGTCCTAAGTAGGATAAAACACAGCCTATATAGCACTTCTGGAGTTATTTTTAAAATTTTAGATACATTGTAAACTAAGTTCTACTAAAATCTCTTAAATTATCTTAAAACCGTGTACATAAAGTGTATAGATGCTCCGTCCGAGAAATCTCATTACAAAACGGTGCTAGATTGTAAAAATGAATAATAAAATTTTACATTTAGCGAACAAAAATCTTTCTTTCGTGTAAGAATAACGAATTTTCATTCATATCATTTCATTCATTTATATGATCACTTAAATGGTCACGTTTCAATAAATACTTATATTTTTAATTCCTTTCAGGAGTGAATACACTAATTTTTACAAGTTATTATATTATTATGATATTAAATATTTTTTCTTTTTATTTCTTTCGTTCCCACTATGGTTACAGCAAAGCACTCTGAATACTAAGGTGTTTGACATCCTGATCTATTCAGAAGAAGCTTGAGGTCTCGCAGTGGTAAACATGGCTTTGAATTTTATTTTGTTGATACATTTGTTTAAATTATCTTATTATACTTATATTTATTATAAACTTAATGAATTAGGTTATACAAATGGCGAATGATATATTATTTTATTTCAGACCTGCAACGGATTTAGTTGTGACGAATTGCATTTTGTACGACCTGGCGTTTTTCGTCGAGGAAAGACCCAATGACATACTTTTTTTACACGCGCAAGTGTGATACAGTTCGACGAACTAATTATTTCACGCTGTATACTTTCTCTCATATTAAGTAGTTGTATTAATAAATTTGGTATTATTTTGAACAGCGCAAGATTAATAGAAGAAATTGAAATTTATTAAAGACGAATTAAATCCAGTAATATTTTCCAGGATGCACATAAAAGAAGTAAAATAACATAAGTGAAGAGAGACAAATAACCCATTGATTTTCAGAAAAATTTAAAATCAGCTTTCAATTCCGTAGCGATACACCTGTTCCACTCATATATACCTAAGTGCATGTATGTTAATCAAATACGACTGAGAGACTAATCACGAAATCTCTAGGTGCAAAGGTCCAGGAAACTGAATTTTGCGCACCCAGTAGCTCAGAGGTGTATTATGAATAATTATTAATTATAGACAAAATAAATTTTAAGAGGTAATGCCTCTTTAGTTCTTAGGTAAGAGAAGAATGCGGTACAACATTTTTTGAATTTAAAAAAGTAAATACTAGCTGGCAAAGCAAGAATATCAGTTTATTTTTACTAAGATATACTACGTGTATTTGTAAAACTAACTAAACCGGGCAGTTTATTGTTTTTTTTAAATAGAAGTCATTTGTTTGCAACTTGTAGTAGCGTATTGGTGATAATGGATAAACAATTGCCTACTCGCTGTTATTACAAACTATATATTGTTGTAAGTACTCGTATGTGTTAGAAACATTTCACTACGGAACAAGTCAATCACGCTTTACGGGATACATTAGAGGTAAAAGCTCCGCGGTATTCTGCAGTTACAAGTTGGTGCGCCCAAATTCTATCTATTTCCGAGATTGAAGGAATATCTGTAACGACTTAGGATTTAAGGATGAACAGGACAGGAATATTTAAGTGCATGAACACTTTCATCAAGAGTTCTTTAGGAAGGAAATTTTAATGTATTGTATTACACTAAAAGGTGACTATATCGACTAATCGAAATATTCGAGTTACCTGGATCATACTCTTTCTCACTGTTTATTGAACGTCCCTGGCATAGTAAAAAAAAAATAATAGGATCAACTCTAACCGCGTGCGAAACTAAAATACTTACTGTTGCAGGGTTGTTCCAATCTCTTTTAGTTTTATAGGTAATAAAAGTGGAATGTTGTAGTTAACAATTTCTTTATAATTCTCTCAAACGATTAAGGTTCGCTGCGAATTCCTGCCCTTTTTTCCTCCAGCTTTGCAATATAAATAACTCAAAGTAACTAATTTACACTGAGCATTTGAACTCAATTCATCATTAGGCACGTGTGGACATTCTTGAAGTTTAAGCTTTATGATCCGGTGCGGGGCGGCGTCTTGATGGCGAACTTGAGACTTGACTGAACGCAACTGCGGCGCGGCCCTGACAAGCGCCTTACTCGCATTCTGAGATATTGCCGTTGTTATTGGTGATGTGGTACGTGCGTACTGGCACGCGCACATATAAGCCGCGGCACCTTTCTATGACCTACTAGTCCATTTTATTCCATTTTACTATGCGCCATCCATCTTTCTTTAAAGTACAATACAAACAAAAGAAAATTTGAAAAATTCCCACTTTGGTAAATATTTTACAATTTTTATATTTGTATATATATATAACTTTAACACGTCACGTTTGATTTTTTGTCCGTTTTTGTCTTAAATTGTTCATTATATAAAATTATAATAAAAATAACAGTCGATCAAATTGAGTATATCCTCGATAAATATTATGTTAAGAGTTACAATGTTATCGAAGAACATAAAGCGTTGGTGTTAGATTATTTAAGTGTCGATGACTGATTTTTCCTAATCTTTAGTTATATTATAGCATTATAACAGCATTCGCAGCGCGGTGCCGTCACAATCAAATTCTGCTCACATCTAATAAACAGTACAAGAGTACTTGATTATTTTGAAAAGTATAATTTTTTCACACTGCCTCTTCCTAATTGCCTTTTTATTAATTAATCTCGACCCCTGTACAAGAATCAATAACGTTTGTTTTAATTTTTGTCTATTATTCACGGATTTTTCGATTTCCGTTTCGTTCAGGATATTATCGCAAGGAAGGGTCCGCCACGCTGATCTTAAGCCGGTTGGCGGACTTCACGTGGCCTCAAAATATTATTTTTATTTATCTGTCATTTACTCAGAGATGCAGAAATGGAAGAAACTAGGAAACCTTGCTTTTCTTCACAGCCAAACACAGAGTAAATTCAAGATTGTTTAACTTTAAGTTAAAATTAACAGCTTAAGATGGAATTGAATCCAGGCCACACGAGTACTATAAAACTTAAGCAGTAAGTGCCCGGCCCACAGATCACAGGATCTTTGGCCCGGTCCTTTGGCATCTTTAAGTTCATTAAAAAGGATCTTTAAGTAACTTTTTCAACAATAAAAAAGGAAAAAAATTCACTCGTTACTATTAATTCACTACAAAGCGATAGGAACCATCAAATAACTAAAACAGTATGATAACAATTTATGATCAGAAGCTATTACATAATCGCTATTGATTTTCTGTCTCAAAATAACCATTCGCTGTAATAATTATTATTAAATACACATTTAATATCCCTGCAATATTTATTTTTGATAAAGATGATCAAAACACTGCAGTGCATACAATGTATATATTTAACTAAGATAGTGTAAATTAATTACCAAGCTTTGTAGCAACAGTACAAGTCACTTTTATCGTTGCTAAAATATGCGTCACTATTTTGTAACTACGGCATAATATTTACTTTTTTTTATATCGCGCTCTTAATAGTTTCTGTTTAAAAGTTAACTTTTAAAATGTTACAAAGTTTACTTTTCTGTATCGTGAAATAGTTCATCCAAGATTAGTCGGCACTGTCAGTCAGAGAAACAGACGGACAGAAATTTTAATACGAAATATATTATATAAGAGAGGGACTACAGATTTTTAATTAACATGACTCAGCATTTAAAGGGCTTTCGCTACTCAAATTTCATCTAGAACGGTAGCTAAGCCTAGTCGCCGTACTAGCTCGATTAAGAGTTGTGGTATCTTAGAAATAAGTAATAGGTAAGCATATGATCAAAACGAAATAACAGACAGACATTTACCACTTAGTGTTTATCTATTTTTATAAACAACGTAATAACTTTGTACCATTCAATTTAAAGATTGACAATTATATTAGTAAGATAAAAATCAAACTTTATTACACAAAAATAAACGAAGGTATTAGGAAAAAGTCTGCATGCAACACAGAAGTTTAACCTGAAGAGGAATTAAGAATATAGTGTTACTGGCTAGTAATAGCAAATCTGTGTATAACAAGTGAATTAATTCAAAATTTTAGAGAAACAATAGGCTTTTTTCTTCAAATTATTATGGAACCTCCCTCGCGGTAAAACCTAATCATAAAAAAATAACCATCGCATTCGGCGACGACTTCGCGTAACACATAAACAAATATCAAATCGATAACCTCCTCCTTTTTGGAAGTCGGTTGAAAAGCAAAAAGCAGGCGTCGCAGTTTTTCAACTTTGGCGGTCGCAGGGCTAATGACGACCGTTCACTAATCGCGCGCTCAACACTGTCATAGAGCTGTGAATCGTGATGCGCGAGTCCCCGAACTGTCACGAAAAGAACAAATCCGGTATTTCTTAAACAAATTCACATGAATTACTTTTTCTACCAACCAGAAACTAAAGTTCAAATGTCAACAACCTACTTTACCTATTCAAAATTTAAATGGCAACTTCGATGCTCAGCTATCATTATTAGTGGTTGCCACGGGTACTGGCGGAAATAATATTTATGTAACACAGAATTATTGTTTTTCTTCAAGTCTTAACCTGCATCCTCTATCTCATAATTCTTGGCGTGTTGAGAGATTTGAGTGATTCTGTCTTTGCGACTGTCGTACATCTTGTGTAAATGGTCATTATAAGATCATGATATCTCTAGCGACAGAAACAACTAAGTAAACTAATATGAAATAAAATTAAACTTTTTCAACGGATTTTACAGTTTTTTTTCGAATTTTATTCATTTCAATGTCTGGAAAAAAAGGAAATATAAAAATCAAATTTTTGACGTTCTCTATGATAATTCACAGGAACTACCTAATTCAATTCAGCTGAAATTATACATTAAGACATTTTGACTTTTGAATTAAGTACCCAGTTTTACTGTTTAAGTAGTAACGTAGGAAGGGGAACCAATAAATGAAATTTCTAGTGAAGTAGATTTTACATACAGTCCAAATAATGTTTCGAAAGGAATATATAAAATTACCGAATGCTGCCATGTATTTTCTAAGTACCTACTAGCAGAGAAACAATAGACTAGAAAAAACAATGATTGTTCCTTCGTCAATGTCACTAAAAATGCGGGTATATTTAAATATACAAGAAAAAATTCCGTTTAGGTGAAGTACGGTTATCACCGCATAGGTCGTTTAAATTTTATAACATGTATTATTACGTTAATTTGGACGATATCTTTTTCTTTGTAGATGGTATCCCTTAATACATCTGGGACTATGTTCCACCACCATGTCAACAGCAAATAGCTTTATCGAATCTAACGGCTTGCTTTGTTTGCTTAATATTTTTTTTGTATAAAAGTATATTTACGTTTTTGAAAACTCAAAAAAACAAAAATCAAATAAATAAATTAATACATCGGTAATGTTTTAGTTAATTAACTTATTTGATTATATTGTTCAACTAAAAATTGTCTAATCGTCCAATCAATCGTCAAAAAAATATCTACGAGATTTAATAATAAGTACCGTACCGATCATTTACGAAGTAAAAAAAAATATTGAAAAAGAAATGTACAAGGTTATTTTACTTAAGTAACAAATTTCCTAGACAATAGGTATAATTTTTTTTTTACTAAATTAATCTATGTTACAAAAAGTATGCGTGACGATATAATATGATAAAAACTTGTAATACTCGTAAAACTTCGTACTTGAATTTTGATATTTAAACACCGCCATATTTAGATATTGCCAGAACCGAAATAATATCCGGTTTAATATTAATTAACTGCACTTTAATTATTCATTTACATTTTACCCACATACTTAACTAATAATAAAAGTAAAAGCGCTCACCTTGGATTTTTGTGCAATTTCAAAAGGAAAACAAATTCGTCGTTGCTTCGTTTCGATATTCGTTAAAAAGTTTTGAGAGTCCCTTTTCTATCTACCGAACACTTATCTTCTCACTGACGCACTGTCACTAAATCCATGCACGGCCGGATAATTTGTTTAAAATTTATCACGCCACGTGTGTGTCCGTGGGGACGCAGTGGCGTGGTACTGAGTCGACGGTTCGGTGTGGACTGGAGAGCGAATGGCGATAGCGTAGACGTAAACGGTAGACCGAACGAACACGAACGCGCCACCCGACTCGGTTGCAACCAAAGCCGAGGCCCATTCTACTAGACACCGATGCGTCTGTAGTCTTACAGACTCGGATGCAATTGCTGTATCCAATCGACATTTATTCGTTCCAGATCTAGATAAATTTGAGAAACTTTTTTGAATTGTGGAACTTAAGCAATAACTCGAAATGTTCTATTTTGTTTTGGTTACGTTAAGTAATATTGTTAGCCTAATCATTTAAAACGTCGAAAGTTATCCTTAAAAATGTATAAATCGTTTCACTCACTCATCAGAACTCAGCGACCGCATTTTACTTATTTGGTAAAAATGTTTTAAGTACCTAATATGGTACCTAATTACATTTTTTTTATCATAACATAACTTAAAATATCAAAATTGATTTTTTTTATATTTTTGCACTTTGATCGCTACTTTATCTCAATATAAAGTAGAGTACTCGCAGTGTACGCAGTAAACCAGTTCCCGCCCCTGAACATTGTGGTATATCATGACCCCAAAAAGTAATACAGAAACTGACATAGAGATCGCTGTCTCTATCAGAAATACCGGTCGCGCCACAACGAACATCGAACGATAATCGCACCACCTCGCCCCATCTGTACTATAACCAAGTTTTTACCTGCGGTACGTTACGTGACTATCGTTATTATAAGCAACGATAGTATCGGAATTCGTTAAAATGTGCCTAAATACGAGAAATAAACTCCTATTGTGAATATAAAGTACATTTTTTTTTCGTTTAATCTTACTTAATTTTAGTTAATCGTATAAATACCCGCGTTTTTGTTTGACTGGATTTCATAATGTATGAATTAATCCTTTGGGATTTTATAATGCACCAATGACTAAGATAGTTCTTAGTGCTGTATTTGTGCTCAATGCTTTATTAGAAGTATTTTGTTTACCGTGTCTGAGTGGCAAAAGAAAATCTTCCACCCCCTTTCTTCCCGTGGGTTTCGCGGGTGCCATATAATGTAAATTTTTTTTCTTATAGGTAAGGCACACATATATTCACACAGACCGATGACAGGCATCTGGCAGCATCAGGAGCGTCTGAAGTGCGAGGTGTTACGGTCATCAACACGCTCGCCAGTCGGAGTGATTATAGTAAATTCTCCCATTTGGCCGATGTCTGTTATATAATAGGCAGATGAAGATGAAAGTATTTTGTGCGAGGTCGATAGAAACCGGTGACTTAGGGCTACGCTTTGTGGCACTCCATATGACCAGACCGGTCAAAGAATCAAGAACTATAAATATGATTATTAAAAATGTATATATTAAGTCTCAAGTTTAATCTCCGACTGTCACCTGCAGAAAATATTTAATAGCTGATTAAAAGTACTATTAAAATTAATTAATTATTATAAGAATATCATACACATAATTATTACCATATTACTAAACAGCCGTTAAAACATTGTATTAATTACTACACATAATATGTACAATAACCAGAACGTAATTGCTGATAGCTTTAAATAAATTTGCAATGAATACACACTATCGCTTAGTTTTGTTTCTTTACCACTATGTTATCGAATTTCAATTATTTGACATTATTAATATAGGTGAAGCTTCTAAATTCCGTAAATATTAATTTTATTATGATGCACCCATAAATTAATAATCTAAAGCTATCTTATTCTAAGAATTTTTACCAAAATTTAATTAAATTTTTTATGAGCGTGTTAATTTTAGGTGAAACTTTGCGTTGTTTATTATAAATTGGAGGCAAAATAACCCTTTACGTGTCATAACAATGGAATTTCTATTGAAGCAAGTCAAGAATTAAATAACTAAAGTAGGTAAAAGAAAACCAAATAATCTAGACTAAACAACAGAGTTGAACGTCAACTACATGCCTGCTTGTGCGTGACGATTTCGACAAAATCTCTTCAATCTGGAGAGCTTTATATTAAGAGAAATTGGGATAATCGTAATACAGTGCAACACTATTAGTCTGCTATTTCTGCCGCTAATTAGCAATACAATTACTGTTGTGTTTCAAAGGTATATTATACTGTGAGGCATTCAATCTTAGTCCTCAGATGTGACAATGCATCTGTAACCTTTATCCATTCTAGTTTGCCGGTACCCATGAGCTGCAGTGGCCTTACCATCAGGTTGACTGTTAGCTTGTTTTTCCCACCCAATTCAATAAGCTCGTTTGTTCATTTTCCACTAAAAAAAATTGTTAGTCCTTTCATAGTTTACTATTAGAAATAAGCCTCTCTCAATAGAATTGCCCATGCCCGGCAGGTGGGTTGGCGGTCACAGCAGTCTGAAGATGCCTCGAACCTTAAACGATGTTGCCCGTCATCAGACTATGCATTTTTGAGATAGTTAGTTCACAAAAGTCTTGAAAGTGTCGGATGTGGCGTCCGGTGGACATTTTCAAGGCTTTTCCTTTACTCGACTCTTACAATACCCACAGCAAGAAAGTGGGGGTGACCGAATTATAAGGCCCATGTGATTGCGGCAAAACTATAATTTACTTATTTACATTGATATTCGCCTAACACAAACACGTAACATATCGTGTAAAATTTTAAGATTTGACGTACTTAACATTTAGATGTATTTATTTATTTTATAATCAATATACATTTTAAGTACATGTAATGCTTCTGCTTTGTAAAAAAACACTAGAAATATAAGCGTATTGAGTGATATAAGCATATAAAGTAAAAATATATTGATATTTCCATTTATTGTAACTTCTTCTGCGTACTGTCACAATGGAATTCTACATTGTAGATGTTTATTACTTTGAGAGAAGCCTACATAGTTAAATATCCGTTCATAGTGCACCGGAGGGGGACAAGATACAAGATACTATCTTTGTACCAAATTTCAACTCATGGATAAGGACCAAGACCTTGGAATTGAAGATTTCTTTGACTAGGGCATCGCGGTTATTGTATACATTTTTACATAAATAAATAAAAAATATATCGTGCTTATTTTAGTTTTTAATTATACCATCCAATAATTTTTTGTAATAATTGTTTTACAGAAATTAGTAATTTTTCTGTTTATTTAGAAATCATTAGGTAGGTATCTATAGAAAATCTAGTTTTTCATGACGTTTAACAATAATTATACAAACAAACGCATTAAGACACTCAAAGGAGGTAATATCTCTTTAATCTTAATAGGACTTTGCTTTTAAGAAAGTAACGGTAAAGCACATTAAATGTAAGTAGAATGAGACAACTTTTATAAGTCGAGTCATCGCAGTTTGAGGGTAACTAGCAATTCTCACACTGTCTGAATAAAAAGTAAGATTGCACTTATTTAAGTCATTATTTTGATACGACAATATTTTACAAAAAATATTAATATTTGTTTGTAATATATCTCTATATATATATATTTGTTATCTTAAAAGAGAATGGCAATAGCTGAATGTGCTAATCAAACATCATAACAGAAAGAGAATCTCTTTTATGATACAAAAGGCAAAAAGGATTCCTACGGATTGCAAGATTAAAATGGTCATCAACGACTTTACTGTAAACGCTTCCATTATCCACCATAACACTTCCACCATCCATAGCCATTACACTTCCTAGAAATTTCTCGTAAATTAATTTCCTTGCATTTCAAGATGAAGTGATGAATTATATATTACGATTCGGTTATATATATTGTTGAAACATTGAATCTTAATTCAAACGTATACCACATTATTTTTTTTTAAATTGGAATAGTTAATTTTCCAGATTACATTTTTTTAATTAAACATTAATTGTAACTGATTTTATATTTTACTTTTGTATCTGCATGTATTTAATTTCACACCACACACGTAAAATACACATTCCGCATGGATAATTATTATCCATTCCTCGTTGCAGAAAAATAGCATGTGTAAATAATTAGAAAATAACAATAGCTAGTGAGAGTGAAGGAGGTAATATTGCGGTTCAGACTCTTTACATTGAATACAAAAGAAACTGCTCTTTCTGAGACTCGACGAAACAACGTCAATAAAACTGTAAGTCCTCTCTTGGTTTAAGGCCACTTCAAACGATCGCTTTCGCCTTCAAAGTCAGTCTCGCCTGATGAATTTATCATTTCTGGCCACTTGACCCATACGGTTGATGACAAAAATGACAAAACCCTATTTTTTATATATAAATATTCGGGCGAACACAGCTCGATATACTAGTGTATTATAACTTAATTAAATGAACCTTAACAAAATTCAACATAGTTACAAAAAGTAGCCAACAAATGTCTCATTGCTGGACAACGGCCTCCTCTCACGTTTTATTTTTGAGGAGAGGTTTATTAAATATTATAAACTAGCAGTACCCGCGACTCCTTCAGCGTTAACCATAAAATGTGTTAGGAATAAATTTTGTGTAGTGCTAAAAATATTACTAGAAGGTAGAAAATATGAAGTCTGCAAATTATTTTGTTTTAGTTTGTACGCTCTTTAAATCACTATTAAGGAGCGTACTTTTTTCATTACTATTTTAACCATCTTTATCTGTACAGATAATGGTTTGTTCAGATGACTGTTAGCATTTCTATACAATTCGTCACGAAAATTTAACAAAACACGGTATTGCCAAATGATATTGACCAAATGGCCATGACGCTATGGCTATTGACCAAATGGGACGCAATATACATAGCAGAGTTTAATTCTCTGAAACTGATGATTTTTCTTATAATAAAGAAGAATTTAAATTTTTACCTTATTTTCATAAAAATTGTAGTTTACTTATTTTCATAACCTTTTGAATATGTAACTTTAAAGTTAACTATTGCAGATGTAAGTACAACTCTATTTGTATGTACTATTTGATCTAAATTCTACTTTATTTCAAAAAAAATCCTCTACTAGAAATTTCTCATGTGTTGTGAAGGCAGTTTACAAACATAAATTGCAAATGGATCAACAACCATACACGAAACAATTATTTTATTTGGAAAAGCAACCACAGATATAGTGTAATAATTAAAGACAGCTTAAATAATTGATTAGTGAGTTACAGGTTTCCACGAAATAAATTATAAAAAAGTAAACATGCCATCCAATACGAAATGAAAAACGGCTGTAAACAGAATGAAAAAAAGAAGTATTTATTATTTTAGATCCGAGTTTCAACTGAGAGTATTTTAAATATATTGGGAAATAATTTTTCATGTTCTTTTTAAAAAAAGTCTTAACTTTTGTACGTTACATCTAACTAAAGGGAATATAATATAATTTGAAGAAATTTCAACTGTTAATAAGTGCAATAGTATGTGCAGCAGTATTGTATACATAAGCCCAGAGTTAACTAAAATCTCAATCAATGCATAATACATTATTAATAGATCACGATTACTTACTACTCTTTGAATTTGAAATTACTTGCTTAAGGTAGATTTTAATTTTGAACATACCTCTTCAACCTGTAACTTCTAATCAAAACTACTTTCTACCAAAAATCCTAAGTATTTTTAACTAAATAGTTAATAGTAATTTGTAAATACAAATTATTTTTTAGCACCATTGTCATGCTATTATATGCCATATGAAAGCACTCATAGTCATGCCCTATAATACCAATACTTCATAGCACATTTTAGCTAACCAGTTTTACTGAGGAAGAGTGTGCACACACTTTGTTTTTTTTTTTTTCAAATAAAGTATTACGCCGTTATCCGCTCAAAATCTTCCGGTAGTTTTACTTCAAGTTTTATATACGTCCTTAGAAGCATATAGCAGGGATCTATCATCGGCATACATATAGGTGACACGGTGATACACAAAATTAACCTTACACTATATAAACATTTAAAACATAAAAATTTAAAAGGTAAAAAATTAAAATAATTAAAAAAACTAAAGTGAAAAAATTTAAAACAGTAATTAAAAATATAATCGCAAACAGGTCCCTATCCCAAATAGCAGAACTGACTACAAAAGAAGTAAATTTGTAAAAAGTCGCAAAAGCATTTCACGACATTAACAATAAGGGGAAAAGTAATTACTAGAGACTGCATTAGCATAGTCACTGACTGCACTTATTTATAATAAGCAAGTAAGCCTGTTATTAAATAGCAAACAATTACTTGTTTCATAAAACAATTCGATTTTATCCCATTCACAAATAATTGTGTTCAATTCAAATCACAACAATACAAGTAAAGTTATCAAACTTCTCAGAAAATTTAGCCATTCGATATTCATACAATTGCAT
Organism: Bhutanitis thaidina; assembly: GCA_029286595.1. Lineage (NCBI taxonomy): Eukaryota > Metazoa > Arthropoda > Insecta > Lepidoptera > Papilionidae > Bhutanitis > Bhutanitis thaidina. The sequence continues at coordinate 6,486,802 of JAGSMS010000011.1, forward strand.
GTTTGTTTGAACACACATATCGTTTGTACATTCTCTTGTTTCGTATGCTAAAAAATTATAGAATAAAATTATTTTAAATATTTGTCACAAAAGCAATTAAGATACGTCAATTATTCACATCCACACTTTGACCGAAAAACGGCGTTAAGACCCTTTTGGCCTCTTTTTATTAGGGTTTTTGTGCACTTTGAAATAATATCGTTTTTCGTCTCGGATTTTTAAATTTGGACAAATAATTGTTGTTTTAATATTGATAAGTAACCAGTGTTTAATCGGTTTTATAAATCAAAAGAAAAAATGAGATTTAAATTGATACTTCTAGTTATTTTGAAAAAAACATGATAACTCAAAAATGGTTCACTTTTGCATAATGCATATGGGGGTTAAAATTATCGCAAATAGTCACCCCTATCACCTCATAACGGGAATACGTCGAATTACCAATAACCCAGTATAGGTACTACTGAAGTAAAGAGCAACGTTTGAGTATTTTTTCTCCGTCCAATAGCAGAATGTAGTTGATAATGTTTATATGTTCCATCAATTCAAAAAGGCTTCATTGACTTGACCTTGGACATAGACGACTGAAGCAAGTTTTTCGGCCTTATGTTAAATTGTAGCAAAACACAATCTTTAATTATTGGTACAAAATTCGGATTCCTTAACTTAATTTGAACATGTTACCTGTTTTATCTATTTAAGGCGTCATAGTTCCTTTCAGCAAATCTGTAAAAGACCTAGGATTACATATTGAACAGATTCTTTCTTGGTTGCCGCATATTAAAAAGTCTTGGAAAAAAATATTCGCGGCTGCATGCATGCTTTACAGCACTTACGTAATTGTCTTCGTATGCCCAACAGAATTTAGTTAGTGCAGTTCTTGCTATTCTCTATCTTTAATTATGCTAATACCTGTTATAAAAGATTTACTGAAGAGCAGTTAAATAAGCTTCAGCCTTTCCAAAAGGTTGCTTTAAGATTCATATTTGATGTTCGCAAATATGATTTTGTTTCCGAGTTGCGCGCAATTAGACTTCGCTAGAATACTCACACATCATAATAAAATATAATATCCTTGCTGTACTGTGTGCTATTTGTTCCGAGAAAGTACCGTATTACCTGAAAGATAAGTTTAAGTTTTTCGGACAGTCTGCAGTTCGCGTTCGCTACAACAACACCGCTCGGACCACAGGTTATCTCAAGCGTTTATTGACATAAACGCTTCGAGAAACCGCCCGCGTTCTCTAGCGCGGCGGCGAACACCCCCAGGTCGCGGCGAACTGCACTGCACTAGGCATGAGAAAGAAAGGCAGTAAAAGCCCTGCGTCGAAGATGTCGACATCGGCATCTTCCAGCTCCAACACCAGTACGGAGACCTCGGCGACCAGCGTGTCCACCACGGACAGCAGCGCCGAAAAGGACTATACATCGTCACCCCCAACATCTCCAGACGTTGCCGACCTATCGCCAAGTGCTCGTGTTGAGCACGAGCTCACGACGATACGGTACATAGAGAGGGTACATTGGGGGCATTCGCCTGCCCATCCACTCCGAGATCTATCATCGCGGAGCTGGAGAAGTTCCGGACAGACCTCGCGGCTTCGGGCCACAACATCGTACCCGAAGAACTGGCAAAGGTTCAGCAGGCAGCGAAGGACCGTGTAGACACGGAGATACTTCGCCCTGCTAGACGCCACAGAAGTCCAGAAGAGGAAGAGGCAGACTGCAAGCGCATCTGCCTCGAGGAAACCACCATCCCCAGCGCAACTCGCGACACGCCTGCCCAAGTAGCAGTGCCCGCGCCCCCCGCTTCCCATGAAGCCCCTCCACTTCCACGGCTGGGACCACGGCTAGCACTCCGCGGACCGCTCCGGTAGCGCCAGAGTCTCGCAAGCCGTGCACCACGCCCCAACGCACGCCCACACCCGTCCACCACGCCTCTCCCCCAGCCTCTCCAGATACCGCTCAAAGCGGTAATGGATTGATGGCTACGGAGACCGGAAACACCTCGCAATCCACCAGCTATGCGAACATCCTGAGCGTGCAAAAAGAGCGCTCACAACGCCCTCCAACCCTGGTCTCGGGAACCTCCGACACCCAGAGGTTGGTGAAAGCTCCCCGCTTCTCACCCATCATCGTGGAACACCTGCCCAACTGGACTCACAACTTCCGAGTCCTGTCCGGCAATATCGGACGTAGACCTAACGCCCGCCCTTTTGGGAAGGGAGTCAGGTTCTACCCCGAAACAGCCCAGGAGAACCACGCCATCACCAGCTACCTAACCTGGCTGGAAGAGGAGAAAGTAGCTTGGTTCACGTACTCCCTACCGGCAGACAGAAGTGTCAAGGTGGCAATACGCGGGCTGCCGGAGGGTACGGAACCAAGCGAAATCGCAGAGGACCTCCGGATCCTAGGTTACACTCCGGAATACATCAAAAGCATTAGTGCGCGGAAGGGACGACCTGCCGTTATCTTCTTCGCGCAGCTGAAGAACACTCCGAACATCCTCCAGACACTGTATTCTGTCACCGAGATACTTTGTATTCCCGGTGTCAGAATAGAGGCCTGGAGAGGAAAAAGGGGGCCCGCACAGCCCGCCACCGCTGCCAACTCTTCCGCCACTCATCGCACTGTTGCCACCGGCCACAGGCGTGTGCGTGCTGCGGAGGCAATCATGCTGCCAGGGACTGTCCGAGACCTCGGGAGGATCCACCAACCTGCGCAAACTGTGGACAGGAGCACACGGCTAACAACTCCAGGGGCAGTGGCTCTAACCAGGAACCAACGCGCAGGGGCAGTGGCTCTAACCAGGAACCGGACTGCCAGGACACAAGAGGCGAGGGCGGAATCTGCCGTGAACCATCAGGCTCCGCCAGAACCACCTCGCCAACCGGAAAAGCGCAAACGGAGACGCAGAGGAGGGAAAAAGAAGGTAGCAACAGAGCCTCCAAAACAACCCACAGACACCACCCAACAACAGGAGACGAGGCCATGCCCGGAACCCCGGCCGACGCCCGTCTCCGCCCAACACCACGTCTCGCGGACGGAACCCACTGTCCCGTTGTCGACAGTGATCACCGTCCTGCAGGACATACTCCTGGCCTCCCTAAACGGAGACGACATAGGCCAGGCAGTAATAAAGGGACTCGCCATATTAGCGGGACTACCTAGCCGTGCCCCAGAAGCCACAAACACCATCCAACCCTAAATAATCTATGCGCCGCCCCCCGCGGGCAGGATGGACGGGCTTTCCCCGAAAGGGGTCCACCTGGCCACCAGCTCGCGTGGAGACTGGCGCAGAGACACCGAAGCCAAGCGTTCACGCACCCCCATGACCCGCACGTACTTCTACGTGCGGCGAACAGATACCACTGAAGGGGGCCAAGCCCCGATACAGTTCCTCCGACGCTCAAAAGGCGTTGAGAGAAGACCTGATAGGCTAAGTTTTTCGGCGTAGATCAAGAACACTAGGCTGCCTGACAATCTCGTTCTATTGATGCACCGTTTTTAAGATTTTTCTGATAAATTCACCGAAAATCGAAGTTATTACGAAATTTATGTCAACCCGAGTCAACGTAATCGTGTCTAGAGAACAACGGGCGCTTTAACTGCGTGTCGTCGAACGATAACAGGCGACAATTGTCGCATTTGCAAGATAATAGAAGTGGCTGGAAACGGATAATCTATTTCACTATGCGACTCAGAAAATTACGACGGCCTAGATCGGACTAATTGACTTCCGTGCGAAGTGCGCTGCGGGCGCGATTATGTTACGTTTGGTTTCAATCTAAAAATGGGGTGTGTCGGCTCGGAATTTAAACTAAAATTTTTGTTTTAAGATTTCTGTATAAGTCCACTGCTGAACAAATTCTGCCATTCCATAAAGAAGCGAACCCAAACTGATATTCTATCCTTGAAAGATTTACCCATAATCAGCACGCTGGGCAAGCGGGTTGCTGAACGCAATGCTGGTATCCTTACATTATTTACTTAATTGTGGAAAGGCCACAATAGACGAGTGGTTAAGGTATCTACCTCTGGATCAGGACACTTGAGTTTTATACCCTACCAGGAGTGCACGTGCAATGAGCTTTTCCAAACTTAAGTTCGGTAGGACTTGTTAACTTGACCCGAGCACTAAGACGGCGAAAGGCTCACCACCTGTTAGGTTGTTCTAAATAACCTCGAGTGAAAAGTGGATTGCAACCACCACATTGTTTTTTTTCGTTTCGTTTCTTTCTTTAAAATATACGTCTTAACCTCTGATCACCCCTGAATTGTGTATAAAATCGTAAGAACTTATTATTATCATTGTTTTGGTAGTTATGTGTTATTCAAATTGATTTTATTTCATTATAACGATAAGTATGAAGCATGTAGTATAAGTTTATCAAGTTGTTAATTATTACTTTATGAGCTGGTTTACTGTGTGCTCAGCTGCGAACTATTCGTTATTCTGTGACTTAGCAGCGAATGCAACCTGCATGTTTGAAAAATTTATATATTTCGAGGAAATGTAAAGTTTACCGACCCACATAAAATGTGTGGGGCACTTTATAAGATCAATACCCTCACAAAAATATAATTTTTTTGGATAAAATTGCTATAAATGTAATACTATATTTATGGGAAAATGCAACATTCATTTAAGAATTTAATCGCGTTTAAATTTTACTTTTAATTTTACTTTTAATTCCCATTTAAATTTTACTTTTAATTCCCGACCACCCAAGGTTACGTAGTCACTATCGGGTTGACACTAACTGACGGGTTTAACGTCATGATGTCATAGTTTACCCGGGTTACCAACGTTAAGAACTTTTTAACTAAGAGAATAAAATATTAGATATATAAAACTTTAATCATTATGATGAGACAGCTACTCAGTCACAATCCACGTGTCCTTATTTAGGTCGTAGCCTTGAAAGTCTCCTACCCCCTAAGAGGTCAACGTATTATGCTCTACCAATCATTACAATGACAGCTATGATCTTATTTATAATAATAACTTAGCCATCAGGATGGTTTATTAATTTGTCATCAGATAGGATTAGTATAACTGACGTTAAGTATTATGTACTTCGATCAAGTTTGTGTAACCCACCAACAAGTCGTCTTTATACAAGTGGAAAGTGGGAAATTTACTGGGATTATTTAATTATGTTTGTTATATAAGACATAGGGAGTGTCTGCAACCCCGTCATCAAGGGACCCACATGGGCAAAACTAATGAGACTGGTTGTATATAAGTAACTATTGTCTAACATGTGGTACATCGCAGTATCATTCGCATGGCTCGTAACTTACAAGATCCCCGCCACAGCAGCCTGATTATTAAAGGTCTTATTTAAGATTGTTCATCTGCCATTGTTGCAAGTTCGCGGGTTTCTTGATAATAGCAGCCAACTTTCCCGAATCTCCCGTGAGGCGAAATGTGTGTTAAGGAGTTCGATTGGCTTCGGTGGGTCCCGCCAAATGGAAATCTGAATATTGTAAATTTGGGATACAGGCATGATCTCAATAAATTGAAATTGGGGTGTAAGCGAGAATATACCAACTTTTCTCCAAATGTTAACCTTACCTACAGGCAGTGCCCATGCTGACTAATGGACGAAACTCTAGCGACCGACTGTTGGCAAAAAGTCTATCAGCCAGCGAAATATGCCGAACCCAAAGCGAAAGATGATGAATAGCTTCTCTAGTGCGAAAGTAGTCATTACCCTAACACAAAGGGTTATACCAAATTAGCAAAACACCGGATTCTCATAATAAAAGATTCTGAAATAACCAGATTAATAAAATACCAGGAATATACTACTAGTCAAAATAAAAGTTTTAACTTGATGATTTTATGGAAAGGCAGCAGTGGACTTTTGTAATTCAATATTTTTTAAGTAAATAATTTGTAGAATCTAATGTAATTTATGAAAATTCCCATTTTGTAAATTAGTAATCGAACATAGAAATTATTGGAACTAAGGCCACATCGCCTAATTGCTCATTTTGCGGTTTTGTTTTTCCAAGAAAATGAACAGCAGTGAACTAAACATCTAGCCTTAGATATTAGCTTGATTTGTGATACTTTATGTGAATAAAATGTTTTTCAACTATTCCATATGGCAACAACCGAATGGCTTAAGAGAATTTGGGACCACATATCACCCCTAGGATGAAGTAAAATGTTATCAGAATTCTCCTTTACTATTTCAAATAAGTTAGATCTAAATTATCCACACTGGTGTTGGGCAACAGCGCAGCGTCTGGTACTGAGATCGCCAACCCGCCTGCCAAGTTTCCTTCCTATGGGAGAGGCCTATGTTCAACAGTGAATTATTTAGAGGCTGTATAAAAAATATTTACAAGTAATCCGAGCAAAGAAAAACCTTCCCGCCAATGTAGCTTTCAAGATAATAAATCCACAATACAACAACGGTTAGTAATGGTTAATGGTTTTAGATTTAAAAATTACACTGAAGTAGATCTCCTTACTCCGTAGGTCAAACTGTTACAATGCCCTAACCTTCGCTGCCAACCACAGCAACTTATCATCTTGTTACAATATTCTCATACAGTACATATTAGAAATGAACACGTCATGTCAGCCCGTCTGGTTCGACCTCAGTTATCTCACAGGTAAATGACGAATAACATTGAATAAACCGTTGTCTGCATGTAAACGAGAATAAGTTATCGTTGTGATAAATACATAATTAAACAGTTTTTAAACTTTGATCGAACGATACGTTAAATAGATGGTGTTTAACTCTTTCTCAATTTTTACTTATAAACCAGAGTAACTCACTTCTAGGAGATTTCTGTTATTTAGAAATTGCTGTACACTTGCTGTACACATAAGTGAAAGAAATAAGAAATTGTCTGGGATGTGTACGTAATATGTAAAGTCTGTATTTTTGTATACTTTATTATTATGTACAAGTATACAAACGTATATAGAACATTAAATGTAAAAACAAAATATGAAGAGTAATATGTACGAGTACTGCAAGCATTATGTATTTATTTAAAAAAAAAATTAAAAACATAAAAAAATTATAATATCTTATGATGTTCATTAATCTATGCAATCGTTTCTTGTGACACATTACACAGAGCAAAATTGAGCTCGTAAAACTAAAACAAAAAAAACGAATAACAGTACAATTTAAAAAGTCGTGGAATAAAATAGTTTATTGTGATATTGCTACGAACTAAAGGTTGCGTATTGTAAAAAAAGGCCGGTCGTATATCTTAAGCTTCTATTTATTATAGATGACTTATTCAAAGCGCAGAGTTTCTTCGACGATGCGGTATGCCTTGCGATTGATCTTCCACGGGTTGTCAAAGACTTCCTGCACTGGTCACCTTACCTTTACTCATTGTCTTTTTCTTCCTTTTCCTCTTGTTTTCTTCCTTTTTGTCTTCCTTTTCTTCCCGGTAATCCTCCGTGGTAAAGCTCACCACTGAATTACCCGCTAACGCGCTTCGTTGTATGTTTCAGTTTTCGACCGTCTTTACGTTTGAATATTGAAGAAACGTTATTTTACTTTTATTTAAAAAAAAATATCTAATGCGACCAATGCAAAGCCACCTTTGTTAATCTTTAAGTCTTATTAACCTACCAAAAATGTTCGTTCATATCGACTGGCGATTTACCAAAAATTATTTTTCTTAAAATGTCATTCGATAACGGAATAGTCGACAAGAAGTTATCGAGCGTTCGCGACAATACTCATATCGTTAAGATTAATACGGAACTGGCATTTTTAATAAACCAGATTAGGCATTATTTTTTACCTCCGTAAGTAGCGTTCGACTATTCTATTTATAGTACTATACGCTAAGCTATACGTAATGCTATACGTAAGCTGATGAGCAGTGAGTATATAAACTATTTGGTTTAAAATCGTGTGGTTTAATATCAATCTTATTATCTCATGGTTTTCGTAAATTAATTAAGGCAAATAACGAGAAAAAACGGTACGGACAGCAACATCTAAGGTGTCACCATGTCTGACATTATGGTCGCCAATCTGTCCAATATGCACTGTGATTATTCGGCTGCGTACGAAGATAACAAATAATATTTTTGGTAGACGTAGTGATCGCAGTACCTGATGCATCGCATTAAGTCTGACATATTTCCCATGGACGAAAAGTAATTTTGCTTCTAACCAAACCAAAATTAAACAGACAGGTATTTTGGGCTGATATTTTCGATATGAGAATTCCACTATAATTCAGACTCATCTGGCTTTCCTCTAGACCGATTTGAAAAGATACTCGCCGATGACTTAAATCAAACGTCAACCTAAAAACTGAGAAAACTATATACGAGTCATAATACTCGTATATAGTAACAGACTTTCAATTTAAAAAATCTTATCTTATTTTGCGTATTCTGTTATATAATTAAGTAAACATGCAAATGAAATGAATCTTTCGATGCGGTGAAGGTTAAATTTTACAATAATAACTTCGTTAAAGTTTTGATAAGACAAAAAGGTATAAAATACGGTTCGTAATATTAGTTGTCCATTAGAATTATAATTTAGTAGTGCCCTCTATTTTATTTACGTGCAGTGGACTTACGTAAAAGTCGACGCGAAATTAAAAAAATGTCATGGCTTCCAACCGAAGGCGAAATGAACATCGCGATTAATGCCAGACCGAAAATATGCAAACCGTTGACGTGAGCGAAGTGTGGTGGACCACAGTGGTCGTTAAATCCGTCTGCCTAGCGTTAGGTTGCGGTAAATTCTTACTAGATCTAGGGTAGATGTCTCTTTTTTTCCTTGCTTTACTTGTATGTTATCATCACCAGCCTATATGGTAGGCTCCTTCTCTGCATAGGAGTCGACTGGGTAGGTACCATCCTTTTACCTATTTCTACCGCTAAGAAGCAGTGCGAACATTTTTATGTTCCGGTTTGAAAGGTACGCTGAGCCCGTAAAATTTCAGGCTGTGAGCCATTCCATCGTAGTCCACAGTGGTGACAACACATCTGTGACCACCTTCGATTGAATTTGTTTGCAGGTTACATAGTTCAGGTAGATGGGCTCCATTAGACCCTTACCATCAGAGTACTACAGAATACAGTACCCCAGTATGCTTTGCACCTTAGCCACTGCTACCTGATAACTTTCCATTTACGTAGCTGGCATTGTAGAGATGGTTATTGCTCTGTTTGTCAAGTGGTCGATGTGATCTCAATGAGGTGAAGGTGATGCTTACTGTGCTTTCTGTTCTTTATACAATAAAATCATTCAAAACAATTTTCACGATCTGCTCCTTATAAAATTTAATGGATTCCAATAATTACACATGCCTTTTCACATATGTGCACAATCGGACACACAGATAATCTAAATACATAAATGCGTAGCGCGTTCACATAGTATTGAATATACGGTAAAATTGTTACAACTGAACGAAATAATACAAAACAATCACAATTACAGGAGTCAAATTCATAGAACATAATGTACCTATTTATTATCTACATCTATTACCACTTAATTTAGTTTAATCTTAATGTGATGTAATGGATACTACGACAACCTAACCTCAATGCCATCTCTTTTCTCTCAAATGCTTTAATTAATTATTTAACAGGAGTTCGAAAGAAAATAATAGCGAGTAGAGGGTAGATCGATTAGTGTTTAAGTTTTTATGACGTTCTGTATTTAAATTGGATTTGGATGGTAGAAAAAAGAAAGATATTAAGTTAATATTTACGTATTGAAAATATGAAAAATTGTATAAAGTAGCTAAAAGGTAAAGTAGCAACGTGTGTATGTCCCACTACTGTCTCCTCTCGTTAATATAAATATTTAATATGTGAGAGGGCTTGAATGCCGTGAAGGGTCCGCCCAGCTGCTCCAGTATGGGTTGTCGGACTTCACATATCCTCGAAATAATATTTTGTTATTTCTCAGCCAAGCAGGTTTCCTCACGATGTTTATTTCACTGCCGAGCACATAGTAAATTCAACACTTAAAATGGCTGTTAACAAGTTTAGTGAGGCTAACACCGGAATCAAACACAGGACACTCACGTACTGTGAAATTAAGGCGAGTGCCATTTTAAGCAAACATTGAGTTACTGTGTAATTGCAAAAATAAATAAAAAAATCATATAAATATATTGGATATTGGATGTTTTTAAAATTATAATGTAAAAAATAATAATGCAAAAATTGCCGCCACGCCTGTTAAGTGTGTGAAGAAGGCCTGTAAAGAAGGAATCCATAGAAGTAGACATCAATAGATTTGGCACGACTCAAAATGGACTCCAACAACGTCCATGCCACAGCCAAAGAAAAAAGAGAGTGGTAGATCTTTAAGTAATTTAATATCTGAGATTTGATCACATAAAATAATTAAAACCGCGAAAGGGTAAAGTAATAAAAAAAGGAGAAAATAATAATATTAAATGAATGAATAAATATTCATTCATTTAATATTATTATTTTCTCCAATATGCCCAATCAAGCAATTATTGGACATATTTGTTTCAAATTAAGGATCCAATGACTTACTCGAAATGCTTATTCTTTCTTGAAATGAAACAACATGATTCATCGCCACGATTGTTCGTAAACAACATGTTTGCCTTGCGGTAATGCGCGGTGATTATTTAATTGAAGCTAACCTTTATGCGATGTTAGGGCTGGGCAGTGAAAGCATTTAAACACTTAATTGATGTTGCACCAAACAAACTTGTTTGTTATTTTGTTTCGCCGCATTAAGTAATGTCACTTTTCATCCAACGTACCTACGTATTTAATATTTCGTTCACTTTATACATTTCAAGTAAGTTTTTCTACTACGAATGAATATATACTAACTATAAATGCAATAGTGAAAAAAATACTGAATGCTTCTTTTTAAAATAAACTCCAACTTCTTGACACATTGGCAACTAGCCAAGTCGCATATTATACATCGCCCATTGTTAAACACAACAAAAGAGCTAAGAAAAAGTTTGCCTTTCATATTTTCAATATGTTAGTAAGCCTTTTTCAAGTTCAACTGGTAGAATATTAAAATGTACTTTTATTTGTTTTCAACAGCCAGTTTTATGTCACAGCTGGATGAAGAAATTTCCTCACTTGGAGTGGAATTCACTCTCCGTCACTGGTATTGAGTTTTGAGATGATTTTTAACATTGTATGTTACTCAACAGGGTGGAACGCGTGCAGGTGAAATTAACATTCGAAGAAATTATTAATAAAATCACCCATATATCCCATTCATCCTTATCGTTTACACTTGTTCCAGGCTTTTATTGGTTTATCAAATAATGGCTGAATAAGCTATACTGGTGTACGGGTGTATATACCATCTTTTCTCTAAGTGCTAACCACACCTGCGCGCAATTCAACTAACGGACGAGGCTCTAGCAGCCGACGAATACGCCGAGCCTAAATTTTATAGCCTAGAGACGGGAAACGGTCTCCCTAGTGCGAGGGTACGGGCACTATAATCACCAATCCGCCTTGCCATAAGGAACAGTTGCCAGCTTTTATTGGCCCTTTCAAGAAAAACATTATGTTCAACATTGTGTCAAGCATGGCGATAGCGGCAAATCCTCTTTGTAGAAATGACGTAAGCGCTGTGAAACAGTGAAGAGACAACAAAGAAGAGAAAAGAACTATAATGTAATCGTTAATCTCCAAACTAATCTAAAAGTATACCTAGATAATCTAAAAGTAACCTTTGCACCGTGTAAGTGTAAGGTGTATTTTGTAATTTACAAGAATGATGGGTAAGCAAATTTTAGGGAAATTTGTAATATCTGCTATAAAAGCCCAGTGCTAATCTTGGGACCCGATATAGATAAATTATTTTTTTACATAAAACAAATTAAAAATAATGTTTTTGCTAAAGTTGTCACAAATGCAGGTCAGTGGTCAGTTTCAGTTCAGGTTTTGACTCTGGGAATACTTTACCGAATTTGCAAATGTAAATGTCAACGGGTTACCATTTTAAGTTAAGAAATTAAATCGGAAGTAGCCTTCACGTCAGTATGGAAAAGCCAATGTAAAGAGTTACGAGAATAAATTTGATAAAATTTTAACTTGAACCTTACCACAATTTGTCACTAATATATCAATGAGAAGGATACACCTAGTGCAGCTTTCTATAGCTATCAAGGAAACGGAAGAAGAAACTACAGACCACGATCACTGAACCATAGAGGGATAAATAAATTAACCAAGTTCTTTGTATAGCTCGATAGCACCTTTCGTAACGTCAGGAAGGTACCATAAGAAATTCCTTGCAATTAAAATTTTAGATGTAGTAATACCTGATAACTGTGTTGTACTAATTAGTAAATTATTTATAAAACCAATTTTCAAATATTTTTTGAGTCTTTTTTGAAACTCTTTTTAACTCCTATGCGTTCGGTGGGTTTGTACCTGAAAATTAAATATTCTAAATTTCATTCTCCAACGGCAAATCATTCGGAATGAAGCTGTAGTAAAGCGGCGGATGTCGGCGACAACAAATGCATTGCTAGTCGTAATGTAAGCAGTCGCAGTGGGCGAGACCTTGGCACGACACACTCGAACCTGATGCATAGGTCCGCGTACAGACGACTTTAAATAAAGTGTAATTCGCCTGTCTTATCGTCTGATCTGTTAGGTGTATGGATCTTATATTACATGTAGCCAGGACAGACAGTAAATGCTGTATATACTCGTATATTACTCGTATAATAGCACAGTGCTTGATAACCGATTGTTTTAAAAATATCGACTCTTAAAATGTGTGAATAAATTATATAATTTAAAATTATGTAAAATTAATTAAACACATTCTTAATTAAATAGAATGGTTTGACTAAAACGGAAATATTTCGTAGTTCTCAAGCTATGGCGTATCAGTGAAAAGGAAAAGTGTTTAATTTACTTATTGAGAATAATGTTTTACAATACACCATGACTTTATAGAGTTCCAGAAGTAATGTAAAACACTGTTATAATTTCTGATTATGAGCGTTATTAATTGTAACACAAGAGAACACTGGTTTCCCGCTTAGTATCCTCCAATCGATTTTCACTACCTAATAGGTGATGTATCTAAAGTTTCAAGATTAAGTAGGTCTGGTTATTCAGTTCACTATCAGTGTATTGCCCACTGGAATTGTAACGCAAATTAACGATTACTATGAAATTGATCTCGATATCTGATAACAGTGACAGAAAGTGGTACAGTGGTTATGGCTTATACTGGTGAATTCCTTTCTCATTATTTTATAAAGAGATTGGATTTGACATCGAGAAAATTCAAGAGTTAATGCGTATCGTATCTCAATATGATTATGAAATGAAAAAACTTACTACTACTTTCACGCAGTAAATTGACTAATAAAGGATAACGACCATACATATATTCGAAAACAAAACTGTTCAACCTTCATTAAAAGTCCGTTAATTTGATAGAACAGCGAAGTGTAAATTCCATCATAATACGAGACGAGACATGTTCCCATTAGTGGAATATTATACTATGATAATATCTTTATTAATTATTTAAAATAGTTTTTGGTTATCGTTACAATCTCGATAATTTCATCGTCGACACATCCTTATTAGTGAATAAATCGCAATCCGGGCTCACGCTGTGGGCGCATTAGCACACTCAGATGAATAATAATCAATTATTTATCTCTCAAACATCGCCTTCGTATCCCCAACTATCGCGCTACATTACTATATCGTTAACATCGACCTATACGATATATTTTAAATAACGCACAACATTTCTAAGTGATTATAACATTTAGGAAACTTGTATAAAAAAATAAAATGTAAAAGTTTATTTTTAATTATAATGAACTGATGTTTTTGGGGATCTAATCACTCAACACACTGAAACCTAATACTATAAAGAAAATCTCGTGATCTACGACAAATTACATTATCACTGTTCTATCTTTCACTGTTTCTTCTCTGTCTAAATATGCAACGGTAATAAAAAGTGACAAACGAAATTGATTTATCTAACGCCGAAAATTGAAACCTTTCAATTCTTTTTATAATAAGAATTGACTCATTCTTAGTAAATACGACGAGCTGGCTCAGTGAAGAACGTACTGGGCTGTCGATGTTTCGAATCTATATTTGCAACACATAAATTATTAGTATTCGGGTCTGGCTACGTTGTATGTCTCTAACACGAGGTATCAGAGACTCCCTCGGATCTCATCGTAAAAGCGTTACATCGTATAGAAGAAGATAAAGCCAAGTATCCCTCTATGTGCGCGTACGCTTCTTACCTATCTTACCTATGTTATCCTGCGCAAATGAAAATGCCGATATTATTTAAAACTTGTTGCTGTAGCCGAAATCAAAGTAAAAAACATTATTTTACAATTCCGTGTGAATTTATAAACTAGAAAAAAAAATTATACTATATTATTTTTCACATCCAAGACATGTTTCGTTCATTGGTAACCATGTGTTGGATAAACAAAACCATGTTAAAAGTAGCACGGTATGATTTTGCAGAGGAATTAAGTCACATGCCATTTTTTGCAATTGTTTGTGTCATAGCGGATACGGATAGAAAGACATCGTCCTTATTAATTTCCAACGTTATCATATTTCATCAAGTAACGTCGCCCGGAATAAGACTACATAATTGCAGCCTGTCACGAGTTCAGTGCTGAACATAAGCCTCCCCCAAAGATTATACATATCACGGACCAGTGCCAACCTCCAACATCATCAAAATTGCAAATCAATTAACTTCAAATATTCACAACCCACATTACAAGAGGAATTATTATATATAATTGCGGGAAAAATTATGGAAGTAAATTTTGCTTTCTGACTTTATTTGCATCACTTTTCCCCGCAAAAAACTGAAATAACGAAAATGAAATCTACTTATTGTTAGTATATATTTCAACATCAGTATAAATTTTGGATAAAAAATCCTTAAGATAATAACGTTTACTTTGATTTACGATACGAGATAGAATAATGTATTATAGCGCCGCCACCGCTTGCCAATTCCTTATCGCCATTACGTGACTCTCGCTAAGGGTTAGCGCACCTAGCCACGATCGTGGGCCTTAAATCGCAGTCGAAGCCGAATAATATTTGGTTTTCGGAAATCGATATAATTGTAGCTATTCTGTGCACAACACTCACAGACGTTGTTAAATCCGACCATGTCGCACTTGTTACATCAGATTTACGATCACTCTTCCAGCCTGTTACAAATCTACGGCTGATGAACTTTATGGTAATTCCGATCTATCTACATTCATTTAATTCGCGCAAAATTGACGAGGAAATTATTATCAAAGAACATTAAAGTTTTATATAATCTTCTCCTTGTAATTTATTCTTTATATTGTGTTAATAATGCTTTGTGTTGGCGGATAAACAGAATCTGACACCCCATGACAGATGGTGGAATAACCCCTCAAATATGATAGATCTGTAAAACGTAGCATCGTCTAATGTACGAGATGTCTGGTACCGAGTTTGCAAAGCGTGGCAATTATAACAAATCTACTCTATAGGACCAGCTTAGGCGTCAGTGGAACGATTGTAGGCTATTAAAGAGGAAAATGTTTTATTATAAAGAAATTCTCATTATCCATGACATTTATCATTATAAGATTAACAATATTATTACCTAATTAGATAGAATGTGCGGAAACAAATGGATTAAATTTTACCTTCATTAAATATGGATTTCCGCCAAGTGACTGAACGAATATTGTACTTCAAGTCTATTTCAGTCGGCCTGGCCTTCAGCGCACATAAAGCAAAACGTGGCAGTTATGAATGACTTCGTCAGTGCAGTGCAGGTAAGCTATTTTAGGATGAATGTCTCGGAAGTTACATACAACGTTACATGTAACCTCATCGCTTTTTTTCAATTGGTAGATCGAAGATATACTCGTAGCTACAAATTTTATTATTACTATTAACAGTTGACCTCGCTTCAAGCGATACTGTTTACTTTAAAATTTATTGTTTCATGTCTCTCCGTAAGTAATTTTATTAAATTTCTGCGGTGTAGGAAATCAGTAATTTAATTGCAAATGTATGTCTGTCTCATCGAGTGAACGGCAGCGATATATCTCGTTCAGCTCGGCACAAACAATTTACATGGTTGAACTGAAAGTACGGACATAACAGAGCACTATAACCGTATATCTATAGCCTCTATCTACCCGATACGGCTGTTAATTATAGGCAACGACTTTCTCTGTAGCGCATAGTACTATTTACCGTATAATTTTATTAATATAAAGTTGCCGGCTAAATGGTCCCGAGTGTTTTTTTAGTATCGGTAATAACTATGAGTGCGTGGTTAATAAAATTAATCTCTAAGAGATTTCTTAAGTCGAATAATTTTGAAATTTGAAAACACAGCGGTCGTTGTTATAATGTTTTTTTACACCTTTTTGTAAGATAATATGTAAATTTTTAAGGTCGTGTTTAACAGTAAAGCCATACGGTAGCCAGATAAAATGAAGGACGCGCAAGAACTATGTTCATTTGGCATTTTTACACTTTTGTCTAAGTTTTACAGATAAGCACAAATCGAAATAAAATTTAAAAGTTATAAAAAATATAATACTACTACTAAACTAATGAGTAATGTTTTAAAGAATGTCATAAATCGCCAATTTAATCTTTCGAAGTGAATTATGATGACATTTAATAAATTTTTGACGTATTATGTGACAAGATATGTACTTGGCTTCAAGTTAGATGAATTTATTGTCACAATATTGACACGATCAAACTAAGTGTACATCCCATACTAGTCAAAAGGATTAATAATATACGAAGAAGAAATTTCAGTGACCGCTTGTTTACAAAAAACCTTAAATAACACATAAATTGGTAAACGTGTTTAAGATAATAATTGTCAAAATACACTAAGTACTGAAAACCAAGGACGGGTAGATTAACTTCTAATTTACTTGACCTTACATACATCTACGAGCTGCACTTTGTCAGATCTTTTGCCGAGTAAATCCATGCCATGTCAATTTTTCGGCGTTGAACACTGAACGTATTTCTATTTACGGATTAACATTTTATATGAACACACACATAAGTGGTGTTTGTCCTGTTTGGGTTTGAACTCGGAACCTATAGGCCATACAAATACTTGTCCTGTGCGGGAATCAAACCTGCGACCAGCAGCGGTAAAGCATGACTTAACCATCGCGTTTTCTGTACCTCTCAACATATCTTTCCATAGCAAGAGTCTAGAGTCAAGAGTCCTATTGACTTTATAGCTTAAATAATGAGAACAAATTAACTTGAGTGTATTGTAGGTACTCGGCTGTCGTATTTTATCCTCGAGCTGCTAGCAGCTGTCTAGCTGCAGCAGAATAAAGATACACCGGAGACGGCCAAAACATTGACACTCACTGTACTCTTTGTCGCGTAGAGAAAAAAATCCAGGGTGTCCACTATCAATCTTCATCCATGTTCCAAATTTAACCGCGCCTCCGTCTCCGCACTCATGTGATATGGATAGCAAAAAAAAGTAAGAAAAAATATTTTTTATTGATTTCTAAACTCTTTATTCGATAAAAAAAATGTCATAAATTGGAAAACTGAAGTCTGTCTATGGGTTTTATTATGAACAAATATATAATGTTTGAGTTAAAAACTAGAGTAAGATCACAGGCTAGAAGAGATTTCGGGAAACCACCATTTGGTTTTAAAGTCGGGACTGCGTCGGGTATTTCAGCTAGTGTCTAATAGTAAATGAAGGAAAATTACACGGGTAATTTAGGAGATAAAAATTAATGGTACCTGCAATTATTTACGCTTGAAATACGAGTATATAAACTGACTTCCGGAGCAGAAAAAAAACTTTGTTTTTGTTTTTAGCAAGCAATTCGTTTAGAAAACTAGTAGGAATTATGTTTCTATGTATTTTTCTGTACATTGTACATAAAAATTGTGGTATGCGTTAAACAAATTGATCATAAACTAGTGCTTCAATCCCATGTGATGTTAAGTATTGATGAAGTCCTAGGTGGTTGTGCAGTAGCTTAGTGAGAGCCTATTCGCTCTTTTCTTGGAGACACCCACGTTGCTGAAAAATTGATTTAGAAATAATGTGCATTACGCTTCGTTAGAATGTAAGGTATTACAGTGATAGAAAACCACCGATAGCCGAAAATATATAATTCCTGTGCACACTCTCCAAATTGTATACTGTAAAACACCAAAAGGCAAGCCATTAGGCACTTCGAGGCTAAGATGAAGAAGCTAGTCTCTTGAAACGCCACCCAACAGAGCTACTAGTTGTTGGTTGGGATGGTTGGTTGATGAGCTGTCATTGTGTCCTTTTAAAATGTGCAGCAAATACCATGTTTGCTAATAGAACTCTATTCTCTCTGAGACGAGTATTGTTACTCTCTACGAGTATTATTATGTCCTGAAGTTTTTAAAATAAAGTATATTAATTAAACAAAACACTGCTTTTGCTATCTCTACGAATAGACGCACCCGCATTATAATGGCAATCTTCGCATTTATGCAGTTAGCGGTCATCTTCCACGACCTTGCGGCCAGGACACAATTAACAGTGTTCCGTCGCCAGCCGCAGGAAGAGCGGCTCGTGTTCTAGCAACGCCGCGATGCTCCTTACTTCCATCCCGAAGCCCACTTAAAGGACACTCAAAGACAATCAATCAGTGTTTGCTTATTTAAAAAATTTTAATCGTTGCTCTGTGACACAATGAATTCTGCCAAAAGGCGATGAAGTTTTAAATTAACCGAATATTATAATATAAAAATGAGAAATAATGTTATGAAGATATAACTTTTATTCTGAAAGTTAAAGTTAGTCTGTCTCTTATCTTTTTCATTTGAAATTGATAAATTTTATTATGGACTCATAAATATTCAAATTTAAAATTATTAAATAATTATAAATAATCTCTCGCGACGCAACCATGGGATGGTCGTAGGTATAGACATTATGTTAAGCGTTTCGACCCACTTTTCACCATCGCTTATTTGGGCCAATGTGACAGGTAGTGAGCCGATAGCCAAAAGTTATTTCGCACTATTCCATTCAAAAAATAATACAATAAGCTAGGTACTATTTTTATTAATTTAATTTATATTACAAATACGTGCAACATTTCTTCCACACAATACACCTTCATTGATTGTGATTTCTGTGGTGATGGTGCATGGTGGGGAAGAAAAGAAGTAGTGCACATATTGCGAAATAACTTTTCTTACATCTTTCATTGGCAGTCCAAATCTACTTTAGCTTAACCGTATAAGTGTGATTCATATATGTACCGACAAATTAGTACATATCGAGATATCTGACCTATTGGCCGAAAATAATTAACCTCGGCTTAGGTCAGCGTACCCGAAACATCGTATTGTAATTATTCTAAATGGCTTTAAAAACTGTAGTGTTAGTGCCTTCAAGCGCTGTTTTGATTTGCGAAATTTGTTTTTTTACATTCGTACCCAGCATCATGGAACCGCGCAATGGCTAATAACGATAAAAAGTATATTGGACACAGTAATTACAGAACGCTCACTGCATGACACAGGAAATCTTAAAGTTAAAAAGCCTCGTTTAAACAGATTATGTTTGTTGCCTTGCTCGACTTGCTTTACGACCGTAATTATAAACACCATAGTAATAAAAAAATATTTTTTAAAGGCTAACCATTTTTTTTAAATAAAATATTCCTTCAACCCTTATACAAGATATTTGAAATTACTTTGGTTGAAAATAAGGTTCGTTCAAAACTAATTCGTAATTAGTTTTTCGACTTAATTTTTTTATCCATTCCAGTTTTTTATCACAATCATAATATACAACCTTAAGGCGACATGAAAAAACATCTTCAAAAAATTTAAGTAAAATTATAGCGAATTAATACTTATTAGTGTAGTGGCTATGGGTGTCGCGTGTTTGATTGCACGGAACAAGTATTTGCATGAACTAAAAATAATTGTTCCGGGTCTGTCTAGTGCAATTTATGTCTGTAAAGCGCCTTCCAGATTCAAGGAAAAGTTCTACAGTGGGCTAACGTATTATCTCAAAACTACTATTCACGTGTCATAATTTTAAAACAATTAAAATTATTTTCTTTAGAGTCATATAAGGATTTGTGACACTAGAGGGATATCTACTATTTTTTAAATAACAAAGTCCCACGAGCAATGAAATATCTAGAACACTGTACACTGGAGAAACAATAATTGTAATGATAACCTGGAGTGGTCAGGGATCTAGTAATTTTAGTCCTTTAACCCAATTTTCACCAGAGCTTAATTGGTGCTCCACGTATGCGATTGAACTCGGGACTTCTTATTCGGAGGCAGATATCCTAACTACTTAACTACCGTGATCTTAACGTATAATGAATAGACATTTTCTTTTAATGACGTAAATACAGAATTCTTTGCATATTGAATCTCTCCTACCTATTTCTGCCGTAAATCAGCAATGCAGCCTCTGTTGAGTTGCGGTTTGATAAGTTTGGTAAAAGGTATATTGAATCGGTATAGTTACAATTTGTGTGTTCATTTCATCTTAGTCACCAGGCGTGACGAAGCATCTGTAACCTTCTTCGATTGTAACCCGAATCCAATAAAAAATCGAAATGCAATAAATCTTGTTGGGTTGTTGGTTCATCAATTGCAAATAACCTAATTCAAGTCGATTGCAGAAACTAGTCTTATTATCAAAATTTAGGACAAAAGGAAGTTGGAATTAAAGGTACTTTCGGATCTACTTAACGGAACGTGGCAATTATATGCCAAATATCCATAAAGCAGGTTGAGTTATGTGTACGATAAGGACCTGGAGGACATAAATGTCGACGAACCTACTAGTTACTAGAGACCCGAATTTTGATAAAAATAATACAATCGTTGATATAGGCGTGAAAAGAACAATACATTTTTTGTCGTGGTAGAGCCAAGCGGCGGCTTTTGCTGCCGCAGGAATGGGCCGGCTCGTCCGGATAAGTACCACGGCCTCGCAGAATACCGGCGTGAAGTAGAGGCATCTTGTGCTTCTGCGTTTCGTGCGGTGAGTGAGGTAACCGGAGGCCCTCTCCCCCCTCCCCCCTCCCCAAATATGGTAGCGGTATATAATTTTGAGCTACCCCAGGAGGGTACCAGTACCTACGGTTCTGGAGAATCCCTCACTGAGCATCCACGTTCAGGCTTTCCTACGCTACCTAATCGTGGACGCTCAGTCTGCCCCGCGTATTCTGGGGGGGGGGGCAATATTCCGCTCTCTTTCTTTCCTACTCGAGGCAAACGCAGCAAGGAAACTATGGCATCCCCTACCGCGCTCGCCGTGGATTTCTGCAATATCAGGGGACTCCACTCGAATCTTAGCGCCGTTCATTACCATCTTGAAACGGCGAAGCCAGCCTTGCTTTTTCTTACAGAGACTCAGATATCGTCTCCGGCTGATACCTCTTATCTCCATTACCCGGGGTACAAACTAGAACACTCCTTTGTGCCCCGTGCCGTTTTTTTTACGTATACGTCAGAGATGATATCTGTTCTCGACGCCTCGGTAGTCTTGAAGGTTTGGACCTATCTACCGTTTGGCTGCGCATCAACAGCGACGACCATCCGCGCGTCTATGCGTGCCTTTACAGGTCCCATAGCGGTAATACCGTAACTGACCGACTCATCGACCACATCCAAATGGCTACAGATTCCGTGCTACAACAGATCCCATCCGCAGAGATCGTGATTCTCGGCGATTTTAATGCCCACCACACCGATTGGCTCGGTTCTCGCATAACCGATCATGCGGGGAGATCAGTTCACGACTTTGCATTAGCATATGGCCTGACACAACTGGTAACCTCGCCGACACGGATCCCAGACGTGGAAGGTCATACACCTTCCCTGTTGGACCTTTTGCTGACCTCACACCCGGACGGATATTTGGTCTCAGTCGATGCTCCTCTTGGCTCGTCGGACCACTGTCTGATCCGGAGTGTAGTGCCTATCGCGCGCCGATCCCGAACGCGATCTGCGGGCTTCCGCCGTGTGTGGCACTATAGGTCGGCAGATTGGGATGGAATGCGGTCTTTCTTTGCTTCCTACCCATGGGGCAGGTTTGCTTCTCGCTGGATGATCCCAACGCCGTTGCAGATTCTGTCACCGATGTGGTACTTCAGGGAATGGAACTTTTATTCCGTTCTCTGCAGTGCCTGTCGGAGGTAAATCCCAGCCTTGGTTTGGTCGCACCTGCAAAATAGCGTCACGCCGAAAGCGGAAGTGCTACCAGGCCTGGGCCGATGCATCGGCGTCTCGGGATGCAAAAACCAGTGCTCTTAAAAACGAGTACAACTCTGCCTCCAGGTCCTTCAAAGAGTTATCGCTGCGGAAAAGTTAAAGCACATTGGCAGAATTGGCGCGAGACTAGTTTGCCTCCCATCGGGATCCCGCGCATTCTGGTCTCTCGCCAAGGCTGTCCAGGGAACTTCTGTCAGCCATCTCTCCCATCTCTACACAAGGAGGATGATTCGCTGGCCCATACTGCAAAGAAAGCCGATCTCTTGGGCTCTCTTTTGCATCCAACTCGACTCTTGATGACCGGGGAAACTCTCCACCTACCATCCCGTGGTGTAAGTGCTCCATGCCGGAAATTCAGTTTCTGCAGAGCTCAGTGCGAAAGGCACTCCGCTCCTGGACATTCATAAGTCGAGTGGGCCGGACGGAATCCCTCAATTGTGCTGAAGATGTGTGCCCCTGAGTTGGCACCGGTTCTCACGCGTCTTTTCCGGCACTCCTACTCTTCAGGCGTCGTCCCGGAATCCTGGAAGACAGCATTTGTGCATCAATACCCAAAAAGGCGACCGCTCTGATCCGTCCAACTACAGGCCTATTGCCATCACCCCCTTGTTATCTAAAATAATGGAGTCACTCATCAACACCCAGCTCCTGAGGTACCTGGAGGAACACCAGCTCATCAGTGACCGACAGTACGGTTTCCGTCACGGACGATCAGCTGGTGATCTTCTAGTTTACCTGACTCACCGATGGGCAGAAGCAGTTGAGTCTAAGGGGGAGGCTTTGGCGGTTAGTCTGGACGTAGCGAAAGCATTTGATAGGGTTTGGCATAAAGCGCTTCTTTCAAAGCTATCATCTTACGGGGTTCCTGAGAGATTGTGCAACTGGGTCACCAGCTTCCTCACGGATCGGAGCATCAAGGTTGTTGTCGACGGTGCATGCTCGGACCCCAAACCCGTGAATGCTGGTGTTCCACAAGGCTGTGTGCTATCTCCCACTCTGTTCCTTCTGCATATCAACGACATGCTACAAATCAGTAGCATTCATTGCTATGCAGACGACAGCACGGGTGATGCCCTATATACAGGCCGTGCGAATATTTCTCGGGAACACGTCGACGAGTGCCGGAACAAACTTGTGTCTGAAGTCGAGACCTTGTTATTCAAAGTCTCGGATTGGGGTCGACGTAATTTGGTCCTATTCAACCCCAAAAAGACACAGGTTTACGCGTTCACCGCTAAAAAGAATCCCTTTGTCGTTTCTCCTCTTTTTTGAGAACATTCCCCTTATTGCCTCAGCTAGTATCAGAATCCTTGGCGTTGACATATCGAGCGACGTTCAGTTCCGTGGTCACTTGGAGGGAAAGGCCAAATTGGCGTCCAAAAAGCTTGGTGTGCTCGGTAGAGCGGGACAGTATTTCATGCCGGTCCACCGTTTGCAACTTTATAAGGCGCAAGTTCGGCCCCACATGGAATACTGTTCTCATCTCTGGGCAGGGGCACCCCAGTACCAACTCCTTCCATTTGACCGCATCCAACGTCGAGCGGCTCGAATTGTCGGCGACCAAGCTCTCTCTGATCGGCTTGATCCTTTGGCCTTGCGAAGAGATGTTGCTTCTCTTTGCATTTTTACAAAATTTTCCACGGGGAATGTTCTGAGGAATTGTTCGGATTGATCCCAGCTGCTGAGTTTCACCATCGTACATCGCGACAGAATTCGAAGTTCCATCGATACCACCTAGATGGTTGGCATTCCACCACAGTGCGTTTTAATCGAAGTTTTCTGCCACGCACTTCGATTTTGTGGAATCAGCTGTCGCCAGCAGTATTTCCGAACAGTTACGACTTAGGGACCTTCAAGAAAAGAGCTTATTCCTTCCTTAAAGGCCGGCAGCGCATCTGTAGCTCCTCTGGTGTTGTGGATGTTCGTGGGCGTCGGTGATCACTTACCATCAGGTGAGCCGCACGCTCGTTTGCCCCCTTCTTCTATAAAAAAAAAAAAATTCTATTCCCATGTGACCATTCTAATCATCTTATGAAATTTACCGCACCCAACATCATTTTGGGGCCGGGAACGTCAAATATCAATGTTAGGTAAGCAAATGTAACGAAACCGACCGCTGGGTGCGCAGGGATTCTCGTAGTTCACTTGGTTGTGCGCGCGTTAGAAGCTTATACACACACATATACGCACAAACAATCTTGACGCTTTAACTTCTGTTAAAACGTTCCCGCGCTTTCAGTGTAGCCTAGAAGCAGCTTTCTAAAATATATATTAGTCATGATAATTGGAACATTTCACTCGTGATTCTAATATTAAATCACATTCCATAACCTTCAGGAACGTTGACCCTTACACAACATTTATTGAACTATTTTTTCAAATCTCACGCCTATTTTGTCGGTACAAATGCTCCATTTTCTTTAACTAAAATTATGTTTATGAATGATGTAAAGGTAGCTTGTGTGTTAGGCCTTTAACTACTTGTCAACATGTATCTCACAACTGTCAATCGTTTAAATGATTATCAAAGTTAATCCTATAAATGAACATTTGATGTCGATAGGTACTTTTTAAGTTTATTTTAATATGTATGTAGGTGAACAGGCTTTTAGCCCACCTGATGCTGAGATATAACTGTGATGAAAAAAAACTGTTTCTCAAATTGAAATATTCAATGCACATTTAAATTAAGACCTTTCGCTTTTGAAAGTCGATGGAAATTTTTTATCAATCTTTTTTAATTCATTTTCATAATTCATTAAAAATTGGTTTATTTAAAAATTAATTAAACTTAATTAGCCTTAACACTATTTTAATCTTTCAAACGGAAGAAAATTGTTAAAATATAAGATAAAATGTAAACAGAACAAACTCCAAATATTGGAAATTACATCGTCGTTCAAAGTTGCTACATATCAATTGTTGAAAGATAAATGGCCACGATTATTATAATTGAAGTGTCCGTTTCTTGCGATTACAATTGCCTTCGTCCAGTTATTGTAACGGCCGAAAAAGTTACATGACAGTCTGAGAAAGTGGGCCTGCCATTGACTTCGCGGACCGACTAGACTGCCACTAGACAGTAACGTTGCGATAAAATCTTTCGATGAAACCATACTAACGGTAAAATCGAACTACATTGCTATACATATTGATGTTTGTGATAAGAGATTATTGTTATACTCGTGTACCATCGCGTTGTTTTAAACTATGAATACTAATGATAGTTTTGGGTCGCATACAAAAAAATAAATACCATCACAGAGCGCTTCGGACAACCAACAATCAAATAATATAGATAACTGTAATGGGATAGATTTTAGCATTATGGACATGTTACATAAAATAAATGTTTTTAAACATTTTTTTACAGTTATGTTCAGTCTTCGGGTAATTTGGAAAAATATTTGTGTAGTTTAAGCTCTCACGACCGTATACGCAATAAAGCAGTTGAAACTGCTCAGGTTTCAACCCACGTTCAGACGTCAGAAAAAGTTCCAAATATCACTACGAACGCTCCACAAAGGGGATCGAACTCGAGGTTCAAATCTCTTAACCACGCACCCGTGGCTTTGAAATATACATCTATGTAATATCTAAGTATCTTTTAATTTTTTGTCATGGTTAACGTGAAATGAAATAAATTTTCAGTTCGTTAACCAGAAATAAATCAAGTAAAAAACATCACCTGATTATCACATTGTGTCCTCAAAAGTCTGCTGAATTATGAACCCCGGATTCAGGGCCTTGCTGTGACACAAACTAAATCGATACGATATAGTTTGTGTGCTTTATCGTTTCACGTTTCGACATTTCAATGTGATTTTGGAATCCTAGGCCTTGTCTTTTACACTCCAGCAGTGCAATTACTGTTATGTTTCGAAGACATGTTTTCTCCGGAGAAAGAATATGTACGGAACCCCAAAAAGAAGGTAAAAAATACGTACATTTATCTCCAACTCCACAATAACTGCAGTAAACTATCATACAAACTGACTTTCGCTTTACGTCGTCCATCACTTTAGCAGAA
This sequence comes from Bhutanitis thaidina, assembly GCA_029286595.1. NCBI lineage: Eukaryota > Metazoa > Arthropoda > Insecta > Lepidoptera > Papilionidae > Bhutanitis > Bhutanitis thaidina. Next base: position 6,513,135 of record JAGSMS010000011.1, read on the forward strand.
ACAGGTTTAAATGGAACTAATACTTATACGTCGAAATCATTATGAGTTATGCACGAGCCATTGTTCTTACCCCTACCTGACACTTTACGGTTGAAAGTATATGTACGCGCAGTACGATGTGGGCCAACCACCGTTCTTAACCACTGACAGCCGTATTTCACTAAACAAGTTATTAGTACCACTTGATTCTTTGCTAAAACGTTTTCATCTTCATCCGCTTATTTAAGTACACTACTGGTCTTACATGAAAGTGTCAAAAGTACTACGCTAACCATAACGTACGGCGATTGCCGCAGCGCTGGTACTCTCATACTAGTGATGCTTTTACCAACCGTTAGTCTGTGGATGTTAGATTGTCCATCATTTATTGGTCAGAGAAAGCCTATTTTAGCAGCAAACAGCGTTACGCACAACTTAAACATTAACGTCAAAACTTTTGTTTACAAGCTATAGCTTTTCGTAGTCAATGTACAATCTAAGATGGCAACAGGCACACCACCTGCCACTTTGTGCCAAAAACGCATTGTTTTTTTTATTGGATTAGGGTGATTAGGGAACTAACAGTCGACCTGATGGTATTGGCTTCTGCAGCCAATGGATACCGGCAAACAACTTCAGCCGAAGGAAATTACAGATTCTTTCGTATTTTTCGTGGTGATAACCACTGAGGACTAAGATAGAATGCGTCTCATTCTGTAATTATATTGGCTCTCTGTAACTATCATACTGAAATACAGCAGTGTACCGATTGGCGGCAGAAAACAGGCTGCAAATGAGCCATCCACATAATAAAATAGTGAAGAGTGTATTGAAACTACTTAAATAAATGTATACATTTCCGACTATCCCTTACTGGGTAAACGGTTGTGAGCTTATTTATTTTATTCTATTTACGAAGTAGTTATTTTGTTAAAATATTTTCTGCTTAAATTTACTAAATAATTTGTAGTATTATGGATGGGTCCATGATATTTAATTTAAAAAAAATTTAATTTTCGAAACAATTTTTTTTTTCACCAGATAGAATAATACTCCGTACCTACCCTAGCCTCAACCTGAGTCGGTTCCGTAATATTTTTCGCATTACTTCGCACGGTATTAGACATAAGTCTAACAACTTTATATACATTAAATATATAGATGCAGTTAAACTTCTACAATTTAGTCAAATTTAAAGTCTATAGCATAAGAGAAAATATCCCACAAAAACCCAAGTATCACAATAGCTAGAATCCTAATAATGATAAAACAACGGTTATTCAGCAGATTTAAAGGCATATGAAAATGGTTATCGTCCACGAATCAAACCTTCTTTTACTTTTTCTCTCTCTCTCTCACACCCCATCGGCGTACCTTACCTAATCTGAGGCATAACAAGGTCATTAGGCGTATACCCTAAGTCTGCAGTTCGCGTTTGATATAGTCACACCGCTCGGACCACTTGGCTATCTCAAGCGTTTATTGATATAAACGCTTCGAGAATCCGCCCGCGTTGCCTAACGCGGCGTCGAACACCCTCGGTCACGGCGAACTACACATCCACATGAAGAAGAAAGGCAGCACCCCTAACAAGGGCAAAAGCCCTGCGTCGAAGATGACGACATCGGCATCTTCCAACACCACCAGCAGCAGCACAGAGACCTCGACGACCAGCGTGTCCACCACGGACAGCAGCGCCAACAACGACGACACTACGTTAACCCCCCATATCTCCAAACCTTGCCGATCTATCACCAAGGGCTCGTGTTGAGCACGAGCTCACGGTGATGCGGTATATGGAGAGCTTCGGGTTATTCGCCTGTCCATCCACTCCGAGATTCGCCATCGCACAGCTGGAGAAGACTCGGACAGACCTCGTTGCTTCGGGCCACAAAATCGGGCCCGAAGAACTGAAAAATATACAGCAGGCAGCGAAGTACCGTGTTTACACGGAAATACTACGAAGCCCCCTCCACCTCTACGGCTGTGACCACGGCTAGCACTCCGCGCACCACCCCGGTAGCGCCAGAGCCTCGCAAACCGTGCACCACACCCCAACGCACACCCACCCACTCCTCTCCCCCTGCCTCACTAGATACCGCACAAAGCGGTAACGGTTTGATGGCTACCAACTCCACTCAATCCACCAGCTATCCCAGCATCCTCAGCACGCATAAAGAGCGTTCACAACACCCTCCAACCCTGGTCTCGGGAACCACCGACACCCAGAGCTTGATGAAAGCTCCCCGCTTCCCTCCCATCATCGTGGAACACCTGCCTAACTGGATCCACCACTTCCGATTCCTGTCTGGCAACATCGGACGTAGACCCAACGCCCGCCCTTTTGGGAAGGGGGTCAGGTCCTACCCCGAAACAACCCAGGAAAACCACGCTATTAGCAGCCACCTAACCTGGCTGGAAAAAGAGGAAAAGGTTGCTTGGTTCGCGTACTCCTTACCGGCAGACAGAAGCGTCAAGGTTGCAATATGCGGCCTGCCGGAGGGTACGGAACCAAGCGAAATCGCAGAGGAGCTCCGGATACAGGGTTACACGCCGGAATACATCAAAAGCATCAGTGCGCGGAAGGGACGACCTGCCGTTATCTTCTTCGCACAGCTGAAGAAGACTCCGAACATCCTCCAGACACTATATTCTGTCACCGAGATACTTTGTATGCCCGGTGTCAGAATAGAGGCCTGGAGAGGAAAAAGGGGGCCCGCACAACCCGCCACCGCTGCCAACTCTTCCGCCACTCATCGCACTGTTGCCACCGGCCACTGGCGTGTGTGTGCTGCGGAGGCAATCACGCTGCCAGGGACTGTCCGAGACCTCGGGAGGAGCCACCAACCTGCGCAAACTGTGGACAGGAGCACACGGCTAACAACTCCAAATGCCCTGTCTACCAGCGGGAACTCCTTAACCAAAGCGAGGGCAGTGGCTCTAACCAGGAATCGGACTGCAGCCAGAACACAAGAGGCGAGAGCGGAATCTGCCGTGAACCATCAGGCTCCGTCAGAACCACCCCGCCAATTGAAAAACGCCCAACCCCCCTCTAAGCGCAAACGGAGACGCAGAAGAGGGAAAAAGAAGACAAAAACACCTGTGACAACAAATCAAACCACAGTCACCACCCAACAACAGGAGACGAGGCCATGCCCGGAACCCCGGCCGACGCCTGTCTCCGCCCAACACCACGTCCCGCGGACGGAACCTACTGTCCCGTTATCGGCAGTAATCACCGTCCTGCAGGACATACTCCTGGCCTCCCAAAACGGAGATGATCTAGGCCAGGCAGTAATACTGGGACTAGCTAAACTAGCGGGACTACCCAGCCGTGCTCATGAAGCCGTTAACACCAATCAATCCTAAATAATCTCGCCCCCGCGGGCAGGATGGTCGGACTTCCCCCGAAAGGGGTTCCACCTGGCCACCAGTCCGCGTGGAGGCGGGCGCAGAGACACCACGCCGAAGCGTTTAATAGACGCAACCCCATGACCCGCACGTATTTCTACGTGCGGCGACTTGACACCACTGAAAGAGGCCAAGCCCCGACACAGTTCCTCCGACGCCCAAAAGGTGTCGAAAGAAGATCCGACAGGAATACCCTAAAAATAAATATGCCCTTTTTGGGTTATTAATATTGCAGCGACATGTTTTGATTTCTGTCGGAAGCAATTATCTGCGCTAAATATATCATTACATCGTCATCGAATTTGTCTTCACCATTTTTTCTAACCCTTAAAAAATAATGTCGATCGAATATGTTCATGATATTTCCAGTTAATCAAAATAATATAGCGTAAACACATCACAATAAAGTTAATTATCACATAAAATGCAAATTACACACTAGTATATTTTATTTTAATACCAGCATGATGTAAGCTGACTGACTACGATGCTTGTTCGTGCACACTATATTTATCACTTTAAAGAGCGCTCATGTGAAATGGAGCAACCAATACTTACTTGATAAAGTGCTCGATCCAGTAAGCCGAATGCGATGCTATATTTATAACAATTTCGCTACGTTCGCTTATTTTTACCATTGGATATATATATGTCGAATTCGTCGTGTTTCACTAGTAAATTGGTGAATGCAATACTAGACATCGCAAACCTATGGCTTCAGTTTTAAACCATCGCTTACCTACCCCTGACTTAGGAGCTTTATGTTCAGTCTTGTCAACATACATGTAGGAGCGATGGTTGCGTCATTAAAGCGGGGAAAAGTGAATGTGTCGGCCACCAGTTGCTTGTTATATTCGTATATGAGCGATTGTAATTGATTTAAAATCTTTTCTACAACCATAATATTGGCATGTGCTATATTTTACTCTAAAAAGTTTTGTAACTTGTAGTCGTATTGTAAAAATTTGTTATACATTTATTGGACACGTTTCAATAGATGACTTGCTCTCCTTTTCGTAAGACATGGTGTTAGTCACTGTTGTTTATCAATAACTGTCAGTTGCCTTATCAGCTAATGTATATCAGTGTTTTATAGGTAGTAATTGCACGGTAAAGAAATAAAACAGGTAGGTAATACTAACAAGTTAATATGTGTGTCCTACAATACACATATTAACATGCCTACAATCATTTATTAAAGTAATCGCACATTCACAGTATTCTTCCTCACTCACTACCCTGCACATTATAGTGCTTGTTTCAAACGATGACTAAAGACTGAGCCTTCGTGGTGAAACGAAAACAGACGGAAAGCGCTCTATCCCCTCCCCTAAATGCCAGGAATTAGTGTTAGGGGTGCCAACCTCGAGTGCCATTTCCGTTTAGACAATTAAGGCCTTATTCATCAAACGTTAAAATTATTATTATTAAGGATTAGAAGGTTTATTTGCGGTAATATTGACCAGTGACAAACAATTTATCAATTAATCTCGGAGGCATTATATTTTATTTACATATAACAATAATTTGGCTAACTAATTACCACATTGCTAACAATAGGTAATTTATTAACGTATTTGTTAATTTTCTCCTTTATTTATTGTAATATTAACGCCAATTAACGTGCTTTGCAGTAGTATTGTGGAAACTACCCGAATCTGTAAGTACATAACCATAATCACAGATAAGATAATAGCCCTCATCTCTGATCGCTGCATAAAGGGATATAAATTTTGTTCATCTCAATTTTTACCAGATTTCTGTATCCGTAGACACTCATACCGTAAATTATATTTAATAGGATTGAATTTTTTGAAATGAAACTATTATTTACGAATTTTATCCCGTTAAAAACATACTTAGTTTTTATATTCCTGACGTTTCGATTGCTTTACAGCAGCCATGGTCAGGGGGGGACTGCGGTGTTAGACGTCCAGGTGTCATAGTTGACTCAGTCTACCTTTAGTTTTTATTTATTAATTTTTGGCCCGATCTACGCAGAATGTGATCACAGTATCTTAAGGTCGTGCAGTGGTTTACTTGGTTTTAGTTTTAATATATTATCCCAAGCTGGTGGTACCCAGACATCTTCTCTATTGAAATTAGAATGTTTTTTTAATTCAATAACCTCGCGAACCATCCTTGGTAGGAAAGGATCTGATGTAATGGTTGGGGCGATCAAGGAAATGATCACAGACAGCAGACTTCCTAGAGCGTTGGTGTTTCACGATTATTACTCAACTTAACTTAACTCAAGTTTAGCTTAAGCTATCTAAAAATCTTCCTATGTTCTAAAATGTACCATATTTATGGTTATGTGCAGTCCATGCGTATCTGTATATAAAAAGAGTTTATGTTTACGGGTGTGGTGGAATTCTATTTATTATTGCTCCTATAAGCGGATGACTTACGGATAACACTTTGAACTCGCGTAGAGAAAGTTTAAAAGAAATTGTAATTTTTTTATATTATGTGTAATTAATATGCTTTAGTCGTTTTTTAAGAGTTTCACTGCTTTTTTAACCACATTTCTTTGTACGGCATACTCGTAGTTGTCGTCACACAAACTAAAATAATTAATGATCGAGTCGTTTAACGAATCTTCAACCTATTATTAACACTACTTTACTGTATAGGTACTGAAGTAATATTCGTTTGACAGCAGTAAGAAGTTCTTCTTAATATCGCCACAATCTAATTATCGTTTAGCTTGAGGCACATAGAAAACAAAAAAAAATGTTCCTATGCTCTTAAACGTATACAGCTATCTACAGCCCATGCGCTTCTGTAAATGGAGAGAAACCATGTTAATAGGTGGTGGAATACATGTTATTATTGTTTCTATATATGGATGGAACTAACCCAGTATCTAACGTGCTAATGACCCACACGGCGATTAACAGGTATTGTCTCTGCCTCAGTCGTTTTGATGAATTTTTAATTTCATTTGATTTACTACTAGATCACACTCCAAATATATATATATATATATATATATATATATATATTTATATATCTATATATGCTATTATATATATAGTTTTAGTTTTCCATTCGTTCCTAAATCCGCACGGACAAAGAAACTAGCATGTCATGTACATTACAAAGTTTTCTTAAACAGGCGTTCCGTCTGGTTGCACAATATTTAAATAATGTTCAGAGTTGTTTAGCAACTAATTAATTAAAGACCGTGTAAATATTGTGATTTGAAGGCGACGCAGTCAATTGTGTCCGGTTCTGACATGCAATGGAGGCACCAACAAGAACGATATTCCATTAATAATGTTAACAACAAATAGCATACATAACGAAGGGTAATTTTTTTATAATAATCTTTTAAGTAGTTTAGTTTTTGCTGTTTAATCGTGTCATTATAATCAAGACCTAGACAATCGATCATATAATGTGCTATCCTATATCAAAATATAGGTCAAATCAAAAAATTGTCTTTTTTCCATTATAAATTTACCTTTATAACAACATAATATAACAATTCGGTCTATTTAGAATAAGTGCAATCTGTCTAATCTATTCAAATGATCGTAAAGCCATATTTCTCTTAGCATGGTACCAAGAACGCTGGCTGCGTTTCCTCTTTGAATGGTTAAACTTAACTTTTAAGCGAGAAAAGTACACGCCCTCTCATATTCACACATTGCGCCGCATGTAGACCAAAGTCTCAAATGAGCCAATAGACTCAAATACATAGTTTTCCCTCATAGACACATATTTGCGCACCTTACCAACTTTCTCAGATATTGCATTCGTTACTAAATAAATAAAATCGGAATTCGAGGAATTACTTCTAAAGTATTATAACTTATAACAACTTTTGAAAAAGGACAAAATCAAGTATTAACTTATTTATCTTCTTACATCATATTTGACAAGATAATGATTGTATAATATTATATCTCATTTTTTCGAATGATAGCTATCAGAGTAAAGTAAATGTGCCCAAATGACAAATTACCCTATAATATATCGCAGCTCGGGTGGTCTTATGAACAGCGATACAAAGCGATTTATCATCAAGATTTCACTTCGCCTCGATTTAATAGATAGTTATAAAGGCGCAGACATAAACTACATCTTTCTAAATCGTGACCACGTCATTTAGCGCGTTATATCCTGAAAGTAGCAAGGTCTAGCTATTTTAACCTTTCTCTAGGGATTCACGTATAATATCTTAGAATGTCAGATGCTGAACAATAGACGCACACCATTCACACGCGCGTGCTCGTCGTTTCCTACATACTCGTAGGTACAATATTCAAATTTGATATTGTCTACAACTGAATACATTTGGGTAAAAGAAGGTCGATTCCGACTATTAAACACCTATTGACAAAAGAATAGTGAAATAGTAAATTGAAGTCTATCATTTTGGTCGTAATATCTTATTATAATGTGATCGTAATATAACTGGTAAATTGTTAAACAGATATAAAATTAATAGTAATATTATAGAAAGACAACTGCAGAGATTGGTGGTTAGCGTACCTGACTGTTGCGCTATGGATCCTGGCAATTGAAGGTACTTTCGAAACTTAACCCTACTGAATATTTGTGCTACAAACAAATTTTACTGGTTTGGAGTCTGATTGTATTCTGTAGCAGTATCAGAACACTGCATTGGCCCCTTCCTATGATCTTATCCCTAAAGCTTTTTTTGGTAGTTAGTTTGTTTGTAGTTAGTGTGGGAATAGTGACCATTTTTTACGAAAGAAATAAAGCTGTCCCTCATTTAACCAAATTTAATTGATATTTAGTGTATGCCTTACATTTCTAAAGTCTGTAAAATACATGGTTAAATTTGATGTAATGTAGGCCACCTGTTTTTATATATTCTTCTTAAATATGAAATCCCGCTGCCTTTTTCCGAAAATCCGTTATGGATAGTGGAAAACCTTACAACAACGACATGAGATAGTGAGTTGTAATTTGATGTCTACTTCTTTTCCCAGGCTGTAGTTTACAAAGCTGCGAAAAAAATATTTTTCAATTAATTAAACTTATCGACAAAATATAAATTGATTTTACCATCCACGCCTATCTTTTCGACTCTCCCTCCCTGCATTCTATCCTCTAAGCTCTAGATGTATCCGCTAATGATGCTCGGCACTTTGCCAATTCACTTGTTATTCGTCCCAATTAATTCCAGCGTTTAAAATAAAGTTTAAAAGTTTTTTACAATCTTCTTCTTCAGTACTGCTGCTCCCAGGTTTGGATAATTTAGCTCTGGCATATTTGAGACGATTATTTCACCAACTAAAAACTAACAAACTCATTATAATCTTAATATCACGTATTTTTAAATATACATTGCTTTTAGATCATTTAAGCACTCGTAGTAGATTGCATAACATTTTACTTTTCTACCAAGCGTGATAGGTGGGCCGAACATCGTGTGATGTTTCAAAGCATAACTTATTCAGTGCACGTACGTCAATCGTGTAGTGTCTGTTCCTCGAAGAACACTATACAGCGTTTTGTCAATGAGCTATGAACGATATGATAATATAAACTTTTACAGGCTTGACGTCAGCGCAAACATACATTTTTATAGAAATAACGGGACAGCTTGTCAGCTCATCGCTTTTACGGCATATTATCAGATGTTGCAAATCCTTGATTCTGACCTTTTATCAAACGTTGCTGTTCTTTGATTCCGAGATTTACACCGAATCTTTTGTCAACGAGTGAAGTTGGCATTTAGATTGCACTAGCTAAAGCACTAGTAAAACGTCAGGAAATTTTATGAAATGTTTTATTGGAATGTTGGTAACTTGATGACGGCGTGATCAGCAAGCGTGTCGAGTGTCGTTCCGCCTCAGTTACCGCCTTCATCTCAAAGTTGGGCTCGGTGTGAACGGAACTATGTCCTGGTTACGCATTTTTATGATTTGCTACAGTAACGTACTCAGAATAAACGACTATTTCCACAGACATTTATTTGTTTATTCGAATAATGTTTAGTCAAAATCTAACCCACACTTCTTTGCAAAATAAGAATCTCCCTAATTGGGAACTTGATAACTTGACAGACTTTACGCCCCTGCTGCCAATCAAATTAGGTTCGGAGACCTAATTTTGCCTGATTTATATATATTATAATTATCCTTTGAAATGTTTCTTGGAGAGATTTTCCACACTAACCATGCTGGGCAGACAGATGGTTAACAATCAGGTTGCACCACGTGCAGGTAATGTTGACATTTAGAAATAAAGATGATGTCTTCTTCCTCACACCTTACAAAAATCAAAAAACTCGAAAAGACGCTTATTTTGGCTTAATCCAATTGAAGTCGCTAAATTATTTTAAGAAGGAGATCCGCTTTAGTACCAACGTAAAGTAATAATACCTTATTTCTTTTCTCTGTGGATATAATGGTATCGCATTTCGTCACGCAGATTAACGTGAATTGCAGACACCAGTAATTGACAACGAAGCATTCATAATCCTTCTGTTTTCAATTCTTCAATGAGAATAACGGTTTCTATCAAAATATAACAATTTTTCAGATTATAATTAAGCGTAGAACTCTCACATTAGTCGCCTTTGCTTACATGATTAAAGAAAAGAAAACGTCAAAGATATTTTACGTATCATCTGTAAACAGTATTTTGTTTTTAATAACCATAGAAAAGTAACTACTTTTGGATAAGGAATACGTTGCTTTTTTCAAGTAAAACTTCTCTCTTCGCTATTTATTCCAAGAAGTATTATTTTGAAAGTCGGAAGAATTCTGTACAACTGCAAACATTTCACTTCGTTGATTTTCCAAAAGTAGGTTTAGTAGATTTATCGTAGTACTTGAATCGTTTAAAATCCGACTCGTGACATTGAGGCTGATCAGTTTTATCAGAAAAGGTTACCGCTATTTTTGTAAAAGGCACGCAAATGTAAGTATTAAAATAGCAGACATAAGGGTGAGAGTGTCTTGAAATTCTGCAACAAGCATTAAAATTGTATTTATATGATATGTCAGATGAATGTAGGTATTGTAATTTAGGTCAGCGGAATCAGAGAAGGTTAACTGACAATCGAAGGGTGAAAACCGAGCAAATATTGTTTGGCTTTACCAGCATAATAAAGATAAAGGAATGTAAGAACTTATTTTATTATTCGTTGTTTGCTCATCTGCGTAGTTGTTTATATAAACAATTTTCAATTATTAATAATTTCATCCTCGTCAAGTTGACTAAGAGTAATGCTAGAAAAATCTAGTACCCTACTACAGATGAAAAACTAAGCATATCTAGTATGTCAGAGCTAAATAATCCAGAACGGTGACGGGCACCGGGGCCTATGGTGCAAGACGTTTGGCCTTTTTGGAGTGCGCTCCAACCACGTGGAAATTACGGCAAACCGTCCTCTTGTGAAGGATATCCAGCAGTAAACTATTTAGCAGCTGCTAAAGTAGAAAACATTTATACTCTACCATTTGGCACAACTATGAGTGAAATCCGCCAAACCGCACTGGAGCAGCGTGGCGAGTCCTTCCCGGCTCCAAAAACCCTCTCAGATATTTGGGAATATTACGAAGGCTACTTTGATTTTTTTATCTATATATATAAACTTCATACATACATGATGTTACATGTGGATCTTATATGTAATAACATCCGTAGATATTTATTATTAATGAATAATTCTTTCAGAATGTATACGCTTACATTAGTATAATACGACGAAATAAAAAAGTCGGTTGCAATTCACGAATAAATAAGAACACGTGTCGAGCAAATAACAATACGAATAAAGCAAACTGAAAGGAACAAAAAAACAAACAATCATGCAGCCGTTTCAACTGGACAAGCGGGTCGGGCATGTGCAAAATACAATACACGTGCAACACACGTTGAGACATTCATGGCTCATAAATAAGCAGACTGATATTTCTAATTTTTTTCTATACTACTGACCGATCATAAGGTGCCTGGGGGGTTATTGTATGGCCGAATAAGGTGTAAGACGTAAGAGGTAATATACCATGGGTCGACAGAACCTCATCAGAACCTCTTCTCACTCATATATATAACTAACACATATATATAACTGGCTCATATTTATAAATAATGAAACATTTCTCATCGTGGGAAACAGCGCACACATTAAAACTTACCGCATAAAATATCAAGTTCACGTACAGAAAAGAAAGTAAAACCCGCAACAAAGATCATACAAACACCAAGCTTCTAGCTAGAAAGGGCATTGGCTGAATAACTATAGAAACTTTTTGCATTATCCAACTAGAACAAGTTTTAAGAAATGCGGTACGTTACGCGAAGCTAACGCACCTTTATTAACCCCGTAAGAATTATTTAATTACAAAAACACTTTCCTTACCTTTCTCTGTCTACTGGCGCTGATCGCTAATACATCAATCAAAACGATATTTATATATTATAAAAAAGCAGACCGGCTTCAACGCACAACTTTCTCGATCATCGTTTATAATCTGTTAATGGGTACTTCGGGATAAAGCCTTTGGGTCGCTTTCTGCGCGGTGCTAGACGCCGCTCCCACTAGCGAAGGCGCGGCTGAAAACGGTCTTGCACATTGTTAAGATATTCTTTCCAACAGATCTTATCAATTGCTTTTCTTTTCTTTTCTTTGAATTACATTGTAATTGGTAATGAATTTATGATCTCTATTTTACACGTTCGTCTTAATTTTGACACGTGGTGATAGCATATTGACGGTTTGTGTCATAATAATAATAAAACATGAGTGTATATCAATTCATTACTAACTTCAGTAGCTAGTGTAATATTTAATAACATTTTGAGAAATTTGCTGCTGAACATCTCACCAACATCCAACTCGCGTTGACAAAGGTTCGGTTGAAACAGCTTCCACCCCTTAACCTTACCTTACCTGATCCGCTTATGAGCCTAGTCCGTAGGCCATAGGGAGGATTTGCTATAAGCTCCACGCTCAAGCAAGCGGATTGGCGACCTTAGATTTTGCTGCCCGTCATCGTTCTAATTAATTTTCTCCCTTAGACGTTCACTGTCCGACAGTGAACTTTTATAGGATGAGAAATAGTAAAAAGAAATAGCACTTTATTCCTTTTGACGTCTTAAAGACGGCAGGCTCTTGGGAGCAGAAGCTTTAGATTTTCTAAAGCAACTTGGAAGGTGTTGAGGGAAAGATGCTACGATTTCCGCTCTAGATGGTTTTAGGTTCAACGTATTTTACAGGCCATACAACGTGGCAATGCAGCCCGTGGCATTTAATAGACACGTTAGACCAAGGAAAGATTCCGGGTGGGCTTGTTGACTAAAATTTTATTACTTTTAATGTTAAAAAAGGTATATTTTATGTAGTATAATATATGGTGTTACATGTTTTAATTATTTCGACACAAGTAATCTTAAGGTACAAAGTTAATTTTTTTTTAAGTTTACTTATTATTTTATATTATTTATTTGTATTAACGAAATATTCATTTCAAATAAAACTTTTTTTTATATCATAACACTTTTTAATAAAACTCACATAATTAGTAAAGGATATAATTATTTTTAATTTGGTTCAATCAATATTTTAATTTTTATATAATTATATATTTATATTACGATTTTTAAGGCTTTTCCCTTAGTCGCCTTATACCTCTCTCAGGAAGAAAGAGAGTGGGAGATTCTTACGCTTAATTTATATGGGAGGTAGTCAATAAATTAGTTATAAGAATTTAAGTTAAAAGCTTTCATACGGTTTATATTATTGCACTCCTCGAGCAAAGCCAACGCGTGTAGCGTTTTACGCTAAAGTTGATAACATTTAATAAAAATCTTTTCTAAATTTTAAATAAAATAATAAAACGTTTATTTGAAAACTATGAAATTGTTAGGGCACACCTATAAGTGCGATATGTTCCATATTTTTCATTTGTAGCATGCCCGCTCAAACGAAGATAATCTGTGGTCGTCTGTTTACAAAAGGTCTAAATGCCCGGTCAATTCTTTTTCTGGCAAGCAATTAGCTTAGCTCCAGTCGCTCTTTTCGAAGCAGTGGACACTATTATATCCAATATATATATTACGTCCATATATTTAAACCTAGTTACGTGTCAACCCCGACAAGGGTGAGTTCTTGATTTTGATATTACTAAAGGGTCTTCAGGCCTACATAAGGAGAGAACTATTTACATTTTATATCGTATACATATGTGTTTATTGAAACTTCTAACATTTATTTTATAACATTAAATTGCAAATTTTTTAATTATGATAATGTTATTAATTTTACCATTCCGTTGTTTAATTAGTTACTTTTTTTTTGTAACCTATGTATGTGTTGAAGTTCAAGTTACAAATGTTCATATGAGGAAACCTTCATAGGTTTGTGTACATACTAATATTCACTGATATTCGTTCAACCAAAGAACGCGGTACCATTGCGTTATTTGTTTAATTAACGCTTTAAGCTGCAAGTTTTACGTTTTGTTTTTCTTTTCCTTCAACCTCTTGGGCTTCTGGAAGCCCTATCGGCGCGCCTACCCGTACGGCCGCCATACCACCTGAGCGGCCAGAGTTGAGAGCACAACAGTAGCAACACCACCCCTCAAGCCCATATCACCACCGCTGATCCGCGGGCCACCAGTCACGCCGGCAGCGACGCACCATTGTCCTATGGACGGTACCTATCTGCATTAAGTTCAACTATGAGTGTCCTACTGTATAAACTGAGAGCGTTGGCTCGTTACTACGATCTAGCCGTGGTTCAATAATGAAATAAATTATTTTCTGTGACTCTAAATTATTATATTACTAAACCCTGTTGACTGGACTTAACAACTAATAAAAGTTTAACCCACAAAGTCACACACGGTTCGATAGTTATTAATATTTCTATTATGTTAAGGTTATTATGCATGTAATCATTACTTCGAGTAAGTACAAATAGCAATCGAAACTCATAGCGTATAATAAATGTTCAATAATTGTACACTTCATCGCTATTCTTTTTATTCCATGAAAAATTTAAAAACATAATAGAACACAGGGATTATGGACCGAACATCCGCAGTAGCTTGTTTACTAGAGGATTAAAGGAAATAAAGAAAGACTCTAAATGGGTAGATTACAGTAATATACCTGTTTATAACAGAGCGTATACTTCTGCGATAGGCCATAAATATCTCGATGAATTATTTCAACTATAGCTTTTTAGCTCTAGTAACTTATAGGGTTTTCAAGCCTTTCTTTGATAAAGTCTAGGGCTGTTTAAATACTCAGACTAACATTTAAACTATAGAGTGGATTCTACATGCAAGTTTTTGTATACTTCCGAGTACATATAATACAAATATTTACATGGTAAAATAAACTAACAACCAGTAAATGACAATAGTTGAAAAATGTTTTATCTTCAATGAGTATTTTTTTGGATTTTTTATCAATAACAAATCTGTGTGCATGGCCTCATTACTTTCCTCCATCATTTCCAAAATTGAAATTGATATTGAATATATTACATACTCATTACAATTATTATATATATTATTATTATATAATTTCAGTTAAATTTGATTTTATGGGTTGGATTTATTTTAACGTCGACATTTCTCTGGTGTACATTCGAACTTTTCTCCGAAAGTATATTAATTAGTGATTGTATCGAATACGGAAAGGTTTAAACCAGTGAGTGTCTCTACGTTGACACTTACGAAAGCTTGATTTTACTCAGATAACAGCTTGTAACTACCGAAAGACATCGATGTATTAAGATTTTTAATAAAGTTTTAATTATTTATTTTTACTTATTATTTACTATTAACACGCTGTATAACTGATATTTAACACGCAATTTACGATCAATGCAATCGTCATGTGATAACTAGTAGACTAAACATGTTGAACGAGACTTTTCATTTCCTTTCTCCAGAAAATGGTTACATTACTTATTTTTCAAAATTTATAAGAAGGATTATTACAATGTACATAATACATGTATTATAAATTTATAATGACTCAGTGTGATTATACTATCGCTTATTACATATTTATGGATTATTCAGAAGAAGAAAGAAAACGGCTCACTGGGTTCATTGCTGATTCTTCCTCGAGCATATTTTGTGAACTTATACATTTTCACTTTCTCAGTATGAATTAGAATTAAATAAAAAATATAATTTTTATTCTTCATACACTATTTGATGACTACTTAGCACAAACAGAGCCTATCATAAAAATGGTAACACATACAATCGTTAAAGTTATGCGTGACTACAGTGTAAACTCTTAAGTGATACAACAAATAATAAAAACCGACCGAATTATGTGTCGAGTACGCGCTGAGGATCCTGAACTAAACGTACAAAAATATTTTTTTTTTGGTAAATACATAACACAGATACTTTGGGTGGTTGTACGGAACTATCGGTCCACAAGTCCGAATCGCTCTTGTTCGATTTTTTTCCTCATTATCAGCATGATTATACTCGCATATGTCGTCACGTAACGTAGGTTACATGTAGTTAAAAATTACAAATTTACTAAAAACACTAAAACTATATAACGTTTTTAAGGATAAAAGCTTTATTGTCACTATGTATGCACATTCACAGTCAGAATATTCACCAATTGCCTAGGCCATCGGATAATAAGAAGACCGGTAGGCAGTCGGATCCTCGTCAGAAGAGCGCGGGCTAGAAAGCTTGAACAAGTTAAGGTAAATAATTTAATAGTTAAGCAGTGGCCCACGATAACAAATAATGCTTTTCAGCGACCCCATACAAGATTATAGGAGAAAGCTTGTGGCACTCCCGGCCACCTCCGTTTCTCATTGTTCAACTATCAATCAATCGTCTTTCCTCCAACACAACTCCGAATCGTCTCCACTTCTTCAACTTTTCGTCGATTAAGTAAATGTCCTAATTTCAGGAACGTCTAGAGAATATCTTCTTAAATATATAAATTAAAATAAATATTTTTAATTTCGGAAAGCCTTATTTCAATATGAATTTATTTTTTTATTTATTGATTCTTTATTGTGTCCCTAAAAAAAGAAAGGAATACAATGAGCGGACTTAATGCCTTTTGGCATTCTCTACCAGTCAACCCTGGGTGAGAAAGAAAACATGTTGGCAGGTACAAAATAAATAAGACATATAAATTAAATATAAATATTAAATATACAAATTAAATTTAAATATATAACCCTTATAATATACTTACATACATAAACATATAATACATACATAAACAAATTAAATGTGGAGAGAAAAATCTGGATGGCATTTGCCTTCAGATAGTGACGACGGAGCAGGGTTTTGAAGGAGATTTTGTTCGGAGCTTTCTTGATATCATCGGGGAGAGCGTTCCAGAGAAGTGTGGCTTGAACGGTGAAAGAAGAAGAAAAGAAACCAGTACTATGTTGTGGAACCCTAACCTTCAAGCTGTTTGAAGTTCGAGGGACTCGGTTATAACGAATCGAATAAAGAAAATTGAAGTTATCCTTAAGATACGAAGGAGAGTTTGCATCGTTTTAAAACGGAATAAAGTACTGATAAGATTCTGGAGCTACGCCTTTGGTGAATAGTAAGCCATTTTAGCTTTGAACGATAGAAGGAAATATGGTCATACTTACGCAAACCGAAAATAAATCTTATGCAGTTATTGAGAAGGCGCTCCAGTTTAGTAAGAAGATATTGCGGTGGATCTGGGTAACACACATCTGCATAGTCGATAATGGGTAGAATAAGTGAATGGACCAGCAAGAGTTTGGTTTTAAAAGGTAGGAAATTCTTGAGACGATAAAGAGAGCACAAAGTGGCAACGACTTTACGGCTGGTTTCACCGATGTGTAAATTCCAAGTCATAGTGCGGTAAAGTAATTTAGTAGTAGAAGAAGAACTTAAACACTATTTAGTTCTTGTTCTATTGTAATAAATATACATAACACTAGCAGACGACAATAATAATTTAAAAGTATAACAGATCGTCATGCCAGCTGTATAAATATATATAATTTATAGAAATGTGTAAACAAAGATTGAAATATAAAATAAGTACAAGGTCGAACTTTTTAGCAAATTTAGAAGTTAATGAATAACGAATTAAAAGAATATACAGCATCATTTAAATAACAAAAGTAATTCTAAAAGGATAAACAGAATCAAAGGAGAAACGGACTACATATATATATATGAATATATAATATAGAGACAGACAGAAGGGGGCAGGGAAGTAAAAGGTAACATGATGGCTTTTGTAATTTATTATTTCTGTAGTATATTTCCTAATTTTTTGTAATAATTTTCAACAATTGTAAATAGGGTTGAACGAAATTACAAATAAAGTCGTAACATCGTTCTGCGGACACGGTTCATCTATCTTTGCGGGTGGGGGACTTGCTTGCGGCGGCGTTGTGTGGCGGGTCGTCCACTTCCCTTAAAGATGGCTGCCATATGCGTCATGCTTGTGAACAGGCGCTGCTTGTTAAGGCTGGTTAGCTCGGGTCTGCATATCCAGCAAGAGTTGTTTCTTTTATCTATGTTTTTTATTTTACGTTATCATAGAATATGTTTAAATTTCTTTTGAGACTATTCGCTTCTCTTAAATTGTATAACTATGTTTGTATAAAATATGAAAAAAACGCAGTTTCTTTCGCCTGTTTCTTCTCCGTCAGTGGAACCTCATCGATGGTAGATTGTAAAAATATGATAGTCAACAAAAGAAAATTTTATGTATATTACGTCAAATAAAGAATTTTCAATGTTTACATTCATAATATGTATTGGTAAAGAGACTTGTGAAATTTACTATTTCTCCTAATACGTGGTTGTTATGATTGCACGTGGTGCACCCTGATAGCCAACATACGAGACTCTGGCGACCGAATTATCGCGCAATGTACATTCAAAAGTGTCAAGCCCAAAACCCCAGACTAGTGATCGGGAGCTGCATCACCAGTACAAGGACGCTGGCACTGCGCTCGCCAACCCACTTGCGGAACGTGGGTATGGACAGACTCGCCTAGAAATATTTGCCGGCATTGGCTGGTGAGTTCTATGTTCAACAGCGAACCTAATAGACTAATGCAGTAAATAGACCCCCGACTACCTGAGGCAGCTGTTATTTATTATCTAGTTATTAAACATCAGACGATATCATCGTACAATTTTAATTTAAAATGACGGTCGATCTGTGGCCTGCAGTGATTGTAACATGCAATCACTTCGCTTTCACAAACTGCCTAAAGAAATATCTTTAGGCAGTTGTTAAAGAACAGCATGTTGTGTAGCAAGTGTGACCCGCGGCTTTTAACTATCAAAAATGTATTTAACCAATAACGGCTAC
This sequence comes from Bhutanitis thaidina, assembly GCA_029286595.1. Classification (NCBI taxonomy): domain Eukaryota; kingdom Metazoa; phylum Arthropoda; class Insecta; order Lepidoptera; family Papilionidae; genus Bhutanitis; species Bhutanitis thaidina. Next base: position 6,531,837 of record JAGSMS010000011.1, read on the forward strand.
AACCGGATGAACAGACAGACTTGTACATGTATTTTATCTACAGGTCTAACACTTTGTTAAAAAATCTGAAAATTAATTTTTTTTTTTTTTTTTTGCATTTCGTATAATCTCAGATCCTGTACAAGACAGGTATTCCCTTGACCTGTTCCTTTGATATTGATTGAATTGATTGATTAATCTAATTGTAAAAAGATGCCTTAAACATTATGTTGTTATGATTATTATTAAACTAGTAGCTCACAGAACTGACAACTATTGGGGAAGAAAAGTACTCGACTGGCAACCACGTACAGGCAAACGTAGTATGGGACGACAAGATGGAGTGCCGACCGGCAGTGTTGCATAAAATATATTAATATTTTGTCACATGTCTGATAAAATAAAATAAATTTGATCAATGGAAAACATTCAAGTCTTGATTGGATGTATTAAAACATATTAATATTTTAATAGTATTTCTGCTTTAAAGCATATTTTAATGGCAAAGACTTATTTTATTATTAAGATACAAAACCGTTAAATTTCACTATAGTGCATAATCTCGGCGAAACCTGTTAACTCGCTAAAAAAAACGATAGCTGTTTACCGTTTTGCGGTTTATTTACGTTTCACCTTTCTATCTGTGTAAACAGTTTGTAATGAAAGTTAATTTTTAATTCCTTGTTGATTTTATTCTATAAATAATTTATTAAACGAATCAGAAACCATCCGTCTCATTGTCTGAGAAATCTCTAGTTTTTGATTATATTACATAAAGGCACTAAAATGCTGCTGGTTCCGTCAGGTTTTAAATACTATAAAGCTCTGTAAAGACAAACTAGAGACGGGAAGGAATTAAAGAAAGAAATATTTTGGGTAAAATAAAACGACAGTAATGTCTTCAAAAATTATGTGAATTTATAGATATTTTTACTAAAAAGTACAAAAAGTGCAAAGTATGGTTATCTATTAGTAAAACTGTTATTATCACCGATTCTCAATTTTCGTAATAATTGTATAGCTGTGTTACGTTTTATTCTTAACTGTTTATAACACTATTTACAACAAAATTTTTATTTCATTTTACTTTATTTATTTACCAAGGATCACCAACAAGGCAAGGCGTGGTAAAGAGCCGTGGTAGTCTAGTGGTCAGGGCGCTCACTTTAATATCATAGAGCGCAAGTGACCTGGGTTCGAACCCCAATTTTAAGTGCTGTATTTACCACGTCCTCGGCGGTGAAGGAAAACATCGTGAGTAAACCTGCATATCTGAGAAATAATAAAAAAATATATTATTTCGAGCATACGTGAAACTCGCCAACCCGCAATGGAGCAGCGTGGCGGACCATTCTCGGCTTCTACACCCTCTCGGATATTTGAGAAGGAGGCCTTTTCCCAGCAGTGGGCACTTACAGGCTACTTTACTTTACTTTACCAACAAGGTTAACACATTACCTCTGCGTTTTAGTTTTTCAGGAATTTTAGTTCAAGAAATGTGCACATCCATTTTTATTAATATCTCTTTATATTTTCTAACCATTCTATTTAGAGATGCATTAAATTCTATATTCGTCCGAGACATTTTGGTACATAAAGGGACAAGATTATAAATATAAAACACATTCAGTGGCATATTTCTATATACTAGAAATCCTACAATCATAATGTACTAATACTTACATACTTCTCATATATATATACTATATTACATTTATACTTAAATAAATGTTTTCTATTCTATTGTATTCTAGTTTGTAAACCGACATTAGGCATGAGCCACAAAATTTTTATAATCTATAGTTTTTTGTAGCACCAATAATAACGACTATGACTGTCGGGATCTAATATTTTTCATTGCTTACATTGTAAAGTGTACGTCGCAGCTTAAGTTATATGGAAGTAATAAAAGATAACATAATTTTAGTGGACGTTTTTGATGAAGCATACTAAATAACCACCCGCGGAGACGGCCCTATTCTATGAATAAATGTAATTCATAATATGGTTCTCTAAACGTTTCTAAGTTTTTTGCGTTATGCTGAATCAAGTGTAAAATACTTACCGCTTCTGGACTAAGGCCTTTCCCATAAAGAGAATTTGCCATAATACAGGACATGCCACTTACGGCAATCGTATTGGCGATCGCGGTACCATACACCTCGAACATTAGACGCTGCTGCCCGTCATCGGTCTGCTTCATTTCAGTCTGGCATTTTTCGAGATGGTGATTTAACCCGTCGTAAATAGGTAGCCACTGCAATTTTCAAGACTTTTCCCTTTGTTGCCTGTTACGACAACCGCGGTAAGAATAAAATTCGTTTTTTAAGGAGAATGCTTGTATGGGGTAATGTTTGAAACTACCGGTTATTAAAAATTCTTTTCCATTTTTAAAGCTACAAATACTCCAAATTGTTAAAAGTGAGGTTTCTTTTACAACCTGTTTACCAAAGAAATGTCCTAAGATATTTCTAAACATATCTAAATATTAATAACGGAAATAAATTGATATTCAGGAAACATCTTATTAATATAAACATGTAATTTTAGAAAGCAGCAATTTATAGAGGCTTCAAATAATTTTAATAACGCATATACAAAGGCACTCTTTTTTTTTTTTGCCTTTCCCTTTCCAACATCCGACGCAATGCCTACACGATAACATTGTAAGGGTCAAATGCAGTGTCAGACACACGGAAAAATTAAGGCATTAATACCTGTATTATTTGCCTGCGTGCGTAAATATTGCTTTATATGGAATTTTAAAAAGGATCCTTGACCTGCAGCAGACGGGTATGATGACTGATGAATGACTAAGCGGTCCCAGTGACACTTTTTGTTGCTCGTAACAGGAATGATGTCATCGCCATTACTGTCACCACTGATGTGGTATGTTTCGGTCCGCGACCTACATGTCGACCTATGATACAGAAGATGTACATATACCATGTACATGTGCACCATCTGCATCTTTGTGTATCAAATTTCAACAAACTAGGTATTTTAGATCAGGATGCTAGTCGCGGATGCTAGCTGTTATAATATTATGAATTAGTTGTGAAGCTTGTGAATATAGTGTCCCGAGGGACAACACAGTAAACATAATATAAGCCCTTTGTTTCCCATCTATAGCAATCAGAAGATAAATGTATGTGATTTATATTTGTCAATCAATTCCGCTATCAGTTTTAATTTTAAACAAGGTAATATTGTTTGTAGCTTAGTAGTCTAGGCGCTCACTTTAGTTTCATAGAGCGCGAGTGAACCGAGTTCGAACCGAGTGAAGGAGAACATCGTGAAGAAACCTGCATGTCTGAGAAATAATAAAAAATATTATTTCGAGGATATGTGAAGCCCGCCAACCCGCACTGGAGCAGCGTGGCGAGCCCTTCCCGGCTCTAAAACCCACACAGATGTTTGAGAAGGAGGCCTTTTCCCAGCATAGGGCACTTACAGGCTGCTACTTTACTTCCTTTTTTAATAATTTTATATTGGCTATATATTTAAGCGCTGCATTAGAAAAAAAGAACGAAAGATAGTATTACAATAAAACTCTCTGAGTGCTGTTTAAATTTAGAACGCACTGATGCTTATGTCAACTACACAAAAAAGTAAAGTCTTAAATCTTTAGGTGAAGGACAGCAATCAACAATTAAGTTCATCATCATCATCATCATCATCATCATCATCATCATCATCATCATCATCATCATCATCATCATCATCATCATCATCATCATCATCATCATCATCATCATCATCATCATCATCATCATCATCATCATCATCATCATCATCATCATCATCATCATCATCATCATCATCATCATTTCAGCCTATCACAAGTCCACTGCTGAACAAAGGCCTCCCCCAAAGATTGCCACGAAGCACGGTCCTGAGCCACCTGCATCCATCGACTTCCCGCAACACTGCGCAGGTCGTCACTCCATCTTGTGGGGGGTCGTCCCACACTGCGTTTGCCCGTACGTGGCTGCCACTCGAGAACCTTTTTCCCCAGCGGTTGTCAGTTCTGCGAGCTATGTGGCCGGCCCATTGCCACTTCAGCTTGCTGATCTTACGGCTATGTCGGTTACCTTAGTTCTGCTGCGGATATTATCGTTGCAGACTCTATCACGCAGAGAAACACCGAGCATAGCCCTTTCCATAGCGCGCTGAGCAACTTTGAGCTTCCTCATACGGGCTGCAGTGAAGGACCAAGTCTCGGATCCGTATGTCATCACTGGCAACACGCACTGATTGTATACTTTCGTCTTGAGGCTTTGCGGTATACTCGACGAGAAGATATGACGTAGTTTCCCGAACGCAGCCCAGCCGAGTTGGATTCGTCGATTGACCTCTGAGTCGAAGTTGGACTTACCTAATCGGACAATTTGTCCCAGGTATACGTACTCGTCTACAACTTCGAGCCTATTGTTCCCAACAACAACCGGTATTGGTGTGACATGGACGTTTGACATGAACTTCGTCTTGTCCATGTTCATCTTAAGACCAACCTGTTGGGAGACGTTATTGAGGTCATTGAGCATTGTACTAAGCTCCTCCAGCGATCCTGCCATAAGAACTATGTCGTCGGCAAATCGAAGGTGAGTGATGTATTCGCCATTGATGTTGATACCGTATCCTTTCCAGTTCAGCTGCTTGAAAACATCTTCCAATGCAGCGGTGAAGAGTTTCGGGATATGACATCACCCTGTCTTACACCTTTCTGCAGTTGGATTGGTTTCGTACTCTGATTCTGTACTCGGATAGACATCGTAGCCTCATTGTACAAACACCTCAGCACCTCGATATACCGAGAGTCTATCTGGCACCGCTGGAGAGACTGTAGCACCGCCCAAATTTCGACTGAATCGAAGGCTTTCTCATAGTCCACATACGCCAGACATAATGGCAAGTTGTACTCCTCGGCCTTCTGTACAATCTGGCGAAGAGTATGTATGTGGTCTATGGTACTATAGCCTTTTCGGAATCCGGCTTGTTCGGGAGGCTGGAAGTCGTCAAGTCTGTTCACTAGACGATTTGAGATGACTCTCGAAAACAGCACGTAGACGCGGCTTAGAAGCGATATCGGTCTATAATTCTTCAAAGGCAGTTATCCCTTTCTTGAAGAATAGGACAACCACGCTTCTACTCCACGCTTTCGGCGTAACACCGCCATGAATGACGGAATTAAACAGCTTCTGAAGGACAACAAGTATCGGTTTTCCACCCGCTTTCAGAAGCTCAGCTGTAATTCCGTCCTCACCCGGCGCCTTGCCGTTTTCAGCTGTTTGAGAGCCATCCTAATCTCGCTCAGACTGACGTCCGGGATGTTATCGGAGTAATGTCGGATAAGCTTGGCTCTTGGGTCGTTACTCACATCAGTGTGTGGTTTCAACGACGTTGTGTACAGCTGTCCGTAAAATCTCTCGATCTCACTCAAAATCTCGGCTCCAGCGGAAATGACTGCGCCGCTTTCGGTCTTCAGCTTGGTCAGTTGGCTCTTTCCGATAGACAGATCTCTGGCGAAGACTTTGGAGCCTTGGTTCCGCTCTATCGCTTTTTCAATACAGGCTGTATTGAATTTGCGTAAGTCTTGCCTCATACATTTGGAGATCTGTCTATTCAGTAGCCGATACGCTGACGCATCCGTTGTAGACTGCAGCTTTATCTCACGCCTGGCTTTCATGAGTTTAAGAGTGTGATCAGAGAGCTTTGGGGCTTGTTCGTGCGGCGGGTCCTGCAAAACTTAGCTCCTACCGCATGGACAGTTTCCACTAGCCTGCTATTCGTATCGTCCACTGTAACGCAATCGTCTAGGCACTGAAAGCGATTATGCAATTCGAGCTGAAAGCTCTCGGGGTTCTGGATAAGGGCACGTGGTGGGCGGAGCGTAGACTTCACCAGACGAGACCGCTCGAGCCTAATGTTAAGGTTCAGTGTGCCTCTTACCATTCGGTGATCACTGCCGGTTTTACCCTAGTGATCACAGAGACATCACTGAACAGCTGACGCTTGGTCGTCATGATGAAGTCGATCTCATTTTTGTGGTACCGTCCGGGCTCATCCATGTCCACTTCCTGTGGGGCCGCTTCTGGAAATAGGAGTTCATCATAAAGAATCCCTCCTTTGCCATGAAGTCAGCCAGCTGTTGCCCTCTTGGGTTCCGTTGCCCTACTCCAAAGTTCCCCACTATCAGCTCATCGCCTTTTTCGTACCTAGTTTTGCGTTAAAGTCTCCCATCAACACCGTGTAGTGAGTCTTAGAGCAATGCATGGCTCTTGAAATATCCTCATACATTGCCTCCACTTCATCATCAGGGTGTGTCGAGGTTGGTGCGTATACCTGTATGACCTTCAGCGAATACCTTTTGGTTATTCTGAGTATAAGGTACGCGACCCTACTCGACACACTTCCGATCTCGATCACGTTGTTGATGAGAGACCTGTGGACGATAAACCCGACACCTCCTTGGGACAGATGGTCACCCTGCCGGTAGTAGAACAAGTTACCGGATTTTAGGGTTATAGAGTCATCTCCCTGTCTCCTGACTTCAGACAACCCTATAATACTCCAGTGTAACTTGCTTACTTCTTCTTCCAGTTCTAGTATCTTCTCGTCGGTCCTCAATGTGCGTGCGTTATATGTTGCCAGGTCAGTCGTTTGGGTTGGCAGCTAGAAATCAGCCGGTGATTCTTCGCACCCCTGCCTCGCCGTTACCATGGCTGCCACCATAGCCAGGACTAGCGGGCCGCCAGGGACTGGGGGCCATTGCTTTTCTATCTCTCATCATGGGGGTTTGCCTTAGTTGCCACGCCTGGCGAGCGGGTTGGCAACCGCAGTTTTTTTTTTTTTTTTGTTCTAGTGCAGGAAGATGCTGCTGCCCATCTCTAATATAATTTTTACCATTAGTCGCCTTTACGACACCCATGGTTAGACAGGGTTGGCGCTATTCTTTACTTCCGACAGCCACACGGAATTAAGTTCACTTTATATTATATTTCAATCTTTAATCCACATTAAGGAGCTAGATAGCCATCACTCTCTTGACTCAAGCCGCGGAATTTTAATGGAACATTTATCAAGCCTTAAAATTTAGACAGCTCCGGAAGACGCTCGGACCAAAACCTAAGTGACGAAATTACGTCTTATGTGTTTACAATAAGGATGAATACTGATTAAACATACGCTATAAAACTACGGTAGTTTTTTCATTGATTGAATGTAAAACTTCTTAAAATGACCTTACACGCATTTCAAGCAGCCCTAAAATTTTTATTTGTTTTTTAAATTTATGCCTCTACTATAAAAGTAGTGTTTAAATTTATATTTGAAGCAAATTATAAATATTGGTCCACTGCCGGACATAGACATTTCTTACAAGGAGCATTTGCATGTAAGCTAAAATTCATAGCAACTAAAATCGATATTACTTAAAATTTTGTTAAAAGGAACCAATTGCATGATTTTAACTATATAATAAATTTTGTTTCCGTTAAAGTAATTGAGCAGTAAAACAATTCTGGCGCTGTAATAACAAAGTATAGTAAAGTAATATTACATTCCTTATATCACAACATGCTGACTACTTTCGCAGGATCACATGAGGAAATTGACGTCGTTAGACAGGGAAATCGTTTTATATACCCCATAAATGCGCTGAAAGCCCACACCAAGACATGCTTCGTGGGAGTCGGCTGTCAGGCCATTGGACTTAAGCCATGACAATTAGGGACTACCGCTATCAAACGAAGCAATCCATAGAGTGATGGTAGCGAGTATTGGCCGACGAAAACTGAAAATTATTTTCTATAGTATATACTGTGCTTGTCCACATTAAATTTTTATATTTAGAAGATGTTATTTCTATATTTCTTGAAATCTATCCGTATGTTGGTTTATTCTGTTATGGTTCGACATAGTGCCATTGTAGTGTTTTAGGTAATATGAGAAACAAGATTTTGTTGCAAAAAATTATGACGAAAAAGTAAACTGTTGCTAACTGCTGTATGAAACTTCCTCTTATATTTTAAATATAAGGAACGTACCATCTGTTTCTCCAATTGTCAAACTCTCCTGCATGTTGTGCTGCCACACAAAAAACGTGGCCCTTCTGACCAAATTATGACGGAATATTCATCCGAATTTGTTGAACCCAAATCTCACAGACTAGTGATGAGGAGCAGCATCACTAGGTGAGTGTACCAGTACTGAAAGGAAGAAAGAATAAAATAATTTAATGACTGCACGTGTACACCAAATGCTTATTATAGAAAAACATTACATATAAAAATCGAATGATAGAAACCTATCAAAATTGCAAAGTATATACAAGAGCACAACAAATTTCTTGTGCAAATAGATGGGACAGACAAAATAAATATAAATGCAAAAACGTAAAAGAAAAAAAAGTAGAAATAAATTAAACACATCAACTACTATAAAAATAAGAGATAAAAATAATTACATAAAAATGTAAGACTATTATTGACTACCTACTATAAATTTGTAGCTTGTCTATGCCACGATTTATCTGTGCTGCAACATTGTACTGCGCTCACCAAACCGCTTGATCAGCGTGATGAGCTTTCCTTCCAAATCTTTTAAGAATTATACGAGGTATTTCAGCTTTTACTGACAGTTTCTTGGAAAGATCATGTTCAGCTGTGGACTAAAATAGGCAGATGATGTGGTATATTTCATGAGGTTTTGAATTGGAGTTGAGCATAGTACGCCGAGCTATTGTTTGGAATGGCGGAAATTTTTCCGCAACACCATTTTGAATCGTCGTCAGTTCAAACGACATGAAAACTGTAGAGTAATAAGAGCTATGTTTATGTTCACTGGCATCAAGTGCGTCGATCGGCAGCACGACAAATTGCGTCCACTGTAACACATTATTATGTCAATCGCTTCATTATCTGGCCTCGTTATGCTCTTGAGAATCACAGTCTTAATCTATGGCAGACTATGTTTATGGAAGTCTGTTACATTGTATGCTACACTGCTGTAGTACGTGAACTTGACACCCTTTTAGCAAAACATGGTCCTGTAATGATTCTTAAATCAAATGAGCTATTCTCAACTGTTTACATATAAGTAAAAGTGAAAAAAAATAGTAGATAGTAAATTGTTTCTGTAGTATTACCACAGCTAGTGAACTGTCTTTACATATTCAATGACCACAAGACGAGGTCATCGACCTCGTTCAGCGCAACAACAACAATAAAACGCACAATGTTGCAACTACGATTACTTTATAGGTAATTAGTTTTTATTGATTTATATAGTAAATAGAAAATAAGAACGCGTTAACAAAATCTCACACAAGCACTCACTCACGGATTTCCATTAACGTAGCCAAACGGGCTTTCGCAACCCACTTTTCGCACTGCGGAATATAGAACATGGTGAGTGGTGAGCCTCGTCTCCGGGATAGCTCACGGTTATTATACACCCATGGTAAGAAATAAGGTAGCAGATTCTTCCACACGGCTGATACAACAACAACTTATTGTATGTAATGTATATGAATGGCTTTATTAATGAGGGTAGCTAGTAAGGAAAATATACCATCTTTTTTCCAAATTCCATCCTTACCTGGCGTGATGGGTTGCACTAACTAGCGAGCCAAGAAACAAGGCTCTGGCGACAGAATGACGGTGAAACCCACAAACTAGTGATGAGGAGCACCATTACTAGCGCAAGAGGACCGGTACTGCGCTTACCAACACTGACTGCGCTTGCCCAGCGTGGTGAGAATGGGCCAACCTTCCAAAATATGTATTTGCTGATGTTCTCTTAGAGAGACCTGTGTTCAGCAATAGATTGAAACTAAACTAGTGTAGTTAATAAGCACATTACTAAACGTGGTAGAGCTAAGCGGCGGCTTTTGCTATTGTTCGAATGAGCCGGCTCGACCGAGTTGGTACCACGGCCTCGCAGAATATCGTCGTGAAGTAGAGGCATCTTTTGCTTCTGCATTTCGTTCCTTCCTCCCATCTCTCAAATATCCTTAAAGGCTGGTAACGCACCTGGATCACCTCTGGTGTTGAAGATATACGTGGGCGACGGTAATCTCGTACCATCAGGTGAACCACTGGCTCGTTTAACACCAGTAATGACCTAAAACTTTCCAGATGAACAAAGGCATCATCCGCAAATGTAGAAATCATCAGCAAAAGCCGACGTGCGTTACATTAACTCCTTGCTGCGCGACGCGGTGCTACTTTCTAATAGGAAACAGAATTAAGTCCCCACAGATTTGAGTTTGACTTTTCCGGACAGATTTTCGCCGTCAGCCGAACGGCAGTGATCTAATTGTTGGCTGTCAGAGTGCACCACGTGCTTCTGAAGTTTGAGAAAAAGTTGGTAGCCTCACGCCATAAAGTAATAAACCGTTATATATAATAAAAAATAAATAAATTTATAACCATTGCGACGCAACACAGTTGCTAATAATCTCCGATCTCCGGTTCCCATCATTAATACTTACTTTACTACTATATGAAACTCAGGTGTTGCTTTAACTAAGTATTTTGAAATTATGGTCTTTCCTCAGTTGAACCGAGTAGTAGTAAAATTACAACTACTATCTAATGATTGCTTGTATTTACGCGAACACTACACATTCTTCGTAGATTAGACCAAAATTAATAATTAAAAGCTGAAGGTAGCCGAGTTGACTACAACATCTGGACGTCTAACACCTCAGTCCCCTGTGACCACGGCTGCTGTAAAGAACTCGAAACGACAGGAATATAAAACATAAATTAAACGCGATAACTTGCTTACTTCTTCTTCCAGTTCTAGTATCTTCTCGTCGGTCCTCAATGTGCGTGCGTTATATGTTGCCAGGTCCAGTCGTTTGGGTTGGCAGCTAGAAATCAACCGGTGATTCTTCGCACCCCTGCCTCGCCGTTACCATGGCTGCCACCATAGCCAGGACTAGCGAGGCCGCCGGGGACTGGGGCCATTGCTTTTCTATCTCTCATCATGGGGGTTTGCCTTGGTTGCCACGCCTGGCGAGCGGGTTGGCAACCGCAGTTTTTTTTTTTTTTTTTTTTTTTTTTTTTTTTTTTTTTTTTTTTTTTTTTTTTTTTTTTTTTTTTTTTTTTTTTTTTTTTTTTTTTTTTTTTTTTTTTTTTTTTTTTTTTTTTTTTTTTTTTTTTTTTTTTTTTTTTTTTTTTTTTTTTTTTTTTTTTTTTTTTTTTTTTTTTTTTTTTTTTTTTTTTTTTTTTTTTTTTTTTTTTTTTTTTTTTTTTTTTTTTTTTTTTTTTTTTTTTTTTTTTTTTTTTTTTTTTTTTTTTTTTTTTTTTTTTTTTTTTTTTTTTTTTTTTTTTTTTTTTTTTTTTTTTTTTTTTTTTTTTTTTTTTTTTTTTTTTTTTTTTTTTTTTTTTTTTTTTTTTTTTTTTTTTTTTTTTTTTTTTTTTTTTTTTTTTTTTTTTTTTTTTTTTTTTTTTTTTTTTTTTTTTTTTTTTTTTTTTTTTTTTTTTTTTTTTTTTTTTTTTTTTTTTTTTAAATTTATATTTGAAGCAAATTATAAATATTGGTCCACTGCCGGACATAGACATTTCTTACAAGGAGCATTTGCATGTAAGCTAAAATTCATAGCAACTAAAATCGATATTACTTAAAATTTTGTTAAAAGGAACCAATTGCATGATTTTAACTATATAATAAATTTTGTTTCCCTTAAAGTAATTGAGCAGTAAAACAATTCTGGCGCTGTAATAACAAAGTATAGTAAAGTAATATTACATTCCTTATATCACAACATGCTGACTACTTTCGCAGGATCACATGAGGAAATTGACGTCGTTAGACAGGGAAATCGTTTTATATACCTCATAAATGCGCTGAAAGCCCACACCAAGACATGCTTCGTGGGAGTCGGCTGTCAGGCCATTGGACTTAAGCCATGACAATTAGGGACTACCGCTATCAAACGAAGCAATCCATAGAGTGATGGTAGCGAGTATTGGCCGACGAAAAACTGAAAATTATTTTTCTATAGTATATACTGTGCTTGTCCACATTAAATTTTTATATTTAGAAGATGTTATTTCTATATTTCTTGAAATCTATCCGTATGTTGGTTTATTCTGTTATGGTTCGACATAGTGCCATTGTAGTGTTTTAGGTAATATGAGAAACAAGATTTTGTTTGCAAAAAAATTATGACGAAAAAGTAAACTGTTGCTAACTGCTGTATGAAACTTCCTCTTATATTTTAAATATAAGGAACGTACCATCTGTTTCTCCAATTGTCAAACTCTCCTGCATGTTGTGCTGCCACACAAAAAACGTGGCCCTTCTGACCAAATTATGACGGAATATTCATCCGAATTTGCCGAACCCAAATCTCACAGACTAGTGATGAGGAGCAGCATCACTAGAGTGAGTGTACCGGTACTGAAAGGAAGAAAGAATAAAATAATTTAATGACTGCACGTGTACACCAAAATGCTTATTATAGAAAAACATTACATATAAAAATCGAATGATAGAAACCTATCAAAATTGCAAAGTATATACAAGAGCACAACAAATTTCTTGTGCAAATAGATGGGACAGACAAAATAAATATAAATGCAAAAACGTAAAAGAAAAAAAAGTAGAAATAAATTAAACACATCAACTACTATAAAAAATAAGAGATAAAAAATAATTACATAAAAATGTAAGACTATTATTGACTACCTACTATAAATTTGTAGCTTGTCTATGCCACGATTTCTCTGTGCTGCAACATTGTACTGCGCTCACCAAACCGCTTGATCAGCGTGATGAGCTTTCCTTCCAAATCTTTTAAGAATTATACGAGGTATTTCAGCTTTTACTGACAGTTTCTTGGAAAGATCATGTTCAGCTGTGGACTAAAATAGGCAGATGATGTGGTATATTTCATGAGGTTTTGAATTGGAGTTGAGCATAGTACGCCGAGCTATAGTTTGGAATGGCGGAAATTTTTCCGCAACACCATTTTGAATCGTCGTCAGTTCAAACGACATGAAAACTGTAGAGTAATAAGAGCTATGTTTATGTTCACTGGCATCAAGTGCGTCGATCGGCAGCACGACAAATTGCGTCCACTGTAACACATTATTATGTCAATCGCTTCATTATCTGGCCTCGTTATGCTCTTGAGAATCACAGTCTTAATCTATGGCAGACTATGTTTATGGAAGTCTGTTACATTGTATGCTACACTGCTGTAGTACGTGAACTTGACACCCTTTTAGCAAAACATGGTCCTGTAATGATTCTTAAATCAAATGAGCTATTCTCAACTGTTTACATATAAGTAAAAGTGAAAAAATAGTAGATAGTAAATTGTTTCTGTAGTATTACCACAGCTAGTGAACTGTCTTTACATATTCAATGACCACAAGACGAGGTCATCGACCTCGTTCAGCGCAACAACAACAATAAAACGCACAATGTTGCAACTACGATTACTTTATAGGTAATTAGTTTTTATTGATTTATATAGTAAATAGAAAATAAGAACGCGTTAACAAAATCTCACACAAGCACTCACTCACGGATTTCCATTAACGTAGCCAAACGGGCTTTCGCAACCCACTTTTCGCACTGCGGAATATAGAACATGGTGAGTGGTGAGCCTCGTCTCCGGGATAGCTCACGGTTATTATACACCCATGGTAAGAAATAAGGTAGCAGATTCTTCCACACGGCTGATACAACAACTTAACTTATTGTATGTAATGTATATGAATGGCTTTATTAATGAGGGTAGCTAGTAAAGGAAAATATACCATCTTTTTTTCCAAATTCCATCCTTACCTGGCGTTATGGGTTGCACTAACTAGCGAGCCAAGAAACAAGGCTCTGGCGACAGAATGACGGTGAAACCCACAAACTAGTGATGAGGAGCACCATTACTAGCGCAAGAGGACCGGTACTGCGCTTACCAACACTGACTGCGCTTGCCCAGCGTGGTGAGAATGGGCAAACCTTCCAAAATATGTATTTGCTGATGTTCTCTTAGAGAGACCTGTGTTCAGCAATAGATTGAAACTAAACTAGTGTAGTTAATAAGCACATTACTAAACGTGGTAGAGCTAAGCGGCGGCTTTTGCTATTGTTCGAATGAGCCGGCTCGACCGAGTTGGTACCACGGCCTCGCAGAATATCGTCGTGAAGTAGAGGCATCTTTTGCTTCTGCATTTCGTTCCTTCCTCCCATCTCTCAAATATCCTTAAAGGCTGGTAACGCACCTGGATCACCTCTGGTGTTGAAGATATACGTGGGCGACGGTAATCTCGTACCATCAGGTGAACCACTGGCTCGTTTAACACCAGTAATGACCTAAAACTTTCCAGATGAACAAAGGCATCATCCGCAAATGTAGAAATCATCAGCAAAAGCCGACGTGCGTTACATTAACTCCTTGCTGCGCGACGCGGTGCTACTTTCTAATAGGAAACAGAATTAAGTCCCCACAGATTTGAGTTTGACTTTTCCGGACAGATTTTTCGCCGTCAGCCGAACGGCAGTGATCTAATTGTTGGCTGTCAGAGTGCACCACGTGCTTCTGAAGTTTGAGAAAAAGTTGGTAGCCTCACGCCATAAAGTAATAAACCGTTATATATAATAAAAAATAAATAAATTTATAACCATTGCGACGCAACACAGTTGCTAATAATCTCCGATCTCCGGTTCCCATCATTAATACTTACTTTACTACTATATGAAACTCAGGTGTTGCTTTAACTAAGTATTTTGGGAAATTATAGTCTTTCCTCAGTTGAACCGAGTAGTAGTAAAGAATTACAACTACTATCTAATGATTGCTTGTATTTACGCGAACACTACACATTCTTCGTAGATTAGACCAAAATTAATAATTAAAAGCTGAAGGTAGCCCGAGTTGACTACAACATCTGGACGTCTAACACCTCAGTCCCCCTGTGACCACGGCTGCTGTAAAGAACTCGAAACGACAGGAATATAAAAACATAAATTAAACGCGATAAAATCCGTTAATAATAGTTTCATTTCAAACTACTATCTAGTTGCAGTGTGGCTCTGGTGCGATGTGATAAATTTATTTAACTATTCCTTCCATACTAACTGTTTAGCTAGTCTTCATTCATAAAATATTATAAAAATGTGTTTTGCCGTTCGCGACATTTTTACATATTTAACTTTATAACAGTAAACGACGTACATCTTCTGCTTTAGCATCCTCTCCCCATGAGTGAGTTTATCGTAATCGAGGCGATTCCGTAGAGAATCAAAAAAATCTTCTAAAATGTATAGTAATGGATTCTGACGACTAGAACATAACGTGTAATATAAAACTGTTTGTTCTGAAATCAACTTGTCGATATTTAAAAAGCTTGTTACAATTCAATCGAAAAGTTTTATCTATCAACAATACCTCTTCCGGTCATAAAAAGTTACTGTGTTAACCTTAACAGGGTTAATTGATTTTGAATATCCATAATTTCCACAGAATCAACATTTAAATGTCATTTTCAATGAAGCACAAAGCTATTACCAGCCGGAGATCATTAACCGATGCTTCTAAGCGTGACTTTAAACTATTATGGTTATCAGAAGGCATAACTTTCAGGTATTAATTATTGACACAGAAGCTAAGCAATTTACGCACAATTTCACTGTAAATAAATACTTGGTTTCAATGCTACGAGTAATTAAATAATAATAATAATTTAAATCTTTGAAATTATTACATATTGGATTTATGGTACATTGTAATCAGTCTTGACTTGTTAAAATAATTAAAATTCTATTGTTATTACAGCAGAATGGTTAATATAACATACGCTTAAAACAATAAAATAAGGATATAATTAAAAAATGGAATGAACAAAGAAGAAAGGTCTTGCTCTAACATTGTAAGTAATTTGCTTTTTTAATTTCGCCTAAATATTAGACTCGAGACTACAATGCAACAAACGTGAGTCAGATCGGACATAATGACAGTGTTCAGATCGTACTACCGGTCTGATACAGGGTCGTTTACCCAACCATGAACGATCTGACGCAACGCCGTGCCATAATAGTTATGCACAATGACACTTCATTTTGTACACCAAGCGGATACTAACACTCCAAAAGGAATAATTTTTTGTTTGTTAGATTGAAAACAATTAAAGAAGTATTTTTGAATAATTTATTCTTGTACCGTTATGTTATATATATAAGGGGTATAGCACTAAAAGTCGTATTCGTAAAGAACCGTATAGATAATGAAAGAAGAAACTCTCAAATCAAGTTATTTTTAATAAGGATCCCAAGTAATTATTTCACTTTTTTTTTCGTCGTGAAGCCAAGCTGCAGCTTTTGCCGCTGCTCAAATGGGCTGGCTAGACTGAGATAGTAATACGGCTTCGTAGTATACCAGCGTGAAGTAGAAGTTAATATAGTTCTAGGCCCACTTGTTAAGAAATCCTCGAAAATTCGAAGTTATCTCGTTTCTCATTGTAGATCAATATGTCGAGGTTATCCTGTAATTAGATATTGACCATAATACCAACATTTTTTTAAAAAAAGAATAGTAGTAATACTATTTATTAAGTAGCATTACTAATATTCCTGTTAGCCCTCCATCTAAGCTTACAGCTTGTATTTGTAGTGGTTCACGACAAAAGTCGAGTGACGGGCTCATGTCATGCGGATGTCATGTTCCGTAGTCCGCACCCTAACCCATTTGGCTATTGGCGCTTGCAACATAATTATGTTATTATAACTTTAAAATAATATACATAAATTAAACAAACAAAAATAAAGAAAAAACATGGAAATGTAAAGGTAAGTCATTATTAACATAAGTATCTGCCACGCCATTTCTCTTTGTGGGTGTTTTAAAAGGTCATTAAGGGAAAAAAAGAGAGCTTTTCATAACATTCTACCCCACGGAGGGGCGAAAAGTGGGTTGCGGTTACGCTAAGTCGTGAAAGAGGAAGTGAGTGTGCTAAGCAACTTCGCTAACCCTCCCCCCACAGTACGCCAAACCTCCCCCACAGTACACCAAACCTCATCCGCAGTGAGCTCAATCTCCGAAAAGGAACATCTTTGTGTTATAAATAATAGCCCTAAGTTTAATAGCCCCATAGTAGCCCGCTAATAGTCTTGCTAAACATTAGTCTCTCAAGCTATTCAGAAAGTATAGTCCCAGCTCAAGGGTTGGGTGCTCGCTTTAAATTACACAGTATGCAGGTGATCTGGGTAAAGTGAAATAATAATAATAAAATATATATAATATTTTAAAGGAAATCTAAAGTCAACTAACCCTTACCCGACGTCGGTTGACGAAAAATTCGTCGATTCGACGATTATACCGATCACAGTTACCATTACCATCAGAGTTACGCAATCTGGACGGTGATCACCACATCTAATAGCACGCCTATAACAATGACATGACACTGAACCAAAAAAGCTGTTATTATTACAACTCGATACGAGTACTTAGTCTATCATTCTATGAATAATCATAATAGAAAAGCGGCAACACTGAAATGGAGATCGAATGAAAGCAGATTGGAACACAGCGGTGTCAGCCACGTTGCGGTTGCAGTAATTTTATACGCCATTATTATATATACCTTGAATTTCCAATTAATTGTATCACAATATTGAATATTTGCAATCTTCGAGTAATATGAATAATACATTTCGTTTGTATTTGCGTTAGTACACGATGATCAAACTGACAAGCCGTGTTGTGGTTTTCCTTTATGTACAATAAAAAAATATGTAGGTTACAATTTCTCAGTACGCATGGAGTTTGTTATCATAAATAAGCTCTATACGCCATGAGTCAATATTTTAAAGCTCATTTGTTCTCTACAGAACAACGAACCCACAATGTGCAAAACCGGATATTAGTCACGACGATAAGGCTATCAAAAACAAATTTACCGAATTACATTTTTGTTAGAAGCACATAGTTTACAACAAACTCTCCATTATAGCAATAGATAGGGCTTACTTAGATAAATGTTATGACCACAGAGATAGTGGAAGTTTTAAACTAAATTTTTTACTATGTAGATTCTGCTCTTTATCGTTTTAGAGGCGGTGTCAATGATTTATACTAACTCAGTCCGTAACTTTTGTAAGTAACGACGAAGAAAAGAATCTGTAGTTTAATACGAAACTTTAATGATCGCTTAAATCAACTTTACTTCTTCTCCTTCTTTTCTATATAGCTTATCGATTATAGTATTGTTGCGACTTACGCAACTGTCAACATATATGTGTCAATTATGAATACGCCGTTTTACTTGTTATATTGTTTGTGATACAAGAACGTTCAACAACTTGGCAGTTTATGGATTTACGTTTACCTACTCGTATTTCTAATGCTTATAATAATATTTCTAAAATTTTCTAATTACGTTCATCGCTGGAGGCATTTAGGTACGTACTTATATAAGAAAGCATTATCAAAGGCTTGTGTATCTACATATCCACGATTATTTATCTATAGCAAATCTGGATAGATTCTTCCGTGAGCGCTGTGAAATAAATCAGCATCACAGGTGCGTGTAGCTGACACTCGCGCCATTGATGCTAATTTTTTTTTTTCTTTGGTACGAAGAACTATCAAGGCCTCTCTTAAGCTCTATGTCGTTTTTTATTGATGTAAACGCAGTGCACTAAATCAATTGTCATACGTAATGATACACGTCGCTTTCCAGTTACCAGTCTTACTCATTTTTAACAATATGCAACCTAGATCAGACTCTCACAGAATTCATTGTAAAGGAAAATAACGCAACAGCCTAACAGTATTTTGACGCATAAAAATTGCGTTGTTCAAACAGGAAAAATAATTGTGGTTGCTTGCGTGATTTTCTTTCAACTGAGGTCATCGTTTATCGTTTACTTGTGCCCTTAACATTTTCAAGCGAAGCTATATTGATAGTTACACAATAATAATTTGACGTTATAAGTAGTTGAGATCATTACAAATCCTCCGCTTATGACATCCATCCGGCCGAGATCGACCATAGTGACAACATTTATACTGTAAATTGTCAAATGCCGTAAATGACGCAGGTGAAGCAATAAATTCAGAGAACGAATTAGATGTCATAGATATGAGACACAATACAATACAACCGGACCCGAATAATATCGACAAGAATTCGAACCCAGAACCTCAGCAAATATGTATATTGATAATTAAGGCACGCGGTTTTGAAATATAAATATATGCATGTGCATATATCACACATGTAAATATGAGCTTGCATGACCGTATACCCAATATTGGGATTGTCAGAGGCCCAGATATGTTTGTCCTTTAATTTTACTTACATATTTGGGAGTTTTAGTAATATAAAAAATTATTAAAAGACTTAATATTTATAATTTTTATAAAAAGAAGTAGACACTTCATTTTATAAGTAATAATTTTATTTTCCTTATACATAACGCAAGTTATCATCGCATTTGTTGTTATTGTTTATATGATAGCTGAAATGTTCTTGAACACTATCTCACCTGATAAAAGGCATTCATGTTATAATCAGTAACAACGGTTCATTTGGTAAACCATTAACAATTAAAATTAACATAATATTCAACACTGCTCGTATTATAACAATAATAAAATGTGGAAACACAAAAGTATTCTTGCAACAGTCGAAAAGATAATCTTTTCATTATTACCATAAATATGCTTGACTATATTTATAACCATAAACCTTTTAATAAATAACTTCCTTATTATAAACCCAATACGCTATACTTGCTAACGCACCCGAGAATTCCGTAGAGTAACACGATCGTCACATTTCCTGCGAACTGTGAATCGCGGCCGACGTATTCTATGTAGTAATGCAATGCTTTCTACAAACCAAAACGAGTGTCGCGTTCTATAGACGGTTCACTTGAGAGTTATTGGAACTAACTGCATTATTTTATAATCAAATCAATACATCGGTTCGAATTGTAACTTAAGTTCAAGTACATTCTGAGTTAACTCAGATACCGCTTTAGAAAGTAGCATACTATAAAGGGCCTGCTGCAGGGCTACGGCCTCCTCTCAATATTTTTGAAGGAATTTAGGAACCGGGAAGTTTGCTCCGTTAACGGACTTCACATATAACCGAATTACTTTTAGACATGCCGGCTTCCTCACGATCTCTTTTTTTTACCATTTTAAGCACGTGGTAAATTTGATTTAAGCTAAGTTTATTGGTACCGGCGTTGAACCCTGTACCGAGAGTTCACTTGTGTACTATAAAATTAAAACGCTGCCAATTACCCCTGAGTAACAAACGCGGAGCCCGTGCAAAACAACGCGGCCGTGACCATTTTATCTCCGACTCCGATGCAATTGGTTAAAGCTATCTCCTTTGAAACTATCTATCCGATTGAAACTTAGCACAGATCATGTACATAGTGTGAACAGTGCATAAATACATTTTCTTTTCTAGCTATTTTCATTGATATATAAATTTTGTACGTAAATGATGTAATACATTTTACACACCGCCTCTATTTCGCGCAACGCAGCTATTCTAATTCAGCTCGTTACCTGATATGTATTGCTTTATTTTCTGTGTTTCTTCAAAAAACACCACACAACCTTGGTCTCAGTTATCACAACGATTTTGTAGACATGAATGGCCAGATTTGTTACTGCGAAGCTGTGATATATTCCTGGCCAATTTCGATCACGGCCACCACTTGCGAACATTATTGGAAGTTGTTAACTGCGCAAGAGATTAGAACCATTGACTTTCCTTATTCAAAAATTCAAATCAAATTTATCATTTACTTCAGAAAGCCGCTAAGTAGCATTCCTGGATCAAGCCGGTTGATGAGGCTTACCCGAAATACGTTCTATCTCCCGAAGTGGTGAAAATTGGGTTGCGGAAGCCAATGTGGCTACGCAGAGTCGTGCCAAGTAGAGACCTATAGTCTCTGCCTACTCCTATGGATAACAGACCGAGTGCTTATATTAAATATATATTTCGCCTCCTGTCGGAAACCACGAGTTTTTCTAGTATTCTTTTATTGGCAATACTACACTTTCTAATTGATATAGGTCGAAAGATGTAGCTTTCGCTGAACATGCAGCTTTTTAATATGTACAAAATGATTGCATAACCGAATTAAGGATGACCTTACGATCCACAAGGAAATAGTAAAGTAACTGAGCCTTTCTTATTAATATGCATTGTAGTATGAGTATAAAGTATTATTCAAACGACCGAGAGAAATTTATTTTAATTACTAACGATATTTGTTTTTCTTTAGTTCTATTGAATATTCAGTTTCCAATAATTATAATATTTTACTTACAAAACATACAAGCTCGTTGACTATTTTTTGATACGATCAATGATAAACGAACTAAAGCGAACACTTTTTACATAGTTGACTAATGACTAAAACACATTTAGTGTTCTCCGTCCTCATCCTGTATCCTCAGCAAACTGTCGCCTGTCCTCTTAAACATAACAATAGCTAAATTGGAGCAACAAGCGTGTTCAACAACATAACGTCAACATATTGTTTATTCAAGAGCACTTAACAGATATTGTGATTACTCATCATCACCCACAGGTGCTAGCTTCTAATGATTTTCAGACATTAGTAGACGAAAGCGTGCGCGATTACTGAATGCGGCTCATTAGCAAAGGATTTTGTTAACACGGTTTGAAATTAGTAGCCAAAGATGATAGGAGCCTTTATTAATTTTTACGCGAAAGTTTTATATAGATCCGATACGATGATTCTGTAATGATCAGCAGCCAACATGATGTCCACGAAAACTTTATTTGCAGCTTTCCTTCACCATCGCAATTTCAAAGAACCTGTAAATGTTTCTGGTTCTGGATTCTCGGATTCCTTCGAGTTCAGGACACTCGCATACTTGGAAATAAAAATGAGTGTTGAGCTTTCAACACAACTAAGCAACCAAATTACACGCCAATTATAAAAATAATTCAAACGAAAAATCGTTTGAATTTCCGTTTTCCATTTCTGTCATTTGAATATTATTAGTTTTACCTATATCATCCATCACAATCAAAAAATTTAAATAGTGAACATAATTTATGCGCCTATATTTTAGATATACAATTCAGAATATTAATAAAACTAAACACCACAAAATAATAAATTCTTTTAAAAGAAACTGAATAAAACTCCCTGTTATATTGATTTTTATTAAAATTATGATTGATATCTGCATGGCAGTACAAAGAGCGTAATCTACGGCACACGGGTGGTCCATCCATTGTGAAACAAGAGAGGAGGTTTACTTTCCTATATAGACACACTTAACTATTTGTACTAATCAGATTAACAATAAAGAACATGTCAGGTGTGTTTTTCAATTTATTATAAGTGATTTATTTAAATTTAAATGAATCATTGATCATAACAACGAAAAAAAACAACGTATTATAACGTAAAACAAAACAGCTGAATATAAATAAATAATAAATCTTTACTCCTTAAAACACCTTCTCATTCTTCAAGGCGTTATGGTGAATCCTTCACTGTGAAGGCGGTCAAGCTATGGAACTCACTACCACATGACATCCGTGATAGTTCTTCTCGTGAAATATTCCGGAAAAGAGTAACGGAGCACTATCTTTCTTATTAAAATTGTAAATAAATATCTTATCGGCATTTATGGATTATTATTGTATTGATGATTATTATTAAATATTTAATGTAATATTGGTAAATATATGTGTTTATATGTTTGTATGTGTGTATATTTATATATATTTTTAGACGTCGTATTTAAACTTTTTGTAATATTATATATGTAGGCCTTTGCCCCGCTGTGGGCACTTACAGGCAGCTACTTTGCTTTACTTCTTTTTTTCATTGCCAATTTTATTAGTTAAGGTATTATGTATTAATTAAGTACACAACTACCTACTTGTATAATAATAATAATTTATCATAATGTGTACAATATAGAATAAAGAAAGAAGAAGGGACAAACATGAGAACTGTTTACCTGATGGTAAATGACTACCGCTACACACGAACATCCACAAAACCATAGGAGTGCGAAGTTGCAGGTGCGTTGCCGGCCTGTGAGAAAAGAGTAGGCTCAATCACTCCATAAGCCGTACCCAAAAAGTCGTAGTGTCTAAAATACCGTAGGAAACGCACTGCAGCGGATTGCCAACTAACCTCGTTCGATTAAGGTTGTTTCCAGGTGCCCATGGGCTTCAATGGCCACTTAACTCGTGGACTGTCAGTACGTTTGTCACCGCAATCCAATGTAACAAAGTTGCGATGTTGCGATCGGCAACCTGCCAAGCGCGGCGAATATAGCTAATCCTCACAATTTAAGTGGCCTATATTGAGTTGTGGACTGTTAAGGCTGTTAAAGTAAGAAGATAATTAAATAAATTATCTCCTGATACTTATTCTAAGAAGTAATATTTTTACATCGAATAAAAATTAAGATAAAATTTTCTCACTAGAATTATTCCTTTGATAACATTCGTTTACATGAATAGAAAGAAGTCTCCATATAAAAGTAAAGTAAAGTAACTGCCTGTAAGTGTCCACTGCTGGGCCTCTTTCTGAAATATCTGAGAGGGTTTTAGAGCCGGGAAGGGCTCGCCACGCTGCTCCAGTGTGGGTCGACGGGCTTCACATATCCTCGTAATAATATTTTTTATTATTTCTCACGATATTTTCCTTCATAGACGAGCACGAGGTAAAATACTACTTAAAATTTGCTATTAAAAATTTTAGTTTTGCCGGCACCGGGGATCGAACCCAGCCTCCTAAACTATCACAAAAACGTCTAACACCTGCCGTGACCACATAACCGTGACCAACCGAAACATTGTAAATGATCAGAATGATTATTAAACGCGTTAAAATCCGTAAATAATAGTTTCTTATCAATTTATGTTCTTGTTCTTTTAGCGCAGTCGCTCCCTTACTTTAAATTGTTTCTAACTATTCAGCTAATATGTGCTAACCAATATAGCAGATTGATTTCTTAAGCAAGTAAAAGAGCAAATAATTTTCTCCATTACTCAGTAAAATCACGAGAATGTACAAGTACATGACTCGTAACTCGCAAAGCATGTAAATGTCAAAAAAAATGTTTACCTTATCTGGAAAATCGAAACAAACAGTCAAACACACGCTGATTTTTGCTCTTTTAATAAAAGTAACAGTGATGCCCTCTTGGCTAAATGATAAGCGTATCTGCTTGTGGAGTCCTAATAAATTTTTGATAAACAAAAACGATTGGTTTACGAGTCTGGTAACATTGTGCACATAATGACACTGCATCTGGCCCTCTCTTCTACCTTATCGCAGAAATGTTACATTGAATACGGTAATGTACATAAGAATGTGTATTATTTGCGCGTACTTCTCTCTTTATTTTTCAGCCTGTATAATTAAATCATCTCCTGGACATTGACCTTTCCACAAGTGAACGCTAAATTGAGCTGGCATGTCAAGCGGCACTATCTTCCCCAGCTTACAATCGCCGATAACATTCGAAAACTGTCGCGATGGTTCGAAATCAGCCAGGACATCATCCAAGTACGAGCAGTCTAGAAATTTCTTAGTACTGGATAAATTCTCCTCTGCTCCAGTGATGTCAGGCATCGGGAATCAAACCCGGATCACTAGCGTACAATGAAATAAAAGTGCGCACACAACGCGCTCTTCATTCTACTTATTAATCTATCGATGTCGTAGATGATATTCACGTAAACAGTATAAATTATAAAAAAAAGGTATGCCAATATAAATGAAACTGAGATTAGAAGTATTTTTATATGCTTTAATCAATATCGTAAAAGTGACACATTGCCATGATCCTAAAACTTTACAGGTTTCTCTCGTGTCATCGAAATCAACGATGAGTATCTCCTGAACTGATGAGTAACTCCGACATTAGCAATGACTACGTAACAACATAATTAGTACACATGTAGCAAATGAGAAACGCCTAGTTGCGAATTTCGCACATGCGAAATGAAGCCGGACAAACAATTGCTAGAAAGCATAGAAAGTATGGTGCGAGGTTATGACAAAATTTGATATCTCTAAATCTATTAGAATCATATTTATATTAAAACAACAGTTTGACTTCTCCTCTTCTACAACAGCCTATAAAAATATACATCTACTTTTTTTTTTCTTCTTAGTTTAACGTGGGGAAAGGTGCTCGCACCTACCCGTCACCGTCTCCGGTGACTGGTTATGTCGGGATCAGCATTGAAGATGCCGGACCGACTAAAACCCCTCGGTAGATCTGCTGTTGGCCCAGTGGCCTTTACAGGTACATCGGTAAGACTCGCGAGCAGGAGGCCCGCAAGTTAAAATACATCTACTGACATAGGCCTGCAATATATATACACTTGGCGGAGGGATCAGCGATAGAAGTATTAGCCCTTAACGTGTCATAAGAACTGAATTTCTTTTGTTCCAACACGTCCATGCCATAACGAGCTAGACACATTGCACTTTAGATTCTGCTCTCCGTCACTGATCTGCGTAATTTCTAAATGGAATGTTTTTAATTTCCTTATGCGTAATAAGGAAATTAAAAACATTCACACAACATCTATAAAAAGCCATGATTTTCTTACACGGCTCACAGTTCAACGGAATATATTTAAAATTTGAAGAGTAAAACGGTTAGCAATTGCTGCAAAACTCTTTAACTTTCTTTCAAAAGCACCTGCAAAATGATTTGAGTGTTATAGTCGCGAACTAAAAGCCAGTAAGTATTTAACGGTATTTTTATCAAGCATTTAGATAACAGTTTAAATATATTCATATACGTACGGGCATTATAAAGAAATTCATTGAATGAAAATTATAGACACTTTTAAAATCGGGCATCAATGAACGACCTGTATGCACAAGAGAATCGAAGAATTTAACTGGCAAATTGATTAGCACTGCCGTTAATGTAGGAAGTTAGCTTGGAACGGTGCCTACACACGTGGCATTCTGCAGGGTCACGGAGTTCATACGATATTTACCAAACACTGGAGCGGTAGGTCTTGCGCGTGTTTTGTGAGTTAACTCTGGCGAAGTTATATAGCTTCAAGTTGAAGCCGTATAATTATATTATGTTATTATAACCATCATATTAATATCAAAACATGTACTTATTTTATATTCTTAAAGAAATATAACGACGACAAATTGCCCAACTATTTATGGGAAACACGCGTAATTTATTATACGATTGCAGAGTGATTAGGGGATCTACTTCCGAATCAGGAGGGCTTTTTGTGGAAGGCTCGAATCAAACTGTTTTAAAGTTACGTATGACTTGACCTGGACACCAAGACGGCGACAACCTCACCAATTGTCACTTTGTACAACAAATACGAACGAAAGGTAGAATGAAAAGAAATGATTGTATTTTTCTTAGGATGAATTTTTAATTTCATATAAATTTATAATTTATCCAGTTCGCTGTCCGACACCGGTTATAGTTTACACGGAAGCTTTATGTTACATGTTATAAGATAGCACAACGGACTTATTTCATTAATTTAGCAAAATGCCTTCCTATATCGTTCTTAAAAAAATGATATCAACCATGTTTTAATTTAAAAATTAAGTTATATTAACTGCAAATTCTAATACATTGTTCAATAACAACAACCCGATTTTATAAAAGAAATCAGCACCAGAAAATCGCGCAGACAGCCTTGAGGTGGTTAAAATAAGGCAACGGCATAAATTACTATTCAATTCAAAATGAATAATCTGCATTAGTTTGGCAATGAATAGTTTACGTTTACGTCATTGCGGATATTAGCATAATTTGATTAAATCAAACGACCCATCGTTGAACTGAACTGTTCGAAAACTGAAGTGAAGACGTTTTAAAATGAAAACACAAATTAACTTTAGTAAGTAAGTAAGTAAGTATGAGGCTCACCTCAATTCGATATCAGATCTTTAATGCTGTATAACTCTTGATTAATATATATACTCCACTACAATTACTTGTATCTACTTGGGTCATAATGAATGATAGAGTAAATATACGTATATAGGCTAAGTAGTATGGCTCTGAGCCGTGTGTCTGATTAACAAGCGGACAAATGATGACTGACATTTGAAATCGCACCTATAACGAAAAAGTCGCTCTGGAGCATCTGGTGCGGGGTGCCTCTATTCGACAAGACACAGCTAAGGGGTTCGGGCGCGTCGCGTGCGCGCTTCCGCTCCGGAGTGCTGTGGTCCCCGAGACATCTGTGGCTTTATTTCGTGGGGCCTCAAAAGGAAGGCTTGATAGCCGACAAATAGTTTTGATATTGAAGATTTCTTTGCCTTCTGGAGATAAATCCAGAATGGCAAGCACTAAGTCGCCTTACGACTTCTTCTGTGGGTGTTACACAGAAGTCTTCACGTTTTTGTATCACTACTAGTGATCTTAATCGTTTTTTAGGGACGTGTGCGAATACTACGCTTGTATACGATATAATAGGGCGTATGCAAGTTTTGTGTAAGTAACCTTATATGTGATAACGACATTTTATTACGGCTTTTTGTAACGGTACAAGGTGGCCGGATATGTATACCGTTTTATCCCATACCTTTTTTAAAGTGTTTTTTACAATTGAGTCTACTGGCCAGTGTGACATCTAGGTATTTGACTACTGACGCGCATGCAAACGGGTCTGTCAAAAAGTGTAAATTTGGCGAATTTGTTAGGTAAGTTTATATATAGTTTATAAAGTTATTTCTTGTGAACTAAACTGACTTTCTTTAAGCGAAAGTAGAAGTGTCATCGGTAAAAAGCGCCAACCTTTTTGGAAAATTGTTCGTGAAGAGCGTCTAGAGGTTTGGTGAGAGGACCGAGCACAAATAGGCTTGTATGATGTGCACAAGTCTATCTGGCATCCCAAGGGTGTACATCTGTACAAGCCAATGTAGCATACTCTGTCGAAAGCCTTCGCGACATCGAAATAGAGTTCTCCCACCCAGTCACTTCAGATATATCAGTATATGTTAGTCTATATATATATATATGTTTGTGCATATATCAATATATATATTATTACATTATATTTTCACTTCTGTGTAACTTGCGTACACCCTTGACCCTTGCTCACTGGTCATTATTTCCTCTGCAAAATGGTTGCCAAGTAGAGATCGCTTCTAAGCGATAAGGCCGCCAATTGTACCTTTGTGTTTCTTTTTATTTATTTATTTTTTCCTATTTTTGCTATTGGTGTACAATAAAGTGTATTTTCATTTCATTTTTCATTTACTTCCGTTCCCACTTAGTGGAATTGATATCATCGGTCATTGTAATTATAATAATATTTTGTATGCGGTATGTATGTGTATTTATGTATATTTATATATATATTTATTTATATGTATTCATATTTGTTTATATGTATTTATTCCGTCTTTATGTATATAATTGTACAATATAATTGTAATATATAATTGTGTATTTTATATATTTCTTTGTTTTTTTTTTAACAAATTTAATGTTTGGCACCCTTACTATATCTCTCCACGCCCCGGGCATGACTGGCAGAGAATGCCAAGAGGGATTAAGTCCGCCCTTTGTAATACCTTTGTTTAAAGGTATTTAAATAAAGTTTAAATAAAATCCTTGTGGTGCACATGTATGTGGTCTTATTCGTTCGTAGATTTTCCCTAATGACCTTGATAGGTCGGTTTTTTCGGCTTTCCAGTTTTGGGAATGGTTCCAGACGTCTGGGAAACAGAATCTGGTAAGGAGGGCGTCGAAATTGATAATGAATCTGTCAGTAATCTCGTCGGCTCCTAGAGCCTTACGGGTTCTGAGGTTACGGATTATTCCTTTAACCTCTTCCAACGAGTGGCAGTGGGTCATACGTCAGCGGCACTGCGGTTCTGCACGTTATTTCGTTTTCATATTTATGAAGGTGGAGATTTTGTTCATTTCAGCTGACATGGCTGGAGCATGGAAGCGATAGTTTCTAAATTCAGAGATCTCGCCAACTGTCAATAGACAGTAAGCCAGAGGTTATCGCGACTATTTGGTACACCATATTTTTATAGGTAGGCAATACTGTATATTTAGGATATGTACAAAAGTCTTACAGTTAACCAAAAATTATGAAATTAAAAAGTTGTGAAGTTAAAATTCATTTGTAAAAAGTCATTAAAATCTCTGAATATTAATTTACATAAATTATAATTCGAATAATTAAAAATTTAAAAAAAATATATTTAAAGAATTATTAGTAATATTCGACAGAACGAAAAAATTCTTGAATTGTTTGTTTTAAATACCCGGAAGTATAGAAAACCTATTAATCTATAATATTGCATGCATGAAGATAATACGATACCTACATAACGGATGGTATAGTAAACCTTATATGGTGCTGACCGCCGACAAGAGCTTCAGTTGAGCCGCCACCAACACATTTCCTATTAAGCACTCCACGCAACTGGTAATGGTTGACATGACAGACAATCTCGCATTTCACACAACCGGTAAGGGCGCATGTGATTCAAATGTTTAGACATCAGATAGCTATATGTCAAACGTAGTAGTATTATAACTCATCTATATTCACTCAGCAATATACATGAGTTATATTATACAAGAATATACAAGTACCGCATATTAATTAACCGGAAAGATATATTTCAAGATAGCCATTTCTTTATTTCGAACTACCTTGAATTATTCCGTTTACTTACACTACTACTGAACTTGCTGTATGCCGATTTAAACTATCGTTATAAGTTAAAAAAGTAAAAATCTTATATGGGATAGATAGAAATACATAAAGCCACGATAGTGTGGTAGACCCAAGCTGTAAACAGATACCGACTACAATACGTAAATGGACTCGACGGGAAAGGACTGCCCTCTTGCAGAATACCAGTTACGCTCCTGGTATATTTATGTTGAGTTTCAAGAAGACGGAAACCTGTTTATTTTATAGCAGTCTCCTTTTTAGATAGACTTTTGGTTCCTTCACGTCCGCATGGTCGATGAAAAAACATTTATATACCCGTAGTTAATATCCGCTTTAACTATTAATCCTTAATCAATGAATATAAAACTTTTTTACCATGTTTGCGAGGGTAGGTTGGCAACCCCTGCATATAAGTTTGTATAAGCTTTTTTAAGAACAAACATTACCTATATAATATACCTTGTAGGTAGTTGTTGAATGAATTGAATGGACATCTCTTTCATTAGCATAGACCAGCGGTGGTCAACCTTTTCCAAAGCAAGTGCGTAATGAAACATTTTTACAGCGTGGTGGGCGCATGTTTTTTCTTTATGTGGGTAGGTGGGAGAGCAAAAACAAACACGTTACAATAAAATATGAATGAAATGAATATAGTACATGGTAAATAGAAATAATAATAATGTGGAAGGGTTTCCCAGCTAACGTAGCAGATGAGGAGTTTGTTAAAGGAGGCGATTCTGAAAATGCGCGAAACGCCGCTCGAGTGTCGACTGCGACTCCCCCGCATACCCTTAAGCAAGCGGAATCGGGCTGTCTGTATTTTGGAAATCTTGCAGCGGGCGCATTACAGATCAACCGTGTGCGCACTTGCACCCGCGGGCGCAGGCAGGGTTGGCCACCTCTGGCATAGACAAAATACTCGTATATAGTCTTTATAATACTCATAGAGTAATTAGTACAAAGAAAATATTACTCGTCAATGGTGTCTTTAGTCTTATGGATAAAATGGTATAGTAGAAATTATAATACAAAAAGGAATAAAATAACTTTTACCAGGAATAAAAATTATTCATCTGTGATAAAATAATCCATACAGGACTATTTTAGTCACAGATTTACATATACAGATTCCACTGGGAGAAACATCGATCCGATGCGGTACAATTATTTTAATAACGATAAATTCGATACAGATATTTGTCCCGTCCGGAAATCTTTTCAGCAATTTAGTCGATTATTCCAATATGATAATTTTTTATTGCAATTTTTCCAAAATCTGTTCAAAGGGTGCATAAACGTTACACGAACAGACATACAGGTATTAAATCCCAGCAATATAAAAACTTAATTAATAATATACTGTACAATTTATACTGTTTGTATCTATACAGAGTAATGATATCTATAGAAGCTATCGCTTTATTTAAGGTATAAGTATGAAGCCAATATCGAGAAATATTAATCATATGTTGAATAAGCCTTATCTAAAAGATTGATCATTTATTTTGCTTTCATACAGTATGGGGTTACTGAGGCGCAATAAATTACTCTCGTCTATCAAAGAGTATATGACCACTATTCTCAAATCTATTACAAAATCAGCGTAACGGTAACCGCATGTCTGCGGTATATAATTTTCATATACCCGTCGAAGCTGGGTGGTCGTATAATTAATATCGATCTCACGCCATATTGTGACAATGCGGGACAGCGGCATAATAAGAACTACTGTTTACTATCACATTTGAAAAGAAAATATTTTAATTTATTAATTTAGTTATGTGATACCAATCTTAATTTATTAATTAACATCACCTACTATGGTTTTAGTTTTGTGGCATTTGACCAGCCATCTACTTTTCAATATGACAGGTAAATAATGTCATTAGACATTAAGTCCGCCCATTGTAACCCTTATTGATAAATAAACAAATAAATCAAACGTAAATCAAATAACTCACATGTTGCAATAACAGTAATCCTATTGTTATAACAAGTTACAGGATAAAAAGGTCTCCAGCCCTCATAACAATAGAATTTCTATTGTTTCAAAGTTATGATACGTGAAGGAATAAAGTGAAAGGGCGTTATAAAATGGTTTCCCTGCCATCCAACTGCACGTGCACTCTGCTAGCTAACAAACAAGCCTCTAGCGACCGACTGTCTCTGTCATTAACAGATTCGTCCGACTTTGCCGAACTCTAATCTCAGAGAATAGCGGTGTAACAAGCCAGGAAGTTGTAGAACGTAGCCAGGGAGTCATAACACAATAATCAGATACGCTGATACCAATGCACTGTACTTTATACTTGTCGAACAATAAATTAAATTGTCATACGTATAATGTACCAAACAAGCACACGGTGAGTCCGAGGGTGTCGCACTGCCACGGTCGTGCCGTATGAAAGCTACAGCTTTGATACAGCTAAAGCGTGGTAGCCTAGTAGTCAGGGCGCTCACTTCATTTACATAGAGCGCGGGACCTGGTTCGATCCTCGGTGGCAGCATCACTAAAATTGATAATTGCAATATTAAGTTTGCAAAGTTTTGTTTACACACACGATAAGCGGCTGATGAAAAAAAGCATGAATAAAATTGAAAAGGTGGGGTTTTTTCTCAAACGTGACCATAAAATATTCTGTAAAATTTCTATTAAACAAGCATATTACTAAATGGATGAGCCATGACATCTGGACGTCTAACACCTCAGTCCCCCCGTGACCACGGCTGCTGTAAAGCAATCGAACCGTCGGGAATATGAAAACAAAATTAAACGCGATAAAATCTGTAAATAATAGTTTCATTTCATAATTGATGAATTTTAAAACTTTACAAAATAACTTTCCATGCAAGAAATTTTAAGTTCACCTAAATTTTATGCAGTTAAAAAAGATACGTCGTCATTTAAAACATTTCATAACGAAGGTTTACATGTAAAACATATAAATTTTTAGTTTATGTATTAATATCTGTTAGTACTATTACTGTACTAATAGTGCTAGTTTAAATTACGCTAACTTAAAATTTATCTTTTCAACAAATATTTTCCAATATCAAAATTAGTTTTTGGTACACCCACGCTTTAGCTGTAGCTTTTAGACTGCGCGACGGGGCTGTACGACACTCTCCGACTCACTGTACGCTTGTTTTGTACCTTATTGGTATGAAACTTCATTCATTTGTCAAAAGATGAACTTAAAAATCTTTATTTTATATAACATCTAGACCTTAAGACAGAGGTGATAGGTAGAGTCTAATAAAGCAAATGATAACACTGAAGCTTGCTTATTATTCGAAATTCGAAAATATTGCACCGATTGATGTACAAAAAATGTACTCTAGTATCTTTAAACATCTCTAAGGCGATTTTAAGATATGTGAAAATTCGAAATAATCATCTTTATTCTGTTACTCATTAAATCTAAAATATTATTTTAATAATATTTTTATTATTTCATTAATAATCATAATATACATAAAGTTAATATTTACATTTAACATAGATATAAGTAAGTGAAACTGCCCACAAGCCCATTACATCAACGTCTACCTTTGAGAAAGTCTCTCGTTAAGCTCCATATTTCACTCTCTGCGTCTGTAAAGTAATGCAGTAATATAAGATCGTTTCGACACCCGTTCATTGCGGTTGAAATAAATGATCTTGTATCTGTCTACGTATCTTTCGTATGAACAGAAGTACTCCGGGTCATTTGTATCATTCACATGTCACACGTATTCTATCTTTTTCATGAGCCTATTTAAGACCACTGTTGAACATTTTTATCTCCAAGGAAACGACAGCAATCCCGTAACATTTCTTAGAGGGTTAGTCTGAAAGATTTGGGTTCGGAAAACTCGGATAGATTTCCATTAGTATTCCGCCAATGCCTCGTTTGTTGGCTAGTAGGGTGCGCCACGAGCTGGTGAGGTAGCCTTCTGAAAAAAATTTAGTATTTCTCCTAGATTTGTTCATGGTTTAGTTATTTTTTTGTGTAATAAATAAATAACTTACTAAAACTGTTAGTAAGTAACACCTATAAGAAGACAGTTATTGTTTTCGTGTACCTAAGTAACGGGTTGATGAACATTACAGATAAAATTTACTAACGCATCTCATTATTACTAAAGCGAACATGTAATCGCGAATTAATCGATTTTGACTTTCACAAGCGTCAGACATGGATCAGATTGATGAATTATTTACAGGTTGTTTGAGTGAAGGCGGCTTGTTCAAAGAAATTAATTTCAATCTCTGTAAGCCCCAGTTTTAAAAATATTTAAACGTTTATTAGACTAACACCTTTTATACCTCACGTTGTTAAAGTTATAAATATTCTCAAACCGAATACCTACACAAATCATTCATAGACGTTTACAGTATATTTTACATATACTCTATGATGTACGCCTAGGACGTTCTCCATGTAAGACGCGTAGATATTTTGTGGTTTCTTACAAAATCCATTACTCTGCTGGACTGATGCTGGAGATGTCCTCCTGGCCGATTTCGACGACGGTGACCACCTTCGAATATCATCAGCAGTTGTCGACTGTACAGGATATATTACAATGCTGCAATTACCCGATATAATATAAGGAACAGTCTGATACTATATCTGCGATACGGGCCGCAACACAAAAAAACCAAAAATTGAAAACCAATAATTTGTATGTTGCATAAATATTGGTTCCTACTGGAACCCATTGTGTAATACTAATGTAAAAGTCACTAACTATGGCAGGCATAAAAAAATATCTAAAAGTTGCCTGAATGTGGAGATTGTTTCGAAGTTGAAAGAACTTACTATTATCGCTATGCTTAGCAAACGACGAATAGAGTGAAATTATAAAGAAATACAGGTGGGGCTCGGATACTCGTAAAAAAACAAGAGCTGCTGCACGGTATGAATTGCATCCCATGCGACGGCTATAAGCATTCTGTCGGTATTACACAGAGTTCACGAGACGATCTATTTCTTTGTAAGTGCAGTTTGTAACAGCAGTAATCTGCCGCCGCTTTTTTATAAAAATTAAAAGTATTAAAGGAAAATAGAGCCAAGGACTAATTATAACGTTTGCTTTCTTGGAAATGGATAGTTTAAAAAAAATCTCATTTTTATGCATATGGGAGTATGGGGTATGGGGTTACCATAGACTATTTCAAGAATCTAAAATTATTCTTCAATGTCGTATTAGTGAAGAAATTAATAAATGCTGAGTGGAAGAAAGAATAACAAATGAGATTATCAAATGCTTTGCTAAAGTCCACAAAAGTGATATGATAAGTTATGTTTATACCATATGATGGATAGGAATCTCGCTTGGTTTCGAGTACAAGTAAACTAATGTTACGTTCCTAATCATCAGTTGATAGTTATGAAATTTTCCCAGAAAGGGTGTTTGAAATTGAACAAATACATGGAAGGATCGAATACTGATGTCGATTATGTGAACTTGTAAAGTATGTTTCTCAATTTTCAGTTGATACCAGACCTAAATTATCCAGACTGGTGCCTATCAGCAGCATCTAAAGTATAATGTACGTGCGATCGCCAATCATCCAACTTGAAAATGTCTTTGTTTAGCAGTGGACTGTTTGTAGGCTGATAAGAAGAAGAAGAAGTAGACGATCCCATTCTGAAGTTTTTATTTGATGATTTAATTATTTTAAGCTGTAAGGCATAACATCTTAGTCCTCATGTCTTAACAACGCATCGGCGACCTTCTTCGGTCATTTGGGGTTATTTGCTGGTTTCCATGGGCCGTAGATGCTTACCATCAGGTGGACTGTTAACTCGTTTTTCATCCCTCTCGAACAAAACAAAATTCTTTCAGCACTCGATACACTTTACCATTTTATCAGAAGGAATTTGTAGCTGTAATTTTTGCTTATTATTATTTATGTGTATTAACACTGAAGTTTTAATTGTATTGTTCTTAAAATGTAAATGTTTTATGATATTATTATGGTTAAACGTTATTTGAAAATGTTATTAAACAAATTATGAAACTTGGATAGAAAATTATTAAATACGATCTTATATTAAGTGCCCTCTTGTGAGTAACTGCTTTACTAACTACAATCTTTTATATTTTTATATTGAATACACTTGTTAATTTTCACTTAAATTACTAGATGTCACTTCACACACTATTTAATGTTTCTTTCTAATAACTAAACTCTGTCACTAGATGACACTACTAGTAACATTTTCTTAAATATTATGGTTACAATAAAACAATATGAATACTTTTTTACATTAAATCCTTGATTCTTCTGAGTGGTCAAATTTAAAAAACTGCCATGCACACTTTCCTTCCAATATATGTATGTTGATAAAAGTAAATGAGGCCATACGGCTTTAGTCTCTAGATTCGAGACCATATTGGACAGGGATATTAAGTCCTTTCCATTACACACAACCTTCCAATACATAATTCTTTGTTTCTTTTTAATTTTCAGTACATTGATTTACAGTTAATAACATTTAGTGTGAAACATAACTTGCTTAATGCCAAAATACAGAATGCTTAGTTAAAGCAAATAGCTTCACATCGAATTGAAGAAGCAAGCTGTAAATATTTTGCATCATTTTTGAAACGAGAAGCAAACACACGATACCTATGACATTGTTGGGCGCACCGGTGATGTAGGTTGCTGCACCACAGGTAAAGCAGTATGACATACATGAATATAGCCATCTCTTTCTACATAATGCGCTATCGTTACACTACGGAAAGAGATAGCAACGTCGGGACAGCAGCGTCACGGCGCAAACAAGGCATAGCCTTCCGAGTCTGAGTAACACTCGACGGATTTGAAGTTAGATTGGAACGAACGAACCGGCGCCATTACTCTCGACGTATCCGCACGAAGTTGACTGTGTCTGCTTTTCTCTTGTTTTTCCTACATCGATCGTGTCAGAACATCATTACTGCGCAGTGTAAGGTAAGGAAGTTACATTAATAAGTTTTTTTGGATGAAGTGCAATGTGTTTCCGTGAAGTGAGTGTAAAAAATATTCTGATTGTGGGTCAGAGAAGCTTTCTCGTTTATTTATGCAAGAATTTACCGAGGGCGGTGAGTGTATATAGGAGAGTCAGAGGCTCGCAGGCGCGGCGTGTTAAGCGACGATGCCTCCGCCGCCTGCGCACCCTTACTTGTACCACAGTGACAAAATTTTGGTCAATTAATTGCCAGTTCTGTAACGTGGTCAGTGTTTTCCTTATTGTGTGCTCTTTGTGTTACGAGATGCTATACCGTGTTGAAACAATGGAATTCGGTTTCGGATAATATCAATTTCTTTGTGCGAGGTTACATATATGTCGTCACGGTTTCTTGGCCATATTTACTCGTCACACTTTAACGTAGTAAAAACATTGAACAAATATATGTATTTCTTACAACCGAAAAAGTAAAATGTTAAGGTAGTACACGTATGTACATTCTATAATAACGAAGTTCTGAAGCCTTTTAATGTATTTGAGACACTATTGTAAATCTTTTTTCATAACGTCAAAGATACATTTATCATAGATTATTAGATATATACATTTATCATAGGTAGAATGATAATTTTTATGTCAATAACTACAAAGAAAGACTATACTCATAGACTATATAGGTAGATAATGCATCAATGTCAATTAAGCCTAATACCTAGGTGCCTAGATAGAAACAATGTTTAACAATAGAATTTGTTTTCTAACATACCTACCAACACAGGCACATAGATTTTGTGTTGAATTATCAATACTGTTCTTTGATAAAATCTCAAATGTATGAATGCCGTGATTCTTTATTACTTTCTGAAGAAATGATCTAAAACTAAATGTTATACCTACCTAGGTACCTTTCTTGGAATCTGTCACTTTAAATCAAGGGATTCTTATCTTTGTTCTTCAAAACCTAATCTAATCGACGTTCTTGATCATTGAGTCTTTAAATCTTAAAAGGATATAATACATGTAGTAGTAGTAGGTATAAGTATTAAACTTAAAAGGCATCACCCCACTAAACCTTCCCTAACCATTCTCATTGTTACATATTTTTTTAAATTCAGAACCTATTTTCCATAAATATATAAACTTTTACAAACTTGCGTATTAGATCAGTTTATTTGTTTGACTGAGGACATTACCAATGTTACGTTATGCCTGAATAAAAGTACGGCCTTCGCTTAGAAATACGTGACGAACCGTTTTACTTAGTAAATAACTTTAATTTTATTTTTCAATACAGGCAAGATTTATTTAAAACTGTAATTGAACCATACATAAAGAAATAATTAAAAATAATGTGCTCTATGTGCATAATATTATTTTTCAAAAGATTATTATTTTTTTTAAGTTTTCATTCAAAGCTATAAGAATATTTAATCGATCTCGCTGTTTCTAAACGACCAATTGTTTTCAAGTTATTTATAACTAATAAAACTTGATGAACGATGCACTTTTAATGGAAGATTCTCGATTGCGTTCAAATCTTTGTTTATAAATCTTTCTTAATTTTCTTTCCTCCTCTGATCACATGCCTGCAGTTACAGCAGAATTCGTTTGCAAAAACCCAATCTGTATTGATCGTTACTGCACATTCTGGTCCCCTATGGACTCATTCAGTATCTATCTCTTTCCAGCAACAATCTCGAACCGTCTTAATGCACCCAGCTTCTCTTTCTGTAAGTACCTAATTCCATTACGCACTATATGATTTCGTTTACAACAAAGTGCAGTAAAATATCCGTTGGGGAGAAGTAACAAATATCTTTTTAATTACACTTTTTGTTGTACAACGCTTAACTCAATTTGCTTAATTTGTTTAAAAATGTGCCAAAGGTTAATGAAAATCGATGCGATAAGATGACGACACGAATTTATTTTTGCTGATAACAATCAATTAGCACAATTGTAGTCTAGCTACTGAGCAGCAGCAAAAAAGGAGATCACGTGCATTGCGCCTGCTACTGAGACAAAGCGCTCTGGCAATGGTCGATTAATCTTCATCCTAAATTCGTGACTACTCATTTTCCAAATTCTCCGTAACGTCTAAAAAGAAGACTTATCCATGTGAAAAGATTTCTAACAATCAGCAATTGAACTAGGATTAAAAATCAACATAATTATAATGACAACAAAGATATTAAAGTACGTGCAGAATTTAACCGTTCCTTCCGCCTTCCGAACACAATGAGTGGACTTTGTCACAAAGGTCTTTTTTAAAGCGGATGTTCTCAACTACCGTGTTAAACAAAACGTAAAAGTCTTTAGATCGATAGGTAATTATTCCATAATTACTGGTCTTATATTGACAGGAAGTTAGAATAATGAAATTTATGCCAAAAGAATACACATGCGCCAAAAGAAAGTATCCGATGATAATTTTGATGACTAAGATCGCCAAATATAGAACGATGATTTCATCTCCACTGTACGTTCATTGGGAAGACGTAAATTCGTAGATTGTGCTTTTTTTTGTTTGTTTTTCTTATTTCGTGTTATTTTTCTTTCATTATAACCTGTTATTTCATTTAAATAAAAAGCAAACGTATCGTTTATGTCTGCTCCCAGATAAAATGCATTTGTTTTCTTAGAATCCATTCCCTAGATTCTGCAAAAAACGCGGTCCACCGATCTTTAATTGTATTCGACTTTCTCGACAAATACTTATGGGTAGGTTAGGCACATTGCAACGGATAGATAATTGTTACAATTTGGTAATGAAAATCATAAAGGAGCTTTAAAGTTTTAATTCTGAGAAAAATTGTCTGTATAGTTACAGCAAAGAATTCAGATCGGATATTATCATAAAATCATAATTTTCATTAATAGTTGCTACCTTCCAGAGGATATTATTATTGCTGCAAGATACATCTGAAACAAGAACAAATCATAACATTTACAACTTTTATTTAACTTTATTTACTTTAGTTTACTAAATTCCTTTTTTTAATTTTCACCAAAGTTGTAGACAGAAATAGTAACAACAGCTGGTGTACAAATTATTGTTAGTATTGAGAATCCATATTGTTAGTATATGTGTTACTTTACTTACTTACTTACTTACATACTTTTGGCACGGCAGGTTATATTCACTCCTGGGGTTACAAGTAAAGGACTTTATTATTCCAAGTGTATATACTACTTAGCCCTGGATGTGTATCATAACAATAGAACTTTATTTGGCGTTGTGTTTGCTTGGAAAATATACATGCAAGGAACACATTTTGGTAACATTTGTGTTAAAAGAGATAACGCAATCCGAGAACGTTACGCTTTGAGCAATTTGAATGACGAAACCAATTCAAACAAAGTCTTCAACATGCGCACCATAAATGCATTTTGTTCTTTACAATCTCACGTTAACTCGTTTGTGCGGCCTCTTATCCGACCGGTTTCGTTCGAAGTAATTTGTTCGTAGATAGACCATGATTTATGAACTATCTTATGGGAAATTAGTTTGTTATTATATTAATTCACATAATAAAAGTAATCCACAAATTGTCATCATCATTATACCTATCAATAGTCAACTATTGATCTCACATTAATTGCCAAAAACTACGATTTCGTGCCACGAGTTCCGTAGATCTCTTGTACACTTTGGATATTTTGCTTCATCTAATGGATATAACAAATGTTAACCATCTGGTTATTTGTAGTAAGGGTACAATGCTTGTTGAGTTATAGAACCAGCATTTTAATTCAAACTAAAAAGTAATGTGCAA
Source organism: Bhutanitis thaidina (assembly GCA_029286595.1). Lineage (NCBI taxonomy): Eukaryota > Metazoa > Arthropoda > Insecta > Lepidoptera > Papilionidae > Bhutanitis > Bhutanitis thaidina. The sequence goes on from JAGSMS010000011.1 coordinate 6,572,244, forward strand.
CAAACAAAAGATTTTTCAGGTCTGGATATTATTGCCCTGTATCTCTGATAATGCATTTGACTATTTCCCTGATCTTATAGTAGAAACGGTAACGGCAATAAAACACGTTGTAACCATTTGTTGCTCACTTACCCTAGATTCTACTTCAGCACTTTATCAGACTATTCAAGTTCACTGCTGAATATAGGCCTCTCCAAGAGCGCAGGCTAATGCCGGCATACATTTGTTGAAAGGATTGCCCATTCTTACCATGCAGGGCAAGCGAGTGGTGGAGCGCAGTGCCGGCACTGTCGCACTAGCGATCAATAGTCTGTGGGATTTTGGTTTGGCAAATTCGGTTGGATTTACCGCCATTAGTCAATCACCAGTGCCTCGTTTGTTAGCTACCAGATAAGGTTTATAAAGATTACTCGTGTGAATAATTTTGCTAATAATAAATATAAATACATAACAAACAAAAAGTTAGTTTCGTTAGTGTTCAAATAAACTGTTCTGTCGGACAAAAGCATCTACCAAACGAAGGCAGTGCATGGTTACATGGCAACCGAAATAGTTCTTGGGGTGGATTTAATATTGTATTTTGTGTTTAGGTGGATCAGTTTGGACACTGCAATACAAAATGGAGAACTCATAGTTGAATTAACGTTGTGAAATTCAAAACATTTTGAATCGATCGGATTTAATGTGCGTTCTTTACTTAGTACCAATATCATCGTAAGTAGATTTACATGGCAGTCCTAGACAGAAAAATAATTCGTAAGTATCATTATTACATTTTCAATATTTTTTTTAGGTGAAAAAGGCTGTTCTATGTATTTGATTAGTTACCATGGAGTAACGAGACCAGGCATGCTAATCTGTAATTCATCTAAACTTCTAAAAGTCAAATCTTCAGCAGATTCTACAACTATAGTCGATATAAAGAAAATTATATATATTTGGCTGTATGTGGTTTTTTCTCCATTGGTTTGTTCTAACCTACTGCTAGACATAGCCTATCCAAGAAAGCTGGGCAACAAAAGCAGACGAGCCTTATAAAAAAGGTTATAGAAAAGAAAGAAAAAGAAGAGAGAAGACAGATTCTGGATAATATCCGTGATGTTCAATGAATTTAGATAGAGTTTTACAAATTACAAATTTGCATAAGAGTAACGCGTTCGTTAGAGTAATAAAACATTTTTTTGTGCAGCTGTTAAACTTTGTGACGTATATTACTTGAAGAATATTCCGATTTCTAATCATTATATTTAAGTACATGATTACTTCATAGCCCGAATTATTAATGACGGTAATACACTAACTCAATATGTTTGATGCAATCGTATTAACATTCGCGCTCTGGTAAATCCATCCGGTTTTACCTGAATTGTTTTTTCCGCACCAACTCACGATAAATAATTTTCTTATTAATAATTAAATCATAGTTCAATTACGGGGACCAAAATGTTGGAATCTTTAATTTTTGTACAATTAAAATACCGAATATAAACTTGTCTGTTGGTGTCTTCATTCTATTTCGACACATTTTTGTATGAGGAAGCTAAGTCGCTGAGCGAGGTATGGCTGTAATACTCAATTTCTTTAAATGATAGAATTCAAAACGAAGATTACTAAGCTAAAGTAACTATTGGCCAGTCAAATGGCTCGCAGAATCGATAACCAATGGATGAAAAGGACTAATGGTAACCTCGTACCAGCAAATACAATAATTGACCGCCCACACAGGATTTAACTACAACCCTATGAAGTTTTACTATGTGAAAATCTATGTGAAAGGTCTATGCTCAGAAATGATTTTTTTTTGCAATAAAAAGGGCAAACGAGCATGCGGCTCGCCTGATTGTAAGTGATTACCGACCGTACACCTGCAACACCGGAGGAGCTGCAGTTACTTTGCCGACTTTTGAGGATATTTGGGGACGCGGTGTGAGAGGAGGGGTTTTCTCACTCACCGAACGTAACGCAGAAGATGGCTCTACTTCACGCGGGTATCCCGCCAGGTTGTGGTACTACCCCGGTGGAGGCGACCCATTCGACCAGGAGCAAGAGCCGTAGCTTGGCTATACCACGTACCTATTATAATGGTTTTAATTGCTAATGATGATAATGATACAATTTAAAATATATATATAAATAACGTATAGATCAAATTACCACTTACAAAGAACTACAGACCAAGTTTACGGTAGAATAAAATAACAAAGGTGCACGATCATCCAATGCTGAATAATTTAGCGCAACCAGCCTCTTTATCGCTAAAGAATTTAAAGTTCAAACAACGGAGTACTGGAAAACGAGACATTTTGATCCTTATGCGAAGGCGTATGCGAAGCTAGAGATAAGATTCAGGCTAAAGCAAACAAAGACTACCACCTCCACAGTAGACTGCTGACAAATAGAACATGTTATATACTATAGACGCCCAATACAGTATTTTACTATTATAAAAAAACATTAGTGCAATGAAGTTACATAAGAATCAACACAATCACACGTATTTATCCTATATGTACTTGTAAAGTTTTATAGTATTAGGTCCATTTGAATACAGTTTAAAAAGACTCCTTAACTACTTGAAATAAGGCAATAGAGAATATTTTAGGTTGCCTTCCGATGAAAATTTTAATTAAGCTTAACAGTGTCCTTCATTGTATTTTAAAGGATTAACAAAAACATAAATTTAAGAAACAAATCTTATGTACAATTAATAAGGTGCATAATACTATGAGAAGGTATATCAGTAGAATAATACCATTGTTCGTTACATACTACGACTGCAGTCTAGACACGGCTATTAGTGCGGTACAAGCTGACTCTTTCACGCGCACGGCGTTACATTTCAAGCTTCTATATATTTATGTACTCATAAATAAGTTAACAAATTTGAATATTTAAAAAAGCCAAGATGTTTCATATACTTTTAAAATTTAATTGCATGGCTGAGTAAAGTTATAAAATCGTCATGCAACAGCATTAATATCGGGTGTTTCTTAATAAAAAAAAAACTGTTTCGTTATAAATTGTCTAGTTGACATGATTATATAAAGTTATCTCTATAACTTATAAAAAAATTAAATAAAATTAAGCCTGGAATTTGTTAAGAATTAAAAAGTAAATTTGCCTTAGAAAGTGTGGCCATAGGCCATATTGTCATATAAGAAGTTTAAGATTTCGAAAATTTTATGCATTGTGGAAATAAATTAATAAAAGTACTTAAATTTTAGTAGTAGTTGCAAGGGATAATTAAAAATAGAATGGTTTCTCAATCGACGCCATCGAAAAAGATATAACCTTCAAAAGTTTAACAGTAATCCTTTAAGAATACATAAAATCAATTATAAAAAACAATCAACAACGATCAATATTAAGTAATTCTTTTTAATTCGTTTTTAAAAATATATATATATATATATATAACGTATAGATCAAATTACCACTTACAAAGAACTACAGACCAAGTTTACGGTAGAATAAAATAACAAAGGTGCACGATCATCCAATGCTGAATAATTTAGCGCAACCAGCCTCTTTATCGCTAAAGAATTTAAAGTTCAAACAACGGAGTACTGGAAAACGAGACATTTTGATCCTTATGCGAAGGCGTATGCGAAGCTAGAGATAAGATTCAGGCTAAAGCAAACAAAGACTACCACCTCCACAGTAGACTGACAAATAGAACATGTTATATACTATAGACGCCCAATACAGTATTTTACTATTATAAAAAAACATTAGTGCAATGAAGTTACATAAGAATCAACACAATCACACGTATTTATCCTATATGTACTTGTAAAGTTTTATAGTATTAGGTCCATTTGAATACAGTTTAAAAAGACTCCTTAACTACTTGAAATAAGGCAATAGAGAATATTTTAGGTTGCCTTCCGATGAAAATTTTAATTAAGCTTAACAGTGTCCTTCATTGTATTTTAAAGGATTAACAAAAACATAAATTTAAGAAACAAATCTTATGTACAATTAATAAGGTGCATAATACTATGAGAAGGTATATCAGTAGAATAATACCATTGTTCGTTACATACTACGACTGCAGTCTAGACACGGCTATTAGTGCGGTACAAGCTGACTCTTTCACGCGCACGGCGTTACATTTCAAGCTTCTATATATTTATGTACTCATAAATAAGTTAACAAATTTGAATATTTAAAAAAGCCAAGATGTTTCATATACTTTTAAAATTTAATTGCATGGCTGAGTAAAGTTATAAAATCGTCATGCAACAGCATTAATATCGGGTGTTCCTTAATAAAAAAAAACTGTTTCGTTATAAATTGTCTAGTTGACATGATTATATAAAGTTATCTCTATAACTTATAAAAAAAAATTAAATAAAATTAAGCCTGGAATTTGTTAAGAATTAAAAAGTAAATTTGCCTTAGAAAGTGTGGCCATAGGCCATATTGTCATATAAGAAGTTTTAGATTTCGAAAATTTTATGCATTGTGGAAATAAATTAATAAAAGTTCTTAAATTTTAGTAGTAGTTGCAAGGGATAATAAAAAATAGAATGGTTTCTCAATCGACGCCATCGAAAAAGATATAACCTTCAAAAGTTTAACAGTAATCCTTTAAGAATACATAAAATCAATTATAAAAAACAATCAACAACGATCAATATTAAGTAATTCTTTTTTAATTCGTTTTTTAAAAATATATAATTGACAAGTCCGCTCTTGCATGGAATACTGTTCCCACCTCTGGGATGGTTCAGCTAAACATCAGCTTGATGCTTTGGACTCGTTGAAGCGCCGAGCGAAGAGGATCATAGGCAGTGACTCACTAATAGAGGCAAAACTTCAAAGCCTCGAACACAGTAGACGAGTGGCCTGCCTCTCGGTTTTTTATCGGATCCATTTCGGAGAGTGTGCGGAGGTTTTGCATAACCTAATCCCCCTTCCCCTTTCCATCACCGAACGACTAGACGCGGCGAGCAGTTCCACCCTTATGTTGTAGACATTCCTCCATTACGCACGAAGCGGTTTGCCTCTTCTTTCTTTATGCGGACGGCTAAGGAGTGGAACTCTCTGCCGAGGTCAGTTTTTCCGGAAACCTTTAACCTGGATATCTTCAAGGCCAGAGTGAACAGACATCTAGGCAAGCGTGTACCATCCTAGGCCTCATCTTCGCTTTCCATCGGGGAAGATTGAGGTCAAACGCAAGCCTATTTATTCATAAAAAAAAAAAAAACAAACGAAATTTTAAGTTTTAAGACGTCATCGAACAATTCGTCGAGAAGTACCATTATTACATTATTGACAGAACGCATGTGAAATGAGAAGGAACTATATTACGTTATGGTACATCGACAGTTCCCACAGGTATAATCGAGCTGTCACCAAACAATGCCTCTTCAAGTGGCGAGTGAAAGCACACCGATGTAAAAATAATCCAACACTTTTTATCCGTGCTCTACAAAACTTATAACGCCTTTCATTGCACAGGTTAGAGGGAGAAGGATGTCTCGCCATTCACGCACAAAGAGAACCCATTGCAGTACAGCTTATATTGTACCCAACCGACCGTTCTCGACAGTTGCACTCGATTGTCCGGCCGAATTGAAAAGTCCCATTAAGCTACATAGTTCCATTCAATTCTTCGAGCTCTTAACTCGACATAATGATTCGTAGGCGCGTTTTTTATTTACATGCGCGTCGGTAGCAATAAGTTATAAGGTAAACATTCTGTATCTAATGGAAGCCGTTCAACCAGTTCTCTGAGTCAAGTTTCTGAGTTTACCTCAAATGCATATATCATTTGTGTTATGACGTTAGACTCGGTTAAAATTTGATAATAGAAAATAAGTGACAAGACCAGAGTGCCTATTCTTTGGTTGGCTATATATATTTGCAATTAGCTACATTTTATAATTAAAACTGGCAATTGCCATACTCGCTTACCTTACCAGGAGGATGGGCTACTAACTCGATGCGAACATTAAATTTCATGTCCTTACAGAAAAGTTACTTTACACCTCAATTCAAATTATAGTTATCAAGTCGTGTAAAGATAAAATTCATACCATCACAAGTTATTACGTAAGTGGGTTTTGCTAGTGGATGGCTCCTTCTGTGCCAAGGGAGTCGTCTGGATAGGTACCACTCTCTTGACCATTTCTGCCGCCAATCGGCAACGCAACCACCGTTGGGTTGCCCACGGGCTTTAGTTGGCACTTACCATCAGATGAATTATTAGTTCGTTTGTCACCCAATCTAATATTTATTTTAAATTCATGTTGGTACCTTTAACAGGCAATACTGGAAACGTACATTTTTGTGCATAAGGAATTTATATTTTGTTTTTTTTTTTTTTAACGTTTTGTTTGCCAAAACTTAATTTCTGTAAATAGTGGTAAATTACTATTTATTATCTGGGTTAATTCATACTTGAACTAATCTAATAATATAAACCTCAATCTTCTAACAGTGCGTTGGATGCAGGCCCCTCCTAGTTGCGAGGATGTGCCATTGTCGTCATTCGTCACTGCTTTTACGCTGATTGGCGATCGCAGAAGTGCCCGTATCTTAGACGTCCCGTGCATTTCTGAATGCATAAATAATTATATTGTAAGTAAATCATTCGTTGCGGTATAATTTATTTTGTTAGTTTTCACAAACTGAAAAAAAAAATGTTTTTAGTTACAAGGATAAATAAAATTTAGAATTAGAGAAGATTTTTAAAGAAGTAACTGAGAACGCTATAGTTCATTTTAACGTAAATCATGGAAACTGGTGGGAAAGTCATGATATTGTGGGGAATGATTCCTATCACCAAGACAGTTATCTTTTCATTTCAGTCATTCAGACTTTTTATTAGGAAAAAATGTACCTTTGCATGAAAGCATAAATATTAAAAGCCAAAAATTACCAAAGTAACACACGTCACTGGAAACTTAACAGTGATCGATTTAGTTTTTCAACGATTTTAGTTTTATGTCAACAGTTAATCCATCAGGATTAATGTGGATTTAGAAAAGTGATTTTTAGTGAAGCAAAGACACAAACAAAGTCACAAAAATGCTCTAATTGTAAAACTTCGACATGTCTTTATCAACTGTATGGTTAAAAGCTATTTAAAACATTTTATGAGGTAGGTATAACCTATGAAATATTGTTGCTACAACTTTTTATGTGACGTCATCACATCTTTTGATAGTTTCAGATCGAATTTACCTACAAATAAACAGACAATCAATTTACAATCAATCGTTATACAATACGAAAACTAGACAATTTGTCGGTGACCTCGGACCTTAGTGTTTCTCATATCGTTTAATTACCTTACCTTAACAGTTTGTAAATAGGCTACTGCAGGACACATGCCTCTACCATAAGGAGCATTTGCCATGATCGCACCGTTGGCAGCGCGAGCCCGACTCACGCTTGGCCAGTTTTTAATTATTTGTGGTTTTGGTTTTGAGTTTTCGCTATAATCACACCAACTTAGACGCTTGTTTGTATTACCGTTTTTATGACAGAGCAAAAACTCAAAAACGTTGAACAAAACACGTTTCTTATCCATAAGTTTAACTTTTTATTTTTATATTATTTTTTTAAGATATTCCCCATAATAATACATATACTGTGAAAATTACAACCGGCTAAGTATTACTGTTCTAAAGATATAGTCGTTTAAAGGTAAAAAGAGGAAAGACGAACGTACGGACAGATAGGGTTCCGTAGAGAACCCAAAAATTTATCAAAATATGAATGAAATTGTTAAGGTCAATGACATTCGTAATTGTGTTTAAATTCGTTAGTTAGATAAGATAATGTCAATAATGAGGATGGATCATGATAAAACTCTAAAATTACTAATACTATTGTCTGTGTTAGCTCAGCTTTCTCGTAATGCTTTATTCTTCAGCGACGATTTTAACATATAGGTAAAATAATCTTTACACCTATTGATACATCTTACTACGTTGTCTTAGTCATTTGTTGACAGCACCGATACTTTAAGGATCTTAGAAATTTTAAAAGCTTTAAGAATTTCTTAATTTTAATATTTTATGTTAATTTTGTCAATAGGCTTAGCAGTAGGTTTTCAAAGTATACATTGAATCTATGTCAACTACCAGAGATTTTTACCAATAAATTTGTATTATATAGGTTTTGCAAGCAAGTGCAAAATTTATAATTTACAGACATCCCTTTTAGTACAAATCTTTGTTGGTACAGCCTATACTTTGCATGTTTGTTTCTCGTCGTACTGATTGTTATTTTATTTATGAATATAATTAATTGACATATAAGCGGACTATATACTTTATTTACAGTTAGCGTTCTACCAAGTGAACGCTCTTGCCTTAGCTCAGGTCTAGTTTACTATACAAATCCTATGTGGCACAGAATGTTCAGGGTTATATTAAAAATACCTGCTCCCTTTAAAGTCTGGATTAATATCAATAAAAGTAATTACTTAATAATCACTGGTTTATGTTAGTATGGAAGCCCTAGGCTGATGAAGTTATAGGCATTATTTAGGCATTTAGATTAATACATTTTAACAGTGAAATACTTATATAAGCGTATTTCGAAAAACAGCCATTTGAAGGGTAAAATAGGCCATGAAAGTTTTTGTTGGAAAATTTTGTTTGTGATAACTTGACATAATAAAAAATACTTTACAAAATATAGAGCCGCCACGTTGTCATGCTGCATGAGATCATTGGCGTATGGTGTATAAAGTAATGAAAATCTAAAGCAAATTTTTCATAAACTTTAATTTTTCGGAATAGAACAAGTTTCAAGTTTACAATAAGCAAGAACAAAAGTTATTATTTTAAATGATATGGTGTATTATATTTAAACATGGTGCTTGCTGTGGATTGCGTTATACAAAATAATTTTCTTTACGGTAAAGTCAAATCGGCAAGGAAAACGTTTGTGTCGAAACAAAACGTATTTTTTTCTAGAATAAATCTCAAAAACTTCTCGTAATGTAGGTAGGTAGGAATGTATATAGTTCTCTGCGGTACATAGACCTCTCTCATAATCGCCACGCTCGACAGCGAATTGGCGATCACATTACCAGACATCGCACCTTTTAGATGCTGCTGACCAACATCCGTCTGGTATTTTTCGACATGGTTATCCTGCCATCGAGCGGTATACATTGCGATTTTCAAGGCTTTTACTTAGTTGTCCTTTGCGGTATACGGTTCACGGATGATAATTATTTGAAGATATTTTGAGGCAAATCGGCGCACTATCAAGGTTAAGTGTATTTTTAAATTAGGCATTTAATTTGTCGCATTTCTTGCTTTTGTTTCTTCCTTATGAACATGATCAGTCATCAGTATTTAGGCCACTATATAGTTTGTAAGCATTCACACAAATTACGCGAAGGGTTAGGCAGAACTTATGAATTTGCAATTGATACAATCTACGTAGTCTAACTGTTTCCTCAAACCACTAATCACTTCTCCCGGGCTTACATGGCGAGTGTCGAGCCTCATCACCGGGTTTGCTCCGAGAGATATTTCGAGATGGATAATACGCCATCAGATGTAATTTATTTAAACTTTATTTGCACATGAAAAATGTACATTAAGGCGTAATTTCAGTCACTTTCAGTTCTCTTCTCCTTTACTCGACTCTGATACAACAATCGGATACATTTTCTAAGCCTCTAACACACATCTACTATAGGTATTAGACGATGTAGTGGATACTTGTCAGAATTACAAGTACCTTGGGCAGTCCACCTTTACCAAACCTTTTCTCTTATTATACATTATTACGTCACTCATCAATACATTTTGTTTTAGTGTTAACAGAAAATGGAATTAACTTAGTTCGACAGTTAAATCAATGACCGAGATATAAAGCTATTAACATAACCAATACGCGAAATGTTAAAACTTTGTATGAAGAATACCAATTAATTAAAAGTAAATTCGCAGTGTCTAAAATTACAATGGTCACAAAAATATTTAAGTTTCAGATTCAAGTCGCGTTTGAACGTCAATTTACGATTCAACCTACGAGGCTAAATTAACGAATGCTCCTTGATTTATACTAGGCTCTGTGACTGAGCCGTGACTCAAAATAATTAATACGTCCTTGGTTTGACTTATTGCAGATTTGAAATGGACAGTCAGAATATTCTCCGCTTGTTGTTCATTGAGAATTTGAGATTAACACTTGAAGGAAAACAAAGCACATTAAAAATTAAAGTCGTGTTTTAATTCTTTAAACATTCACAGCATATTCAATGTAGTAATTTAAACAAAGAAGAATAAACTATATTTTATTTTCTGTTACTAAAAGTTTAATTAGTTAGTAAGGGACGAAACAGGTAGGTAAATGGAATCACTACTCTCTAACACTCCGTAGCGCGGTTTCCATTAAACTAGAAATAGGTAGGTCATGTACACATGTAATCAATCAGCCTAAGATAAGGAGTCGTTGTAGCTGTTGTTTTGACGTATCGCATGTAAGAAAATATGTAAAGAGCCGACAAGATAATACACACAATAGAAGGTTGATTAAATGCCTAAAATACCTATGTAGTTGCAATACTATTTCGAAGTTTGTATTTAAATTTGCGAAAGAATAAAATAATATGGCTGGGAGAGGCCTATGTCCAAAATTGGACTATGAAAGATAAAATTGCTGTAACAATAGGTTATAATAGAAGAAAAAGAAGAAGCGCATGTACCTCGATGTATCGATTTGAAAATATGAGACTTCCAACTGCTTAAGTAACCATGATCGCCAGTTATTGTTACCAATTGGTCTCTTGGATACCATTAATTCAATGAAATGTACGATGTATCTGATTGAATAAGTGGCAGCCAGAAATGTACTAAGAAGCGGAAGCGATGATTTTGTTATAAAGCGGAACATAAAAGTAACTGCGTAGTAAATATTCCTCGTAAGTACGCGTACGCGTCGAGTGGAGTTCACAATCCACAGTGTCGCCACAAGAGAAAGGCATGGTTAGATTATTTGATGATATTGTAAATCTTTATGTATAATAACTACATTAAAGAGAAACAATTGAAACATTCAAGATTTTCAACAAACATGACATCCTAAAATTGGTCGTCGTGAATAAAATCAATCGAAGCGAACAAATTTCGCGATGACAAACTTTGTCGCACTTTATTGAATTTTATATCTGTTATATAAATAAAACCGCAAACGTGTCAATCTCGTTAAAAATTCACTTCGAGTTTTAACCCCGAATATTAAGTATACTCGTACATTTAGGTACAACACACCAAAATAAATTTTCTGACATTGAAATAAATTTGATGTTACAGATGACAAACATTTCATTTATGTCAGAATTCCTCTTTAATTCGACATCATTGCGTCACATTAATAAGTACCTTTTTTTATTATTCAGCTCTGTTATGTTTCATTCAGTATCAAGAGACTAGATTTTTATAATTTTATAGAGTATGACACAAAGATGCGTCGCACCCATAGGTTTAAAAGTAAGACCTGTATAAAAATCTGAATAATCGTAATTTCATACCCTGACCCTTTTACTCACACTAACGGTCTATGAAATATCCTATCAATCACCGGATTTGCTTAATAAAAATAGATATTTGATATTTACGGAGTTTCTGTAAAAGGTAACTTTAGTAAGCTATTGCGTTTCTTGGGCTAACGATACTATACCGTCTTAAACAAATGCTTGTTCCCAATAAAAGTATACGCAGATTTATAGATATGAGATGAAAAAAATTAAATTGACATAATAACCAACATCGCTGTCAAATGTTTGTCATGCAAGCCATGCTTTACATTCTCACTCCTTAGCAACTTGGCTTGCGGAAAGTACCTGTGTCAAGTAAATTGCCTTGACATATCTCTCGTTCTTTCCATAGCACGTAAGAAAAGGGAAAAACCGTGTGACGAAGTATTTTGTACGGTGCGCAATACTTTTGGCACCAAACGTTTCAATACATGCGGTTTATCATGTGACATTAGTTAAGAACGTCATGTATTGAATTAATATTTAATTTTAGAACATTTACAGTTATCGTCTATCTCAATCTTAACTGTTTCGTTTTAGACATTTTAAAATTTGTTGATACCTACTAGTTTTTTTGCTCCAATGCTAACGTGCGCGAACTTTAGTAACGAAATTGTACATTAGTAACATTACGTTTATAATGTTACTAGTTTATAATTAAACTGTTGCATGCTAGCCCTAGATAAACCAATGCCATTAAATTCGAGGATTTTAAAACGTAAAAGTTTAAAAAGTAACTTCACTTTATTATATACCAAAAAATTCACATAAGTAAGTTTTATGCGGCATTTTTTTACTTTAGTACACGTGATTATTTAAAAAGCTTAACATTTTCCTCGAGAAAAGTCGATTCTGTTTTGAAGTTTCTGATTTCCATTAATGTACCTCCCACAGTTTTAAAACGACGACCACATGCAGTGTTCGTTTTCTAAACATGGATAACAACCTACGTCATGCTTCACCTAATCGGTGGGTGTCCTTCGCACCTCGCGCCTGCAGCGACACACGACGCCTTGTAACTACAAAACCTCTTAAAACATGTAAAAGATAATAAATTACAAATGTACTATAGATAATTCATGGGTAGACGTACCTACATACAGACAGATGATATTTAATGTGGAATGTATAACGGATATGCTAACTTTACTGTTAGTCTTTAACAAAGGCAGCATTCTATAACAGATTCTGTTTTCTGTAATTTTGAACAGCGAACAATTGTGTTAGTCCTATGTTTGTTTTTTGTTGTTGGTAATTTTATATTTTATCCGCACTTAAACTGCTCCACTTTAACAAAATACAAGTAACTAAACTAAACTATATATTATTGAACAGTTAATGTTATTAGCGATAAAAAGTACGACTTAGCTTTATCACTGAGGATTGGGACTCCCCTCGGAGGAATTAAGATAAATAATTTGGATATGCCTCACAATTTTACGTAGATATGGCAGGTTAGATACTGTAATGTAGCTATTTTTAATAAAATAGTAAATAATTTATAGAGTTTATTCCCATTACCAATTTACCATCACGTTCTGTTATAATTATTTTTATAATTAATATATTGCTATTTGTTATAATCCAACTAGCTTAAATAAGTATTAAGGTCGAATTTAATAATTCCAATTAATATGTATTTTAACTGTATTAATGTAGTAATTTAAAACTTGTTATGAATTACGGCATGTTCTATCTTAAATCTTAGCTGTGATGAATTATGTAATACGTTGAGTTACGTACCTATGTAAATAACTCTGGCATATGAGTATAGAAGTGCATTTATTTTCTATACATATTTAGAAATTATTTTGAATTCAGTTCTTAAAAACAATAATAAGTGTTAAGTAGCCATAAATGACGTAATAGTGATGATTTCACCGCCCCGCGTCAGACATGTGTAACTTTGGGTAGCTTAATTTTCTGCATAATAAGCTTAATCTTGCCATCGATTTCTTTAATTCACATTTACAATAATAATTAATTAAAAATATGTAGATAAACTCTAGCATTATACTTATTTTATCCGAGATAGTATGTAGAAATATGTAATGTAGTCTGTGTAATGGGGAATGGAACGTTAGGGAGGGGAAGGAGGGGGACAACCCTGCTAGTAAACAAAAAACCGAACCCAAAAGCTGAGACGTATGATGGAAATCAGCATCACTAGACTTTTGGAGAGGCCTACGTTGAGCTGTGGACCAAACAAGGCTAATGTGTGTGTATGTGTATAATATATAGAAAATACTAATAGGTATTCATTACTATTTAGTTTATCGTATTAATTACAAAGGCTAAAAATTACTTGTTTTTTATCTTGAAACTTCTAGCTAAAGTAGGTTTGCTACATTTTTTTAAAGTTATAAGTCAGGTACGGTGTAATTTATTTAATTCAGTATGTACTCATGTCCTAAAATTATGTATATGTATATTATATGGGCGCCGCCATCAGAGTGAGAGGCTCTGCTTGACAACGGCTAATCAATCAATAGTTTCCTATTTTATTTTACTTTTTTAATGATGCTTGTTCATAATTTTTCATCACCTCAGCCTGTTACAAGTCCTCTGCTGAACATAGGGCTCCCACAAAGATTGCCAAAAAGCACGGTCGTTTTGCTCTACCAGGTTGCCAACACAAATACTTTATTCCTCAACGGTTGTAATAATAGTATGGTTAAATTTTCCGCGTAGGGTCTGTCCTGACTGTATTTTCAAAAATGTGAACAAATTTAACCGAACTGTAGTTGAGAAACCGGTAATTTTATAAATCCCGGCAAAGTTGCGGCATTTTATGGTTACTGTTTCTCGATATTTTCAACGTCGCATATAATTCCTAAGACGAAAGTTTCCGACGTCGTCCGGCAAAGCCTCGGCGCTTGTTACTTACGCTCTTATATCAAGAACGACTATTTATAATACCCGTAAATATTTTGGCGGCTGTGTGAACATAGGTGTACAATTCGTTTGTACATCACTTATAGTATTTATAATCGTAAGTGTGAGTAATTATCAATCGTACGATTAAACAATCTTTTTGTTCTTACTCGAATTTCTTTTATTTTGTGATTGAAGATACAGTTTTGTTTCGTCCCTATTTATTTTGTAAGTAGTTTTATCAATTTTGCTGTATAGTTATTTTTCTACACAATTTTTGTCCTGCCGCCTGTGTGTCAGGAATAAATCACTTCTTCCTAATTGAAGCTTGATATACTTTATATATCACACACACAAAATGTAATCAAATTTCATACCGATCATTTTGATATTTTAAAAAAATCAATCAAAATCAATTTATGGAGAATAGGTACATCAGCGCATTAATTCTTTGCATCGGAAATTTCGACTAATTAAAAGTTTTAAACATTATTTGTAGATTACAGAGCAAAACCATTTGTCAATTTTTATTTGCAATCGGTAAATTATTACCCTTTATCTTCCAATTCTAAAAGATGAAGGTAAGTCGTATAACTAAATTCTGCGAAAACAAAAACCTAGGATATGATAGAATACTATAATTATGTGAGACCTGATCACGTTGTGTATTTAGGAATGGTTTATTGCCTTACCCTGCTCTAAACAAAACTAAAAAGGGATCAATATCATTTTGTCAGCGTTTAACGGTACGCTCAGGGGCACGACAGCTGTTGGATACTTTCGAAATTCCAGGCCCCTCCAAAATAATATGTACATACGATGCATTGTTTTTCAAGCGTATTCGTTACTAACTTTACGTCTCTTTGCCTCCGTACCTACATGACATATTTCCTAGACGAAGATAAATAAATGGCACTCTGTACAAGATCATACTAATTTATTTATTTAATCTTTATTGCATTCCTTTATATAGAAGGATACAAAAGGTGGACTAAATGTCTAAAGGCATTCTCTACCAGACAACCAACGGTGTGGTGAAATTTTATGGTAGGCGCAACAAAGAGCTTAGAAAATTATAAATATTTGTACATATATTACATATACAAAATCTAATGTAAAGTATAAAATCATGTACATACTTACATAGATACATACATACTTTCATAGATATATACATACCTTCATATACACATACACTTACAAACATATATACATATTTACTTATATATTTTATGATCTTCTTAGTGCAATCTTTTGTATCTCACAAGCTGACAGTCCACTCGATAGTAAGTGATAAGTGATAACTCCTCAATAACAGTGTGTGCATTAGCACGGGAGAGGACAAAGAAGGAATGTTTCGTAACGTAGCACTTAACACTATACACTATACAACTTATGCAGATAGTAGAACATCCAATGGTATTTTTATCGGATAGCCACTCATCCAGACATAAATTAACATGACTGACCTAAAAGTCTGAATGACTTGCAGGTTTGACTGTTGAAAACTATTCAGCTTTCGAACCCAAGTCGCTCGGAGTAAAGAGAACTGATACAGGTGTGGGTTCGGGAACTGATACCGAGTGCGGTTACTCACCAAAGAGTATGGCCCATCTTTTATCCTGCCCCGTATGGTTTTATATCTGCACGCTGTATCAGTTATTGAACGCTACAGAAAACACATAATTCGCGTAGCAGAACAATTGGTCAATTTATTCGATACGACATCGGCACGCAAAGAGGAACAAAAAATTTTATGTTTCCGTTTTACACTGGTATTCTGTGAGAGTGCTCCTACCCCGGTTGACAGTT
Organism: Bhutanitis thaidina; assembly: GCA_029286595.1. Lineage (NCBI taxonomy): Eukaryota > Metazoa > Arthropoda > Insecta > Lepidoptera > Papilionidae > Bhutanitis > Bhutanitis thaidina. Next base: position 6,588,448 of record JAGSMS010000011.1, read on the forward strand.
GAGCAATCGACATGACTGTGAAATGACTCTACCACGTGAAGAAAAACACGGCGAGGAAAGATATGTAATTATTTTAAGATTTATAACATCAACGATTGAGTTTCCCTCTGTTATTATACGTTCTAGAATTTATTGTATCCGATGCCATTTTTATTGCTATCTCATCTGAAACAAATTGTACTATTTTAATGAAAAGATAAGTGTGAACATTACATAGATTTATTTTCATGTCTCTAGCTATTTTCATTGACATAAAACTGGAGATTGTCATATGTACACTAATAAGTACGTACGTAATAAATTTTATTGTAATAACTCCGCTCCATTTTTGAATATATATCGACAATTAAATTCACCAAACGAAAGGCCGAATAGAAAAAAAGCAAGTCAAGAGGTCACGATTCTTTTTTCTAATTTGAATGTACGAATCCGTAGAGTGACATGACAATTTTTGGCACATGATCTCCAAAATAATTCAAATTGTCTCAATTCAACTTAAGAGCGAAAATGACTTATACAGTTGCATAGTTCACCTACAGGTTAATCCGGCTTTGCATTGCGACCTAGCCATGGTTGGGTGTCAACGAATGGAAAAATATACTTTACATATTTGGACCTTAGCATATTATGTGCTGTATCACAATGGGTTGACAACCTGTCACGTTCTGATGTTGTTATTGCTACTTTAGGTGCATTCTTTACAACGTATGTGACCGTTCTATGCACAGAATCCTGTGCCTCCAAAAATAAAAATGGAGTTTAAAAGAAATCAGTGCTAAATATTGTCGCAATTCAATAATTCAAGCAAACGGAAGAAATTCATAAATGTCTTACTATATCCATGTGTCAACCATCCATCAAATAAACACCTTAGGTATTCGTGGCTTCGGCCACACACCTTATAGCATATCGTTCGTCATGTAGGTTACTTTGCCTGTATACGAGTTGTCGATTCTTACTTTTAAAAAATGGAGATGTAACATTTTACAGGATTTATTTTAGAAATAATAAACGTAATAAAATAGAAAATAGTACCTTTATTTTACAACGCAATTGCTTTAGTTTATAGTCGTCACAAATAACATAAAGATAAACTTTACAAAACAATCATTAAAATGTAATAAAGTTTGATAGCTCGTTGGAACGAACTCTATGACGCGAATTAATTATGCTTGACTGAGACTGAGGCGGTTTGCAAAATACTGCATCGGACCTTCATCATACAATATTGCGACATCAATCATACAGCGTTAACTCATGTTATACTAGCTGCATTCCAACTTGTAGTACCTATATGTAGGTAATATTCGGTTAAAATTTGCGCAACTTACATTGGTAATATTCATGCATGATAGACGTATAAATAAGATGCAAAATTAATAAACGTAGCTTAAGGATTCTAAATTAAACTTACCTATATGCGTAACGTTTACGCAATTACGTAGGTCCCTAAAGCCTTATCAGTTATGCCATAAAAATATTTCTTGTTAAAATCGTACAGTGTTTTTATGTTTTATCTCAAGCATCTCTTGGATAAATGAAACCATGTTAAAAATAACATGCTATGATTTTAAGGTGGAAAGAACTTTTTAACATTTTTGAGAAATGGTTCGCGGCATAGCGGATAAGGTAGAAAGCAATTTTACAAACAATTAATAGGTATTTCAATTCTAAAAATATTACCCACGTTTCCATACCTGTTACTACCTACAAATAAATACCCACGTAAACAAGTCTACCCTCCGCTTAATTCAACAAAGAGATACTAGGTTGGTACATACGCGTGAAACTGCCTTCAACCAAACATCGGTCCTCATAAAGATTTAACCTATTCGAAATGGGTCAATGTCCCGTTAGCTTTAACACTATCGGTGGGTCGTACGTACTGACGCGTAGAATGTCGCTTCATGCTTCACGATTTATGGCGCCATGGCATTTATGGACACAATACTGCTAAAATTTTGGTCATAAATATTTGCTGATGCATACCTACCTACACTAAGAGCAATACATTTTATAAACAGATTAAGGTTGTATTAATAATGCATTAATTTTATTCATTTAATAATGCATTGTTGTGGGGTGTATGGGGGAAGAGAGTATATCATTCTCCTGCAACGTACCTGCACGTGGTGCACCCTGCTGCTAGCTATCAAACGAGGCTCTTGCGACCGAATGTTTGCGAAATAGCCTTTAAAATTAGCCGATCTTAAATCCCACAGACTAATAAAGAGGAGCAATTTCAGTGCTCGCCCTCGCACTGCTGAACTACGCGCTCCAATCCGCTTGCTCATGTATGGACAAACCATCCAAGAACTATATTTGCTTGTGTTGGCGCTTTATTAAATGGTGCTGAAATAGCAGCAGTTTATTAAAATAGGTTGATCTAATATAAAATTTTAAATGATGACTATTTGATTCAATTAGTACTAATAGAATTCACTTTTATTAATATTTAGGAATATATTATTCTTACACTATACGCTATCAAATATCCCAGAAAGACGCTAATTGAGCTAAACTACCAATGAGGAAAACAAAGCAAATGCCTACCTAGACCTACTATAAAGTGGATGAATATAATGAATATATTGTTGTTATTTCGAGTAAACATGTGAGTTTTTAAAGTATTGTCAAAACTAGCTTTGCCCTCTGCGACTTTGTAAACGTGGACTGGAGAATTTATGAACTCTATTAATAGAACCTTTGAGATATGTCTATGAAAAAAAATCTATGACTCTCGAGTTACCATCTAAGTAGAGTTTATATGTACGAATCGACTTGTTTATTGATTTGAAGATTACAGCAAAGCTTGCTCTACTGTGTAAGCCTATGTTCTATGTACATATTCTGATGCTTCTAAGAAAAGAAGATTATGTCAATTGTAAGACGACCCATACAAATATATTAAAGTAGATTCTCTTTGAACACATAAGTAAGAAAATAAATCATGGGACGGTACTTAGGTCCCCTAGAGTGGTGTTTATTCGCTACATCGTTTACTCTTAATTAGATTGATGAACTGGTAACCGACTCAGGAGTCGGTTAGTCCTTGGACTATCACGTATTCTAGATAGCTTACGATATCCTTTACTCTAGTTTTCATAGAAAACGTTTTAAATTATGCGTTTCTTGCCATAAGAAGTGTTAGTAAAATCAAACAAAATTATTGACTAAACATTTGTTACAATTAAATAAATACGTTTGAGAAATGTGGACACGAGCCATGGTGACAGCAACTTCCAGGCTCCAGAACTCGAAAAAAAAATTGGAGGGACTTTATTTTTATGTGAATAATGAATTGTTTCGATGTTTTCTTTTGTTATAATACTTTAGCAGGACGTGCTAAGATATTATTTTCGAGACTTTCCTTAAAAAATATTTCAAATGTTTAGTTTTATAATTAAAACAGCTATGATGATATTATACTGGCTGCTGTCCGTTCTACTGCGCAGGAATATCATAATGCCTTTTTTGCAAGCGCAAACACAAAAGGCGCTCACTCCTTTTTACCTTCCCATATCCGACGTAACGATTATTCGATAAAATCGTTAGAAGGGTCATAGACACGGGACGAACACCACACAACCAGACCCGAAAACTAACAATTTATGTGTTTTGCACAAATATTGACTTCCACGGCGATTCGAAGCCAGGACCTATGACTATGCGTGACCTAGGCAATTAATAATATGTAGTTAAACCTAGTTGCCTAAACAGTAGCGCTTATACATCGTTTGAATATATTAACCGCATGCGGTATTCAATAGTGTTACTCATTAATAAATCGCAATGCAAAACTACAAGTAATGCGAATACGATCCGTCCGCAGGCCGACAGGAAATCAAAACCGAGCTTCAATAGCAACTGACCCCGATACGTAATTGGCCAGCAATAACTCTGAACTCTAAACATTAGACCCACTCTAGTATATAGGTCTCTAATCGCGCTTAACGAAAAGCTGATTTGAGCGTTGCGAACGCTATGAACACTTTACAAAATTTTGTACCACGCCACACTCCACATTAAACGACTGAAAAATCGTCTAATATATCTTTTGAAACAAGTATTTTAACGCTTGTATGTCGAACCGTTTTTATCTTTATCGTTGAGAATTATTCATGCCAACTGTCTGTAATAATATGGCAAAGTCTTGCATAGGTATTACTATTAAAAACAAAATGACGCTTTCGCTTACTAATACAGGCGGCAGCCTTTAACATATTTTTAAAATATCTTCAATGTAAATTTATTGTACTTAACTATATACTTATCTCTACATGGTCTCTCGTTATGTTTTGTTAGGCGGGATTTCATTATTGTTATTATTAATACTAAAACTAAATAGGCTACTTTTTATCCCGAATAAGCCTCATTACGACGTAGACGTAGTCTAGGGCGAAAAGTGGTTTCTATGGAATCAAAATTATGGATCAGCGAATGTTCTTCTATATTTGTGTTTAAAAATTCAAGTCAATTGATTTAAAAATGTAGGCTACGGAAACTATATAATTGTTCATAATCTACCGGTCGCAAGTAATATGACTTAAGGTTGCCAACCCAACTTTTTTAATATCTATCTCTTACATAAGTTTTAGACATGAAAATAAAAATAAATATGCCAAAATAGATACTGACACCACCACCGTAACATTTTTTTTCTTGCAAACGACTCACCTGATGGTAAGTGATTACCGTCGCCCACGTATGTTAAGTATGTTTGGGGTATGGTAGGGGTGATGGGGACGAGAGTTGAGAAAGGGGGGAGCGGACGTTACCTCGCTCACCGTACAAAATGCAGAAGCACAAGTTCCTCTACATCACGCCGGTATTCTGCGAGGTCGTGGTACTACCCCGCTCGAGCCGGCCCATTCGAGCATCAACAAAAGCCGCCGCTTGGCTCTACCACCAAGTTTTTACAAAATTTAAATTTTTTTCTACGATATGATATACACGACCGAAAACTATATCAAAGAAAAAGTGTTGGCAACCCTATTTAAAGCAGGCAGCGCCATGACAAGCTGCGTAAGAACAGGTTTTACTGGTAGGTAGATAGATGGTCATACTGTCATACGTTTGCACAAAAACCACCAAGTAATATGTAGGTATGTCTCTTTTAGCAATATGTTTGTTCACTCTGCTTAAAATGTATTTAAAATAATCAACCAGGATCAATTTATCATCTTATTATTTATGTGAAATTGGTATGGTTCCTTGTACGACGAAGGAATCTTTCGCTACCTACAAAAAATATATAAACACTGACGCAGAGCGGTCCGTAGAGACTACTGACTTCGACTTCGATACATCTTATTTCACTTACATGTTCGTCGATTGTGGTTACTCTTAATTCGATCCATCTTCAGCATATCACTAAAATTGGTCGATAAACGACCCTCTCACTTCTTCAGCATAAATTTGCTCTGTCACTGTTTCCACAGAAGCATTCCTTTCTTACACTTTTCTCTTACTACGCAAATTCTTACTCTATCATTTAGTTACACCTAACATAATTCTTAGTGACCGCATTTCCACAGAATAAATTATAATACTTGATATTCATAAAATTGTTTTCAATATGTACTTTCATATCTAATTTTTTTCCCCACTGCTTAACATTTAAATGTGAAACCCACATTGTAATCACCGTTACTAACGACATTGATTTAAAATCTGATTTTATTTTGAACGAAGAGGAAACGTCTACGGCCTTGTTTAACAGCTATACGTACCTTTTCAACATGCAAGTGTGTTTCGAATGTAAAAATTATCAAAAGTACTTTAGAAAGTCTATGTTTCAGGAAACGTTTGGAAGTATTGGCTCCTCTGTTTCTCCGATCGCCGTGTTGTTGTCCCATGTTCACCATAACTATAATATAACTACGAATTTTACTAGTGCGTCCAGTTTCGCGTAATACATATCTTTCATAATATTTGGCACACATATAAAACTATATTTCCCTATAATTTATTGAGAACACGTAGGTATAGCGTCTGACTAACTAAGTAGTTTTTAACGACACATGTTGTAAAACAATTAATGAACTCAACTGTTTCGTAGAGTCGAATCTTTGTGTTCCAAATGCTAAGAATGAATCGACAGATTCTAACATAATATAAATTTCATGATTTGTGCTTACTTTTTGCATTTACTTATAGCACAAACATATCCATGCAGTGCAATTTGAATTGAAACTAGCAAGTCTCAGAACTAATTTGCACACCAAAAGGATAGGAAACGTTTATCGCAATGTGTAAATGTCTAGACCCGAGCCAGCACTTTCCTTCAACTGCGCACACACCTGTCTGTTAAAATAATAACATTTTGCTGGATAAAGGAGACTGTTTCGTCTGTAATGAACATTTGTATAGATTGATATCAGCGTAAAAACGGGATCTTGACATAATCGTAAAATAAACTATGCTACTGCGATCGCCCGAATACAACAAACGAGACCGTCTACCCATAAACTTACATAAATTATTCATAATTTTATTTACTTTGGCCAGGTGGTCACCTGTTGTAATTTGATAAAGCCGAAAAACAACATTATTTAGTTTCGTACTGCAAAAAAAACTTATGAACGGGTCGCCGTTGACAGGTGTTAAAATACAATACACGCCACTCTGAGCTTTATTTGTTGTGGAGCCGCGAAACGATTTATAAGAAATCCCTCGAAAAAGCAAGGTAACTTATCGGTGTGTTAAGTTTAAAGGCATTATTATTATTGGAGCTTTGTGGCATGTTTCCTCGAATTCATGCAGTTTCACATGCTTATGCATTTCATATATGACTCGATTTTTACAGATGAATTGTTATAAAACAAGTACAAATCGTAATGTACTTGTATGCATGAGGAGCGCTACACGTATTATACAATGCGCTAAATGTACCATATCTTGTATATAATACAAAATTACCGGTCCCATAATAGGAAGTCATTTCCTAGAAAAAGTCAGTCCAATCAAATGAACTACGTTCATAATTATTGAACTTATAACATATTCAAACGAGTATATAAAAGATAAGTTATTTTGACTTCTGTCGATAACTAAATTTTTTAAAACACCGTAATATAATATTCCAGAATTACCACAACGATAATCTTAATCGATATTGTAAGTTCCCTATTATTTATCCTATGTTAAAAAAAAATGTTTTTATCTTGTTTATGCAATTAGAAAGTAATGTATACTACATCAGCAGCCAAAACACGCTTACAGCGGTGCATGTGCAGGCCAACGTAACGGCGCATACTTTCGAAACTGGCAAATGTTCGACCAGCGTCGTCTGAAAATGTTCTAGAACCAAACAATCAACGAAAAAGCACGTTTCGTGCGTTTACAATAGTTCCGTGTCAATACATTAGTACCTATAAATAAACCGATGAAACCGTTAGTATTCGTGTACCGAACAACGCTAATGAAATATAAGAAAAAAATGTTCACAACGTTATGATTTATGTGATGTCCCCTGTGATAAATAAAATATAATATAGAAAATTACTTAAGTATTATTGTTATGTAATCAGTGCCGAAATCGAATACTAAAACTTACTTTATTAGCATAGCCGGCGCATATTGCAATATTCCTTCCGCTTTACATCAGATACCACATGCAAAAAGAACAAAATGATACCTATGCAAGATATAATAATGGCAAAATAATTAAAATGTATTTCCTTTTCTTTTTAAGTATTCAAAAAGTCTTTAGTGAAAGGTAAAGGCAATGTTGAGTTCTTTTATAAAACGGCTAACTATTTAACGCATTACAACAATAGAATTACTATTGTTGCAACACGCCATGGGTACGTAAATATTAACCACTACTATATCGGCATTTTTTGGTCCTCTACTGATCGTAGGCTTCACATCTTGGAAGTTTTGTCCATACTCACTACGTTGAGCAAGCGGGATGATGAGCGCAGTAGTCTCGCACACGTGATAATTTCCTTAATCAGTCTGTGGAATTTGAGTTCGGTAAATAAGAATAGATTCAATATCATTCGTTCACTAGAACCTCGTTTGCTGGCCAGCGGGGAGCACCACGTGCAAGTGAGGTTGGCATTTGGAAAAAGAGACCGTATATTCCGTTTACATTCCTCGTGTATCAACTATGGGTTTTTAAATATCAATTTCAAGTAAGTGTGGAAATAAAACATTAAGTCTTAAGAGAAAAGGAGGATCATCGAAGATAAATCGTGGGAATTAACTAGTCTAAAATTCTAGCTGTTTCGTAATGATGACTATGTACTTGTAAATCCGTATTGGTACTTCAATCAGTCTCGTGTTAAATAGCAATATCTAATAATCGATGACATTGTATTTTACAATGTTTATTGTTCTCTACACAAATTTATCCGCCTTCGACTTGTATCACTTGAACGCAATCCATCTTAATATGACAGCTAAGTCCGATATATAATAAAATTTCCATTTTCTTTGTATCTTATTAAAGATAGCCACGATAGCCGGCCGAGTGGTTCGGTGATCTGCCTCGGCCTGGATACTAGATGGCGACAGGCGCACTACCTGTCCCGTTGTCCCAAATAAGCTCTAGTGAAAAGTGGATTGAAAGGTCTAAAATGTCTAGATCTCTTACCTCCCCAGTGTTGGGTATACGATCGTGAGAGTATATAAATTTATCAAATATTTGAAAGAAGTATTTTTTCAGCTAATTTATTAATAAATTTGTTAAACATAATAATATTATTTACTTGCTTTTATTTTCAAATGAAAAAAAAATAAAACAAACGAACGCCTTTTGCACAATAATGCACCATGCTGAAATTTATTGCTTTTGTGCCTACAACCAGAAGTCATGAATACGCCTAGTGCTACATCTGAATGACAAAGAGGATACTGCACACAAGCTAGAGGTACCGCCAACACCGTCCTCTTTACTTCTTATATAACGAACAAAAAATAAAAGCGTTAAGTCCAAAAAAAACCATGTGATCGCTGTTTGTAACGGATTTCCGCAAAGTTACGCTTGATTTATTAACCTAGCTGTATTTTTTAGTACACAGATTTATTTACCATGTCAATTTCTAGTTCATCTTTACTGGTACTATTTAATACTTGTTAGCGAACACTACCGGTTACCAATTTCACATAACCTGTGTTCTAGAACTCGAAGCATCAAAAGACATAATCGTAATTGAAGGCAGCCTTTCTTAATGTTTGTTTGAGAAAGATTTAGAGTCCCTCACAGTACATAATTGAAAATGATATGTACCGTAAATGTACATAAATACTAATCTATCTATCTATAATAATAATCTACAGGTGTAAAAGTACTTTACATATGTAAATAATATTTCTCTATTTTTCCTAATAAGAGGTGTTTGAACTAACAATCGAGTGCAGGTGTGAACTAACGTAGGTACAGTTGCATCAGAGGGCGCCGAGTGCGTGTGCGTGGCACGCGGTGAGCGCATTACTATTCAAGCTGCGGAAAGATTTGACGACCTTCTTCTACGTTCAAGGCGATCCTCGTTAAATGTTAATAATGTCCGTCGATAACTTACTTAGTTTAATCATAGTTTATTTACCATTAAGTCAAGCGAGTTACCCTGCATACGTCAATTACAGTTTTGACGTATACTACAACATGGAAAACAACTAAAACCACAACTGCATATAAATTTGATAATTAGTAATTAAAAAAAAACCGTTATGCACCCTGTATCGTGTTTATTAATTGGTAAATTATTCTTTGACATTTTTATCTCGTACTCGTATACTAACGTTCGCTAACGTGTTTTTAAGCCACAGATAAACCAAGGCTTAATAATTGTTGCACCACCATTAATAACCATTCTTTTTATTTTTTGGAAAATATAAATTTGTTTTAAAATGCATAATTTTGTCTTCGTAATCATATTTATAACGCCTCCGCGAGCCGGCTACATTAGTTTAGAACCAGTCTGAGTACTTACAGAAGTTGACTAACCACGCTTATTCTGTACACAGACATGTCCACATAATCCGCGGATGTTCCTATTTTATCGATACGTCTGTCCGAATGCAAAATCAATACCACAACTAGCCATAACTAGAGCCGATTGAAAGTGTGGCCAGTGACCCGGCCATCTGACGCATTATTCGACACGTTTCACTTTTATTTGGAGCTTATTGTTAGGCATTAATATGTCGCCTTCGATTTATATAATGGTATATATGTCCTAAGAGTTAAGAAATCTAAGATAAACTTTGGTAATTTCTTCCGGTAATTTAATCATTACGTTATCATAACATGAATAATGAACTTAGTGTTGCCATTAATTGGTTCGAATCAACACCCATACGTGTCCGTACGGAATTCATCTGCCCTATGCATCTACCGTACACTACTATCTAAAATATATAATAGAGCATAACACATAAATATAATACTTCCCGTTCGAGCTGACCCATTACATAACCAGTATCTAGCTTATGGCTTTACCACGTGGTAGATTATTAAAACCAATATTTAGTAACCCAACGGATCCTCGTAATTAAATAAAGACTGCGAGTCTTGACTGTACATAAGACAGTAACTGTGTACATAATTCGCGATAATTTGTATGAAATCTATTTACACAAAGTACTAGTAAATTGTCGCATCGCGTATGGGACATTTTGAAATAGAGAATAATAATAGTCATTTCTGTTTGTTACAGGATTCAAATTAGAGTTTCTGGCGGGTTGAACAAGGAAAAAGGTGAACATTTTGTATTATAGTACTTAAAGCTATGTGTAAATATGAGAAATACATGTATTGCAGTATGCATATATTTACAGGAAAAAAGCTAGACTAGCGGTCAGGATTCCTGACGACGGAGTCTGTTTTTGAATCCCTATCGGAATCAAATTTGCACAACGCACATATCAGATTTTTGGGTCTAACATTTCGATGTATTGTGATTATCCCTGTATGTCTAACTGCTCATGAACCTTCTTAATACTTTTGGTACAACGATATATCCAGCGCAAACGACGTCATCTTATAATAATTGGAAGATCTTGCGGCAGATATCGGCCGGGAGGATCATCACATCGCTATGAGTACCATTTTATTAGCGAAGAAATGCAAAGTAGATTAGATCGTAATGATAGAGCAGCTATCTTGAAAGTAAGAACACCAAGAATGTAAAAAAAAAACAAAATTATTTGAATTCTTTGTATCACGGTTATAAAAAAATATATGTAAAATCTGTCTAGAAAATAAAAGTAGGTGCTCAATACCTATTAAACTCATAGTACTAGGTATACTTTATATTGAGTATTATATATCAAATGTGCAATTATTAATTGCCAACTATTCATTTTGTTAACTACTTTCCTCGAATATTTTGTTAAATTATTTTAAATTTGGCAGAGATATTGGTTATTAATTAAGAGTTCACATGTGTCGACATCTGAGGGCGAATAGTGATACAATAAACGTGAAAGTTTGTATGTATTGATGTTCGTCACGACTGAACAGATTCAAAAGAAATTGGGCACAGAAGTAGATGGAATAAGAATGACACATAAATCACTTTTAATCTTCATCGCTAGTTTGCTTCCTCGACAAAATTTAAGATCACGAAGACAGAAACGAAATCGAAAATTATATTCAGTCCATTCTTCCTTTAATTCACTGATTAAGCGAACGAGTAACGCTAGTGAGCAGCTCTCCGCCCAAGATCGTTTTGCATTAAAACTTAGAAAAGCCTATAGATAGACCACTTCTACTCAAAAAGCCCAATAATATTATACCAATGTAGGCGCTGCCTCGTGGTATCGGCGAATCTGTCACCCTCTTCGTTTCCTTAGGTGTCGAAAGAGCCAACAGATGGCGGGGGTTAACCATCTCTAAAATCACTAGAACAAAATTAAGCAAACCGGTGACGGGCAGCAGCGCCTAAGGTGCGAGGTGTCTGATACTGCGATCCCCAATCCGCTTGTCGAGGGTAGCGATTATGGGAAGTCCTCCGTATGAGAGAAGCCTATGTCCAGCTGTTGAAAATTTACAGGCCTGTAAAGTAATGTAGGCTACCGAAAGAGTTCCGATTCATTGCTCTGAATCGGATTTTCAGACTCCATTCGGGGATGAGTAAACAAGTTTTTGATCTCTTTAAATTTTATGCCACCTATTAGAATTAACATAGGTTAAAAACGTATGCAACGTTTCGGTGATAATTTTATTCCCTAATTAAAAGATTATAGACGTATTGGATATATAAAATTATAGTATTTCATTTCTCGAGTAGGAAGAGGACTATATACTAACAGTTGATTGTTTAGTTAAAGGCTGATAAAATTCACATAGTGCCAGGCAGTGGGATAATGATAGGCAGTACTGATTCAGTAGTCTTATATAGTAATCTAGATCTGAGATATTTTTCGGAGTCTATTTAATTTTTTTGTGTTTCTTTACCTATTGAATATCTGGTATATATATATATATATAATCTACTGAATAGTTTGACTGAATTTTGACTGAATATTACGCTTAGTTTACTGTAAGGTATATAATTATATGTACAAACGTGGCAGAGCCAAGCGGGGCCTAGAGCGCTAGAGCTAGGCGTGAAGTAGAGGCATCTTATGGTTATGCGTTTCGTTCAGTGAGTGACGTATCCGGCGGCCTACTCCTTTTCCATATCCCCCTTGTCATCCTCCCTTCCATCTCCCAAATACCCTCGACGGCCGGCAACGCACTTGCCGCACCTCTGATGTTGCAGATGTACGTGGCGACGGTAATCACTTACCATCAGGTGAACCGCTAGCAATGCGAATTTAATTTGCCTAAAAATAGTTTATGGATATTATTATTTCAAAGACTTTGCTAATGCATGCAAATTAATTCCGGTATCAGTTACACTTTTAAATTCGCGTTTCTTTAAAGCCGGTACATAGTTTCATCTCCTGAAATAAATACATTATACATGTATAAGGTAGCTATGTACTAAAGCCGTTTTTGTCCGTCTTTGTAAACAAGCACCGAGCGAATTCCTCGGTTTTGTCCTGTGACGACATCCTCTAATATAGTACCTACCTAACATGTTTACAAGTTCTACAACAATCAAAACTGTTTCACACGATTTTAAAAGGAAACATTATTTGTTAGAAAACTTCTATTAGTCTTACACTAGAATATATTATGCATAGAGCAAATCCTATCGTAATGTGTGTTTATTGACAATATTCATTCATAAGTCACGAATTGCCTTTGAGAAAGATAACCCGATTATTAACGTAGCGTAGGCGGTTACTGTACATTAATAGCATTTCAAGATTGAATTTTTCAAATATTTCAATTATTACTTAGAGCTTGTTGCTCTGTTGATTATGCATTGCCAGTACATCTCTACTACTTCCATTCGCCGGTCTTAAGTGTTGACATATTTGTGATGGCTATTCAGACGCCTGTCGGACACCAGAGTACGTAACCGTAGTGGGTATATACTTTTGTTCAATGCCTTATTACTATATTCTCGTGATTATCTTGGGTGAAATGGTCAATCAACCATCTCACGAATATAATTAAAAAACAATCATTTTTTTTTTAACTTTGTTAAAGCGGGTCAATATTTATTGGACAATAAAAAAGTGATAAAGGTACGTTTTATTCCATAAGCGTATTTGCACGCACTTTGTCGTCAATGTAGGCCCCCGGTGCGATTGTATGCAAAATAAATAATTTATCTAAGCCCATGTTTTAATATTCATCGCGGCGCCGCTTGCTATTGTATTTCGTACCTATCGCCCTTATAATGCTAATCAAACATACTAATAAATCTTGATTTAATTTGTACATCAGACAAATGTATATATTGGTATACGTGCGTCATACTTGTGAACTGGTGCTGCTGTCGAATCTGGTTTGCACGTGTTTGCAGAGCACTTGTGCTTTAATTTTGTGGATCATTATATTCTTGTAGCATGCTTTCAGTCGCTTATGTGCAACTTGCCTTTTATGACATTGTATTCCTTAACATTATTGAGAAAAAAAGTTAAAAAAGAGGAGAGAGCATTGGAGTTTCTCCGTGAGAGTAATATTACGAAAAAGTGGTTGTAAAAAAAACTGAAAAATTTTCCTTTGTCAAACGAAATTATTATTCTAACGTCGAAGAATAAAGATTTCATTCACTTCATTTATTCATACATATACCAGCATAGTCGAACGGGCTTTAAGCCACTAATCACGAGGAGGGCCCGAGCATAGCTTTTAAGTTGCTTGCTTAAAAGTGATCTGCGGGGCGGGGGGTGCAGTCCCCCTAATACTAATTAATTTTCTGTACATACCGCGTTAACATTGGCCACGTCTCGCTGCCTAACGATAAGACTCCACGAAACCACGGCTCTACGGTACCTCTTCGACCTCTATCGGCTTCCCGCAAAACTTTACAGATCGTCGAACCATCTAGTGCGCAGGCGAGTGTGTTAACAATCAAGATCCTATCATTATTCTCCCACGTTTATCCGTTCAAAGTGGCCGGCCCCTTGCCGCTTCAGCTTTCTGATCCTTAAAGCCAGTATCTATTACTTCACCGTTACCGCAGATATCGTTGAGGATTAATTTCAAACATTCTTCAATTTAATTACGTATGTATTAAACTTTTCAGTACTATTTTGTCGAGACTTAAGTATATCAGCCGTTGTACGATGCTCTAAAACTCTATCTAATCTTATCAAGTTCCTTGTGCCCTCGGCATCGGTAAACCAGCGTTACTTCCCATAGATGTACATATTAATAGCAGAAACAACACATGTGTAATTTATTACACATAAAATACTTCACTGATTTTGCTGTAATAGTTGGTCTAATTATGATAATATGTATGTTATCAAAAATATAGAAAGGCATAGCTAACGCTAAAATCTAAACAAATGCGTTTAATAGATACGAAAAAATAACGAACCCATGCATTTAAATAAATTTAAAAAAAAGTACGCTCTCACGATCGTATGCTCCAATATTGGGAGTGTACAAAAAATATTAAATTACTAACATCCGAACCGTTCCTTTTCAAGGTTGCATTCATAAACTAGGAGTTTTTGAACAAATGACGGTTATCTATAGTTCATACCCTACTACATGAAATTCATGTATATTATGTTTACACGTATCAATGTGGGGTATCGGAAAATGTTTAAACGATTTCGGGAAAATTCGTTTAAAGGATTTTTTTTTTGTAGAACATCCGTCACTTATATAACGCCATCTTACATTTAACGCATGATATTCGATAATAGATGAAGCAGGTACTATTTTTGTCAGTTTTAGACTCGATTCATTCGAATCATTCACTTTTGAAAGCATACGAACGATGATTGGTCGTCCCGGAGTGATTACATTCTATTTGGTCCCGGTACTATGACATTAAAAGGGTATGAGACAAACAGCATAGAAAACTAGTTTTGACGCCGACTACAGAACAACTTTGACAATAGATAGATAGCTAATGCGCACAACTCGTATTCGACGCCCGTCTCCTCAAACAACGCGCCATATCGCCTTTTGTGTACTCGTGCCTTTATCTTGCGATAAAATATTCGATCCCCTGCGTCGATAAATTCTATTGACAGGGCGCTATTTCGCTCGAACAGACCCGAGAAAGTACTTCAGCTTTCTATATTGAATGTCTAAATAAGATGTGTGTTAATAATGTAAACGTGCATGTTGGTGCTACAAAATGTTATAGACATTACAAGTATGTAGTATAAGTACTCGTGCCTGTCACCACCCTGCATAGGGGTAGGCGGAGATTACGGATTTTAATTTTTCAGCCCAGCTAAATGGGGTTTCGCTTACTTATACCCCACCGTGCGATAAAGAGTATGGCATTCCGGGTTTCGAGCCAGTTCGCCGAGTTTAGTCCCGGAGAATCTTCCGTCGAATTACGTTTTGTAATTACACACTAAGACTTACCAGGTCACAGAAAAGCTTGCTACTGCCTTAGTGGAAACTTTGGCGTTCATATTATTATATAGTAGTATTAGTAGGTACAACAATCGACGATAATAATGGCTGATTCTTGAAGTATTGAAACTATAGAAATTCTATTCTTATAATACGTGAAAGGTTAAGGTTTGGGTACATACAACAAATAAGATATATATAAAATTATTCTATAAAAAAATTATCAAATATTCTTTATTATTCTAGAACCCGTTGACTGATAAGAATGACATAAGTATGCGTATAAATTAGATTCACAAACGACCATACGTTTAAATGTTTCTTTTCGAGTTCTATGTCTCAAACATAAGCAAGGATCGCAGTATTGGTACAAACAATTATCATGCAATTTAAGAATGATCAGAAACGTTCAGATATACGACAAGACTTGCGTAAAAATATTCTACTTTTAAGGTCAGTAAGTTAGTTTGGAGGACTATACAATTATTTGAATACTAGTGGTATTGCGGGGCCTCTGCAAGAAGACGTTGTTTAGGTGAGATCAAATGTCTGAACGAGATCACGTGTTTGCGAAGTCATGACGCGCCAACAGATGGACAATGCTCAGATAAGATTGCGCTAGAACAAAGCCCACTACACACACATCTGGTTTTCAATAAGTACATATACATTGGTAAAGTTAATGTTTTTTATGCTTCGCTCGACACATGAAACGTAAACGTGAAACGTATTCAAACTATATACATTAAGAGCTAAGTGTCTATATTTTGTTTTATGTAAGTACCTACACTTTAAAACGACAATAGCTGACGCACCTATTAAAGTATTACCGCGCGCTCCTGCACGAGCTGTATTATCCCATAGGAATAGTATAAATCCTCCCAATATCATAAACAAGCTAGTCCCCGCAGCTTTGCTGGCGAAGAACTCTGGTTAGATATATATTTTACAGACATTTGGATCATCATTTTTAACGACTTTTTAATACTATTTTTTTTTCTTGACTAATTTGAAGAGAACGCATAGACGCCTGTCATGTATACAATTATTAAACATTATAATGATGATCACCAGGACTATTTCTTCTACGACGTCAGTCACAATACATTCAGAAAAAGAACAAAGATTTGCTTCTTGAACTTATTTCCTTGTATATATGAATAGTGCAAATATGTGTAAGCGGGAATATATCACATCTTTCTCCATATCTTATAGTTCAGTTTAATTTATGACTATAAAATAAAATTTTGTTTATGCTTTATAACGTGTTCAGCTATTGTTGATAGCAAAGCATTATAAAACGAGCAAGTCATTTTGAAAACACTATTGTTGCGCACTGTAATTTGGCAATAGCGGTCAACATTCGTAATTTATGAAATGTGAACCGTTCATTTCAACTTTACTGTTAAATTATGTAATTTTCTCATTTCAGAGTTCGCTACGACATGGGGGCGAGGTCCCGGGAGTTACTACTGCTCCTGGTAGCATGCGTACTTGTTATCAGCGAGCCTGTAAACAAAACAGCCAAGAAAAATACTAAAGATTCTGACAATTTCCTCTTCCAATATGAGGATTACGATTCGGCAGAGGATCAGGAGGTGCTGTTTAATGAAGATAGGCCCTGCCCCAGAGATTGCATATGCACTGTAACTCAAGGATACAGGGTAGCCAAGTGCAACCGCCTCGAAGTCGGCACACAAAAATTTGGTGATGATATCACTGATCTCGTGATTGAGAACGCAGATCCAATGTTCCCAATCCAGCTTGATGATTTAATTTTCAAGAAGTTGGGTCTCCACCAAATTGCGACAATCAAGATCGTTAATAGCACAATTGGTTTTATCGGACCCAACGCGTTCCATGGACTACACGAATTATACGCAGTCAATTTATCCAATAACAAGCTAAGAACTTTGCATCCTGAAACATTTGCAAACAACAAAAAGCTTTTACTGTTGACACTTTCAAACAATCCAGTAAAGTTCCCCGCAGCTGGTTCACATGACTACTTCCTCAATGCATCGTCTGTACAAGAACTTGATGTTTCATACTGCAATATGCAATATATTACTGCTAGCACCTTTAAAAATATGCCAGGTCTTATGTACCTAAACGTAGCCGGTAACAATCTCTCTGATATGGATACAGACACTTTCAAAAAGCTTCTTGATTTAGAGGAACTCGACTTAAGCGATAACAACATTAATTCACTCCCTGAAGACATATTTTCCGAAAATACAGAGCTGGCCACACTCCATATTCAAAGAAATCCGATTGACTCTGTATACGGATTACAAATTTCAGACCTGCTTACACTAAACGCTGGTCAGACAAACATCAAGTTTATTGGGCCTTCCATGTTCAATGGCATGACTTATATTGCAAACCTCAATTTAAGTGGCAACAGTATTAAGAAAATTCATAACCAAGCATTCCACAAACTTGTCGAACTCAATTATTTAGATCTTTCGTACAACGACTTAGACTTTATGTCTGGCTATCTCATTAAAGAAAACATTGAACTAGACATTTTTAAAATTTCAAATAATCCTAGATTAAAACATTTGCCAGCTGAGGGATTTAATTGTTCTGCAGAACAATTTAATATATATTTGTTTGATGCATCCAATTGTGGTCTTGAAGAAATCGAAAATAACTCTCTGAAGACTTTTACAGCTCTATCTCAAATCAATTTGTCTGGAAATAATATCAAATCTGTAAGCAATGAAGTATTTTCACGTTGTCCCAGACTCGTTGATATTAACCTTGCATATAACAAGTTAACGACTTTGGACGTTAAAGTTTTTGAGAAAAACAAAGATTTAGGAAAACTTAACCTTCAAGGCAATCCACTAAAAGTACTTTCTGCTGAAATATTTGTTTTCACACCCTCTCTAACTACACTCGATATGAGTAATGCCGAGCTAACCTCACTTTGGAAAGTAGAAAAGAACCAAACAGTAGCCCTTCTTAACAATTTGAGCTTCCTGAATGTGTCACATAACCGTATCACTGAAATCAAACAAACTGAATTAGATAGCTTAAACAAATTACGCACATTAGACATAAGTAACAACCGTCTCGCTTGCAGTCGTGATTTCGAAAATCTCATGACCTGGCTTAGTAATCGTAAAGTTACTCCCAACTCGAACCCATCGAATATCGCAAACTTAGCTAAAGACAAAAAAGAAGAGGATGGTACATATAGCTGGGAATTCCTGACCAAGAAAACTTGCGGAACCGCATTACCCCATCCGGTCGAACCATTACCGCCAGTGTCGGATGAAGAAATATGGGAAAGGATTGACAAAGATGCGGAAGGCAACTTTGATTTAAAAGATACATTAGATGACGGGAAGCTTGCCGATGACACTGCTGTCAACAACGACAATAACAAAATTAATGCAGATGATGACAACACTGATGCCGATGATGAGGCTGAGGACGACGACGATGAAGACGATGATGAAGAGGATGACTCGGGCGAAGACTATGATGATGGCGATGGAGATGTTGACCTTAAAGTCAAACTTATCGAAAAACCTGCCATAAATTTGAGTACACCAGTGACTACAGAAGAGTCACAAACTGAGAAAGTGAAGATCGATATAAAACTGCTCGAAAACGATAACATGTACGACGACCTAGAGCCAGAAGTGGATATGCAAGCTTACGTAACGGACGCTGAACACGGCCACTATGACTACTTATGGCCGATACTAATTGCCGTCTTGAGTGCTCTTCTTTTGTTGATCGTCACCGCAAAGGTCGTGATGGTTTTGTGCAGTAAGAAGAATAAGCAGATTAGATACAACAGTGCCATAATCGCCGCAATGAGTCACCCGGGACGTACGAAGAAAGACTGCGGTCTGGTATATCAGCAACTGACAGAGGACTTGACGGGCCCGAAGACCCCTAAGCTTACCCGCTACGCGCCGTTGCACAACGTTGCCGTAAACGCTTCCAACATGTCGTACGAGAGCAGTCCCTTTCACCATAGCAACATTGTGCCCGAAGCGGTGTGAGCCACTCGGTACAAATTAACATTACAGTAAATAAAATAGATTAACAACTGCGTTAACTTTAAAATAAGCAGTAAGTGATAGATGTAAGCGCTAGTCACGTACGGATACATATCTAACTTTAGGAGCATTTCAACAGTGCCTTCAATGATCATTCTCGAAAAATATCGCGACAATCCTTTTTTTCAACCTAGCGCTTTTCTTATTTGATAATAATGAAGTAACAAATGAAAGTCAAATTAAAACAAATTAATTTAAGATATACATAATTATATATTATACAAATTAGTTCATAGGTTCATTTTATGTACTTAAAATTATTAAAAACTACACTATAAATTGTATATTATTTTATTAACATTTTTTGAAAATAAACAATAGTAAAAATTTAGTTAACCTTATTACACATTTACCAACATTTAGTAAATCATAAGCGACTCTTCAAGTATTTTGGATAAATCTTCTTCGGACTGCGGTACTGGAGCTATCTTCAATAATCGGTGCTGAAAAAACAATTTCGTTTATATAACTTCAAATTGATTTCAAAGGAGTGTCTACGTAGCTCAGAGGTCAGAGAGAATCGCTTTAATTTTATAGTATGCGAGCGACTAGGGTTCGATTCTAATGTTGTCAAGTGCACAGCGCTTTTATCTGTATTTGATTTTTTAAGAAATCCGAAGAAATGGACGCTTTGACTAAATTATTTATTTAAATTTAAATACAATTCACAGTCCCGGTCTTTATAATTTTAATCCTTAAGCTAATAATTAGACGAGAACTAAGTATACACCATTTACACGCGACTGTTTTCACTTAGTAAAGTTACAATCGCCTATACAATTATTACAATAGACATACCTTTCTACGGAAAATAAACACAAAATAATATTACAGGTCTATCTTTGTGTAAAGTACAAAATTCTCTGTCAAAACTTTAAGATGAAAGCTATCGTTTTAATAAATAAGCAGATTTGTAAAACTAGTAAAAGTATATTTTTCTAAACAATATCAAACTATCAACTAATCTAATTAGTCATGTGCCCATTTTGTAATGGCGCCATCAATATGTAAAGACAAAGAAAACTGATTGAATGCATTAAAATGGAAATTATGTAGGTTTTTCCGAACTAACAGAATATACCGAACCTAAATACCGCATATCAGTGATGGGGAACAGCAGCAGTATCACTGCGATCACCAACCCGGCATGCGGGCAATTGTCGATGCTTCATGTAAAGGACTATTTCCATCAGGAAGTTTAGTAATGAAAACTTCGTTACACAATGTTTTCTTTAAAATGACAAAATTTCCACACAAAAAGAAATCACCTGCGGTAATGCTCCTTTAACCAATTGTGGTATGTCTCGAGCAGAGTAACCAATCGCGCTCAGCCCGTTTTCAATTTTCATTGTATCCATATATTGTAATATTGTATCGGACAAAACTCTACCCGCGTCTTTTTGCTTTTTCTCGTTAACATCGACACCGAGTATACTTGCCGCCTCCAAGTGCTTGTCGGGGTCGCTGGCGGCAGTGAAGCGGAATACTGACGGTGCCGTTAACACCACGGCTAATCCATGCGGCACGATAGGTTCTGTTCTGTTGGTTTAACAATACCAATTATACTAAGTTCAAGTTCATGCATTTTTTTTATCTGTAACGGTGACAAACAAGAACACAATCAACCTAATGAAAAGTAATTGTTGCTCATAGACACACACCTTTCACCATTAATTAAATCAAAATGACAACACTCATTGTCACTGTGACCATTAAATTGAAATGCCTCATTGTTCTGGTTCTCGTGTGTCGTCCACATCTCCACTATGTATATAAATTTTAGTAAAAATGTAAGTTAAATGAAATATTACACGGCAGCAAAATTGAAGAACTTTTTACAAAAACAACACGTCAAAAGATTTTTTTTTAGTCAAACAAAGAAACTGTATGTGACTGTATCCCTCCATTTGATACATGTTTGTTTTATGCTGTTGTAGAAGACTGCATAGTACTTTTATTATAGTTTATAATATGCTAATGTATCGGATGCCTTTCTTACCAAAAAGATGCTCCAAATGGACCAGGTCTTATGCGGTTTTGTAAGAAACTTCAATTAATATGTTGTTAAGATAATGATTATATATAACTAGCGAATTGTACCGGTTTCGCACGGACAAATTTATAATAAATAGACTAAAAATGAGTATTTATTATACATATAAACCTTCCTCATAAAATATTATAAATGGTGGTAAAAACCCCATTTAAATACAGTAAGAAGTTATAAGCGTTGTGAAATTCAATTTCTACCGAAGTACAGGCCTAGGTGAATGCTTTAGTAGTGTTTGTTGCAGGAAGATGTCGCCACTATCGTAATTTGCTGAGATAGACCTATCCCAGGTTAGGAGGATATAACGTAATCGTTAAGCATGGCAGGAAGAGTAGCAACCGCAGTATCAAAGCTTTCATTTTTGTGATGATGATTATGATGTTAAAAAACAAAATGAGATAAAATATGCACGTAACCGACCTCCTCACAGTTGATTTCAAACGATTACGTTAAAAAATAAACAAAAGTGTAATCCTACCCGTAGTCCTGCGGCACGAAGTTCTTCACATTGCCAGCGATGGGATAAGCGAGCCCGTGACATATATGCACGCCGGCGTTGCCGATGCCCACGCCTGCCATAGTGGCGGCCAGGTGCATGCTGGAGCGAGCCTCGATATCGTCCGCGTTGTACACTGAACGAGCGAAGTACTTCCGAAGGCACTGTCATAATAATAATAGCAATATAGAAATATATATATAAAATACGGAAAGAAAAATGAGTCGCAGTATAAGAAAGCTGGAAAAGAATACATTTTATCCTCGAGACTAAGGTAAGACTAAGTCAGATATATAGCCAATTCGGGACCCAAAATGATAGCGACGATTATGGCAAATTCTCCATCCCTGACGACATGCATATTACATCCAGAACTGGCCAGCTAAAAGGCTGAGGATATAAAGTACTCTACAATCATCTCATCACATTTTTTTTATAATTATGTTCTAGGTATAAATAAGGTAACTAAATCAAAATATACCGAATTATATGGTGGTACATTGTGATGTATACATTAACATAACATATACTGTGCAGAGGATGGATGTCTTCATAATTTATTATATTATAATTTTAAGTGAAACATATGGCCAGATTTTAGGTTTGTACCTTAAATCTGTAGCAACATCCGAATAAGGTTTTTAACATCAGATTTGGTTTAAGGTAATAAGCTAACGGCAAAAGTGTTTACTTGTATAAGTTCTAAAATTACCAAAGGTTCTTTTAATGTGTCTTAATCAAATAGAAAGTATTTTATCCTCGGGTTTGGTCAGGCCAAGTTGACTGTCTGTGTTATGTCGAATGATTCGATAGCCAACTTCGTCTGGCATCGGAACGGAGGCGAAGCAAATCGGAATACACTTCCGCTGGTTCTTCGCAACTAAACCAAACCAGCCTCGGCGAGCCGCAGCCAGAGCTATCAGTCTTGCTGCGCAATGATTGATTGCCCCCGCCGCATGTACAACATTGATATATAAAAATAGTTATGCATAAGCATTCATTACCTGAAGGCAAAATCGAGCCCAAACATCTGATATAGGGTTACTGCCTTGATATACGGGACGCATTGCAGGATTTTCGGGAGCTGGACCTCGCTCATTATACGGAATAGCCGTAAAACTTTCCAAAGCATGGCAGAAGATGTCGAATCCGGCGTAGTTCGCCACCGTTTGGGGCACACTTAATGTATGAAGAGGATCTATGAGAGCCAATAAAGGCCTTAAAGCAGTGTGGGAAATCCCAGTCTTTGCTTTTATTTCCTCGTAATCAAATATACTCATGCCTGTTGTCTCACTTCCTGTACCACTAGTTGTAGGAACTGAAAAATAAATACCTTTTAAATACATTCATATTTAATTTTTCAAGTCTTAAACGACTATGTTATTTATATATTTGACGAGGCTTCGTGGTTAGCTAACCCGACTGCTGAGACAAGGTTCTTGGATTCGAATCGCAGCTGAAGCCGGTATTTGTGCAAAATCGGAAACTATTGACTTTTCAGGTATGATGTTGTGACCAGTATGTCCGACACTGCATCTGATAGTCCCTCCGATATTATGGCATATGCGTAACATCGGATACGGGAAGGTAAAGACGGTGAGATCCTCGGTGCTTGCGCGTACATTTGCGGCACTATAATATCTCTGGCTCCGATAGTATTCAAAGTTATCGTCGTGATCGTAATCGGATATCAACATACTTGCACAAGTAGACAGGAGACAAATTATAAAATCAACTGCAATGTTTTCGTAAAGTAGTAAGGTTAACTAACTCGCTATCATAGGCTTTAGTGGCACTGTAACAGGTTTTCCTTTGCCTATGGGCAGGTTGACGTAATCGAGGAACTCTGCTTCCCGGTCGCATGCGTACAAGTTGGCCGCTTTGCAAGTATCCATCACCGAGCCTCCGCCTACAGCCACGTAGCTATCGAAATTACCCTGCTTCGCAAAATCTATTGCATCTTTGAAACTGTAATAAAAAAAATCTTTTAGTTAAGTTTACGTTAAATTTCGAACTAAAAATCACAGAGTTGGTAAGACCACCAGCCGAATTCGTGAAGATGCTTGTCGCATTGCATGTACATGTTTACAGCATTATATTTCCAGGATTTCTCTTAGTGGGTTTTACGAATCCTAGAACAAAACCTGTAATGATTAAACGCATCTTTACAGTAAGTATACCGTAAAGTGAGGAGGAAATATTTTTCTTTGCAATTGTTTAATAATAATATAAAAATGACAATATATACCTTCTGTCCGTCGGTTCAACTCGAACTTTGTCATAAACACTATAGTTAATTCCATTTTTGAATAGAGAATCAAGAACTACCTTCATAGGACTCAACAATACCACATTGGGGTCAGTCATAACGCACACGTTTTTCGCGCCTAAATTTGCCAAGTCTATTCCGACCTCCCGAGTCACGCCTAGCCCATACCGTACAGTGGAACATTTTATCTAAAAAAAAAATTGTCAGTTTTAATATACTTTCTGTATTTCGACTTTTATAGTAATGCAAATTACCACTCATGTCTGAAAAGAAAATTTCAAGATACAGAAAAAAGGATTAAGAGAATTTGTTTTTACAAGTAATTTTATTTTTTTTTTGTCCCAAAGAAAATAAATTTTTCATCATTCGTAATTATTTTTAATTATAGAATGTATAAGACTATAAGTTATTAGTTTGGATTATATATTTTAAAAAATGCAAGCGACCATCATTTAATGACTTTATTTTGGAGAACCTTTAAGAACACAATTTATTTAAATATTTTTACCATTATACTTATATGTCTGGTATACACAGTATTAAATTACATTGCTTTAGAATTTTTTTAAAATTTAATTACTATATTTTTAAAGATTGTTTAAAGTAAGTGAAATTATCTTTTCTACCTATATAGGAGTTGTCTAGGTAAGAACCACCCTCTTACCTATTTCTGTCACCAACCAGCAGTGTAACCACAGTTCAGTTCCAATTTGAAATATATACTCAGCCAGTATAAATATCCACGGGTTTCTATACTCCCTTACCATCAGATAGACTGTTTTTGAAGTAATTCAATTATGGTGACTTATGGCGACATATTAACTATATGTCACCATAATTCAATAAAAAAATATTAATTATTTCCTTTTCACTTCTGATTTCAGGTCAAACATTAATTAACCCGATTTGCCAAATTATAATTATGATGATGATATTTTTATATTTTTAAGCATCACAAAGGGATTAGAAAAATTGTAAAAATACAGTTCATATTCATTGTGCTTTTTAGTTGCAACTTTTTTTGCATAAAAAGTTAATATATCCTGAGCTATTCCAAGTTATTAAATTTCAATATCCCCATTACCCTTTGTTTGTACCAACCTAAACTTCAATTACTTATTATAAATTTCATACTTACCTCAAAGGCATAATCCTTAAGAGGCGTAGAATTAGAAACTTGAACATTTCCTCTGTGACTATGAGCTGGACACTGACATCTAAAATATAACAATGATTAAATGATGTTAGTACGTAGAAAATAAATCAACAATATTTTTTTTCCGATTATTCATTACTATGAAATGTAAGAGGTAAATATATATGCATTGTCCCTGAGTGTCCAACCTCACTGACATGGTAGTGCTGGCTATAATTTTAAGCTCTGGAGACTAAATAATGGCAGAAAATCCATCCAAATATGTGATGTTGAATAGGATCACTAGTATGAGGTTACTGGCACTGCACTCACCATCCCAGCTGGACAACATAGTCAAATATAAAAGAAGTATATGTATATTAATATTTTATTTGGCATGCTCTTGGAAAGGCTTACTTCCTGCAGTTGTCTTAGAGGCTGGTGCCATCCGACACAAGGATTATAAGTGAGTTACTGTATCCATCTGGTCAAATTTTTTAACTTTAAAAACTGCTAAAGCTTATTCTTAGTATTTTTTATTGTAATTTTTATAGGAGAGCATGAGATTTGTTTACATAACATACATAAGAACTAATAGCAGTAGCTCAGCAGAAGTGCATTGATCATATTATTAAAGAGGAGCAAAGGATGTCAAGAACCGACAGCTAAATAAATAAGTAGAAAATTTAGTTACATATATGAGTATTACTCAGTAAATGCTTCTTTCAACTAGTCTTAATACTAAAAAGTATTTTAGCAGTCATTTAAGTTGTACTTTAAGTATAAATGTGAATTCTTTAAAAAAAAATTGAGACTATCCATACCCACACCACAAAAGAAACAATTAGAAACCTTCAAACTATAACAAAATATTCATACTTGACTAGACTTTCACGAATTTGATAATAAGTTTAATTTCTGATGTATTTCCTTTTATTACTGTTGAGTATAATTGTGATAAATTATGACTACATGAAAATACAGGAAGAGTCAATGTAGCTAAGTATAAGAAGTATTAATCAAAAACGTTTGAAAAGCACTGTTTTCCTCGATTTCATAAAATCTCATGCTAAAGTGTGTACTTTCAGTCGGCACTTTGTCAATCAAATATAATTAATAGCACTGAATTTTTTTTTTTTTTGAAAATGTATTAAGGAATTCGCTCTAGGTTTTTATCTTTAAAACGTATTACATAAGACATTTTAATTTCGTATAGTAAATTAATGAAGTATACTTACGATGCAATATTAATAGTTCTCAGTAAATCAAATACTCTTTTGCGAGAAGTCATGGCTATGGAAATAAATTTATTTTCAGACAGAAAAAGTTAGCCAAAAAAGAGGTAACATTGAAGCATTAGCAATACAATCGCAATTGTTATCATTGACCTTCAAGTAATTGATGTATCTTGATGTTTTGAAAACTACTACGGTACCTACCTCTATAAATACTTTAGACGTTGTACGGTGTACTGAAAATATTATTTAAATGAAATAGTATAGACGTGGTACAGTACACTCAAAATATTATTTGAAATAGACAATGATATTTTAAGTTTTTTACTTATAATTATTGGAAAATAACTTTTATATATTATTATATAAATTCTTTTAAAGCTACAGAATAACTAGGCATTCGCAAAATAGGGTCATTGTTAGATATACTTTCTTATTTAAGTAGTTTAATCTATATAGGTTTTTTTCATTTGTAAGTAATAATTCTAATTTAAATACTAACAAAAACAAATGACAATCAAAACTGTAAAAAGCAAATGTCTTAAATCTGAGGTAAAATCTGTGTTAGACATTTGATTTTGTTAATACAAATATTTGACATTGGCAATTGAAATCAAGCGTGCCTTTCTGCCAATCGTAGATGTAGCATAGAGTAAGTACGATCACGAACAGGCCTCCTCCAAAGACCCATAAGCTTGGTCCTGAGCCACCTGCATCCAGCAACATTGTGTAGGTCATCATTGTCACTCAGCCTTGTGGGGATCGTGCTATTTTTTTAAAAAATGTTTATTGTTTACACACCTTATAATATGAGAGGTGATAAAGGACGGACTTAATGCCTATTAGCATTCTCTGTAACTATCGCTTTTTTTGTAAACCAGCTTGTTCGGGAGGCTGGAAGTCATCAAGTTCGGGGGTCAATTAGTGATGAACGCGATTTTGTAGCGCTATCGGTCTATAGTTATGTCTCTATTACTGCCTACTTATTCATTGCTTTAAAAATGAATACAAGAAAGAGATGATAAGAATTGATCTCGTCAAATTATTAATTTTACGTGGTTTATTTCTTCGTACTTTTAATCGGCCCGTTCCGAAATCAGGTCTAAACATCGTGGGAAAATTTTGTTCTCACAATATGGACAGCTCATAATTAATTGGTATCACGGTGAGTAAAAGATAACGACCAAATTTTTGATAGCATAACGAGCACTTATTTTCCACCACTCTCGGTGGCGTGGATTGCAGCCACATGGTGGTTATAAATCAACCATCCACACGAACACACTACTACAAATGGGCGCGCCACTGCATTACATCTCCCGGCCATTCTGCGTTTTGAATTTTTTTAGAAAACAAAGTATGAGACAACTTAGACAGCAATTATTAAAATAAAATACAGTAGGCGTATGGGTAATAAATTTACATGCGTATACTTTTGTCATTGTTGAAACTAATTTTTGACTCATGGTTATGCTCTATAATAGATATACGAGTATAATGTCGTTTATCATTCCTGAAAATTGACAAGATTTTCACAAACAGCCCAAAAAAACTTTTGTTAGTATACACAGTATACAAACTCTACCTACGCTGGGACTACCACGAATGTCGAAATTAAATACCGTCTGAAAGAAACAACAAATTATGGTTTCCCACTTACATATTGTCTATGGCTTAGTGGATAACGTACCTGTTTGCTGAGCCATGGATTTTGAGTTCGAATTCCAGCCAATAAAATTATACATTTCACACAGCCGTCCAAATTCAACTGCTGCAAAACTTTTGTGCAAAAATGGTAAAAATAAATTGTCGTTTGGTTTTTTCGTGTTTTATTTTTATTCCCTCAAATATTAGACGTTCATCTACAATACAATCAGGCTACACAACGACCGATGCTGGAATCAATACCTGTGGATAATCGATATTTAAGTTGAGCGTGTGCACTTTCGATTTTGCAAAAATGCATATTACCCATGCACGTTGCTATATTTCGTTTTTGGTCTAGCCAGTAAATAATAAAACTATGACTGATACCTTCAGTATGACCTTTGGAGAACATTGAATCCAGTCCAGTGCAAAATACACGAAGAGGTTCTCAGTTGGAGCTTGGTGTTTTCCATGTTTTAAACTTTCACAATCTTGGTCTTGATTCTCATCATTATTCGTTTTAGATGCGAGCCGAATATTTACTGTAGTTCCGTAAGATCCCCTGCTGCTTACTTTGACCGCTACTTTAAGCTTCGGTCTGTTTAAAACGCACAATGCTTTTCGGTGTTTCAACACTACATTTTTGAAATATGCCGTTTGCTGGAGGTTGAGGAAAAATAATTTAATTGCGATTGGCTTCATGAGATATTTAACACGATTATAATGGTTATCTTCATTATTAGACAATAATTACTTCTCGGCGCTCTGATGCGCAGGGCAACAAATGAGTCAACGGGATGCAGCGGTGTACGGAGTGTCTGCACGCCCACCTCGCTGACGCACGCTTCAGAAAACACAATTCTAGACGTTTTCATAAAATGAAATGTCCGAAAAGCGAGTTGTGCGTTTCGAATAACTGCTCCGGACGGTTGATAGCAATTTATAAATAAAAAAGGTATAGACGTGCAGCAGAAAGCTGACGCACTGTGCAGTTTGCAGTCGTTAAATTATGTTTATCGCGGTCTTAAGGCCACGAGCCCAGAGACTGATGAAGCTCTCATTAGTCTCTGTATCAGCGCTAACTTCACCGAATAGATATGTAAATTTTAATGGAATGTAATAAAAAACCTCAAAATAGACATCCAATTGATGTATTAATAAATTCATACAGATTTTCATTCAAATATAGAATACACAATAGAAAAAATTATTTCAACTACCACTTTCAAATATACTACAATACAGAATAAAACATTTTACTCTCTATTAGCATCATTTGGTTACATAACTTCTTTAAAAGATGACAAACTGACAGGTTAAAATGGCATTAAAATATTTTGATCACAATTAGATCTTCATCATTATTAAATAAATACAACTATTATTTTAATATGTTATTCATATAACAGAAAGTATACCTTACACTTATTACAGTGCACATTTAATTAATGAAAATAAGTTAAGGATTTTTACAAACAGATAAATTCATATATTTACAAAAAAAACCTATTTTAGTAACATTACAGAAATATATGAAAAACTAAACTTTGAAATTAAATGTTTTTCACAGTTGTTTAAAAGGAGAAAACAAATTGCTAGTGTTGTGATACTGAAGACTATAAATTATTTATGTATTCATTCACTCTCAGATAATACTAAGTTATGGCAACGCGCGCGTTAATATAGGTAACTTTATAACATATGTAGGCATTACTTACAACCTATGAATACAAAGGAATCTTAATATACACAAAACTCAATTACAAGTTAGGGAATGTTAGATGCGTTGTAATATGAATCACATTATATTTCAACTATTTGTAACTGACACAATAATTTTATTTCTTACATGAAACGGAATTGCCACTCTAGTGAGCTCAACGACATTGCTACCACTAACATTATTGCATACACGAATGTTACTTCTACTATTTTAAAATGTGGAAAGTGATAAAATTTAACATTTATAACAAGATTCAAACATGTGGTTCCTCGTGAGTAACGGTAGAACACGCATTCACCTCCCCTGTTAAGACTGTTCTATAAATAAATATTATCCATCTACAGACTTTCATCTATATTTAGGGGAAAAGTACAATAGAAATATCTTTGGTCCATATTACGAAACTAGAGATAGAGGTCTCTGGTTCTAACCATTAGTAAAATCTCCGTAAATCTCCAAGTTTTAACTTAGAATTATTCATTATATGAAATTCTTTATAGCATTTCGCCAATGCGTGGTCTAACGCGGCCCTCGAGGAACAAAATCTCCAATGTACCAACAATCTAAGACATCTCAATATCAACTACGAGAATAACGAGACAACAAACGGTCACTGGTCCGATAGTTTGTCGCTGATATAATATATTTTCCACTACAGATCACATATATTTTTGGCAAATTAAATGAGCTGTACAACGTACGTTCTTACGTAACGTAACTATCACTTGGCGAGAAAGTAAAACAAATTTATTGCATAAACTACATTCTCTGATCATTTGCTATAATCTTATTTAAATTGAGCCAGAAACTCGTAAGTCTTTGACAAATATAATATATCGATTTTCCATAGATGGTTATTTTTGCTTAAAAACCTATACTCTTTGCTTCTCAAATGGTCGCGTGCGTTTTAGAATGAAAGAGAATATATCAAAACTATGAAATCAATAAATCCGAATAAAACCCACACTGGGACGGACTAGCCACTGGCAAAACTTACAATATTGGTGTTATATTCAGCGACGCTTAAGATTTAGATAACAATCCGATTTGTGACTATTGCGAAGGTACGAAAAATATTTTAACGTACGTGTTTTATTAAAACATACTTCTAAAATTGTTAACATGAAAATTATACCTCAAAAATGGTATGGTTAAACTTGGTGAGTATTAAAATTCTTGTATAAAAACAATCTTTGAAAACTTGTGCTACTGACACTCGAAGAAATTTTTATTGCATTATGTTCATACACATCAATAAAGGCCCTGTAATTCTACTAGACAACATTATTTGACCACTTTAACTAGTGCAACAGTATTGTGTGCACAACTAAACTGTTGTGATCAATAACCATATTCGTATATAGATTATGGTGAGTGGCACGAATGCTTTAATAAATAAGCTCATAAACTTTTAAAAGAATTCCGAAAGCTTTAGGCCAAGATCGTGTTATGAAAGTATTTTGCAATTCCCTTAGGTAAATTCTTTTTTAAATGGCTAATAGCTTTAACAATTTTAAGCTACAAATTTATATTACACCCATCAATAATTAATGTAGAATCGTCAATTCGAAATAGTATGTGCATCTTTGGAAGTTTACAATACTCTTATTGATTTCAATGACTACTAAGACCTACAGCGCAGGAGAACTATACTCTGAATGAATATTTTAAAGTTTTCATAAACTTTAAATACGCTTAGCTACAAAATGACAGCCTGGTGAGTAAGCCAGTCATTAAAAGTTCTATGTAGACTTTACTGACCATAATTGTGCGCTAATAATCCAATTTTGTCTGTTTCTCTTTAGTCAGGGAGCATGTGGACGAAAGAGACAGGAAACATGCCACGTCGGTTTGTGCCTTCTACTTGTCCTTCCATCCAATTGTCGTCCTCCGTGCGTTCATTTATAACGACGATGACTTCTCCCTCTCGAAAGGATAGCTCATCTTCGTTGTCAGCTGAACAGTCGTAGAGAGCTCGGCACCTTCTCATGCCTCCAACCATCTAGAAATGAAAACATAAAATATAGTATCTAAGTGAAAAATGTATTAAAGTGCACAAAAATCGATCAAAGTTTTTTAAATCCCCCCTAGCATTGTATAACAGTAACAATGATATAAACTACGTCATGAAAGTTTGAAAATTAAGAATATTTTATTGATTTACATGCTACAAAATTTGTGTTATAATCACTGAAACTGTCTCAATTGTATCAATAGATATTACGAGCACCAATCCAACTGCCAAGCGTGGCGGTAACAGCAAATATTTCTACTGGGAGAGGCCTATATCCACTAGTGTACTGTTTACACCAGTGTACTGGCTACTAAAAAAACTTATTATCAATGTGATTAATGTAATTGTAAAATAATATTAAAAAAAAAACTATTAGTTATTTACTGCACAATCACCACAATGGGCAAGAGGGTTGGTTATTGCAGTGCCGGGACCCTGGCACTAGTGTAATATAAATTACTATACATTGTTGTATATGTAAATTTATAGTGCAGTTTGCTTTCCTGACAATACCGGATACTGGATCGGACTCGCATCGATAAATCAATTTGGGTTAGTAGTATCACACCCCAGGTATATCCCGATAAAATTTATGAAATCAATCACCTACTACGCTCACATGAATAGTGTGTTTGTGAACGGTGGCGTAGGTGTGTGCGAGTGAATTAGAGAACTCAGGGCTGAGGCCATTTAGTTTTTCTTATCACTAAAGAACGAGGAGACCCCTTCCTTTCGCGAGCTAGTGCTTGTAGCGGTGCGTAATAATCTTGTAACGGCGAGATAGATATTTTGTATGTATACAAAAATTATAATTTTAGAGAAGAAGAAGAAACTAACCCCGAGTACTAAACGGTAATGAGTGCGTCATAGCTAATATTGCTATTAAGCGCCATCGACCGGCCGCCTGCCCAAGTAAAATTACATTTTCTTTAAATCATATTAATATCTACAAATTTATAAAATGATTCTAAAATTAAAACTAAAATTAATTATAATTAAATAATCTTTATTTACCCAGTAGTAGTCTTTATTACCCATTTGTACAATCTATGTATTTACATACATTCAGTAACGAATAATTAACCCATTCCATGTTTTAAATTATTTTCTTTCGAGTAGATCACCCTTATTCATTTATTTGGTTTAAATTTTTACAATACAAATGACAGGCACTTATAAAAGTTGGCCACTTGTATTATATTTTACGATACCTATAAATTGTCTCACTAATTAATTTGAAACATAATTGCAAGAATTCTTTTGATAAATAATATGTTTTATGACTAATAGAACGGGGTATAAAACTATGACTACTGTGTGGCCCAATGCTCTTTGCACCTGTACTGTAATGTCTGTACAAGACAAAAATAATAAAGTATTGTGTCTGGTTGTAGGGTAGGTGCCTCGAATACCAGCAAATTATATCTTTAAATATTACGTACTTTTATGTACTTTAAATAGTAAAGTTTAAAAGTAGATTTTATTTTTAGAAAATATGTATACAACATACAACATATGTAATTAATGAATAAAATGCAAGAATTATTTCAAGTGATAAATAACCGATAACGGTTTTCTGACTCTAATTCCAACCAGGCTGCACAGAATGACGTCCTTTTGTGTAGTACTTCTTTGTTATTAGATAACTAAAAGTGACGCGTGGGATTGGCGTAAGAATCTGCCTCCCACTATCTTCCCATGAGTGTCTTAAAAGGAGTTGCTCCAAGAGAAAATCTTTGAAAATAGCAATGGCTACCGACAGATAGCGCAATAACCAAAAATAAGCATGATGATGTGCAGCAGCGTCTAAGGTGCGAGGTGTCTGGTACTGCAATCGCCAATAAGCTTGCCGAGCGTGGCGATTGTGGCAAATCTTCCATATGCTCCCATAAGGAAGAAGAGGCCTTTGTCCTACAGAGAACTATTTACGGTCTGTTAACGAAAGGTAGCAGTCATTTGTCTAATCCCTTAATGTATGGATGTAGCTTATTTATTATAATTTATGCATTTTTATTTGGTACGTATTTATGTTTATTCTAAAAAAGGTGCAAACTTAGTGTTTTAAGGTGTTTTTGATCCGTTTTAGGAGATAGTCTTTATATAATGTAATTTACATGTACAAAAGAGTGTAATCATATTCGGTCGCGTCATCAGGTTTTGACATCCAAATTCAAATTGTATAATAATATACTTATATAATATAGTATAATCATATAATTAAAAAAAAATAGCAAAAATAATTTTTGCAAACTAATTAGGAAGTAAACCTAATATCTAATAATATATAAAAAAAACACTTAAATTCATTCTTTCCAGTTTGTCTCATTCAGTCTCATTTATATCTCGTTGATGCAGTTAGTCATTCTGTGAAACCAAAAACCAGCCTCTCTGATAATAACGCGCTCCTTACATTTTATCTAAATGGTCCAGTCCAGGTTAATTCTCGCTGATTTAAATTAAAAACTTGAAAGTAATATTCACCGAAGACCGTAGTCAAAAATTTTTTTTTGTCAATCTTTTCGTGCAGGCATCACGCA
Source organism: Bhutanitis thaidina (assembly GCA_029286595.1). Classification (NCBI taxonomy): domain Eukaryota; kingdom Metazoa; phylum Arthropoda; class Insecta; order Lepidoptera; family Papilionidae; genus Bhutanitis; species Bhutanitis thaidina. Next base: position 6,623,534 of record JAGSMS010000011.1, read on the forward strand.
AAAACTACTGGAACGATTTTGATGCGGTTTTCACTTATTGAAAATTGAAGTTGAATTGAAAGGTTTTTTCTTTTAACTAACAAATATATCATGAAATCACGACCACCCAAAAATATTTTAGAAACCGTTATGCTTCCATAATAAGATTATATTCGCTAGAGCTTGCGCTTTTTCTTTCTTTGGTATATGACGAAGGTATATGGCCTCTTTTGATTTAAGAACTGTAATCAGCTCGGTCATCGACGACATCAGTGGACGTAAGCATCAATTTAATTTGTAAGCAATATTGTGTTTTTCTTTAAAAAATCAATTTCTATTTAATGTATCGTTTATATCAAATCGAATTATTTTCTAATATTTGTTTGGCATTCTATGTCCAAGCACAATTTTATTACAAAAAAATGGTTTACTCTTTATCAAATTGAATTGCCTTCTTAACTCAATACATATTATAATTTGAATATCGCATACTCTAACGGCAAAGGTGTATCCATTGGAATCCGGGTTGAGAGTCTTTATTGTAAAGAATAGTGTTAGGTACCATAGTAATAGAGGCCGACGGCGAGCGCGAGTGCACACTGGAGGCGTCGGATACGTCGAGCGAGCGGCTGTCGCTACGCCGCGACCTCGACCTCTCGCACGACTGCGACTGCCGTCCGTCGTCCAGACACGCGTCCGAAATGTCGCACAGCTCCAACGACGACTCTTGACTAGAACATTCCTGCAACAGCGGCAAACTGGTGAGCATTTCGTCACACAAACCTACAGAATAAGCTCACTAAATTAAACTGGATTTTAAGCGATACTGTTCAAAATTTTTTCAAATAAGTAATTACTATGAAGCCTACAAAAAGCTTTGTAATTAGATTCACTTAATGAGACACTAAACTAAGATACTAATTCATTGTGATTTATTAATAATACCAATACAAAAAAAAAACGATTTACTTATATACCTAAAAAAGCTGAAAAAGGAGGCTGACTACTGACTAGTCAATCGAGGAAGTAAAAAAGTGTCAATTGAATTTATTCTATGTTAAGTTGTGAATAAAATCACTTCCTAGTCATGCATTTCACACAGTGTTATTATAAGGAAAACGACAGTGTTAATTACGGAGCAAAAATAACAAATTCATAGTTTGTGATACATAATGTTTAAACTACATTTAACTGTATACGCAGTTGGACATTCTCAGAGTGTTTAGAGATTAATTTTAAGTATATAGATTAGTCTCAATACATGTTGAAGCTAAAGCTAATTATTTACGTACATGCAAAAAGACTATGCATAAACTATGCATACATTTTCAAAGTACACATACTTTATGACGAAAAAGGAATATATTGTCAAGAGACTTTAATTATTTGATTAATGCCGAATGACTAATGGCGCCAATGTAATAGGAAACATAAAATAATAATATATCATGTTATTGTTATAATTAATTTGGACATTTAAGTTTTACATTCTCTTGACAAGAAAGTGACGATTCTTTCAAAAAACAAACAAGAAAATGGGACTCAAATTAAACCAGGGTAAGCGAGTAAGTATACTAAAGCTCGTCAGACATTTGTTACCCTTTTCAGTCTCGCATTGACAGCCTTTTCCATGTGCAATCTATTTTTTTTCTGGAGCAAAAACAAATACAACCTTGTACTCATTTCTTAATGCTAGTCACTTCATAGTGATGTATACATTTAATATAAATGCAGCTCATTTTTAGTAACGGGGTGTTGTCGGGAACTGTGATCGCCAAGCATGATAAACTTGGAAGAGACCTATGTACAGTAGAGCAACAAAGCAAATTCCTGCTGCTGGGTAAACGCCACGAGAATATAGAACTGAGACGAGTTCACCATACTGCTCTAGGAATTCACATGTCCTCGAATTATTTTTATTTACCGGCGAACATGTAGAAAATTACAATTTTAATTGTTCTGGCACCGGAATCAAAATAATTGGCCGCATACGATGAAGTTAAAGGCGTACGCTGTCTATTACGTGCACCGATGACAGGGGTAGCGCTATACACATCAGCGACAATTTCACAGAACCATCATCATTGGACGCTTATTATGAAATTCAAGACAGCCGTCGGGCCTTTAGCTTCACTACATATCGACACAGTTTTATAATCCGTACAGTTGGGCAACGAATGTGTGCAATGTAAATTATACTTGTGCAGAACAAGCGCGGGCCGACTACCACAAGCTGGCTTACAGTAGTCGCAAAATTAGAGTCGGCTCTTTTTGACGTTTCTCAATTATCATGGCGAGCTAACTTTGTACGAACATTCAAACATGAAACCCATCGGTCCAGTACCTAACGACAGATAATTACAAAATTATTTGTACACATTGACGATTAGTGTAAGTCGTAAATTTCTTGTTGATGTTTTTGTTAAATAAATGTTTTTTTTAAGTAATTTAGTTTCCAGTTTTATGTCCCTACACGAGCAGCGGCATCGCCCGACATCAAAGACGTTGTCCAACGGTATGGATTAAGGGTATTAAAACTGTGATATCGATGATAATGATAACGCTATACAAATCGACAATTTCGTATAGCTCCTACGCTTTACCGGGCACCTACTATATCGATATGTCCCGCAGTGGGAGGAGTATCAGATGACATAACCAATGAGTGGGCTACCTTCCGGGGCGGCGGCGTCGGCTCGTCTCGGTGGTGCGCGCCGTTGTGCAGCGCGGCGGGCGGCGGCGTGGGCGGCGGCTGCTGCGGCCGGTGCTTCACCACGCCCCCCGAGCACGTGCCTGCAGTTTGTATTATACGTCAGACCTCCCCTGATCTACAATGGCCTTGTTACAGAATACGATCACAGCGACGTAGCAAAAATATTAAACAGATATATAATCCGACAAAATACGAAAATTTGAAAGTAACGTAGATATAGCAAATGTCTATTTTAGTGCCAATTTGAGCAGATAAGATGGCGATGTGACTGGTTCGAACCGTCGATATACTTTGAAAATCTTGAAGTAACCGAATATTCAAGCTCTATGTGCGATGACGTGTTTTACAAATTATCCCAAATAAAAAAATGTCAAAACTCATGCTGGTGCTTCCATCAGAAAGAAATAAACTGATATTTGTTGTAGTAACACATTTGTTATTAGTATTGTGGAATGCAGCATATTTGTATATTGTTATATGTATGTTAAGAATGTAAATATTTTATTGTACATCTTAAAATATTCGTTAGAGCTGGTGCAGCTTGCATCTGTTGAAACACAATTTCTCGATTTTTATTTGTAATACAAAACAAAATAGAAAATCTACTACAATATGATGAAAATCAACTAGATGCATTTAAAAACTGAAATATGTAATTATGTCATATTACAGTAAATTTCAAATTCATTTTATTACTGGTATGCAACAATTTATTTTCAGACGGAAGCATAGTACCGGTTTACATATTTAACGATTAAATAATAAATATTTTATTACGAACTCTTGACTGTGACAACAATAGTTTTATAGGAATTTAATAAGAAGCTATACCATGTAAAGAGCGTGTGCTGTCAGCAGATGGCGATGGTGTGGATCGTGGATGAGGAGGTGGATGCGATAATGCTACGGCTGGTGGTAGCGGGGCTGCACGCTTTTTCAGACTGCCGATGTTATCTGAAAATTTTAACGCTTAAATTAAGACTTTTAAATATTTATCAGCTATATTAGATAGCATCAATCAAAAATCATTGGGAGCCGTGGTAGCCTAGTGGTCAGGACGCTCGCTAACTAAAGAGCGTGAGTGACCTGGGTTTGATCCCCGGTGCTGGTACCGCTAAAATTATTAATAGTAATTTTTAGTGCTTAATTTACCACGTGCTTGACGAAGAAGCAAAACATCGTAAAGAAACTAGCATGTCGCAGAAATAATGCAAATATTATTTCGAGTACATGTGATCCGTCAGCACGAACAGGCAGCGTGGCGGAACCCTCCCGGCTCTGCAGCCCTCTCACATATCCGAGAAGGAGGCCTTTGCCTTTGTATTGCATTACCATCCTATAAGAAATCCATTGTAAAATACTAACTTAAGTTTTACAATTCGCAATACTTAACGGGCCTATTAGCAATCGTATTTGTAATTTGGACGGTCACCAATACTGAAAGTCTGGCACTTTGGTATAGAGAGTCAGTGTAATTACGGGATGAGGCATTCTATCTTAGTCTTCAGGGGTGACAGCGCATCTGTTACATTCTTCGATTAAGTTTTTGGCAGGTACCCATGACCCAGGTACCCACTGGCTATCAGGTGGACTGTTTGCAAGTTTTTCAACTAAATGCAACACAAAATAGATTTTGGAAAGTTATCAACTGGTGGACATAATAAGCTTTCACGTAACTTTTAAAAGTACCTAATATATTCAAGTTAAATATATGAACAGCATTGTGGAAAAAACTGGTAGAGAAATTATTTATCAATCGATTCTCATTAGCATGCTGAGTAGGTCAACTTTGGATGTAGCTCGAGTCAATGGAAATGTTAATAGAATCCGGCATTACTTTGCGGAAGTTATACACTATTCCGCGTTATGAAATAATAAAATGATAAAAATGCAAAGATGCAAAATACTTCCAATTGTCATCGAACAGGGGTTTTAGCTGTTTATAGATACTCGGTGTTGAGAAAACTCCAAATATAAATGTCGTCTACTCACACACGTTGGGTTTCCTGGGCAACGTGGTGGGCGTGGGCGGCGCGTGGTGCAGCGAGTCGCAAGTGGAGGAGCGCGAGCGCAGCACGGGCGAGTCGCCGCCGCCCGCAGCCGTGCCCCCCGCGCCCCCGGCCCCCGCGTACGACGGCGGCCGAGAACGGGGGCACTTCTTCTCGGGTGTTATGCTGCCGTTTTGCTAGAAAAAGTCAAAATTATTATGACATACGTCCGCTAAATGAAAGTGTTAGGGCCTCCATTAATGGAGGGGGGAGTCACTATATTACACACACATTAATTTGGACAATCATTAATGGTATCTCACGTCAATGGAGAACTCAATTTGAAAAATTAAGAAAACTGATTTTTTTTATTTAAATTACATATTTTTAATTTATATATGTAATAACATAATATATATATATATTATACGACTGCTGGTTATATCCGAAAATGAAAAAAAGAGAATCACGGGAAAAAAATTAAGAGGGATAATGCTAATTTGAGGAGAATGACTATAATATTGATTAATATTGTTTCATCGCAAAATTTTGACTCAAAATTCGTATTGACATTTTGTATTGGCAAATACTAATTAAATAAAAATTGTGAAGTGGGATCAGAACTAGTAGAGGATCAATAAATTCAGTATATCGGTTAATCGGTAGATTTTTTTATGTAAATAAAGTAATTCAACATGAACCCAAATACGTATAAAGTACCATAGATAAGCATGATATTTAACATATCATTGAAAGTACTATGGTTCATAATCGGTAGATTAATTTTTCACAATTATGTGGATGAGATTTTTTAGGAATAATTAAAAAAAAACATAGTATGTTGCCAAAGTCATCTTATATAATTATGTTGATATGATTAAGCGTTACAAATATAAGGTAGCAAAGTTATTATTCAGATAACTTACTCTCTCATCTATTACTGTGTCGTCATCTGAAAAATCCGTTGAACCGTCATCATGGGATAAATTCCAATCAATATTAATATTTTCAAAAAAGCTCTTCTCTCTTTTGTCGACACTCTCTAACTGGAAAGAAACACAAAAACTACGGTTTTGAAAGAAGCGTAAATGATATCTAATTCAAAATAAGGATAAAATTACTATACAAAAGAAGGCTTGTAGGAAAATGATAGCTTGGCGTTTTGGTATCTTGTTTGGCGTCATACCTTGCACTCAGGTAAGCTAACTTTTGACAAAACTTTAACATTTAATGGTTAATACCGAAAACGTCCGGTCATAACAACAAAAATAGATGTTCATATACGATTTGAAACCAATACCTTTATGATTCTTTCATACTATCCTTTTATTACCTCTTTGAATCCCTTTATTGTGTAAATGCACAACAAGCTAGAGTTATATTAGAAATAACGTGTGTGAAACCGCGCGGCACAGCTAGTATAAAACAGATGCAGTAGATAAAGCTTACCAATTCTTGGCAAGCGTGGTGTCCTAACTGCCGCGCTATGTGCAAGGCAGTCCTTCCACTTCCGTCTCTTATAGTTACATCCGCTCCCGCCTTCAGGAGCAATTTCATAGGTTCAGTTCGATCGAACATGGCGCATAAGTGAACTGCGGTCATACCCGATGTCGTTGTTTTGTCTAATAGCTGAGAGCCACCGTTTTGGACTAGAAAATCGACTATATGTAGACAGGAACCGTCGCCAAGTTCCCGAGATATGGCAAGGTGGAGGGCGGTTTCTCCGCAATCCTGAAATGAAAAGGCAATTTGAGATGACGGGATAATCTTCTCGAAAATACTAAATCAGCCCATTTTAGGCATACATTTACTTTATTTATGAAAGTACAGCCCATACACATCACAGATTGGTGAGCGTAGTGCGGGTACCCTCGCACTAAAGATGCTGCTCCCGCAGCTTCCATAGTGCCCCAGGTCTAGCACTCGGAAATCATCTTGCCAAGCAAGACAAGTCTCCCCAATACAATAGATCGATGTTCAGCAGTGGACTAACAGGGTGATGAATGAAGAAAATAGTTAAGCAAATAAGCATTCCAACATAGTTTTAAGGTTGACAACCCACTCATACCTTGACTGTGACGTCACTTACGAAGCAAGCCTAGATAAAAAACTAGCCTTGACCATGCGATCAAAATGTCAGTATTCCGAAATCTTGAAAGTTTGACCCAGAGATCAATCGACGAATCCAATTCGGCTTGCTAGCGTTCAGCAAACTACGTCACATCTCGATGAGTATACCGCAAAACCTCGAGACCAAAGTGTACAACCATTGCGTGTTGACAGGGATGACTAGGGATTGGAGACATCGTTACACTAAAGGCCATGTGAGGAAGCTCAATGTTACTCAGCGGGCTATGCTTTGGGTTTCTGTGCGAGAAAGAACCTGCAACGAGAATATCCACCGTAGAACTAGGATAACCAACACAGCCGTGATTAGAATCACCAAGCTGAAGTGGCAATGAGCCACTGTCACATAGCTAGCAGAACTGACAACAGTTGGTGAATAGAGGTTCTCGGGGGGCGTCCTCGATGCGATGCAAGCCGATGGTTCCAGGTGGCTCAGGACCGTACTTTGTGGCAATCTTTTATCTTTTGGGGAGGCCTATATTCCGTTGAGGACTAGTGACAGCCTGTAATCATGATGATGATGATTCGAAAATTTTCACCTCGGCCAAGAGATCTTGATCACCATAGTGCACTTACGGAGCATGGCAGCGCGGCGGCCAGATCGGCCCCCTCCGCGTAGGCCTGCAGCAGGTTCTGCAGGTGCGCGTTGTTGACCGCGTGCTCGACCTCGGACAGGCGCTCGGCCGCGTCGCGGCACGTGCGCCCCGCCCACGCGCGGTACACGTACTTCTCGCGGATAAACCGCAGCCGCTCCTCCCTGCCCGGCAATTGCACGCTTAATCTTTATGGGAAGCGACGATGTTCGCCGTGTGGTGAGGGGATCCGCCGCCGGTTCAGGAAACCAGAATTTGATCTTCTACGTTTTTTTTTATGGTAAATGGAGCTAACGAGGACGCGGATCAACTGATGCTTGGTGATTACCGACATGTCCACCGCCCGTCTAATTGTATCAAACTACGTAGACCTTTGTCTAGTATTGGCTATATGATCGTGAGATTTGGATTAAGTGATTTGGTGTAATCACCAAATATCGTTGGCGAAAAGAATGTAAGATAAAAGTGTACAGTTGCAGCAGGTATAAATAATACGTTTCGTGTAGATAGTGACAAAATTCACAATTACAAAAAGTCCTAATGCGCTTTTGTGAGAATGTCGTAATCACTTTTCAGAATCAAAATGGATTTCAATGCGCTTTTTACCATAATTTAGAACATTTCATTAGGAAGATATAAAACATTCATAACTATCTAGATCTAACCTTGTGTAGCCGGCGCGGTTCGCTAGTTAAAAATAAAAAGTAAAAATAGACAATCTAAATCTTACATGGTGCTGTCAGGTGTGAGCTTGTCTCGTTCATCCAATGTATTTTCCATGACCTCATTAAAGAGCTGGTTACCCATATGCCGCGCCAACAGCAGCTGCGACGTACTGAGCCTGTCCAACGTCAGCGACTGAATCCGTGATATATGTACGCCTAGCTCTCGATGGCTTCCCGAACATTCTATACATACAATGATACCGAAATTCGTCGATAGCCATGTGGGATCTGAAAGTAAACAAAACAACGATGTATCAATACAAAGCAATAATACAAGTACGTGTGAAGTCTGTTGAATGTTACAGTTTTAGATATTTTTGTACAGGCTTACATAGTCAAAATTAAATATGATGTTTAATTAGAATCAGCATATCAGTCTTTGCGAACGTCTATAGCTAAAACACGACTGAAGCTTGAACATACAAATTTAGTATTTATAAGATAGTAATAGCACAGTATAAAGATAGAGTTACAATAGTTCACGCTTTTGATCTATTGGTAAATGCCGACAACGTCTACTAGAGAATGTCGCGACGGTGTGTGACAAGTAAACAATATCTATTAATTTATTTAATTGTTTCAGATCAACGACAATTAAATAACTAGTATTATTATAAACAATAACTAACAACAATCATAAGGTTAAAAGTGAAAATTAATTTGATATAGTAATTATTCTCTGAATCATTTATAACGGTAAATGGTTCTTAGATGAGCGTACTTTTCATGTACCAACCGCTCATTTATAAAACAGTACATCTTTATAAATCAGTGACTGACAGATTTTTTATTTGAGTATCTACTTGACGGGGCTGCACCCCTACTTATATACAGATATTTTCGAACAGGTTATAGGTCCAAAAATATAATTGGAATATATGATGTAAAATTAATAAATTGACAATATCACAATCTCTGTCATATCTCTGTATTACCATTACTAACCTTACTCTGTGGTAGTAACCCTTATGTTTCCGTATTCAAGCCACATTCTATGTGAATAGACTAGAAATTGGAAAAACTAATAAAATATGTATTCGAAATGTTTTTAAAGCATCGTGTGTCAAAATAACTAACGCGTCGTTTCAACACATATTAAAGACCCGTATTAATTACTAGCTCACGCACACCATACCGTGTATACAAATCAGATGAACTTTTTTTTCTAAATATTAGGTGATGGTGCGGAATAATGAGGATCGAACAGTAAGCGTCTGTAAATCATAAAATATCTACTTATAGCAAATAGAGAGCTATTTCGTGTATCGAGTTTGGCATTAATCTTACCCAAAAAAATAATAATGTCATTAATATTTTGTTTGCGACGTGGTAAAGAGTAAATTTGCTATAGGCCAAACAATGGATGAATAGTATTTTTAGACGTTTTCAAATAGTCTCCGGAAAGGATGACGACTTCCTTACGGATACTGCGCTCGATGCGTAATCATGTTTGATGTGCTGCGAAATGAAACGAACAAATATGGCGTTTTATCAAGAGAAAACAGGTTCGTTAGATAACGCCATAGCTAGACATAGATTTCGTCGTTCGTCATGGCATCCATCGCACACGATCCATCGGACACGTTCGTCATGGCGTTCATCGCCGAAACCGAAACACATCGTGTAGCATTTGTGTAGCGTTTACCGTTGGTGGAGCCACAGTCGGCGCACACGTGGTTGCCGGGCATGGCGCGCACGGCGCGGATGATGGCGCGCTGCAGGTCGAGGAGCGAATGGCCGTCACCATCGCCCGCCTGCTGGTGAAAGGCCCGCAGCAGGGCGCCCTCCTTGCAGTTCACCAGCACAGACGTCCACGCGCGCTGTTCGACCTCATCGTCCGCTTGGAAGTGGTACGTGCGATTGTCTGCAATCGATACAAGCAAATAGTAAGTTCATAAGTTGAATTGTAGTGGTGGTATAAATAATCATTGATGTACGGGGTAACAATTTCACTCCTTATGATGTTATCCAAACGTCATTATTTAAGTGCGTCACTGATACCGACATAATAAATTTAATAAAGACTGACAATAATGCTAATTTTACATACATAACACATTACACTCAACTCTGGGACTACTTACAAGAGACTAGATCGAACGCCCTCTTGTCTTCTGAAGCGACTTTAATCTGGCACGTCAGCAAGTTGACTCTGGCGGGTGGTTTGTTCTCGTCCGCGTGAAATATATCCAAGTAGCCTTCAGCAGCCACACGACATCTACGCTTTTGCCAGACGCGTCGAACTTTGCCTTCAGACTTTTTAAGTAGGTAGCCACTTCGTGTTACACCATGCTGTTTGTCCCCCTGCAGCTGGTGGAGGGAGTAGCCACCCAGTGACGATGCTACCTGTTTAAATGATATTTGATTATATATTAAATTAATAACGTATTGCGGCGGTGTGAGGGTATCAGCTACTCCACTTCTTATGGTTGGTGTCATAAAAGTCAACTAAAGAAATGCTAGAAAACTCGTGCTCGTGGCAGTTTGTAGCAGTTCACGACAGATGGTGGAATAATTATCTAAAGAATGACAGTCCTTAATTATCCAGACCTACAGACAGGCAAACCTTCTAAAGTCAGAATTGATAAGCTTAGCAATACCGGCTAATCTTCCTCCTATGGCAAAGTCTTTTGCCCTGCAGATTATACTTCATTACAAATTTCTTGAATAAGATTGCATCCATTTGTTCTAGATATTTAACAAAAAGACAGAGCTCTATATAATAGAGCATCTGAGCCACTACAACATTAGCTTAAAATATTGTAATTGAAATCGCCTGCGAATAGGTACTTACTCATTATGTAAATAACTAAAGCTAAAATTAACATTAAAAAATGAAAATAGAACGAAACGTAATTGCTATTTTCGTATGCGATAAGTTAAATAAACGTGTTCCAGCTGCATGCGGTAATCACGCGAATTAAAATACGATTTGATTTAAATAGCGGCAGAATTTGACAATAAACCTAGGACATAGGTATTTAAGCAATTTCTTATCATCAAATTATTTAATAAACAAGATATTTAATATATTTACTTCTTGGCTTCTACTATACTATCTCTTTCAGGAAATGCCAACCTCTCCAGCACGTGGTTTACCGCTATCCAACAAATAAGGCTCTGGCGACCGAATTATGGTTGAATATCCATTCAAATTGGCCGCACTCAAATCCCACAGGATAGTGATAGAGAGCAGAGAGATCACTAGTGCACTTCCACCTTCCGAGAAGTACCTATGCCTTTACTGCCATTTTATTTATTGGAGAGACCTCGACAGCACTGCCTTTGTGTCAGTTTGAAATGCACACCACTGTTTATAATTATGTGGGATTTAGGTTCAGTAGGAAGCAATTCCATCAGTAGAACGCTAGAACCTCGTAACAGCCTTAATAATGGTTCACCAGGTCCAGATGAAGATTGGTATTTAAAGAAAATACCCTCCCCCACACACCTGCATAACACGCCCACAATAATATTGATTTCCTTCTGACAATAACTTGTTATCGTGCCATAGGCATCCATACAAACAAAGGCGATAGAACGATCGATACGATACGAGAGTCGAAGAGGTCGGTGCGATGTCAACATTACTCCTATATTTGTTATTTGCAGGTATCAAATATGAGCTATTTCGAAACACAAATATTAAACAGGATTTCAGGAATAAGGTTTAGCCGGTCAAATCAGTCTGTTATATAGTGGTATTTGAGTACGAATCCAGGCATAAAATTTGGTTAAACAGAACAAAATAATTTTATTGAATTGTTTAACAATATTTAGTTTAATTAACAATAACTTGTGTTATATTTCAGTGTAAATGAAATGGGTGAAAATGCGCCCAGAAAGTATCAACGCAGATTGTTACCAGTAATTCCTAAACATCTAACCATAGGATTATATTAAAGCAGTAAGTATTCGCAGGAAGAGACACTTTCTCGGCATCGCATTATCGTATATCAGAGTTGATAAGATCGGAGAGATTACTCTAAAACCCCTAATTTGTGAATAGAACAAAAATATTTTCCTCGTCTGGAATTTAAATTTAGGAGACATGGCTCGAAAAAAAGTTTTTTGAAAACTTGTTTAAAGAACCCATAGTTACATAAGCTCCTTCAACAAGTATACCTACTTAAAGATAATATAGAAAATACTTTTTAACTTCAAGGTGCACCTCAAGTACCTAAAAACATCGCGTAATAATAAGCATATACTCACTTCTCTGTCTTGAGGCGCGCCGGCTCTGAGCATGTTCCTAAGCTCAAGCAACCTCCGCCGCTCGTCGTCTTGCTGCTGTCGTATCTTCTGCAACTGCACGCTCAAGTCTGCCACGTAAACTCCGAAATGCTCAATCGTCTTCAAGCCATCTTGAAAAAAATTAGTTTGCGCGTGGTAGTACTCCACAAGATGCTGGAGCAACTCGATTCCCTTCTTCGTCTTTATTTCGTTGAACTTTATCAGGTACTAGAACAAGATTCGTTTACTCAGTTTCTGAAATAACTTCGATCCTTATGGCAAAAATTTAACTTAGGCGTAACTAGTGTTTAATCATAGGTAATAAGCCGCATTAAGTTTGATCACACAAAACACTCACATTAAGGCACTTCAACAAAGTTAAGTTCGAGAAGATGTCTTAAAGTATTTGTTATTAGAAGTCTTGAAGTTAAAATACCATTCAAATAGTTGAAATAAAAGTCGAAAATTATAGGAATACCCAAAAAAAATTGTCCGGCACTGGAAAACCTGTAACGAAAAGCAGCGGGATCAGCACGAGCGAGATTCGGACTGTGAAAACGCGTATTACTCGGTGTCCTTCCGCGAGTTAAAATTACACACGATGACGCACGAACACGCGCTTCACCACTATGGCGTATCCAGATTTGTCTCGGGTTGTGCAATAATAACAATAAAGTGGGATCGCGACCTTGCACAACTGTGTTGGCGACTCGCCGGCTGAACGTACGCGGGCGACATCCAATAGAATATGATTTATTTCGTGTGTACTTATCTCTTCATGGTATGATACTCTATGGGTTTTAAGGAATACTTTATTAGAAACACAGAATTCGTCACAAATTCAAAAATAACAAAAAGAGGCAAAAGTTTCAGGTCCAACTACAATCTGCAATCAATGTTCCGACCAAGAGCGATTAAAATCGACAATTTTGAATGTCGAATTTGAGTGCATTTAATAATTTAACGAGAGGCATAATTTAACATTAATTGGCAATAGCTATTTAATAAAATATATTAAATGTAGGTCTGACTTAATGTCTATAAATTATGCGGTACGTAAAGGTCCATAGGTTAGTATTTACAAATATACGAACGCAGTCATTGCACTTACACATGCACACTTGCATGTATCAAATTGCTATATGAATCGCCACTCGCCAGGGTCTGTTCACGACATCATGAAACAAAGGAACGACCGACAACGGCCCTGCGCCGACAAGGCCGGTCGACGACCTGACGCGCGCCTCCGCAACACCAGGCTGCGCTTCCACCTTTCTTATATCACGACTCTTGTTTGAATTTAACAGATCATTAAGAAATTATCTTCTAGATCGGACCTATGTCAATAATTCAAACTTAGCAAGTACCGTTTGCTGTTGAAATTTAAACTAGGTATTTATGGGCAAAATCAAATACTATATTTTATGTTAATTAAATTATGTGTTAACCCTTCACATGTCATTACAATAGAATTTCACAAATACACCAGTTTCGAAATTACAGATTTATAATTTTTAATTTGATGTGATTTGTAGTGGCATTAGAAAATCTACCATTCCTTATCCTATGGGGGTCGTAAGAGATGTAATCTGTATTGTACTGCGATCTCCAATCTTCCAGGAAAGCGTGGCGATTGCAAATCCTCCTTGTGTAATAGGGCTATATCGAACAATTTACTATTTAAAGGCTGTCAAAAATTAAAAATAATATTTAATACTTAGCTAAAATTTGAACCATGGTTCCTTCCAAATATAAGAAAAATACCATGTAAAGAACCAGAATAGCAAGTTTCTTCACTTCAATAACCAATTCATAACGAATTTAGGTCAGAATTTGTTTTAAGTGAAATGTCAGTTTCGTCGAAAATAACTTTAAATCAATAAACCGTTAGTTGCACTGAGTAAATTGAACGTAGCTATGCGAAATTAAAATGGTAGTTCTACGCCAGAATGAAAGCCTATTCGCTATCGCTAACCTATTCTTAGCTATTTCTATTCAAGTTAGCCTTTACCAAGAAGTTTCAATTAATAAAAATAAGATAAGCAACATACATCATTATCGTAGTATCCTAAGTTTAAGGGTTTTTAAATTTTGGCTTAAGAACCGTAAATATTTTCCAGGTAAAAAAGCGCCCATATTTTCATTCCTTTAATGTGCGGTTTATCGCGTTTTCGCTTGTTGAATAGAATGCTGTTGCGATTTTGTATAGCTACCTATTCAGTGGATTCAACGCTCGCTACGTTAGTTAATTCAACTCTCGGTGTATAGGTGGATAGAACGGTGAGAAGCACCACAAAAATCATACAAAATTCTTGTAAGAGAACAAGACGAAATTTTAAATCTGAAATAAATTACGAACACAGTGACAGTCAGTCTGATTCAGATAGTATCTACGAGTTGATATGTAGTATATTCTAATCCGAGATTTATAGTTTGAATGCAGTCAATTTAACACTATGTTATTTTTTTTAATAAGAACCGTGAAAATATAAATTACCGTTTGATTAATGGTAAGGCTATCAGTGATTAATAAATTTGTTTACAGCCTGCTCTTTATCAATTGCCTCAAAAAAAGTGTCGAGAGACAATTAGTTAGAAACACATATTAGTGGAATTATACATATCTTCTATGTATATTTAAATTATTTAACAATTTGAAATTTCAGGCCTTTCGTACGACTATTTTCGTAATAAATTAGCTATAGTTGAGTTGTAGTCCTTCTTTTGGCATATAAACAGAACCCATAAAGGTTGATAAAAACTTATTATTTTCTTTATGTAACAGCTGCTTCGTTGTGAACATTGCCGAAATAAATTATCCGTTATTGATTTAAAGAGGAATCAGGTATTATTGTGTATGCGTCATCAATGCAGTAGGTAGAACAATCAATGTATGTGGGTCGATTGCGCAACTCATCCGCGAGCATTCATTATCACAACATAATATATACATACAAATAGTAAAGTGCAGACATTTGGCTAAGGCGACAAAGTGGAGATATTGCAATCCACACTTGTGTTGGTCGCAGCATATATTTTTTGCCAGGCGACGCGACTTGTCACGACCAATGGCAGTATTTGGTACAAGGTAACTAACTCTATTCAGAGAAAAGGACTTACCAGTTATCTCTAATAAATTCAACAACTTTGTTGTTTTAAGAGTATTAATAAAGGAAAAACACCAATCCTAGTCCTAGTAATAAAAAATATGGGTGGGTACTTTATTATAATTACCTATAAGGGTTCAGAGTTAATGTAATTATAATTGGAAGCGTAATCGAACACATCTAGGTAGGAAAAAAATTATTGCAATATTGTAATATGTAAATATTACTTATGAAAATAGCGTATTAGATGGAAAAATAAAATACTATTTTTTTTAGAAATTATATATTTAATCAATCGAAGTATGTAACATTATTATCAATGCAGTTTCGCCATTTTGTAAATAGATCATTGATTCCATTGCTGAAAAATTTCGGGAGCGAGATCAATAAAATCTTTAAAAGCGGTTAGGACTGACACGTGGGAATTGAATTTTTTCCTTGCAAGAAATTGTCCAAATTCCGATTAAAGTGGTAATCTGTTGAAGCAAAGTCCTTTCGCAAGAGCAAAGACTTTCCAATCGCAGCTCCTCTTATTTAGAGAACATCTGTCGTGAAGTATGGGGTCTAGCGTTGTCATGAAGCAGCAGCAGGCTAGAGCAATTGATCAGTCTCGGTTGTTTAACGGCTAGCTTTTCCATTATAGTTTACAATTGTTGACAATACAAATCTGCCGTAATCGTCTGGCCAGATCTAAGGAAGCTGTAGTGTATGACACGAGCACTGGTACTCCAAACAAACACCAGTACCTTTTTCTGAGTCAACTTTCGCATGGGACAGAATTTAGCCGGTCCTCCTGGATTCTTGTTTTGTCACTGACACCGAAGCCTGCCGCTAACTCTGACGTGGTTTGCGATGGATCCGCTTCCACGACAACCTTTAATTCTGCCGTTTCTGCAGCGCTGGTGGTACGGTGGACCTCATATTCGTAAATAACGCGATATTTAAAGTTTTCCATTTTGTTAACAGAATGATGTCAAAGAAAAATCAAATGGCGTGAAAACACATATGTTTCATTAGATTCATTAATCCCTAAATTCAAAACACAAATACGCAAGCCTAAATTTTAAAAAGAGTTGAATTTGTAATTCCTAACCAAACCACCAGATTATTTAAGATCAAAGTGGCCAGTTCGAAAAAACGCCAATTTCAAATGTAAGGACCTAATATTATTGTGCAAAGCGACGCAATTTATTTTAGGTAAGGTATATTTGATTTATGAATGTTAAGTGTTTTATATCAATAAAGACGATTATAATTGACAATTAAAGGACCATTATCACACGCTATAACTTTATAATTTTGTATTATTTTTAGATAATTGGTTATTGTTTTCTAAGAGTCTTGGAATATGAGAACAAATTTCATTATTGGGTACAATGTCGTTTAAAACTATACTATTAATTAGTACTATACTAAAATCTAAGTTAGTAAGTAAATATGATATCAATCACCTTAAAAATTTTGAAGTTCTATAAATGTCGTAAAATTATTTCCTGATGTTATTTTTGTTGCGAATCAGAATTTCTATCGGAGTACCATATCTTTCAGTCACTTGGCAACTGATGCCAAAATTGGTCTGAAATCTATCATTTACTTCTCAACAATGAAGCTGTCTCCGTGAATTTCACACACTTTACCAAAATAAATAGTAAACAAATGTCATTGACAACATACTTACGACCTTCCGTCTTGTTCTCGTACGGTCACTGGAACGACTAGACAAGACCGTTTACAGCGACTTTTTTTATCGCGATGCTCTTTTTGTGAATTAGTATTGTTGTATACAAACAGCTATGGCTTTGTACATACATAGATAACGGTATTTCCGTCCACAGTGTTCACGTCAACGTATACGTTTGTTAACATACGATAATTATACTATTAGCTCAGCCAAGTTAAACATTATAATATTAATTCGTACTCTTATCCATTAGCTTATTTAAGTCCACTGCTAAGCACAGGTCTCTCCGCGAAAGTACCAGCAAGACGGCAAACACTTCATAAAGGGCCATACTCACAGCACTGGGCTAACGAAACGTGCAAAACAAAGTTGGTGAGCGGAGTACTGATACCCTCGATGTTGTTAATGTGCTTCCATCACTAGTCTGTGAGATTTGGGTAGGGCGAATTCGGATAAATATTTTTTTATCAGACGCATTTGTTAGCTACACTATGTGTAGTTGAGGTTGCATTATGGATAAAAAGGTGACACTTCCACATAATGTAAATTATACCCGGATATAAATTAACCAGATACTTTTAAAAATAATCGTTGCTTTTTAAATCAAAATAACGTGAATGTAATGTAAAGGGGACAATAAATACTGAAACTAAGACGAAGCAGATAAGGATTAAAACTGACTTATACAAAAAAAAAGTAAAAAAAAATAACTCATCATTTTAGTCAAACAAACATGTAGTATATTGAGGAATTGCTCGTTGAGTAAAGTTGTACGGTATACAGGTTGAGCAAAGTAATAACAACATTCGAAATAAAATTAACAACGTCTGAACAATTCAAATTAGTCGCGATAAGGTCGTTTGTTTAACTAACACAGACATTAGCGGTTAAAACCCGATAGCTGCAGTCGTGAATGGTATAATTATTATAGCGTTGGACAAATGAGTAAGAGGAGCGCGATACGGTGGAGGACCGACAAGTGCAGTTGTGTGAGGTCGGTCGTTCACACAACCCGCACGCGCCGTATATGTATATTAATGTTTGATACATGTGATTGTAGACGTAAGTAGGGTATGAATTTATGGATGTTTTGTTTTAAAGAAAAGGTGACGAACGAGCAAGCGGCTCACCTGATGATAAGTGAACACTAACGTCCACGAATATCGACACCACCAGAAGAGGTGCAGATGCGCCGCCAGTCATTAAGGAAGGAATAGGCTCTTTTCTTGAAGGTCCCTAAGTGGTATATGTGGTATACTGTAGGCGATACCTGATTCCACACAGAAATTCAAAAAGCTTTTCAAAAAAGAGTGATATCAAAAGTTAATGAAGAATTAACGTAACGAGAAAAAAACGGGTTTTTATTCGAGCTAATTCATTCGCGAATAATGCGACTTATCTCGTAGTACTCGGGCTTGTTCCACATTTACATAAAACTGAATAGATTAACATCGCTGTGTCCTAAATCGGTTTTATAGACTAGATCTAGCTCAGAATAGATATCTTAAGACCAACTACAGCTAATGTCGCTTTAAAATTGAAGACTATTAAATATTTGCGCTCATTTTACAAAGGGTTCGCTCAATTTTTTAAATTTTTTACTTATTAATGTAATGATGTATAAATAAATATTAATCATAAATTTTAATATTAAAGGATATTTTAGTCAAAATATCAATATTAAAGGTCAGAATTTTTAATCCGGAAAAATATCTTTATTAACTATATAATAAAGGATTTTTTTTATTTATAAAGAGCATTGTTCTAAGGTGATATGTACTCGAGCTTAAATACTCTTGAATTAAAAACGTCACATATGATGATCAAGATCTTGACACGGCTATTACTTACTGACAACTTAGGCTAAACCACGATTCGTTCTCGAAAATTTATATATGGAGAAATGTAAAAGGGATGAATCTGACCGTACCGTATCTGCTAATTAAGTATTCCTCTAGAATTTTTTTTTAATAGACATGCTTCAATTTTAGTTGCATTTTACATAATCATTATTCTAATCTAAGCAGTTTTTATGATGCAATCGCTCTATAACTCCTATCTGACCATGAATATTATACGATATTAATAGAGAACAACAGTTGCAAATCGATAACCATGACCCGCTCAGCTAAAAGTAAAAGCATCCTTATAATAAAGATAAATATGAATATCATACATACTACAGGAATTAGGATAATTAATGGTCTTAATTAACGTTAAAAATGTAACAATGTATGTATCGCGGACATCCTCGTACAGTAAATTCAATCCAAAAAAATCTTCTCAATACTTTGTACTTTTTCAATACTCTTTTTTTTTTTACAAAAACAAAACATGATTTGTGGTATTTGATAAATTCTCATGAATTAGAATTATATCATTAATTACATTTGTTTGTTTCAAATTATTGAGTAAAAATATAAAAAAAAGTATATCTGAACTTCTGGTTTGACCTTAAATAAATGTCAAATCAAAATAGGCTTGGCGGTGATAATGACTGGGATTAAATATGGCTCAAAACAACAACTCTAGAGGCGGGGATTTCCTTCGTTGCAATCAATAAGAAAACAATAATGGAATGTCAAGCGCAACCAAACAAAAACCTGATCCGTTACTCTTATTACGTTCCTATCCTCATTTAACAGACGATAATTACTGTTAACTATGTGAATCATTAATCCTCTTAAATTTATCAAGGAAACAACAAAACGATCTCCATTAATGGCACTATAGACTTACCTCGCACATCTGTAACTGGAATAGTCTTCTTTCTTTCTCCATTTCATCTGCTATTTCAGCCGCCGTTACTTCGCTCCGAATCAGACCAGCTTCCTTCGCTTGCGACTTCTTCTCTTTCTCAATTTTCAGGTACTTTGACTCATAGTCTTTGGAAGCTTTATCAAACGGCCTCTTCAAATCACCCTTGACTCCTCTGAGATCACCTTTTAGCAAGCTATCCACTGGAAACATCACTATATTGTTTACATTCTGCATCTGCGAACAACGA
This sequence comes from Bhutanitis thaidina, assembly GCA_029286595.1. Lineage (NCBI taxonomy): Eukaryota > Metazoa > Arthropoda > Insecta > Lepidoptera > Papilionidae > Bhutanitis > Bhutanitis thaidina. Next base: position 6,643,687 of record JAGSMS010000011.1, read on the forward strand.
GATTCACATCTGTAAAAATCCACTTATACTCTCTTGACCGATAGTCATAAATCACGACAGAGAAAAATGTCAGGAATATAATTATTAAAATATGTATTATGTTTAGCATGCACAATGCAAATTGCTTAAGTATAATATAACATTTGAAGAGTTGATTTTGTTTGTTTTTATCTTCTTATCTTATAAATATTTAAGATATTATTTTTATTATCTTCTAATTCCGCATTAGCCTGTTATCGACGACTACTACGAACCCAAATCCCAAAGACTAGAAGTTCGAGGGTACCGGCACTGCGCTTACAGATTCGGTATATGCCCTCGCCGACTCGTCTGTCCAGTGTGGTGAGTATAGGCACATCTTCCATTCTATGGTTTTTATTTTACTGGCGCTTTCATGGAAAGTCCAGCGATGGACTTGCAGAGGCAGAGATAAAGTTAGTAAATGGTAACACTATTCTCTTTATTACCGCCTAAAAATACCAAACCTATAAGTTATCGATGAGGAATCTGGAGATGAAAATTTTATTAGTACGCATAACTTTCCAGGTAAATTTCAATGATTCAATATTTTGTTTTCATATACTTATTTCTTAACTAAGTGCGTAGGCTGAGAGATTGTTGTACAAGGCAATTATACAGGCAAAAACGGCATCAATTACAGTATAAAAAAAATTACGTTGAAACCTATCAGCTATTTTTTATTAATATATAATAGAATAAAGTAGAAGAAGAATAGATCAGACTAAATTATCAAGCCGTTGACTTTGTGGCCAACTTGGTATTTTATATAGAAAGTGGAATTTTATGCTTGCACAATGCGTAATGCGTAAACTAAGTACGTAAATGAAAGGACTGAAGTATCATCACCACACTATTTTTACAATATATTTATAAGTGGTAGAGCCAATCGGCGCCTTTTACTGGTGCTCGATTGGGCCGGCTCGATCAGGGTAGTACCACGGCCTCGCAGAATACTGGCGTGAAGTAGAAGCATCTTGTGCTTCTGCATTTCGTTCGGTGAGTGAGGTAGCCGGTGACCTACGCTTCCCTCCCCTTCACCATCCCAAATATACTTGAAGCTCTTTGGGTTTGATACAGGCATTGAAATGAAAATGAAATGAAAATACACTTTATTGTACACCAATAGCAAAAATAGGAAAAAATAAATAAATAAAAAGAAACACTAAGGTACAATTGGCGGCCTTATCGCTTAGAAGTGATCTCTGGCCACGAATCTATGGCCGTAGATTCCACATGAAAACCAGCAACAAGTGCAACCTGTACAATGATTAACAACACTTTCGATTAAATACATATTCAACTATTCAATATTCCATAAAAAAAATAATATTCCAGATTGAAGAAGTCGTCTTTTTCGAAGTTTCCATAAAAAGTAAATTTACGCAAGTTTAATATTGTTTTTTACAAGCGCATACTTAAGGCGAGTAATTTTAGTGTTAGTATGGACATAAGAATTCGTAATAAACGTTTACCGCGTTATCGTCGGGACTTGCTCTCTCTTAAATAATTTTCACTAACAACACATTCATATTATTTGACCATCTAATATAATTATCTATACTCATATACTCTTATAGTATCTATACATATAAATAATCAGTAGAAATGCGATTGCTGTTATAATATTTTACGAAAAATAAGTGAGTCTCCTGCACTTATTACGAGTAGTTACATATACTGAGGCTATGAGTGATGCTGACAGTAAATCAATGAATTTTAGAATTTTTGCCTGTCTCTTAGATCTGACATAAGATTTATTCAGTTTCGTTGGCTTTGTCAAATGTCATTTTAAGATGGTTATTGGCGCCATCTACAATATTGCTGCAACTCAATAGAATAAGATGCCAGTCTTGGAAAAGTAGCTTAGCGCGCATAATATTGATAAACGCATCGTTCCACTCGATCGCAAATGCACCACCCGACCGAGCGTCTTACGTCGAAAGTTTAATGGCGTACCCGGTTGGGCAACCCTAATGTGCTCACTGTACCTATTACGTATATTATGGGTTCTGAAAGGCGAAGGTGATCTATCAACGCTAAAATATATCAGACAATTTTTAGAATTTCTAAGCACGTAGTAAAGTCGTCGGCGTTCCAGGACGCGGGTTCAATTCCCGTGTGATAAAAGTAATTGTATAGCTCCGGGTCCTAAACCGGTCGTGGAGGCACTTTGCAAAAATAAATTGCAATTTATTTTTGCTAAGGTCCTCCACGACAGGAAAAATTCTACAGAGAGGGTATCGTTCTTAATTTAAGAAAACCTTGTTAGTTTTTTTGATAACAGAAGCCGTCAGCTGTATAAGTTAAAGCACACAGGTGGCAAGCTACAGGCAGTAGGGATTGTAAGAGTCTATTGATGGATGGATGGATTGATGGTAAGGGAAGGTTTGCACTTCTCGTTTTTAATCTAATGACCACGTGGCTCAACGGTCAACCCTTTACTGACAGCTGAGTTCGGAGATCGAATCCCATATTGGAGCAACAAATTTATTGTTTTTCTGTTCGAGTAGTAACACCGGACCTGATTGTTACTACGATCTCAGCGAATATACCGAGTACGTAATTGAATGTGAAGACATTTGTTTACAACTACGGGCCCGGTGATATCGGTTTCTCACAGGACATCTGGTTATAAGCCAGTAGATATCGTAATTTTACTTAGGTTTAATATCTTTTTAAATATAGGGCTACATAATGATTTTCTTAATATAGTTCGCGAGTATGATTCGCACTTAGCCACTCTTTCACACAACTCTACAAAATCATTTTATATGGTGTTGTAGTTAACCATGCGTATACCACATGACTATCAAAAAATAATTTACTTCAAAACTTTTTGGTTTTAGGTCGTCTCAAAAATATTTTGTTAGTTTTTAAAATATAAATGTTATTTCACTTTGAACACTATCTGTTAGGATAAACATAAAAAAGTATATACTACAAAGGAAGCTCCACCGATACGGTACGAGGGCTGCCTGTGAAATCAATGGAGTGTATGCACCTATGACAAGCGAGACTCGGAACGACACTGAGGGACTCTGTGTTCAACTACTGAATGAAACCCTTCCTGGCTACTGTTACCGGCTATTGAGCACCCCGCTAATTAGTAATTACATCCTCATAAAGAAATTGCTACTCTCATACTACTGCTCATAACTTAATAATCTGTTAAGTAAAGAGGTGAAAAAATGTTTTTATTAAGAAATCCATATAGGCACATGTGTATTTATATTTAATAAGAATATTTCAACTATGTGTGATACGCTTGAGGAAATACCTATACAAATACAGTTTTAGTTACAAATAATTGGTCAAAAAATACTATATTGTACAAAAAAATATATTAGAGCAGTGGTTTTGTTTTCAAGCTATTGCCGCTACGAGGCTCCGCAAATACAGCGTTCATGAAACGCTATTCATGCGTATGACAAAACATTACATTTTTTATCTATTGTAAAACTGTAACAAAAATTTATCGGAAAATTGTTAATGGAATTCATCAGCCTGTTAACGTGTAACGCAGGCTGCTTAAGTCGACTTTGTACGACCTGAATGTTGTATAACATCTGTTCAATGGCATCACTGTTATCCTTAAGCTGTACTGCTGAGTATTTTAAAGTAATTAAACGGGCTGTTGGTATAGTAATCGCATTATGGTATATATAACTAAGGAAATTCAAATGTAGGCTACAGATAAAACTATTCGAGGTAAAGCTGAGCTAAAATATCTTTTATAACACTTTAAGATCAAATAGAAAGGAATTGCAGGCAAAATGGTTTGAATAAAGTTATACTCGTAAGTTTCTAATAAGATGCTTTGGAGGTATAAAGCACGTTAATAAAACCTTAAGCTTTGCAGAATAATGTATAGTAGCTTCTATGGTAGCTCAAAAACCTGCATATTAGCAAATTTATGGTAAATAGAATTTTATTCACCCTAAAGAGTGAAAAAAAAACTTTCTAACGCTACGATTACGTTTAAAGTAGAATAAGTGCTGTTACAACTTTTCACATATCTTAATCATTATCTCTCATCATCTTACTAAAATCAATTGTTATAAATAAATCTATGAGAATAATTGCCTTACATTGCCCACTAACATGTCACTATACAAAAAGAATTCTGTAAAAATAAACTACCACAATAATTCATCACATCTCTGGTATTTTGACTAAATATATTTATATATTAAAAAGTATGTGTAACATGTGTGTTAAGTCCGTTAAAACAACTCTATATCTAAATAACGCAAATGAGTCGTTATCCTATACGCACTATCACTATGATACTTCGCCAAATTATTGGACCGCATACGCAAGCCTGTTTAAAAGTACTCACTACCCATAAATGGCTTTAGAACTCTGAGGATCTGGACTCTATAAAGTATATGAAGAAATTTTGTACCGCTTCCAGAGAACAAAATTTTTTCCTTGTAGGAAATTGTCCTAAATACGGAAAGGAAAGGTAATCTGTTCTGGCGTAATCTGAGGATAGTTTTGGCGAGTACTGAGGATGACGTATGGAGTTTCTAACTGCAGATCTTGTAATGTTAATACAGTTTGTTGAGCAGAGAGAGGTCTTGGGTTATCATGGAGCAATAATGACGAAGATCGATTGACGAGTCTTGGTTGTTTATCTGAGAGTTTAGCCATCATTATTCGAAGTTGTTCACAATAGACATATGCGGTTATTGATACATAGGATCTCAAAAAGCTATAGAGTATTATACCATGAAGTGACCACCAAACAGTTACCATTACTCTTAATTCATCGTTATTTACCTAAGTGTCTGGTCTTCCTTGTGATTCATTGTTCAAGTCAAAGTTTCAACAATTATTCGTTGAATAAACACACTGACATGAGTTCGAAAGGCAATTAGAATCTAAGAAAAAGAAAACGTGGGCTAGACTCAAAATTTAACTTAGAACTTATAATTGTGCGGTTGCTTTCCAAACGGTATATTCTGCACAAACCTGTGCAAAGCGTGACATATCACGAGGTCGGTTTTGATGTCCTCGTATTCTGTAGAAAGGCGCTTACTGTGAACCGAACGTGGCGAATGCAGACAATGGAGATATGTTACGTACATACATTTAAATGAAACCTGCTAAACAACGTACGGATTCAACATACGGTCCATGAAATATCAAGTTGACAATGACTCATTGCTTTGTAGAATTTATGTATTGTCCACCAGAGTTATTAACATGAAAAACAGAATTAGGTACATAATATATTTCCTCTGTGCAGAAAAAGGTACGAAATAGTTATTTAAAAAAATACTAATTCACTTATTTAAGAATTTTATATGCTAGTCTAGGAAACATACACGTACACGTATATTTCATGATAGTTTAAGCAATGACTATGTATAATATTTAAAATGAATTTCTATGTTAATAACACATTACAGTTAAGACCAAAACAGCTTTTGCAGCTGTTCAGTTTGTTTTTAGTTGTTGGTTAATTAAGTAATATTAATTCTCAAACAGTCTTACTAGTTCGGGGAAGTATGGATTCATTGAACATGAACATGTAACAGATTTTAAATCAGGGTTTCCTCTGTACAAGGTTGCCACATAAGAACCCTTCATCACAATCCGTTGTCAGTTCTGCGAGCTATGTGAACTTGAACAACTTTCAGCTTCCTCATACAGGCCGTAGTGAAAGACCACGTCTCGACAAGAAGATTGGCGTAGTTTATAGAACGCTGCCCAGTGGAGTAGGATTTGTCGATCGTTAATTGGCCACTGGATCAAAGTTGGCCTTAATAGTATCGATATATAATTTACCAGTATTTTTTTCTGTAAATATGTATAATGGCGTAACAGAAAGAATTTTTTTTACTTTTTATTATGAAGATGCGGCAAAGCAAAATGCCTGCAAAACTTTATGACGGATTAATCAATCATGATCACGAATGGACAAAAAAGGTGACGGAAAACAGAGTCAATATCAATGGTAGAAGGTGTTTAGGTACTACGATGTTCAATACTTTTACGGTAATTTTAATAGACTACGCATGATTTTTCTCCTTGCCGATCACAACGACGGCGACAACTTTTGAATACTATCGGCAGTTGTCAACTGCGCGGACAATATTATAGTGACGTAAATGCACGCGCAAACACAGAGGCTCTCACTCGTCTTACCTTCTCATGTCCTGGTAGGCTAACCACTAAACCACGCGGTCGTCATTCTTGCATAGTGTCTCAGAACACGTGAGCATCATAAATAGAGGCGGTTCTTATAAATAGTCACCCTCCGCTTTTGTAACGGAGCTCACTAATCCATTTCAATCTCGATGATATTATCTCCTGCACAATGGCACACACGCGATGTTCCCATCGCAGCACTCGTAAACAGGCTCGATTACTCGTTAAAAGTTTATCTCAATTGCACAATTTAATATGAAACGCGTGCACGTTTTCACAGACCTTTTTTATTACTATTTTTGTGTAATGTTATGTACAACATTAGTAAATGTAACAATTAAAAAATGTGTTAACTGTTAAAGTACCATAACAATAGAATTTCTATTGTTTCTTCCCATTAACAAGTCATAAAACTCTTCAATGGAAATGTTAAGTTTTTATTGATAACATGACCTTTTTGGGGAAGGATCTCAAAGATAGATATCATAGTTAAACATGCAGTTCAATCATAATATGTTCTCTAGTTATCTATTATTCAGAAGAAGGTATGCAGAAAACTAGTTTCTTAATTTATAGATTTTTTTTATTGGAAAGAGGGCAAACGGCTAGCGGCTCACCTGTTGGAATGTGATTACCAACGCCTACGTACATCTGCAACTCCAAAGTAGACAGGAGTTGCAGGTGCTTTGCCGGCTCTATTCAAGGATATTTAGGTAGTGGGACTCCAGTTGCCTCAATCACCAATCGAAACGCAAAAGCACAAGATGCCTCAGAGGCCGTTGTACTATCCTGGTCGAAACGGCCCTTTCGCTGCCTTAATCTATATGTGGTCTACATATAGATTATTGAGTATATATTGTACTTCACCTTTGTCCGCAGCAGTGTTAAAATTATTATTTATCAGAAATAGAGATTCTATCATTCTACATTTGGTAGTTCTATCTTGCATAAAACGTCATCTAAATAGCAGAAGTTCCACGCGGTTGCTATTAGGACATTGTTTTGACTCCATGGACTCGTTAGCTTAAATAGGATTTCTAATTCTTAATGAGCCTTCAAAGTTCACTGCTAATTTTTTTGTTCCTGGATGGAACCAGAAAACTCTGGTATGCATTCCGTGAAATGTTTACCCATACTCACCACGGCGGGCAGATGGGTTATTAAGCGCGGTATCCTAACACTATTGATCCTGCTACTCGTCACCAGTGTCATAGAATATCTTCTTTTTTGTAGGAGAAAACGTTATCCCCACTGTGTCGTCGAGACATTTTAGGTACATTAATTGCACATGGTCAAACATCCAGACTCGGAATGGTCAGAACCACGATCCGCACTTCGGTAACATTCAAACAAATATAGGGGTTCGCCTCAGAAAAGTACTTTTTTACTTATACAATGTGCATTAGTAGTAAATCCTTTGAAATAGTTTAAATGAAATCAAAAGTTAATCACAAATAATATTCTACGTGACCTTCATTTTCTACAGTCGTCGTTTGTTTGAAACCAACAATTGCTTCATTCTATGTATAATTCTTTTCTTTTTTGCGAAGTGATTGCATGATATACGCAATGAAAACGTGAATGTAACAGCTAACTAACTATCATTGTTATAATTGGGAGCACGAGCACGCGGTCTGTATGTTATGCTATTGTATGCAAATAACCTGTCATAAACACCAACGTCGTTATTTATGTTTCGATATATAATAACATTTAAGCGACCTCCTCGTGTGTCTGGATCAATTCTATTCATTCGACCTTCGGCTGCATTCAGCTTATGTTCGGACATTGAATGTTATTAACATGCAATGTTGAAAATAAACATAAGATTAGCCTACTGGCTATGGTTAATTGAGCCTCAGTCAACTGGGAGCCACTTATATAGCAGTGGTACTTCTCAGAGTTTTGAAACAGGACACAAAAAACAATTACCGTTGAATCAGGCTTACTGATGAACATATTTTTTTATAGGAAACGAGCTGGGGGCTCATCTGATGATAAGTGATTACCGACGCCCACGTACATCTGCAGCATCAAAGGAGCTGCAGGTATATTGCCGACCTTTAAGGATATTTGGGGAGAGGGAGGGAGCGTGTGAAGGGGTAAGGTGAAACGGCCTCCAGTTACTTCACTCACCGAACGAAACGCAGAAGCGCAAAATGCCACTACTTCACGCCGGTATTCTACGTGGCCGTGCTTCTATCCCGGTCGAGCAGTTTCGAGCAGCTGCAAAAGCTGCCGCTTGGCTCTACCGTGTACAATATTTTCGTGTATTTTACATTTCTTTTTAGTTTAGTATAATATTTTTTTTTTAAATGCACTGCTGGAAGTAACGGACGTAATACGTAAAAGTAAACTAAAATTATTAAATAAAGAAAACAACTTTTGTTATGTTCCAGCCCCCAGAAGATTTGATAACTTTTTGTTCATGTAAAAATGTTGTCTATTCTTGACTTCAGGATATCGTGCACACCATCTTGGACCTCACCAATCACAACTTGTAACTCAAACAAAGGACCCAAAAGTGACTCACAACAGAGACGAAGTTAACGAACTCAAACGCTAACGCTTTTCATTTTAAAAAAAACGTATAAAAATGGTGCATCTGATGGCAACTAGGAGACACTACGGAAGATTTTAATTAAATTATAGTAAAGAAGTTTTTAGAAAAACAAAAACCAACGGAGCGAAAAGCCCCAAATCTCCTCAAGCGAAACGTGACAAGTCGTCGAGTCACTGTTGAGTAATGCGCCGGGACAACTTCTGTAACGCTCGGAATCGCTTATCACTTTGTTTAAGGACTCAAAATTACGGCTAGTCTTGATGTTTTAAATAGTAAATCTCTGCGGTAATGTAGAAAATAGTTTCAATCTCCTTACAAACATACATACAAACTTTTAATGCCTACATACAAAATTACAAAAATTATAATTAATTATTATTTACATGAACAAAAGATATTATACCAACGACATTCTCAAAAGCTTCATAGCCAAGGACTTTTATCCAGTATTCCTCGCATGATGGTGACATGTCTTCACCAAGTTTACTACACCTACACCGACACTGAAAGCCCTTTCGAATGAAAATAGACTCATTTTTAACGATGGTTTAAACATGTCGGAGATATGAGACGTACAAAAAATCAGTCGCATTGAAAAGTTATACTAAAACAGGTATAATATATAAACATGCGACTCCAATAAGTTGAACGATTGAAAACGAACAATTGTTTACGCGAAGGACAAAGGACGGACGTCCTGTTCCCGTGTCAAGGACGGGTCGAAGATTCTGCGCAGCTTAGCAAGGACTTCGTCGCTAACAAACTTCAAACTAGGGCACCCGTTCGAAATCCTCTGTTTTTGATTTATAACAAAGTTATTTACTACGCATTAAAATTTTACTATAACGTTTATACGAATTGTATAAAACATTGTTTTAATCATAAGAACGATTAATTTGAAAAACAAAAAAAAACAGGATACCTGTTTTCGAGTTTCTGTCGACCGTTTCTTCTTCGTCAGAGAAAACTCATTGCTAAGCTGCATATGATGGTATTTTTATTTTTTTTTATTTAATGAACCCCAACTTAATGTACACTATTCAACAGATGAAATGTATACATCAATGATATTAGCTCAGCGCCTCTAGTTACAGGCGAAGATTGCATGCAAAATGTATTGAGCAAAAAAAAATTTTTTAAACACAAACCAATCAAAGAAAAAATTATAATGCGTTATGGTAATTAAGATTGCTCTTTTTTTTTAATTAGGCATAAATTGCTCTCAAAAAATTACAAATAAAAATTCGAGAAATTGATAAAACATGGTAAAAACAAACTTTTGTTCAACGATATTTTTAATTCTTGCATTGAATAATAAAGTATTCTCATAACAGAAATTTAAAGAAAGACGCAACTACTCGTACATGTAAGTCCCAAATTTAAGAAAAGAATTATCATTGGCTTCCTTGCCCTGACATATTTTAGACTACAATTCGCCTGCGCCCACGCACGAGTGCACGAGGACGCTGCGTCAAATCATTTGTCGGTTACCGCATGTACTCTTTTAAAACTATGTTAATTATATTACTTTTCTAGCGCAGTACGGGGTTATATTTACTCAATCACAGAGTCGCACACATCACTTTCTGTCAGGGATCAACGCAAAAAGGTAAAATAATGTGGGACTCGTGAGTGGGTGATTGAACCGGAGACCCGTCTGCTGGTAACGAAGCATTAAATTTTAGTTCGCAGACACCGCATCTACATTTTAATTTTCAATCGAGAATAAATGCGGGTGTTTATGGGTCGCTTGTTTGGTAACATTAATTGAATAATTAAAAAAAAGTTTGTTAAATTATTTTAAAAAAATTGTGTTATTTGATAAAGAAAAATTTGGAAATAATTCGTAGAGCCGAGAAACAAGTAACTTTACTATGTTTATCAATCAATAGCGACCACCCGCAGCTCTACCGTGACAAAAAAGTGCCCTGTACGTATGTCTTATGCCGTGCAATGATCTACTACTACTAGTAGTTTGACGTAAAGTATGAGACCACGAAAGCGAAGCTGCGAGCAGCCACAACTAAAATGATAAAACATTTCGCAACCTTCATCATTTTTTCGGGTAATAAATTTAAATAGCAATAACTAAACTGCAGTGCAGATCCAATATCTAGTATTAATTGTATTGAACCCGCGTACACTGGATTATCCAATATAACTTTGGTACATTACAAATGATGTAAACTCCATAAAATACCAATATTCGATTAATCAATGAACCCTTAATTGCCGGATTACAGCAAAATCTTGTACATAAAACTAAAATGTATTAGTTTGCAGTAATATGTCTTCACGAGCTCTCAATCGTAAAAACGACAGTCACTAATGGGTTAACTAATGAATCCTTACAATTACTGTCCCCGAACCTAATTATAAAGTTTGCATTCATTAATTTGTACTAGTATTTGAGACAGTTATTAGGTATAAAAGTCTCGTATATTACTACAATGTACTGGTATAATCTCATATTGGATTAGTGATATATTAATCAATTATTCGTTGAAATATTGTCACCGGGAATGTACGTGAAAATAGGATGCGCAAAATACTTCCCGACGTGTATTATAATAGACTAGCAATTGCCATAGACCCTTTTGGTAGGTTCAATTACCTAGTATTTAGACACGAGTCCATTTTAAGATTAAATTTTTGTGTGAAATCGAAAAAATTTACACATAAATGGTAGAATAAGTTATTTTTTTTTATGTAATATATTAATATAAACCACGCCCACGACACACTAACTTTAGTATCGTTCTATTTCGAAATAACCAAGACAATCATGACCGCAGGGGTTTATATGGGGTATAGTACTTAACCGATCAAATTAAAGCTTAGCCAGGTTTTTACGACAGACTAAGACTAACTATACAATGAAGACAATTGTATTGAAATTGTCTTTTCACATGACTGAAGAATTAGATTCTACTCTATCTTCGACACGTCCATTCCCAACACAAAATTTACAAAAAATATTCGATGTACAAACCTATCCTGTTTTTCAGTTTTATTATATGTATTTATACAGATAGACTAAATCTCATTAGATTCCCTAGATTGGGTCGAGATCCCTGCGAGACATTAGCCGCGGATCCCTCAATAACGTAATTTCCGTTCTCTGCGATTATTTACCAACAGCGAAAAGTGGAGTGGTTACTTTATCCTATACATATAATACTTTTTACCGCACAATTTGTTTCAGTGTTTAAGTTTTTTTATCATCGAAAATGCGATTAATAGGTTTAAAAATTTATCAAACGTCTTTGTTTTATAGTTTCAGTTCGTGTATTACTTATTATATCAAGGAATATAGATAGACAAGAACGTTCATAGAAATTAGAAACAATATGTTCTAAATTTTATCTGTTCGTTAACGTTATCTAGTATATACCTACCCCACGTAGACCATAAGAACTTTTCATAGAATTTGACCATATTGCGATAAAGCCGTATATTATAAAAAAAACGTCCAAACGAGAGACGGACTCGGGCAACTAAGGCACCTGAACAACTACACGATATTTTTGTGTTATGTATATTTACAATTTTTAAGGCCTATGACAAAGTGAGGGATGAATTTCGGTCGGTATCTTTGCATGGAGTGACCAGTGATCTGATACGAGCACTGAAATCCCTATATCAGGGTTCTCGAGCTTTATCAGGATTAACGGGGCGTACACGAAGTGGTTTGATATCCATAAAGGTGTTAGACACGGCTGTGTAGCTTCCCCATGGCTGTTCAATTTATTCATGGATATTTGTTTGACAGATTTGAAGGAGAGTGATTGTGGACTAAGAATGAATGAGTTGGCTGTTAAATATTTGCTCTACATCGACGATCAAGTATTACTTGCGTCACCGGCTGAGGAAGTACAGGCAATGGTGACAATAATGAATGGGGCACTGGAAAGAAAGGGAATGAAAGTAAATGTTAGTAAGACAAAGTTTATGGTGTTTGAAAGAGAGGAGAGAACGACGGAAGTATGTATCGAGATTAGGGAAGATAGTTTGGAGCAAGTGAATGAGTTTGTTAATTTGGGAACAATGTTTAAGAGAGATGGAAGGTACGAATGTGACATTGAAAGGAGAGCGATGGCAGGTAATATGGTGAATTGGGCATTGCATACATTTATGAACAGCCGGACGATATCTCACAAAGCTCGTTTGGCTGTACAAAGAGGAGTATTGGAACCAACACTATAATATGGATGCGAAAGCTGGGTATGGCAGAAGAGGCATGAAAGCAGGACAAATGCAGTAAAAATAAGAGCGTTAAGAAGTATGTAAGAAGTATGTATGTAATAATGTGATCAGAGAGCGTTGTGGCGTGAAAGACGACGTAGTGACACGAATTGAGAAAGGGATGCTGAGCTGGTTTGGACATGTGGAGAGGATGAATGAAAGTAGGTTGACGAAACAAATGTATGAGGCGAGTGTAAATGGTAGAGTCGGGAGAGGAAGACCTAGGCGAATATTTCATGATCAAATCGGAGATGTTCTGAAAAAAGGCACGCATACTCGTAGGTTTAGAGTACTCTTGACCTGCAAGAATACTCTAAACCAACGAGTATGCGTGCGAAGATTAATGAAAGTGGGAGAAGCGAAAGACGTATGTCAGGACCGTAGCAAGTGGAAGAAGATTGTCTCTGCCTACCCCGTTGGGAACAAGGCGTGAATATATACATACATACATGTATATTGACCAAAATATTTACCAAAATTTGTTTTTTTTTATTTAGTTCGGGATCCTTAACGCGTACCCGCCTCACACTTAGCCGGTTAGCCCTGGAACCCTAATAGAGCATAGGATCAATTATCTTTATACTCTATATACTTCTTTAATCAGATAATCCTTTTTTTTTGGTACGTTCTTATGTAGTTCTAATCTGAAACCATATTAAAGAAATTCTTTACAAATATTTCAAATCCAAGCGAAGCCGGCGAAGGTCGCTAGTCAACTTCGAATGAAAGTTGATACTAAAGTTGAGACTGTAAACCGCAAAATTTATTTAGAATAGAATTTTGTAAAGTGATTCGTTTTATGAATTCATTCAATCTGAGACAGTAAATGGCCGTAACATTTACAGTTTCGGGCAAACAGTACAAACTGGGTCGCGCTGCTTATGTAGCGGAATGATCACTAGCAGTCAGTCTACGACCCTAATAACCAATCTGTTTAAATATTATTCGATTTATTTCAGTTGGTTAGAATGTAGTAATGATGTTATTGTATTTATAAAGAAAATGCATTAAGCATGGGTTGCGTAACTAAAAACCTAATGCAAGATTATGGAATTGTTGTAATGAAAAGCTAAATAAATTCTAATATTCACGTCAAAGTTAAAATAGAACATCAAAAAGACCGTACATTCTAATGGTAAATGGTAATTGTGACCCATAAATAGCATACATTCATCGTCGATAACTTAGACAAAGAATCGAGCTGATCACAGGTCGGCAGTTGTGACTCATGAGGAAAACACGGAAATGTTTTTCTGTTGCGAAGACACTATCTGCAATCTGCAGACTCGTCTTATACGACTCTTATTCCTTATAACACATTATGTCGTCAAATCGCCTAGATTATAATTGTGTGTAATACGGCATACCATCAATTTCAGTTTCGACTGGGTTTCGAACACAGCACCCAAGTCTCAGCATTCAGACACACTAACCACTGAGCGACGCGGTATGCGTCACACTCCACAGACAATGCACTCTACTTACCAATGTCTTCATGAGCGCGGACAACTCCTTAGTTACGACGGCGAATTTGAAGAACGCGGCACCAATATCGGGCTCCGAGTCTTTGCTGAGCGCGTTCCCTCCAAGCCGTTCCAGCGCCCGCGATAGGTACATCTCGTTGTCCACGTGAGCTGATTTAAAAAAAAATAAAGCTTACAATTGCACGAAATACACACTGTTTATAGCTCAAGGACATGTTTTTGTAAGGTTGGTTCACTAAAAATAAACAGAAAGTACTACATATTACAATGTCTCTAGAGACACATTAAATTGTGTTTGTACAAAATTGGCGCAGGCATGGCTCAGTCGTAGTACGTACCTACCACACCCACTGGAATTTCATGTTAATTGCTATTTTAAGTGGCACTAAGCCACGTGCTTAGCGGTGAAGGAAATCAGGAAATCAGCATATCTGAGAAATAATAAAAATATTTCAAAGATATGGGACGTCCGTTAATCGGCGTAGCAGAAGCGTGTCGGACTCTAAAACTCTATCAAATGAGTGAAGGCCTTTGCTCAGTTGTCCGCCCTGCCTTTTGCACGTTATTATTGTTGGTTTCTACGCCACCCCAAACATGCCATCCGAATCAATTTTAAAAATCCATAACTAAATTTTACAAACATTTACAGATTTTTTATATATATTGATAGACACACTAAAAATGAATACGGTGAAATTAAAGTAGTCATTTTGATGAAATCCCTAAAAGAGTGAAATAGAAGCTTAATGGGGCTTAAATTGGCATGTAGGTTAACAGTTTTAAAAAAAATACTTTTATAAGCACTTTTTGAAAAACATCCACTGGCGTTACAGAATACGCGATGAAAGTATGCAGTTGAAAAATTATTAACTGTTATACACCTTGTGTTATTACATACCTTGAAACGTAATTAAAAAAAAACATTAAAACTTTATTTCATCAGATTTTCGAATAAGCAGAATTATTTTTGAATAAATTGAAGCAAGGTAAGAAGAAAATTAAGGCAAGGTAAGGAATTTTCCAATTTAATAAAAAATATACGCAAATTATGAACTCTACTCTTAATAAAACTATTTAATTTTTAATTTCTCTGGCATGCCGGTTTCCTTTTAATCTTACATACAAGAAGTATATTTCTTATATATCGAAAAGGCAGAGTGGTTTCATTTGTTAGTAAGAAGTAAACTTTTAAAGCACAAACAGATTTATCTGTGCGAAACCGGTGTGGGTCGCTAAGTTGTTTGTATTATATTCAAATATGACGTACAGGACCATATGTTCGGTAAGTTTGCAATATTTGAAATTGCAGATTTAACAAAACGTGGTGGTGCAAGAGATCGAGCAAAAATTCCTAACATAAAGATTTTGTAAAATATTTTATAGAAAGCACATTATTTAATTACTTACGTAAATATACAACTTAATAAACTTGAAGTTCTTAGCGTCAAGAGCTAATTTACACCGTAAGAGGAATTCCCAGCTGCAGCTCAAGTTTCTGAACTGTTGCAGTTTCATGCACAGACGTTCAGCCGCCGGACGTTTAATTAGTTTCTCAGACGGATTAACTTAGTCGCTGAAGAAGCAACCCATCGAGCTGACTGTCAGCGCCAACGTAATTTATTACTTTAATTACTTAATTATGTAACGGTTCGTAGCAGGAAGTACTTATAAACTTGTTTCACAAATAAGGGGTTGGTAATACGTTTTAAATAATCTACTTAAAAAGTATATAATTATTACTATACTATACGTTTGAAAGTTTTGCTAGATTTAGCATGTGAATAAAAAACGAAGTTTTAGCGAAGCAACTGATTTCTACCACTATTTTGCTATCCTGAGTATGTGGAATATTTTCTTCAGATTTAAATGAGAATCCTGGAAGTATACCTATATTCAATAAAAAAAGAATCGAAATAGAAATCGGAACCCAGTGGAACTTTATTTAAGCGGTTCTTCTTTAAGACTAGCTATTTAATTAAATAAGATACGAAGCATCATAAGTAAAGATCGATTTAATCAGACATGTCTTAATTAATGAAAGTAAACAATATACACGTAAATACGATATAAATGATATATTAATAAGTGCCTTTTGTTTATCTATACATATTTCCTATTCTTGATAAATTTCATGTATAACGGCGTCGGCGATGAGAACATTTTGTGTTACAGGCGGTAATTCGTGTCACAGCCCACATTTGCCTAGCTCAATCCCGCTTACGCTCTTAGAATATTTAATAGCGAGCTACCGTCACGACATTCAATTTCTCCGCAAAGCTTCGTTGGCCTGCTATTTCTATGAAATAAATGTACTCCTTCGACGTCCAAACGCCTTTCATCAAAACTATACGAGCGCTGGCGAACGAAATAACAAGTAATTTGTATTCAAAGGAAATCCAGAAAAAGCCGGTTAGGAAAAAGAAAAAGAATATATTTATGACTTACGACTGCCCGCGGTTGCATCTAAAAGATATTAAATATTCTAATGTAATAACTTTATAAGAATAAGAATTGCAAACTTCTTAAAAAAAGTATAAGCAGTCTATTTACACATGCAAATGTAACCAAGTTAAGGTTTCCTGGCGGCACCCGCTGATATTTTGCACCCCGTGGTGATGTAGACACGTTTGCTATACCGTAAATCATGATCGTTTAATGGATTAACTGCACTTACTTATTTTATCCAAATCAATAAACATTCAACTTTTTCTTTAGCAGTCTTACCCGGTGGCGAGTTTGGTTAGAGGCCGAGTACGAAGGCAGTATGCTTTCCTGAGTTGGGATTGCTAGGGCGGCAAGCGCTAGTGGGGTCGGGGATGTGCCTGAATGCATTTTCGTGGCCGTGTTGACATGCGGCGAAGGCGAAGCCCCGAGGGGTTTTGGACGATGCCAGCGGTGCCATAACCTGTCCTTGCCCCCTCGAGGACGGGTATACATTAAGTATTTCCCCACTAAAAAAAAGAAGTCTGGCATATTGGAAACTGTTATTGCACCATCTATCGGAAGCCATGTGTTTTTTCTAGCTTTACCTTCTGTTATAATACCAACGGGATAAGGCTAACATGGGAATACGTCTTAATTTAAGTTTATTGTCTATTGTACTTAGTTATGATAACGCAGACGTTTTTGATGACTGCGTGACTCAGCGGCATACGTTCCAGTCGAGCAATTCATGGTTAATGGCAGACACATCACGATTCCCTCCCAAGTCTCTGAAAACCAGAAGGTTCTTGAAAGAATCCATTCGTAGGTATTATACCTAACCTCTCTATGGACTCGTTTATGTGAAGACAAGTGGTGACTCACCGACAGTGTTTGTTGTATTGACACTCTCGGCACTATCTTACAGCTCAATAAAGTACAAACATATCTAGAAAATGTCACCTTTCTCTGAAAACCAAGACCTCCAAGATCAGTTTCCTTCATCACAATTCTTAATTTAAATATGGCTTAGTCACAATAGCACAAACTGTGACTACATAACGTGCCAGTATTTTAGGTGGATAAATTTCACAAAAAAATCCGAAGATAATAATATTATTAAAATAGTGCCTAGTCCAACCAATACATCACTAGAGTGGAATCTCCGCGACGTGTTTGCTTGTTTTTGCAGTCTCGCGCGCGACCTTGCCGGCCTCGGCGCAAGCCGAACCCGGCGCAACCAGTCCCCGAGCCCGCCCCGCGCCGCAGTAAACAAACCACGCCACAAGCAATGCAAAGTCAATAAACCTGCATCAACTCATGCACCAAGTAAAAAAAATAAAAAAGAAACTTGTTTACTTATAACACTGACTTTCTTTATACCATGCGGCATCGCTTACGTATGTTTCGAAGATAAGCCGGACAACGAATATTTTTCGCGATAAGATAGTGTCGCTTTGCAGCTAGTACGTAAGCGTAAATGTTCTGTATTGTTTTTTGAATGTGTTATTTATTAACGCACTGAAGAATATACCACAGCTAGTAGTTTTTTTTTAAGAAATTTATATATTGGTCGGACCACACGTAGTTTATGGTTCCGTAGTTACCTTTACCTCAAGCAGTTTCGCCTCAGTAACTCCAACTCAAAAACTTCAAACTGAAAACTCTGTGAACCACAAACAATAGCATTTAAATGACAAATAGTTGTGAAATTCCACGAGGACATCGATTCCAGTATCTCGCAAAGGCTGATATCGAGAAACTTGCAGAATGAAAATAATTTAAAAACTAATTCAACGATAAAACTAGAGCAAAAAATAAAAAACATTTACCACTCTATATGATTAAATTTGGAACTGTAATGAAAACTACAAATATTTACATAAATTTCATCTAATATACATGAAATGTATGCTTATTACACCATCTCTTTTAATTATAATATATCGTTGTTCAAAGTTCATATAACTGTAGAAGTTGACGCTGTAACCCAATGTAAGATACAAAGAACTACGAAATCGTAAGGATTAAGATTATAAAACGTTTACAACCTTAAGAAAATGTGTTCATAACATAACATAACAGTGAAAATAAGCCAAATAAGATTTATTCTCAAACTAAAACTTTGATAGTGGCGGCTGAGGCAGGTGCTCATAAGCAAAGCTCGAAACAATTCCAACGTAGATATTACGTTGCGAAGGAAACCAGACACCGACCCACTTTCCCACAGTCGCACACGAAGGGAAATTCACTAGCGGCGAACCACTGACCGCTCTGCTAAAGTCCGGTAACTGAGTGGGCTTAGTTTAGATCGTGAAATAACTTTGAGTTTAATTTAACCGGTCGGAATTTTCATCTACCCGTCCGGTGTTGAAACCTCAAAATTAAAAGAGATTTTTCATCAAAATATAAAATGATTCTTTTATTTTACGTATAAATCAGAACTATGTCGTATACGTTTAGCAATAGTTATAAATAAGGACACAATAGGCAAGTAGTTTTTGGGACAGGGTGATACTTATGCATATGCCCCCTATCTTCACATTAAACTTGTAGGTATGTAAAAAAAAGTACCTTACTACGAACCCTACGAACTGCGCTGATTCTACGTAACACAAAACCTCGATCGAAGTGTAAGGCCACGAACCGGGCGAGAAATTGCATTTTATGTACCCGTCTATTTGTTGTCGGTTCCTTCGACGAAGGGTAAATCGCTTTTTATTGCTAAACTTCAGTCGAAAGTTGTAAAATTGCCGACTTCGCAGAAGGCTCTTGTGGTTTTGTAAAGTATCAACATATTACAGTATAGCAACATGCAGTCATATTCATTCTGAGTAGATTCATAATTTAATAAGATATTCTTTTCATATTTTACTTGATTTATGTAATCAGGGTCATGGAAAAACACTACACAAAAGGAAGATTTGTTAATTAACAAGGACCAATCACTGCTCCGGGTACCATCAATCAATCTTACATAATAATACAAAGTCATCGACAAAGTGCAATATCATATTCGTATATTATGTAGTGTCTAGTAGCACTATTGTTGCGATATTCAGGTCATTCTAGTTCAGTGGTCGAGCGGCCTTTCGTCTTGACGACCGGTTACACAAATGGACTGAGGATTTTATTAGGATCAAGTTGCCGTCGATGCCGATTTATTTACTTTATTTCAAGTGTCGGCCAATCCTTTATCCCTTAATCAAATAGAAGCTAATTATTTACCACTTTGTTTTTTTTTACATTATCAACAATTCATATAACAGTACTACCAGATATATTTTTATATCTGGATGTATTCTAAATTTACCTCAATTTACCCTGAATCACTATTCTTTTTTAATAAGTTCTCGTTTGAAGATTAAAGGTTTTAAGGTTTGGATAGTTTCATACCTGAATCATCAAATTACTTTATTTTTTCTCAAAACCTAGCCATAAACATATATTTTTGCAGGCGGAATATTGAGACAGACATTTTCGAAAACGGGAAGATTACAGCTTTTAGAAGCTGCCGAAAGACCTAAAGCAAAGTAAAGAAGCTTTAACTGCTAGGCAAAAAAGAAAAAAAACACAGGCATTGGCTCAGCATGCCGGACTCTGTCCACGGGTTGACAAATATCTTAGATTAACGGCCTAATAAATAGTCCACTGCAGGACATAGGCCTCTCTCATAAGAAGGATTTGCTATTATCGCCACGCTCGGCAAGCGGATTGGAGATCGCAGTACCATACACCTCGCACCCCAGACGCTGCTGCCCATCATCGATCTGCTCAATTTCGGTCTGGTATTTTTCAGGATACATTGCGATTTTTTTTATAGAAAAGACGGCAAACGAGCAAGCGGTTCACCTGATGGTAAGTGATTACCGTCGCCCACATACATCTGCAACACCATAGGTGCTGCAGGTGCGTTGCCGGTATTTAAGAATATTTGGGAGATGGGAGGGAAGAGGAGGGGAATAGGGAGAGGGAGTGGGCCTCCAGTTACCTCACTCACCGAACGAAACGCAGAAGCACAAGATGCCTCTACTTCACGTCGGTATTCTGCGAGGCCGTGGTACCCAACCCGGTCTAGCCGACCCATTCGAGCAGCAGCAAAAGCCGCCGCTTGGCTCTACCACGCTTCAAAAATTTTATTACCACGGCTTATCCCCTTTATGATCGGAATAAGGATCATAATTAACATGTAAATTACTTTTCAGTTTTAAAAACTTTATTAAACTTATTATTTACTTGAACATTGAATTTCACAATTCCACTAATTTCAAAAAATTGTACTTATGCGATTTCAAAGCAAAATGCTATGAATGTTGTAGCAGCCGATTGTACATAAGATACGAAAGCACTGCAATATTTTAAAAGTAAATCAATAAATCCCTCGGCGTGTTTCCGTAGCGTCGGCGTTCATCTATGTCTAGCAGTGCACTTAGCATCCAACGTTCATACTATTTTCAGTGGTGTCTATTCATAACACTTCCTCCAGCCCTATTTATAGTTTGGTCTCTTGTCGTCTGGATAACTCTGGGAATGCGAGCCCCTAGCATGTAATCTGTTTATATCCATCACACGACGGAACGGTATGTAAGAATAAACTAAAATAGCGTAGCGCTGCCCATGCTGCCTAGCAAAGGAAGTTGCATTTGAGGTAACCAAAAGTTTTAATTTTTTTTGTGTGTGTTCATTTATGACTACGGTTGTACCGGAAATGCTTTGTCTGTTTCAAAGAAAGCATTTAATGCAAACAATTATCCATAACATAATTTCATTAATGCGTACAAAAGCACTTTAACTTACGTAAACTCGCTTGTTTGCATCAACCATTAAATTGTTGACGGGCTGCAGCTAGGTGCCTGGTATTGGTATCGCCAAACCACTTGCGTTGGAAAAGGCCTACATCCAGCAGTGGACTATTTTAGATGATTTTATTTTATTAGTACTTTACTGACAATCATTTTAAATTGTACTAAGCTTAGTGACATTACAAGATAAAATGTAGACACCAAACTATATTCCGAGGACTAATTTTAGAAATAATTTGAAAATTAACTACCATTTCCGGAATTGTGTATAGCTTTTATCGCTTTCTTCAATTTCGTCAGGCCCTCTCGGTCGAAATCCAGGGTCTGAAACAAACAAGTTAATCTACGGTAAGAATTAAAATTTATGTAATAAATCATAACTTTATCACATTCACCTGAATCTAAGATTCACAACGGACTTTTTACCTTACAACATGCTTCACTGTCAGATATTGGCATGTGTTATTTATGTAACTGAAGCAAATTTAGATTCGGTAACGGTCGATTGGTGAACGAATTAAAAACAACTACTGTATTCGTACCATCCACAGATCATGTACAAGTTTCTTTATATATAACTTGATTTCAAGGATATCCTCTGATTAAATCTATATGATGAAATTTTAGTTCAATTGTAAAAGGTCCACTGTACATATTGCGCCTGCTTGTTCCTTTGATTGTAAACATACAATGGTATTATGGTGACCCTATTTTTTAGCGGTCAATCATTACAAAACGCCGTTCACAATAGAATCCACGAACCATTCAGCGAAGCTCTCGAACATCTGTCGATCGCCCTAGCTAGACCCTCTCAAAATTGTGAACTCAAACTGTAATAAAACTCATGCCAGTTTTCTGCATTCGCAGGAAATCTGACTTGGAAATCGTTGACGAATTAATATCCAATCAAACATAATTAATTTAAATGGAATTATTATCATAATTATTAAAATCGTCAATGAAATAAAACAACACATGCAACCGCCGACGTAAGTAGGCCATTTTTTGTTTTTTTTTTGAGCATAGATTCCGCTCAGAACATCATCATCAAGTGAGTCTCTAAGTGTTAAGATCTGTATAACTTATACGTGAAATTCAAACTTTTCTGTTTTATATAGCTTCCGGACCTAAAAAGTAAACATGGAATGGAACTACCGATCACAAACATCGGACAGTCCGTCTGTAAATGCTGATTTTTACAAATATTATAAGACTGTAAATGTGGCAGAAAACTTAAAGTATACTAGAAAATTATAGTCAAAATTTTATGAGCATATGTTCATGTACTAATAAAAAAATAAACTAAAAAATGTCATAATACATATTGGTAAATTTAAACGTAATTAAAAAAAAATGGACATAAGTATTCTTAGCGTGTGCCATAAATGCATAATGAAGAGCCAACTAATGAATAGTTCAGGCGTGTTAGAAAGAACTCCGGCAAAGGGGTCAGCAGCGCCGGGCCGGCGCTCGCGAGTTGCAGCGCGCGACGCGTTTGCTTTTTATTGCCCCCATTGTTTTTAATGACCACTTGGTCCCGAGCATTTTATTTCAATAGTCGACCTTGTTTGCTTTGTTTTTTGTATTATTCAGGTTTTAAAACTTAATATGGTTCACTTTGGCGTTGCACTAATCACATTTTAATAGTCTTATCATAACATTAACGTTTTGATAAACAACCAATGTCGCGTAAAAATAAATTTAGAATATGCATGAAACTTAATGATCTCTTTAATAGCATATTTCGTTATCCTATCAAACACCCGTTAGTCTTTAATAACGAAATAAACGCTTACTGAAGTCCCTACAAGTTGTGACAAATATCTATCTTTAGAAAGAAAAGTAAAACCGGACGTAGAATAGGATATAGATGCCAGCCATAAACTAAACAATGCATTGTTGTAATAAATGTCATAGAAATAACTAAAACGTGACAATAGAAAAATCAATCAGTTAAAAAAAATTGGAATGTGAAAAATCACACCTAAGGCTCAGGATACACTGTCGTGTCGTATTTTGAAAAATATTTATCACCCACACCCGCACCGTTCAGTGACATTCACGACTTGTTTCGGCGACGTACGGGTTTTGTTTACTGTCGTTTGTGAGTTCGTGACAAGCCTTTCGTGTAGTTTAGCTAATTAACAAACAGTTCTGGGACTTGAAATAGTACAACTTTGGAATAGACTTGAAATGTCTTCCATTATATTACTCACATTCACGATTACGCTTAGTGCTACACGCACTTCTGTCTGTCTAATTCCGTCTAAATTTTCTCTCGTTCTCCGACCTCGACCATGTTTCTATATTTCTTCCTAAAGACACCTATTTAAAAAAAATGCTTTACCTTGTTTTACACTTTTATTCATAGGGCCCTATTAACTTTACATATTTTTGAAAATAAAACAGTAAAACTGTAACCATATTTTAAAACAATAAAATTAAAACCTCTCTTTACTACATTTATTTATGAAATCTTATTTCATATCTCATAATATTATCGAAGTAATAAGGTTTCTATTTCTTTGCTAACCTCGTCTCCATGTGGTGCCAGCAAACAAGAGAGGGTCTGGCGACCGAAAGATAGAAAACTTACAGACTAGTGATGGCTACATCAACAGTAGTTCGGAGTATCGACACTGCATGTTTTCTTGATTTAGTGCAGCAATAGAGACAAAAGAATACGTAAAATAATTAAAAACCACTTAATACAAACCGTAATAATACAAAACATCCGCCAAGGTCAAAAAATTACGAAGCGAATGTAAATTCCAATATAATGTATTAGCAGGGCTTAAGTCGGTAAGAAGCATTGTTTTCTTTTATACGGAAATGCAACGAAGTAGTCAACTTTAGTTCGAAACAACCGAGGATAGCGAAGTTAATTTTCGTAACTTCCCCTACACGCAGGTTTATTACGAGGTCCCTCGCGAACAGGTTTCTATCTAGTTGGCCGGAGGTTAGTTACCATAGCTTCAGCACAGTGAAATAAAGAGGTGCCCACGGGTACCTGACGCTCAACTTAGAATGGGCTTGGCGTTTGGCGGCCCAATCTGTAATAATGCTGGACTGCGGTCCTAAATGCCCGACGTTGCCGAGGAAGCATCAAAGGGGAGGACTTTTTCCCGGGTGTATTTTCTCCCCCCGACGAGCCCAGAAAGTGTGCGTGAGCTTTTACGATATGCGGTGAAGGTGGAGTACCGTAGGGTTTTAGTCGGTGCAAGAAAACCCACCTTAGCACGCATGTTAGGCATTCCCTCACGAATTATGATTAAGCGGCGAATGATGTTATGACGTCTTAAAAATATTGTTTGTATACTCTTCACGGACAAGATACTCGACTCATTATGTAAGTTACCTGTAACTCACACTTTGTGCACAATAAGACTGATTCGCTTTCCCACCCGCAGCAAACAACGCATGACGGCATGTTAGTACGAGTAGACATGAATATGATAACTCAAGCTAACACAGAAGGATCATAGATCAGTTGTTCATTGACCACAGTTTGGAACAGCTATTTACAACAGAATCCTAAATTAAGGTTGAATACAACTGGAACGACTGCTATTTAGATCGTAGCATATCAATATTCCACATTTCAGACGACGATTACAAAGGTCAGGTCAGATGAAGCGTATGAATGAACAATATTGACGTCCCGATAGCCAAGTTAGTAGTGACCCTGCCTTTAAAGCCGTAGGTCGCGTGTTCGAATCCCACAAGTGGCGAACATTTGTGTCATGTAAATAAATGTTTGTAACGAGTTGTTGTAGTTCTTTTATTTGGTAAAATAAAACAATAAAATTACCCATTCTGAAGTTTGCCATTCCAGTTGGAATGAAATAGAAGCCAATTCAACAATTTTCAGATTTTTGTCTGTTTGTCAGTTATTTTACGCGCGCACCGGATGAAAACGGCAGGCTTGATTTTTAATATAAAATTCGTTATATAGCTAACTGATGGACATAAAAAAATAGCTAAGGTTTATTTCAATCCGAAGTAACAGCTTGGCTCTCCGTAATATGCCGTTCCATATAAAGCAGAGGTCACGAATGTCAGGATGTTCGAACTAAAACTATATGTACGCGAGCGTGCCGTGCGGTATCTTTAAGACCTAGATTAAATTATTATTACCTAAATATAAACTCTCACTTCCGTAGCCCCAAAACCCATGTGAAATATACGGTATTGATATTACAAGGAAGCTTATTCATTTACTATCTGTGCCCGCGTCTAGTTCACATGATCAAGTTCAGTGTCAAACTACGTGGCGTTCGGTAAAAGACGAAAATGGCTTTAACCGATGGCCAGTAGTACCTACGGATAAAAAAAAATTGATTTGTAAATGCACCTTAAAAAACAAATTCAATACAATCATGAACATTTTATTTAAACCGCTCTGTTTCATTAGTTTACCAAAAGTCTCTATTGTATTTTATTTTACATACAGGTACATTTCTAAGCATCGAATACAAATATCACGGGAACGAATCGATTTATAATCAAGAATAGAGCGATTGATCACACAATGGCAATACCAAAATAACAACTACACAGAATTCGTTTTAGGTTTCCATTCCTCCAAAAACGGAACTTATATAAGATTACATTATGTCAGTCCGTCAATTTACAACGTAACGAAACAATAACGAAAGCTCTAGATCGTATTCCAGAAATTAAATTTTACATATTCTTTGTATAGATATATAAGAAATTTTTGTTGTAATGTTACAGTTGTACTTATTGCCATCATTTAGTTCACATGTTTCTTAACGTTAAGTACGTTTCTTATGCGATCAATTTTTTCAGGCGTTTCTAAACAGAGCTAAGTGTCAGTTGTATGAAAGGCCTCATCTTTTGAGTTTCCTAGTGTTATCTTAAGAAATACTAGGAGGACAATGCTTAGTAATTGCTGCTCCGAGCTTAAGTTGAGAGCCTTCTTTGTTCCGACGCTTAAGCGCACACTTTCTTCAAAGCTCCAATCCCCTTGTATCTTATAAATTAGGTCAGCAGAAATGAGCATCTCCTTTGCTTCAAAACGATTTACACAATAATGAGCTTTATTATCACTCACCGCTTATGAACTTTTTGATGTAACGTACGTGCATGTAGTTTTCTTTTAAGATACAATATGTTAACGAATCTGTATGACGCATAAAACTTCGAAGAAGCGGTTTTGTGCACGCGTTGAAGCCAATGTTTTATTCATTGCAAAATGAGCAGCACTTATTATTAGATATGGTTATGATTATCAATAACTGTCAATTGGACGGAAAACTGGTATTTATATTCGATGGCGAAAGAGCACGTTCCCTATAATATTAAGTAATTATCATAAAATAATTTTAACTGTATGAAATAATTTTAACTGATGTTAAATACCTCGCCAGTACAAAGTCAATAAAAGTTAGTATTAATGTTATAATCGTTTAGTGCCTCAACTTAAGTTATCTTTTTTTAATAATACGACAAAAAATGACCTGCCATGTATTATGTATAGGTATGGGATTATACGTTAACACTTAGTTTTGGCATCTTCTTTAAAAAATTCCATAAATCGTGAATATCTTAGTCACCAAGAGTGGGTAATTTACATCAATTAGATCCTATATTTACGTTCATATCGCCTAAGTATAGGAAACTGCGAAGTAGGTATAACCTACTCAAACTCTTGGCGACAGACAGATCACATGATAGCGAAAGCGGTTGACCTTGTAACCCCACTTGGCGAACGCTCGAGACGTCTCCGAATTGGGCGTCATACTTATACGGCTCGACGGCCCACTGAAGAATAAAGGTTAAGTAAGATTTTAATGCCAGGTTTTCTATAGAAATTAAAAAAGGGAGCTGAACCATTTCGATGAAAATCACATTTCTTTACTTACTAAGTAAAACATAATATAGGTAATCATTTGATAATCTTAGATGCACCATTGAGGTTCCGAAAATCAACATACATTTTTGTTATTGTTCTGTGTGCCGGGTGCTTTTATTGGCCATTTACCAAAGAAAAACTTATTTTATTGAAACAAAACAAAACAAATACAATTGTACAATCTAATCATAATAAATAATACCTAGATATATAACTGCCGTCTGGTAGTGCCGTAAGAATATGCGATAGCCTTTCTTTCCGTGGGTGTCGAGAAGGCGACTAAGGGAAAAACCATGATAATCTCCGGGAGTATACACATGCGAAAGGATTGTTGCGGACGCCCGTTTGGCTACGCCAAACTACGTATGTGTCAAATGGGGATTCGTAGTTTTTGTCCTATAGGAGATTTGAATTTTTCAAGTGTCTAGCTCATCGAGATGTTAATACAGAATTGTACTGAACAGACAAACAAACACAAGAAAGAGAGTTAATAAAAATGTGGTAAAATGTCGATACCTTCTTAATTTATAAAATGTATAATCAAATATCACACTATCAAGATATACTTTCATCTGCCATGTTTATAATCGCTAAATTTGTTTTATATGTGTCTTTCTCATGAGGAGTATAATTTGATTAATTTTCCATGAGTCAGGAACATGGTACGAGTATTGTAATGACTTACTCCATCGATTACAGCGATATTATTTTTAAAGTAAACGTTGTACCGCTAGAAAGTAAGTAAACTGGATTAAACACGATTCTTAACAGGGTCAAAGAAGTCCGAATGAGATCGCTCGAGCCGACTGGGCCAGCTGAAGATACAAAACCGGCGGCCACGTCATTGTTTATGTTTTTTACAAGCCTACTCACACCATTTGTTCATTATTGTTTATCTATGGCAGTTTATTACCTTGCTCTAACAAAACAAAATGTATGCACTTTAATTCTTCTACAAATATTATAAAGTGATGGTGCGATTGATATACTTGGAAGAAATTGTAAGTTTCAAAAAGGATGTAATTACTTACGTCTACGTTATATTTCACGAGACATTTATTTTTGCTACGTTGTTATTACTTTTTTCATAGTA
Source organism: Bhutanitis thaidina (assembly GCA_029286595.1). Classification (NCBI taxonomy): domain Eukaryota; kingdom Metazoa; phylum Arthropoda; class Insecta; order Lepidoptera; family Papilionidae; genus Bhutanitis; species Bhutanitis thaidina. The sequence goes on from JAGSMS010000011.1 coordinate 6,672,350, forward strand.
TTAACAGTGTAGTTTTTTAAAATGTAATGATAATAATACGTATAAGGTACAACAGAGATCTTTAAATGATTGAATAATAGGACTGTGTCACTGTCAATTTAGCTTTTGATCAATCATATAATATTTGATTTGGCAAATGATCGAATGTTCATTTTGAACGCAGTGTCGAACTCGGGTCGTACTATCTAGTGAGATTTCGTTTCTTCATTATTTGCATGCGTTTACCCTCTGAAGCATTTCGTTTAATATTTATATTGTTTTGCTATCAAAATTAACTATTTTTAAAAATCATTTCATTTTGATAGTAATTAAATATTCTTATGTCTGTTATAGTTTTTATGTAATTCATATCAAAAATTCAAATGTATGGTGCCATAACATAACGAACATTCTCTTTTTGAATGAGTCGGTGGTGATGGATCGATTAAAAGAAACATTATTGCAATCACCAATACTTTGTTGGGATTTGGGCAAAATAATCAAATCATTGACGATAGACACACACAGGCCTAAGTGAAAGTAAGAATGACAGACATTCATTATTTTTTTTTTGACTTTGTTTCTATAGCAGAATGTGGAGGCCAACATAAATATAAATTTCGGTCACTGATCGTATAAATGTATAATTCTTAGTCATCACGCAATAATTAACATAATGCGTAATTAACATAGTGTACCTGCTATTAAAATAATGGAAGCCTCAACCTAATATATAGAATTGCAAGGTATTATAAAAAAGTCTTTAATGAACTAATGAATATGCCACATCTACGACGAGTAACCAGAGATTATAAAATTAAAGTCACAAGACTCGTTTTGGTTTATGCAGTATCAAGATCAACAAGTACCAGAGCGCAAATTGGTTGATTCGACCGGGAAGTAAAATGTAACCCCAAGCAGTAGTAACTAGCAACAGCGCTGTTTCGGGAGTCGGGGAATCAACGTAACTACATGATTTTGCCAAAGACGAAATCTTTTGATCCGATCTTGATTTTTGCCAACGATATATAAACCTCCGCATAAAAACAGGTACTCGTTGCTATTTTAAGATTCATTATAACCTCCATCTTCACTTCAGCTTTATAAAAAGAGAAAGTCCATCGAAAAAAACACGTAGTAGGCCACCATAAGTATAGACAAGTCGAGTAAAAGTTGTAATCATAAACACTTTCGCTTTTCCTAAAAGAAGGTACATACGAGAGATACACGCGCACATATGAGAGATTTAAAGAGTTGGCGTTTACTTACGAAAATAGTTTTCCAAACTATCAGATAAGATCGTCATTTCGTTTTAATACAAATTTGTAAGTGCAAACTTTAAACTCACAGTTAAAACTCACACTAAAGATATGTTTCAGATCTGGTATGTATGATATGTTAATCCTATAGGCCTCACCAAGAAAGTGCTAGAAAAAGCTTGCTAAAATATTTCTTGAGAGGTTAGCCCATACGCACCGTTCTAGCCAAGCAAGTAGAATTCCAGTTGAATTTTTGAATTTGTGTTCTAAGCTAATATAGCTTGAATAACATGTTAAAAGTAGGAAGATTCATTTTGAATGATGTTGTGTCATAAAACAGGCTGCATGACTTCATCTTCCCCGCCGAATTTTGTATACATGAGAATCATTTGGAGCTTGATTCGGCAAATCCAACTCTTTGGATAGCAGTGTACATGCACGTGCAGTTACCCAACGAGTGCATTACACACTGCTATCTACTTGACAGTGAGCGAGTGAAGCCGGCCACAGTCGAGCGAGTGCCTGCTGTATTGCCGTATGTCAGTGGCATTACGGACAAGATTGGCTATATAAAGAAGAGGGCTTGCATAAAAAAGTTTTTCGACCCGGCGAAAAATATACGTCAATTTTTACCATCTGACAAGTGCAATATTCTTCTTCAAGATGCAGGGGTACTTGATTGTGAATGTGGTCTCTCTTACATAGGGAAAACTAAAAGATCTGTAAGGACCCACGTAAAAGCACACATAGCTGATATGAAACATCAACGCTCTAGGAAGTCTGCAATCTTTCATCATATCCTAGATCGCCCCAACCTTTGCATTAGATTTGATAGACTACAAATTTTAGCAAATGAACACAGATTCCTGCCAAAAATTATACGCGAGACTTTTGAAATCAAAAGACACCCTAATTTCAATAGAAAAGATGGCTGAGTGATCCAGTAATTAATAAAATTTATTCTAAAACCAAGCATACCACTTGCACGACCTCAAGATACTGTGAGCACATTTTGCGTCGATAGAAAATTAATAATTGAAAGCTGAAGGTAGTCCGAGTTAACTATGACATCTGGAAGTCTAAAATCTCAGTCCCCTGTGACCTTGGGTGCTGTGAAGAAGTCGAAACGTCAGGAATATAAAAACAAAAATTTGTTTATTTGTTAATCGTGAATAATAGTTTCGTTTTAAATGATTTATGTTATTCCCAATAACATTAAAAACAAAAACTTTAATAAATTTTTTATATCATCTATTTTAGTTTCGTAAGATATATTCAAAAATTAATTTCATACGAATACGTATTCGCATATATCTCCTAAACTTCTAAGTAGATTTTAATTAATTTTTCACCATCATTTAGAACATTTCATGAGAAAGGGTCACACGTAGAACACATTCTCAATTTGTTTATATGACCGTGCGAAGCTGACAAGGTTCGGTAGTTACTTAAAATTTGAAAAAAAAATTAATATGTAACAAGGTAAATACTACTTTAGTTATTTATACTATTTGGTGATTTTCTCAGGAGCTCAAAATTTATTCTGTACTTGAAATTGCTATTAACAATTTTAGTAGTACCGGCACCGGAGATGGAACCCAGGACACTCGCGTATTATGAAATTAAATCTAGCGCCCTGATCACTATGGACACGACTATATGCTGTTTGTGTGTAGTGTCGAATAATTCAACACGCAGCGGGAATTGTGTGTAACGTAACTGCGCTTCGCCTGGCTGATCGTAGAGCGTCAGGGGGAGTACAATAGAAATACATCCATAAGTAGTAGCCACTTGAAACTATACGCTGTGGCCACGGGTTCCAAGTTTAAGGAAATGACTCAGAAAGAATAGAATTTTCACCCTTTATCATCGTATATGGCAAGCGTTATTTTTTAGATGCAACACGGCTTGTTCTTTCGGAAGACATCCGGACATTGGCCAAGCCAGTCCGGCACAGTTTCCTTTATTTACGACGTGCACCTGCCTACTATACTACATAGATTGATTACAACGATGGATTCGTTCGCGTCCGTTCTGTAGGTATTAACTCTCGTTTTCCTGTATCTTAGAGACATGCAATAACATAACTTGAGGTGAACAGCTAATTTCTCAGCTTAGACAGGTCACCACTAAAGGCAACGCCAAAGCATTACATGATTGGTCGTATTCCTTGCCTTGTAATAATTTGAGACGCTTACTGGTATTTGTTCCCAATTTATGCTCTTATTTGCATTCACTTATTATCATTATCTCACGATCCGGGATCTCATTATCATTTGGTGCACAAAAGTATTTTTGAATACGTAGTATTTTTACTAAGTATATCTGTTCACAAAGCTCATGTTATCTTTCACGATAAGTTAAGGATGGTTATAAATTGTTATAATAGATCCGCTGCTTTAGACACGAATAATAGCATTAAAACCGAATAAATTTTATGGAGTTACCGTTGCTAACTACTGACAGTGTCCATCAAATGGGCTGATATGGATGGCCGTAATCACATAATGACAATATGATGACTCATTCGTGTTGTTGACCGGCAACGTAAAAAGCTGTTCGGAGCCAGAGAAACCAAATCGTTGCCGGTTTATTGTATGTTTTTGATTGTAACACGAGCTACTCGTAAATTATAGAGCCAGAGCTCTCAAAATCTCAACGAAGTAAACTTCATACTACTACAGTTCAACCTTTTCTATAAAATACATGTAATTGATTTTAAACATGTTTCTGGTTTTGTATCTTATTTATAGACCCAACTTACTTTTAGAAGGTATTATTATTTTATGAATTGTAACCACGATGCACCATCAGTCGGTCGCCGGAGCCTCATATGCTAGAGAGGTGATCAGCGTGCCCACTTCGAATGAGAGTTGTTTGTCTGTGGGGGAAAAATTAGCAGTGTTGCGAGTCTTTTCCTATCCTCTGCGAATTTGACGGAGCCGGAAACAGATAAGAGAGCAAGGAGCCAATATCCTCATCTTTTGCCGGAGAGCTAGCCACCCCTAAAGGGCCTATCAATCTCTGTTCCATTCCTCATAATAGAAACCACGGCGGCAGACGGGGGTGCCGTGCGTTATCTGAACGACTCGAGATGGCGAGTGCGATGTCTATACGTGCCCCTAAACGAAAAATAGGAAGAAAGCTCCTAACTTCATCCCTTTGAATTAATCAATAGGAAAGTAGTATGAAGTGTGAAGGTAGAATGAATTTTTTATAATGAACGCTAACGAATTATTGAAATAACAAAGATAAAATATGTAAAACTTTATCTTTGTGACATAACAAGCAGTTAATATGTTACTTTTTCCTCAAAAGAACAAGTAGTATGAAAATGTTAGAAATGTAACCTATACACATCATATTGGAAGAATTTCTATTAAAATGTTTTCAGTTACTAAACATGAGTGGTTGAAATGTTTATTTTAAGATTTATTGAATAACCTTCAAAATAAGGACCTCTAAAATATCAGTACTGAATAAATATTTAGTACAGCAGCATCACTAGTGTGAGAGTACCAGCACTGCGCTCACCAATACACTTGCACAGCATGGTGAGCATAGGCAAACCTGCTAAAATTATATGCCAACTTATGGTGGCGTTTCCTTGGTTGTTTTATGTGTATGTGTTCAGTAGAGGAAATATAAAATATAAAAATAGGCTATAAAATTTTATCAATTAGGTTGACTGCATTTTTTTAATGTTCTGTCAAATGAGCTAACACTCCACCTGATGGTAAGTGGCTACTGCAGCACATAGACAACTGCAAATAACTTCAATCAAAGAAGGCTACAGATGCTTTGACAGGACTGTAATGCCTTATAGCCTGTAATTACACTGACACTCTATACCTTTCAAAAACATCAGTTGTTACAGTGCTGATTGGTGGCAAAAATCACTAGTGTCGAATCAAGAATGTAGTACCTACCCAGACAAGTCCTAGGTAGAGAAGGAGCCTACCGCCAAGTTGAAATTTTGTATTTATGCATAATGATTATTTTTTATTGAATTTTTTGATTATTATTGTTGAGTATTATTGATTATTTATTAAGTAGGATGGTTCATGGAGGTTGCTCCCATTTGAATTTGAAAAAAATATTACACCTCTATGGGTGGGAAAACAGTGGTTGAATGTGGTTGTTTCCCTAAAACTTCGTTTTAATTCACTTATGATAAAATTCGGTACGTAGATACGTTGAACCCTAGGGAAGGACATAGGCTACATTTTATCCGAGGAATGCAAAAAATTTCTACGCGAACTAAGTCGCGGGCAGATTAGGGTGTTATAGACATAATATTATAAGCTTTTTAAATATTAATTTTAAGAATTAAACGAATAGAATATTATCTTAATAATTCATGATTTAATTATCTACATGTGAACAAAAGGCATAACCGGAATGTTTTTAATAAGGGCGAGGCGCAAAAGAAAATAAACACTGTAGGCATTTATATGGAGCGTAATACTAACAAACATCTATAAACGTTGAAAAATGCACATCCAAAAAAATGTTACAAAATATCGACTGCCTTTTTCAATTTGCTAGTAATTTATTCAATTGTCGTGTTACTAATCTGTATTTTATGTAAACAATTATAAGATAACTACCTTCAATCGAACAGGATAAAATTTTCAGTACTTACTTCTTCTAGAGCGTTGATCGTCTGTCGACATTGTGGCATACGCGACACGAATGTCGAAGTGGTAGGTGAACTGTAATCTTCTCGCGTTTCCTCAATAAATTCACCAATACCAATAAGACCCGGCATGATGACCACAATCGCACAAGCCCTCACAAATCGTTACCAACTTTCACATTCGTACACGATATTTATTCACAAAATACAGAAAACAAAACAAAGAGATAAACTGAGGACATTGTAATAGACGTACCACTTCTGCGCAAATAAAAACAATTTCGCAGGCAATGCAAGCAAGATTTCGACTAAACTAAACACGCCCACCACAAAAATCATGAATGAACATACTGTCAGTGCTGCCTATTACCCGAGTCAAGAATACCCAACAAGACATGACAGAATTCTGATTTTGGGTGAATAATTCTCATCAACACATATTTTTTCGTACGTTAATTTAGAAATTAAAATAAAATCTTGTAATTTTTTTTAATAATAAATTAATATAAAAAAATTAAATGCTGCTGTCACATGTGGTTCAGTTTGGCATTAATTTTTAAACATTACGAAAGATTTTTTTTTTTTTTCCCTGGATGGAAAATGCTGTTACGCATACCCTGTTGCTGGCCGGTAAGCCAGCAACTGGGTTCTGTCGGACTCAATCCCCTGAAGGAGGACCATACCGACTAAAAACCATCCACACGCTGTTAGCCCGGAGGCTTTTACAGCCTCATCTGAATTGACTCGCGAGCAGATTGGCCCGCGAGTTTGGCGGTTCAGTTTGGCATTAATTTTTAAACATTACGAAAGAACGACCTTGTTTGAGCTTAAATACTTAATAGATATTGCACAAAGTCGTATTGACAACAATTATTACCCAGAATGCATTGTTACATATATGCTATATTTTATGTATAATATAGCATTACAACGCGTGAGCATTACAAATGCTATATTTTTTGATGTTTTGATCTGCTATAGCAAAGGTAAAGCAGATATAAATTTGATTTTCGACGATACTTCTAATAGAGTAAAACTTGACATAAATGTTACTGCGAATTAACAACAACTTAATAATCTATGGAGTAAATTCGCACTGTGATACATATGATACCTAACCGAATTTCAAGAATTCATAAAAGTATACTCAAGGTGTCGCAAAAATGTATAAAATTGCTACACTTCTTTATTTTACACTTTTCTTAAACCTGCAGTGTAATATAACAAGCACCTTTGCACCTCAGTATTATTATATTTCAAGTTTTATTCTGTGTTCATATTTAACTTCAGATCTATTTTACAATTGGATTGAAGAACTATATACTCTATATACTGACGAACTAGAAAACTCAAAATTAAAACTATCACACTAAACTTAAGGATTTCAAAATTGAGAAGTATTGAAGAATTCCAAATTCATAGTTTTTATAAATAATTGTCTTCACGATTGTTGCTTAAAACGTTAAGTTAAAACATACATTAAAAAACGCGTGTGTGTGTGTACTTATGTACGCACGTAAAAAGTTATACTTCTTTAGCGTAAAAAAACAAAAATATCTAATAATATATAATGTAAACTAATAAAAATAATATTTACTGACAGTTAACCTCAAATCTATATGAATATATATAAAATAAAAAGAGTACTTACCGACAATTAACCTTAAATATGTATATAATCTTAAAATTTAAATTAAAAAACAAAAATGTATGGTAGATGGAACACTTTATATCGAATAGTCATAATAAATTATCATTCAAGTCCATATATAATTTAAAATCACACACGTATCCCCATTAATATCAAACACGTGTCTTAAATATTACATTGAAAAGATGACAATTAGAAACCAACTTCATCCTGTTATTTTTAGATGTCAGTGTACACGCGCATCGTAATAATTTAAGAGCCATGTAGAAACCTCCTTCATCCTATTTATTTCTAGATTGATTCCTAATTAAACGAGAACTTAGCATCGTTATACAAAAAGATTTCCCAAAATCGAGAAAAAAAGCTCAAAAATTGGTAACATTGAATACTGCAGTCCGTAGCAAATAGGGTGGTAAACTCCACCCAAAAAAAAAATCAACTTTGAAATCCATTGAAAAATAAAGAGCATGTGTAACTCAGTACACGTGACAGAAGTGAAACTTCTACTCACTGAAAATGAACAAACAACAAAAACAATTATTAATTAATCAAAAATATATATATTAAAAATATATTGCTATTTGTTAAAATACCTCCCTTCATTAACACAAGAGGCAGAGGAAATTTATTATTCTTCTTCGTTTTTGCAAGTCGAAAGTCGAAGTAACTGTTCCTACTCCTTGAGAAATTACAGGCTGCGTGTCGGTGACACTGGTATTTGAAGACTTGCTATTTTACACACGATGTATCGAGTTATTAAAGAAAGTAAATATTTGCAATATTGTAGAAACTTTCAACAATTTTCGATAAATCAAGGAATGCTCCAACGAAAATAAACTAATGACATACAGCTTTAATTAGATTCCAAAACTTTTATTATACAATCTGTAAATATACTGTATATAGTATATATAGTATATTATATACATTGTATATTCAGCATAACCTGGATGCGTTGTTACCACATTAAATGTAACTTCAAAAATAGCATGTAGACTAAATCTTACACTAAATATCAAATAAATAAGTACCGAAGTTTTTTTTTTTATGGAAGAGTCGGCAATCGAGCAACCTGTGGTAAGTGATTACCTTCGCCCACATACATCTGCAACACCATAGATGCTGCAGGTGCGTTGCCGGTCTTTAAGGATATTTGGGAGATGGGAGGGAAGAGGAGGGGAACAGGGAAGGGGTGTGAGCCTCCGGTTACCTCAGTTTAATCACATGATATTATTTTAGTTTTTGTTATTTTGCACCAAGTTATGTTTGCGCTATTAGTGACAAGACCATCGTCAAAAACCTTATCTACCAGCCGCGCCGACCTCCACGATCAAATCCTAAATCTGTAATATTTACCGATTTCCGGAATTAAAAATCGCAGTCGTTAACGATAAAATCGTTGTGAAATGTATGATAATTCTGAATATTTTTCACCAAAGAAACGAGGTGACACAACACAACAAAGGATGGTTAATATAGTTTTGTCGTTATAACTTAGCACGTAGCGAATAGCGTCTAGGGTGGTAGCAGTCTGCGCGTATCACTATCTTTATCTCTCCCTCTAACAAGAGCTGCGCGTACGTATCGCAATAGCAGACTGCGAAGTTAAAATAAATACCAGGCTGATTCTGCTATATCCCTGTAACTACTTTATTTATCTAATGTAACGAACACCTTTAATCATAGTGTTGTGTATTATCTATGGTGATAATGTCGGAGTTGTCACGAGGTAAGTGGTGTCCATTCTATATTTTTATTTTCAATACAGATAAATTGGATAATTTTAAGATTGGGATTTTTTTTACGTCGTACTTTTACCGTATGTACATAGCTATTTCTAGGTTTAAGTATAAATTTGATTATTGCAAAAACTAAGTAATACTCATTATCAGTTTTTAAAGGAATATCTGGAAAAATAAATGATTTATAACATGAACACGACTTACAACTTACAATAAAAACTTATCTTTTGAATATTACCATTTGTATGCTTTTATCGGTGCTGTTATTAGCTAATATAACTTTCTACTTTTTCTGTACAGAAATAGGAGAAATTTGGACTCGCATATTTGACCATCGTCCATTCTTAAATGGGGAAATCAAGTTTATGTTAAAAGAGTTTGAGGTAATTATAATCCTTTAATATTATTCCTTTATTAAGTCATAAATAAGACAAACATAATCTTAGTTGCTAATATATTGTTTTTATTGAATTTGGAAGATAAACATGCTAACTATCTACATCTAATGTTATGTGGCTACTGCAGATCATGATCACCTGCAAACAACTTCAATAAAATAATGCATTGTCACCCTAAAGTTTAAAATAGAATGCCTAAAACTCTGTATTAAAAATACTGTCTCTCATTGCATTTCAAACCACAAGACAACTGGGGTTGCATTGCTTTTGTGCATTTGTGACAGAAATATGTGAGAGTGTGGCACTTACTCAAATAGCACTTCAGCAGAAAAAGAGTTAAATATCTATGCACTTATCTTAGTGCTACTCTGGGCATAAGATAAACCTGTAAATAATATAGATATAGAGAGTTGAATAAAAGTTTTCATTCAACTTTTCTAAATGATGACATAATCAATGTTTAATATTGGTATACTTTTAAAAATATTGTTAAATGGAAATTTCATTTCATAATATTTTAAAATCCTCCAAAATTTTTCGAGTGAAATTTAGTAGAATTTGCTGCATACATTAAAGATATTGTGTGTTAGTTGCTTTGTACTTTTTAATCATTTTATTTAATTATAATTTTTTCTGTTATTATTTATGGATTACTTACTTGGACATATTTAATTTGGTTTTTAAATTCCCGATGTTTTTAGTGCTTTACAGCAGCAGTGGTCATGGGTGGACTGAGGTGTTAGACATTAGAATGTCATAGTTAACTCGGGCTACCTTCAGCTTTTATTTATTAATTTTAGTCCAATCCAATGTATATTTTTGCCAGTAGTGTACTTGCTCACTTTTGGTCTTGAAAGCAGAAGTAATAATTGTGCTGGATAATGCATTAATATTTCTTTAGCAAACGAAAAGTGCTAATTCTCCCACTTCCCATATAATATGATTTTTTGCAGGAAAGTTAGGAACAGAATAAAATGTAAAAATCCACGTTTGGAAACTAACTTTAGTGCTGTACAAATATTGACTGCTTGCAGGTTGTTATTGGCTTCCATAGCCACATACCATCAGGTAGACCATTAGTTTGTTTGCCACCCCAATCCAATAAAACAAAGTCTTATTTTATGCCAGAAGTTGTAATTGAATTAAAAAATTATTCTTGACTCAGCACCTTTACTTTTCCGAATCATAGGTTAAAGGTGAAATTGCATATGGGAAGGACCCCCCTTCTAACTTAGTTTTTTAATAAAAATGTTATCCATGCACTATTGTGTGTGGAGGCAGTTTACAAACATAAATTGTGCATGGAAAAACACCCAGAATTGGAGCAATTATTTGTAAACCATACAAATATAGTCCTGCACAGGGATCAGACCGCAACTCCTAGTGCCATACTTAGCCACTGTGGTACTGGGCCTTTGATGTATGTAATGTGTGATTATGTATCTATAATTTGTCCCACACTAAAGACGGTTTCTGTCAGCCATCTTTGCTTCAGCCTGAATAAGTATTCTGTTGGATATACACCTTTCCAATAGAAGCTGACATATATACTGAGTAGACGTGAAACTTATACAAACAGTTATATAAGTTTTGCCTCTACTCACCTCACAGGGCAGGGCTGGTGATCGCAATTACTATCAAATAGAGATGCTGCTCCCCATGAAAAGTATGTGAGATTAGTTGGATGGACTTTTTGCCATCAGTCAGTTACTACTTTATCACATTTATTAAAATGTAAGATTAACAATTTTCTTTTCCAAAAGGAAAAGCGTGGTGATCGAGAAGTTGAAAATTTGTTTTCTATATTAGAGAATTTAACTGATATTAAGGATACGCAAGTGGATAGAATTAACAGAAGTGGAACAACTGCTCTACCTATTTTAAGCGAAAAGTTAGAGCAAGGTCTTCAGTTGTTTGAAGAAATAGAAAAAAATTATATTGTGATTCAAAAGGTAGTATTAATTACATATATGTAATATTTTTCTCTTCAAATTATATGCTATTTTCTTTTTTATGAAAATAGGACAGTGATATTCATCCAATGATGTATAAAATAAGGTATTAATAATAAATAAGAATAAATTTAAGTTTAAATAAAGGCCGGCAACACACCTACAGCACCTCTGGTGTTGCAGATGTACGTGGGCGACGGTAAGCATTTACCATCAGGTGATCCCATTGCGCGTTTGCCGCCTTCATCATAAAAAAAAGGTGTATGTACCTAAGTTATAGCATGTCAATATTGCCTCTTTCAACATCTGCCCTTTGCAGGAAGGTCGCACACAATAGTTTTGAGCATATTTGCCATTTGTCTCCTTCAATGAAACATGGTGAGACAGTTTCTCCCCCCAGATTTAACAGATATATATATATATATATTTGCGAGATAATTTGTTTGAAAATGTTTGAAATCGTTATCTTAATATTCTTGCATTCTCTTTTTCATCATCATCATCATCATCATTTCAGCCTATCAGAAGTCCACTGCTGAACATAGGCCTCCCCCAAAGATTGCCACGAAGCTCGGTCCTGAGCCACCTGCATTCTCTTTTTAATGCAACATAATTTTCAGGTCTGTAAAGACAAAAAAGGTGAAAATCAGAACAAAAGACAAAAAGAATGGGATCAGTTCATTGATAATATGAACTTCAAGTGTCAAAGAATTGATAACACATTTGAAGAAAAAGAGGAAGAATTAAGAGATTTGTATGCTGACCTTAATCATAAATTAAATATTACAGAAAAGTGAATAAATCATGGACCTCAAAGGCTCACTTATAAATACCAGAATCAAGATATATCCTTCTAATAAACTACAAAACTTTATAAAAAGTATACCAATAACTGATGATACACCCATTAATATTGTAAAATTTCTAAAAGGGAACAACAAAAATGTAACCAATTTTAAATCTAAAATTGTAAAAAAAGTACATTTTAATAACAATGACTTTGAAAACTTAAATAAAATAAAAAAGGCAATTAATAATCATAATGCCTGTAATTCTAAAAACATAGATTCTAATGAAAACCAGGAAGTATCTCCTACTGGTGAAGAGTTACGGGATTTGGACTCTGGAGAAAGTAACATTAACAAGATAGAAATTACAAAAAAGGTGCCTGAAGATGACAATCATATTAAAGAAAATCTTTTCCTCAACACTGATGATATAGACTGGATATATTCTCATATTAATATACTTAGAAATAAAGGGGAAAAGGATGTTCCATTCTTGCATGTTCTTTTCGAAGGCACACATATTGAGTTACCTGAAAATGAAGTAATGAAAAGAAATCCTGTTTTAGAAGCTAGATGTGTAAAACTAAGGGCTCAACAGGAAACTAGAGAATATCGAAAAATGACTAAAAGTGTTGATAATGTCAGAATGCGGTTTCCTGAGGATAGTATTAGCTATCAGAGTAAGTACAACTTAAGTTTTGATTTAAATTTTATATTAAAATGATGTTATTCATGTGAAATCAATCCGGAAAAGAAAGTTTCTGGTAGATTAACAAAGCCATCCTTTTTGATTGCTATAGAGCATGGAAATATTTTTCCTTTATCATATGGAATATCAAATGTCATAACATGGAATTTGCATTTGCAACATATAAAGCATTATTATATTAGTGGATATGCAAAGTTAGGAGTATGTCATAATATGTATTTGTAAGTTTCTTCCAACTTTCAAAGGTTTGATACTAAGAGATATTTCTTCTTTTGTATTTATTACAAATGTAACTTCCAAAATTGAAAATCTTTGGACCTATATGTAAAGGTGTTGGCTCAATTTGGAAAGAAACTCACTTTGTCAAAACATGAGAAGCAACTTAAAATACGAAAGTAAATGTTACCCTTGAGCTACTATAGTGTGATGTAGTACACTCTACAGCTGGCGAAAACGCTTTTACTGTAGTCCTCAGTGGTGATTATGTACATTATGTGTAGATCTTGGATCTTAACAAAGAGGAATGTGGATGAGTGGGTCAAAATTAATATTTATGATCAGGTGAAATGGGTGCTACCTTGTTGACCAAATTTCCAAAAAAAAAAACTGAGACAAAAGTTTTTGATGGAGCTGATAATGAAATGAGAATATTTGGGACCATCCACACCTCACAAGAGAACTACATACCAGATTTTCAGTTGACTTTGCTCAAAAAAAAGCTTGTTCACAACACACAAATCTGGCTTTATGAATCATTATCTTCATAAACCTGTTTGTTGTCCACAGTTGGACATAGACAGCAGCTGCACTGTCGAAAGTCTTGTGACAGACACTTCAGCCTGTAAGGCATATATGGGTCTACTATCAGTCAAACTATGTGATTATTCACTTTTATAACAGCCATAGCGCAGAATGCAGTAGTAGACTTATTTACAAAGCTGATAAATGGGATTAATATCTTCACTTTTTTCATCATCCTATTTAAATCCACTGCTGAACATAGAAAATTCCCAGAAACACCATACTCACCATACTAGGCAAGCACATTGGTGAGAACCCAGTGCCGGACCTCCCTCACTAGGATGGAGAAGAAGATTGTATATTCCCCTTGCATCCCATTATTGATAAACATTTATAGTCCATATATTAAGGTATTATTCATCTTGCAGTGAAGCAACTGAATCGTCAACTAATTGCAATTGGACAATTTATCATTTCAATTTTTGCTGGCTTCCTGTTCGGATTTAGAGGAGTGGAATGGATGGTTGGGAATCTAGATTTTGGATTTAGGCTTCTGTTAGGAGTGATGTGTGCTTTAGTAATTGCTTTGGCTGAAATATATTTCTTGGCTAAGAAATTAAATGAAGAGTTAAATGTACCTGAAACAGTGCAACTAGGTGGCCCACCTAAATTTGTAAATGAACCATACTTTGGATACAAGAGTACATCAATGACAAAAAAAGAACATCAAGATTAGTGTAGCTTTGTGTAGATTTCGTACAACCATAAGTAACTATAAGAAAGATTTAGCTAAGTTTTTAATCTTTATTGGTAATTTAATATAAAACTCATAATAATTTTTTGTTTGAAAATACACAACTTGCAATGTAAACTTTGGATAGGAAACATATTGTTCATTTTGTTACTATGTTAAATATAATTCATTCAATGTTAGGTGGGCTACTACTATCTGCAATCAATTTTTAATTGTTATGTTAAGTAATATAGAACTCATTTATATTCTATTGGAATTTCTGGTACATAAATATTAAACAATTCTTATTTGCAGTTTCAAATTATTACTATGTTATAAATACATTAATATACTTTTTTGATTGTTTATATTGTTTTATTTTCTTATTACCGTGTTATAATATGAACTAAGGGAATTTATGAACATTCGTCTTATTAGCAATTCGTGGCCATCCTCCATAAGTCACCTTGTGCAGCTGCTCAGTTAACTGAATTCGTCTTTTCTATTTTTCGACTATAGATTTAGTGTATGCTGACTATTGATCTCTATTATATTAATACGCCGTACTGACGTAATTTCGACACAATCCCATCATCATTACTAGTCCCACGATGTAAAGCATAATTTAAGCAGAAAATATTTTTTTTTCATTCATTTCACCCTACTACAAGTTCACTGCTGAACATAGACCTCCCCCAAAGATTACTCATCATAGGGGGAGTTTTGCCATAGTTGCCACGCCTGGCGAGCGGGTTGCCAGCCGCAGTTTTTTTTTGCTCTAATACAGGAAGATGCTGCTTCCCATCTAATCAATTTTTTCCTACTGTTGACTTTTAAGACGTTTGAGACGGGATGGCAGATTCTCTTCTAGCGCTGCCTTATGGTAATATCGTACAGATCTTAGACGTTTTACCATTAGTCGCCTTTTACGACACCCATGGTCAGACAGGGTTGGCGCTATTCGACAGCCACACGGTTTATGAAAATGAATGAATGAATGAATTCGTGTTAAAAATATATTCATAGAAGCCTTTGTATAAAAATGAATGGACGGCCCTTGCCCAGTAGTGTGATATTTTGGTATCTACAAGAAAGTTTCACCGTTTGAAGCCATAAGCCTCACATGTCATACGCCATCTCAGAATATGTCAAAAATAAAATATATGATCGCATCGGTGACGAGTAGCAGCGTTTAAAGAGCGACATGGGATTGTCAACCTGTCTGTCAAACGTGGCAATCATGATAAATGTCCACTTTTAGACTTATAGCCAACTATTGTTGGATCAACCACGCTATCATATAAAGCAAACACGCGAGTCAGTTTCCTCACCTAGATCGGGGGGTTAATTTCAATTCAACCGTGTAAAAGTACCTATAGGAGGATATTTACCAGTTAGTTATCCTTTTTTTCTTCTGAAGCAAAATACAATTCATAAACAGTGCCCTATATCTTTAAGTTATCTTCTATTAAGATAGAATTGTCTTTTACCGTAAAAAGTTTTAAAAACAATTATAACGACTATATTAAAACAATGGATAAATGAACTGCCTGCATGCGTGAACATACGAAAATGTAGCTATATTATCCCGTAATTCTGAAATTTAGCCCACGGGTTTGGTCATGGTCAGTCTGCTACTACATAGATATACAAATTATTGTTCTCATCTAATTCCAAAAATAACAGTTTTTGAAGTTCCATTCTCTTCATTGAAAATAAATTATGATACAATTTAATTTATTTATACAGTTTTGTAGTTTATTTTAATAGCTTTCAAAAAATTTAATCTATATCACCCTAATCGTAACCGGAATGGTCGCTACTCGCTAGACGGAACTATCTAGACACCCCACTGTATCCACAAGCATGCACTGGAACGTGATGTATACTTTTGGCAGAAAGCCTTGTGGCCAATGTTACAAATATCAAAGACACAAGATGTGAAGAATGACTATGTGATTTCATTTGACTGCTGCAATTTAAATCTATGGTAGAACTAGAATTACACAACATTATTTTGTTTTTCTCCAATGTTCTATTCTATATGAATCATACATAAATTGTGTATTCAAAGTATATAAAGAATACGTGGTGCAATTAACAACACTGTTTTCGTGGAGCTCTGAGAAACAAGGCAAGTTATTTCGTTGTTTTGATAAGTTATTAAAGTCAAACCTATACAGTAATAAGGTGAGTTCTGTTCAGTTGTTTATTCATACTATGTTATCGTTTTAAGAAGCATAAAATTTGATACTGTAAATTTACGGCTTGTTTATTTGAAACAAAATGGCTGCTTCGACTTCGAATAATTTGTTGTTTTGTAGAATATTAATAGTAGTACTAACTAAAACGAATACCCTAATACTTTAGACAAGTATTTATTTTTGGCATAAGTAGTTTTTTCATTTTTAAATTTCTTGATAAGTAAATAAGGCTTATTACTTACGTTCATATTTTACAGCAATGGAGGATAAAGTGCCCTTTAAAGTTTATACCTACTTGAAAGACCAGGATAGACCTGAAGTCCGTAGGTTTGGTATTGAAAAAAGTGTTGTGACAAGCTACTGTTATCTTGATGCTAAGCTCCAGGAAGTTTATCCTGGGCTGAAGCAAAAACAGTTTACTGTATCCTGGAAGGGTAAGTCTTTATTATATTTTAGGTGATGTTTCATCCATATTAGTTAAATTAATTAAGTTTTATGCAGATGCAATTCACCATTTATATATTCACATATTTACTATGATATGAGATGATTATCTCATCGTTTTAATATAAAAGAAAATATATCTTGTTAGTTATTGTTAACCATAATATCATTACAGTTAAGTTAAAATGTAACCACATTTTCACTTTTTGCTATATGGTCATTATTGCCTCAGATTTTATTAGTACTGATTATATTTCAATGTTAAAAGTATCTAGTATCAACTTTTAATGTGAGTGAAAAGTATCTTAACATGTTCTATGCCGAGTAAAAAATCGCAGTTTCCTGTCCGGGCCATGTCGGTCAGTGATGGTTGACATATAGACTTTCAGTTCAAGCCGTGTCAGTCAGTGATGACTGCATTTTACGAGAGTTTTCATTTCGTTTTTACAGGCCGTTGGGCAGTACTCTCAAACTAAATCGCATATTAATTGACCCGGGTGGCCCACTAGTTTCTCCATATCAAGTTGGTTTTTGAAAAATTTAAGAACTTTGAAAGAAAAACAACAATTACCATACAATGCTGCCTGACGTTAATTATTTCCGTAAAGAGTGGCTCAAATTGACTTTTGTTATTACTAAGTAACATTTGAGTAAAAGATAAAAGCATATAAGCAAAAAAAAAACAATTTAGTAATTTTATACAGATTTAAAATTTTAATAGGCCTAAAGGGAAACTTCACTGACTGTCAGCACTGACCGCGTTGGCAGAGAATGTGTTAATAAGCATTTTTGTTCATACTGTATGTATGTTTGCAAACCATACAATAATATGCAGTATTGTACTGTATACTGTATACATACTATATACTGTTGAAAAAAAATATATGAAAAAATACTGTATTTCAGTCAATGTTTTTTTTTACAACATAACTACAAAAGAATCTTATACTAATAAACACATAAAGAAGTAGCAAAGATTAGATAAGATAGAAGTTCCCTATTTGTTTTTTATTCTTTCCCTTGAAATATTTTTTTTAAGTATTTTTATTGCTAACTCTGAAAAATACTGTAAACAGCTGACAAAATGCTAGTTGAAACTATCCATGGGGTAGGAGCTAAGTTTTGCATGATCTGCCGCAAGAACAAGCAATAAAAGGTCTTGAATGACAGTCTAAAAGTCATGACGGATCTTAAACTGATGCATCAGCATCGGCCAACTCATCAAGTCGAAAACCAAAAGCGGCGCAGTTTTTTCCGCTGGAGCAGAGATTTTACGGGACACCTATACACATCGTCGTTGAAACCAGACACCAGTGTGTAACGAACCGAGAGCCAAGTTTATCCGCCATTATTCTGATGACATCCCGGACGTCAGTCTGGCTGAGATTAGGATGGCTCTTAAACAGCTTAAAAAATGGTTACCACAGACTAAATAATTACTCTTCGCCATATTGTACTACAGAAGACGACGAGTATAATTTATGAGAAAGCCTTTGATGCAGTTGAAATATGGGTATATCGAAGTGATGAGGTGTTTGTACAATGAAGCCACAATATCTATCCGAGTATAGAACCAGAGTACAAAACCAATCCATTTACAGAAAGGGTTAAGACAGGGTGTTGTTACATCAACGAAACTCTTCATCGCTACATTGGAAGATGTTTTGAAGCTGCTGAACTGAAAGGATACGGTATCAACGTCAATGGCGAATACATCACACCTTCGATTTGCCTTCGCCATAGTCCTTATGGCAGCACAAGATCAAAATATACAACCAGTGCGTATTGCTAGTGATGACTTACCGAACCCAGACTTGGTATTTCACTGTAGACCGTATGAGGAAGCTCAAAGTTGCTCAGTAGGCAACTTATTATGGCAACCTATTACATCATGGATAGGGTTACGATCGGTGTTTCTCTGCGCGAAAGAGCCTGCAATGATGATCCGGAGAAGAACTAGAGAAATACCGTGTAGGTATTATCTTTGTATGTTCTACAAGCTATGTATTGTTATGGTTTATAGCGAACACCTCTACAATCGAATTAACTTGGCACCTCGTTAGAATGCGGCAGGATCGCATGTGACCCGTGCGGCGCCTTGCAGCCATGCAAACTACTAGTGCATGAATGTGACGTCATGAACCGCAAGTCCCTAGTTAGCTCGAGCGGCCTTACATGTGTAGAGCACAAACATGCATCGTTGTTTTTGCCGCCAACTGGCGGCTGTGCTTCTAACAGTTCACAAGCGCACTAAGCGTACAAACTTTAAATATATTATTAATTATGTATTAACTATCTTTAATTTTTTTTGGGGTATTTCTATATTTACTCATCTGGTTGGGTTGTATAAATAAATACATATATAAGTAATTTTTTATAAATTATATATATAATAAAATTAAATAGATAATTAAAACCCAACCAGATGGAAGCCCCCGGCAGGGGAGAACAGACGGCCGAGGGTTAGGGAGAAAGGGAAAGAAACCGGCGGACAATGCGAGCGGTATCGAGTAGCACTGCCTTCTGCATTTGAGCTCGAAGCGGTCCGTCACGGAGTCCCAGCCGCCTCAGATGTTCGGAGAGGCTGACTGGGATTAACCCATTCGCAGAGACGACGATCGGAATAATTTCGGTCGGCATACCACCCCACGTGTCGGTTACCTCGTGAGCCAGGTCCAGATATTTTGTCTTCGTATCTGTTTCGGCTTTCACGAGGTTCTCGTCATATGGAATGGTGATGTCGACCAAAAATATCCTCGACTGTGCTCGGTCCATCAACACGATGTCAGGCTTATTTGCATGAATCGTCCTGTCCGTGATAATGGACCGGTCCCAATAGAGCCTAGCGCGGTCATTTTCGAGCACGGCTTCCGGCGTGTATTTATAGTAAGGCAGTCTCCGATCCACGAGACCGCACTTCAGAGCGAGCTCCTGGTGTAAGATCCTGGCTACTAGGTTGTGCCTGTGCAGATACTCAGAGTTAAAAAGCGCTGAACAACCGGAGATGACATGCCGAAGCGACTCCCCGGGACGGCGACAGGCTCGACAGATGTCGACGCTACCATCCTTTAGGATGTATCTCCGATAACTATCTTTTATTATTATTATTGTCTATTCGGTAAATATTGGACATTTCAACCAAATATTGTGCCGAATATGAATAATTACCTAGAAATGGCTAATAAATATTTATATTTACCTAGAAATGACTAATAAATATTTATTAAATATTAATAACTTAATTGATATTACGTTATTAATATCAATAACATGCACCTGTTCTCATAATTTGATTATATTTCAGATGAAGAAGGTGACGATGTGACTATTTCTTCTGATGATGAAATGTTCATTGCTTTATCAGCTATGACTGATAACCTCATGAAGCTTTATGTGCACTGCAAGGATGAAGAACCAAGGGATATAGAATGTGATGTTGTGATTACTACATCTCATGATGCTACTGGTATGCGGATTTTTACATAATCAGTTTTTTTTGTATCAATTTGTTTGGTTCTGAAAATAAGTAGATATGTATAACTAATTTTATAAAATGGAAGAAAAATAGCCAATTAGCAGCATTTTAGTATATTTAATGCAGTATACTAGCAGGTCTATAAATATTATGCTTCACTGCTACAGTACAGGTTGGTGGACTTATTTTGAGTACATCTCAAAATATACATATTATTATTTTTCAGATTGCAAGTTTGCTTACTGTTTTCTTTCAGCACCAAGCATGCAATAAATCCAGCACTTTAATTACAATTAACATTTTTAGTAATGCTGATACAAGCATTTGAACACAGGTCCCTCACATCGTTTGTCATTATAACATAACAATATTTATTTTACATTTCATCATCATAGTTGTTAAAGTATATTTTTTAACCACAGGGAATAATATCCTGCCCCATTGCGGTGTCACTTGTGATGTTTGTGATGGCCCGGTTGTAGGATTTCGATACAAATGCACCTCGTGCGCCGATTATGACCTTTGCTCTAAGTGTGAGGCGGCAGGTCATCATGCCGAGCACATCATGGTGCGTGTACCAATGCCTAATATGCCGGTAAGTTTAACTATAAATTTGTGTTAAACCTCAACTATTTATAGAAGTCAAATTAAAACAAGCATAATTTACATAATTTGACTTTTAAATTGTACAGAAATACATATATATCCTTAAGCTGTCGGTTTAGATAACCCTCAATATGTATTCTATTGTTGCATCACATCATGATTCTTGACCTATATATAGACAATGCAATAAATAGGGCTATTATAATGTACTGTAGCGCCATGCACAAAAGTAAAACACAAGTAGAACACAAATATTATAATGTACCGATTTATTGTGCACATATAGATGCGTCATTTAAATTTTCAGCGAACTACAGTACGAACAGCTATTAGAAGGTCGCGCCATATTATGAAGGCAGTGGCTAGTTCTATGGAACAACAGGAATGTGCTTACAAGAGACAGAAACGTGATAGAAGCACAGATAAAAAACGTCGCCATGGTCATTACGGGGAAAGCAGCCATGGTGATCATCACCATCGCCGCACACGTTCCAGCTGGCTTGAAACTTTCGCCACATACATGAACGAATTTGCTAATCTTGCTGGCGATATTGGTACCGAAACTGAGAATAATAAAGACAAAGAGCCGAAGCCTGCCCAAACTGCACCGCAGGAGCAATCCTCAACTAATAAGAATAATAATGACAAGGAGCCGAAGCCTACCCAAACCGTACCGCAGGTGCAATCCACAACTAATGAGAATGTTGAAGCTCCTCCCAAACAACCTGAGCCAACAACATCAAAAACAGATAATGCTCAGTGTCCTTTTTATTTTGACATGAATCCGGAAAATATTCAGATGCTGTTGAAAATGGTGTTTGGTACTGATCAACTACTATCCCAAGTAGCTTTAAACCATGCTGGGAATGAAAAAAACAACCAAGAAAATAGCAAGCTATCGGAAGCTGCTAATGAGAGTGTTAAATCAGATGCGTCTCCTACAACTAGTGAGATCAAAGATTCTTCTTCTGCTACGAAAGATGAATCTCCAGAAAGAGCTGAGGATTGGACTGTCATTACCAAGGAAAAAGGTAAATAGCACTTTATAAGCACTTGAGCCTGTCAACCAAGGCTGGCTGCCAAGGCTGGGATTAAAGAATTGCATAAGGGTTGCCTAACATACAACTCATACGCCACTTTCGTCTCTCTGAGAGATAGAATGTGATAAGTGGCAACACTCATTGCTGGGTTTGCTCTGGAAGATTTAATAAATAGCAATTACATTTATGATACTTGTAAATAATGTTTATTAATGTCAATGGTGTGCAAAACAATGCAGAAATGTTTTCGAGTTCATGGATTCATATTACATTTTATAGATCTGATGGTTATAGATGGAAAACCGAGTGCCCCGTATGAACAAACAACATCTATCGGCTTCAATCTGGCAGAGGAATTTCAAGAATGTGTTAACATTTCTGAAAGCCAGAGCTTATATCCTCCTTTGCACACCGCTTCTGCTGGTAATTACATTATCTTTATCATTAATTATCCTATAGGTATATCCTGGAAGCATGAGCCATGTGAGCCAAACAATACTTGAATATCGACAATATTAACCTGATAGTAAGTAGTTTTTGTGACATATAGACACCTCAATCTTTGATTAAGACTAAAAAAATAAGCATAGGCTGACCCATAGGCTAGATATAGCCTCCAGGGCTAGACAAAATATCAAGAGGCCCAGAGGAGTTATCCGTTATGTTACAAAAAATCTTAAAAGATTGTGTGACAATATTTCTGAATAAAGTTATACCACGTTATACACGTTTTTTTTTCCTAGTTATGGTTACCAATAAAAAAACATGTCTTGGATCACAGTAAATAGGTCTCTAATGACTAACACCCATATGAATTTAGCAGCTGCTGATTTTATGTTAGTATGCTGTATGCAGCTATACAGTCAAACGGAAGCTTCGCAAATATATTGTCATGTTACTACCTATGTGATCACAAAGGTAGTAATAATAGGACAATATAAATAAATTAAGTTAGAAAAATCTTTAGGGTTCATACTCCTTTCATTTGAAGAGTTTAATACTCTATATTGATGCATATATGATAAATACCACCATGCTTTCATATTTAGTGTTGAATCCTGAAGAGCCTGAGAAACCAACTCTAGTACAAGAACCAGCTAAGCCACGTGCAACTGAAACAAAGAAGCAGAAGATCTCATCTGCATCAAAGTCTGCTGGTCAATCAAAGCCTCAAACACAACCTCAGGCAGCACCTCAACCTACTCTGCGCTTTCATCTTAGTAAGTACTGGATGTTAGTTGGCATTTGCAGATTCATCATCATCATTACAGCTACCCTAAAGGTTGCTACAAATTACGGTCCTGTGCCATCTTGTGGGAGTTGTCCACACTATTTTAGCATATGTATGAAGTTATTTGCAGTTTAGTAACTCCCATTTGAGAGGATTATACTCAGCAATATACTACTAGATATTACATACTCTTTAGAATAATTAAATATCAAATAAAATTATTTCATAAAAATATTCCTTTTTTTTTAACAATAAGTATCAGAATAAAGTAAGGAATTACAATATTAGTTAGATGAATAAACTGAAAGAGAACTTGAATTGCGATTTTGCATTGATTTTTTTTGAGATTATTGTATTAAACTCTAAATTAAAAAAAAAAAATTTCTTAGAATTCTTTTTATTTACCTTGTCTCTATACAGCATTTGTAACACAGCATGCTCAGCAACTACCGACAAATCTAACATTTGTTACAAATTATGTATTTGGGATATTATTAATCATTTTTTTCTTTCAACAGAACCTCATATTGATGCTGCAATAAAGCAAATGCTTGCAATGGGTTTTACAAATGATGGAGGCTGGCTGACACAGTTGCTTGAAAGCAAGGATGGCAACATAGCTGCTGTGCTGGACCTTCTTACACCTGTCAACCCCAAGAAGTAGGTGTAAGGAATTCTGAAACCTAGATGAATAGCCGTTGCTTGCCTTTTAAGTACAAGATCCCATAATTTACCAGAATCGCATATAAAATACTAGTTGTTTATAACAACAGAAGTTCACCAAAAAAAAGTAGGTGTAATGAAAGCATACTACAACATAGTTTGTCTATGGTATTGTTTATAACATGGTTGTAAATGTCTAGAAACACTGGTATATAAACTGTTCAACAATCAACCTGATCACAGTCTCTATTTAACCTATCAGTCAGTGTACAGTTGATTTTTGCTAAAGTTTGTATCAAAAATCTATCTTTAATGAGAAAATTCGACATATTTAATATGATTATTGACTTTTGTTTTCAAGTTAATTTTATTTAAAGCTATTGAGGTGGTGGTTTTAATATTATGATAATATATCTGAAATTGGTTTAACATGGTACCCTCTGTATGAATACGCTTAATTTTGTTAAAAAAAATTACATTCCATTACCAACTTTTCAGTGGTACCAATGTGATTGATTGTATTTTGTTTTAAAATTAAAACTAGTCTGAAATTTTAGTTGGAAAAACTATGTGTGATATTCATAATCTGCTTATTCTTTAATTATACTATTATAATAAAAAAAAAATCTTATTATGGTAAAATGTAATCTATCTGTATCTATCATATAAATAAAGGATTCGGGAATATTAAGAGTTATTTTATTGTTTAAAATATTATTTTAAGAAACCATAAGAATGTTTTTTTAATCCAACTGTCTCGTGACGCTCACGTAAAAGCGCCTTACCCAGAGCTTCGTCTAAGCATTTTGCTGCAATTCTGCAACAAGTTTATAATCATGTGAATGACATTTCTGAAAAGAAGCTGTGATTTTTACACCATGATTCATATGAATCAAGTTTTGTAAGTCTAATTAGACTTAAACACATAACACACACAACAGTGTACAGCATAACAGTGCTTGTTTATGCAGATGTGTTTAGTAGCTGAGGAGTTGGGATGCTCGCTTTAATTTCATAGTATCCAAGTGACCTGGGTTGACACTATTTACACTGAAATTGTTGTTTACCAGATCCTCGCCAGTGACGGAAAAGATTGCGTGATAACTGGCATGTCTGAGAAATAAAAATATTTCTCAGACATGCCAGTTATCACTGCGTGGTAGAGTCTGCAACGATGATATCCGCAGCAGAACTAAGGTAATCGACATAGCCGTAAAGATCAGCAAGCTGAAGTGGCAATGGGCCGGCCACATAGCTCGCAGAACTGACAACCGTTGGGGAAAAAAGGTTCTCGAGTGGCAGCCACGTACAGGCAAACGCGGTGTAGGACGACCCCCCACAAGATGGAGTGACGACCTGCGCAGTGTTGCGGGAAGTCGATGGATGCAGTTGGCTCAGGACCGAGCTTCGTGGCAATCTTTGGGGGAGGCCTATGTTCAGCAGTGGACTTCTGATAGGCTGAAATGATGATGATGATGATGAAGCAAATAAGTATTGTTTCTCTCCCAATATTATAAATTGATTTCCGCAAATGTCCAGTTCTTTTAACTATACCATATACGTGGTAATGTTATGTATTCTGCAACTTTACCTCCAAAATGCAATAATATCAAAAAATGTCCAAGAGGCTGCTGAAAATTACTCATTTAATGTTGATGATAGTTACTACAAATACAAATTAACTTGAAAAAGACGAACTTTACTGAGGAGGTGGATGTCCCATAACAACAATACATTTCACTACCAGTGGCTTAAATGCTTAAAAACATCTCCAAATATTACACGCGTGCAGACGTGCTAAGTGATTCTACATGGTGACTAGGGTCTAATGATTAACTGATCCGAATTTGCTAAATCCAAATTGCATACCGGTGATATCGTGTAATATCACTGATACATTGGTACTGCTCTCAACGATCCACCTGTCCAAGGTGATGAGCATGGATTATCCTTGAAATAAATGCATAGTTTTGATAGGGCTTTCATGGAATCTCCACACTGCTAGTGTGTTAAAACAAGCTGACGGTGATAAGTCATATAGAACATTTTACTTTCTTTAAGGTAAGTCCAAAAAATTCAACATTAAATTTTGCGCACCCTATTCATACGCCGTGCAGACTACCAAATTGTAAAATAAGTTTTTTTGGTTACTGTTGAGTGACTGACTGTTATTGTGTTGAACAATGAGTACATAACAATGAAAAGGCGGTATAATTCGATGCAGTTGCGCACGTGAAATTTACTTACGAATAACTCATTGGACAGAGTTTGGATGTAGATCCCCTAATCACTATCTGTATTTCGTGGCTATAAATAATTATGTACAACGTAATTATTTCCGGTAGGGTTTAGGGTAGCTTTTTTTGTTAACAGGGATCAGGACAGCACAACCACTATCCGTGCCGCGACAGTATCGTCACTTCGGTGCTCTTCCGTTATTTTTACTCACGGGCTTAATACTCGCGAGTATCTTCTGCCAAAGCTCTAACCAAAGCCACCGGGGCAACAGCGTATCTATATCTTTTCCATGGGGTTTTATTATGTAATATATAATATATATATATATATACCCTGTCATTGCCTTCATCTACGGAAATCTGTTTTGGTAATTTTCGAAAGGAAATACTTACATTCCCTGACTGATGGCATCTTTTAGTGTTTTAGGTGTAACACTCCCAGGACCATTCATACCAATTGTACTGCATTTATTAGAGATATCAGGTATGTTTGTATCTTCAGTGCAGTAAAATTTGAGATTTCCTGTAATGCCAACTATAAGAGAAATGACACTACAACTTTCTTCTTCCGCGGATGGGTCTACCACACATTTGTCTCCTATTTTACATAATGTGACCTAAAACAAATTTAACTTATACAACAAGTTGAGGATAAAAGTAAAGTAGTAGCCTCCATAAGTCCAACAGCTAACCAAAGCCACCGGGGCAACAGCGTATCTATATCTTTTCCATGGGGTTTTATTATGTAATATATATATATACCCTGTCATTGCCTTCATCTACGGAAATCTGTTTTGGTAATTTTCGAAAGGAAATACTTACATTCCCTGACTGATGGCATCTTTTAGTGTTTTAGGTGTAACACTCCCAGGACCATTCATACCAATTGTACTGCATTTATTAGAGATATCAGGTATGTTTGTATCTTCAGTGCAGTAAAATTTGAGATTTCCTGTAATGCCAACTATAAGAGAAATGACACTACAACTTTCTTCTTCCGCGGATGGGTCTACCACACATTTGTCTCCTATTTTACATAATGTGACCTAAAACAAATTTAACTTATACAACAAGTTGAGGATAAAAGTAAAGTAGTAGCCTCCATAAGTCCAACAGCTAACCAAAGCCACCGGGGCAACAGCGTATCTATATCTTTTCCATGGGGTTTTATTATGTAATATATATATATACCCTGTCATTGCCTTCATCTACGGAAATCTGTTTTGGTAATTTTCGAAAGGAAATACTTACATTCCCTGACTGATGGCATCTTTTAGTGTTTTAGGTGTAACACTCCCAGGACCATTCATACCAATTGTACTGCATTTATTAGAGATATCAGGTATGTTTGTATCTTCAGTGCAGTAAAATTTGAGATTTCCTGTAATGCCAACTATAAGAGAAATGACACTACAACTTTCTTCTTCCGCGGATGGGTCTACCACACATTTGTCTCCTATTTTACATAATGTGACCTAAAACAAATTTAACTTATACAACAAGTTGAGGATAAAAGTAAAGTAGTAGCCTCCATAAGTCCAACAGCTAACCAAAGCCACCGGGGCAACAGCGTATCTATATCTTTTCCATGGGGTTTTATTATGTAATATATAATATATATATATATATACCCTGTCATTGCCTTCATCTACGGAAATCTGTTTTGGTAATTTTCGAAAGGAAATACTTACATTCCCTGACTGATGGCATCTTTTAGTGTTTTAGGTGTAACACTCCCAGGACCATTCATACCAATTGTACTGCATTTATTAGAGATATCAGGTATGTTTGTATCTTCAGTGCAGTAAAATTTGAGATTTCCTGTAATGCCAACTATAAGAGAAATGACACTACAACTTTCTTCTTCCGCGGATGGGTCTACCACACATTTGTCTCCTATTTTACATAATGTGACCTAAAACAAATTTAACTTATACAACAAGTTGAGGATAAAAGTAAAGTAGTAGCCTCCATAAGTCCAACAGCTAACCAAAGCCACCGGGGCAACAGCGTATCTATATCTTTTCCATGGGGTTTTATTATGTAATATATAATATATATATATATATACCCTGTCATTGCCTTCATCTACGGAAATCTGTTTTGGTAATTTTCGAAAGGAAATACTTACATTCCCTGACTGATGGCATCTTTTAGTGTTTTAGGTGTAACACTCCCAGGACCATTCATACCAATTGTACTGCATTTATTAGAGATATCAGGTATGTTTGTATCTTCAGTGCAGTAAAATTTGAGATTTCCTGTAATGCCAACTATAAGAGAAATGACACTACAACTTTCTTCTTCCGCGGATGGGTCTACCACACATTTGTCTCCTATTTTACATAATGTGACCTAAAAACAAAATTTATAAATAAAATATTTCATTTTCTTTCGTTTTTTTTCAATCTTCCACAATTTTGTAATGAAGTTTCTCCTAGGAAGAAATTAAAGCAACTTTACATTTATTGTAGTGTTATTTAAATTGTCATGTTAAATAAAAAAATTATACAATGAAATTATTATTAGTTTATATAAATTATGATTATTTTATTACTATCGTAGATTAACAGACAAGCAGCATATGGCACACAAATTCTTTTGTGACCCTAAGCTACTTGTCTGTTTTTAAAACTATTAAGATATAAAGATTATACATTAAGGTTGTTGTATTTTGGTTTTTACACTTCTACCAGTTTATTTACTAAAGACACTAACCCTTCTAGTGTCATTAGTTCTAATATTGCTTATAACAAAAGAATTTCAATTATTTCCATGTTAAAAAATAAAATAACAAAAATCATAAAAATATCCATATTAGTGTTTTATAACTGAATTGTTATGAGTTATAAGTAACAAGTAGTGGCTATAAATAATTGTGTATAATGTCATTATTTCATGGGTCCCCTATAGTTGTCGAGTCCTTCTTTCGTTTACAGGTATCAGCACAGCACAACAATTATCCGCGCCGCGACGCCGAGCGTCGAAACAGTATCAGCAGTGTCGTTGCACTTCTATCCTCCTCCGTGAGTAAAAATAAGCTCAAAGCTCTAACCAAAGTCACCGGGTCAACAGCATATCTATCAGACAAGCAAAGCAAAACAAATTAGAACTTACTAAAATATCAACATATAATTTCCAACACTGCTTGCCTTCAAATATACAAAGTTGTTTCAGGTTAAAAGCTTGTGGAGTGTAGTAAGCACGTTGCATCATATTGGATATGCTGTTTGCTAACTGTTCTCCTCCTCTTCCTTCAAATTCCGGTGTAGCATTGGCAGAACTGAAAATATAAATAAAATAAGTTCTTACAACCATATATCCATACTGGGGAGGTTAAATGTTGGTCAGATGGTTTGTCATTGTTGTAGTGTCCAGGTTAATGATACAAATTATACACAACTTTCGAAAAACTCGTTAGTCTATAGGTGATATACACAAGTCTTCTGATTGAGAAGCAGATCCCCTTACCACTCAATTATGGCTATTTTTATTAGAGTGTAAGGGAAAATAACAGATATGGGGTGCATAAATCAACCTTTACTGATGGCGGAAAATCCTTCCGAATATGCTGAACGCGAATTCCACAAACTCGTAATGAGGAACAGCATCTTTAGCAACCAACAAACTTAACTTTATGTACCAACCTGTCTGCCCAGCATGGTGAGTATGTGCAAATATTTCATGCCTTTTATTGTTGGCACAAGAGTGCCAACCATTTCCATAAGAATGGAAAAACATAAGTCCGGTAGTGAATTTATAGATGTCTTAAAGGTGTTCGACTCACATAATTAATTAAGAAGTATTTATTACACATACCTTAGTAATTATTTGAAGGAGGGGAATAAAAGCTAAGATGCTTCATTCACAAAATACCTAAACTCAGTTGTTTGTGATTTTCTGCTGTGAGGTAAGCAAATTGTTATTTTTCAAGGTTCAGTATTTGTTCTGATAATTATGATTTAATTAACAACTATCAAACTAAGATTGAGTCCATAATTATTCAGAAGTTAAAATTCAAATAGTGAATTATTTCATAGTAATTTCTAGTCAGTTACCATACAGACAAGAAACAACTTAAGTCGTTTCATGTCATAAGGTAGAGATTGCAAAAATTGCTAAAAAATAAGTATCTTAATATACTTTTCTAAATCATAATATTTGTATCAGGTGTTCATGAATGTAGAATGCTTAATGTTTTTTTTAGCATCAGCCAAAGTTACAATTTTGCTCCAATTTTTTCTTACAGAACATCTTAAGCAAAAGAAGTAAAACTTGCTAAAAGCTAAATTTAAAACGGCTTTTGGTTGAAATAAAAGTTACGATTTTACCGACAACCTCAAACAATTAATTTGCAAAATTTAATTCTTATAAAATAGTAAAAATTGTTTTACATTGGTTCCGTGTGGCTGTCGGAATTAAAGAATAGCGCCAACCCTGTCTGACCATGGGTGTCGTAAAAGGCGACTAATGGTAAAACGTCTAACATCTGTACGATATTACTGTATAGTGGCGGTACAAGAGAATCTGCCATCCCGTCTCGTCCTGTGGGTGTCGTAAAAGTCGACAGAGGGAAACATTTATATTAGGAGATGGGCAGCAGCATTTTCCTGCATTAAACCATAAAAAAAACTGCGGTTACAAACCCGCTTGCCAGGCGTGGCAACTATGGCTAAACCTCCCTGTGATGAGAGGTAAAAGAAAGCAATGGCCCCCAGTCCCCGGCGGCGTCGCTAGTCCTGGCTATGGTGGCAGCCATGGTAACGGCGAGGCAGGGGGTGCGAAGAATCTCCGGCCTGGATTCTATATGTTGCTAGGTCCAGTTGTTTAGGTTGGCACTAAACAACTGGACCTAGCAACATATAACGCAAGCACATAAAGGGGCGACGAGAGGAGCGTGGAACTGGACTGGAGTAGGACTCGATAATTGTTGAATCCGGTAACTTGTTCTACTACCGGCAGGGTGACCATCTGTCCTAAGGAGGTGTTGGTTTTATCGTCCAAAGATCTCTCATCAACAACGTGATGAAGATCGGAGGTGTGTCGAGTAGAGTGGCGTACCTTATGCTCAGAATAACCAAAAGGTATTCGCTGAAGGTCATACAGGTATACGCACCAACCTCGACACACCCTGATGGTGAAGTTGAGGCAATGTATAAGGACATTTCTAGAGTCATGCATTGCTCTAAGACTCACTAGACGGTGTTGATGGGAGACTTTAACGCAAAACTAGGTACGAAAAAAGGCTATGAGCTGATAGAGGGCAACTTTGGAGTAGGTCAACGGAACTCAAGAGGGCAACAGCTGGCTGACTCTATTGCAAAGGAGGGATTCTTTATGATGAACTCCTATTTCTAGAAGCGGCCCCACAGAAAGTGGACCTGGATGAGCCCGGACGGTACCACAAAAAACGAGATTGACTGCATTATGACGACCAAGCGTCAGCTGTTCAGTGATGTCTCTGTGATCATAAGGGTGAAAACCGGCAATGATCACCGAATGGTGAGAGGTACACTGAACCTTAACATTAGGCTCGAGCGGTCTCGTATGATGAAGTCTACGCTCCGCCCACCACGTGCCCTTACTCAAAACCCCGAGAGCTTTCAGCTCGAATTGCATAATCGCTTTCAGTGCCTAGAAGATTGCGTTACAATGGACGATGCAAATAGCAGGCTAGTGTAAACTGTTCGTGCGGTATGAGATAAGTTTTGTAGGGCCTACCGCATGAACAAGCCCCAAAAACTCTCTGATCACACTCTCAAACTCGTGAAAGCCAGGCGTGAGATGAAGCTGCAGTCTAAAACGGATGTGTCAGCATATCGGCAACAGATTAGACAGATCTCCAAAAATGCCGGATGAGGACGGAATTACAGCTGAGCTTCTGAAAGCAGGTGGAAAACCGACACTTGAAGTCCTTCAGTCATTCATGGCGGTGTTATGCCGAAAGTGTGAAGTAGAAGCGTGGTTGTCCTATATATAATTATAGACCGATATCTTTTCTAAGGCGTGTCTACATGCTGTTTTCGAGAGTCATCTCAAATCCAAGACCAAGGAGTACAATTTACCTTTAAGTCTGGCGTATGTGGACTATGAGAAAGGGAGAAAGCCTTCGATTCAGTCGAAACTTGGGCTGTACTATAGTCTCTCCAGCGGTGACAGATACTCTCGGTATATCGAAGTGCTGAGGTGTTTGTACAATGAGGCTACAAATTTTTCGAGTACAGAATCAGAGTACGGAACCAATCCAGCTGCAGAAAGGTCTAAGACAGGGTGATGTCATATCCATCCTAATATAGTTCTTATGGCAGGATCGCTGGAGGAGCTTAGCACTATGCTCAATGACTTAAATAGTGTCTCCCAACAGGTCGGTCTAAAGATGAACATGGACAAGACGAAGATCATGTTTAACGTCCATGTCACACCAATACCGGTTGTTGTTGGGAACAATAGGCTCGAAGTTCGTATACCTGGGACAAATTGTGCGATTAGGTAAGTCCAACTTCGACCCAGAGGTCAATGGACGAATCCAACTCAGCTGGGGAGTGTTCGGGAAACTACGTCATATCTTTACGTCGAGTATACCACAAAACCTCAAGAGCAAAGTATACAACCAGTGCGTGTTGCCAGTGATGACATATGGAACTGAGACATGGTCCTTCACTGCAGGCCGGATGAGGAAGCTCAAAGTTTTTCAGCGCGCTATGGAAAGGGCTATGCTCGATGGATGCAGGTGGCTCAGAACCGAGCTTTATGGCAATCTTTGGGGGAGGGCTATGTTCAGCAGTGGATTTGTGGTAGGCTGACATGATGATGATTTAATAATGCTTCTGCAGACCCTTCAGTCATAGACAAAATTCTAGTGAAATGTTTGTTACCATTTTTGGCGGTTTGGTGCAACTTTTTCTGCACTCTCTGCCATTGCAGAAGTTATCTAGTAAACTTACGACATAAGGTCATCTCTGAAATCTATGTGCCTGATTAGTTTATTGCAATAGTGGGGGAATTTTAAAAATCTTTGAAGTGAATTTTACCTTGGTATTTAACTGTATGTGATAGAATGTTGCTATATTCAAGTGCTATAGTTTGGTAGACAAATAAAAAATGTCAATTTTGAACTGAAGCAGTTTTGTTTTTATGCCCCTCTATTACTTAATATGAATAATTAGCTATTTCTAACCATAACTATAAATTATTATCTACCACTAATAGTAATTAATAAATAAAAGTTTATACTAGTCTTATTACAGTTTATCAACAGACTTATAAAGACTTCAATAAAGGAGGTTATTTCTTTACTTTTTAACTGATAACTTTTACTCTTAATGCTCAATAAATATTTATTTGTAAAACTTACTGACCAGTCAACAAAGAATTCTATTTTACCCATCCCAGGCTTTTCTGGTGTTGGCATATCTATTTCTGTTTTAACACCCACAAGTATGTCTGTGTTAGCTAGGCGCAATCTTGCAGAGCCACTTGCATGACTGACTACATCTGTCTCCAGTTCCATTGGTCTGTAGTCAATATTAGATCTACCATCTGACCTGAAGTCATTCTGAAAAATTAAAAACCTAAATCACAATATCAGATATATTTTATTGGATAAAAAAAATACAATTTTGGTTTCTTAATCATAATTTTGTTTATAGATGCAATTAATACTTTTTAAATTATTACTCACATACCTTTTAGATAGATACACTATTTGCTTATAGGTTATCTTGAATAATTTCTTTGGTAAAATAATTTTTGAGTCTAACAAATTTCTTAAATTTATTATTCAAGAAAATTAACAGCATCTAAATACTTTATACCTAATAATACTTAAATGTTATACTTACTTGAACACCATGAAGGATAAATACTTTTTCTGTTGAACTAAGCAAAAGACCCGCCATTTATTAAGTTAAGAATTAAAATTTGTTACTTGTACTTTTAATATTCGATAACGTAATAAATAAAATATAACAAGTGAAAATTAAGTTAAAAAGTTTTGTTTTATATGGCTTTGAGTTCTAGTTTTGACAGTTCGCGATAATTTGACTTTTGAGTTAGTTGATTTCTGATTTGACATCACAGAGCTGTGCTGCGGCTTCCTATTTTCCCTTGACCCCGTATTTGGTTTCAATTTACCCTTATAGATGTGCAGATCTGTCTCTAGATAAACCAGTGACAATCAAATCATTCCTAGAATCTCCACCATTTTCTCAGTTCATCCTCAATCTGCATACTTGGCAACAGCTGCTTACTTATAAAATGCCAACTATAGGTCTACCAGGATCTGCTGGCAAAAAGGGAAAAAAGAAATTGACGCTAGCAATACTGGGGAAATTGGAGTAAAACGTTTTGATACTTTTTTTCTTATAGCGGCTGATTCTGTGTGTGATACATGCAAATATAAAAATGTATCCAATGATCAAGGATAATTTTTGAAAATCTTATTGTGGCGAATGTGGGGTTCGAAATTTAGATGAAAACTCCAATTACTCTGTGCATGAGTTTATTTATTATTATAGGCTATCAGAACTTGAAAATGGTTCCAAATACTGCACATCCATAAAAAAAGTCTTCATCGGAAGAGGAAGACGAGGAAGACGCAGTATTTATGATAAACCTTTCCTCCTGCATCTCAATTAATCGATCTTGTTCTATGAACTGATTTTCAATTTTTATTACATGTTTACAAGATTTTCGCCATTCATAGATCCCTATTTGAGAGAAAGCTTCTTCTGTTAAAGATTTTATATCACTTGCAGGTCTATTGACGTTTTTACCCGCAACTTTTTGTTTCATTATTCCCTAGATTAATTCTATGGGGTTTAACGTACAATAATATGGTGGGAGCCTCAAGACTTCGTGGCCGTGTGATTTTAAAATCTCATCTATCTTATATTTAGGTTCAGACTTATGATTTTTCACTGCTTCCAGTAATTTACATTTACGCCAATTATCCTTACGTTGTAAGGGATATTGTTTGATTGAAGCCATTCTTTTATAACAGCAATACGGTCGGCTTGTGTAGGTGGTC
Organism: Bhutanitis thaidina; assembly: GCA_029286595.1. Taxonomy (NCBI): domain Eukaryota; kingdom Metazoa; phylum Arthropoda; class Insecta; order Lepidoptera; family Papilionidae; genus Bhutanitis; species Bhutanitis thaidina. The sequence goes on from JAGSMS010000011.1 coordinate 6,707,869, forward strand.
TGTTTAATTGTACAGAATGGTACTTGGCGTTGTCCATGACAATCAGAGAAGGTTTTGTAAGATTGGGAATTAACTTCTCCGTAACCCAATTTGGTAAGTTATCTTTATTCATATCACGGTGGTAGTCAGCAGATGTACTCTTCGACCTATACACATAACAACAGTTTGGCACAAAACCATTTTCTTCACCAGCATGTACAATGATCCATCTAGGCCCTGCCGAAATACTTTTAGATGCGCCTGCAATATCTTTATTTTGCCAGCATTTGTTCACTGAACATGAACCGTGTATGTAGGTTTCATCTAAATAAACCACATCTAGCTTATCATCGGCTTCTCGATTCTTTTGCATACGCTCCAAATACTTGAATCTGTGTATCTTTATGTCATGTCGCTTCATTAAAATAGTAATTTTTGATTGGCACTTCACGAATTCGAATCCGATGTCTTTCAAAATAAGTCTGAAGACAAAATAAGATTGTTATTTTTAGATTACCATGTTTTTAGATTTTATTCAAACTGAAAGAAAATGAAATTCATTTTTGTTACCTTAATGATTCTCTTCCTCCATTGAAATTGATTTCCTCCCGAAGAATTTGTAGCAATTTCATGACAAGAAATACTCACATTTCTTTTCGTACAGTGTAAAACTCATTTATCTTGTATCTGATCTAAATCAAAACTATCCAAGTTTTTTTTTGACACCTTTCCTCTTTTTACCGGGCGTACTAAATACGCCTATGTGAGATCTGTCTTCAGCAACAATTCGTCTTATGGTAGTATTAGAAACCCCTGAAATAAACCAAAGTTTAGTATACATAATATAATACACACGAAAAATGCAATAAACCAAAGTATCAAGACGTGTCATTCCTACTAACCAGTCAACGCTTGCACATGGCTCAATATCGATGATTGTGTTTGTTCTGCACCTTGTTCATCAAGTATTCTTTGATAAACATTAAAAACTATATTTCTTGTTTGCGATCGAAGAGGTTTCTTCGACATTTTCACCACTTTTTAAAGGAAATTTGAAGCCAAACCAAAATTGAAAGAAAAATTTAATAAAAAAAGGAAGAAGCACAAAAAAAAAGAACAACAAACACCCGTCCAGCAAAAGACTTGTGGACAGCTAGAGAATGCAAGATAATTTCTTATCGAATAGGGTAATATTTTAATTAGGTCATCCCGATGTGCTGGCATACCAACATCTCAGCAGCTGAAAATCAACGATGATGGTTATCTCATTGCAAAGCAAAATTAAATATTTCAAATGGGGCATTACTCACGAAATCACTAAAATACTAATGTACCGATTGGCTTAATACGGATTCAAATGAGTTAGTTTTACTTTTATTGCAACATTTTATCATTGAATCCAAGAGTAATGGTAACTAACCCATCTAGACTGCCTCGTGTAATGAAGTATGGGCAAACCTAGCGTGCATGCCAGTTTTAGTTGACGCTTTCTAGTTACGGACTAGTTAGTATATAATTAAAAATTATTATTATTACATATTCACGCCTTGTTCCCAACGGGGAAGGCAGAGAAACACTTCTTCCACTTGCTACAATCTTCGCATGAATGCTCGTGGTTTAGAGCACTTTTGACCTAGCCTTTTTCCAGAACGTCTCCGATTTGATCGTGAAATGTTCGCCTAGGTCTTCCTCTCCCGACTTTACCATTTACACTCGCCTCATATATTTGTTTCGTCAACCTACTTTCATTCATCCTCTCCTCATGTACAAAACCAGCTCAGGATCCATTTCTCAATTCGTGTCACTAAATCGTCTTTCACACCTCAACGCTCTCTGATCACATTATTTCGAACCCTGTCAGTTATCTTCACATCAATCATACTTCTTAACGCTCTCGTTTCTCTCTAATTAAATTAAGCCGCTCTAATTAAAAATTACTAATATTACTTTAAACGTTTAAATAAATATATAATTATTTTTAACTAAGTATATTTGGTAGTAATTCCATTAAATACGTACCAAAATTAATAATTAAACTCTGGAGGTAGATCGAGTTAAATATGACATCAAGACGTCTAACACCTCAGTCACCTGTGACCACGGGTGCTATAAAGCAATCTTAACGTTGGGAACGTAAAAACTAAAATTAAATGCTATAAAATCAGTAAATAATTGTTTCATTTCAAAATTGGTATAAATAAATAATAATAAGAGCAGTGTTGGCCATTAAAATTTTTAATAGCAATTTTAAGTGCTCGACTGAGAAGGAAAACATCGTTAGGAAACCTGCTTGTCTAAGAATGCTGAAGGCCGAAGTCTGCTCGAATGGGCACGACCTCGCAGAATACCGAAGTGAAGATGCTCGATCTTGTGCTTCTGCGTTTCGTTCAGAGAGGTTATCAGGTTGGCAACGCATCTGCAGCTCCTTTGTTGTTGCAGATATACGTGGGTGACGGTAATCATTTACAATCAGGTGAGCCTTTCGCTCGTTTGTTCCCTTTACAATAAAAATAATTAATGTTTCGAAAAACTCTTACGAAAAACTATTAGAACGTGCCCTTCATATAAGAGATCGATCTCGAGTCTACTGATTCGAAGCCAGATCCTCTAACCTCTCGGGTTTTGGGGCTTTGTTTACAATAATTATTATATTATAATAATATATATTTATATTTTTTATAGATATATTTCCAAACTTCAGTAGGCGCAGTCGTAAGCGTACTCAGGTTGTTTAAAGTTCGCCTGCGATACGAACGCAGGGTAGGTCCTGGGTTCGTATCGTACTGTAACTCCATATTTGTGCAACATACACCGTGGGTTGTCGGGTCTGGTTGTATTGTTTTGTGATTCCCGTTTGTCACTGTAGTTGACCCTTCTTCTGGATGGTAAAAACAAGTGACTGCATTGGTATTTGGCTGCCCTTGTGGATGTATTTTGGAGTAGCTAATGTGGGTTTTATTATCAGTAATGAATATGATGACTAAATGTAATACACTTACGTGGAGAAGGGCTAGGAGACTAAATTTTAAAGCATTAGTCAGTTCCTGATTCGCTTCTGCTGATGCTATTGAGGGGGATCTCGCAACATCCTCCTTTAAATTGCGAGTTATCGTAATTGTTTGATTGTATCAGACTATGCTTTACGTCTCAGTGGCCTCACGTGGCATTCGAATAGAGGCACCCATTTGTGTCGTGTATGAAATCGTTTCCAATAAACCAGGAATATGGAGGAGGCTCAAAGCGGTGTAAATGAGATGACTTATCAAATGCAGAAGTTCTCATGGGTGGATTACGTGGTGTTTGTGTTTATGTTGGCGATAAGTGCTGCTGTGGGTATATATTGGGGTTTTATGAAGAAACAGACCACGCAAAATGATTATCTTCTGGGTGGTAGGAACATGAAAGTAATTCCTGTTTCGATGTCTCTCGTCGCAAGGTGAGTAAAGTTGCCAAACATTGATAACTAACTAAATGGATTTGGAGTAAAACAGAGCGCAACAAACTTTAGCGCACGCAAAGTTTATCTATCCGTTTTATCTTTGGACACAAGAAATTTGACTGAATGTTTTTTAGCAAGAAGCTGAAATGCTTCCAATTAATGTTGCAGGAACACTCGATTTTTATGACTCTGAATAATTTATGAATTTATGGATAGCGAGCAATCTCTCTAATGTAGCCCATTGCATAAGAGATATTGTTATTTTAGCATTATTTAAGAAATGTGTGGGATTTCTATTTAACGTCATGAGTTTTAACATAACATTATTTTAATATAACTTGTTAAACATAATCATTATATGTATTTTCATATTTATCTATCGCCTTATGCCTGTATTATATGTACCATCGTATGACAAACTATTTGTTTAGAAATATGGTACAAATTTCATATGGAATTACAATGAGGAATAAATAGTACCGTTGTAGACATTATCTATTAAATGTTTCAGTGTCTTTTTGTGTAGATAAATAAAAAAAGATGACAAATAATAAAGTATATTTGATTAAATTGATTTATTTTAGTCGAAAAAGTACGTTAACTAGTTTTGTAAATATTGTTTTTGTTGTAAAATTATATATATATATAATGTCACATTCATAAAGTCCAAATTGGAAAGTGTTTCGCTTATAATTTAGTTAAATAAAAAAACGATTTCAGAGTACGCAATTTTTTATAAAAGAGCCATTTAAATTTTTGTTCAAAAAGTTTCGTTTCTGAGTTTTTCTTAACAATGCTCGTAAGAAAGAACTCACAAACAACGTTTAGTCTCCAAATTTTCTACTAAGTTTATAAATGTGTGTAAGATTTTTTTTTAATTTACGTAACGTTTTTCAATCTTTTGTATTATTTTCCAGTTTCATTTCTGGAATAACTCTTCTTGGGTCTCCAACAGAAGTTTATATGCATGGGACTCAGTATGCGTTCATAATGTTCGGTATATTTCTAATGTCCATCGTAATGACCCAAGTCTATTTACCTGTTTTCCATGAACTTAAGATAACTTCTAATTACGAGGTAAGCTTTAATAACCTGAGGTATGGTTGTGTATACATCCAAGGAAAGCCGACTATAGGAAATATCTTACGTATCAGTTATTTACATTTTTCAGTACTTATCGATGCGATTTGACAACAGGGTTCGATTATTTGGATCAATACTATTCGCTATTACACTGGTGAGCACTTTTGATTATTATCAAAAGTTATTACGCCTAAATGTCAACTTAATGTTATTTAAGTAAATATATATTTTTTTAAATTTAATGATTTCAGATTGGCTGGTTACCGATTGTCATTTATGTTCCTGCATTGGCTTTTAACCAAGGTACTAATTTGCGTTTATATTTTTAGGAACCCTTGACTACTGGAAGGCCATGGGTTCGAACCATATCAAAATCCAATGTTTGTCCAATTTTGTGCCTGAATGTATTGTGAATGGTCTGGTGTCATCGATACTTCATTCGAATTTTTCTGTGCACTTATCGTTGAGGTGTTATATCGGATTAAAAAATTCGGTAACCAGTGAGTGGCTCTATTTCTGCCCTTTTCATTTTTTATTTACGGTAAAAACCATAAATACTTTTATTTGTTAACTGTGAGACATGGACGTTGTTGAAATGACGTTTACATCTCGATCTCCGGTGAATTGAATTTTCCATTAGTAATGTATGTATGTATCTCTTGTTTCCTTTACCGATTCGACAACGGCAATAACTCACTATATTGACAGTTGTAAACTGCACATGATATATAAATAGTACCGAAAGAGTTCGCGCAAAGACAGATGAATACATACTTCTCGTTTTTACCGTACCGTATCCAAAGTAACGTTTACGCGATAAGACTGGTGGATATAAGATTAGATTTGCATCTTTTAAACGTGGTAGAGCCAAGCGGCGGCTTTTGCTGCTGCTCGAATGGGCCGGCTCGACCGGGTTGGTACCACGGCCTCGCAGAATACTGGCGTGAAGTAGAGACATGTTGTGCTTCTGCGTTTCGTTCGGTGAGTGAGGTAACCGGAGGTCTACTCCCACTTCCCTTTCCCTTCCTTATCCTTCCTCCCATTTCCCAAATAACCTTAAAGGCCGGTAACGCACCTGCAGAACCTCTGCTGTTGCAGCTGTACATAGGCGATGGTAATCACTTACCATCAGGTGAACCACTTGCCCGTTTGCCGCTTTTCCCATAAAAAAAAATCTGTAAGAGACGGGACGCAATGCAACATATCGTGTGTATAGATTCGAGAAGCAAATATTTCTAGACTTCTGGATTTAGAACCCAAGACCTAGGGCTTAAGAGGTAGCGTTAAATCTTGATATTTCTAAACATGATAAATACATATCGCCAGATATGCGTTCGTCATTTCATACATATAAATAAAAGAGATTTAACCTCACCTATAATTAAATTGTTTAAGTAATCGTAACATCATCAATAGCGAACATGAATCATGGCCATCATCATTAACAATTATTATTATTATTTCATATTTCAGTAACAGGTGTAGACGTACATATCATTACTCCAATAGTTTGTTTGGTTTGCATATTTTATACTAGCGCTGTAAGTACATTACATTATGTATTATTATATGTCTGTATTTTACATTTAAACCCATAGATTTCAATTGATATCATCTAAATGAACAGGGGGGTCTTCAAGCGGTGGTATGGACTGATGTGATCCAAATAACTGTGATGGTTGGTGCCATGGCTTTGGTCGCGATTAAGGGGACATGGGATGTCGGCGGTGTTGGTGTTGTATTGCAGCGTAATTTGGGCAGTCAACGAATCGAGTACCCTAAGTAAATATTTGCTTAGTTGTTTCGAGTAAATTGTCACTAGTAGTCCCACACGATTATTGTACTGAACATAAAATATATCACATTTCAGGATATGTAAAGGGCTTAATTCGCTTAGATCCTATTAGAAAAATAAAGGTCATTTATACATTTGTGTACGAAACCTGAAGCGAAGAAGGCCTCCCTCCCACAAGAGCGTAGACCACATCTATCGGAACATATTAAATCTCGTTGTAAGCTAGCACTAAGCTACTGTCGCAGTATTCCTGTGTATCCGGTCAGCACGACTAGACTATCTTTAAAACGAAACTTGTAAGGAACGAGTGGAAGAATCGTAATCAGCAGTATGGCCCGTTTTATAGTTACCATTTTGTTACAGGCTCCCTGAGCCTTTCTTGAACATATTAAAAAAAATGTAGTTTCTCAAATTGTGCGGATTTTAATATGTTTCTACTATCTTCATATAAAGAAGATAATACGGTTTCTGTAGAATCGGTCAGAGAGAGAAACAATGTCGAAATTTAAGCAACTTTTTTTTTTTTTTATGAAAAATAGGCTTGCGTTTGACCTCAATCTTGCCCGATGGAAGGCGAAGATGAGGCCTAGGATGGTACACGCTTGCCTAGATGTCTGTTCACTTTGGCCTTAAAGATATCAACTACACGTAATTAGCAACAAATGCTCATAAAATATGTATTCATTAAAATTTTTCATTGATTTCTACACAGCCACACTATGTAATAAACACATTAATGTCGAAAACGCGGCACATATTTCGCTTCGAAATTATCAAGCGAATGGACTTTATAATGGTCTTGATAATCGAGTGTACTCTGTGATGGTAATCGAGGTGGTCACGCCCAGATGAAGGGCCCTTCTAGCTAAGAAACATATACCTATTTCTAACTAATTGTAATTCACTAAGGCGAATTAAGCTCCTTTTCCGATTTAAATACAGTAGATTTCTATAACTCTTGTAACATTTTTTGTTATTTATTATGGGTATGAATAAAAATATAAAAAATGTCATGGTATGTCTACATATTTTTTCATTAGCTCTTGTTATTTTACTTTTTTATACTTTCAATTTACCTCGAGAAATTTTTTTTGGACATTACAACTATTTTTCTATTTACAGTTGGGATCCCAATCCTACTGCCAGGCACACGATATGGAGTCTTGTAATAGGTGGGCTTGTTTATTGGCTTCAAGCAAATGCTGTTAATCAGACGATGGTGCAACGTTACTTATCACTGCCCACCCTACATGGGGCCAAATGGTGGGTTTAATTTATATTTCTAGAAGCGTGCAGCTAAATCTTTTCTAGTTTTCAGATACTGTATAAAAATTATAAAATTTAATATACTTTGTCATTGACTAGTAGTCAATGTCAAAATTTACTAGTCAATGTTCATTATGTTCTTCAACTTATTTAAAGACCTGTATTTATTTTAATTAGAATACGGATAGAATAGAATACGGTGGCTTATTTAAATCTTGTTATGACCATTTAAATTAATTATTTATATGTTTAATCTTTTTATTAAAAACAGACCAGAAAAGATTCTGTTGTCTTCCAATGAGCAATCAATCAGTAAGGGAAGGTTAAGGAATAAATTACTGCATAAGGTGTGGTATACAGTTCCACAGTTTTTAATGGTACTTATGTTTGCAAATCATGAAAAATTTAATTATTAGATATGTCTGAGTATGAAACACATTCCTATGAAGCGATACTGTCGAGACTCGCCGCAGCTGTCCATGATATTTGTTTTATTTTCTAGGTATATTAAACCTGTACATTAGTGGCATAGAACATCAGAATAGTTAATTAAAGAAAATTACTTGCATTATAGTTGTGCTATTGGTTTGTTAATTTATAGCATTTATCATAACGGAGAAAATTACTATTAGCTCTTAAAAATGTGAATTTATCAAACCGATGCTGAATTATCTTAAAAATACATGAATATTACTTATTAAAATTACTAACATAAAACTGATAACATAATAGTGATTTGCTTCTTTATGCTTCTGTATTCAAAATTGAAAAAAAACATTATTTGTTAATTTCAGGTCTGTTTTTTTGTTTTGTATTGGCATATCCATTCTCTACTGCTTTTGCATTTACTGTGGACTACTTATTTATGCTCGTTTCCACGATTGTGATCCTTTGCAAACAAAGGTAATGTAATTTTTTCTGGTTTCCTTTTCAAATGACACAAAATTAATTTTAGAGTTTTTGTGTGAGTGCTTCCGTATCTAACATGTTTTTTTTGTTAGTTAGCGAAAGCCAAGGATCAACTTCTGCCTTTGCTAGTCATGGATGTTCTTGGTGATATACCCGGATTATCTGGTGTATTCATAGCGGGTGTATTTAGTGCAGCTTTAAGGTACTTCATTAAATATAGTAAAATAAAGTTTAGTCTGACATTTGCTTTGATTTTATATTGTAAATCTATTATATGTATATATATTTCTATAATATATTACAAATTATTGATATTAAAAATCATTATTACAAATCAGATCTTTTAAAATAATAATTTTAGCTCTTTGTCGACAAGTCTGAATTCTATGTCAGCTGTGGTGTTGGAAGATTTCTACAAGCCATTTTTTAAAAGGCAACTTTCAGAAAAACAGACTAATTGGCTGTTAAAAGGGGTGGTTATAATTTTAGGTGCTGTATGTCTAGGTAAGAATATTTCCTTATAAATAACTGTTTCTAATCTAAGTCTCTGAATGTGTGTTATAACGTAACAAGTTTTTTTGTCACCACTCAAGGTTTATGATTATTTCAGCTTTGGTTTTTGTAGTTGAAAAAATGGGAACAATCTTGCAACTTACCATGACTTTAGAAGCTATGACGATGGGTCCTCAACTCGGAGTGTTCACGATGGGGATTTTGATGCCTTGGGTGGATGCTACGGTAATGATCCTAAAGTAATATAGAAATAAAGAGACTTCCAATGATATTAATTTCTTTACATTTAGAAAAGTTCAAGTAGTGAGATGATATTTTGTGGTTTCGGTTACAAGGACAATATTTTCGCGACAAACTGACGAAGAAATGACATTATGATAATTTATTTCGTCACTTAACCGAGTCTGAGTATAAGTCTACACACACACATGAACCCGCGAACACACATACAAAACGCATGCCTTACATGGTTTACTCGGGGTAAGTAGAGGAGTCAATACCTGTAACTATCAACAAAGAGTAGCGGTCCATCAAAAATCAAAATCAAATCGATATCTTTATTCTTCGTAATAGGAACATTAATTTCCCTTTGTTAAATGTCATCACTTGTTTTTATCTACCTCCGTTTCGTAATGAGGTTGGCATTTTTTTTAATAATACAATATTACAATACAGATTGAGGAGAGCTCGGGAGCGATGTACTCATTCCCAGGGGTTATTATCATCCATTTAATTCTTTATCTTCCAGGGAGCTCTCGTTGGCGGTATCTGTGGACTAATAACGATGTCATGGTGGTGTCTTTCTGCACAATTAGCCATCGCAAGTGGTCAAATCGTGCATCCTCACAAACAGCTGACTACTGATGGTTGCCGATACAATTTTACAATAACTGATACTATTACGCAACAACCGGTGACAATGTAAGTCTGTCTTTGATGTTTACGGTAGTCTAAATGCTCAAAAACTTATTGCTGGTACAGATCTGGTAGCCAATGTTACTTGCCACGAGCACAAGCGTACTGTGGCTATCCTTTAGGGTTCATTTTGGATAGAATTTAACAGGACATATTTTGGAGAGTGTGATTGATTTGATTTCCGCGTCCCTTCCCACCTTTAGAAAATTAGACGCACGGCTGGTCCACATACTTTTGTTTTCGATATATGTTGCATTCAAACGAAGTTTTAAGCTTTACCATCTTTATCTTGCTTACGTATGAGTTTACAACCGATTAAACCAACGAGCATGCATGCGAAGATTGATGAAAGTGGAAGAAGCGAAAGACGTATGTCAGGACCGCAGCAAGTGGAAGGAGATTGTCTCTGCCTACCCCGTTGGGAATAAGGCGTGAATATATGTATGTATTTTACAACCGATGCCGATGGGTGCCTTCGGTTGAAATTAGGATGTTTTTTTATTTCAATAGCCTCGCGAATCGTCCTTGGCAGGAAGTGGCGTTCTTTTCCCAGGATTTGTGGTCTATCAAGTCTGATGTAATGGTTGGGGCGATCAAGGATATCATCACAGACCGCAGACTTCCTAGAGCGTCGGTGTTTCACGTCACGTCTGTTCTTTCACGCGGGTCCTTACAGATCTTTTACTTTGCCCTATGTAAGAGAGACCACATTCACAATCAAGATTGTATACTCCTGCATCTTGTAGAGGGATATTGCACTTGATAAATGGTAAAAATAGACTTATCTTTTTTGCCGGCTTCAAAACGTTTTTATAGAAGCCCTATATAGCCAACCTTGTCAGTAACGCCTCTGATGTACGGTAATATAGCAGGTACTCGCTCGACTGTAGCCGGCTTCACTCCGTCACTGTGCCGTACGCGCGGAAACCGAAGCTTGTTGTCGTGCAGGACTTGCTTCACACGCTGAAGCTCGGTGGCCAAGTGTTTACTGTCACAGATCCCTCGTGCTCTCTGAAACAAAGATTTACGCACCAGTAGGTAACTGAGATGGATGGTGGTGAGATTTACCGTTTATATATCTGTTTGTATCTGTTAGTTTAAATTAAACGCGGTAAAATCCGCAAATAATAGTTTCATCTAAAATTTATTTGGTTTCTTAATCTTATTTATTTTTAGCGTTGAAGCTAACCCTGTACTCCACGTATCATATATGTGGTATACTCTCGCCGGTGCTATAATTGCCATTATCATCGGAGTTATCGTGTCACAAATTAACCGTGCGTGGGGAAAGGTACACGTGCTTCCTGCGCCGAAACTGCTTGCGCCACAGTTGAGGAGACTGTACAAAGACCCCACGCATCCTGGCGATGAGCCTTTCATTAGGGCTTATGTTAGTAATAAGGTAAAACGTAATTTCTGTTAAATCATAAATCATATGGCTCTAAAATTAGACAATAAGAAATCATTTATATACCTAGTAATTTTATTACGAACTAAATGTACAGAGGTTTCGTTAGTAAAAGAGCAAAATTCTCCATAGAAATTTGATCATTTATAAAATTTAGTACTTCTCAATAATTCAAGGTACCGTCTCTAACTTGCTGTTTCTTTGCTAAGTATTTAGAACATTAGTCATCAAATTAAGATTACTTATTTATTTGACAGAAATTACCCTTTTCTTGTAAATTAATGAATATATATACAATACCTAGTTGTGTTTCATAATTTAATTATCACTATAAATCTCGTACCCTCAGTGCATGCTTAAAATTAAAATGTTTTTGGTATGGAGTTATTAAAATTTTCAAATCTTACGTTTTTTTTGTTTGTAATAGCTAATCATGAATATCATTATTTCCAGGACCAGTGTAACATATTAAATACCTCCTCAATAAATATGAAACCATTAAACGAAATTAGAGAGATCGGTTGAAACTTGTTGATTGCGACGGAAACTTGTTAATTTATATGTGATAACTTAATAAAATCTATAGTATGGAAATTTCACTTTAATTTATTTCTTCAGGTGTTGAAACAATGGAAGTTCTATTGTTAGACACGTGAAGGGTAAACCTTTACGTATGATACGTGTATTCAAATTATCGGATAACGTTCAGAATAGAGACGTGACAGATTACGATAGATATTAGTTGATATGGTAATTATAATAAAATGTAAATTTCTTTACGCATAATATTCATTAAAATTGTCCTATAAGTTTCGGTAGAGAAATAAAGGAATTATTAAGAAAAATCGAATAAATAGACCTTCTATTTACAGTTTCAAGAGGATGTTGTCAATAAAGTAAGCCAGAAATAGCCACATTGCATTCATGTAGGAAAATCACTAGTGATGATTGAAAAATTGCTAGCGTAACACTTGAGTCTGCCCGCTTACTTGTATCTTGGTGGGGGTCATGAGTAGCGTTTGGCCACTAAAATTGTTTGATTTGTAATTTAAAGATCAAAGTTATTTATAAAAATTATAGAATTTGAAAAAACTGACATCTCACTGAGCTAGTCTTTTCAACAACAGTTTTTGTGCTGTTGTGTGTTTGTCGCCGCGATGTTGTCTATCTGTGGTATCATTAGTGTTTATTTTGGATTTATTAAGAAACAGCACTCGCCTCAGAATTGCTTAATGGGCGGGAGGAAGATGAAGCTAGTTCCCGTTTGTTTTTCATTGGTAGCTTTGGCTTTTTTTGGCTACGTAAGTCCTTTTGCATTCTTCTTCTTCTGTAGCTTTTTAATAGTCCACAGCTGGGATTGGCGATCGGAATACATCGCATCTTAGACGTGGCTGCCTAGTAACTGTAGATTGGTCTACTTCGGTGAACCAAGAAGAACCTACATGACCGGCCTAATTTAATCTTGTTTAGGTTAATTACGGTTACATAACCCAATCGCTTAACACGTCTTCTTTTGTTTTCTAAAGTATACCCGCCTTCGCGAGGGCAAAGACCGATTACGTCAGGCTTGCACCGACCATAACCCCACGTTGTTTTAGCTTCGCCGCATGTGGGCAGGATCACTGGAACCCTTTCGCACAATACATCATTCGAATGTCGAAATCAAAACCTATTTTGCGGTTCACCGAACGGCGTTGGTCAAACCTAGGATAGACAAGACAAGTTATTCCGCGGAGGGGCTACGTATCGACCTTCGAATATAACATATTCTAGTTCATATCGAATATGATATGATATAATAATTTAATATTATTATAATGACTTAGATGTAAGTTTTCTTTCTTTAAGGGGTATGTGATATTTGTATCGTATTTCATATCTATGGTTTACTGCATTTGGGTGTTCAGTGACTTATGCCTGTTTTTTAAGCTTAAGGCAACATCCAAAAGTGCATAAAGCTCAAATAAATAAACAGGTAATAAAAACAATGCTTTCATACGTCATTTACCGCGTTAGTCGTTAAATAACTTATAAACTGTAATTCTTTATTTCAGGTTAAACTTGTAATCATTGCTGATTATGTATAAGTTTTTAAAATATAGTTGAGAAGTGGCCTGTTTTGCTGTGGTCACTCTGAAAATTCCTGATATGCGAAACGCCATAAATAAAAGTCCAGCATCACACGAAAAATACCCAGCATATTATTTTAATAAATTTTATATTAATAGACTAATTTCTTCTTTATAGATTACGATGTATATCCTTTTGCCATTTTCCAATTGATTAACCTTCACTGTTACCGCCATGTTGTATGTTTTAGACCTATTATATGTACAGAACTATGCTACGCGACACGCTATAGCTATTTTTAAAATAAACCTTAATGACGGGTGTTTTCATGTGAATTATTTGAAAAATTATTGATTCAACGTAAGGTGGTACGTGGTATATCTCAGATAGCACATTGTGGCTATTCATACTTTTTAAAGATACGGATCATTCAGTTTTCGTAGTGTGTTTGAATATTAAGTAATAACATTTTTACTCATTCGCAGTAGTGATACGTTCCCTATCATTAGTCTGTGATCGTTAGTCTGTGATCATTAGTCTGCGGTATTTGGGTCCGACATATTTGAATGGAGCTTATGCTTGTTGCTAGCAAGTTATTCGCTCCTCATAGGTCAATACCCTATCGACTCGGGTCTCTTGGTTCGGTGACAGAACCTCGTACCACTCGGCTGTCCTGGCTATCGTGTTATCAAATAAGTATGCACTATGTCTAATGTCAGTAGATTTTATTGTTCTTAAACAACTTGTCTGCTGGACATAGTCTTCATTAGTCCCGAAGGGAGGACTTGCCATGATCACCATGATTGGCAAGCGGGTTGGCGACACACCACACAGATGCCTATCTACTTAGTATCCAAACCCGTGTGGGCACCATATCCGAGTCCACCACCCATCCATAGGGATCAGAAGACTGGCTCTCTTAAGCAACAGCCTTCCCGGAACCCCTCTCGGATCTGGTCTCCTGGCTGGCTCCACCGCCGTCCACATTTCGCAGAGGCACGGAGAACGACTCACTCGCCGTTTTTTTTTTATGGAAAAGACAGCAAACGAGCAAGCGTTTCATCTGATGGTAAGTTATTACCGTCGCCCACATACATCTGTAACACTATAGATGCTGCAGGTGCGTTGCCGGTCTTTAAGGATATTTGGGAGATGGGAGGGAAGAGGAGAGGAATAGGGAGAGGATGTGGGCCTCCGGTTACCTCACTCACCGAACGAAACGCAGAAGCACAAGATGCCTCTACTTCACGCCGGTATTCTGCGAAGCCGTGGTATTATTCCGGTCGAGCCGGCCCATATCCTGTGGCCCTACCACTGCCGTATCAGCAGTATGTCACTCCTCCCCTCCCCAAGCACACAGGAAGCGGCCACCTCGAGCTAGCCCTCCTCGCTGAGGCAGGCCTGCCATGTAGATTTTTATTTTTGTGGGAGATGAGGCCGCGTAGTTCTAACGACTAAAGCTCTTGGTTAACCGTGGGAGACCAAACCACGGCTACTAAGACCCCCTCTCCTTCCGTTCGTCACTACATGGCGGGAAGCCGTTCAGAGGGGAGATTTGGTGTCCCTAGGTGAACCTGAGACTTGTCCATTCCATCTTGCTCTAGGTAATGCGCACCGAATCAGGATACGCTGCAGAGTTTAGAAAGAGCATCGTAATACGGATCCTCCTCTTTCTCCGCACCCTAAAAAGAACCTAAATAATCAGCCTGATATAGTTTAATATTTTGTCATACTATTGATATACATTATACCGAAAAAACTGATAATATAAGTTAGTGGTTCATCTCATTACATCTCTGACAACAGTTATTACAGTTTTAATAAACGTAATGTATAATAAAAAAAAGAAATATATGTTTGTTTAATAAAAAAATAGTGTACATGTCGTATTTTGTTATACATCTGTGATTTAGTGTATCACTTCTTTGTGACAGATAAAGATGTTACGTATTTAGATTCGTGGATTAGATTAGTAAAGACTTGGTGGTTTTAAAATTATAATCCGTAATTAACCTTTATACGTCACATAATTATTTCCGGTACTGCGACAGTCGAGGTGGGCTATAGCCACGGTACCCGAGTAGTAAAGGTGCTCATGCTTATTTTCATAGAGCGTGAGTGACCTGGGTTCGATGTGCCGGCACCACTAAAATTGTTTAAGGTAATTTTAAGTGCTGTTCGTCTCCATCAAGTCTGAGAAAAAAATAAAAAAAAATATTTCGTGGATATGTGAACAGGCTTCACCACGGGAATTAGACTAGTGTGGCGGGCCCTTCCCGGCTCCAAAACCCTTCTCAAATAATTGAGAAGGTCTTTGTGGGCACTTACAGACGGCTAGTTTACTTTTTACTGCAACAGGTTTAGAATCATTTAGATTCAGCTATGAAAATAACATGCGTTTCTCATAATGATTTTCTTCCTTCCCCTTGAAGATGTTACAGAACATACAATTGGACCTATTACGATATTTTAATATTAGATACTAAGATATTTTAAGCAAGGGCGTAACCTCTGAGCTACCATGGCTCATGTATACTAGTTGATGAAACCCGAGAGGTCAACACTCGGTTGAGCCACTTAATTATTGCGGAATGCGAGATCTTATAGGCATATGAAAGAGAGCTTAGGTGCGTCTTTTGGAAACGATGCAGTATCATCTAAATTTGATTTGTTCATATTGCTCGTCGGATAGTGCGCTACATCTACATTTTTCAGTTGCTTTTACCAAAGAACTAGCTTATTTGAATGCTTTTTGTCAAACATGTTCATAATGATCAGATCCTTTGCTTGTAACGATATATTTAAATCGGTTAAGTGTTTGGTTATATCAACCATGAAAGATAAATCTTGATCGGAAAACAAGTTTGTGTTTTTTTTAGTATTTAAAAACTGACATACATCTTCTTTCAAATCCCAGAATTGTTTGATGGAACTTGGAGCAAGATAACCAACGTACCTCGGTATAATAGGACAAACCTGAATATGCGCTATCTAACTCACACAGAAAGCAGTGCATTGTCGCTGATTCAAATCACGAGAAATTTTTGTTATTACCTTTGTTCATAGTACAATGTACAAATGTTTCTTGATGTATAATACAAGGCATATGATGAGTTTTTGAACCGTGAATTACACTAAGTTTTTTTCGTAGTAATGCTATGAAGTCGTTTCGGTCATTGAGTCAGCGCTATCTGTAGCTATAGAATTTAATTTTGCCACAGGTAGATTGTATTTCTGCAGAAGTTGGAAAACAAAATTAAATATATTTCATCCTGTGCCAGTAACATGCATCGGTATTAGCTCCAATATTTCCTCAAAAATGTTAAAATCTCTCAGTCTCAAGCACGACGAAATAAATTCGAGGTACGAGATACGGATAGGTCAATTAGCTAATTGACCTATCCGTATCTCGTACCTCGAATCTCCGTACTCTCGTTGCAGGGAATGGAAAAACTTTCGAATCTAGATGAATTTAGTTTTGATCTAATCACTTAAATTGGCGACCAACTCTTTCCGCAACTGTATTTCGAGACAAAGAAATTGTTTGAAAAACCTTCAAATTTCCAGGACAAATAATTTCTCCAGCTCCATTAGTATGCCAATATTGCGGAAATGAATGTATCATCCTGGATAGTTTGAATGTCAACTGAAAGTTACAGTTGAATCTGAGAACACTACGGTAGACTCTACAGGATATCTCAGCTTATAAATACCATAGATCCACCTTATAAGCTCCGATAAAAGTAAAACACAACTCCTATCGCCCAGCAGTTGGCACTTACAGGCTAAAAATACACAATACAACAACTGCAATGGCCGATGAAATCAATTTCGTCACTAAGTGAGAACGGATCTCTTGAAAAGGTGTTCCAGTTTTTTGAACAATAACTCAATAGACACTTTCGTAATGTAATGAATTCAGGCAAGGAATTCCAAAGTAGTGCAGCCTGAACAGTAAAGGAGTTGCCAATAAAATCGGTGAAATGTTGCGGAATGCTAATCTTATATGAAGAGCGAAGGACCCGGTCCTGAGATAAAAACACAGACTGGAATTTATCCTTAAGGTAAATAGGAGAGGTAGCATCATTTAAGAAAGAGAAGAGAATATACAGAATTCTAGAACTACGACTTTGTCGAACAGTGTGCCATTTAAGGCGAGAACGGTATTGTAAGATTGTTCATACTTTCGTAGGTTCTTCTTGTTAATAATAACAAGATGCTCTAGCTTGTAAAGAAGATCTTTGTTCAAGTCAGAATAGCACAGATCTGCATAACCAATAATAGAAAGTGTCTGGACAAGCATAAGCTTAGATTAAATGAAAAAAAAAATGAAGTTGGTAGAACCCGTCGCGAGGCAGAGACGGCTAACTTCGGAAACATGTTTTCTCCAGTTAAAAGTATTATCAATAAATAACCCAAGATTTTTAACAGAGCTCGAAAACGGAATCTCATTTTAATTATAACAGAGAGAACGCAAATTTGTAAAATGTACTTTAGCATTCTCGAGCTACCTATCAATATAGCTTGGCATTTCGTAGGATTCACAGAGACAAAAGCGTGACGACCAGTCATAGACAGATATTAGATTGTTATTGAAATCAGTAATAGCGTTATGTAGATTATCAATATTTAACTGCACGTTAATCTGCAGGTTATCAGCATATAGATGGCACGAACAGTCAATACCAGAAGTAATGAAATTTATTGCAACGACGTTGTCGTGGAAGACTATGTTAAAAGCATTAGAAAAGTCCACAAACATCATAACCGTAACTAATGTAAAATTTAAGAGTTGTTAGCGTTATTGCTTAGATTCTCCATTAAGCTATTTCATAACAAAAAGTTACCTAATTTTTTCCAATAATATAAAATATAAAATAAGTAAAAGTATGTTGTTTGATGATGTTTTCCTTCACCGCCAAACACGTGATAAATACAGCACTTGAAATTGCTATTAACAATTTTAGTGGTGCTGGAACCGGAGATCGAACCTAAGTCAGTTGCGCTCTGTTAAACTAAAGTGAGCGCCACTGACCACTAGGCCTCCACGGCCTAAAGATTAATTTTGAAAACAATTCATCTTATCTTAAGCTAATGATCTTCATATCAATCATTACCCAAAAATTTAAGATAAATGTCTATAATCAAGAAAAAACACCAACGTAGATATTCCGCTGTCGTAATCTTAATGATTGTATGATTAGTATATACTTATTTGATAAAACCTCAAACTTCTCTCTTCAATCTGTGCGTATTCAATAAATACGTACAGCTTGAAAGATCGGAGGTAGAGTTGGAGTAGTCATGAAACTAATAGTGGTCTTACTTTCCGTCGTCGCGCGTTAGTACTAAAATGTTATTTTACGCAATATAATACAGAAACAACATATTAAAATTGATATTTATTATTTCAGTATGCGCTGGTCATGCTATACCTCTTGTGCCGGGAGACAACAGCCATTACGTGGAAGGTGAAAGCCGCTACGTTTGGATGCCCGATGGCGAAGGTGTGCCTCATCTAGTGGACTTGGAGGAACCAGTCGATGAGGAGTTGTTAAGGACTAGAAATGGTGCTAACAACCAGTATTGGCTTTTCACGAGGTTTGTTTTCATTTATTACTCTATTTAAGTTACTTAATTGTTAAACGGAACCGGTTTTTTTTATTAATATACATACGAAAGGGCATAAAATATAGTATTTGTACACGGGCACTACTTATTCCATAACACATACCCAAAAATATGATACAAGTTTACAAGCAACCAAAAATTTATTTTTGATATCCAAAACTTTTTTTTAAGTAAATACTTTGTTTGAAAGTTCTAACTACTATAATACATTACAGATCAAATCCAACCAACCGTCAAGTGATCGTACGCGGCAATGCAAACTCAATCTCAAACTCCAACTACAATAGAAACCGACCGCTAAAAGTAATTGTTCACGGATGGAATAACAATGGAAACACTCGAATGAACCCTCTCATTACATCTGCCTTCCTTGCCGTCCAAGACGTTAACGTAATTGTCGTAGATTGGAATGCTCTTGCGAATGGTAACTACAATACTGCCGCTAATGGGGTTCCCAACGTTGGTCAGCACCTCGGTAACTTCTTGGTGTGGCTCATCAACACAGGCGGTGGAAACTGGAACAACGTTCACTTGGTTGGCTTCAGCTTAGGCGCCCACGTTGTAGGTAACGCCGGACGTACTGCCGGAAGTCGCCCTGCCCGTGTCACTGGTTAGTAACATATTATCAAATCCGTACCGTACTTAGACCTTAAAACCATAAATAAATTTCAGATTCGCTTAGTTTAAATTTTAATCAAACTGACTTACTTTGCTCCACTATCGCTACGCTTGGCAGACGGATTCTGAACCGCAATACCAGACACCTCGCACCTTAAACGTTGTTATGTGTCATTGCTCACATTTTCTAGGCGAAGAATCCGCCTCCATTTTCATTCCATAGATGTCGTAAGAGGCAACTAAGGGAAAATCTTTAAAAATGCATAGCAATATTCGAGAGCGCATCCGGCGTTCCTCCTGGAGGGGCAAAAATTAGATGGGATAAACCACTTTTGCAACGCTGACTAGCCCAATAGGTGACAGACTTGAGTGCTAATATGTTTAAAAATTAATATTATCTTGAAATTAAATCATTGTATTTTGTTTTAAGGATTGGACCCTGCCGGGCCTAGGTGGGGTGGAAATTCAAACGCCCTGAATCGTAATGCTGGACAATACGTGGAGTCTATTCATACCGACGGCCGTATCCTTGGTATCATGACCGCTATCTCCCACGCAGATTTCTACCCTAACGGTGGTAGGAACCCACAGCCGGGTTGTTCCATCAGCACATGCTCGCATGGACGTGCACCTGAGTTCTTCGCATCCAGTGTTCGCACCAACCACTTCGTCGGTAGATTATGCCCGAATATTCATGAAGCCGAGCTATCTACATGCAACGGGAATCGTTTTAACATGGGCAATGGCATCATCAACAAACGAGGGTAATTATAATTAATTACGCATTCATTCAAGTCCGCCAAATGTTATTAGAAAAAGGAAGTTTAAATACCTGTTACTTTACATTTTTATATATTTATTTGTGAGGTAGTTGAGAATATATATATCTACATATACCCCTGCTGATAGCCCTCTATATATATAAAGACTAGCGGCTGCCCGCAGCATCGCTCCCGAGGTCATAGATTGAATTTTCAATTTAGTTTAAAAGTATGCTATATATTACATAAGTTCCTGTTATATCCTTAATACTATTACACGATTCGACCTTCGTCTCTGCCATATGAACATTCACATTTCTAATATTAAGTAGCATAAAATATAGCCTACATTACATTGCATCGTTCAAATATACACACAACACACCGGTACAAATATTTTTAAATACCTTCGTATAGGTATAGATAAGACACATTCAAGATTATTATCTTGTAATATTCGTCCAGTTTCTTATCTCTATGTTTTAATCCCAGAATTTGATTACCCTACAATGGATATGTTTTTTATGGAAAAGGTAAGGCAAACGAGCTGGTGGCTCATCTGATGGTAAGGTAATAATCTTGAATAAAATAAATCTTAAATGATCTTGCATTTGGTGTTAATGGTGACAAATGACAAATCCCTAATAATAGATCAAACCTAAGAGCTTAGAAATGATTATGATATCCATGCTTTAATGTTGTCATTGAAATTTCGATTGCTATACCTTATTACAAAAGGCACAAGTTTTATGTATTAATTAATTGTTATATTATGTTTAATTTGCAGAAGCGGTATTTACGCCCTAAGGACTGGCAGCTCTTGGCCTTTTTAAACAGATCCTGTTAGTATTATATAAATATTAACAAAATGTAACAACCTTGTTTAACTTTTTTATTAAAATAATGCACAAATCTAAATATATGTAATCACTGAAGTGGTTTTCCATTTCATAAAAAAAATCTTTTAGTCCCTCTTCATCAGTGTACTTAATTAGGCTGTTGGTGTCAGTAGTATTAAAATAATGTACAAGCTGGCTCCGTAAACGTTGTTCTGACCTAGAATAAAGGCTGCCGAGCCAGCTAGTGGCTATATTGCAGCTAGAATAATTATATTTTATTTATATGGGAACAAAACAAGTTTACAATACGTTGCATGTGCGATAATAACTACGGTAGTCGAGGACTGTGTTGCAGCATCAACGCCCTATCCTCCGGTACACAGAAGCGCCAGTGAACTGAAACAGTAATCTTCTAATTTTATATTATTTATTATGTTTGTTATGTTTGAAATTATGGTTGAATGTGACGGAGGCGCGCAGTTTTGACAGACCACAAAACCTCGCAAAGAACACGGATTCCTGCCAAGTATGATTCGTGAGGCTATTAAAATCAAAAAACATCCTTATATCAATAGAGAAGATGGCTGGGTTCTACCACCGGCTTCGGATCCAGTAATAAACAAAATTAAATCTAAAACCAAGCATACCACTGCACGACCTCAAGATACTGTGAGCACATACTGCGTAAAGCAGACCAAAAAAAAATTATTAATAAATAAAAGCTGAAGGTAGCCCGAGTTAACTATGACATCTGGACGTCTAACACCTCAGTTCCCCCGTGACCAAGGTTGCTGTAAAGCAATCGAAACGTCGGGAATACAAAAACAAAATTTAACGCGATAAAATCCGTAAATAATCATTTCATTGTACTGTTTGCCTAAATACAAGAAATCCTTATGTTTATGGTGTGTTTATTACAGTGCAATTATACTATTATATAACTAGAAACTATAAAAAAAAATTAATTGTGCGTGTGCCCGTATGCTTTTATGGGTGCGTGTGTCTACATTAAAAATCTTAAGATTGAATAAAATTTTCAGTTTCTTCATAGTTTAGCAAAAACAACTACTTTATTGACTTGTTCTTAGTTTCATAATAAAACAATAGTTGAATAATTTGTTAACCTGATTGTATATTTTTGCACGGATAAAAATATAATTGGAATACTTTATCATTTGTACCATTTTTATTAGTAAGGTTTTTATATTATATAATATAAAATATATCTTACTTATTATTACAAAATGAGTCTTACACATGTAGGAGTTTATTTTCTGTTACTGTCCGCTTGGACGCCTAATTAGAAACATTTTAAAAAACCATCCATAGCTCGTTCTTTTTTTGAAATTGCAGAATAACTTTTCTTTCTTGGCTTATTCTGCAATTGAAAATATAATCTGAATTTTATTTTGTTCAAAATGAGCAAAAATAAAAGTTGTGACGCGTTGTGTCAACTAGGCAAAAAATTGTTAATTTACATATAGATCATAATTGGGCCTACAGAAGAATAGCTAAGCATTTAAATTGTTCTGTTAAGAAAGTTTTTAATGCAATTGATTATTATAAAACACATGGAACTGTTGAAAATGTTCTTAGAAAGGCTCGGCCAAGAAAAACCTCTCCCAGCGAAGATACGCTAATCGTTCGTGTTGCTACAAAAAGACCCAAGTAAAGGCTCCAACCAGATTAAAAAAAAATTAAGTTTTTTCGCCTGATGACCCGAGAAACATCTCGTCAAGACTGATACGCCGATGATTAGTGGAAGCTAAATTGTTTGGAAGAATCTCTCGAATGGTACCGCTTCTTACCAATCAACACCGAGAGAAGCAATTATTATTCGCTAAAAATATGTTAATTGGACGGTACGAGAATGGAAAAAAGTGTTATTTTCAGATGAAACAAAAATAAATATGGTAAATTCCGATGGACAGAGCTATGTTAGACGTCCTGTAAGCAATGCTTTTAATTATAAATACATAAGGAGTATAGTCAAGCACGGTGGCGGTAACATTAAAGTTTGGGGGTGTTTTCCGGATGTTGAGTTGGACCCGTTCGGAAGATTAAAGGTACAATGGATCAATGGCAATACAAAAATATTTTGGAGCACACAATGATTCCCTACTCGGACGACCATTTACCTGCAACCTGGATCTTTCAGCATGGCAATGACTCTAAACACATGGCCAATATGTTTCCTTAGCGAACAGCGTATATCCGTTTTAGACTGGTCAGCAAATAGTCCGGATTTAAACCCGATAGAAAATCTCGGGTATATTGTTAAAAAGAAAGTCTCAAAGAAACGTAACACCAGTCAAAACGAACTATATGAAGCATTTGTTGAAGCATGGAATTCAATCCCTCTAGAAAAATATATGAAATTGATTGAATCAATGCCCCGTCGTTACAGTGCTGTTTTTGGAAAATAAGAGATACGCCACTAAATATTAATTATAACCATTGGTAGGCTGTGGATAGTAGCTATTTCGTAAATAACAATACTAATTACTAATACTTAAAAAAATATTGTTTCAATACTTTTCTGTTGTTGTTTCTTATTAGTTGACCATCATTGTTCATACCTTAAAACTGATTGAAATGTTTGTCCGTAATGTGATATTGAAACTGCACTTGTGTAAAGGGATTGATATTGTTTTTCTAATAAATGATAAATCGTTGAACATCTTGTTGTCCTATTTATTGTTTAATTTCAAAATAAAAACGATTGCGGTGAAGTATCTTACATAATGTCAAAGACCGTTGGTAGTGTTTCTAATTTTGCGACCACCACCGTATATATACGTCGCGTCATAGACGGCCGTATGGGACACGTTGATTTTCTTTTCTTCTTATCACTATGGGCGTTTTCAGGATCCTCAAGGCACCGACTTTTAATTCTCCTTTTTATGTTTTTAAATTTAAGTAAACAAAATAGGCGTACTAAATATTATTTTAAACTAATCGAAGCTATTTAAAAACTGTATCAGACGGTCACAGACAAGTCCCCTTTTTCCTCAATCTTGACACTTTTTATCCCAAAACGTAATTTTTTCTTTTTAAAATCAAATAATGCACATAGATGCCTTGTCCAGGCGCATCTACCAATGACAGACGTCCTGCGTTCTCGTCGATACGCTCGACAACCAAACAAAACAATTCTCTTTTCAATGGAAATAAATAACGGAGATTACAAATCAGTAATTCTTAAAAAATCAAAAGACAATTGCTTAATATGTAAATTATTACGCATCAGAATAAATTAAAATAGCTTCATATAAATAAATCGAGTAGTTGTGGTATTTTGGTCGTAGAATTCACTCTCGCAGCATTCTATTTCCGACATATATATATAACTATTAGTCCATCCAATATTAATATATTATTAATGAGCTCAAAGAAAATCACAAAAACTGAACACTGAAGGTGGCGCTGGTCTGTTGTATTATTCAGATATCAAACTCAACGCGCCACCTACCGGAAAGGGCAGCACAACGAAATGATTATTTACGGATTTTATCGCGTTTAATTTTGTTTTGTAATCCCGACGTTTCTATTGCTTTACAGCAGCCTTGGTCACGGGGGGACTGAGGTGTTAGACGTCCAGATGTCATAGTTAACTCGGGCTACCTTCAGATTTTATTTATTAATTTTTTTGTCACTCAGTTCACTGGCGCTTCTGAGTACCGGAGGATAGGGCGTTGATGCTGCAACACAGTCCTCGACTACCGTAGTTATTATCGCACATGCAACGTATTGTAAACTTGTTTTGTTCCCATATAAATAAAATATAATTATTCTAGCTGCCATATAGCCACTAGCTGGCAGCCTTTATTCTAGGACAGAACAACGTTTACGGAGCCAGCTTGTACATTATTTTAATACTACTGACACCATCAGCCTAATTAAGTACACTGATGAAGAGGGACTAAAAGATTTTTTTAATGAAATGGAAAACCACTTCAGAGATTACATATATTTAGATTTGTGCATTATTTTAATAAAAAAGTTAAACAAGGTTGTTACATTTTGTTAATATTTATATAATACTAACAGGATCTGTTTAAAAAGGCCAAGAGCTGCCAGTCCTTAGGGCGTAAATACCGCTTCTGCAAATTAAACATAATATAACAATTAATTAATACATAAAACTTGTGCCTTTTGTAATAAGGTATAGCAATCGAAATTTCAATGACAACATTAAAGCATGGATATCATAATAATTTCTAAGCTCTTAGGTTTGATCTATTATTAGGGATTATCATTTGTCACCATTAACACCAAATGCAAGATCATTTAAGATTTATTTTATTCAAGATTATTATCTTACCATCAGATGAGCCACCAGCTCGTTTGCCTTACCTTTTTCATAAAAAACATATCCATTGTAGGGTAGACAAGTAATTAAATTCTGGGATTAAAACATAGAGATAAGAAACTGGACGAATATTATAAGATAATAATCTTGAATGTGTCTTATCTATACCTATACGAAGGTATTTAAAAATATTTGTACCGGTGTGTTGTGTGTATATTTGAACGATGCAATGTAATGTAGGCTATGTTTTATGCTACTTAATATTAGAAATGTGAATGTTCATATGGCAGAGACGAAGGTCGAATCGTGTAATAGTATTAAGGATATAACAGGAACTTATGTAATATATTTCAATTCAATCTATGACCTCGGGAGCGATGCTGCGGGCAGCCGCTAGTCTTTATATATATAGAGGGCTATCAGCAGGGGTATATGTAGATATATATATTCTTAACTACCTCACAAATAAATATATAAAAATGTAAAGTAACAGGTATTTAAACTTCCTATTTCTAATAACATTTGGCGGACTTGAATGAATGAGTAATTAATTATAATTACCCTCGTTTGTTGATGATGCCATTGCCCATGTTAAAACGATTCCCGTTGCATGTAGATAGCTCGGCTTCATGAATATTCGGGCATAATCTACCGACGAAGTGGTTGGTGCGAACACTGGATGCGAAGAACTCAGGTGCACGTCCATGCGAGCATGTGCTGATGGAACAACCCGGCTGTGGGTTCCTACCACCGTTAGGGTAGAAATCTGCGTGGGAGATAGCGGTCATGATACCAAGGATACGGCCGTCGGTATGAATAGACTCCACGTATTGTCCAGCATTACGATTCAGGGCGTTTGAATTTCCACCCCACCTAGGCCCGGCAGGGTCCAATCCTTAAAACAAAATACAATGATTTAATTTCAAGATAATATTAATTTTTAAACATATTAGCACTCAAGTCTGTCACCTATTGGGCTAGTCAGCGTTGCAAAAGTGGTTTATCCCATCTAATTTTTGCCCCTCCAGGAGGAACGCCGGATGCGCTCTCGAATATTGCTATGCATTTTTTAAAGATTTTCCCTTAGTTGCCTCTTACGACATCTATGGAATGAAAATGGAGGCGGATTCTTCGCCTAGAAAATGTGAGCAATGACACATAACAACGTTTAAGGTGCGAGGTGTCTGGTATTGCGGTTCAGAATCCGTCTGCCAAGCGTAGCGATAGTGGAGCAAAGTAAGTCAGTTTGATTAAAATTTAAACTAAGCGAATCTGAAATTTATTTATGGTTTTAAGGTCTAAGTACGGTACGGATTTGATAATATGTTACTAACCAGTGACACGGGCAGGGCGACTTCCGGCAGTACGTCCGGCGTTACCTACAACGTGGGCGCCTAAGCTGAAGCCAACCAAGTGAACGTTGTTCCAGTTTCCACCGCCTGTGTTGATGAGCCACACCAAGAAGTTACCGAGGTGCTGACCAACGTTGGGAACCCCATTAGCGGCAGTATTGTAGTTACCATTCGCAAGAGCATTCCAATCTACGACAATTACGTTAACGTCTTGGACGGCAAGGAAGGCAGATGTAATGAGAGGGTTCATTCGAGTGTTTCCATTGTTATTCCATCCGTGAACAATTACTTTTAGCGGTCGGTTTCTATTGTAGTTGGAGTTTGAGATTGAGTTTGCATTGCCGCGTACGATCACTTGACGGTTGGTTGGATTTGATCTGTAATGTATTATAGTAGTTAGAACTTTCAAACAAAGTATTTACTTAAAAAAAAGTTTTGGATATCAAAATAAATTTTGGTTGCTTGTAAACTTGTATCATATTTTTGGGTATGTGTTATGGAATAAGTAGTGCCCGTGTACAAATACTATATTTTATGCCCTTTCGTATGTATATTAATAAAAAAAACCGGTTCCGTTTAACAATTAAGTAACTTAAATAGAGTAATAAATGAAAACAAACCTCGTGAAAAGCCAATACTGGTTGTTAGCACCATTTCTAGTCCTTAACAACTCCTCATCGACTGGTTCCTCCAAGTCCACTAGATGAGGCACACCTTCGCCATCGGGCATCCAAACGTAGCGGCTTTCACCTTCCACGTAATGGCTGTTGTCTCCCGGCACAAGAGGTATAGCATGACCAGCGCATACTGAAATAATAAATATCAATTTTAATATGTTGTTTCTGTATTATATTGCGTAAAATAACATTTTAGTACTAACGCGCGACGACGGAAAGTAAGACCACTATTAGTTTCATGACTACTCCAACTCTACCTCCGATCTTTCAAGCTGTACGTATTTATTGAATACGCACAGATTGAAGAGAGAAGTTTGAGGTTTTATCAAATAAGTATATACTAATCATACAATCATTAAGATTACGACAGCGGAATATCTACGTTGGTGTTTTTTCTTGATTATAGACATTTATCTTAAATTTTTGGGTAATGATTGATATGAAGATCATTAGCTTAAGATAAGATGAATTGTTTTCAAAATTAATCTTTAGGCCGTGGAGGCCTAGTGGTCAGTGGCGCTCACTTTAGTTTAACAGAGCGCAACTGACTTAGGTTCGATCTCCGGTTCCAGCACCACTAAAATTGTTAATAACAATTTCAAGTGCTGTATTTATCACGTGTTTGGCGGTGAAGGAAAACATCATCAAACAACATATTTGAATTTTTTTATTCTTTAATAGAAAAAATGATGTAACTTTTTTTTATGATATAGCTTAATGAATAATCTAAGCAATATCGCTAACAACTCGGAACCTTTACGTAAGTTACAGTTATGGTGTTTGTGGACTTCTCTAATATATGTTAAGGACATAGTCTACCACGACATCGTTGTTGCAATATTTTCTCACTTCAGATCCGCCTCTCCGGTCTTCAAGTGGTTCTCCACATATCTTCGTGGGCAATATTTTCTTCTGGCCTTTCTGGACCACCAGACATACAGATAGTTTTGTCTTTTGATATTTGTATATGGTTATTTTAAAATTATTTTTTGTTATTTAGTTAATTTATTAAGTTAAATAAATACACCTGCTACGGCTATTTCACCAACCCATGGGTTGACTGGCAGAGAATGCCAATAGGCATTAAGTCCGCCCTTTGTCACCTCATATTAAATAAAAATTAAATAAATAAAAATAAATACGAAAAGGAAATTAAACGAAAACTTATATTTACAATGGGCGGTTTTCTCGTTAAAAGCAATTTCTTCCCGGCAACCTTAGGATAGATAAAAACCTAAATATAACAGATAAAACATTAAGACAGCAGTTTACTTGAAAAAAAGTATAAAAACAAAACAATTCAATACATAAATATAATTATGAAGGTAAAATATCATACATACAAAATGGAATATAATATTTTTATAATTACATACATACGCGAATACAATGTGATATAAAAGGGACGAATACAAAAAATATCACAATTCATAATTAAGTCGTCGTAACTAGTGATAACAGATAATGTTCAGCAACCAGGGTTTTAAAAATAGGCAGAGATTAGGCATATGGGATTGAGATAGAAAGAGCATTCTACAGTTTGTTAGCTTGGTGCGAGAAAGAATTATTGTAAAAAACTATGGAATGAACAGGAGTCTTTATTTGGAGGATTTTAAATGAGCGTAAGAATCGGAGGTAGGGGAGGTGGAGGAACTCAAAACGTTCCTTAAGGTAAATCGGGATAAAAAGGATGATGTAGAGAAGAGAAAGAATGTGCGTTGACAGATTTTTGGGTAAAAGAGTCACTTGAGTCTCTGTCCATGCACTTGGGAAAGTTCTCTCAACGATCGTGAAGTTCAGCAAGTAGGTTAGGACGTGGACAATGTCATCAAGGATGACTACTATCATTTTATTTACAAATACTATCGCCACCGACTGCGTTCGATGAAATGGATGACTTTTTAACATCACAATCAATAAATTGTTAAGACACGAAATGGGGAAAGTCAGGTGTTGGTAAAGAAGAAAGAAAATCTAAAGTTTGATTTTTAATAGGTCCATCAAAAGTCGAGGAAGAAGAGAAGTGAACGTTCTATGACTATGAATGAGTTTAGTTCCTACTCCCAGTGACGGAAGAACTGACCATAATTTCGCAGAATTAATCGCTAGCAACATGTACAGGTCTGCAGTAGGTTAGGAGCCCGCAAGCAAGTAAACCACCAAGTTAAACACGCCGCAGCAGTACCGTACGTAAACCGTACAGTAAAGGGAGGCATAAAGATGTTTTCCTTCACTGCCGAGCATGTGCTGAATTCAGCATTTAATATCGGTATTAACAATTTCAGTGGTGACGGCATTGGGAAACTGGGAACTTCAATTTAAAAGGACATTGAACTTTGAACACTTAAATACAGCGGCATATTCTTTTAGATTCTATTTGTATATTCCTTAATTAAGAGAAAGAATAATATACTGAGTGCCAGTACTGCGCTCTCCATCTTGCCGCGCGTTGTGAGTATATGCAAATTTTATGTGTAAGCTTATAACAGGCTGATAAGAAAAACTACAAGAATATAACAACGATTTTTATACTTAATAGTAAAAGTGTAAACACTTTATTATCTTGTTTTCTGAAAAAACTATTATAAATATACTTGGAAGAAGATAAAGATCGTCCTTTGTGTGACCTTTCCGCTGTTTAATAAACAATTCTCTAACACCATAATAGAATTTAATCTACTTGTAACCTATATTCATCACCTACTGTATCTGTTATCTTGTTAATTATTTTTGAAAATAATTTTGTTACTTTTCTTCATCTGCTGATAGTCATTTAATATTAGTTTACCTTCGCCGCTCTATTCACAAGTAAATTAGATTTCGTAGTTGCTCCACTCACCATTGATATAGCATAATAATATTGTACTATTTTTATGGTTATACGGTTTAGTAACTTTCCCGTAATGCTTGAACAAATAAGTAAATATGTGAAGTTATTGGTTTTGGGTTGAGAGTGATGGAGTAATAGTAACCTCGCAACCTAGTAAGTCTATGCCTAGGTTTTATAGAAAAGGTAGATTAATATAAAGATAAATAATAATACATAAACATACAAAAATTATTCAAATATTAAGACGAGTGCGCTTATATCCAGGTAGTTTAGGGACCCCACCCTGAACTTCCATGATATACGCGGAATGTTTCGAAGTACGTCTAGGACCTGGGTTTGATCAACAATACCAGTACTACTAAAATTGTTAATTACAATTTTAAGACCTAAACTATACACTCTATATAGTGTTTTTTTTGCTGTCCGAGCACTAGAACAAGATATACGAAATTATTAGATACATTAGACATATACCACTTTTTACTTTTAAGCGAGAAATACTAAAAATATTAAAAGATTAGTATATTTACTATATAAACACTAATATGCATACACATGCACACACCCACATGCGCACACTTAAAGTTTAAAATATTATATATATAAAGTTATAGACCCAAACACACTATAATTGTAACTTATTTATTTCGATACACCTCGAGTTGGTCTAATATGTATGTACTAAAATTAAAATATAAATCTCTTTTTGGTTGTAAATTTCGTACAAAATGGTTACAGTATTGTAAACTATTATAGAAAGCTGAGGATTATGTAAATAAATAAATACAGACCAGCGACAGATAGCAGCGTAGCATGAAAAACAAAACAGACCAAATAACGTGTTGACATACAAATCTTTAAACTGGAAATGTTTAATTGGCTTTATTATTGCTACATCAATACCTTGCAATTGCAATTCGTGGTCACAGGGGAACTAACTTGTTAGATGTCCCGATGTCATAGTTAACTCGGGTTACCTTCAACTTTCATTATTAATTTTTGGGCCGATCTACACAGAAAGTGCTTACAGTGTCTTGAGGAAGTGCAGTGGTATGCTTGGTTTTAGATTAAATTTTTATTTGTTACTAGATCCCAATCCGGTGATTGCACCCAGCCATCTATCAAATCTGACGTAATGCCAATATCTTTTTCGCCGGCTTGAAAAACGTTTTTATGGAAGCCTTCTTTAAAATAAAGCCAAACTTTTTTTTTTTTTTTTTTTATAGAAGAAGGGGGCAAACGAGCGTGCGGCTCACCTGATGGTAAGTGATCACCGACGCCCACGAACATCCACAACACCAGAGGAGCTACAGATGCGCTGCCGGCCTTTAAAGAAGGAATAAGCTCTTTTCTTGAAGGTCCCTAAGTCGTAACTATTCGGAAATACTGCTGGCGACAGCTGATTCCACAAAGTCGAAGTGCGTGGCAGAAAACTTCGATTAAAACGCACTGTGGTGGAATGCCAACCATCTAGGTGGTATCGATGGAACTTCGAATTCAGTCGCGATGTAC
This sequence comes from Bhutanitis thaidina, assembly GCA_029286595.1. Lineage (NCBI taxonomy): Eukaryota > Metazoa > Arthropoda > Insecta > Lepidoptera > Papilionidae > Bhutanitis > Bhutanitis thaidina. The sequence continues at coordinate 6,739,778 of JAGSMS010000011.1, forward strand.
GATGGTGAAACTCAGCAGCTGGGATCAATCCGAACAGTTCCTCAGAACATTCCCCGTGGAAAATTTTGTAAAAATGCAAAGAGAAGCAACATCTCTTCGCAAGGCCAAAGGATCAAGCCGATCAGAGAGAGCTTGGTCGCCGACAATTCGAGCCGCTCGACGTTGGATGCGGTCAAATGGAAGGAGTTGGTACTGGGGTGCCCCTGCCCAGAGATGAGAACAGTATTCCATGTGGGGCCGAACTTGCGCCTTATAAAGTTGCAAACGGTGGACCGGCATGAAATACTGTCCCGCTCTACAGAGCACACCAAGCTTTTGGAGGCCAATTTGGCCTTTCCTCCAAGTGACCACGGAACTGAACGTCGCTCGATATGTCAACGCCAAGGATTCTGATACTGGCTGAGGCAATAAGGGAATGTTCTCAAAAGAGGAGAAACGACAAAGGGATTCTTTTAGCGGTGAACGCGCAAACCTGTGTCTTTTGGGGTTGAATAGGACCAAATTACGTCGACCCCAATCCGAGACTTTGAATAACAAGGTCTCGACTTCAGACACAAGTTTGTTCCGGCACTCGTCGACGTGTTCCCGAGAAATATTCGCACGGCCTGTATATAGGGCATCACCCGTGCTGTCGTCTGCATAGCAATGAATGCTACTGATTTGTAGCATGTCGTTGATATGCAGAAGGAACAGAGTGGGAGAAAGCACACAGCCTTGTGGAACACCAGCATTCACGGGTTTGGGGTCCGAGCATGCACCGTCGACAACAACCTTGATGCTCCGATCCGTGAGGAAGCTGGTGACCCAGTTGCACAATCTATCAGGAACCCCGTAAGATGAAAGCTTTGAAAGAAGCGCTTTATGCCAAACCCTATCAAATGCTTTCGCTACGTCCAGACTAACCGCCAAAGCCTCCCCCTTAGACTCAACTGCTTCTGCCCATCGGTGAGTCAGGTAAACTAGAACATCACCAGCTGATCGTCCGCGACGGAAACCGTACTGTCGGTCACTGATGAGCTGGTGATCCTCCAGGTACCTCAGGAGCTGGGTGTTGATGAGTGACTCCATTATTTTAGATAACAAGGGGGTGATGGCAATAGGCCTGTAGTTGGACGGATCAGAGCGGTCGCCTTTTTTCGGTATTGGATGCACAAATGCTGTCTTCCAGGATTCCGGGACGACGCCTGAAGAGTAGGAGTGCCGGAAAAGACGCGTGAGAACCGGTGCCAACTCAGGGGCACACATCTTCAGCACAATTGGAGGGATTCCGTCCGGCCCACTCGACTTATGAATGTCCAGGGAGCGGAGTGCCTTTCGCACTGAGCTCTGCAGAAACTGAATTTCCGGCATGGAGCACTTACACCACGGGATGGTAGGTGGAGAGTTTCCCCGGTCATCAAGAGTCGAGTTGGATGCAAAAAGAGAGCCCAAGAGATCGGCTTTCTCTTTTGCAGTATGGGCCAGCGAATCATCCTCCTTGTGTAGAGATGGGAGAGATGGCTGACGGAAATTCCCTGGACAGCCTTGGCGAGAGACCAGAATGCGCGGGATCCCGATGGGAGGCGAACTAGTCTCTCGCCAATTCTGCCAATGTGCTTTAACTTTGCCGCAGCGATAACTCTTTTGAAGGACCTGGAGGCAGAGTTGTACTCGTTTTAAGAGCACTGGTTTTGCATCCCGAGACGCCGATGCATCGGCCCAGGCCTGGTAGCACTTCCGCTTTCGGCGTGACGCTATTTTGCAGGTGCGACCAAACCAAGGCTGGGATTTACCTCCGACAGGCACTGCAGAGAACGGAATAAAAGTTCCATTCCTGAAGTACCACATCGGTGACAGAATCTGCAACGACGTTGGGATCATCCAGCGAGAAGCAAACCTGCCCCCATGGGTAGGAAGCAAAGAAAGACCGCATTCCATCCCAATCTGCCGACCTATAGTGCCACACACACGGCGGAACCCCGCAGATCGCGTTCGGGATCGGCGCGCGATAAACACTACACTCCGGATCAGACAGTGGTCCGACGAGCCAAGAGGGCATCGACTGAGACCAAATATCCGTCCGGGTGTGAGGTCAGCAAAAGGTCCAACAGGAAGGTGTATGACCTTCCACGTCTGGGATCCGCGTCGGCGAGGTTACCAGTTGTGTCAGGCCATATGCTAATGCAAAGTCGTGAACAGATCTCCCCGCATGATCGGTTATGCGAGAACCGAGCCAATCGGTGTGGTGGGCATTAAAATCGCCGAGAATCACGATCTCTGCGGATGGGATCTGTTGTAGCACGGAATCTGTAGCCATTTGGATGTGGTCGATGAGTCGGTCAGTTACGGTATTACCGCTATGGGACCTGTAAAGGCACGCATAGACGCGCGGATGGTCGTCGCTGTCGATGCGCAGCCAAAGGGTAGAAAGGTCCAAACCTTCAAGACTACCGAGGCGTCGAGAACAGATATCATCTCTGACGTATACGCAAACTCCGGCACGGGGCACAAAGGAGTGTTCCAGTTTGTACCCCGGGTAATGGAGATAAGAGGTATCAGCCGGAGACGATATCTGAGTCTCTGTAAGAAAAAGCAAGGCCGGCTTCGCCGTTTCAAGATGGTAATGAACGGCGCTAAGGTTCGAGTGGAGTCCCCTGATATTGCAGAAATCCACGGCGAGCGCGGTAGGGGATGCCATAGTTTCTTTGCTGCGTTTGCCTCGAGTAGGAAAGAAAGAGAGCGGAATATTGCCCCCCCCAGAATACGCGGGGCAGACTGAGCATCCACGATTAGGTAGCGTAGGAAAGCCTGAACGTGGATGCTCAGTGAGGGATTCTCCAGAACCGTAGGTACTGGTACCCTCCTGGGGTAGCTCAAAATTATATACCGCTACCATATTTGGGGAGGGGGGAGGAGGGAGAGGGCCTCCGGTTACCTCACTCACCGCACGAAACGCAGAAGCACAAGATGCCTCTACTTCACGCCGGTTTTTCTGCGAGGCCGTGGTACTTATCCGGACGAGCCGGCCCATTCCTGCGACAGCAAAAGCCGCCGCTTGGCTCTACCACGATGACCACTTAAACCACGTTACGTTGCCGTTTTTGTTAGAACATTCCCGTGTAGTGTGGAGAATTATAAAAAGGTGTAAAGGAAATATACCGTCTTTTCTAAAACTCTTCAAGTTATATTATCTCACCGCATCAGAACTTGGTTCATACTGTATCATAATTGGGTCATATAGGTGTGGAGGCTGATTGCTATTGTTGTAGCATGCATTCAGTTGCCTTTTCGACCATACCTTTTATTTGAAACTAAACCATCACTTACGGATTTTATCGCGTTTAATTTTGTTTTTATATTCCGGGCGTTATATTCTTTATTTATTTATATTACCCAATGGGGGGAGACTCCAGTTGACTATGACATCAGGACGTCTAACACCTGATGTGTAGTGTTTGAAAAAAAAATCAAAAAGGAGATACCTACGAAGTTTCTTCTGCCTGTTTTTTCTCCGCCAGACGAACCAAAACAATGGTAAATGATAAGAATTAATAACAAGATGTGATATTTGAATAACTAAATTATCTTTCTTACGTCGATTCATTCACCCTGCCTGTTCTGCTAGCCAAACAAGGCTTTGGTAACGGACTGATGGTGATATAGTTCAACCGAATGTACAGATCCCAAATGTCCCAGAGTAGTGATAAGGAGTATCACTGTATAAATTGTAACCCTCCAAGTTTCAGCCTAATATTCATCCCCAACTTATACTTTAATAAATTTTAGTTATTACGTTATAGGATAGTATCTTTGTTCTGGGCTTAGCAAGTTATATGTTTTTCGGGCCTGAGTTAAATAACTAACATTGTTAATTACATACTATCCATATTAACAATTTACAAAATAATTACGTATAATTTAATTAAATTGACGAAAAGTAATAGACATAATTATTTTCAGGATACCAACTTTTATTCCGATTATTTAAATTTTTTTGAAAAATCCTGTACTCTGATATTCCTCGTTTACTCTACCTAAATAGTACAGGCAAATTATTAGAAAGTTAACTTCATATCCAGAATAGATTAATAATTTTTATTCGCTTCAATCTTCATCAAAATTGCATCTAAATCTTCATTAAAAAGTTAATCCGAGAATTTTTTAATGATGATTTATAATCCTTGGTTTCTAAAACGGCCATTCGCTGCCTGTTGTCAGGCCGTACAGTCCAAGTCTGCAATAAAAATATACTCATGTGCAAATCACTTTACGGAATCATTATTAATATCTTAACTTGCTGTTTTATCTTTAAATTTAGTATGATCAATGTAATAAACAAAAATAGTTACCCTCGTTTTGTCACTATGCTATTCCCCATATGTAGTATTTGTCCTGTGCATCTATTTGCAAAAGCTTCGACGATATTTGCGCATTCTCGCCCAATGAAGTGGTTGGTACGAACACTTGACGCAAATAATTCAGTAGAGCGAGTGTGAGAGCAAGTGCTGACCCAGCAACCTGGTTGTGGGTTATTACCACCATTGGGGTAGAAGTCCGAGTGAGAAATTGGTTCAGGGATGCCCAGGATAAAGGCATCAGTATGAATTGATTCAACGTACTGTCCAGAGTCAGTATTTAATGCATTTGCGTTTCCAATCCATAGAGGACCTGCAGGATCAAGACCTGTGGATAATGATATTAATTTTTTAATACGATTTATCTAACCAGAATATAATACAAACGTTTATGGATATTTCAATTGATTACAAAAAATAACTAGAGAGGTCTAGATGTAAGTAACTAGGAAGTAGAAGTCTCAAAATAAACTAAATTAAATTTATTTTAGGAAGACCAACATCTTTTGTACACAGTTCTCCATCACGCATATCAATCATGATGTTTTTTGAAATAAAGTAGAGCTCTGTAAACTGTTTATAGCTAGCAATAAAAAAAATTAAAAAGTATTCCGAAAAATTAAAAAAATCAACCATGATTTTACATATCATAATTACCTGATACGCGCACTGGCTGCCCGCCGGCAGTACGTCCTGCGTTTCCAACAACATGAGCTCCCAAACTGTGACCTACTAAGTGTACATTGTTCCAGTCTCCACCGGCCGTATCGATGAGCCATACCAAAAAATTGCCAAGATACTGGCCTACGCTTGGAACACCGTGGGTGGACGTTATATATAAAGAGCTTGCGAGACTGCTCCAATCAACAACAATAACGTTAGCGTCTTGGACTGCTAGAAAGGCTGATGTGATGAGCGGGTTTAACGGGGAGTTTCCGTTGTTATTCCAACCGTGAACAATTACTTTCAGTGGCTTGCTACCATTGTAATTTGAATTTAGAATTGACTCTTCATCACCGTTTGTGATGACCTGATGGCTGGTAGGGTTTGACCTGTCGAAAACATAAATGAATTAATTTTTACTTAATTTTATTGATTTTATATACTTTTTGTAAATATATTCTGAACATATTATTTACTTTTACACGTATAACACAGACAGACATTCCGGACGGATTAAGGGACCAACACCGGTGACAGAGACTATACAATATAAACAATACAAAAAACAATATGTAATAGACAAAAAAAAATACATATGACAGTTGTAGTCAGAAGGTACGGTGACCACTGCGCTTGGTTAATACGAAACAAGGCGAAATGATAAATATAAAAAAAATACCTAGTAAAAAGCCAGTATTCATTATTAGCGCCATCTCTATTCCTCAAGATGTCTTCCTCGGGCTGCGCGTGCAAATCAACTAAGTGGGGCAAACCTTCACCATCAGGCATCCATATGTACCGGCTTACACCTTCCACGTAATGACTATTATCTCCGGGCACCAGAGGAATTGCATGACCGGAGCACACTAATAAAAATACAATAATGAAAACTAGAACATAAAATCAACTATACAAATTGTAGTCAGTATACTAACATACTATTATAGACGCAAAGATCACTAGCAGTTTCATGATTGAGGCGAACTACAACTTTTAAGCTATGACCACTGTAGTAGATTTTTAACGTTTTTAGATATATATATGTAATTTTTTTGTTATCTAAACTTATCAAATACGTTGTTTTTTTTCACAGTTATCTATTAGACAGAGGAAATTTTTAGAATATTACTTATCTTCGTTAGTGATTTAATTACTTTCAGGAAAATAAGATTAAAACTATCAGATTAATAGCCTTGAAAATATTTCAATCGTTTCTAGAACAGAATATGAGCTAGTTTATGTCGGTAGCTTTGTTCAATTAAGCAAGAATGATTTAATTATATCCTTCACATAAATGTGCCCTTGTTCAATCACTGGACACTTGCATTCACTTCTAGTCTTTTTCTATTTTCCTCTTATTCTCTTTATTTTCTTCATGATATTCCTCTGTGACTTACTGCTGAACTCTCCACTGCACAGTCGCTAGCCCGCTTCAGTGTCCCTTATATAGTCCCGAACTTAGATCGTCTTTTAATTGTCGATTATTCCTGAGTATTCACGAAACGATGTTCTATTCAAGACAAGTTCTAACAAGAAGTGCAGACCAATAATACAGTCATCTAGGATATCAGCGACTATTATTTGATGGCAATAAATTTGCTCACCTAACTTCATTGCTACCCTTGCTTCACCTAGTACTGGTATGCGCTGGTTGGTGGCAGTTTAAATTTGTAAATTTTCCGCAGAAAATCCGTTGAAATACTTAACTGCTGAGTACCCCTCCCGATGCTCATGTGGGCACACTTACCTGTCCCGAATCCCATTCTGTTTGATTTACTAAAATCACAAAGTATTTTCAGCAATCCCAACGCATTAGTCGACGTGAGAATGTTGCCGCGTCGCGTGAAGATACTGTGGCTAGAGATGCGGCCCCACTGTAAGACATGGTGATCCTCGAAACTCTTCACCGGAAGATGTTTTCAAGCTGCTGAACTGAATGCTGAATACATCAGTCACCTTCAATTTTCCGGCCGATTTATAGTTATTAGGATAGCTGGAGGAGCTTAGTACTATGCTCAATGGCCTCAATAGTATCTCCCAATAGGTAGGTCTTAAGCTGAACATTGAAAAGGCGAAGATCATATCTAACGTCCAAGTCACACCAATTCCAGTTGTTTTTTGGTGGCCGGCAGGTGGCTCAGGACCGAGATTTCTATGCCGTCACGGCTCTTTAAATGACCGCATCTGTAGGGCTCTTGTCTTTATAGATGTTCCTTCGGATTAAGAGCATTGCGAAGTTTTTAGGGAGGATGGCAAGAGATTCCTTAGCTGGACTTTGTTCTCCTGGGGACTTAAGTGAGACGCTACTTGCACATTGGCAGCCTCTCTTATCAAGAATAAATTGACCGGGCTCGGGCCATAGGCACCAGAGGGAGCAAAATTGTGTTAGTGGCACTTAGAGACTATTTATTTGTGCCATTTGCTGTAGAGACGTTTGCTCCGAGAGGTCCCCGCGGTGACAAGAGGACTGGTTCTGTTTTCGCTCAGAGGTTAAAAGTTTAACCATTCTGCGTAGGAATTCTGCCTGCGATCTTAGTACCACGCCTAGAGGATAAAGCTTTACGATAATTAAATTTTTTAGATTGTAGTTATTCTAAACATAATTGTCATATCATCATCACCATCACCATACAGTCTATCACAAGATCACTGCTGAACATAGGCTTCCCTCAAAGATTTCCACAAAGCTCGGTCCTGTCATAATAATTTTACATTAAATTGATACGGTCGTTTGTATTGTATAAAATAAATGTTTATGTTTATTTTCCTTATTTAAGAGTAATACACCAGTTAAGACATAAACCAGTAATGCGCACTACCTCACCCTTTTTGCTAGAACTTTCCCGTATAGAGAATTATGTAAAGGTGTAAGGGGATTATACCGTTTTTTTCAAAAACTCTACAACTTCCTATTGTTTTCAAACCTCATCAATACTTGGTATATCCTGTGTCATACTTGTAAACAGGTGGTGCTTGTGGAGACTAATTTGCATGAGTTTGCAATACAGCTGTCTTATAATTTTGTGGATCACCATATTGTTCTAGCATGCTTTTGAGACAAGACTTTTAACTACTAGCCTAGACTTGTAATTAGATACCTACGAAGTTTTTTTCGCCTGTTTCTTCTCCGTCAGAGGAACCTTAATATAAAGCAGTGGACGATTGTAAAAAAATAATAAAAAGAATTGACACTTGACGAATATCTTTCTTACGTCGGGTCATTCATCCTTCTGGCCAAACGATGCTTTGGTAACGGACTAATGTCCCAAAGCTCACAGACTAGTGATAAGAAGTATCACTAGAGAAATTGCGTTGTAAGTATGAGCAAACCCTCCAAGAACAAACCTTCCTGAAGAGGTCTATGTTCATTTGTAGGCCTAACCATGCTCTGAAGAATATTCTTTGATTTTAGTCCCCAACCCTATGGCTCATAATTTAATAATTTTCTGTGATTACAATATTAAATAATAACCGTGTTCTGGGCTTTATTATTAAAGCCCCTATTTAAGTATGACGATTTATATATTTTTCGGGGTTTATTTAAATGATTAAAATGGTAAATTACATTCACCTTTTCCTTAAATTTTAATGTATGTATTTTACTACGAAGTGTGGTAGTAAACTAAAGATATATACAACTTCATCAGATCCGAAAATCAATAATTCGTGTGTTGCAACAGCCGTGTGGTTGCGGCGCCAGAATCTGTCACCCCTTTCTTCCCGTAAGTGTCGAAAGAGGCCATTAACGGAAAAAACTTGAAAACGTCACACCAATTACAGAGCCTCAATAGAGGCTGCTCAATTAGAATAAGAAAAAGCACATCCGATCATTGTGTGAAGGAAGTCAAGTGATTGCCACCGAGTTTGCGCATCATATATACCATATTACCCCCTGCTATCCTGCTTGTAGAATTTCAGTTATTTCAATGTGTCTGACATACTGTCCATATTAACAGTATCCGATTAAAAAAAAATTATACGTATAATTAAATTGGCGAAAAGTAATAGACATAATTATGTTTATTTATTTAATTGAATAGAATATTTTTTCTAAAAAATCTTTATTCTGATACTGTTCGTTTACTCTACCTAAAGAGTACAGGCAAAACGAAAGTTAAGTTCATATCCAGAATAGATTAATAATTTTTATTCGCTTCAATCTTTTAATAATGATTTATAATCCTTGTTTTCTAAAACGGCCATTCGCTGCCTGTTGTCAGTCCGTACAGTCCAAGTCTGCAATAAAAATATACTCATGTGCAAATCACTTTACGCAATCATTATTAATATCTTAACTTGCTGTTTTAACTAATCTTTGAATTAAGTTTAATCAATGTAATAAACAAAATTAGATACCCTCGTTTTGTCACTATGCTATTCCCCATATGCAGTATGCGTCCTGTGCATATATTTGCAAAAGCTTCCACGATGTTTGCGCATTCTCGCCCAATGAAGTGGTTGGTGCGAACACTTGACGCAAATAATTCAGTCGAGCGACCGTGAGAGCAAGTGCTAACCCAGCAACCAGGTTGTGGGTTATTACCACCATTGGGGTAGAAGTCCGAGTGAGAAATTGGTTCAGGGATGCCCAGGATAAAGGCATCAGTATGAATTGATTCAACGTACTGTCCAGATTCAGTATTTAATGCATTTGCGTTTCCAATCCATAGAGGACCTGCAGGATCAAGACCTGTGGATATTGATGTAAATTTTTTAATACGATTTATCTAACCAGAATATAATATAAACATTTATGGACATTTTGAATTGATTACAAAAATTGGTCTGTAAACTGTTTATAGCAATAGAAAACATTTAAAAGTGTTCTGAAAAATTAAAAAAATCAACCATGCTTTTACACGTCATAATTACCTGATACGCGCACTGGCTGCCCGCCGGCAGTACGTCCTGCGTTTCCAACAACATGAGCTCCCAAACTGTGACCTACTAAGTGTACATTGTTCCAGTCTCCACCGGCCGTATCGATGAGCCATACCAAAAAATTGCCAAGATACTGGCCTACGCTTGGAACACCGTGGGTGGACGTTACATATAAAGAGCTTGCGAGACTGCTCCAATCAACAACAATAACGTTGGCGTCGAGGACTGCCAGAAAGGCTGATGTGATGAGGGGGTTTAACGGGGAGTTTCCGTTGTTATTCCAACCGTGAACAATTACTTTCAGTGGCTTGCTACCATTGTAATTTGAATTTAGAATTGACTCTTCATCACCGTTTGTGATGATCTGATGGCTGGTAGGATTTGACCTTTCGAAAACATAAAAAAGTACAAAAAAGTATTAATTTTTACTTAATTTTATTGGTTTTGTAAATGATATACTTTTTGTAAATAGATGTGAAAAAATTGTCTTAAAACTACGATATAGACCAGTGATAACACAGTGCTCAATACGCCTTATATTTCATGGTAAATGTGCAACCTTTATTCTCTCCCCGATGTCAGCTCTTCTAAAAGTAAAAAAGGTAATTATAATGTCTACAGTATAAGTGAAGAAATGAGTAAAACTTGCAAACTGCGGATCTAATAATATATTCTACATCAGTATATATTCTGGACATATTATTTATTTTCTACACATAATATGGACAGACATTCAGGATGGATGAACGCAATTACAATAAAGATAGAGACTGCACAATATAAACAATACAAAAATTATTATTTAGTGAGCAAATTGGTTAAGGTAAAAACGTAAAGAAGAAAGAACATATGGCGCAATGGACAGTCGATACGCCGTCCATTGCGCCTTGTTAACACGAAACAGAGTGAAATTAAAATGATAAAAAAATACCTAGTGAAAAGCCAGTATTCATTGTTAGCGCCATCTCTAGTCCTCAAGATGTCTTCCTCAGGTGCGGCGTGCAAGTCTACTAAGTGGGGCACACCTTCGCCATCAGGCATCCATATGTACCGACTTACACCTTCCACGTAATGACTATTATCTCCGGGCACCAGAGGAATTGCATGACCGGAGCACACTAATAAAAATTACACTAATGAAAACTAGAGCATAAGAAATGAACTATACAAATTGTAGTCATACTAACATACTATTAAAGACACAAAAATCACTAGCATTTTCATGACTGCGTCGAACTACAACTTTTAAGCTATAACCAGTGTAGAAGATTTTTTATTTTTGATATATATATAAATGTTGTTATCTGAACTTATCAAATTCATTGTTTCATTTTATAGTTATCTAGTAGACAGAGGAAATTTTTAGAATATAACTTATCTTCGTTAGTGATTTAAATTACTTCAGGAAAGTAAGATTAAAACTATCATATTAATAACCTTTGTTACTAGATCAAACCATTAGCTATTTTATCTTGTTAGCTTTGTTCAATTAAGCAAAAATAATTTGATTAATTCCCTTACATAAATTTGCTCTTGTACAAACACTATGTTATATTGTTTTTTGCCTCCTTGTGTGAACCTAAATAAATAAATCTAAGAAATTAATAGTAAAGATTTGTCACTATCAAAATTTACCGCAAATCATAACATACGATGTTCCACAAGGCTCTATACTGGTCCCACATATTTTTTTAACATCATCATAACTGACCTTAAATGATTATTTTATACTTTCCGGTACTTTATACTTTGTGTATTCAATAAACGGACTGATTTCACGAGCTCAAGCTGACCATTTAGGTCATATTAAGTAGTCAGGCCAAACAATGTTATAATATAATAATAATAATAATAATAAATAACCATGCAAAATAATAATCATGCAAATAAGCCTGACATCGTGTTGATGGACCGAGCACAGTTGAGGATATTTTTGGTCGACATCACCATTCCATATGACGAGAATCTTGTGAAAGCCGAAACAGATAAGAAGACAAAATATGTGGACCTGGCTCACGAGGTAACCGACATGTGGGGTGGTATGCCGACCGAAATTATTCCGATCGTCGTCTCTGCGAATGGGTTAATTCCAGTCAGCCTCTCGGAACATCTGAGGCGGCTGGGACTCCGTGACGGACCGCTCCGAGCTCAAATGCAGAAGGCAGTGCTACTCGATACCGCTCGCATTGTCCGCCGGTTTCTTTCCCTTTCTCCCTAACCCTCGGCCGTCTGGTCTCCCCTGCCGGGGGCTTCCATCTGGTTGGGTTTTAATTATCTATTTAATTTTATTATATATATAATTTATAAAGTATTACTTACATATGTACTTATATATGTATTTATTTATACAACCCAACCAGATGAGTAAATATAGAAATACCCCAAAAAATAATAATAATATTTGTTTATTTTCTCCCCACAAAAACAGACCATACATTATTATCTAATGAAAAATTTATATACATTTAGATATCGGTGTGTCTAGTCTAGGATATAAAAGTAAGTTCTTTCTTTTTTATGATTTTTAATTCAGAATGCGTTTATTATGTAAGAAACTTCGATCAATTTGCCGCCATTTTACATATTATTTTTTAACGTGATTGTTAAATTATTTAACGGAGGGGGAGTTAAATGAAATAGAGTTGCAATTATTACTTGGCACTAAGTGTGTATGGAGCCTTCAGTCATTTTTAAGACGCTTCAACAGCTAGGTATCAGTCCTGTTTGTATATCGCACCATCGATAGGTACCAACAATTCCATTGTCGCAGGGCATAAAAGATCGGGCCTACCCCTGTTGTTAGACTCAGAGGGGCTGTGATCGCTGTCAAAACCAGAATTGAACGAAACATTCTACGGCTTCATTTTTGTGAAAAAGTAGTATAAAATAGTATATTCTAATATAATACTTGGCCAAAGTTTATCAAGAGACTGTCTTGGGTCATATAGTGAAGCCTCTCCGACATTGAGTCTCTGAGTTACCAGACGGGTCGGCAAACACAGTGCCGGTACCAGGCACTAGAGTTGCTGCTCCCCAGCAGTAGCCGGTGCGTTCAGCATAGTCAAATAGATTTGACACCATCGATCGGTCGCCAGAGCCTCGTACGTTAGTCAAGTTATGGAGAATATTACATAATAATTTTAAAAAATATGATGTTTCCATATATTTTTCAGTTAAAGGAAAATAAAGTAGCAGCCTACAAGTGCCTAATGGGGGCGAGAGCCTTTTTTCAAATATTTGAGAGGATTGTTAAAGGCTCCAGTGAGTCAGTTGACGGACTTCATATGTCCTTGAAATTACATTGACATCACAATGTTTTTCTTCACCGCTGCGCACGTGGTAAATCTAACTAACAATTTCAATTTGGGGGTCGAACCCAAGTTACTCGGGTACTATGAAGTTAAAGCGAAGTGGTTGGGGCACCAACTACTACCATTGCTCTTATCTCTTTTCGGTTACCATTGGGAAATTGTTATCTATGCAGAATACATTCCATAACAATAATATAAAGCTGAAAAGTTTGTTTGTTTAAACACGCTAATCTCATAAACTACCAGTCTGATTTGATATGTAATATAAGTGTCTGGTAAAGGCTAGGTATAATACCAAGCTACAACCGATCAGAGCGGAGCAGTAACCATAAACCTTGGTCATCATGTCTTCATAAACATCAAATCCAAATTTATCGTGGAGGAGAAACCGCGGGAAACAACCAGCATAGAATTTTTTCTTACATCAAAAGAAACCATAAATTATTCAGTGCTTCTATTATATAATCAGTGTTCGATTAGATATGAGAAATAGAAAAGTAGAGCTATGCACTTACGAAAATGGTTTTCTGTGAGTTGAACTAAACGAACTTTGCCATACCTACTGTACCGCTTATTTTTTATGGAACTAATGTTGGTTCATAATTAAAAGAATACAATACCTTGACGTTGAATTGTGACGTCTTCGTAAGCAATTTTGATAGTTTTATGCACAAAAGTATAGTAGTAATTGTTTTTTTGTTAATGTTTATCACAATCGTGATTATACGTAGGCGTTATTTATATTACTGGACGGACGGTCACGATAAGTGTGCGACAATCAGACAGTGTAAGTTGCTGTGATATTTCTTTATTGGACGGACGGCTGTTATGGAAAAAATATTATACCAAAAAAAACCAATGTGCTCGAGATTATTTCAAACTGTCACAGTTACAACATAGTTTGAGGATAAACTATTATGTATTTTAAACTATCCCACCAGAATCCAAGTGTTTGTTTTAAATTAAAAAGGGTGATCACATTGTTCCGTAGGGATCCACATAATAGAAGTACCAAAAAGTAGATCATCCCTTAGTACTTTATCTAATCACTCCAATGGTAAATCCGCTGACAGAAAACAAATATACTGATACAAAATTGCGTGAAATAAAGGCAGGGTAATGTTTTTCGCGGATATCTATTATGACGGATTCTTTATTCAATGATTTGACCAAAAATGTGAAGTCAACACTTTCTGGTAATGCATAAATTGGTTTTCGGGCCTGTTATGTTGTTTTGCGTCCCGTGTTTCTAACACTGCATCGTTTACGAGAAAGTGAAGACGAATGAGGGACTCTGTTTGCGCGTTTGTTTGTCTCTGACGAAATTATAGTTTCTAGAGTAATGAAACGTACCACTAGACTATAATCTGCTAAAAAATTTCTTACTATTACTATGGATGGTGGAAGTTCTTCCACGTTTAAATTCACCGTGGCACCAACGTGTAACTGTAGTATACGCCGGGGGATCACCCCATATGTTTGTGTGGAACAAGTTGAGTGCTAGTGGCGTAGTAGTACTCATTATTAAAACGAATGATCGAAAAAAGTACTCTTTGGAGAAGAAATGCATTTTTATCTAATATTTGAATTTCGTTTCCGTAAGATGCAGTATCTTTTCGAGAATATGTGTATTTTTTAACTTATTATAATAAACTTTAGGTATTTATTACTTCGTATCGCTACGTTCACTCAGAATATGTAAAAAAACTCACGCCTGTTCCCATTAGTATTTCCAAATCGGCATCTGGAGTGATGATAGTGAATGAATGTTGGAAACGCCCCACCAATTCTAAGTTTACAAGTTTAAGTGTCTCACTATGTTATACTATTATGTATTAATCTTCTTAGACACAACTACCAAACTGCACAGAGTAGTAATAAAACCATTACCTACAAAAATAAATATTCCCAAATCTGGATAAAGTGAAACGCATTGAAATGTTTTAAATATTTATATAATAAATATAAGAAAACAAAAATACTGATTATAGCTCGGTCCGGAGGATTTGTTATCAAACCTTAATCGAACATGGCAATCATGCAAAGCAATTATAATTACATTTCCTTTAGTCGTAATTACATTTACTTTAGTCATAATTACTGCACTTTCTTTAGATGTATAGTGCTTTTGGTTCGGTGGCTTTTACAGCTTTGTGGGAAGCGATGCGTGCGAAGAAGGCCCGGAAGCTTGGAGTCTAGGAAGAACTTATTATCCAGGGTTCGATGCTTAGTATTCCTAACCCTTCCACCAATTCCAATGTATTTCAGCCTGTGAACGGAGAAAGGACGACGACAAACAAGAAAGAGACGCGCGGCAAACGATACGTATTTCGGTTTGAGTTTTCATCGATGAGGGAGATCTATTTATTTTTATTGATTTCTTTTCTAGTTGTAACTTTCTGATCTAAATTTTTATGGTGTGTCTATCTGTTATGTACGATGTCTCTGTCTGTTATCAAAAAAAAAAATGAATCACTAAGGTAATAAATATCTGTCAGTTTTATGGTCCTGCGTAAAATTATCGCTTAAAAGGATTATGTATTCTTAGTAGGAAGTTTGATTGCATGATAAATACATTTTATATAAAACCGTTTCTGTACTGAAAGCTTCGGTTATTTTTCCATAATGTTCGTCGTCACTAGGTGTGCCTTACTGTTGTGTGCTGCTGTAGCAGGTAACATAGTCTTTAATAATTTACAGTATTCGGTTTGCGTACATTTCTAAATTATTGTTTGGAAATGTTTAAATATCAATTGCTCGTATAATAATAAACACATATTTTTATGATTATCCCTCTTTCTGGCAATGTTCAAAGACAAAATTGAAAGTCTATGGACTACATAGGCACTAAGAGATGCTCTAGAATTTACCGTATAAATAACTGTTATGACTCTATATGGTATTTAGCTAGACGAATATAGTTTTTATTTCGTGTGCAGCGAAATGCTATTTATGCTGGTGGTAGATTAGTAAACTCCTTTCTAGAACATACTACACCTGGAACCCACAACAACAAATTTTGCCGCAAAATAGCAGTGCAATTACTGTTGTGTTCTTTTTAGAAAGGTATAGAGGCTATGCGGCTGTTCACGGGCAGCAGTAGAAACTCACCATCGGACTATTAGCTCGTCTTTCAGCCCATTCCAATGAATGTGTGTGACATTATTATTGTTACTCTAATTAAACTATTTCAGACCTAAAATTATATATTTTAGTCATTTTCCTTACAGCATTTTGCTTTCTGTGTCTTTAAAAGTTAACTGTCAATTATGTTTTACTATTAATTAACAATACATTACTAATATTTCTGTTTACCACTCCAACTAATCAATAGAGCAGGGATTCCCAAACTAGTTTGGCCAAGAGACCCCTTTTCCAGACAGCCAAATCACTTTAAAAGTACAACAATGATACTACTAAAATATTAGTCATTCTTATAACAAGTTGGTACACGTAACACAATTTTTAGACATCGTCGACCCCCAAAATCAGTTTTCATTTATGTCGACCCGTGGGATACGGACTCGAACCTGCGACGTCGGGTTTTGCCATCTACACCTTAACCCGACTAATAGCTATTGTTATTAAAATAAACAGTGTATGTGCTTCTCTTTATCTATTATTTTACAAGAGAAATATATTATTTTATAATTCTCAAGTGCATTGTACATTGTTCTTCTTCCCCATGAGATTTCCCTATCTAAGTATTAACTTAAATGCCTATGTTAATGACTCTTATCTTAAAAACATAGGAGTATCATACTGCCTTCCAACCCCCAAACGGGGCGGATATGTGAATATAGGAAGAAATTTATGGATGACTATCGGAATGAATTTTGGGAAAACCCTTTCTTAAAGGATGTCTCCACCCTATCCATAACCTACGTGCTGGGACCCAAAAGCTGGGCATCTGTCGTATGTTTGTATATCGTACTATCGGTAGGTATACCAACAATTCTTGTGTTCAATACCATAAAAGACTGGAAGGTAGTACTATGGAACCTTAACTATTGGAGACAGTGCGGAAATTTATAGATTCGACTATAAATATGTAACATACGAGTACGTAACAGAATCATGCTCACCTGAACGACCTTCTTAGCGCGAACAGGCGAGACCGGTGAAGGACAGCAACTCGCCTACCAAGCGTTGCGTGGCATGTCCAATAGTGGACTACTTAAATACTGCTAAAAAGACCGACTATATTCTAAGAACGCAAATTAAACAAAAAACCGATGATGTGAACTATTGTACTGAGTTCTATCTCTCAATACACATATATTTTAAGTAGCCTCGTAACTATAAAACCATATCGTTTGGCTGGCGGAATTAAAGAATTGTATCAGGGGTTGATATTAGGTGTCGTAAATGTTGATTAATGGAAAATATGCTTAACGTCTTTCTATGATGTCTTACGTTATGTCTTAGTGCGTTAGGTATTTTCTCACTTATAAAAAGAAAAAAAAACACAATCATCAAGCGACTGCGTGTGACGCTATGCCTAAGCTTTATTTTCATTTTTTACAATTCAGCGTTGCCAATATGCACTGGAGCAGCACGGTGGACCCTTCCTGACTTTTAGAGTCTTTCTCTCTTAAATATTGAGGCCTTTGTCCAGCTGTGGGACATTTACAGGTGGCTACTACACTTTACAGCCTCGCATACGATAAGGGAAGAGCTTTTCTATGTTAGTCAAACTATTTATGTTATGATTTTGAAGGGGCGTATGACCTATTTTTTGCCAATAATTGCCTACGCAGGGGCGGGTATGCTTTAGGTATTTCCCGCACGAATAAAAAAATAGGTCTATTATGAATAGCACCCATGCAAGAGAGGGGTCGGGACGCTGATATATAATTACATATCCTATATAATTTATATCAGCTATATATAACATAACTTAACTTCAAAGATTTTTAGTAAAAAAAGATTTAAAATGATATAAATACTAATGGATACAAGTATTTATCAAATGATAAAAACAATCGTTTTAGATTTTGTAACCAAGGTTAAGAGCATTTTTCCATATACCAGTAGCCAATCTAATAATCCCTTAATCTCAAAAGATTACTTTATATCTGTAAAGCGTAAGCCTTTGTGTCGTAAATCAAATACGTTGATACTATTAGTATTAATTTTTAAATAAAATAATACAAAATAAATTTGGGTAAACCAGAGCGAAAATACAATTTTATGTGTTGTTATTCAGTAACTGTACTGTAACACTTACATTTGAGCCTTATCGTGTCGTATGAATATTCAGGCAGGGCAGTGATTTTTTATTTCTCGACTAGGAGACGACTTCGACCGCGTAGAAATTTTTCTAGTGGCGTTTCCAGGATAAAGCGTAGCCACATTCCCCAGGGTTTCCAGATTCTTCGTTTCAAAAATCATCAAAATGCATTCAGCGGTTGAGTCGTGAAAACGTATTATATTAGTATGGATTTCATATTTAAATTATCGTTGGTTGGTTCCGTGTGGCTATCGGAAGTAAAGAATAGCGCCAACCCTGTCTAACCATGGGTGTCGTAAAAGGCGACTAATGGTAAAAATTATATTAGGAGATGGGCAGCAGCATCTTCCTCACTAGAACAAAAAAAAAAAACTGCGGCTGCCAACCCCCCCCTTGATGAGAGGTAATCTTTGGGGGAGGCCTATGTTCAGCAGTGGACTTCTGATAGGCTGAAATGATGATGATGATTATGATGGTTCGTTGGCGATTCAGTAGCGGTCTTAAATAAGTTGATGAAGAAGGAATATAAAGATTTCATGAAATTACTCTGAAATATATAGTAAAAAAGTAAATTATCTTTTTAATTATTATTGCAAGAATTTTACACTTTTTTCGTAGGTTTGGAAACTGTTATGTTCCGTGTGAAATCGACGGTAGACATACATAGTATATAGTATATACAGTACTAAAATAAATTCGAATTACCTTTCGAGTTGTTACTTTTTATATATTTTATATTTCATAAGGATAGTGCTTAGAAAAGCTTTTAGGCTATAAATAAGTAATGCTGTAAAGTAATCTATTTATGTATTTTTATTACAGTTAACGGATTCAGTTTGGGAGACTCCGATGTAATATTTCATTTATTTACCAGGTTAGTTAGTATGAGTACAGCTTCTTGATATTATAGTTATAATGGCAAAAATAACGTACTTCTATTGCTTGCAATAAAATGGGACATTCATTTAGTAACTGCAGTAACGTTTTTATTACAGGGAAGCATAAACTTTAACAACTTATTTACTTCACTGCTAAACATAGGCCTCTCCAAGAAAGCGTCCGCAAAAGTCTGCATTTATTTCTTGAAAGTTTTGCCCACACTCACCAAGCTGGGCAAACGGGGTGGTGAGCGCTGTGACGATATCCCCGCACTAGAGATGCAGCTCTCCATCACTAGTCTGTGTGATTTGGGTTCGGTAAATTCTTATGTATGCATATTCCGCCATCACTCGATGGCCAGAGCCTCGTTTGTTACACAATTAGATTGCATTACGTGCAGTTGTGCCGTATACGCATTCTTTTAGTTATAAGGGAAAATTAAATAAAACGATTATGGCAAGGATCTACTTGTATTATTTAAGAAGTCCATATCAGTAATAAATTTATTACTTTCAGAGCTAATACCCAAATTAGTCAACCGTTGCTGCCTTCGGTGCCATCTATTATGACATCGGCGTTTTCTGTATCTCGTCGCACAATCTTTACTATCCACAGTTATGGAGAAACTGTTTCTGGAAACTTCAATGCGTTCGTTGTTCCAGGTAAACCTTTCATATTAACTGCAATGTAAATGATTACCGATATTAAGCACTCTTATTTAAAGAGACATGTATGCGATGAGTTAATCCCAAAAAGTAAATAATTAATACGTATTTGGTGCATTGAACACTATATTGTATCACTAGCGGCTACTCGCGTCTTCACTGATCGCGTGATCTACTATTTTTTCGAGAGGGAATTCTTATTCGAGGTAAATAAAGTATATTTACCTCGAATAAAGTCTTATGAAATTATCTCATTCTTTGCCGAATGACCCTATGTTAGTATTACTCTATGTAGTAACAAAATAAATTACCAGATTGTGGCACGGCTGGGCAAAGGCGTCCTTTCAAATATATGTGAGAGTTTTGGAGCAGGGAAAAGTTCGCCAGGCTGCTTTAGTGCGGATTGGCGGACTTCACTTGTTCTCAAAATTATATTTGCCTAGACATGCAGGTTTGCGCATGATGTTATCCTCACCGCCGAGCACATGGAAAATTCAGCAATTAGAATTTGTTTATAACAATTTCAGTGTTTCCGTCACCGGGGTACGAACCCAGGTCACTCGTGTACTATGAAATCAAAGCTAGCGCCCTGACCACTAGGCTGCTCAAATCTAATGCTACGTACCCTTTATTGTCCTAACAATTAAACAAAATGTAAAAGGGGATGTCTTACAGGCTGCTACTTTACACTACTTTACTTTTACCTCAGTTTCAAAATATTTCCCATATTCTATATTCTTCTTAAAATCGACGCTTTGCTGTGACGCACAAATGAGTATAATTTTTGCAGCCCATCTTTCGGCTGAGGACGTAAACGTTATCGCCGTGGACTGGAGCCCTGGTGCATCAATGTATAGTCAGGGTCTCGGCAACGCGCCCCAAGTAGGTCGAGTTGTGGCTCAGTTCATTAACATACTCATTAATAACTTTGGATATAATGGGAACCAAGTGCGCATCGTCGGGGTTGGTCTCGGCGGTCATATAGCTGGAATTGCAGCGAGGCACGTAAATGATGACATTCCTCACATTATAGGTATGTATTATGTTAGACTAATTTACTTATATAAAATACGATATAATATCAGTAATAGAGTAATAGAGTATCATTACAAAGTCTTTGTTCTTTAATAAGTGTTACTATTTACTAGATACGGAAGCTGGGTATAATAGTATGACCCGAAGGCAAAGAGTGACACAACAATTTATTTTTATAACTTACCTAAGATTTTTGAATAGTAAAGAGATGTAAAATTTACATATCATGTCTCCTGCTCCCTCTAATTTAGTTCCATGCGAATTGAATTTTGGATTAGACTAATGAACAGCGAATTTCGAAAAGGTATTGCTTTCTAACTTAAATATCATTTAGCATCAGGAAACCTTCCTAGCTACCCACTTATAAGAAAAAAAAATTATAATATTAATGTCCCATCATTTTCAGCATTGGATCCATCTCTGCCTGGTTGGACTCATCACCCTGAAATACTCAATGCTGACGACGCAGATGTTGTTGAAGTTTTACACACTACCGCAGGAATTTATGGATATGATTACGCACTGGGTGATGTAGATTTCTATGCGAATGGAGGAAGCTACCAAAGCGGTTGTGCGACTGACGTTTCTTGCTCCCACATTTACTCTTATGCTTTCTACGCAGAATCTATAACCGCTGAAATAAGTAGCGGAAATAAATTTGTAGGAACAGCTTGTGATGATTATGAAAGTGCTATAGCTATAAGGTGCTCTGGACCGAGAGATATTATCTTCGGTGGATCGGCGGAGAAGAGTGGGTAAGTAATAAAGATTTAATGATTAATAAAGACTAAAGTTTTTATTACTTACACTCACCATCTCAGGCCAGTCTAAACTGACAAGATTGGTGGTTGTTCTAATACTGGACACAATGTGGTCTGTTTAGATTTATTCATTTTTGACGTTTCGACACCTACGCTTAAAAACGACTGACCTATCACCTCTTATTTGACATGGCACATTTTGCATATTGGCAAAAATGTTAAACTTATTTCTTAAAAGTCGATTCTATAATAGCCATTGTTTAGAAAATAAGGATACCACATTTGTGTAGGATCGTTTCACAAAAACACCAGTTTCATTTGTCAGCTAGCTGGGTGGAGCAAGTAAAGGCGAGGTTGGGATTTTTCCTTTTTACGAACATATTGTATCCGCTTCAAATTAGCAATTGTAGATGTTTTAAAAAAAATAATATGGTAAAGTTTAGCAGCCATTAGGTTAAGTTATTGACTCTTCTCGTGTATCATAAGTCTGATATGTTTCATAATAAGACAATTTCAATTGTTTCAAAATTATGACTTGTGATGGGTTGTATCGTTAAAGGATCTATGCAGATTTTAATTTGACTTTTCTTTTAGTGTTTCCGGAATCTACGTGTTCCTGACCAACTTCGCATCACCTTTTGCCAGAGATTGAAAACTTGAAGAAACCTTCGAGACAAAATAAAGAATTTAAACATACTTATTTAGTATTATTATACTTGCATGTATTGATATTTTTTTTTATTGTTTGTAGAATAACGATAAAATTATATTAACGACTGACATTTTTTTAAAAATAAAAAAATTATTAAGTAATTGCTTAAATAAATTAGAAATTTCGATGTCACTGACTAATATCAAGATCGGTAACCTCTATCGGGACACCTGCGCGTTGGCACTCCTGAGTACTAAACTAGAATGTCTTGTTACTTGTAATTAGACTACCGGTTCTTTCGCTCACCAAGTGAAACTCTATAACGTTACCATACGATTTTAAACAGATGCTAGTTATTTAATTAGACGTTACAATTTATTGTAACGTACTTTAGTACTGCAATGGATAAATCATTCCATTGCAATATTCTGCTGTGGTAAAATGTACTTATGTAACTTAATGTGTAAAAACATAGGGTTTAAAACTGACTCGCTAAGACTTTGACGTAAAGTGGATGTAAAAACGGTAATAGCTCATGACGTGACATTTTGCAACGATTGATTAAGATAAATAAAAGTTCTTATTCATTGGTTGCACCAATGAAAATTCTATTATTATGCCACGTGAAGGGATGATACTTTTCTTAGAATGTCTATAAAGTTGGATCGATGTTCATCAAATGTGGACTATTAGTGGCGGGATGAGAAGAAGGAAAGTGCGTAAAAATTTAAATATTTTTCTATTAGCAGATTGTATCTATTAAATTGTATCATAATATTTCACAGGATATTATTAACCCTTAGCGCTCCGTTGGCTCCGCTACGGAGCGATCCGTCATTTGATCCGTTACTCCGAAGATTCCGCTGCGGAGCCAAAAGTTTTTAGCATGATTAGCTTAAGATGCTGCGGAATCAGCGGCGTTGACAATTGTTATCTGTAGTTAAAACGAGCTCAGTTTTTGTATTGTTACGATTTAGCCGATTACGATTTTTTTTTGCCAAAGTAAACCCAGAATGCACATGGGAAATTGTTTCAAAAGATATCGCACCATAGTGAATTACAAAATTTTAAATTTATCATTCATTTTCATGAAGAATTCGCATATGTATAAAATAAATAAAATCAAATACATTCACAAGCACGTGTAATTCTTCTCACTTAAAATAAGACTGCTTCTTCTCACTCGTCCCGCTGCAAAAACGCGCCGGATTTGCTGGTAGGCAGTGGTACAAAAACGTGGGGAACGCTAAGTGCTGACCTTGGTGGTTTATGTAACATGACAGTACAAATATTAATTTTTAAATTAAATCAGAGTAAATTTTGCTGTTTTTTTTGGTTTTGAGACCTTTAATGTTTGTGTTTTAAAAGCTTAACTGAAATAATAATTATTAACTTTGACTTTAATCATCCCTGGTATTAAATGTTGAAAAAGTCGAAGTTGATTGCCACATGAGTTCCATGTTATTTATTTTGAGAAAACAGACGGCAGTTATGTGTTTTACTCTCTCGCTGTGTCCACCAGAAACAACGGAACACCTAATATCTTGATATTCGATTATTAAGATTAAGTCACTAACTCAAAGAAACGTTATGGGTTTGACATATTTTGTACATCCGCTCATTTATATATATCGCTGTGTTTTTATTAACATTGTCTGTAAGTTCTTCACGTGTATGTATTTACATAAAAGCTTTCACACCCAGTACTGGGCACGTCAGAGTTCTGGACATATACATCTGGACATATAGTTAGTTCAACGTAATTTTCTCGATAGTTTTTCGGGATAACGTGACATGTGGTGAGCCTTCCGCCGTCTTAATGTCAGGTAAACAATGTAAATAGTAAATATACTATAATTTTCAGTTTCGAAAAAAGCTATCGGTACGAACCATCCACACCATACGGTCTCTTCCCTATCCTCATCCCCTAGCCATTAGCTATGGTGGTACATTTGTTATTCTGTTTTATTCTATTTAAATCTACTGCTAATGCTAAACATATGCTTCTCCAAGGAGACGCTAGCAAGGTACTATTCTTTCATATAGTCGTCACGTTTGTTAGTTAGCAGAGTACAACACGTCTGCAGATGAGGTTGACATAAGAAGATAAAGATGGTATAACCGCCTTTAAAGCTAATCCGTGGAAACCTAGTGGTAAGGGCGCTCGCTTTTGTTTCACAGAGCGCGAGTGACCTGGGTCCCACTGAAATTGTTAATAGCAAGTTTAAGTGCTATAAGTGCATAGGCTTTTGCCTTACAGGCTGCCACTTTATTGTGATCGCGCATCATAAAAATTGCCTCTCATTATTTTTGATCTGCACTAGATGTATGAATAAATCAGATTTTGAGTAATTAGACAGAGACTTCAGCCGTATTAATGAAGATTTGCATTATGATGTATTTACTTTTATCGTCATAATAATAAAATTATGTAATCAAGGAAAATTTGTTATTGTTATAACAGTATGATAACAGTTTAAGAATTATTAGGACTATCAGTTAATCCGGACCCACAAATTGATTAATTGGTATGAAAAATGTAATGATATTGAAACGTAGATATAATTAAAAAATTATAATTTTATAATTACACGCCGACATTGGTTTTATTTATTATATATTTTCTCAATCATGTTTACGTTTGCTTTGTTAATTTTGTGCAGTGGTTGGGCTGTCGGTAAGTTAAGTATGTATGTAATAATAAACATTTTGCTATATTGTTATTATTAATAACTTTATTGCTATTACGAAAAAGATAAACATAATGTTTAAATCATAACATGGAAAATCGCATCATTCACATAACAAATTTACCAATAAAGTTTATTATATGTAACTTTTGCTTTTTAGCATTTTCGAATGAGCTTTCTAAAGTCGATTCAGATATACGTTATCAGTATGCAAGGGATAGTAAAGGTCACAATCACTTAGTGGATATGTGGATAACTTTGGATGATATTAAATTAGTACCACAATATGATCCGGTGGCCTCAAATGAGTACCATTTGTTTACCAGGTGTGTTACATTGTAATTAATTATTTATTGTTACCCATACTATAAGAGGGGTGCAAGTTAAGCAAGGGTAGCAAGCTTTAGAGAATTTTCTATATTTTAAGTGTAGAATTTAAATAAAGTTCTCAATATTGCAATTAAAGTAACTATTTAATTAAGTAAATATTACTAATAATGAATTTTTTTTTAAGGGAAAGTGGTCAGGCGTGCAGTCGTCTCACCTGATGGTAAGTGATTACCGATGATTACGTACAGCTCCAACCTTTAGAGGCGATGCTATTTTATTTTATTGGTAACTGTAGACGGAAATGCTTTACGCGTGCCCCGTTTCTGGCTGGGAGGCCACCAAACGGCTTATATCGAACTCGGATCTCAGAAAGAGATCGACGGTATGGCGTCTAAAAAACATCCACGACATGCTGTTGGCCCGGAGGTCTCCACAGCTTTATCTATACAGACTTGCGAGAGTTGGAAGGAGGCGATGCAGGTCCGTTGCCGGCCTTTTAGGATATTTTCGGAGAGGGGGGAAGAAGGGGAAAGGGAGGGGGACGGGGGCCTCCGGTTACCTCACTCATCGAACGAAACGCAGTACGCACAAGATAATTTGACGCCGGTATTCTATGAGGCCGTGGTACTTCGGTCGAGCCGGCCCATTCGAGCAGCAGCAAAAGCCACCGCGTGGCTTTACCACGTATAAAAATAAAAATGATAAATACGAAACACGCTTCTTCTAGTTACAAGTAAACATGGAACTGAATTGCATTAAAAGTTTACCTTGTTCATATTAGTAAATAGTTTTCTGCAAATAAATCAACGTAATATCCTTCATCTTCAATAATCAAGATCGATCTTGAAGTATGTTAATCATTTTCTGTGAGTGGCATAGAAACAAATAACTGAGTTTATACAGCTCATGACGCAAAATTAGAAATTTTATTGATTTGGAGGAGGAATGTAACTAATTATTTAGTCTAATTGTTTGTCATGATAAACGGAGTAATAGGTTTTGAATATTTTTTTAGTTGTTATTTGTTTATTTTTTAGATTATTAGATTTAGGAGGGAAAAAATGTAACGTCATATATTTTTTTAATTTTAAAATATTTTAAGTCAATAGATATTTTTTAAATTTTACACTATATATTATTTTTACAACTATATTTTACACTTACTCTAATGTGTTCCTATTATGTATTTTTTATATTAAAGACAAAATCCAAGCATCAGCCAACCTTTAACTCTACACAACCAGATCCTGTTGGAGCAGAGTAATTTTAACAAAGATAGACGTACCATAGTGCTGATTCACAGTTGGATGGATTCTGCTACTTCCGACTTTAATTCGGTGCTTGTACCAGGTACTCTTACCACAAATATCTATTTATTATGCAGTTTAATGTATTGTGAAACAGTAACTTAATACTTAATGTATAAGTATTAAGCACTAGCTTTGAAGTTCTTTTAAACTAAAACAAACTTCTCATAGCTATTTACAAATTATACGGCTTAATCTATTATCTTTTTACAAAACAAGTGAACCGGATGTAAAAGCTATTAGCGCAAAGTCTTTTTTCCTGTGAGTTTCGATTTAGTTGATTAAGGGAAAAGTCTTCAAAATAGCATAGTGTCCGACGGATGGAATATCGATAATTTTCGAAAATACCAGGTCGAAAATACGCAAACGCATGACGGTCAGCAGTGCCTATAGTGCTCAGATCGTTAACCTGCCTGCCAAGCGCTTTGACTATGGTAAATCCACCCTTTGGGAGAGATCTATATTCGGCATTAAACCTATCAAAAGCGTAATAAAGAATACGAAAACGCTTCTTAAAATAAAACCATATTTAGGAACCACTCTCTGTAATGTTAATAACTAATTGATTGAAGAAAAAGCTTTTCTTTAGACACAATATTTTTTCAGTATTTTTAGCTGCAGAAGACCTCAACGTTATCGTAGTGGATTGGAGTATCGGTGCCAATTCTTTGAATTATAGACTAGTGATCGCAAATACGATCGCTTCTGGTAAAGCAGTAGCAGGGTTTATTGACTGGTTGAATCAGGAAACTGGCTACAGTCTAGTACAATACCACATTGTAGGGCATGGTTTCGGTGGTCATCAAGCTGGTATTGTAGGCAGAAATCTGCGAGGAGAAGTGACTTATATAACCGGTAAGACATAGAAATTGCCTTATTCTTACTTACAAAGTGCTAGTATATAATTTACTTCCACTATTGTGGATTTATATACCGTGTGATATATACGGAATTTTACTTCCTCCTCTCTTCCGTCAGTCAGAACAGATGGCAGGATAACCAAAATGAAATTGTAAGATCCGAAATCAAAATCTACATGTCAACGTAGATTTTATATAAAGAAAAAAAATTATATAAAGGTTTTTATAGTTACTTGGGGAACAACTATATATTGGCTAAAGAGCAGAAAGGATTTAAGCGAAATAAAACAATAAAAATGGCAATTTATAATTTATTAGTACAAATAATCACCAGTGCCGATATTAAGGTACCCATATGTGCTTTATTTATGGATGTGACCAAAGCCTTCGACTTTGTAGATCATCAAATATTATTAAATAAAACTAGAAAATTATGGCATAAGAGGAAACGTACACAACTGAATGAAATTTTATTTAACTAATTGATGACAATATACGGAAATGACTTAAATAGACACTAATACTAAAAAGGAAAATAACTACAAATCGGATTTTAGATTGGTTACATATGGAGTCCCACAGGGAAGTGTTTTAGGACCACTGTTATTTTTGGTCTACATTAAGGATTTGATTTGTAAGTATGGTCAAAGCAATTATGAAATTGAAATAAATACAACAAACAAATAAAATATATTTCAGAAAAGATTGCTCAATATATTGTGTTATTATAATGTTAATGATTAAATAATGTGATAATATTTTAGAGACTTTTAAATATTTGCACACTCTGTTGAATAGAGTAGAATATAGCGAAGGAATGTATAATTCACATCTGTAACATGCCTATATTGCGCAAATAAATGATTATGATTATGAAAAGCAAGCTCCATTCGTAATGGAAAGTAAGTTACAGACCACGGCAGAACGGAGACCTTGCAGGATTTGTTTGGCGGAGCTACAGCTAATTGAAACGCGGGCAGCGGACGCTGGGTCGAACGGTAAAGTCTTTGACCTGGGTCTCGTTGGAGTCAACGTAACAAAAACTATAAAAGTAGCCTGTGATTAAGCTACTGTACCTATTTAAGTAATATTTATTATGGAAATGGCCTGCAGAGTACGAGGTTAAATTTTATGTCGTAACGTCGCATCCTACCTGTATATATAATGTTTGTACTTATTTTATATTATATTTCAGGACTGGATCCAGCTCTTATTGGGTGGGTTAATCACATCGAACGATTCAATCCCAAAGATGGAATCTATACAGAAGTAATTCATACTAATTATGGCGGCTATGGATACCTTGCTGATTTAGCCCGAGTTGATTTTTACGCCAACGGTGGCATATCTATGCCAGGTTGTGACTCTAATGCTTGTGATCATGCGAGAAGCTACTTTTATTTCGCCGAGTCGATTACTTCAGGCGGTTTTATCGGCCGACAATGCTTAAACTACTATGCCGCTGTATTGAATAGTTGTGACAATTTACCTGGACGATTAGAAATGGGGGGACTACGGCCTAAGTTTGGGTAAGATTAAAAAGTATCTTGTTGAATCTATTAAATATAAATTGTAAGTTTTATATTAAGTACACGATTTTTTTTCCTTTTCAGCCGTAGCGGCGTGTTCTTATTGGAGACAAACGCCGCGCCACCTTTCTCTCAAATATAAATAAATTTACTATATTAATTTACTACACAACATTGATACTACTATAAAGATATGTGTTTTATATTCTATATTTATGTGTCAATATATTAAGTATTCATAAGAAATCTATCTATATAAGAAATCATATGAACTTTTCTCCGTGACTTCCCTCACATTATTCGGGTATTTAATTTTAGTAACCCTGGTAAAAAACTGAACGGAAGACCTTCCACAGCATGGAATTCTTTAGGATCTAAAATATTTTTGCTGCAATCATCGTTGTATATTATGTATTAACAGAAAAGCAGCGGCGTCTCATTTCAAGCAAATTTGAGCTTGCCCAGTAGTGAAAGACCACGTCTAGGTTTTAGACCGGCAGCCACGTTCGCCAGAACCTCGTTTAACCCACCTTGGTGCAGCAAAAGCACAAATATAAATAATAATTCTTTTTGTAACTTGAGATTAAATTGCATATAATAAACTCGTTTCCGTGTGGCTGTCGGAAGTAAAGAATAGCGACAACCCTGTCTAACCATAGGTGTCGTAAAAGGCGACTAACGGTAAAAAAAAAAAAAAATTATATTAGGAGATGGGCAGCAGCATCTTCCTGCACTAGAACAAAAAAAAAAACTGTGGTTGCCAACCCGCAACCAGGCGTGGCAACTAAGGCAAACCCCCATGATGAGAGGTAGAAGAAAGCAATGGCCCCCAGTCCCCGGCGGCCTCGCTAGTCCTGGCTATGGTGGCAGCCATGGTAACGGCGAGGTAGGGGGTGCGAAGAATCACCGGCTGATTTCTAGCTGCCAACCCAAACGACTGGACCTGGCAACATATAACGCGCGCACATTGAGGACCGACGAGAAGATACTAGAACTGGAAGAAGAAGTAAGCAAGTTACACTGGAGTATTATAGGGTTGTCTGAAGTCCGAAGACAGGGAGAGGACTCTATAATCCTAAAATCCGGTAACTTGTTCTACTACCGGCAGGGTGACCATCTGTCCCAAGGAGGTGTCGGGTTTATCGTCCACAGGTCTCTCATCAACAACGTGATCGAGATCGGAAGTGTGTCGAGTAGGGTCGCGTACCTTATACTCAGAATAACCAAAAGGTATTCGCTGAAGGTCATACAGGTATACGCACCAACCTCGACACACCCTGATGATGAAGTGGAGGCAATGTATGAGGATATTTCAAGAGCCATGCATTGCTCTAAGACTCACTACACGGTGTTGATGGGAGACTTTAACGCAAAACTAGGTACGAAAAAAGGCGATGAGCTGATAGTGGGGGACTTTGGAGTAGGGCAACGGAACCCAAGAGGGCAATAGCTGGCTGACTTGATGGCAAAGGAGGGATTCTTTATGATGAACTCCTTTTTCCAGAAGCGGCCCCACAGGAAGTGGACATGGATGAGCCCGGACGGTACCACAAAAAAAGGGGTCGACTTCATCATGACGACCAAGCGTCAGCTGTTCAGTGATGTCTCTGTGATCACTAGGGTAAAAACCGGCAGTGATCACCGAATGGTAAGAGGCACACTGAACCTTAACATTAGGCTCGAGGGGTCTCGTCTGGTGAAGTCTACGCTCCGCCCACCACGTGCCCTTATCCAGAACCCCGAGAGCTTTCAGCTCGAATTGCATAATTTCTTTTAGTGCCTAGACGATTGCGTTACAGTGGACGATACGAATAGCAGGCTAGTGGAAACTGTCCATGCGGTAGGAGCTAAGTTTTGCAGGACCCGCCGCACGAACAAGCCCCAAAAGCTCTCCGATCACACTCTTAAACTCATGAAAGCCAGGCGTGAGATAAAGCTGCAGTCTACAACGGATGCGTCAGCGTATCGGCTACTGAATAGACAGATCTCCAAATGTATGAGGCAAGACTTACGCAAATTCAATACAGCCTGTATTGAAAAAGCGATAGAGCGGAACCAAGGCTCCAAAGTCTTCGCCAAAGATCTGTATATCGGAAAGAGCTAACTGACCAAGCTGAAGACCGAAAGCGGCGCAGTCATTTCCGCTGGAGCCGAGATTTTGAGTGAGATTGAGAGATTTTACGGACAGCTGTACACAACGTCGTTGAAACCACATACTGACGTGAGTAACGACCCAAGAGCCAAACTTATCCAACATTACTTCGATAACATCCCGGACGTCAGTCTGAGCGAGAATGGCTCTCAAACAGCTTAAAAACGGCAAGGCGCCGGGTGAGGACGGAATTACAGCTGAGCTTCTGAAAGAGGGTGGAAAACCGATACTTGTTGTCCTTCAGAAGCTGTTTAATTCCGTCATTCATGGCGGTGTTACCCCGAAAGCGTGGAGTAGAAGCGTGGTTGTCCTATTCTTCAAGAAAGGTGATAACTGCCTTTTGAAGAATTATAGACCGATATCGCTTCTAAGCCGCGTCTACGGGCTGTTTTCGAGAGTCATCTCAAATCGTCTAGGTGAACAGACTTGACGACTTCCAGCCTCCCGAACAAGCCGGATTCCGAAAAGGCTATAGAACCATAGACCACATACATACTCTTCGCCAGATTGTAGAAAAGGCCGAGGAGTACAATTTGCCATTATGTCTGGCGTATGTGGACTATGAGAAAGCCTTCGATTCAGTCGAAATTTGGGCGGTGCTACAGTCTCTCCAGCGGTGCCAGATAGACTCTCGGTATATCGAAGTGCTGAGATGTTTGTGCAATGAGGCTACGATGTCTATCCGAGTACAGAATCAGAGTACGAAACCAATCCAACTGCAGAAAGGTGTAAGACAGGGTGATGTCATATCCCCGAAACTCTTCACCGCTGCATTTGAAGATGTTTTCAAGCAGCTGAACTGTAAAGGATACGGTATCAACCATCAATGGCGAATACATCACTCATCTTCGATTTGCCGACGACATAGTTCTTATGGCAGGATCGCTGGAGGAGCTTAGTACAATGCTCAATGACCTCAATAACGACTCCCAACAGGTCGGTCTTAAGATGAACATGGAAAAGACGAAGTTCATGTCAAACGTCCATGTCACACCAATACCGGTTGTTGTTAGGAAAAATAGGCTCGAAGTTGTAGACGAGTATGTATACCTGGGACAAATTGTCTGATTAGGTAAGTCCAACTTCGACTCAGAGGTCAATCGACGAATCCAACTCGGCTGGGCTGCGTTCGGGAAACTACGTCATATCTTCTCGTCGAGTATACCGCAAAGCCTCAAGACGAAAGTATACAACCAGTGCGTGTTGCCAGTGATGACAAACGGATCCGAGACTTGGTCCTTCACTGCAGCCCGTATGAGGAAGCTCAAAGTTGCTCAGCGCGCTATGGAAAGGGCTATGCTCGGTGTTTCTCTGCGTGATAGAGTCTGCAACGATGATATCCACAGCAGAACTAAGGTAACCGACATAGCCGTAAAGATCAGCAAGCTGAAGTGGCAACGGGCCGGCCACATAGCTCGCAGAACTGACAACCGCTGGGGAAAAAAGGTTCTCGAGTGGCAGCCACGTACAGGCAAACGCAGTGTAGGACGACCCCCCACAAGATGGAGTGACGACCTGCGCAGTGTTGCGGGAAGTAGATGGATGCAGGTGGCTCAGGACCGAGCTTCGTGGCAATCTTTGGGGGAGGCCTATGTTCAGCAGTGGACTTCTGATAGGCTGAAATGATGATGATGATGAATAAACTCGGTCACTGTGTTGTTACTATACTGGTCGATAATTAACTAAGCTCAATGGCAATGTAATGATATTATGATACGGAACCATTACGCCCCAAGTGCTACTCGCGCCCGATCGTCTTTTGTGAAGGCTTTGTGACACCTTTTTATAATACAATATATAATTTTTCATACATTTAAGGCACAATTAATAATTTAACAAAGAGATGTGATCCCGTGGCGTTCTGATTTAGTTGCAAAAATTTAAAATGCGTATGTGATTTCTGTACGTTATTATTCTAAACTAATGAAATTATCAAAAGCCATGCAGTAGTTATTAAAAACAAGAAAATCCGTAACCCTTTTTTTATATCAATATAGTCGGATAACTAGTATTTGGTGACCAGTGTTATAAACTACCTGCATGCCCAATTGGACGTAAATCCGTTCAGTTTACATTTTTGGGAAACGCGAATACAGTAAGAAAGACAAACAAAAATTCTAAAAATTTCTGATTTGGCTTCAGTATCACTCACAAATATCCTCCGGCGCTTTTTAATAAATTGAATTTATTGGTTTTTCCTTTAGGGTCTACAGAGTCTATTTCAATGCAGAGAGTAGACATACTATGCATTTAGTTATCACCTTTTTTTGTGTGTTTATTGTCAACAGCTAGGCCTCGGCCAGCGAAGCCTTTACAGGAAGGATTTAACATAACCGACCATTCGTAGAGATGACTATAGGAATAATTCGGTCAGCATACCACCCCACAGGTCGGTTACATCGTTAGATTAGTCCTATCTGGACTAATCTAACGACTATTGACTTCGTGTCTGTTTCGCCTTTCACGAGGTTCTCGTCAAATGAAATGGTGATGTCATCAATATATCATAATTTAGATTGCATTTCGATGAATGCAATCTAAATTATGATTATTAATATTAAAAATAGCACAGAAACTACATTAACATTTTTTATTAATAAAATCATTACAAACTATTATTATAATATTAAAGCAATTAATAGGATTGTTTTGATACATTTGTAGTTAACCATGTATACAATAAAGTTTTAATAGAGCCATGCGTGGTGACAAGCAACAACTAACCTCTAAGAAATGCCATTTTGTACTAAATAGCTAAATTTTAGGAGTGACGGCAAGTATTTTAAATTATTATCACAGCTGATTAGGGTGTTTAAGATTCTTTGGTGATCTTCGCTGCAGTTCAGGTTTTTGGGTGCTGGTCGTTTCTGGCTTTGTTGCATTTTGCCTTGGAATGTCGAGAAGACTGCTTAAGAACGCCATTCCCTGCTCAGCAGTCTGGTACACGCCTAACAGAAATGATTCTGCGTCGAAGTTCGTAGAATCGTTGGAATCTTCTGATGCGCTTTCTTCTTCCGTAGTACTTCTGCATAAATAATAATTAATAATAAATATTATAATAATTAATGTCTTGTAAAAGATTTGTGAATTCTAAAATTTTCTAACAGTAAACAGTTTTCATTTATTTAGTTATTGTAACTACCACTAATGACTTCCACTACAGGATTGACTTAATACGAGAATGAAGTCTAACATTGGTTATATAGTAACCTAAAATAACATCGAATCCTAACATAACTTAACTTACAACTAGTCCTTGCGAAAGTAACAATCTAGTGGCCGACTCGGGTCAGCCCGCCCAGGAAAGTCGGGTCGGCCATATTGGTCCGTCTTCGTTCACCGTGGGTGACCACGCCAAGACTACTAAGCCTCTACGACAAAGCACGACCGCGTTTCGGAAGTCCTTCTGGTCATTGGAATCTCTTCGGTTTAGCAAAAGGGAGTTACAACTGCATAAAAACTAATAATATATTAGCCCTCACACGTGTTATCTATATGCAGCGATTACGGATTTCCATTTGGAACAACTCAGCGTAGTATAAAGACTTCCGCAACCGACCAATTCGAACCACAATGGAGATTGCCTTGAGATTTTCAAAACTTTACACTTAGTCACTTCTCATGACACTCACATTAAATGATATTATGCATCTTTTAATAGCTTGTGTTATGCACATTGGGTTTCTGCTATGATTTGAACCCTAAGGTTACACGACTATATTAGAATAAGAATGTGACTGATTATCGGGATTTTTTATAATGATCATCATTCTTATTTTTGTTTTTCTTCCATCTTTATGAGTCCACTGCTGAACATGGGCCTTACTTCCACAGAGTATTTGCAGAGTGTACTAAATAATGCAATTAAAGAAACACAACTTACTCTTCAGTCTCAGCTGGCGGATCTTCCATCTCCATTCCATTGGCTGTTGATTTGAAACATCCTATTGGGAACTCAAGCTGAGTCTCTCCAAACAATTTTGGCCCTAGCTCAAGACAACCCCGCAGACCATCTGTAGTAGGGGCTAGATCGTTAAATTTTGCACAAACTTGGGCAAACTTTCCGAAGACTTGTAAACAGATAGGAGCGGGATTTGCCCCTGGAAAACAAAAAAATATATGAAGTAATCCATGTACCATTCGTTTATCATTATATTGTATGATTGTATGAAAAGATTTTTTTTTCAACTGCATCAATGAGATTGAGAGCGGAAATTTTATACATATGTACACCTGTACCTATGCGCCTAATGACAAAATGCAAAATTATATTTTGAATCGCCCTCTTACGAGTCATAGCTTTGAAACAATTCATTCAAATTCTATTGTTAAGTTACATCAGGTCTAACAACAACTAATTGTAATAAAATATTACTTCTTACAACTGTTTACGTTAGTCTGTACGAAAAAAAAATTCTGAAGACATATATTACTTTTTTATACACGTATCAACATAATTGTTTTTTAAACAATTATGAAAACGTCTTAAAAACTTCCATCCCCTTGTCTCAAGAACTGTAATAAGAACGTAATTCTTAACGATAGTTGGTCTTATATAAAATAATTCTTGTATAAAATTAATAACTTGAATATTTATCGCCATTTATGCAAAGGTTTTTCGATATAGTCAGTATATTTATCGATAAAATAAACCTTTCAAGGCAATAAGTTTTCTCTTTAAACACTTCTTGTCACACGACAAGAATCACAGAAAACTGGTTTAATGCGCATTAATATCTAATCTTTATAGGTAATCTCGTTAAAAACTTTCTTTACATTACATAAAGTGTAATGACTGACTCATTCGCTTCAATTTATTGGCATACGCCGTTGGATTTCTTCTGTCAGAGAAATGTAATTTTCCTCTCAATAGGTATATAATATGAAAGTTATTTACTTTTTCTATGATAATTTCTTATTTTATTAGTGCGACGGTACAGACTTCAAAAGAACTAGGAAATATATTTCAAATCTGCACATAAATACCTTGAATCTTTGAACTATGTATAAGACTCTTTCCATATGATACGTTTACTGAGAATCCATCTTCAGGTGTAAGGTATTTCATATGAACACATCCTGAAATGAGGAAAATTTTACATTAATCTAAAGAAAAGTGTTATTGTCCTATTTTTCAAGAATGGGGATAACTTTAACAAACGTTAAAGAATTATAGACCGTTATCGCTTCTTAGGCGCATCTACTTGCTGTTTCGGGAGTCATTACATATCGTCTAGTAAACAGACTTGACGACTTCCAGCCTCCCGAACAAGCCAGACTCCGAAAAGGTTGATTGTGCAGAAGACCGTGGAGTACAATTTACCATTATGTCTGGCGTATATGGACTATGAGAAAGCCTTCAATTCAGTCGAAATTTAGGTGGTGCTACAGTCAGCGATGCCAGACAGACTCCCGGTATATCGAATGTTGAAGTGTCTGTCCTCCATTTGAATATCATTAGAAGATGTTTTCAAGCTGCTAAACTGGAAAGGATACTGTGTCAACATCAATGAATTCGCCATTCACATCATTTACCTTCGATTTGCCGACGACATAGTTCTTATGTCGCTGGAGGATCGCTGGAGGTGCTAAGCTCTCAAGTAAGCTAAGCACTATTGAGGGGGTTAAAAAATGTTAAATTTACATGGTGCTGAAATAAAACATTGTGTTTTCAAGGAAATCAATTTGTACCTGGGCCACCAAGATCAACGAAAGTTATATTGAAGTCCACGCAGCAAATACAAGCTGGTCCTTTACACATGCAGTTTCTATTAGGTTGAGAGTTACGCTGTTCTGGCACTTCAATTAAGGTTTTCCCGTCGCTCCAATCAAGGTAATCTGTAAAAAAATATTTAAAAAATAGTAATTAATACTTCTTTTTAGTTTAGGGGTGTGTTGTATTTTTACAACGATAAGGATTATAAACGATCACGCAATTCACATGATGGCAAGTGGTTACTGCGGCCCATAGATACACCAGCATCTTTCCTTTATTATAAATGATGTAGATGCGTTGTCTAAGAACTAAGACGGAATCACTCGTTATTAGTGAATGGCTCTTCTCCGGTTCAATAATGCGCCATTTAAAATATGGTAAATATCAGCATAATGCTAATATTTCACGGTCATATGATCATTGTACTTTAAAAAAAAAAATTAAAGTAGAGTGACCAATGACCTGGTGGTGAGTGGCTGCTGAGGATAATTACAAACGATTTCAATCGAAGAAGATTAGAGGTGCGTTGGCATCCTTGAGAACTAAGGTGGAATGCCTCACAACAAGTAATTGTACTGGCTCTATATTCCCTTGAAACCGGAATATGACAATGGTTGCACCTGAAATCTATTATTTACGGATTTTTAATGTTATACTATAACGCTGACTATAACGTAGCCGGGTTAACTGTGATATCAGAACGTCAAACAACTCAGTCCCCCGTGACAACGGATGCTGTAAAGCACCCAAAACGTCG
Source organism: Bhutanitis thaidina (assembly GCA_029286595.1). NCBI lineage: Eukaryota > Metazoa > Arthropoda > Insecta > Lepidoptera > Papilionidae > Bhutanitis > Bhutanitis thaidina. The sequence goes on from JAGSMS010000011.1 coordinate 6,777,533, forward strand.
GTATATAATAAACCTAATTAAACGCGACAAAATTCGTAAATAATAGTTTACTTTCAAAAAGTGGTTGCACTGTTGGTTAGCAGCTGAAATAAGAGTCCCAGACGGCTCCTAAGCAGGAAACACTAATTAATATTGTGTTGCTGAGATCCAATAAGAGGTCTAGTCTATAAATGAAGGAGAACTTAAATTTGTGTTTATGAAGTTAATGTAATACTAAAACAATTTACTGTGGAGCACGTAACAGAAACCTGATTTCCAGATTTCTTTTTATTTTAGCATATATTAAATTCTAACTAAACTTTCTCTCTGTTTGTTATGCATAAAAATACAGAACATTTTTAAAATTATAGTTTAAAATCTCCTGTTCATTCTTAATTAATTAATAAATTTGTATAATATACTTAATTGCATAGGTTTATTGTTAACTCTAATTGACCTCAATAGATTATCAGTCTAAATAAAAAAATTAAAGTAGAGTGACCAATGACCTGGTGGTGAGTGGCTGCTGAGGATAATTACAAACGATTTCAATCGAAGAAGATTAGAGGTGCGTTGGCATCCTTGAGAACTAAGGTGGAATGCCTCACAACAAGTAATTGTACTGGCTCTATATTCCCTTGAAACCGGAATATGACAATGGTTGCACCTGAAATCTATTATTTACGGATTTTTAATGTTATACTATAACGCTGACTATAACGTAGCCGGGTTAACTGTGATATCAGAACGTCAAACAACTCAGTCCCCCGTGACAACGGATGCTGTAAAGCACCCAAAACGTCGGTATATAATAAACCTAATTAAACGCGACAAAATTCGTAAATAATAGTTTACTTTCAAAAAGTGGTTGCACTGTTGGTTAGCAGCTGAAATAAGAGTCCCAGACGGCTCCTAAGCAGGAAACACTAATTAATATTGTGTTGCTGAGATCCAATAAGAGGTCTAGTCTATAAATGAAGGAGAACTTAAATTTGTGTTTATGAAGTTAATGTAATACTAAAACAATTTACTGTGGAGCACGTAACAGAAACCTGATTTCCAGATTTCTTTTTATTTTAGCATATATTAAATTCTAACTAAACTTTCTCTCTGTTTGTTATGCATAAAAATACAGAACATTTTTAAAATTATAGTTTAAAATCTCCTGTTCATTCTTAATTAATTAATAAATTTGTATAATATACTTAATTGCATAGGTTTATTGTTAACTCTAATTGACCTCAATAGATTATCAGTCTAAATAAAAAAAATTAAATTAAAAATATTTTTTTTGTAAATAAAATGATAGAAACTTCGGATTTTAGAGTATAGACGAAAGAGAAAGCAATATTTAGGTTCACTGTAAGTTTTTCTGTAACATTTTTTCTTGGATTACTGTTTGTTTTGAGAACTACAACTCAAACCTATAATTTTGAATGGTAGTAACTATTTTAGTTGCTGCAGACAGTGGGAACTATTTTAATATATTTTTATAAAACATCATTTTATTTTCCCGTCTTTTACAACCTATATATTAGAATAAAGCCCCTAACTTTACAAAACTGATGTAGATAATAAAAAAAATATTTAACAGAAATGCAAACATGAATGATATGACTCGTATTATTTTTAGGTAACTTTCATACCGAGCTTTCACTTTCACTTACGCGGCGAAGCGTTTTAAACGTTGTATGCTGGGTTCATTGTTCACCGTTACGGCAACAGATATCAAATAACATGGACATACAAGTACAGTTGTTATGTAACATTACATTTAACTGTACGTTTGTACTCACATAAAGATTTACACGACTTAGAGAATTCGATTAATATATTAGTATAGGTAATGAATAATCATGAGTATGTCGACATTACGAGTACTACTGCATTGGTATAGTTCGCTCACCAATCCGCCTGTCATCGCTTTGTGTATGGTCTAATTTATCTTGGTGCTCGTGCAACATTTAGGAGATACTCTATAATAAAATTATCTTATAATAAAGTCTTGTGAAGAAGAGGGACTTAAAGATGCTAAAAGGACATAAAAGATTAGATCTTATTAATTATGTAGCGCCGCAATAGTTTACGCGAATATAGTATTTCAGTTTGCAATTTCTTTCCATGTTGTGTTTAATAACTAGATAAAAGCACTCAGCATACTCTTACGCGGGTAAGTTTACTGAAAAGGGATTTTTTCGAAATATAGTGTAGAGAAATTTATTGTAACCATCTCAATTATGCCAGTAAGTCTAAAAGTAACTGCGACTGCGGCGAGGATTCTGGAACGACGACCACCAATCCGACTTCCAGGCAAGGAAGTCATTGCATCTTGAGTGATGTCTATGTCCAGCAATGGACTCTTACACGTTGGTGTAAAAGTAAAAAAAAGCAAAGTACCGAGCTTATAAATGTTTTAGTACTGGGTTGGCCTTCTCGCATAAATAGTTTTAATAAAGATTATGTATGAATTCTCTATATTATATTAATGTTTTAAAATGATACTATCCAAAATAATTGATCAATAAGTTTTTTAATGATCCATAAATGTTTCTAATATTTCACATCTTCTAGATAGCACGCATCGAAAAAACTATCTTCTCGGAAAGACTATATTATTACAAATAAACCACTGTTACAACCTACTGTTAACAAAATATGTACGTGTATATATATATATAAATAAGGTTTACATTTTTTTTGTTGAAATTTAAGGAGCTTTCCTTGAAGTTTAGTATTTGCCCATTGCGGTTCGTAAAAGAGCCTAGAACCTTGTCACCATTACTGGTACCATGAATTATGGAAAATGTAAGCATGAAAAAAAACGTTAAGAGTCAGAAGCATAAATTTACTTTTACTTGATATTACTAAGAGACAATTGCTATTCAGAACTTTCTATCCAGAAGCTGTGATGTTAGTAAACTCACCTAAAATGCTTACGCTGTGTGCGGCAGCTAGCAAAGCGACCAACAGCGAAAGCGTCAATTTGGCCGTCATGTTGCCGCGGAAGTATTTGGATTGATGCAAGTAGGTACGTTGTACGAATTTATAATTTTTTTAATCGTGCGCGCGCAATTTATAAGAACATGCGGCGGATAAGACGCGGCTGGCTACTTTGAGAGAGGCGTCGTACTTTGCCAGTGGCGACACAACACTGCTCCTTTCCACGGATCTCGCTCGGGCCGTTTCACTTCCCTCACAATAGAAGGTGAAATTTTAAATAAAGCATAACGCAGTATAGTAATGACATGCATCAGTGAAATGCATCGGGAAAGCGAATGATTTTATGGGGATATAATTGTGCCTATTAAATACTGTACTCTTATTAGCTTTTGTAAAAAAAAAATGCTTCGAGGACTAATATATCTCCAGCTTGGCACTACACTTAAACCAATCTGCTACTTCAAGGGGTTGCATTATCTTTCAACTACTACTTTTGAATCAACTTTTGAACGATTTTTTATGTACATGTATAAATAATTTATCGGCTTGATTAATATTTTCATATCTTCCACTTCCTCTTTAATATACAGTTTACTGTTAATAACAGACGATCGATGAATAAATAAATTTTTCACTTTTAATAGTGCATAACGTTGATAAAAAATTATAATGCGATAACAATGCGGAAAAATAAGATTTTTAATTTTTGCAACTTTGTATTATTATTTACAAGTATTTATCATCAACATTTTGTTTTATAATTTAATTAATTATTAATTTATTTTTAAACACTTTTTTTGTTAACAAAAAAAATTGATCAATAAATTAAAGTATTAGACTTTAATAATAAGTAATAGATATATTGATCAATTAACATATATAATATAAATTTAATTGCTTTAATAGCATGTTTTGCTAAAAACACTTTATTATTAAGTTTTTTATAAAGTAGTGGAGAATTTTGTTGGACAGTAAGTAATTTCCTACAAAATTTAAATAATAAATGTAGTAAAGGACCGATAACCAAGATTTCTAATCTAAAATAAATGTTAACGTCATTAAGATCTGTATGGATAAGTGCATGACGGTCTACTACTTCATATTGAGGTCAACGAACCGATGCGCGCCACGGATCATGTGCACAACATACTCCAATTAAAGTTCATTGAGATACATTTAAACATAAAGAGCTTCTTCATTTTATACTATCCGGATATGAAATTATGTTGTAAACGTGAAAATATATACAAAATTTTAGTAAAGAAACATTAATAAATACGAACTGATTTGAAAAATAAAAATTTCTCTTAAGAATTGCGTAGAATTAAGAAACTTTAATTGTGTGATATTAACATTATTGTAACCATTATAGCACTTAAAATCAACAATTGTTCGTGTTTTGCAAATGTAGTAGTTATCAAAATAATTAGTCTTTGAAGACTACTATTGAACTGACAGCATTATGTACTGTATTTTTTTTTGGAAAGTGTAAGTTAGGCAGAGCGTAGTGTCAGCAACTCCGCCCTAGTCATGTTGCACAACTTAGTCTGTGGGATTTGAGTTTAATATTTTTGGATGATGAGATCTATTGATTGCTAGTATACCGTTTTTTAGTAGAGTGAGATACATTTTATTTATTGGATCGGGGTAACAGACGCGCTAACAGTCCACCTAAAGTTAAGTGACTACTTCAGTCCATAGACAAAAACTTCAATCGAACAAGGTTACAGATGCAAACCCCTAAGCAGTAAGTTAAAAATGCCCCACAATCCTTAATTATAGAGGCTCTCTATACCTTTAAAACCGGAGTACAACCGTTGTTAAATTGTTGATTGACGACAGAAATGGGTATCAGGGTGGTAATTACCCAGATGACTCCTAGGCAAAGTAGGAGTGCAAGCTTTTTATTTGAAGAATAATCAGATATGTGCTCTTATACCTTAATCCTGGTAACCAGGCCATGTATGTATATACATGTACGCCTACGAGTAATACGATAAATGTATGTGTAAAAAAAATCGAATTCTTAATTATTCTCATAATAATACCGGAACATAAAAATTCACATTCATTGAACATAGTTGTGTTATTTTCAACGCTTCTGTTAAGGATACCTGCACGCACCGACTAATATTAAAAGTACATAAAAATAAACTGGTTGTAAAAACATGAATATATTTGTGTATGTGATGTAAATGGATTGTATGATACTGACAATATTACTTTTTAATAAGGAATCGTTACTTACGAAGAAATTTAAACATAAATCATGATGAATACGTATTTGCGTACGTTTCAAAATCTAGTATCTACACATAAATCACTTTCATTAGATATTTATGTATATGGTGATTATGTACATATATGAAAGAAAGTGTAACGGAATTACGGATAAATTATAAAATTATTAATATATAGATTGAAACAATATATTTTTTTACAATGAATAACTTTTATAAGTATAAATAATTAACTACTAGTATTTATTCAATCTTTCGAAAATCGTTAATTTTGATTTGAAAATTACAATTAATTTTAGTGGTACCAGCGACGGTATTCAAAAGCAGAGCGTTCGTGGGCTACGAAACTAAAGCAAGCGCTCTGACCCACGGCACTATCCAGTACTTAACACTTTAACTATACTTATTACTATTGGGTAACATAATATGTTAAACACCAAACAGACATACATAACTCAATTTATGTTTCGAACATTGACCCAGACACTAACAATTACGTACAGTGTGAATGATTTTGAAAAAACAAACATGTCCGGAGACGGTATTCAACTTTCACCATGTAGAAAGTGACCGAACAACTGGAAGTCGATTCAAAGCAGTTGGGCGCTCAAGCAGAGTCGACCTTCATATAATACGGACGTTCTGTTTTGGTCACATCGTAATATATTTTATTTCAATAAGACAAGTACTTCACAGTTAATTACTTACTTATGATTGATAATTAATGGGGGGTAGAGAGAGAATAAACCATCACTTTCTCCAAATACCGACCTCGCCTGCAAGCGGTGCATCCTGCTGGCCGACTAGCTAGGCTTTGGCGATCGAATGATGGTGGAATATCAATCCAAATCTCCAAAAGAAATGTATGTCGGCTTTTGGTGAAACTTTCTTGTAGAGGACTATATATTAATTATATTTGGAGAAACTGTGCTGATATAGTAGTATTATGTACATAGTTATAAAAAGTACGACTTCAGTAGTGATTCAAAGTACTTAATTATATAAAAAAGTTAATTTTAAAGAAAATTTGTTTATGTATGTATTATATGTTTATGTATAGTGTATTATGTATGTTATAGGTATGTAAGTATATTAAAAGGGTTATGTATTTAATATTTATATTTAATTTATATGTATTATTTATTTTGTACCTGCCAACATGTTTTCTTTCTCACCCAGGGTTACTGGTAGAGAATGCCAAAAGGCATTAAGTCAGCCCATTGTATTCCTTTCTTTTTTTTAGGGACTCAATCAAGAATTAATTAATAAATAAAAATAAAATGAAGGGAAAATAAATTAATCACTTGGCCTCGTCAAAGTCATATATTTTGACACGAACAGAACAATCCCAATTACGTGGATCCAACGAGTTAATTTCGCAGGATATTAAGTATTTAAACTCGAACAAGCAATGTTCCAAAAACATATTAAACATACGCTCGTTTCTTCATGACGGCATTATTCGCGTCGATAGCCACCTTAAACGCTCAGAGAAGAATTTTAAAGCTCATCATCCAATCTCGTTACCAAAGCATACGGTTGATTTAGTGTTAAATACTATTTCATTCATCAAAGAAATAACGCCTGCGTCTATGTCTTTATGTATCTATGCCTAGATTTTACTTGTTACAAATGTTTTTTTTTTTAAATATTTATACAAAATGGTAACAAATAAGTAACCAATACGTTACAGTTGTATTATATCCGAGATCAATGTACTCAGTCCGTAGGTTCTAGAATTTAGCATGAAAAAACATTTATCTTTACATAATTATGAGTTTTGGAGATCAAAGAAAATATAATTAATGTTTATATTAATTTCTTAAAAATGCTGTTAACCATTTAAGTGGTGCCGGCACCGGCAATAGAATCAAGTCTCTCGCGCTTACGAAACTAAAGCAAGCGCTCTGACCCACGGCACTATCCAGTACTTAACACTTTAACTATACTTATTACTATTGGGTAACATAATATGTTAAACACCAAACAGACATACATAACTCAATTTATGTTTCGAACATTGACCCAGACACTAACAATTACGTACAGTGTGAATGATTTTGAAAAAACAAACATGTCCGGAGACGGTATTCAACTTTCACCATGTAGAAAGTGACCGAACAACTGGAAGTCGATTCAAAGCAGTTGGGCGCTCAAGCAGAGTCGACCTTCATATAATACGGACGTTCTGTTTTGGTCACATCGTAATATATTTTATTTCAATAAGACAAGTACTTCACAGTTAATTACTTACTTATGATTGATAATTAATGGGGGTAGAGAGAGAATAAACCATCACTTTCTCCAAATACCGACCTCGCCTGCAAGCGGTGCATCCTGCTGGCCGACTAGCTAGGCTTTGGCGATCGAATGATGGTGGAATATCAATCCAAATCTCCAAAAGAAATGTATGTCGGCTTTTGGTGAAACTTTCTTGTAGAGGACTATATATTAATTATATTTGGAGAAACTGTGCTGATATAGTAGTATTATGTACATAGTTATAAAAAGTACGACTTCAGTAGTGATTCAAAGTACTTAATTATATAAAAAAGTTAATTTTAAAGAAAATTTGTTTATGTATGTATTATATGTTTATGTATAGTGTATTATGTATGTTATAGGTATGTAAGTATATTAAAAGGGTTATGTATTTAATATTTATATTTAATTTATATGTATTATTTATTTTGTACCTGCCAACATGTTTTCTTTCTCACCCAGGGTTACTGGTAGAGAATGCCAAAAGGCATTAAGTCAGCCCATTGTATTCCTTTCTTTTTTTTAGGGACTCAATCAAGAATTAATTAATAAATAAAAATAAAATGAAGGGAAAATAAATTAATCACTTGGCCTCGTCAAAGTCATATATTTTGACACGAACAGAACAATCCCAATTACGTGGATCCAACGAGTTAATTTCGCAGGATATTAAGTATTTAAACTCGAACAAGCAATGTTCCAAAAACATATTAAACATACGCTCGTTTCTTCATGACGGCATTATTCGCGTCGATAGCCACCTTAAACGCTCAGAGAAGAATTTTAAAGCTCATCATCCAATCTCGTTACCAAAGCATACGGTTGATTTAGTGTTAAATACTATTTCATTCATCAAAGAAATAACGCCTGCGTCTATGTCTTTATGTATCTATGCCTAGATTTTACTTGTTACAAATGTTTTTTTTTTTAAATATTTATACAAAATGGTAACAAATAAGTAACCAATACGTTACAGTTGTATTATATCCGAGATCAATGTACTCAGTCCGTAGGTTCTAGAATTTAGCATGAAAAAACATTTATCTTTACATAATTATGAGTTTTGGAGATCAAAGAAAATATAATTAATGTTTATATTAATTTCTTAAAAATGCTGTTAACCATTTAAGTGGTGCCGGCACCGGCAATAGAATCCAAGTCTCTCGCGCTTACGAAACTAAAGCGAGCACCCTGGGGCCTTTACCCTTTTATTTTATTTACCACGTCCTCAGCGGTGAAGGATCTGTGTGGAAATATGAGGAAACCGGCATGACTGCGAAATAATAAAAGTCGTGATTTCTATACTTACTTTTATTCATAATACAAATCAATTGTCATATTTTACAGCAAAGTTCTTGGTTTATTTTTGTTTCAAAATAAAAAAAAAAAATTTTTGATCGTTTATTTTTATTTTCCATTAAATAAATTTAATATAAACAGTAGATTTTATTTTCATTTCTGAACCTTATTGCTTTAAACAAAAATCTGATATTGGATTTATCCTTAAAAAATTACATGTTCTAATAGATAAGCGTATTTTTTATTTAAAAAAAAAGAAGAATATCTTAAATGAATTCTTTATTATAATTAATTATGAATGTTCCAATTAAGTAGTTTATTTAGGTATATAACCGATTTTCATTACTTTTTCAACAAACAGGTTTTATTTCCTTGCACTTAAAATTTTTAACTAGGCAGCAATAAACGATTGACTTTGAATTCTACATAAGCAATAGAGTCATTTCACCACTCCTTCACGTTTCCTTTGAGAGCGACAGAGATGGTTGTTCGATAGTTTTCCTTTCTCGCCGACCGTGGATTGTCATTTCACATTTCTCTGAGCGCGAGGCGTTGGTTATATGGTATCAGTAACTCTGTTAGGTCGGTGTTGTATACGTTTTAGGGCTAGTTGTCGTGATTTCTAATCGTAATTTACTCGAACGTCAACGTTCGGTCTGGTGTGACTGCGACGCGATTGATACTCTTGAGGGTTTAGTATCTATCTGATAAAGCCGTTTCCAATTGAAGGTGAGGTGTGATTACTGTAATAAATATTAAATTTTATTGGTAAGATTTATTTGTATTTTACTTAGCTCTGACATAAAATATCTTGTTTCGTGTAACGTATCCTGAAGTGAGTAGCGCCCAGAAAAAGACTTCAACGCGTTCGAAGACTAACGTGTTAAAAATCTATACTGATGATGGTGATGAACTGATAATAAAATAAAGCGAATAAATGAAAGAAAAAAAAAGAAAATAATACAAAACTATTCATGTTTTACTTTTCTTTGATGTATTTAGATGATATAATCATAATAGGGAAATAGTTTAGAAAAAAATATATAATTAGCTGTTAGTAAGAGAGCACTTGAAATCGTATGTAAATCTTCATGTTTTTTTACAGGCGGGGAGAAGATCTTCAGGATGAAGCTCTCCCTGGTTTTTGAGCTTCTACTGATATTTGTTCTTTTAGCTTTTGCCGCCTCAAAAAACATCGGTAAGTTAATTTGGAATAAGATTGAATAAAAATAGACTAGAAACGTTTTCTTTCAGAAATAAGTCCGTATAATAATTTATTATCATTTTCATTTTGTTATCGGAATTTGTAATGACCTAAACTGCGTTTATTGCACATAACGAATGTTTTAAAAATATTTTTAAAATAATTGTTGTTTTGTTATTGAATTTTCATCACTGCTGGTTATTTTATGATGATCATTCTAATAACAATAAAGGGGTAACATATTATCTCTATCTCCAAATGTCAACCGCAACTGTTCGTGGTACACCCTGCAGCAAACAAACGAGGCTCTGGCGACTGATTAATGGTGGAATATCCATCTAAATTTTCTGAACCCAAACCCCACTGACTGGTGATGGGAAACAGCATCACTAGTGCCATGGTACCGGCACCGCACCAACCCACTTTCCCAGCGTGGTGAGTATGTGCAAAACTTTCAAGAAATATATTTTGTCGGCTGTTTTTAACACCTTTTTGGAGAGTGATGAGTCTTTCTTCTTGGAGAGTAGACGAGGTTACCCTTATACAAGAGACTTACGGTCATCACAATAAACCACTAACAATCATCAATTTCTTACAATATGATGGCAAATATCATAGATAGAAAGAAGAATTGTTTGCATTTTTTACAATTGTTTTCTTCTTTTTTAGGGAGAAAAAAGAACAATAAGATAAGCATTCAAAATAAAAACACCGATGTAAAAATAGAGGACAATACTATCAACAGATACTGCAAATGTTCAGAAGTTTACTGTAACTGTTGCAGGGATTTCCAAGTGCCACTAGTGAACTTGAGTGGAGCAGGTATTTTTTTTCATATCTTTGCTTGTACTTCTTTTATACAAATATAATATTTTTTACATTAATTAAGAAAATTATTTGAATTGCAGGATGTGCAACACTAATGTATCTAAATAACGACAAGATGTCTGTATCGTTAAGTTTTGGAAGAAAAGTTATTACAAATCGAACATTGTCGAGTAAGTATTTGCATAAAAAAGATATTTACTCTTAATCAAGGATAACAACTAAATCGATAAACGATATATGATATAAAGAATTACGAGAAACACATTTTTTTAACTTATACCAATTAGTATGAAGTTCAGTTTTACTGGTTTTCTTCACGTGAGAGAACGCCACAGCATGCAATTTAATAATAATTGTACTCTCTGGCATTTAGCTTTCCTCGCGTTATTTGCTCTTGCCACAGAACATGTGGAACTGTATGCCTAATATTAAGTAACTGGTAGAAAGTAAGTTCATTTATCGCTCATCTACCATAACTCCACCTTACTAATAGTAATAAATACAGAGAATATTTCAAATGTGTAAGGACTCGATAGCTCAATTAAACCTTACTTTCAAAGGTGAACGTTGCGTGTTCGTATCTATTTAAAATAGTAAAATGATTATTCGAAACGATAATTATTATGTGTATAAACAATGTATTGAATTATTTGAATCCTTTCGCACTTGTGTGCAGCGAGAAGGTATGCAGCCGAGTGAACCTTTACGCACTTGGTCGCATTACATACTCATCAATATGTTTGCAGGTCGTAAGCCTAGTCCAGTTTGTATGCCTCTGCCTGGAGGAATATCCAAATTTTGTGGACGAGTTTACAATATTGCGAGAACGGGAGAAGAATTTAGAGCCTGTCTAGGTTTAGAACTTCAATCTAAGAGTACTGTAGAAGCGGCTGTTAGAGTATCCTGTTTTAAATTTGGACCAAGGGGTGTTACGTCTGAACCGGCTGATCCGTTACCGTTGGTACCACAGGGTGAGAAAAATCCTGATGATGATGATGACGACGACGACGATTATGAAGAAGATGATGATGATGATGACTTCGGTCTCAGTGGCGATGATGAATATGAAGAAGCCGACGATGAAGACGATGATGGTGGTAAGTTTCAATAGTGAGAGCTTGAATTTTTTAATGTTTTCGTTTTAATTACATAGATATAAAAAGACGTATATATAGTGGTATAAGAGAACCTGCCACTCCCGTGATTGCCGTGAAAGTCGACTTTGGGAAATGTCATGGTCTTGGCATGATGATGGAATAAATAAGATACCAGACAGGTCTTCAATCTATTTGCCAATCGATTCTATCACGATATATAGCCAGGCTACAGGGCTGGGCACTATTTACATACTGTTAGAAGAAGGCAAAGATACTTATTTTTTAATTTAATGTATAAGTATGTGCAAATCATTCTTAAAAAAAAAACTCTTTAAAATTGACTTATAATCTCTTATATTCTGAACAAAATTTAAAATGGGTTTTAGAGAAATAATAATTATTATTTAAGCGGGATATTCAATAAAAAAAGTTATTAAAATCGGTTCACATTTTATGAAGATATCGTGTAACATACAAACAAACAAAAACCTGTCGCATTGAGTACCACGTCCTTTTTTGAAGGTAGTTGAAAATACCACGGTAGCTGAGTGGTCAGGGGATCTATCTGAATCATTAGACCCGACTTTGATCGTTTATGTGAAGGGCTCGTACCAATAAGTTAATTGATGTCGAAATTTAAGTGCGTATTTCATTATTATTTTGAAGACTGTGCAACAAGTGACAATAGTTTGGGCACATTATCTCGATAAATATTCGCTAATTAGGCTCAAAAATAAGAGTCGGCCTAGCCCATGCAGTTGTTTGTTTATAATCACCAAATTTACTTTATTAGACACTGATGTCAACAAAAACATATTTTCTATATAATATTGTATATTAAGAACATTTTCCATAATACATTTAGCAATAACCAACAAACGAAAAATTCTCTTCAAGACATGTGTGAATAGAGTAACGTGCAATTTGTATTATTGTACTCAATATTCATATCATCATAAAAATCGTATAACATTTTTATTGCATTCTTTCAGGTGACCTTGATGCCGTCAATGATGTAGAGAGTACAGATTACACAGGTTTTAGTCTTTTAGGAGAAGATTTGCTTGGAGATCTGTTTGGGTCCGGTGATAAAAAATCAAACAAGAACAAGAAGAAACAAGCCCCAATTTTAACACCTTCCTCCACGACAAGTCAACCATGGCCTACTCGACGCCCATCAAGAAGGCCCTCTTCCCGAGTTACTACTGTAAGACCTTTCGCAACCAGAACAACAACAGTAAGAGTTCGGCCTGTGACTCGTCGACCAACACGTCAACCAACACGTAGACCAATTAGACGTCCTACAAGGAGACCACCAACTACTTCCTCTGTTGAAATTTCAACGATTTCAACTACAACACGAGCGCCGGTGGATTCAGACAACTCACCATCCAAAGTTGTGGAACTTAAGCCAATTGCTAGTGTAACAAACCCGGAAATGATGCCGGTTACCGAGTCGGTTTCTTCAATCCAATCTCTTACAACTTCAAAATCTGATACTACCTTCGAAGATCCTAGCCTCGAAATGTCGCTGGCTCATATTACCGGTCAGCTTTCAGTTATGCCTATTACCCAATCAGTTTTGCCTGATGATATGAAAGAATCAAACACAAAATCAACTAGCCATACAGAGATAAATTATGAAAAAGTAGAAACAATGACTCTAAAAAATCCATCTACAGTGCCATTTGGGCCTACAGAAAATGTTCATGATGATATGATTCAAATTGTTCAAAATCTTGATTCACAGTCTGAAGAACTCGTAACAGAAAAAGAATCCTATATTCCTGAACAAACACGATCACATAGAATTAACTTTAAAAATCCTTTCTCTAATAATTATTATGAAGGAGACACATTGCCAAAAAGGAAGCATAGAGGAAGCGATTTTCAACTAAGCGATTTAGATGTTTTAGATCTCACTAAAATTGGAGAGAGTGTAGGACATCAGTTAGGAATTTTTGGAAGATCTAAGAGACAAAACAAAAACAAAGATTTTAATCACGGTAAAGATTCTAAAAACAACAACGATTACGACGATATTTTTGGAGATTTATCTGAAACTATAGGCTTAACTGATCGTGGCAACAATCAAAACAAAAGAGGTAGAAGAAGACAAAACAAAATGATGCGTGGCGTATGGTCTCAAGCATGAAACACAAGACTACGTAGATTTAATTGATAACAGTCACTATTTATTTTCCCTAATCTTACTTTAAGCTTTGTAAATAGTTAATTTATTCAAACATTATTTATTTTTCAAATAATAAATAAAATTTTCTTATTTATAGCTTGACTCCGTTTTCTTTATTTGTTTATAATCAATTAACGTGTTATTTAATTCTGTGTACAATTATATACAGATGATACAAAATATTTACATAGGAGTTCGGTTATAATTTATTTAAAAAAATGTGCTACCTGATCGCCTATATATAGAAATAAACGATATTTTAAATTTTAACTTTTGTTTTTTGTTTGTATCCTCGTGCTACTACATAGTTGTATAAATTTTAATACAATTTAGTAATATAAATAAAAAAATATCACTTATTATCAGTCGAAGCAAATAAAACAAAACATATTACATATCAATCAGATAAAGCCACAAGCCATGATAGTGCAGTGGCCGACTTCTTAAATTTAATGACAAGTAACTTGAAATTTAATTTAAATCATTAATTAAATTTTAGGTGTTCTATATTGAAAAAAAGTTTATGTCTAAGGAACAGCCAAAGGTTTCCCTTGTATTAAACAAAGTCAGAACAATGGCCTGACCCCAGTTGTGAAACGTAAATAGGCTGATACTATGACAGTGCTACAGTAACTTAAATAATTTTATTGCTTATTTAAATACTTCTACTACTACTACTACTACTACTACTACTACTACTACTACTATGAATCACCAATGCTAATAACAATTAATAGTAAAATTTCTAATGTCAACATATAATATTAACGTCATAATTACTTTAAATAATTATCTAAGATCTTTACTAAGAGACTTTTCACTTTTAGTATTCTGATTTAAAACATTTTTATATAATTTACCACTAAAAGGCATGATCACGTGGCATAGTGGATAGCGTACCTATCTGGAGAGATATTATCCTTGTCCTTGTTTTATCTTCCAGCCGAAACCAATATTAAATCGTTTTCGTGTCTGGTTGTGATGTGTTTCGTCACATATCTTTAACTTTGGATCTGATCATTCCATCGATTTCATGGTAAAACGTGATATCATATGATGTCACGCATGTATCTACAGCCGAGTGAGTGCATTTGTATTTACGCATACACTTGCGGCACTATAATATATCCTGCGCCAACCAATGAAAGTAATCGGACGTGATCTGTATGGTCGAAATATGCCATGAGGATTTTAGTTAAAAGAGAAAGTAAATATTTACCTAAGTATATGAGGAAAGTATTGGTACACAATTTTGAAAGTGAAATTAGCGAATAACTATATATTTATTTTGTACCTAAGCAGGATCATAATATTCAGGTCTCATATATTTATAAAAATTTCAACTTTCTCCTGCTGTTGCATTAAAATTTAAAACTTGTTTGTTGTGATCAACCGTGCAGCTAAAATGAGCATCAAAACTTTTTAACTCGCCTGCCGTTAAATAGTGGGAGGTAACTTACTACGCATACAATTTCCACTGGAAAGTCAAGCGTAACTGTTGTTACTAATTTCATTACAAAGAACTTCGGCATTATGGCATCTAACAAAATATTTTTTCAATTGTCATTAGTATTGTTTTTTATAAATGTGTACTCGGCTGGAATTGGTACATTTTAATAGACAATAATTGAAACAGAAGAAACAATAAATTTAATTTAAATTAAAACATAAATACTTAATTGTATTTTAGGTGACGTTACTCTATCAAAAGATAGAAAATATGAAGTGATCAATTTCAAAGTACCTAATGCTGTTTGGAAACAAGTGTTACATCCAATACCTGTACTGAAATCTCCAGTTACCATAGTTGTGCCGGTATTGGTTCCTCAAGACGATGTTTTAGATGAAGAAGTAGATGAAGAAGTAGATGGTGAAATATCAGTTCCAATAGATGAAAATGAACCACTTGACGTAGAAGATGAAGTGGTGATACAACAAATAACACAAAATCCAATAACCACCATTGCTGCTATAACCCAATCTCCACTTGACGTAAACGAAGTAAGTGACACACCAGTTGAACAAATTGACGGTCAAGTTGTGAGATTTCCTTGCACGTGTGTCAGACGACAATGTGGTTGCTGTACGGGATCGATTTTAGAAAGATTACGGATGAAAGCATGCGGAAACATTACCTTTATACCAGAAGATTTTATTTTCGACGTTAAATTAAGCGTTAATGATAATACAGTTGTTCGGCGCAGAGTATCAGGTATTTTAAATTTTTCCGATGATTTTTATTTAATAATACTCTATTTCTATACCATTAGAATATATGGAAGTTGTACATTATAAAACTACGATAAGTATTAAAATTTTAGAGGACGAAATATATTTCAGCTAGTGACCCACCACCAATCTGCTTTAACCCCAGAAGAGCCCCTTTTGTACGCGTTTGTGCAGAAATATCTGATATCCGTATTCGAAACGGAAATGCATTTGCATGTTTAGACATGAATGCGGACATTGCTGGTTTTCCTATCTACTCCGCTTCATTTAGGTGTTTCGGGTAAGACATGAACAAAATTTTTAGTCTGCTTATGTTATACGGGTTTTTTTTACTGTGTATTATTAATTTTGCAGTTTAGGAGCCTCCGGTGTTCAAACAGGATTAAAGCCTAAACCAATATCTTCTGGACCAAAACCTGTAAATTTATTTGGTAATAGCAACAATGATAACAGTGGAGGAATTTTAGAAAATGCTGCTGGTACTATCTTAGGCGGAGGAAACGAAGGAGGTCTTTTTGGTCGACCGGGTGGCGGATTTTTTGGCGGAAGACCAAATACCAACGGACCTCTCGATAATATTGGCGATGCCCTCGGCGAGTTATTTGAATAAAATTATTAACGCATTTTGTAAATATTGTCAACAATTTGTAAATATTAGTAACTATTATTTATTAAATTTAATTAATTGGAACAAACACTTATTGGCGTATTATTACTTACTTATAAACATTTTACTAGATAATTATAATGTTACTATTCGCTTAAGATAAACATGAACATGAGCAAAAAAATATGCATCTTAATCTTTTAACGGCATCTTGCTTGTGAGTATCTGTTTCTTAAATCACACGTCTTTCGTAGCGGTTAAAGCCTATAAAAAGGTGTGTTTGAAGTAAAGACAACACGCAGATTGGCAACACACGCGAGTCGGGGATTTTATAATCTCGTCAAGTAAAACTTTAAAATTCAAAGATTAAAAAATGGAAAACAGAATATAATTACTTAAGCTACTTTGGATGTGAAAGTAATAACTATACAGAGAATGAATAATTTTTGAACCGGTTCGAATCTGTTGAAGCGAATAACATCGTTTGTATTATTCACGCATGCACCAGGTACGCGCAGCTTCGTGCAAATACAAATTTTCAGAATCATGAAGCACATTGAGTTTGTGTTGATTATATCTTACTTTCTTCTTGAGTCAGAAGGAAAAGAAACTGGTGAGTTATAAATAGATTACGTTTTTCTTTACACATAACAATTTAAACTCCTAAGAAGTGATATAAAGTATTTTCTATGCCATTAAATTACTAAACACTGTATTTGTAATTTTTATATTCGAATTTTAAATAAAAATTGTAATCTCATAGTATTTTATTGCATACATATAGACAAAACTGTCAGATGTCTTTTTTCCAGAGAGCAGAAGAGGAAATGGAACACATTTAAAGGAATTTGAGGGGTTGGAGATTCCTGAGAACGATTTACTTTTCATAGATCGTCTAAATTTGAGAAAGTTGTCGACAAAGTCGCATTACTTAAGACAAAATGAAGAGACGTCTGAACAAAATAATCTTCTGAGAAGACCATGTTCCTGTTCATTAGGAGTATGCAAATGTTGCACTGGATTAATTCTGGATTTGTTTAATCAAAAAGCATGTATGAAAATCACATATCATCCTGGTGACTTTGCGTTTGATGTTGCTATGTCAATGAATGACAGAATCTTGTACGAGAATTCTATGTCAGGTAAGACACAGATGTATTTTTTTTTCTGTCAGAACAGCTAATAAATTATAAATTTTCCAGGTAAAAATCCTCGACCCGTATGTATAAATCCACCAAGGATGCCCAATTTAAAAGTGTGCGCAAAGTTTTATAACATCTTCTTTCCTGGAAGAAACTTTCATTTTTGTTTGGCGATGAACGGAGAATGGAGGTCTGTCGAACTCTTTAATATTGCGTTCGACTGTTTGAGGTACGAATTTAATTGATGACTACTTTCATAAATAAAATAATTTTTGGGTGGAATTGTATAAACGAAAACCACACGTTTTTATAAGTAAGTAGTATATTACGGTTAATATGTAAACATTTTTTAAATTACATAGGATGGGCGCAAATGGTATTGCAATGGTAAAGCCAGAAGAAAGTGGGGGACTCCCAATATCCAATCCTCAAGGTGGTGTTGACGCTGTCATAGATGCTGGTGAAGACGATATCGAAGAGTATGATGAAAATTTAGTTCGATCTTTGTTTAACATTTTTGAGGATGAGGATAGTTAACCGTTAATTAAAACTATATGAGATACGTACAAAAATCGAGTACTAATATATATACTTATTACAACTACTTTTAATTTCAAACTAAACTACCATTTATACTCCGTTGTGCCATAAATAATTTATTTTAAAGATTATTTAATTTAATCTTTCATTTATTGATAAATAAATAACGTTATCCGATACTGATGTTTTATTTTTAATTAATACTTTCTTGCGAATTGCTATATTATTTTCATACCACTACGATAAGAGTAGAAAGTAAATAATCCAGCACCATGAAGATGGATATTTACTAACGACCAGCTTAAGTGGTTCTTAGCCGAAGTCGATGCGTTGGAGTTTCTCTAGAAAGTACCGCAAGCCAGTACGGGTGCGCGATGTAACTTGCATACAAATTTTAAAAGACCAACCTTTAACAGTTCAGTGTTCATGTAAGATACAAATGTGTGTATGTAGTCATTTGTATGTCGTCCCTTCTGACAGTAACAATTAAATAATTATTTATTAGATTGAGTTTAACGAAATGAAAATAAAAGTGGCAAAAGTGCTTTGGTATGTGTTAATTTGCGTAACGGCTACAGCAGGTGAGATGTCATTTTTAAAAGAGTTTTTTTTTAACCGTATTTTAAATAAAAGATGTAGATTCAGGCATGCGTAAGAGAATCTGCGACCTCACGTAATCCCGTGGATGTCAATGTCCACGAACAGAAATGCTTGAAAAATTCTTGTGTCCGTTTTCAGATAGCAGAAGTAGAATAACCATCTCACAAATACCGTCATTTAGCCCGTTGGAACGTAAGACGGTTACTTTATAGAAGTTAGTAGTAGTGGTTGTAAGTTAACTAGATAGTAGAAAATATAGTCCATATTTAACAGTGAAATTTATTTCGGTCAAATGGGTTAAATAGGAAATGCCCAGACCGGTAATGGTTAGCCGTGTCTAAGGTGTCTGGTATTGCGATCGGCAATCCGCCTGCCAATCGTGAGGACTATGGGACTTACATTTAGTAGAGGTCTGCTAATGGTCTAGTTACGTTAATCATATTGTTACTGAAATGAAAAGAAATTTTTCCTCCATTCATTACCTCAGTATTGAAGACATCGTACAGAATTGTTGATGTGGGTTACTATGTCTAACAACATCCTTCTGCAGTAGCTAAATGGTAAAATAGACCTATCCATGTGTATTCCAATATAGACTTAGTATTATTTTTATTTGATTGGGGTGACAAACGAACTAACAGTCCACCTGGTGGTAAGCGGCTACTGAAGTCCATGGACATCTGCAAACAACTTCAATCGAATGATGTTACTGCAGATTGTCGGCAGAAGTAGGTAAGTACCTACCCAGGCAACTCCTGGGAGAGAAGGAGTCTAGAACCTGGTATTATATTCTTATAACGATGCTTTTTTATTTTCAGGAACAACTTCAAATCAAAGACACATTGAAATAAATCAAAGCAAACGAGACAATGCAATAGATGTATCAGATTTTTCGGTCTATTACGACATTCGTACAAATGAGGTACCTAACATTGTTCATTGTAAAAATAAAAAATAAATATTTTTGTCAGTAAACTAACTTGACTAAGTAATCAGCTATAATAGAGAACATTCAAAACGTAAGGAGTTCCGGAATTAATTTATTTTTATTGCCACCTCTATATTCTATGAATACGTCTTACTCCGTGATAACCTAGTGGTAGAGCCGTGGTAGCCTAGTGGTCAGGGCGCTCACTTTAGTTTCATAGAGCGCGAGTGACCTGGGTTCGATCCCCGGTGCCGGCACCTCTAAAATGTTTAATAGCAATTTCAAGTGCTGTATTTACCACGTGCTCAGCGGTGAAGGAAAACATCGTGAGGAAACCTGCATGTTTGAGAAATAATAAATATATTATTTCGAGGATATATGAAGCCCGCCAACCCGCACTGGAGCAGCGTGGCGGGCCCTTCCCGGCTCCTAAACCCTCTCTGATACTCGTATTTGAGAAGGAGGCCTTTGCCCAGCAGAGGCACTTACAGGCTGCTACTTTTACGTCTTACTCTGTTAAGTGCACCAAAGATTTAAAAAATTGCGGTGCGTTTTTGTGAGAACAGGTTTCTCGATCTTGCCGAAGTTAATATTTATTGTAATTATATCCAGCAGTATACTACTCGTATTTATAAGCTGATGATAAAGAAATATAATGTACCGTGGATCTTTATAAGGGGGAATATATCCCATTAACTCTTTCTCAAAATGTCAACAAGTGCATCATGCTAATTAACAAACGAAGCTCTGACGATCGAACAATGTCGGAAAATCCTTCCATATTTGCCGCATAACTTGTGCAAGGGTACCGGCACTTCGCAGACCTATCTGCTTGCTCAGCATAGTAAGTATGGACAAACTTCAAAAAAATACATGCTTTTACTGGTGCTGATGAAGAATGAAGAAGAAGAAGTGCCACAGTATGTGAGTATTTACTGACGGTATTTTAATTAGTTAGTTTAGGTAGTTTATACCCTGCACACATAATAACTTCTGAATTGGAAACGAAAGGCGTAGCCGTGGCTCGCCTATCATTGATTTTTAAACACAACACATACTGAAAAAGGTACTTCCTGAATGATTTTAATAATATCTTTATTGGAAAATTTACATTTTGCAGACAATCAGGACTATGATGCCTAGGCCGTGGTACAGGCCAGGCTGGCGTCTCAGACTTCCCTTTACCGGTGGACCTTGTGAATGTCAAAACCTGAAATGTACTTGTTGTACTGGCATCCGAATTGAAGCGTTTGGCTTTGATAGACGTAGTAAGTAATTTGTTTCTTCTTACTACTGTTAGTCTGACTAGTCGTTAACGTACTTGACTGTTGAGCCATTGAACTTGGTTTCAAATTGCAGTTGGAAACACTAGCATAGCATGGCATCTGAATCATCATCTGTCTATCTCTGATCTTACTTCATAATCTGATACAGAATAGAGACAAGTGATGACGCATGTACACACT
Source organism: Bhutanitis thaidina (assembly GCA_029286595.1). Classification (NCBI taxonomy): domain Eukaryota; kingdom Metazoa; phylum Arthropoda; class Insecta; order Lepidoptera; family Papilionidae; genus Bhutanitis; species Bhutanitis thaidina. The sequence goes on from JAGSMS010000011.1 coordinate 6,799,088, forward strand.
GTGCCTCTATAATACATTACGCGAAGTGGCAATTACTGTTAATACTCAAAAGTTCTTGCCTTACTTAAAGTCGGGCAGGAGGACATCATCACTCAATAGCAATTAGATAGCGTCATCGTTATTCTAGTATTTTCAGTATCACTCTTCCAGACCATAACACAGCGAACACTTCAACACGAACTTTACGAGATAAAGATGTAAAATACGAGAGGATCGTAGAGGCGTATTAGCATATACATTGGATCTTGCTAGGCTTAAATTGACAGTGTTTTCTGATCAACATATTTAATTTCAACCAATAATTGTTTGATTTTACTCCTAATAGTATCATAATTTTCACAGCCTGCGCAATACTAAAATTCGAACCTCGGGAGGCTACAATCAATTTGGAAGTTAAAATGAGCAACAAAAGTGTGTTGGTACAGATGTTTTCAGGTAAAATACACTATAATAAAATTCTAAGAGGTCTATTTCTGTAATATTTTGAAATTTTTCTGGCAGGCTATCGCCAAAAACCTGTGGACGGATTTGGATGGAACTTTCACTACGGTGTTACTTAGGGGTTGAACCGTTTTAATAAATATCATATACCTTCACGATATTTATTATAGGAGCCGGGCTGTAGGCTTAATTGTATTGATACATATACGAGTAACATAGTAAAGTATCGACAAATTTACAAGGAGCTTTATACAAGGCGATACTTATGAGTCCACCCGATATAATATGAAAATATATAACACAATCTTTAAAACAGCTGGATTGTAGCCCTGAATAATCAGGACATAGAAACCAATTGCCGTTAATTGATAAGACTTACATTATGGCGTTTTAGGCGACGAGCCGTTAAATATATTATGCGGTACACGGTAGGCATGGTTGTTAAATATGCATTACCTGTGAACGAATTTTGATGAGTCCACAAACAGGTTACAGTGTTATTAGAGGTCGAGCAGTTATAGTTAGTATATTTAGTAAAGTTACTTAAAAATGTTTATAATTAATATTATCTGGCTAACCTAACAGTCAACAACAAAGAACTTTAAACAAAGAAGGCTACAATGCGTTGTTGTCTCTGAGGATGGAATGCCTCACTGTCTGTTAATATACTGGCTCTCCGTACCCTTCAGACCGGAACAAGGCAGTACACCGATACTTAGCGACAGAAAAGGTAAATACCAAACACCCTACTTACCCAGATAGACTCCTAGGCAAAAGTCTTACCACATAGCAAATAAGCATATTTAAAAACTGTAATTTTACAAAACAATTGCTGGTTTGGTAGCTCCCTTTTGCAACTACCACGTGGTGATGCTAAGGATTAATTCGTTTAATCATTTTGATTCTCACCACCGTTTTTCGTTTTATAATACTAAAAAATTACATTGTTAGATTTGTATTGTTTTTATATTATTTAATACATTTTTAGTTCGTTTAAAAGCAATCAAGCAAACTTGGTAGTGAAATAATCGCAATGAAATCTTTCGGGGCCTGGAAAACCTAAAAAAAGTTACAAAGATCATTTAAATTAAAGTTGGAATGACTGATATTTTACCAAACATTTGCAGCATACAGGTGTTTGTTTGTCCTTTACCTATTTCAATTTTCACTAAGATGGGCAAGACAGAATATCTACACGAATAGGCAGTTATGCATATCTAGTCTACGCTTGAGCTAAGTCTCACACTTAACTGGTACAGTTAAAGAAAGACGGTGCTTTCGCGTAAACGCGGTATAGATTTATTATCGATTTAAAATTTAGATATTCTGCATGATTTTTGAATGTGAATGTGAGAAACATAATATAATAGAAAAAACACATTTTTTTACCGAAATGACGGATATAAAAATTAATTATCTCTAAAAAGTAACAGTTGAGTTTGAACATATTGTTGGATTTCAAGTACCAGTCACATAATAATGAAACTAATACATTGGTAAAATTATTTTGGTTTAAGGAATTATTCAGTCCAATATATTAAGCTATTCATTATATTTTAAATTATATTATAATTTTTAGCTATAAATACGTAACTTCGGTTTGGATTTTTTTTGGACCTTTTTATATATAAAAAAAAGTATGGACGTATACTATATTACAACCTAGCAAAGTATCACCGTAGGAAACGAAGCGTTTCCTCGCGTCCGGCTAGCGTAGCGAGTAGTAGTTAGCGATTATATAGAATAGTTAGATAGTTAGCAGCCTTATGCTATGTCTATGTCACAATATACACACATCAAAAAAGTCTAAGCAACATATACTAATTTAAATTTTAGGATGGTTTTTCTCATTATAACGTTGTATTTTATTTTTAAAATAATATTTTTACGGTCCTGTGATGTAAAAATAACAGCTGTTGTCTTTATAAGTTCTTTTAATAACAGAAATTAACAATATTAGAATATACTGCAGAAACTAAGGTACATAAGCAACTAAACATTTTTTTTTAACAAAATAAAATTTCTAAAGAAAATGAATTTATTGTGAAAGAATAGGGTAATTTAATACAAAGTATGGCCTCCTCCGCTATTCAGAACTTGTCGGCAACGATTATTCATTGAATTAATGAGACTGTTTATGTCATCTTGCGGTATTCGCTCCCAATGGAATTGTAGCAAATCCTTCAGCTGCTGGGTTGTTGTCACTCCGTCCAAGTCCTTCAAAACACGTCTCTGGAGCATGTCCCATGCGTGCTCGATGGGGGTTGAGGTCTGGCGATTGTGCAGCCCAGGGCAATACCCGTATGTTCTCCATTGCCAAGTATTGACTGGTTCGCCGAGCTGTATGTGAACGCGCATTGTCATGCATTAACGTAAAATCCGAGCCAAAGGTTTATGCAAATGGATGGACATAAGGTCTGAGAATATCCTCAACGTAATTTTCAGCGTTCATGTTTCCATTTACAATAACGAGCTCAGTTCGCCTGTTCTTCATAATACCCGCCCATACCATAACTGTTGAGCCGCTGTATGGATGAACTTCCTGAATGCACCTAAGCCTTTCAGTATTTTCGGGCCGACGGTACACTCGCACCCTTCTTGTATCAGGCCTAAACCCGAATCGCGACTCATCGGAAAACATTTTTATCCCATTGTTCCTGGGTCCATGTTCTGCGTTCTCTACACCATTCATTTCGACGAGCGCGATTCCCGTGACGTATCGGTGGGCACCTAATTGGGCGTCGAGCTCGTAGGCCGTACTCATGCAGTCGATTTCGCACAGTTTGGGGACTTACATCAACACCGTTTGAATTTTGTAGCCTCAAACTGATCTCTCGAGCGGTTAACATCACAACATGTCATCAATAACAAAAAAGTTTACATACCTACGCACTTTGATTGAGTAAAGACTTAGAAATTAATTAATATAAATGGTAAATTTGTAATATCATGCATGTTGCTTAGACTTTTTTGATGTGTGTATTTCTGGATGTGAAAAATATCATGGAATGATTTTATTGAGGAATGGTATCACACATAATTTTCGTGAAATTTTTTGTGGTATAGCAGATAGAGGCCTAGATTAATATTATTGTTAGTTTCGACTATCCCTGATAGATCGCCTTAAAGTGTAGAAGACTAATAGGCAACTTAAAAATTTTGGCAGACGCATCGGCTATTACATATGGTGATTAAAACGCGTAGTGTATGTTGTTGACCCCAAAATGATTAGAATACAAGTTAAGTGAATATTATTCTAAACGAATAACTTCAATAAGTTGAAAAATAATTTGAATTCTTCAATGCAGCAAGTAATCCGCCACCGTTCTGCGTGCCAATTCCGATACCATACATACCTCCGGGCCTTGTCGACATGTGTGTCAGACTTTTTGATGTATCGATTGTGCAACAAAATTTACATATTTGTATGGATATGGACACAAGGGTTGATATGGCACCCGTCTTGGTATGTATTTTTTTAAAGGATGTGCTTTGCTGTATTTTATGACAATAGTTGTTTTAGTGCATGCTTTAGTTGTCTCTTTAGTCACAATAACATAAATAAAATAGTTTTGTAATGAAAATACTCTTATAAACCATTTCTCCAAATGTAAACCTTACCTGCATAAGGTGCACCCTGCTGACTAACAAGCAAGACGTTGGCGACCGACTGATACCACATACTGGTGATGAGAAGCAGCATCAGTGGTGCGAAGGTACCGGACCTACGCTCACAAACCCTCCTAAACAGCGTGATGAGTATGGGCAAATTTTGCATAGTCAGTCTTTGCTGATGCTTTCATGGTCAAAGGTCTATATCCAGCAGTAAATTTTTAGAAGCTGATAAAGTAAGTAAGTAAGTAAGCAAGTAACAATTATTAACACAAATCATATTTTTGTTACAGATTTTACATTTCGATTGCATGGATATGGGTTTTAATGGCGTTAGTTTGTCCAAGCCAGGGGGCAGTGACAATTCGGCAAATACAATTTCTGATGCGGAAGCTGCAGAACCAACGCAGCTTAACAGTGACGTGTATGATCCCGTTACAGAGGATCCTAACTACGAGACAACATCGAAGGAAACATTTAAAAACAGCATTAGATATATTTAATTTTAATTATTATTGTTTTAGTAATCGACACCCATAAAATATGAGACATATTAAAATATTCAATATACTTCTTATCTCATTTAATGAGGTTTGCGTTAAGTAACTCGTTAAACAGTCTGCTTTATAAATTTAACTACTTATTTTTCCCCCTGGCAGAGAATTACAGAGAAGAGAGATTTAACTTTTTTATTATTACTATACCATTTCGTGCCCAGAAAGTAATTTCATCATCATCCTCATTTCAGCCTACTACAAGTCGACTGCTGAACACAGGCCTTCCCCAAAGATTGCCATAAACTTCGGTCCTGAGCCACTTGCATCCATCAAAGTTGGTCGTCCCAAACTGCGTTTCCCTGTACGTGGCTGCCACTCGAGAACCGTTGCCACTTCAGCTTGCTGATCCTTGCGACTATGTCGGTTACCCTAGTTCTGCTGCGGATATCATCATTGCAAACTCTATTGCGCAGAGAAACTCTGAGCATAGCCCTTTCCATAGCGCGCGGAGCAACTTTGAGCTTCGTCATTCGGCCCGCAGAAAGTATGAAGAGGCATATCATCATCATTTCAGCCTGTCACAAATCCACTGCTGTATAAGTGCTGAATAGGACTTAAGGGCCTCCCCTGAAGATTGCCTCAAAGCATGGTCCTGAGTCACTTGCATCCATCGACCTTCTGCAACACTGTCATCACAACAGCATGTCATCACTTCTTGTTGTGGAGGATCGTCGCACACTGCGTTTTCAAGTACGTGGTTGCCACTCGAGAACCTTTCTTCCCCAACGGGTAACAGTTCTGCGAGCTATGTGGCCGATCCATGGCCACTTCAGTTTGCTGATCCGGCTAACGGCGATGTCAGTTACCTTCGTTCTGCTGCGGATATCGTCTGTACCGCGCAGAGAAACACCGGGCATAGCCCTTTCCATAGCCAAGGGATTATATCTGACGATTAAAATATGTGAAAAATGTCTTGATATTTTATAAAAATACAAAATTATTTGACTTTTAACTCTTACTAATTATTCTGAAAAAATTTTAAAGTATCTCATCTCGTACATTAAAAAATGTTTCGAGAAGGTTGTAAGGGTGGTCTGAAAAGATTCCGACCTAACAAAGATACGAGATATTTTTTCTTTAACTTTATTTTTATGTTTCTACATAGTCTCCTTGTAAGTCTGCACACTTCTCCCAGCGATGCTGCGATCTCTTTAACCCGTCAAAATAGTTCCTGCGACTTTCTCTGCAAAATAATTGTTTACTAAGGCTTTCTCTGTTCTGTTTCACGAAAATCTCTGCCCTCCGAGCCGAATTTTTAAAATAGGGAACAAAAAAAGTCGATTGGGCTAGATTTGGTGAGTAAGGAGGATGACTAAGCAGTTCAAACAGTCATTCGAGGATTTTCGCCATGGCAACCGCTGAGGTGTGAGACGGTGCATCCTCTTGGTGTCCGATTCCTCGTTCGCAGTCCACTGCTTTGACTGAATTTTAGTTTCGGGCGTATAATAGTGTATCCAAATTTCATCTACAGTAATTAATCGGCTCCAAAACTCTGATTTATTGAGCCTAAACTGCGCCAAAAGAGCGTAGAAAATGTTCATACGAACACGTTTTTGGCCTAACGTGAGCAAACACGGCACCCAACGCGTGGACAAGTTACTCCTGCCTAAATCTTGATTCAGTATGTGTGACAAACACGTTCTTTGGAAATATTCATAGACTCTGCTATCTCTCTTACTTTAATTCGACGGTCGTTTAGCACCAATTGGTGAACTTTAGCGACGTTATCGTCAGTGGTTATAGTTTTTGGCTGTCCGGAAAGTTTATCGTCTCCGAAACTGGTACGGTTGCCTAAAATATCACGGTGGTAAGTGATGGTGCAGAGTCCCCGAACTTTCATAATTAATAATCATAATTTCTTAATCTTTTCTTATAGACTCGAAACGGTCAACTGCTGAACATGGCTAATTCAATCTTCCTAGGCTATAATCGCCATGCTATGCAGACGGTTTGGAGATGGTAGTACCAGACACCATGAAACTTTTTAGTTTACGCTATTATCTATAATATTTAAAAAAAAATGGTACTAAAACGTCATTCAAATTAAATTAATGACCCACTCATCGATTTTATATGTACATGTATAACTAGATGAATATTAACATATTCAGTGTAATTATCTTGGTATTTCTTAATGATACTCGTAGGTGGCTTAGCTAAAATCTACTTTATTATGAATTAATATTGTGATTTTCTCCGTCGGTGAACATTTGTTTAAAATATATACAAAACATCATGAACGAGAGATAATCATAAGCTATAAATTTCACAATGGAAATTAACATCGACTCTCCCTAATTTTATTACTTTTAGTCGCAATCAGACGCGACGGAACGACATACGCAACTTTCCCCTTTCAGACGCGGTAGCGATAGTATTTTATTAAATGGATTCTTTAAGCTCTCCAGGCGTAGTCATTAGGCTAAGGAACAATCTGCCGATGGATATCGATATATACCTGTATCAATATCCATAGCGGTGGCTTTGCTTTTGTCCTAAACATCTTATAAAATTTGAGTACAAATTTTCTAATTAATAAAGTTATAGTCGTTCCAAAGATTTTATTACTTTAATGAAGTAGATTATACATTAATATTACTACGATTACAGCATCCATAGTGCCAGATGTCTAACCAACGTGATGATTACGCAAGATCCTGACACCTATCCCCAGTTGTGGAGTATTTAAATAGATATATAGAATAAATAGCTCAATGCTCAGCAGTCACTTATAAGTTACTTATTATGACCTTATACATTTATATAAGCATGTCCCAAGAAAGTAGGAATTGGCGTATCGTAAAAAAAATCCCGGTTATTTGTAAATAAGAATAAATACAAATGAATGCATTGAAACATTATAAATAAACTATTTATTTTAAATTTTCCTATTCTTCTTAGGATATAAAATATTATTTAACGAAAATTTTACGTAACTTTAACAATTGCAAAATTAATTGTTATCTTTGACTTAAACTACATAACCTTTTCATAATTGTAAGCAGTAATATTAAATTGTAAAGACGAGTTCACTGTAAATAGATTAATTAACACATCCCACCATAAACGCGAAATTTAAAAAAATATGTTTTCCTCGTTAAAGCAGTGGGCGTCATCCATAATTACAATTATTGTAGTGTATGGTAATTACCTAAATTTATTTATTTATTAAACTTTAATGTTTGAATTGCAATCTCCAATGTAGTAAATAACCTTCTTGATTAAAATCAATTACCAAGAACTAGACTTCTTCAGATTTTTGGTTGGTAACATAATATCATAAAATACAAATTCTGTAAGTTATACAGGTAACTCAGTACGGCTAGTGTTATTGTTAGTGGCAGCACTGTGTATCAATGTCAACAAAATGTTAATCAAATGTGAAATGAGTGTCAAAAGCGGGTTTTAGTGAATTTTACTATTTTCTATATTAGTGTTTAAATTAAATGGTAAATCAATTTCGTTTTACTTTCTTTTATTGTATCATTGATCTACGAATATAAAATGGGTGATAATGATGATTATTACGATGGTGACGGGTTAGTACAGATCGGATTGTACAGCGTTTCTTCAGACATTAATTAATTTGCTAGTGAATGTAAACATCTTTTAATATAATATCTAATATTAGTTTCGTAATAGGCCTCTTTTCTACGTATTTAGAGACTTGTATATATATAGCACTAGTTTATTATATTTTTAATAATTATTAACACCTTTTATATATCATGATTCATATGTCTAATATTCATGACAATACGACATTACTTTTTCGAAACACTTGCCTATTAAGAAATGGAATTAGGATACATCCCGTAAAATTACTTTCATTTCAAAGTCTAAAAATATTCAGATAAATTGAAGATATAATTATAAAAATTGAAGATTATATCAATAAAATACAATAAAAAATATATCTAGTAATCCACCATCACATTTTTTCTTTTTTGTGTTGTAAGAGATGACTATAAGAATGATGAAACTAAGAAACAAATGAGGAAATTACTGCCTGAAAAAATTGAAACCAACCAGGGATTCCTTTATTCAGAAATAGATTGATTAGATTTGTTATTAGATGAAATGAAAAAGAAAGAGAATTACAGAATTATAAGTACAATTATTCTATCTCACAAAGGCAACAAAATTCTCAATGTTAGAGAGGCTTTTGGAGCCAAGAAGGGTCTGTAATGTATGTAGGTTTTAAGGTAGTAGTTTTAAGATGCCAGAAGTATTATAAGTCATTATGTAGGCTTCTCTCTTAGATTAAACTCCAAGACCAAGCAGACATCTTTTATTCACTCTGATATTTAAGTCTCCAGTCAACACTTCAGGGCTCTACAAGGCTACATTGCTCCAGTGTGGGTTGGCAGGTTTCCTACCTTCAAAGTATTATTTTTTTAATATTTCTCAGATAAGCAGGTATTCTTATGATTCTTATGATGTGTGTATGAACATACAGAACACAAATAGGATTCTTTTTGTAAGATAGAAGCGATATTCTAGAAGCACAGCCAATGAGTATGTGCTTTTGTGTATATTTATATTGTGACTAAAATATAAAGACTTCCCTGTTTATATTCTATGTAAACCTGCTTTGCTATACTATTTCTTGCATGACAATGTTAAACACCAGTTTATTATTGATATTCATTCAATCTGTACGATCTATGCATATTATGCATAGTTCAGGAAATATAATACAATGTACTTTATTTACAGAACAATGGATTCTTTACCTACCTCTCCTGAAGTTATCTACAATTGGGTTGATATAACATCTGATTTTTTTAAATGTATTCAAGGTAATTATCTTCTTCCATTGGGATATTTATGAATCTGTGTGCACATACATACATTTGAAAAAAAAATGCTTGCACAAGCAATCACAAGATGAGGTAAGATAGGGATATGGAAGATAAAGTCTGCAATATACACTGTGCAGTTGATAACTGTCTATAGTGTGGAGCTTCCACTGTTGTCGAAACCAGCCATGACGAGTAGGTTTATGTCACTCTTGGGAACAAAATTCTATTTCTAATTACTTATTACTGTTTGATAGTTTTCAAATAATTTATCTAGTGATTTACTGCCCTAGTATACTTGTATAAAGTTTAATAGTTCCCTTTTCTTTCTAGATTTAAAGTTGGGAGAATTATTACATGATGGCCACCTATTTGGCTTATTTGAAGCAATGTCTGCAATTGAGATGATGGATCCAAAAATGGATGCCGGAATGCTGTGTAATCGTGGAAATCCTAAACCACTGAATTTTCAAGAAGCTGTTGCAGTAAGTCTTGTCTTACTTATAAACATAATTAAATTTCACTTGTCAATAATAGAGGCCTAGTATTGATATTTATTGATAAATTTATTAGTACTATTGGTCATAAATTTTTAGGAAACAGTGAAACTTGTGACTTTGCAGGATTTCGTTGTTGGCAACTTCAAATGCTGACTGCAGACGGGCGATAAGTTCTTGACCAGGGTGTTGCTGACCTTGTTAATGTTAGCGGAAATGTATCTTGAGGCAAAAAATAAAACTCAAAATAAATACTTACTAAACTCTTGTACTTATGTAATTGATATTTGGTGTATGAATTAGAAATAAGTGTTAGAATATAAGGTTAAATTGAATGTAACATTGCATCCATTTTGTGTAATAAATATAAGAATAAAGTGTATAGGATTGTTTTTGTTCTTCTCTAAACATTTATAATTATGTTTCTGTATTTGCAGTGTGGTAAATTGAAAATAGATGAGTTAGAACCAAATGAGCTTATAGGCATAGTAGATGCTACAATGGCATGCATTGTCTCCTGGTTGGAAGGTCACTCACTCGCACAGACAGTCTTCACCAATCTGTATTTGCATCAACCTTATTTGATTATAAATAAAACATTAAAAGCATACTGCATTGCGGTCTACAAGCTATTAGACTGTATCAGAGACTGCATCAATAAGTAAGTTGTCTGTTTATGTATATATCTTCTTCTTTGGTTGCTAAAGTACTAACCATGGTCCTCTTTAATTAGGAAGTTTTCCATTACTGCCATGTTTGGGAGGTGTGATCACTGAAGTGGGATGGTTTATATATTATGACACAAAGGTTTCTAGTAAACCTCTCACATTTAGAAGCCCTTATGTCTGACATATTGGTATTTCTTTAATGTTTTTATATGTAGTAATATATAATGCCAATTACAGCTATAATTTCCGAATGTTATTGGGAATTGTCAACTGCATAGGGTATACCATAGTGCAAGTGTACCATCAGCAATATAAAGATGGCATATTAAATATGCCATCTTTGTATCCAAATGACAATTTACTTATGCCTATTAGTGTTGTAGCCAGCTAGCTAACAAACAAGATACTGGTAATCAAACTTGTTATTCCACAGAGTCTCACTTCAGCACTACATGCAATTTTAGTTACCTGAACTAGACATGATTGGATCTTAGAACAAATTCATGATTGAAAGTTCTGAGAATTGGTCTAGATCTGGTTGATAATCTAATTTTACTTTATAAAAATTAAGATTCTTGATTGTTAAACAATTAGGCGTATAGCATGGTGAATTCTTCCCAACCTTTGCCCAACTGTGGGATGCCCACATGCCCTTACAGGTTAAGATTGCAACAATTACATTTTTTTACAATTTTGCCAATATTCTAATTTTAGTTTTTACTATGACTACTAGGACATTATCTTATATTTTCTTATAGAGAGGTTTGATAAAGATTTCTAAAACTTAAATGTATGGTGCTTAGTGCGAAAATTGAACTTTAGCCATTAATTATTTCTTGTAGAGCACAGGTGTTTGAAGAAGAAGACTTTCTTCCTATGGGTTATGGTTATCGTCTTGGCTCCAATCCGCAGTTGGGCAACACATATGATGCTAGTCTTGAGGGCACTGAACAGAAGTGTATTGCATTGTTGAGAGAGCAAGAGGAAGAGCTTAACAAAAAAGCTAGGAGTTTTGACGATGAAGTGTGTAATATTTCTGTTTTATTTTTGTTTCATTTCATTCTCTCATTTTTGATAAACATTACACTGAATAAAAAATAATCGCTACATTATTTAAAGACCTATTAATCCACTGTTCGGCAATTGCCCAGCCTTGTTCAGAGGCGTTTTGAAATTGGGAAAGTCCCATCACACTTTTTCAAACCGGGTTGAAAGACTGTCAACGAACATTTCGATATAATTATTTGTCAAACATTCAGGTGAATGTGCTGGGCACATTTTAAATTCAGCACCTAAAATTATGTGAGATTTACATTATTTAGTAGAGAAATATACATTATGGTTTAAAATTCACAGACTATCATTTTAATTTCCATCTACTAAACAATTCTCTCTGCTACTTACGGTATTCGAGAATATTTATGGTTAATTTTTTACTAATAATCTCATTTCTAATAATTCTCTTTCATTAACTTACACTTCATTTTATCATCTAATATTACTTTCCTTTCAGAACAATAATCTTTGGCCGGCATTAGCAGCCAGAATTCGTTTTACGAGAATGTTCTATCAAGCTTTACTCTTGATAACGAAACGTGATTCTCAGTCTGGCGCCGACTGTGTTGCGTTACTTAACGGATGCTCAGAAATGATGAAAGTTATTATCAAGACATCGGTAAAAGGCACACAGCCTATAGAGAATTGTAAGTTTAATCTGTTGTTTTACGACATATCTATGTAAACCACGCCTTGTCTAGTCAAGTTAACACGACATCAGTGAATACCCATTGCTACCCTTTCTTAAAAAAAAGCGATTGAGTGAGCGTTCCTGTATTCATTTATTATCACCTTTACATTTCTAAATTTGTATTTTCATCAAATTCAAAACAGTAATTGCTAATCAAGGAATCGTTAGTAATAAAGCTTTTCTAGAAAGATTGGCAAAGACTTACTCAGTTATCAATTCTATAATTTCGTATTATTATTGCTTACAGCTGATTCACCAAATCCGATGGGTTTCGAACCCATGATCAACCAGCGCCTCCTGCCGCCAACGTTCCCGCGCTACACGCGCATCAAGCCGCGACCGGAAGCCTTACAATACTTTGACGAACTCGTAGCTAGACTACGACACGCGTGGAAGATTACATCGTGCACCAATTTTCACACGGCTCTGGTAATTATAAATATTTGCATTTATGACTTTTATGTTTCACTCTAGTTACGCCTCCTATTAGTTTGAGCCGTGTGATGAGTGCGTAAGGAAGTCGTCATTAATATCCTTATAGCTTTTTCTCATTTGTGTTTACTTTAGTAAAGTCAAAAGTCTGTTTTGACACTTACTGTGGTTACAGTCGATTCTCATCACTAGTACAAACCTGTACTAGTGATGTGAACTAAACAAATTGACGATCTAAGTAACCGTTTCTCACAAGAAATCATTTTTAAATTCTTGAATCGTTTAGATTATGTTAAGGTTTATATTGGTTTTAAGTTTTACTTAATTTTACATACTAAATTATACTTAGGAGTTAAAATTAATAACTTTACAGTTATTTGTCTATAGGTATCTGTCTTTATGATTTCTTGATATAACATTCGTAGAAAGTTACCTCGCCATGATGAATGAGATACGTTGAAACGGTCCTTGTTATTTTGCAATTTATTTAACGTAATTTTTTTTTTATTTTCTATTGTTGATTTTCAGGATTTCTTCATGGAGTTCAGTCGTCAGCGCGCGTGCATACTGTCACGATCAGCATTACAACTTTTGTACCTAAGCCCATCGCCGGCTACTACTGCTTCTATGGCACAGAGTGCTATTAGTTCGCCAGCGGGGATTCCCCGTTCTCCCCACCCCTTCGTTGAGATACTCCGTGAATCAATTAGGAGTTTCGTCAATCCCCCGGCGCTCACACAAAAGTCTCCGGCAGCTTCTACTCCGCAGGTAATTAGTAACTATTCCAAGGCTATCACTCGCCAGCTACTTCACACAAGTGCGTTAAATTTATTCAACTCCGTAAAAAACACTAAATAAGTAATAAAATCTTTTTTTTTTATGGGAAAGATAACGAGACAACAAGACAAACGAGCAAGCGGTTCTCCTGATGGTAAGTGATTACCGTCGCCCACATACATCTGTAAAACCAGAGGTGCTGCAGGTGCGTTGCCGGCCTTTAAGGGTATTTGGGAAATGGGAGGGAGGATGAGGAGGGGGATGGGGAGGGTAGTGCCTCCGGTAACTTCACTCAACGAACGAAACGCAGAAGCATAAGATGCCTCTATTTATTTTGCAAGACCGTGGTACCATCCCGGTCGAGCCGGCCCATTCGAGCAGCAGCAAAAGCCACCGCTTGGCTCTAGCACGTTTTAAAACTTTTACTGCAATTTAACTTCTTTTCGAACTTTATTACAACATAGGGTTGTAATTGTTGACAAATGCGTTGGTTGTACTATTAGTAACATGCAGTTTTAAGTGCTTTTAATTTGTAATGTATTGTGAAACGGAATGTAATGAATGAAATGAAATAAATAAAATAAATATACAGGTTGATTTGATAAAATTTGAATAATAAATCTTTCTTGTTTAGTTTATTCTGTCCTGGAATCGAACCTACGTATCGTAATATTGATGTCAATCGCTCAGAATTTACGCTAACCGACTCTCCAATTATAATTTTTGTTTTGAAACATAAATTTCTGCTTAGTCACTGGACAATGTTTATAGAAATGTTCCTTTCTTTAGGCTCGAGAGTTTGTTGAAAATTTCCTGGCGCGTTGCGAGCGTCCGTTTGCGGTGCTGCTTCAAGTATGTGGACACAACCGTGCGCGGCAACGAGACAAGCTGGCGTTGTTGTTGGATGAGTTTGCCACTTTACAGGAAGAGGTCAGATTTGATTTTTGGTCCAATCAACGAACATTTTCATATATTATTTACTGCTCTTTCATCAGTACATAACCGGCAAGCATTTAGATTTTAAAGGATTATTTTTTTAATTTTTTTTACGATTCCAGAATTCAATATTGATGAATTATGTTTCATCCTACATAGTAATAGGTTTATATTGCCGTTTTAAAGGAGTTGCCACTATGAATTAAAATTTTTGAGAGAATTTTAGAGAGGATACGACTAACGAACACTGCGTTTTTGGTTAAGTGGAAATTTCAACTTGAAGAATGAACGTTCTCTGGAAGCGCAAAAAAAGAGTTCAGATCCCCGTAGTTCCATGGCAAAGGCATTAATGATCTTCCCTCCCGATGGCAAAAAAAATTTTAGACAATACAAACAAAAATGACGTTAAAAACTTGGAAAATATAAATATTTTTTTTTCTTAGAAAAGGTATTACAAAAGAACGAATATGATCGAAAATTTGAAGAGGCTTAGATTTTGCCATAGAATAGGATATGTGAAATATGGAGCTGCGTGCAGTCGTTAGTACATTATAATAAAGAGAGAGAGAGTAAGGTAGAGAAAGGGAGATAGAGAGAAGGAGTTGAGTATCGTCTCAACCGGTTCCAATTGGCATTGCGATGGCACTCAATGCCGACATAGTTACCACGTAGTAACGAGGTGCGGTTTACAGGCAGAGAGCGTGGACGCGTTGGTGAGCGGCGGGAGCGGAGCGCCGCGCGCCTGCTTTGGCACGTGGCTGCTGTACCACGTGCTGCGCGTCATGATCGCCTACCTGCTCGCCGGCCTCGAGCTCGAGCTCTACAGCGTGCACGAGTACCACTACATATTCTGGTACTAGAGCTACTTTCATCTATGGCCTCCTCTTGCGTCGCGCTTCTGACAGGTGCCGCTGGTGGGGGCTGGTCAGTTCGGGTTTGTAGTGCATTTAAGACGCCTGAATGGCCTAAATAATTTTCCTAAATGAAGGTAAGAAGTAAGTTTTAATGATATCTCTCACTACGATAGTTGAAGCACTTAAGACAAAGAGATCACGTCTCTGATATGTGTTTTAATGATTGTTATAATTTAGATTACTATATTGATGTAGTTAATTAAAATTATTAATTTTAATTATCAAAACATAAAATATTCGAAAAATGTGTTTTAATCGGTCAAATAATCGGATACTCGGAATAAAACTGTTTAAAGCATATAGTTAAATGGTGCGCCTAACCTGTGACGTGTATATTTTGCATGTTCAGTTAAAATGCAAAAATTCTGAAAATCACGCATCGAAATCACCTTTATTACTATGGGCTGGCGAGGGCCGAATCAATACACGATTTATAAGAGGAAAATTTCAGTCAGCCGCAGCTACTGGTAGTAAGAGTACGTCACTGCGCCTGCTCTCCAACTTTACGTGCATCGAAGTTTTTAAATTATTTTAAACGTCTTTCGCAATGGAATAAAAGTACTGAGAGTAAAAAGATTTAATTTTTGTAACAGTAATTTGTTTTCAAAAATGTAGACTTTATATAATTGGCTTGTGTTTACCCTTATGTTGTGTCCCCTGGGTACGAATCTCAGCCGAAGCCAATATTTGTGCAATAAAATACAAACGATTGGTTTTTTGGTCTGGTTGGGTTGTGTATCTGACTATCAATTATTCAAAGGGCCATATCAACCTTTTTCAAATCCAAACTGGCGGACGTAGAATTTTTTGAAAATTATCGATATGGGTGTATCGTCAAGGGATCTATGGAGATCTTATTGCGAATGAACGATATGCGGTAAATAAAAATCTTAGATTAGGTCTATACCGGTGCGTAGTTTGCCGTGTAAAACATAATGCGAATATAATATACGACAATTTATACAATTTTCTTTAACTAAAATAAGGAAACCTTGTATTTTCTAATTTATCTATTTTGTAACAAATATTCATAAATTATGACATATCGTATGAGGAAACCTTCATGGGCTTGTGTGTATGTACACAGTGTAGTACTATCGAAATCGTCAATTAATTATAAGTACTAGGGATGCTGCTGTCTGCGGTTGCATCTAAGCGGTGGTCGGGATCATTAGTTGGAAAGAGAAATGTGAGCTTTAAACGTCCCTTTGAGGACTGTTACGAAAGGAAACGTGTAAGCAAGGCGCGCGGAAGGAATTGTGAAAAATGTAATGGAAGAGACTAGGCGAATTAATACACATATTGCAGATTAGATCGGGAAGCGTTCTCGAGATTTTACACGAAAACCTTTGCGCGGGGAGGATAGATTCGCGTTAAGTGACGCACGGCCTCGCCGAGTCTCCGGAGCAGGTCCGCGTGGAGTGGTGGCGTGATGTGATTACTAAAAAATTAAGCACGCTCGTCTTGGCGTGTTTGTGAATATATTACTGATCTTAATACCCCAGTCGGCGGTTTGGCTGTTTTAAAATGAAGCAACTCATACCAAAGACATGCGATCGAGAAGCGTAAGGAAGATTTTGATCGCTAGTTTTGGGGGTATCTGGTGTCCTTTACAAAATTGGAGTAGCATCAATGCCGAATGGTAAATTACCAAATGCTTGCTAGAAATGTTCACTGCTGTGAGCAATAAGGAGCCGAACACGCCTTCGCTCGTTACTGCTTCACCATTACAATGCGCACTTAGCGCTCAAAACTAGAGACTTCCTGGTTAATATATTAGATCACCATCATTACAGTCCAGATTTGGCATAGTGTGACTTCTTTTTATTTCCTAAAATAAAGATAAGAAGAAATGGATACAGCTTTCATTGCCGGAAGATGTACCAGCGGTGTTTGTGCAGGCCATAGAAGAGGTGTTCTCTGCTCATTATTAATTGCATTTTATAATTTTAATCTCTTAAGGGGGAATTTATTAGTACTAACTAAATAGCCAGTTACCCGTCTTTCCCCTATTCAAAACAGTGCGATTTGTGATTCAAATATATTACCAACCTAACGAGGCAAACCCTTAGCCAATAAATACAAAAAAAAAACTCAAGAACAAGTTCATTCACGGTTCACCAATAATGTAAACAGGCGATTAAATGAGATTACATGGAATGTACTCTCTGCTTTGGGCAACAAATCGCGACATTTACAACAATGTTGGAGGGCTTTATACGTATGACATAAATGAACAAAGTCCTTGCCCTTGTATGTTGAATTCTTTGGAGTAAGCGAGCGTAATCATTAATAACTATTCATTTTAACTTAGTACGTAATTTACACTAGAAACAATAATTTAGTTTAATAAATGTTTACGATCGTTATTCCTTTCATTAACGATGTACGTGTCAAAATCAAAATCTTAATGCTTCGACATAGAAATTAAAATTTTATTTCGTTCTCATCTATTTTTTTTAATAAAAAATATATACATTTCGTAATAATGTTCATCTGATGAAGAAGAAACAGGTGAAAGAAACTCGGTAAATGAGATATAACATAATTAGAAAGCAATAACGCCGTATTATGTTATTACATTACAACTTTTAAAAATAACTTTGTAACCATCCACTCATTCCCAGGGTTTATAATCATCAATGAATTCTTTTACATTATACTAAATATCTAGACAATGAGACTAATTCATTCGTTTTGTCAACCTTTTGTCACCTTTTGACTACTATCATCTCCAAATTCCCTGAGCTCTACACAAAAAGTTGAATCAATAGTTTTTATTACCCATATGAAGAGAATTATTGGACAGTGGTGTTGGATTCATGTGTTGGGCATTTGGTGTTGATTCCACTAATTTAGTTTTTGTTGTAGGATTAACACTTTCACTGACCGTTTCAACAAATACTTTGAATAAAAATTATAAACAAGTTTAAGAATTTTGTTTACACAGGTATTTATACGAGTTCCTGTATGGGTGGTTATTGTCGGCGCTGGGGCGCGCAGAGGGACTCGCGGGTGAAACAGCTCGACGTGACGCTAAGCGCAGCACCGCGCGCAAGCACAAGAAGCGAACGCGCCCGTACGCGCGCGAGGGTCTCATGTGTCAGGTCCTGCAGAACATGTGCGGCGGCTACTATAAGGTCAGTGCAAACACAGGAAACGTCTGAGAACCTATTCCTGCATGGGACTCATGTACCAGGTCCTGCAAAACAGGTGCGGCTGCTACTATTGGGTCAGTGCGCGCGAGCAACTCATGTGCCACGTCCTTCAGAACTTATACGGCGAATACTAAGGCGTCAGTGCCAGCACTAGAAGCTATACGCCGTGAAGGACTCATGTGCCAGGTCCTACAGGATTAAAAAAAAACAGTAGTATTTCGGTGGTTGGTAACATTTGACACTGTATTAAAATCATACCGTTTGACAAGTTTAGATCAAAACTGCTAGTCACAGCATATAGAATATTTGTTTTAATTCAAAATATGTAAGGTGAAAGTTGTGTGTGAAATGCCGAATGACTAAGTAAATATATTTGCGTATTGTAGGAATGCGTCGATCCGACGAGAGAAGGGTTGTTACACAGAATACCCGCGTAAAGCAGCAGTGTAATGCTGCTATGTAGCGTTTGGTGAGTGATTGAACAAGGAACTCATTTAATAGTTGAGAGGCATTCCGTCTTAGGCCATTGAGGTGACAACGCATTTTCATTCATAGTTGAGGACAGATTTAATCTATGAGCTACAGTAACCACAAAAAATTAAATGGGAAGAATTATATATACCTTTTTATATTTATATTCAGGAATTAAAGTAATTAAAATTGTTTTAGGCCTTGGTAGCATTCAAACTTCAAGGCAAGATTCGTCAACCTGACTCAGAGTTCGACAATGAAGCTGTCCGATACAAACATCGATTTGCCCCGCTCTCTGTTCTCACACCACCACAAGTCCATTATCACGAGTTTTGTGAGATGACGCAACCAGTAAAGTAAGTATCACATTACATCAGTAAATTTAAGTCCACTGTTGAACTAATTCCTCTTCAAGAAAGCACCAGCAAAAGCTAAATGTGTGCCGACACATTTATAGGAAGCTTTCCCCATACTCCACGCCGAGTAAACGGGTTAGTAAGTGCACTGACGGTGCTTCCATGCCTTCGCACTAGTAATGCCGCTCCCCTTCCCTAGTCTGTGGAATTTGGGTGCGGTTGGATGGCTATTCCGTCATCATTCGGTCGCCCGGGTGTGCCAGCAGAGAGCACCATGTGCATTTGGACAAACAGATGTGATATTCTCTTAATCTCGAATATCTCTAACTGTGACAGAAATATCATTTAAATATACTTTTTAAACAATGTTTGGACCTCGACGCGCGGACCGGATACCGAAGAAAAAATTTTTTTTTGTCATGTTCTGTTTGTTGTTTGTGTCTTTACACAAACAACAAACAGAACATGTTAATCTAAAATAAAGCTATAAATTCATCATGGCTGGACCAATAGTTCTCCAGATCAGTTTGGCGACAGCAAACGAATGGTCTGTGAGGCTCGCGGAACTTGGCATCCCTTCCAGTTTCTTAAATTTCCTTAGTTGGTGTATAATTACGTAAAATTTTAATAGATTGTAAGCTCTTAGCATTCATCGACAAAATGTACTTGTATCTCCTGTCTATAACTACGACTACCGACGACCACTATCCTGCTTTTCTTGCTGGTCGTCATGATTTGTGACTTTGATCGATTCATCGTTTAGTCCAATCTCAATGCTAGGTGTGCTCAGATCTTGTAGCATTTGTTGCTATTGTGATGATGTTTTATGTTTATTTTATTTATTTATTTAGGACAGCCAGTAATCAATACACTAAATCATATATATAGAGTAAAGGTCGTTCTAAATGTTAGGTCTTTACATATGAAATTGGCGTTTTGACGCACTGCCTACTATGATCTCAAATAATGTGGCGATTGGTTAGGAATTCCAAATTGAATTAAAATTGTTTTGTCACTTACACCGAAGCCTGCCGCTAACTCTGACGTAGTTTGCGATGGATCCGCTTCCACGATCACCTTTAATTCCTCATTATCCACTTGTATCTCCGGCCGTCTGCGGTCTTATTTTGGAGGTCAAAATGTCCAGTACGAAAACCTTGGAAACAAAAACTTACCGTGCTTTCTTTTACAGTAGTTTCCCCATTAGCATCATTAATCTTTCGAGTTGTTTCTGCTGCGCTATGCGGATGCTCATACCGTAGGATCCGAGAATGTTTTCGGTATCCATGACTTGTCGTGTTCCAATTTTCGCATTAAAGTCCCCGTTCATGTCAGCTTGTTTCTCCAAAGCGAAAGAACACAGAATCACGACGTGCATCTGTTGTCTCCCAGATGTACACATTATGTCCCATTTTACTTCCTTCAACACATTTTTTAGTTCTAATAGGTGCTCATCATTCACCAGAGCTCTGACATTATGGGTCCAAATATTGAGCCTAATGGAGACCTCCATAACGTTAAACGTAGTCGGTTGATGGTTGGGTTACATTCTTAGCACTTCTGACTCCGTCCGGTGCGCATCATTATAAACGCAGCAGCTGGATTCGGCGTGCCATTGAGGTCTTCTTCTTGTTGTAATGTACCTATATGCGGGAATGGATCTTAACTGGTCACGCTGTTCCAGGAGGTTATAGGAACATAAATATTTAAAGAACACGTAAAGTTATAATAAACAAAAACGATAAACAGCAAGTAAAATTTTTCTTTGCACTTTTTGTTGTACAATATGACCTTAATATTGATAAGAACACATTAAAAACAAGTGAAGCTAAATAAACAGAAACTACAAACAGCAACTGACATTTTTCATCGCTATGTTTGCTTTACAAATTATTTAAATATTTATAAGAACACGTTACAAAGAAGTGACACCAAATAATAAAAACGACTAATAGCAACTAAAAATGTTCCTTCATTATTTAGCTTTCAAATGACCTTAATCAAAATAACAAACAATACGTTATAAAAAAAATAAATTAAATAAATGTTCTTAAACCGGCGATAAAAATAATAAAACAAGAATATTTATAGTATTATTCTCAGGTAAACCAACAAAATATTTATTTAAATTTTTGGCGTGGTATATTGCATCTCGCTGCAAGACTATAAAATTTTCTTAAGTTCGTGTGTTCGCTGCAAATCTCTGAATGCAATAATAGGGCGAGGCGTTTTTTTTGCATTGTGTCTCGTGCTAACCCCACCTGTCACTGAAGGCTGTGACCGATTTATGTCGGGTTCAGCAAAGTGCCGGACCGTCTAAAACCCCCACGGAATTAGATAGACGCTGTTGGTCCGGCTAGACAGCTTCGGCGGAATAGACTCGCGAGCGGAAGATCCGCTTGTAAAAGGGCGAGGTACGTCTTGCGGTCCACTATATATATTGCTATCGCCCTGCGCTCGTTCGATGCCTGTTATGTTGGTGCGCAACATTTTTAAACCTGTGATATCTTCAAGGTATTACTTACATTTAAACGATATGATGTAAGGAAATTATAAACTGAACTGCAACGTTGTGAGTCAAAATGGTTTTGCTAGTTGCAACCATAAACCATTATTTTTCTACAAATTTTGAAATAAGCACAGAATGGTTATACATAAAAAAATAGAATCTTTTTTTTTAAAGAATACTAGCATTGCTATTAAGTAACAATACTAATATTCCTGTTAACCCTCCAACTAAGCTTACAGCTTGTATCTGGAGTGGTTCACAACAATAGTCGACTGGCGGGTCCGAACATACGACGTCATGTTTCGTAGTCCGGACCCTACCCCATTAGGCTATTGGCGTTTATATGCTGTCGCGGACTTTTCTGTAGAGTAAAAAATTTGTAGTACATTAATTTGATTTATCTCTTTAGGTTTAGAAAGCGTCTGCCATGTGTATCCCAAGTGTTTTTTGACGACGTGATTAATAATCAATATTATATTGAATAAAAATGTTATGAAATATTTATATATCACGGCAAATAATTAATTACAATATGATGACAATTAGTGTCAATCTTAAATAATTACAATAATTATGATTTATATTAAATATGAAAATGACATAAAAGAACAGTAAATACCCACATAATACTATATTGTACAATTTAATTCAATTGAGTATATAGTCGGTATACGGTTCACTGGATCAATGAGTAGGTACTTTCTATTGTATAATTGTTTAATAGTAAATAAAAAATCTTTCCTTATGTTACTGTGCCCAACATAGCCCATTTATTATGTACTTTAGATTATGTCTTAATCTAAAGTACATAATAAATTGTAATTGATGGAATACAATAAAGTATAAGTAAGGATTACGAAATGTCGATATTGGTCTATTTTATAAACTAAAATGTACAATCTTACACACAATATAAACTTTCCGCGAGAAATTTTCTAAGTTATGATAAAATCACTTGGACCCACCAACAAACGCGGATTGCTAGTTGGTTCTATACTACACATTTACAGACTTGCGTTCGGTTATAGATCTAAATTTATGTAAATACTAAAAATATTAATTGAAATATTTCAATTTTCAGATATGAAAATCCAGTGATTCTATATTTAGGCGGATGCAAGCATTTTCAGCAAGCACGTTCTCTTTTAGAAACCATCACAACGCCCGATCAAGAGGTAAGATTCAATCTTGATGTTTTGCGTCTGTGGTTGACGCTTTGCAGCTCTTATATACACCGGACGTGATAATCGAAATAGTAACCGAAATGTGGTGTAGTCGATTTAAGATATTAATCTATTCATCGTAAAATATTACGGGTACTAAATATTACCACTGCGAATCCGCCTACGCACTAGAGATGCCTCTCCCCATCACTAGTCTATGGCATTTGAGTCCGACATTGTCGGGTGGATCTTCCGCCGCCAGTCGATCGCCAGATCAGCGTGGTAGAGCCAAGCGGCGGATTTTGCTGCTGCTCGAATGGGCCGGCTCGACCGGATTGGTACCACTGCCTCGCAGAATACCGGCGTGAAGTAGAGGCATCTTGTGCTTCTGCGTTTCGTTCGGTGAGTGAGGTAACCGGAGGCCCACTCCCCCCTCTTTATTCCCCTCCTCTTCCCTCTCATCTCCCATCTCCCAAATATCCTTAAAGACCGCCAACGCACCTGCAGCATCTATGGTGTTGCCGACGTGTGTGGGCGACGGTAATCACTTACCTTCAGGTGAACCGCTTGCTCGTTTGCCGTCATTCCCATAAAAAAAAAAGATCCTCGTCCGCTAGCAAACTGGCTAGCTGTTCACCTAATGGTAATCGATTACTGACTCCCACATACATCTGCAACACTAGAGGAGCTGCAGTTGGATTGCGGGCCTTTCGGGATATTTAAAGATGAGGGAGGAGAGTGGGGGAGGAGGATGTGGGAGGAAGACGAGGAGGAAGACGAGGTGGGGGAGGGTGCGGGGAAGCAGGCCTCTGGTTACCTCACTTACCGAACGAAACGCAGAAGAACAAGATAAAGCCTCTACCTCACGCCGGTATGCTGAGAGGCCGTGGTATTAACACGGTAGAGGGGCCCAATTCGAACAGTAGCAAAAGCCACCGTTTAGCTCTACCACAAAACGGTGTGTTATTTTACGCCCATAGTTTACTACTTTTGTTCACCAATGAACTTGTTCAAACAATTTGTCCTTTTAATTGCAGGTAACCGATCTCCTTAAAGTAGCAAAAACAAACTTCGTAGTTTTAAAACTGTTGGCTGGGGGCCACAAACGAGATTCCACCGCGCCACCGGAGTTCGACTTCTCTGTACATAGACACTTTCCTATAATCAAACTAGTTTAATGTATAGAAGTAAGATGTAATACTGTTTCTATATTGTACTATTGCATATTTATTAATTATAAATTTTTAGTCATGATTTTGTTTTATTTTTGTAGTTAATATTTTGTATGGCGATACGAGGCTCATCAGGTGATTTACGGGACGATAAAAGGGGGTTGTACTCATCACCGCAATGCGGGTTTCAATTGTTTATACTTAGATTGACTACATGTAGGTATCCATTAGGATATTATAATTAACAAAAATAAATTACAGTCAGACAGCTTAAGGAGTACTGCCATCACGGGTGTTCCTCCCCCCACACACACATTTATATACATTATGGTATATTCTTTGTGACTAACATGATAATGAAATGGACTTTTCAAGTTGTAACCCTAAATAGGCGATAGCCAATTATCTTAATATGTTTCAGTCTAGAACTACATTAACTGGAAAAATAATAAGACAATAATTTTAATTTAATATCCTTTTCTCTTTTTATTATTATAATAATATTACAAATTCATTTTAGATACTTTGAACAGTGTAATGGTAAGAATTTGTATTGTCAAAAATATTGCATAGGTATACATATTCTTTGCAAAATATAATTTTTCTACTCTTCCTCGTCGGTGTCAGCGTCTGACACATCCGTGAAACAGTCGTGCTCAATTGCTTTTACGTTGAGGAAGTTAGTGGGTTGGGGTCCTGTAAATAATAGCATTAAATTAGTAGATGTTTTGTATACATTCGCAACATGGAATTGGAGGCCGTGTAAGAAGGTGCATCCGTGTCCTGAACCGCCTTGGCAGCCGGAAGAGGAAGAGTTATCTTCCGAATAGATGCTGCCGGTGCTGGTAGGGTCGAGGGAAAAAACTAAAAAACTGCTATCATCATCTTCATTCGGGCATCCTTCTGTACAAGGTCCGACAATAACGTCCGGGAAAACCTTTTTCACGTATCAAAATTCACGTTGAGGGAGTAACCGGGCCGTCCGTCGTCAAAAAGGTCGCCTTGGAGCACTTTTGAACAGGCGTACACTAAGGCACTTGGTAGAGCCATCCGGCGGATTTTACTACTGCTCGAATCGGCCGGCTCTACTGGGGTAGTACCACGGCCTCGCAGAATACCGGCGTGAAGTAGCGGCATCTTGTGCTTCTGCGTGTCAATCGGTGAGTGGCGTAAAAGGAAGCCCACTCTCCCTTTTTCCATGTCCCTCCTCTTCACCCTCCCCAAATATTCTTTAAGGCCGGCAATGCATGCTTGATTGCCTGCCTTAAAGGACAGCTCCTGTGATGTTGCAGATGTACGTGGGCGACTGTAATACCATCAGGTGAGTCGCGTTTTGCCGAACATTATTCGTTGGTTTGTAAGTAAGGTAATCACAGCTCGGAGCGCGATTTTTTTCAACATTGTTACGTCAGCCATTCTCATTGTCTTTGACTAAGAATAACTAGGAGCAAAAACAGAAAAACCTTGAAGAAACACGTTTCTTGTAAGGGGGCGCCCTTACAAGAAACGTGCCTCCTGCCTCTCCCCTCCCCTCTCATCTTTTGTTTTTTTATCATTAATCGCCATAATGACACGTGTTGTGTGATATTTTCATTCAGGTTCCTATTACGGTTCAAAAGTTACAGCCCTTTAAAGATGGGGCAGACAGACGGCGTAGGCTCGACATACCAAAAATCATGTCCTCAGTCGACATCTATGACAACCACTGAATAGGATTGTACTTACACTGCCACCGCGGCCTTTCTTTCCATAATCTCTGCTCTAATTAGTTGTTATAAGTTATCTGTTCCTCTTATGCCACTAATAGTACGAGTAGAGACAACGATCTTATGACCTTTTGAGGTTTCGAGTACCACATTAATTTACACCAAAAAAATGTTTTTATGAGGAATGAAAGTACCCTTTCAGTATAATTGATTTTGTAGTAACTTTGTATTATCGGAAATAGTACCCAATATTACTATTGTGTTATAATTACAATGCATTAATTTTAGTTTGTTTTTTTATTTATCCCGAGAGAATAATACAATGGGTAAACCCGAGACATAAATGTATAAATCATTGTAATTTAATTTCCTTATTGCTATGATAGAATAAATTAAAAGTTGTTTTTATCTATCCACTACTGAAGTGGCGTAAGAGAATCTGTCAAACCTGATATATATTAACTATTGTTTTTGCGAAGTATATAATTAGAATTTCATTGTGTTCACTGTTTTTAAATTTGCGCGTTAGAACATTCGACATAGAATTCCCAGTAATTTTTTCAAAAAAATACTGGAATAGAATACTAACGTTTCTAATATTCTCGACAACCAAGCCAACGAAAGCATGAAAGCTTGTATCTAGAGTCGAATTGCGGGCTCGAACCTGCGACGCATATTTCGCAGTTCGCACCCTGTTTAGTAATTATTATATATTTAGTAGTAAGATTGTTTCGTTAGTGACGTAAAAGTTCACTAAGGAAAATGTTTAGTTTGGTCCTGAAACGCGGAGACGCATACAAGCTTGGCGAATTCAACCAAGTCGGGTAATATTAACAATTTGTCACTTCACTGCAATGTAGCATGACCTTTTTTGCTCCGATCGGAACTGTCCGTTTGTTGTTGCCGTATTTCAGTTATAATAAGACACAATATCCATTTTCGCACCTTAGGATTATGATGCATAGCTTCTGACATTAATTAGGTCGGTATAACATACACTATGCTGTTACATTGCCATGTGGGAGCGAGCAATTTCCCCGATCATTCCCATCCCCTAATGTCTAGGTAACTAGTGTCATAACTGTAGTGTGACTACTACATAACACATCAAACATAGTGTAATAACTCGCCTTCCGTATAAACTACATTGGTGCCGAAATCTTGAACAGGCGTCGGTGTAATCGGACGGTCAGAGCATGATGCCCCTGCCTCTTCAGTTTCCGCTTCGTCGTCACTGTATATAATTATCTCCTCCTCCTCGCACTCTTCTATCTGAAATTAAAACTACGAATAGTAATAGACAGCAAGTTGCTATCTTTTTAAATTATTAGAACGAAGGAGTTCGAGTTCTAGCATTTCGTTATGTAAATAAACATTATACACTGCATAGAATTACAAACAGTGTTATAGGAAGTTTTAATGTTTTTTAAAATGCTGTTCAAAATTATATTATGCGCACGACAGGTCAACCACCAAATCTCACTCAGCTGGGTAGATTGGGCGAAACTGTAGCCCAACATAACGACAAGATTGGAGCTTGATATTCAAGCAATACCTTTTCATTAACGATTTATGGAACTGTGACGTAGCGGTTAATACAGAGCTATTAAACGCTTTGCAGGGTTTTAGTTAGGGCTAATCGTGATAGAATTCGAAACATGGATATATCTTCATTAGAAGCAAAGTAACTGACATACATACACTGAAAACGCACTACACGGCTTTTTCCATACAAGATAGAGCGATCCCATATTTAGGTATGTAAGTATGTATCATACATATTCGAATGCAGCTTGATCAATACTTGTTTTATGGAAAACTCAAAGGAGAGTCTTATGTTCACCATTTTTAGCGAGAATGAGATGGCAAGGATTATTATTAAAAGTGTTATACAAAAGACCTTGTGTTAAAGGCTAAAGGCTACTTTGTGATTGCAATATGCTACTTGGAAACAACCTTGATGGACAAACTAATTTTTATTCTTACAGGTAAATGTGATGACGACATATATAGATAATAAAAAATAAAAATTAAATAGTATTTTTGCACACGAGAGAATAATAAAGTACCTACTTTTTATGCATTAGAAGTTTTTTTCAATATCAGAAAGCAAAAAAGTAAGTTATTCTAAGGCTGAGAATCGCGATGGAAGGTAATACTTATTACGCGAAATTTAATATAGGAACTGTTAGTCATGAATGTTACCTACATAATCTGTTTAATATGTTTTTATTAGCTAAGCCTTTGGACATCATACATACAACTATATAAGCATATAGTAGAAGATTGCAAGACCATTCATTACATAAGAAATATACTCACTAATGATTTATTTCTCTAATGGTTTGCTCTATTCACTGTGTACCTGATTAATAATAATACCTCAAACTACCAAATTTTTTATTACATTTTTATGCGTATACTGATAAGTACACGACTAATTTTGTTATAGATAATACACTCATAATATGGTTATAATATTTTAATTTAACACAGCCCTAGAAGTCTTGCAGAGATAATAAATTGGGTGACCTATACAGATTCACTGCGAGTTAGAAGCAGATTGTTATAAAACGAACATCAGTCAATTAATCTATCAGTTAAGTTATGATGATGTGCAATTATGAATCCGCCATTATTTTTTATACTTTCTTGAAACTTTCATGACAGTAAAATTGGCATTCTTTGAATGGAAGATTTCCCCATAATTACCATGCAGGGTGTGACGTCTTGGGAAGTTCCTATCACTTCCTAAACTTTGAGTTCGGTATTCGGATGGATTTACCGTCATCAGACTCGTATCATAAGATCGTCAGAGCTTTAACTGTCAATCGGTAGCGTGCACCGCGTGCAGGTTAATATTTGAAGAAATATATATAATCAAAAAGGACTTCACTTTTACCTCTCCGGTAAACAGAACATTTCCGAGTTTGCTCCCGCAGATTGCCATTAGGAAAAAGAAGTTCACTAGTGGCAACCTCGTACAGTTGCAATCCTCGCAATGTAGGAGGACTACACAAGACAGAGTAACAATAAGTACGACGAGCTTATACGTGGTAGAGCCAAGCGGCGGCTTTTCTGCTGCTAGAATGGCCCGGCTCAGCCCGGGTAGTATGACGCCCTCGCAGAATAACGGTGTGAAAGAGCATCTTGGGCTTCTGCGTTTCGTTTGGTGAGTGAGGGAACCGGTTGCCCACTGCCCAAATATCCTCAAAGGTCGGCAACGAAGCTCCTTAGCGGATGCAAATGTACGTTGACATCGGTAATCACTTACCATCGGGTGAGCCGTTTGTTCGTTGCAAAAAAGTTGCAGTAAGTCGATGGATTCAGGTGGCTCGAGGGCGTGCTTTGTGGTAATCTTTCGAGGAGGCCTAAGCTCGGTTGTGGACTTTCACAAAGTGGAATGATGAATAATGATCGGTTTGGCACTTATCACCTACTACGACACTCATGGTCAGATGGGGAAAGTGTAATTCTTTAATGGTAACGACCACACGGAATCACTAGAGTCGCTATACTCATACATATGCAGGTGAGGTTAGCCTCCAAAGGAAAAAAAGCAGTTTTCCCCATTGAACTTTTGAAATGAGTGACATGATCTATACGGTGTACCTGTATATCAAACGATTGTTGCTTGTTCCTAAATTCCTGGAGTGCAGAATTCAAGTTTTCTTTAGATTTTGATGATTTGTAGGAACTGGGCGATGGAGTTTCTTGATTAACTTTGCCCTCGTTGACCTGGTATCCCATTTCAAAGTTTAATGCGAGGTTTGGGTTACCCGACAACCGCCGTCGTCGTAGTTGACATCTAGATGTTTCTTCCATGTTTATGCCTACGACATCGATTTAATTATATAATATTAATTTTGTTTAGTGAGTACAGGAGGTTTCCTTTATTGTATGCTTGATATTAAAACAATATTTTGTGACTCCTCCGTGTTATGATAGTATTTTCGTGAAGTATTTGCACTCTCGCAAAAAAACAAAATTAAATAATGTACTGACGAGTTAATTTGGATCGTGGTTTATGCGAAGAAAATATGTATATTTTGCTTAATCGATATAAAATAAATTCCAGTTTATCCAACCAATGTTAAATTATTACACTTAATATTAATGTATAATATTAAGTGTAATAATTTTACTTTTGATGATTCAAACTAGTAATAAATTTAATATTCTTATGTTTTCTCTGAAGTGTAGAATCGAAATAGAAAGAATAATTTACCTTTGTTTTCCAGGATTGTGGATGATAGACGATAGTTTGCTAAAGTTAAGGCCACTGACCTTTAGAATCAATCAGTTTGATATTTTACAGGAACATCAAAATATGGTGGTCGTTAAAACGCGTATTGGACGACTATGACGGAAAGTAAGTAGATCCACCGTTGTACGCAAAAGGGAAGCCTTAGAACTTAATCTGTGAGGTTTGTCAGTACTTACAAACATTTTCTGTTTCTTCTTTATGTTATGACTTTCGACTTATTCATTAATTTTGTTTTTTTTTTAATTAAATACTTATTCATATGTCAAAATATTTGTTAGGTAGAGCCTTGTGGCGGCTTTTGCTGCTGCTTGAATGAGCCGGCTCGACGGGGTTAGTTAGTGTTTCGTCATGTGAGTGAGGTAATCGGAGGCCCTGTCCCGTCTCCTCCCTCCACCATCCCCAAAATATCCTTTGAGGCTGGCATCGCACCTGCGCCTCCTTTGGTGATGCAGATGTACGTGAGCGTCGGTAATCACTTACCATCAGGTATGCCGCTTACTCGTTTGCGCCCGTACCATAGAAAAAAAGTTTCAATAGAAAAAGCTACAGAGATGCCTGATACAACTCCTTGTCACAGGTGGTACATTTCTTCTCTGCTCAGGAGTCATCTGGTGGTACACACTCTTACCTATTTCTTTCGACAAACAGCAGTGCAGTTACTGTTGAGTACTGTAAAGGTATAGAGGGAGGAGTAGGGGAGTGGAAAGGTTAATTTTTGTGTGGTCAATCTTGTGATAGAGCCACACAGAAATGAACCTTAGCCTATTTAGTAACATGTCGGTAACAAAATTAAAAATGTTTACCAGCTCTTATATTTGCAGGGCTTCTTTACTTATTTCAATGCTAATTTTTGTCTTAACACATAAGTATAGGTACTTAACCGTATTAGATTATTAAACAATAATACAATAAGTGCTGAGGTTTTAATAGCGGTTAATTATAACCGTCGTGATACATTTTATCTCGTGGTAGACTCCCCTGCCTAGAAGTCGTCTGGGTGGGTCCATACTTTTACCCATTTCTGCCACCAAACAGCAGTTACTGTTGTGTTCCAGTTTCAAAGGTATAGATAGCCAGTATAATTACGGGCCGTGAGGCATTCCATCTTAATCCTCAAGGGTGACAACGCAACTGTAACCTTCTTCGATTAAGGTGGTTTGCATGTGTCCATGGTCCAATTTTACGTCGCTTTTCACCCCAATCCATAAAAAAGAAAATAAAAAAATTATAATTTCGGACGATCGTCTAAACATCCCCTTGCAGGCCACAGGTTTACATTATTCGTTGTTCACATATCATATTTCTTCGTCACGCTACTTAACTCCGGGTACTACTTAACTAACGAATATTGTTTCCTCGCCAATGTTTTCGACCAGTAGGCCTATGTAAGCAATCTATGTAAGTATTTACGTGTTCTTCATGAGGTTAAGTTATTCTTACTCAATATTTCATCATACAATTCAAACGATGAGCAGCGTCTATAGTGCTTACCGTAGTGAGTGCAAATAAATCTTCAACAACAATTCTAAAATACCAAAAAAATATTTATATTGTTTGCTTATAAAAGTAGTTTTTTTTAAATTTTCCCCCATTATTTTAACAAACCTACTATGTAGGAGAAGAAATTGGAAATTGGCTGGGCAAAGGCCTCTTTCTCAAATATATATGTATAATATATATATATTTAAGGGTTTTGGAGCCGGAAAGAGCCCGCCACGCTGTTCAACCACTGATGGTTGACGGGCTTCATATATTCTCGAATTAATATATTTTATTATTTCTCAGATGTGCAGGTCTCCTCCCAATATTCTCCTTCACCTCCGAGCACGTGGTAAACAGCCCTTAAAATTGCTAATAAGAATTTTAGTGGTGCCGGCACTGGAAACCGAACCCTGGTTAGTCGCGTTCTATGAAACTAAAGCTAGCGTCCTAACCACTAGGCTACCAAAGCTCTTCAAACGCATGGTATAAGATAATTAAAAAAAATACCATAAAGGTAAAATTCCTTGGAAGTGAAGAAGTACATTGCAGGCCCGAACCTACCCAAGCAGCACAGGATCCCAAGTGGTTCCACGTGGCGGCCATCGCCCTCCAACTATACGCCATCCCAGGCAAAGGCCTTTAAGCGCTCATGACATACTCAAGTTCACCAAACACAATAACTCATTTGGGTTCAGCAAATTCGGATGAAATATCTACCATAATTCAGACGCCAGACAGACCCTTGTTTGTTACCTAGCGTACCTAGTATTCTTATTTCCAAAGATCTAGTATTCGGGAATAGATATTTATGCCTACGTACCTTCATTACAGTCATGGGAGTAGTAAATCTGATGTAGTGACTCCCATAATTACTGTATATCCCAGAGCATGCTTGATAAATTTAAAAGAGAAACGAACATTTGAAAGAGTTCTTATTCGGTGCATTTTTGAGCACATTAGGGAGTTGCAGCGGAGTTTACCATGACCGAAGAATGCTTTGATGATGAAGAGCGCGATTCTAGATCATTAGTCGAGAATGCATATGGAGGTGGAAGCAAGCAATTCATTGATGAATCGACACAGAAATTAAAGGACTTTGGACTGGATTACCACGTGTCACTAAAATAATTCTTTATGATTATCGGAAATTAATGCACAATGTCTGAAGAAAAAGCCTACCTTACCACAGAAAGGTTTAAACAATAATACAATAAGATAATTGTTTGGTGGACTCATGCAGTACCTATAATTTCCTGAGATCTGGGTCCAACATCTATTAATTGTCTTTATCAATATAAAGCTGATGTCTATTCTGAGCTAATTCTAATTACGTGATTGCGAATTGGAGGGAAAAATTAGACAATATGGGTATATATGTTTTTGTTTTGTAAAAAACGCCAATTCCATATTTATGCCCCTTAAATGTTATGGACACGTAGATTTGTAAAAACTAACAAGATACGAGTCGCAGTTTGATTCCGAGTCAGAGTTTGGAAATTTAAGGTTTGTTTAGGTGAAATGCTACATTTTGTTTATGCGATTGCCAGCCACATAGAATAGAAAAAAATACAGTTATGGTACCTTTCTCTAGCCCGTTTGCACATCTCGGTGAAGATTACATAATATTATTGTTCTGTTGTCTGCGCTACGCCAATGATTTTATGTATTGTTTGGTTTGTACAGAGGTGTGCGTGTTGGCTTCTAGAGCGACTACGTAGCACCGAACAGTAGGATAGTGATCAACATTTGATATTACATTTCGATCAGTGTTTAGGAGTTAGCGCAATTATACAATCAGCCGAAGTCATTCAAATAAAGTATTTATGAACAATATTGACCTACTTAGTAATTTACATAAGACTCTGTAGGTGATATACATAATAGGTTATTATTTCTGCAATATAATATTCATTACCTGATAATTTACTTATTTTAGCAATCAATTACGTCAGCATCATAAATACGACCTAGATATTAGAGGTCGACGATGCTAAGGATATAAATAATTAATTTAAGAATAGATGCTTTGCTAATTAATTGATTAATAAAATATTACTATATTAATTTGACAGGAAAGCACAAAACCCCTCTTAAACCTTTTGCACATAAGCGTAACTAATATAAACCCTATGTGCAAATACTTACTATTAATTATAAGTCACGACATTCATTCTGTTCAACATTAATTCAGATTGTTCACGATAAAACACATGTAATATCCAGAGTTCATTTAATGGTTAATTTAAGTGATCTCATTCAAATCGACTTTGTTAATTTTTTCTAGATTTTAGAACCTTGTGGATATATTGGGGGGGATTACAAAAGACCCTGAACAACTGAACCCTGAAAGGAAGCTCTCAAAACCGTATGCCCAATTGCGGGGAGTTCAAAGGTCTATTTGATATTTCGTATGCGTTAATAAATATTTTAATCATGCCACTTCCTACTAGACAGTAGTATGAAAATGTATGTACTGTAAAAATTGTACGTACATTTTCAGACATAGATAGTAGTATATTAGAGAGGAAGCGATTATTAGCCGTTTAAGAGGCCCAAGGCCCTGACAAACGTGTTCAATCTCATAGTACTCGGCAACCTGGGTTCAGTTCCCGATGCCGGCATCTCTGAAATTGTTATGATAATTGTAATTTTAGGTGACGAATTAACACGATTAGCGTTGATGGAAAACATTATGCGAACTCAAGGAGCATGTATTCACTTCACCAGAGAGTTCGCCAATTAATAAGGGAAAGGTGTACGAGACTCTTCTTAACTCCACAATCAAAAATAGAGATATCCCTAGCAGCACACCACACATGCTTTATGAAGTATGTGTGGCATTCATGATTTCTAGAGTCGCATTGTATACGCTAAATGTATTATAAAATTAATTATGGTCAAAGAGAATAAATTATGTTGTTATGAGAGATACTGTATCGGTAGGTATGTGAAGTATGTAAGAGATTAACATATGCTATAAATATTTCATGTTTTAGCTCATACTGTATTTGAGATCTGTGCTAGCGTTAATTATTATAACTACAAATTAATGCCTATATCGACGCGTTATATATATATAGTTATACTTGGGCAAATAGAAGCTCTAATATGGACTGCGTATTTCCACTTTTCTGTTACTGGCACCAATGGCTCGGTTATCTACTGGCCTAATTGTCCATATTTGTAAAATGGAGGTAAATAAGGTAAGTGATATATCCTCATTTATATGCTTAAAACATATTTGGTACGAAAAATTAATACCGGATGATATTGAGATCTGGATATCTTCCTAACATAACTTGATGTCCTTCTTGTCGTTGATATAAAAGCGAGTTATGACGACTAATATATTTATTGTCTTCTAAATAATATAGATATAAACAGCAGTATCAAAATGAAAATATTTCTCATTTTATGTGTTATTATTTTTGCCAGAGGCACCGCAGCACACGTAAGTGTCACATATTTCCTTTTCAGACGTAATAAATAAATGTCAGACATATTAATTTACTCAAAGTGAAACAATATGGTGAATGGGACTAACTACACAAATATATATTTAAGACAGTAGACGCAAAAACTCTAATGGTTTGTGTAAAATTGCGGTATATTTGTACCGTAATAAGTTTAACGGGATGCGACATTATTTTTGTAATATTTCTTAAAAAAAAATGGAAATAGAACTATCAATTACCTAATGATAATTAATTAGTTGCATTTTGAAATTAGATGTTTGATTTGTTCTTCTTGTTAAATTGTAAACTGCAAACAAATATTTATATTTCAGACCGTACATCTTTCGCACGCACAGAAAGAGAAAGCGAATCTACATACTGCAGAGTGCATAAAGGAGAGCGGAGTAAAACCAGAACTACTAACCGAAGCCAAGAAAGGCGTCTTTGAAAATGATGAAGCCTTAAAGAACTTCACTCTTTGCTTCTTCAAAAAATCCGGAATTCTTTCGGGTGATGCAAAATTAAACGTTGAAGTGGCTTTAGAAAAAATACCCACTGGAATAGATAAAGCATCTGCTAAGAAATTGCTAGAAGAATGCAAAATGAAAACTGGAACAGATCACGCTGATACTGCTTTTGAGATTTATAAGTGTTACTATCGGAGTACGAAACAACACGTTTCACTTTAATTATATTTATGATATTTATTTAATTTATATTGCATTAAAAGTTTAAGAGCTTCAAGATATTTTACTATATTGTTCAACCACTTTTAGAAATTTTTAATTCATTTGACTAAAATGACAATAAATAAAAGGAACAACATTTTCTTATTCATCATCTAAGGTTCATTACTGGACTTATACTTCTTCTAAAAACTGGCAAGAATTTAGATTTTCACTCAGAATCGGAAGGGGTTGAGGGCAATTTCTTTTATATTCTGATTGACTGTGGGTGTATTTCATCCATTGCCAATCACTTGTATCCGCGTCTCCCTACAACGTGCCAACGAAAGTGGATGATTTGCGTATACCCACCTTCTTGGCGAGACATGACAGTGTCTATGACGTGCCTGCTGATGATGCTTCCATTCAATTATAATATGGACTAAGTAATTGTAACGATAAAATATCCAATCCTAAAAAGGGATTCCCTATGTCCGTGGTAACTGGATGATGATATTATAGATATACATATGCCTACACAGATAAATAATCATTATACACATATATAAAAATAATCTGACCAAGACCGAATAAATGTCTTGTGGGGATACAGATCCCGAACCCCGTAAGATAGGCACAATTATGCCACAATATAAATGATTATTTATATTATATTATTATTATGTGTTATTTATATTATTATGTGTTGTTAGAATCATTTATATATAAAATACAAATGTTTTTCCCTAGCGGGATTCAAACTCGCGACCCTCAGTTTCGAAGGCATTGTCAATTATATATTAGCTGTCTTAATTTAAAATAAATATATATTATACCCTATAATGGGTGGTTAGAGGTTCTTCAACCTTCTTTTTATTTGAGCTTATTTGATAAAAACACCTTCTGAGTCCAGGCTAAAAGAAAAATCGTACAATTTTCTTGGAAAGTTACTCGCACGAGCCATGTACGTAGGGGATCGAGCTCGGTTTTTCTGATTACGTTGCTTGCTAAGTGGTTATTGTAATTAATATAGTTTGGTGATATAATGGCAGGAATGTAAAAGCTTGACAAGCTACTCGTATTTAGACCTAGTCTAGTGAACCCTTTACAGCAGAGCACGAAAACCTTGGCGATCGTAGTCTCATAACTGTTAAGAGAGGCGCCAAGGGACTTCGCTGAATGTATAATTTGAAGCGCGTTTCTCCCAAAAGAGATAGAAACGAAATGTTTCAGTGTGCCTGCTTGGACAAGTCTTCATACGTAAGGCTTCATACGTAACGTAAGTGAGCATCGTTTGGCATTGAAGAACTATTGTAAAGAAGCAGCCTATAGCCCAGTTGGACAGAAGAGATTTACCATTTTAGACGTACTTGGCCAGCCGGGAGGAGTCCGTATTGGCATTATCATTTTATAGAAATATTTTTTTATGTTCTCAGATATACAGGGTTTCTCGCGACCTTTTCCTTACTTTAAGCACTTAATAATAATAATTAACAATCTTTGTGATGTCGGGCCCTGGAACTCAAGAAACGGACCCAAGTCACATGATTAGAACAGTGGAATTTGATTTTAGAGCCTCCAAAAGGAAACAGGAACGCCTATTGTTATTTTTACTTTACCTTTCTTGAAGACATGACTTCAAAACCAAATCTTACTTTCATAATTGATATTCTATACATTTATGAACCACAGATCTAAATATTAGACCAAAAATGAATTACTTCTATTGACAGCGTCACGTTTGCAGCATTAATATAATATGTCACTTTAGCAACCTTAGGTTTACAACAAATACATCCATGAGCTTGGAATCGTATAAATAGGATACGCACCGTTTTACTTCCATACTGTTCACTTACTTGTACTCGAAGTAACTTGTATATTTTTGGTTTAAAAATGAATTACTTTTTAGCACTATGTTGTTTATTGTGTGCAGGATGTGTCAAAGGGGCGATTGAGCAAGTATGTAACACTTGGTCCTTTATTTATGTAAATTCTCCCACATATTTTTAATTCTATATGGAAACCTGATTTTTAGAGATACTCGTATATCTATATAGAGCGGTGACAAGGTGTCGGGTGTTCACTTTACTTAATTTTTAGTTGTTTAGTTACATATTTACTATCATCTAGAGCTGCATAACCACTTAAGACCAGATGGTATTGTAGTCAAGTAATTGATAAATAATAAATAAACATACGAGCAACCTAGACACGATTACCGATAGTAACTCCAATAAAATTGTAAATTACAATTTTGTCCGTGTCTGTCACCTATAAGAGTAGGCAAAGATGGGGGAATGGATCTTCATTTGGAGTGGCAGGGTAACCAAATGGGACTCCGCAAGCCGCTATTCGAATTGTTGAAAGAAAAAAAGATTGAGTATTATCCTCGTCTAATTTTCGAAATTTAAATTTAAAACAATTAATGTTTTTATATTCTCATATTTTTTCTTGATCTCATATTATATTCATGGGTACAAATGTTTTTTTTTACAGAAACTGATAAAACTATCCCCAGAAATTGTCAAAAAATTAACTGAAACGTCAATGAAGTGCGCAAGTGAAAATGGTGCTGATGTCAATATATTAAGTACTGTTATTCCTTGGAGACTTACCGATAATGAAACAAACAGAAAATATTTATTTTGCCTTTGCGAAAGTACTGGTTACGGCGACGGAAATGGTCATTTTAAACTATCAAGTGTCACTAATATTTTCGCAAAGAACGAGAAAAAGGATGATGTGATAAAAGTGGTAACAGAATGTAATAAATTACAGGGAAAAGATCGTTACGAGACCATGTACAAAACTGCAAATTGCTTCTACTTAAATTCTCCAGTGGTTCTTAAGGTTTGATATTAAATGTATTTTCTTATACATTTTCATGTCTAATTAAATCAAATGTATATATATTGAGTTTTTGTTACCTCCTGACCTGCAATAGATATTTATAAAAAGTTAATGTGTCACTTCGTTTTACTAGAGAAGGTTGAACCCGTAGATAGGGCCAGAATACTATTTTATTAACTAGCGCCTTCTCCCTTACAAAGAGGTCAAAATATATAAGAGAAACCCATTTTGTCTTGTAATGGGTTTACAATATATATAAAGTATTCCTTTCCACTTGACAAGGGTTCACAATTAATAAATGAAATACCCGATATAAGGTTGTCGCTCTCTCATATTTAAAAAATATAGGGAAGCACACATATCCATGTACACGCCACCATCGTGAGTGGTGACCGCCACCCATACACAGCACTCCGCCGAAGAGGCAGGTAAAGTTAGAGAAAAAACCGTAGTCCATAGCAAAACTGACGAACCAATATGAAGATGGCATGGCGTCTATGTAGTCCGTAAGCACAAACAGCTACCGGAGTCACGTCTAATATGTGTATATGCGTGTAATCGTACAGCAACATATAAGTCTACGCCATAATCTAGTTTCAGTTAATGTAAGTCGTACGGTTTCGGCACACTGGTCCTAAAAATAAGGCCTCCGTGAGTAATTTTGATTGTTACCAAAACTAAAGTTAGGTTAAACAGTAAAAGGTGTGGCATAAATAGTATTCCGTTTATTAATGCTTTAGAGTTATTTTCACAAGAGTAAGAATTGTCCTGTCAAGAACCTCACCCCGTTGTCTGTTTATTTTATACCTTTAGAGAATCAAGTAGGCAGGCCACTTAGATCACACCAATTTAGTCCATTTTAGTCATTCGCCACTTAAGTTATGCCATTTTAGTACTCTAAAGTAACGTATTTTTTTTTTAGTTTTTATCTCCAATTTTTTAGGTATCATCAGTTCATTGTCTTTATATGCTATCAGGAAGTTGAATGTAAAACTTAGTAAAGAATTCTATGCATGTGTAAGTATAATGCTGCCGCTAATATATATTTGGTAGTAGACAAGAGCAAGTAACGGGAAATAATCTAGAATATAAGAATTATTTCAGCCTATTTTAAGAAAAGATTTAATTTTTGACGAATACATTCCTAATTTCATGACTGCCAAGTCTGGCTTAGGTACACAAAATTTTCAATATTTCCGACTAGCTTAGAGCTACTGTCTATTAGCGTTGTCCGCTATAGAGTGCTTCGTTGCAACGAGTAACAAGGCGTTCCGATCTCGCTCACCGTACAAAGCGATACGGCTCTTCTCAGGTCGAACACATCCATACACGTTACTACACCCATAAATGTAACCAATTTATACACCTAAAATTTTTTGTTCATGAGGTTCGAGTCCATCACGGTCAGATATTTTATCGTCAAGCAGAATGGTCCGGCTCGACCGGGGTAGTACCACGACCTCGCAGAATACCGGCGTGAAGTAGAGGCATTTTGTACTTCTGCGTTTTATTCGGTGAGTGAGGTAACCTCCACTAGTGTCTGCCGACCAGTGGGTCTCCCCACTTCCTCTACCCATCTCTCCTCCTCATCCTCCTTCCCATCTCCCAAATATCCTTTAAGGCCGGCAACGCACCTGCAGCTCCTTTAGTGTTGCAGATGTACGTGGATGACGGTAATCGCTTACCATCAAGTGAGCCGCATACTCGTTTGCCCCGTTTCCATTAAAAATTTGTGTCCTACAAATGACTGTGTTTTGGTTTGTAACCAATTAAATTACATAGTAAATGAGACTTATCCTCTGATGTTTCAGAGTGACGGGTACAATGCGCTGTAGGACAGAACTTTCAATTATTGCATCACCAATTGCTGTTCTGAGTGACACCGAACTAAGTATAAGACGTATTAATACATTCGTCGTGGTACTATGTACGTCTTTGCTAGACAGAGGTACATAGTACCATCAGGTGGACTACGTCACTTATGATAATATAAAAAATTGTAGAATTTTAGCAGTCCTTAACGTTGTAACTATAATAATTTTTAAAAAAATAGGTAAAGGATTATAATTTAATGTAACCACATTAATGTAACCAGGGATTATTACAAAAACCATAGAAATACTTTACTTACAACACATAAATCTTCAAAGTAATGTACTTAAGTCAGGAATTATCAGAATTTTAAAAATGTCTTTAGTTAGGGCACTAACTATGAAGTAAGAGACAAAAGTTATGAAATCTCATGCCAATTTCATAACTCGCTTCTGTAAACAAATTTTTCGCCTCTCCGAGTGATAGAACTTGATCGAAAAATCAACAACGAGGCTCGCCGCCTTGTTTATAAATACTGATATTTCCTCATTTATTATTTCCACGTGTCAAAGCCACTGAAGTATTCCTTTCTTAATTCTAGTTATAACGTGGTCTTTTAACCCACACTTTTCTGTTATCACGCATTTTTTGACCCTTCCGAGTTTAAGCTAAAAATTTTTAAGGACTGCATTTCTACGGCATACATTTTAATATCTTTATCTGATATCTTATATCTTTATCTTTCACTACGTAGCACTCAATACCTGGATAATTATACATTATCTAGATACTTATCAGCATTAGCGAAATCACATTATAGAGTTATTGCTCATTGTTGATCTTTATAATTATGACATTGTATAGGACATTGTAATTACAAAGGAAGGTTTTGAGATAAGCGTGTAACGTTAGCACCATAAAATATAAATGGTAGCAAAATTTTTAATTTTTTAATTAAAAAACCCAACACGAATCCTTTATTTAAAGCATATTGCATCGGCTACAAACATATCCCTGGTGTTGCTAGTTCACAGATATGCGGGGCGTTAAATGAGATGCTCTTAAAATGTGGCGCTACAATATATGTCCGGTGTAAATAGCAGTACGGCGAATAACAGAACTGGTGACCAAATTACTGGTATCGAGCCATTCCATCTTAATCCTAACAGGGCAACTGTATGTAGCCAGGCTATATCTTGACTCTTCGTTTGTAAACTGTGCGCTCCCCTTGTCATCACATTAATGTGAATAAAAAAAATTGGAAATTCGCAAAGCTCGATATGAACCTGATATAACACGGTATTTTTAAAAATGTTGAAAAATGTGGCAATATTTTTTAGATATACATATATTTAACTACATGTACCCGCGACTCCGTCCGTGTTAACCTTAAAGTAAATTAATTTTCTTTTTAGAATTCATGAGCTTCATCTTCTCGTATTCTCGTAGGTAATTGGATCGTAGATTAAGGAGCATCGTTCATCTGATGCCAGTTCAAATACAAATACAGATAATCAACCCAAACCCGAAACAATCCTTTGAAAGCCTTAAAAGTTGTTCCGTTGGGGAATCGAAATTGTTTTTGCGTGATGCTCGAACAACTTAAGACACAGAAAAATATAATTAACTGTTGCTTTCATTACTATTTTAAAAATGTATAGTTATGAATAGCGGCGGATTTTTAAGTTTTTTTATAATTATTACGTAGAAGGAAGGACTCCAGTGCTCAGTGTGGCGCCATCTTCCTATTTCTGACGTAGTTTTCCTGTTTTTCATCGGGAAGTATTTTTACTTAAAATAATAATAATTGGACTACTTTTAACAGTGGGAAAAATATTTCCCACTGTTAAAAGTAATCCAATCCCGTACCCATAATTATCTCTGCAAATTCACATCGATCACTTGCTTCGTTGCGGTTTGAAGGACAGAGAAATAAATACATTTCAGCATTTAAAATATTAGTTAGTAAAGCTAACGCTAGTGGTGTTGTACGCGTTTTTTTTTTTTTTTGTTTGAGGATTAGGAGAGGGATGGGGTAGTGGGCCCCCGGTTACCTCACTCACCGAACGAAACGCAGAAGCACAACGGTATTCTGCAAGGCTATGGCCGCGACCCGGTCGAGCCGGTTCATTCGAGCAGTAGCAAAAGTCGTTACTGGGCTCTACAACATATAAAACCACTCATTGATAAATAATCATGTATAAACATTCATGACTCGGTTACAAGCATTCATATAAATCACGCAAATGTTAGCCCCCAACCGGCAGCTTCGAAGGCACACAATGACTAAGCTATTAAATTAACGTAATTTTTAAAAAGTTTTCTTTTTAGTTTAGATGCCAAAAGTTAAAGGTTCTAGCAGCAAAAGCCGCCATTTGACTCTACCACGTGCACAAACCAGTACCTCAATAGATTGTGTGACAAAAGTAATAGATACAAATTAAAACGTTCTACTTTGCATTGTTATTGCCACTGTCTAGCAGCTGTCATAAAACATGGGTCAAACTTTTAAAAAGTTTAAATTATTGGCCCGCTCTCTTAATATGTGTTTTTAAAATATCGATTTTCATTTCTTGATATTTTTATGTGTTCCATGTAAATAGTAATACATTTAACAATGATGATCATTAAAATTTTAAATATTATTTAAAACTATCTGGCCCAAGCAGACCTTGTTCAGCCTTTTCCGATAGGTGCCGTGATGAGAAAGATATTTATTAATAACTCGTCTCATGCACTACCTATCGGATCTAGATTTTGGGCCCTATACCAACATATATTGTGAATATGAGTTAGTTAGTTATTTTTACTTAAATATAAAATAACTAACTAACAAGACTATAGCGGCACCTATCGGATCCTAGCATAGCTATGAACCATCGTCTTTACAGTACAATTCTCAAGTGATGCGCTTGTCAATCAACAGCATTTAATTTGCATTTTTTAAGATATTCAAGAATGAATAACAAAACGCAATTGGGTAAACCGACGAATTAAAGAATAATAAGCTCTTGCGAAGCGTGCAATCGAGATTACAAAGAACTATAAGATATGTAGCTTTTTGTGTTTAGTTGGATTGTTTTCTGTTGACG
Organism: Bhutanitis thaidina; assembly: GCA_029286595.1. NCBI lineage: Eukaryota > Metazoa > Arthropoda > Insecta > Lepidoptera > Papilionidae > Bhutanitis > Bhutanitis thaidina. The sequence continues at coordinate 6,842,632 of JAGSMS010000011.1, forward strand.
TTGAGCATCTGTCTCTTTCTCGAATGTTATTGTATAAGCGTTACATCCAAAATGCACGAGAGAGAGATATGTACATTAAAAAAAGTTTTATTTAACTATTTATGTCTTCTTTACCTATATGTAATTTGAAGTTTTTTAAAAATTCCTGATTCGTTTTAGTAAATGCTGTTAATAACATCGTTAAGTTGTCATGACTTATATAACATGTTGCGAAAAAGTTGCTACAACATATTATATAATTATAATAATTTATTAGACAAATTAAAATAACGGATTAAAATTTAAGGTAGGTAACCAAGTTAATTTAAGATTTTTTTTATAGCGGGAGGGACGAACCACCTTACAGTCCACCTGAAGAAAAGTGGGTACTGCAGCCCATAGGCACCTGCAAATAACAAGGCCACTGGTGCATACTCTTCAAACCTGAAAACAACAGTGGTGGCACTGCTGATTAACGACAGAAATAGGCATGTTACCTATTTCCGGTGTAAGGTTGGCTATAAATGAACGTTCCTTTTCATATGTAAATAAAGAAAATACTTATATATTGTTAAAAGAGTTTATCACTTTTGTGCTGTTATAGAAATAATATTACGCAGAAATCATAATAGAAGAAATTCACCGATCTCTAAAACCTACCGGGAACTAGATGAATAATAAAATACTAATTTATTCTTTTACTGTGCAATTAAATTGTAAACGAATAGAACTAACAGTATAAAAAGATTTCTCTTCTAATTATTCAGGTTATTCAGTTTCTGTTACTGTTTTATTATCTTCTTCTTAAGTTAATCATTCAACTAAAATCCTTTATTAAAATGTATCTTTATCTTTTATTAATATTTTGTATTATATCTATTGCACGCTGTGGCGGACATAAGGTAATTTTTAATAGGTTTTTTGTAATAGGTCTGTAGAATTCAATTATTGAGACAGTCAATAGCGTCCAAAGAGTGAAATGTTTGACTCATTAAGCTCCAATGTGGCTGCCAAAAGAATAGATTATGGCAAATACTTCCATAAAGAGGCTTATTTATGCCTTGCAATGAACTGCTTGGTATTGTATCGTTTTAAAAAAATATTTTGTCGGTATCCGTCATGAAACAGCTGGTAGCTCCCGTCCCGTCATCAAAACACTCTCAAATAGTCAGGATCTGATGAATAAAAAGTTATATAATGACACTCTCTGGCCAATTTAGACTACAGTGACAACTTCAGAACATTGTCTTCTAGTGTTAACTGAACCGAAAATCAATCATTTGTGTTATATAAATATTGTCTCCGGATTAACCCAGAATCCAGGACTTAACGCTCAATAGTCAGGTACGCCACGTATATTATACGTTTAAACATAATCATGAAGTAGATATTGTACACATAGTTGGTAGAGAAATATTGTTCCTCAACATGAATTGCTTTTGACTGCGCATATTGACATTTAGATAAGAAAAGATATAATTTCATGTCAATGTATATTCTTTCCACCTTCGTTTTATAATCACGTGCATTGTGAATAAAAGGAAAGCACTAAGACTTGTAACCATTGTTGTAGGTTACGATTTATTATCTGGAGAAACAAGGATACTCATGTTACATTAAAATCGCAAAATGAATTATCTATCTGCTTTATTTTAAAATTTTAACCACAGGTGTAATTCAAGTCAGGATCCTGGCTCTGTATAGGCAGAAAAGAATCGCGGAGCTTGTCTCATGAAAATTTAAAAGTGCGGTACCGAAAGTATTAAAAAAGGATAATTTATATATTTCTAGCCAATCGTCAAATTGTCTCCGGAAATCGTGGAGAAAATGGCTGAAGTCGCGGTATTATGCACCAGTGACACAGGAGTCGAATCCGATATAATGCAAAAGTTTATACCTTGGCAGCTCGAGGAAAATGAGACCAACGGAAAGTTTGTGTACTGCTTAGCCAGTAAATTGGGATATTGCGACGACGATGGTCATCTGCATATTGACCAGTTTATGAAGATTTTCCAAAATTCAGAGAAAAAGGAGGAAGTAAAACTGTTGTTTGAACAATGCAACCAGATGAACGGCAAGAATCGTTACTTTACAATATATAAAATCGCAAATTGCTTTAATACTCAATCCCCTGTGATTATTATGATGCAATAATTAATATTTAATTTACATTATATTGCGTAGTCAACTAGCAAATAAAATATAAGCTACTGATGAGTAGAGACCGGATCTAATGCTTAAAATTTGCATGAAAAGTGTCAAAATATGCGTCAAACATTAAATAAAAAATATTTTTTAATTTTTTTTTCATTTCTAAGACCTTATACAATCAAATTATCATCATTATATCATTCATTAACAATTATTTCACATTTTGTTAACGTTTGTAAAAAATCAGGTAGGTACTGTTCCAAATTTTCAGTAGTACAATGTCTTCGATCGCTCAAAATATATTTATAAGCTATGTAAGATCTACGTCCACTGAGGTAACTAGGCAGCATGTGCATTTGGGTGCCAAGTTGGCATTTATTGTTTTTTGCAAAAGTTCACACGTCGCATAAAGTATACATTTGATAAAACGATCAATTTAATACAAAGGTTCAAAGCCTGGGTTATTGTTCATAATGTGTTTAAACTTTTTACCTAGTCTCATAACAATAACGACTACTAAATGAGCTTCAAGAGCCGTGTAAGCTCCAAATAGCTAGGTTTTCACGGTTTCTGCTTAAGATTTAATTAAATAAAAAAAAAGTAATTAAAACCACGTATTTCATAAAATATTTGTTACTCTTGTGGTTATACTCTTAGTTCCATATTGTATAATATTTCTTTGAACCTATTGATATTACATAGAGAGCATTTAATCGGATTTTGTTAAAGAAAAACTTGACGAAAACTTAAACCCTAATATTAGTTAAAGAATACCAGCTATGTTACTAATAATCCAACTATGCCTGATACTTTGTACCTAGATTGGTTCATGACAATAGTCCAATGGCGGGCTCGGTAACGACGTCATGTTTCGCAGTCCGTACCCTAAACCATTAGATTATTGGCGCTTCAATATCCCATTATAAAAGTTCCTGACAAACACAACCTTTATTAATAAAATTCTCGTTTCATCCACAAAATCTTCATCATAATCAGCTTCTGGTCCACTATCATCATCTGATCCACTTGACCTTGTAGGTGGATTTTTTAGGATCGCCACATATGGCGATCAAAGTATCAGACTTACCTCCTCTGTTCCCAGCTAGGATAATTTATTTCTGGCATATGGGGGGCTATATAGTAGATGTAAAAGGCGACAGAGGGAAATATAAATACCAGGAGCAGCATCTTTCCACAAAAAAATCTGTCATCGCGTATCTGCCGCACGCCATGCGTGGCCACTACCAGTACGGCAAGATGGGTAATACAAAACATCGCATGCCTTGACTATGGCCTATGGAATCCATGGTAACGGCGGGACAAGAGTGCGAAGAATCTCCGGCTAGATTCTAGTTGCCAGCTTAAACGACTAGACCTGATATCATACAACGCACCTAGATTGAGGGCTTACGAGAAGATCCTGGAGGTGAAAGAAGAGATAAGCAGGTTACTCTGGAGTATTATAGGGTTGTTTGAAGCCCGGAGACAGGGGGAGGACTCAATAATCCTCAAAACCAGTTACTTGTTTTACCACCGGGATCTGTCTTACCTCTTGCGACCTTACCTACGCGCCATTGAGCCGACGATTATATTAAATAATTTTATTACAATTCCCATTCGACACTTACTAAAATCAGCGTAAAATTCAGAAGAATAGTACAATATAAATATAATATATAAATTATAAGAACGATAAATAACCAAAACAAATAATATTAGTTAGCGTTCTTGTTTGTTCTCATGGAACCTTACCGGAATGTGTACTTGATTAATTAAATCATGATATTTAGATGGCTGAGCTTAAGTATAATGAGGAAAATTTTCGCAAAATATCACCGTGAATTGCAATTGAGCTAGTATAGCTCATCTAGCCCATTACCATCGCACCAGGTGGTAGAATCCTTCTCTGCATCCTTCTTACTAATTTCTGCCGCCAATCATCAGTGTTCCTACTGTTTTGCTCCAAGAGAGCGAGTATGATTACAGGCTATCCATTCTATCTCAATCCTCAGGAGTGTCAACACATCTTATTGTCCATGGGATGCTGTAACCACATACTACACCTACTTGTGCCACCTGGTGACAATTTAAAAAAAAACTCGAAAAATCTCTTTTCGAGTTTGATTTTTAACTCCTTTGTCTTCAAAGGAATTAAAAATTAAAATTAAGTTTAATAATTACAATAATATTCTTATAGTCTACAGCGAAAAAATAGGAAAAACATTGGCACAATGTTCTTCTTTTTTCTTTATTCTTTGTTGTACACTTTATGATAAATTTACAATTTGAATAATATACAAGATAAATATACAAAGGCGATCTTAACCCTTGTACCCAAGTAGGTAGTTTTGTACTTAATTAATAATATCTTAACTAACATAATTGGCTATAAAAAGAAAGTAAAGAAAAGTAGCTGCGTGTCAGTATATATATTATACAAATTTACAAAATGTTTATACGTAATACAACGTCTAAATATATATTATAACACACACATATAAACACTTATATTTACATTGAATATTGAATATTAATCAGCCATACAATAATAATCCATAAATACCGATAAGATATTTATTTACAATTTTAAGAATAAAGATAATACTTTCAGAAATATTACATCACATCTTTATTAATTAATGAGTTTTCAATTTTATACGCGATATTTAATAAAATAATGGCCATACATATTTATGAACGCAACCATAATACTACTAATATTGCCAATAAAATATCTAATGACAGATTCCTTCACTTATGTACATTCATCGTTGCCACTTCATCATTTCAGCCTATCAGAAGTCCACTGCTGAACATAGGCCTCCCCCAAAGATTGCCACTTGTTAGACGCTATATCAGAAGGGTACGTCATAAAGTAATACTAAGAGTATGCATGGTACACAATGTGTCCAATTCCTGTTTTATGTGTTCAATAACAATTCTTCAGTTGTGTGTAATAATTTATCGTAAGAAGCGACTAAGGGCAAAACATTGAAAATCTCGGGAGCTAAGACAGTGACGAGACTCGCCCGTTCGTCATTATCACTTTCTATCTTCGGAAAGGTGGGTAGCGGAAGCCCGTTTGGTTTCGCCGTCTTGCCAAAAGAAAACCCGTAATCTCAGCTTATCCCTATGGCCGACAAGCGAAAGAGCTAACTACAGAAGTGAGTGTTTATATATTAATTCCCTTGGAACAAAAGACATGATGCTGGGAATCGAGGTCAATCATCATCTCCATCAAATTGCACGCAAGTTCTTGTTCAAATTGGTAATAAGGAAAAATCACTAGGTGTTAGGTTCGAAGAATATGCCGGATACAGCATAGTGAAAAAGCACTCCGGTACACAAATTTCCACGTCGTTTATTTTTGTTTCTCCGCGTAGTTTTTTAATCAATGGTGCTTAATACTCTCCGGTAATTCTCTGTCCTATAGTTAAATAATCGATCATAATTATGCCTTCCGCATCCCAGGAGACAGAGGCCATTACCTTACCAGCGGGTGTAGAGACCTTGAATTTTTTGCCAGTTGGGGATGACATTAAACGTCACGAAACGTTTTCGAATATATTCTGCTGCGCCATTAGGCTTATAAGTTAGGGTGCGGACAGCGAAACATAACGTAGTAGGTTCTTGCCCGCCATTCGACTATAGTCGCTAATCACCCCTGATACAAGTAATGCTTAATGAAAGTGGTTAACTGGAATATTAGTTATGTTAATAGCATTGCTAGTTTTACACCAAAAAAAATGCTTAGAAATGTCAACTCTTTCTTTATTTTGTGCGTCTGGTTACATACGCGCGACCAAACGCTTGGCGCGGGGGTATGGATTTTATTCAAAGTATGAGTTAAAATTAGCGGAATTGTCCCAAACGAAAGCTTTAGAATCTGAACTAAACAACGAATAGACACACGTCGATCTGTCTTAACTAATTCTTATTTTTTTCTAATTTTCTTTAGTCGCGGCGGTTGAAGCGAATTTCTAATTGGTTTCATAATTTGAGATCTCAAATAAATATAATTTAACCCTGTCCTCCCCTGTCATCTTGAATTCAGCCACATATAATACGGCATGGCATCTTGTGCAAAGTATTTGAGGCTTCTAAATTTCAGAAATAAGGGTAAAAAGGGGGTTGAATAACTAACTAGACAATTGTAAATATAGCAGCGTCACTTTTTATATTTTTTTAACGCCTGGGTTGCGGATGAGTGTATGATAGTATTATATGCGTTGCCGACATGTGACGAAGTTGTATTGCTACACCGACCACCGCGTTGCCAACACCGAGAATTTTTAAGTAGCTACTGCAGCCCATGATCACTCGTAAACAATTTCAATCGAAGAATGTTACAGGTACGTTGTCAACCCTGGGGACGAAGATGGAATGCCTCACAGCCCCTAATTCTACTGGCTCTCTACACCTTTCAAACCGAACACAGCAGCAACTGTACTATTGTTTGGCGGCAGAAACAGGTTACAGGTACTATTCAAATGACTCCTAGGAAGGAATATATACCCCCTACCATATCTACGAAAATACATAATATGTACGAGGAGACCAAGATTTTGGTTACGTTGATCCGGCCAATTGGAAATCCGTGTTTCTCTGCTTACCTCAATCGCTGACAGGCGTGAGTGCTTATATATGTTCAAATGTTGATTTATTATAAATAAATAAATAAAATTTTAGACTGAGACTTGTTGATACATAGATTTGGCTATGTTATACTATTGAAGCAAATCTTAAGTTGATTTATTCTAGATTTTATCTGTATCATTTTTCTTATAATTATCTTTGTACTTTAAACGACATTTATTACCTTCATTTCTTTCGCATTTCCGCAAAGATACGCAAAAAGTGTCTTTGTTCTTTTGCACTGATCTCTAAATTGTAATTAATGAATGGAAAAGAAATTAATTATTTGTAATTATTAGTTTCTGGATAACCTATAAATACAGAGAAATATATGAAGATGGCTCACATTGATATTGTATATTATAGTGGCTCTGGCAGTATTATTCAGTTCTATACTTTACTAAATTTATATTTTACAATGCTCTTTCTTTTCGTGATTGTTTGTGCCCTGGCAGTTCATTCACAAGGACTTCATAAGGTAATAAGTGAAAGTCTCACAATAAGTTTAATATACGTAGTATGCATTCCTTGAATGAAATAGATATCACTAAAAATATCATTTCCAACTTAATATTTAAATTTCAACATTCAGTAGAAATGTTAACTCAGTTTTACATATATATGTTAATTATATGTTGTATTCCAAGAATAGGGTGGTCAAAGCTTTAGTGATTTTGAGTCCTTTCTACTAACCTTTCACCATTGCTTATTTAGAACAGTAAGAAGTGAAATGATGAGCCAGTCTTTTTAAACGATTAAATCCGGGCATAAGTAAAAAAAAAGGCATTGCCATGAGCCCTCCATACAGATTCGAAGGCAGATGCCGTGACTAATTGGGTACCATAAATCATTTTAAGAGATAAAAAATTTCATCATACGCCGACGCGTAAAAGAAACGGTCATCCGATCTTCACGCGTGGATAAAGTAAATCGGTATGCAGTCAGGATTTAGTAGTATGGAAAACGATTGTAATCTTCAATAAACGGCTACCAACCCGCCGGTTTTACTCATATAGATGGCGCCCACGGATTCAGACTTAAAGAGTTGATTAAGACTTTTTAAGGAACATTTTCTTTTTCTTTATCAGTCTGTAAAAGTCTACTGTTGAACAAAAGAGGACGTCACTGATACCCGGCAGTGGCCAGCCGGGTATCAGTGACGCCGCTCCCCATCTCTAGTCTGACACATTTGCGTGCGGTAAATATATTCAGATAAATACCTCTTGATATATTTCTCTAATTATAAATTTTTGATCCGAACTACGCAGAATGAGCTCATAGTACCTGGAGGTCGTGCAGTGGTATGCTTGGGCAAACATTTAATTTTATTTATTACAGGATCCCAAGCAGGTGGAAGGAAGAAATTAGGATGTTTTTGTATATTAATAGTCTTGCGAATCTTCCCTGACGGGTATTGGTATTCTTTTACGGGGATATGTGGTCAGTCAATCTAATGTACTGGTTGGGGAGAGTTAGAATATGATCACAGACTGCATACTTCCTAGAGCGTTTGTGTTATATATCAGTTATGTGTTGATTATTGTTTGCCAATGTAAGAGAGACTACATTAACAAATACAATTTACTTGGAAAAGACTTTCTAGTTTTAGCCAATCTAAATGAAGGAACCTCTAACGTATCATCTTGACTAGTAGTGTTCTTTAGGAGACAGTTAGTATTTTATATTATTTAAGTTGCGAAACGTAACGTTTTCAAAAATAGAGAACAATGGAAGTGTTAACATATTAGATCTCCTTGTTAAGGTCAGTACCAACTCGCGAGGCCCCAGGTGTCTTGCCGGATTAGTTATTTCATTAGTCAGCTCTATAATCTTAATAATAGAAAATTGCACAAGATCATTTTGAAGTCTCCCAACTGGAGCTTGTAATCAATAGCAATTTTAGAAATACTAAAATACTGTTAAATACTCCTTTGTGCCCCGTGCCGGAGAAGTTGCGTATGCGTCAGAGATGATATCTGTTCTCGACGCCTCGGTAGTCTTGAAGGTTTGGACCTTTCTACCCTTTGGCTGCGCATCGACAGCGACGACCATCCGCGCGTCTATGCGTGCCTTTACAGGTCCCATAGCGGTAATACCGTAACTGACCGACTCATCGACCACATCCAAATGGCTACAGATTCCGTGCTACAACAGATCCCATCCGCAGAGATCGTGATTCTCGGCGATTTTAATACCCACCACACCGATTGGCTCGGTTCTCGCATAACCGATCATGCGGGGAGATCTGTTCACGACTTTGCATTAGCATATGGCCTGACACAACTGGTAACCTCGCCGACGCGGATCCCAGACGTGGAAGGTCATACACCTTCCCTGTTGGACCTTTTGCTGACCTCACACCCGGACGGATATTTGGTCTCAGTCGATGCCCCTCTTGGCTCGTCGGACCACTGTCTGATCCGGAGTGTAGTGCCTATCGCGCGCCGATCCCAAACGCGATCTGCGGGGTTCCGCCGTGTGTGGCACTATAGGTCGGCAGATTGGGATGGAATGCGGTCTTTCTTTGCTTCCTACCCATGGGGGCAGGTTTGCTTCTCGCTGGATGATCCCAACGCCGTTGCACTTTTTATTCCGTTCTCTGCAGTGCCTGTCGGAGGTAAATCCCAGCCTTGGTTTGGTCGCACCTGCAAAATAGCGTCACGCCGAAAGCGGAAGTGCTACCAGGCCTGGGCCGATGCATCGGCGTCTCGGGATGCAAAACCAGTGCTCTTAAAACGAGTACAACTCTGCCTCCAGGTCCTTCAAAGAGTTATCGCTGCGGAAAAGTTAAAGCACATTGGCAGAATTGGCGAGAGACTAGTTCGCCTCCCATCGGGATCCCGCGCATTCTGGTCTCTCGCCAAGGCTGTCCAGGGAATTTCTGTCAGCCATCTCTCCCATCTCTACACAAGGAGGATGATTCGCTGGCCCATACTGCAAAGAAAGCCGATCTCTTGGGCTCTCTTTTTGCATCAACTCGACTCTTGATGACCGGGAAACTCTCCACCTACCATCCCGTGGTGTAAGTGCTCCATGCCGGAAATTCAGTTTCTGCAGAGCTCAGTGCGAAAGGCACTCCGCTCCTGGACATTCATAAGTCGAGTGGGCCGGACGGAATCCTCAATTGTGCTGAGGATGTGTGCCCCTGAGTTGGCACCGGTTCTCACGCGTCTTTTCCGGCACTCCTACTCTTCAGGCGTCGTCCCGGAATCTTGGAAGACAGAAAAAGGCGACCGCTCTGATCCGTCCAACTACAGGCCTATTGCCATCACCCCCTTGTTATCTAAAATAATGGAGTCACTCATCAACACCCAGCTCCTGAGGTACCTGGAGGAACACCAGCTGATCAGTGACCGACAGTACGGTTTCCGTCGCGGACTATCAGCTGGTGATCTTCTGGTTTACCTGACTCACCGATGGGCAGAAGCAGTTGAGTCTAAGGGGGAGGCTTTGGCGGTTAGTCTGGACGTAGCGAAAGCATTTGATAGGGTTTGGCATAAAGCGCTTCTTTCAAAGCTTTCATCTTACAGGGTTCCTGAGAGATTGTGCAACTGGGTCACCAGCTTCCTCACGGATCGGAGCATCAAGGTTGTTGTCGACGGTGCATGCTCGGACCCCAAACCCGTGAATGCTGGTGTTCCACAAGGCTGTGTGCTTTCTCCTCTGTTCCTTCTGCATATCAACGACATGCTACAAATCAGTAGCATTCATTGCTATGCAGACGACAGCACAGGTGATGCCCTATATACAGGCCGTGCGAATATTTCTCAGGAACACGTCGACGAGTGCCGGAACAAACTTGTGTCTGAAGTCGAGACCTTGTTATTCAAAGTCTCGGATTGGGGTCGACGTAATTTGGTCCTATTCAACCCCAAAAGACACAGGTTTGCGCGTTCACCGCTAAAAGAATCCCTTTGTCGTTTCTCCTCTTTTGAGAACATTCCCCTTATTGCCTCAGCCAGTATCAGAATCCTTGGCGTTGACATATCGAGCGACGTTCAGTTCCGTGGTCACTTGGAGGAAAGGCCAAATTGGCCTCCAAAAGCTTGGTGTGCTCTGTAGAGGCAGGACAGTATTTCATGCCGGTCCACCGTTTGCAACTTTATAAGGCGCAAGTTCGGCCCCACATGGAATACTGTTCTCATCTCTGGGCAGGCACCCCAGTACCAACTCCTTCCATTTGACCGCATCCAACGTCGAGCGGCTCGAATTGTCGGCGACCAAGCTCTCTGATCGGCTTGATCCTTTGGCCTTGCGAAGAGATGTTGCTTCTCTTTGCATTTTTACAAAATTTTCCACGGGGAATGTTCTGAGGAACTGTTCGGATTGATCCCAGCTGCTGAGTTTCACCATCGTACATCGCGACTGAATTCGAAGTTCCATCGATACCACCTAGATGGTTGGCATTCCACCACAGTGCGTTTTAATCGAAGTTTTCTGCCACGCACTTCGACTTTGTGGAATCAGCTGTCGCCAGCAGTATTTCCGAATAGTTACGACTTAGGGACCTTCAAGAAAAGAGCTTATTCCTTCCTTAAAGGCCGGCAGCGCATCTGTAGCTCCTCTGGTGTTGTGGATGTTCGTGGGCGTCGGTGATCACTTACCATCAGGTGAGCCGCACGCTCGTTTGCCCCCTTCTTCTATAAAAAAAAAAAAAAAAATGCATTCCTTGAATGAAATAGATATCACTAAAAATATCATTTCCAACTTAATATTTAAATTTCAACATTCAGTAGAAATGTTAACTCAGTTTTACATATATATGTTAATTATATGTTGTATTCCAAGAATAGGGTGGTCAAAGCTTTAGTGATTTTGAGTCCTTTCTACTAACCTTTCACCATTGCTTATTTAGAACAGTAAGAAGTGAAATGATGAGCCAGTCTTTTTAAACGATTAAATCCGGGCATAAGTAAAAAAAAAGGCATTGCCATGAGCCCTCCATACAGATTCGAAGGCAGATGCCGTGACTAATTGGGTACCATAAATCATTTTAAGAGATAAAAAATTTCATCATACGCCGACGCGTAAAAGAAACGGTCATCCGATCTTCACGCGTGGATAAAGTAAATCGGTATGCAGTCAGGATGTAGTAGTATGGAAAACGATTGTAATCTTCAATAAACGGCTACCAACCCGCCGGTTTAACTCATATAGATGGCGCCCACGGATTCAGACTTAAAGAGTTGATTAAGACTTTTTAAGGAACATTTTCTTTTTCTTTATCAGTCTGTAAAAGTCTACTGTTGAACAAAGAGGACATACCCGGCAGTGGCCAGCCGGGTATCAGTGACGCCGCTCCCCATCTCTAGTCTGACACATTTGCGTGCGGTAAATATATTCAGATAAATACCTCTTGATATATTTCTCTAATTATAAATTTTTGATCCGAACTACGCAGAATGAGCTCATAGTACCTGGAGGTCGTGCAGTGGTATGCTTGGGCAAACATTTAATTTTATTTATTACAGGATCCCAAGCAGGTGGAAGGAAGAAATTAGGATGTTTTTGTATATTGATAGTCTTGCGAATCTTCCCTGACGGGTATTGGTATTCTTTTACGGGGATATGTGGTCAGTCAATCTAATGTACTGGTTGGGGAGAGTTAGAATATGATCACAGACTGCATACTTCCTAGAGCGTTTGTGTTATATATCAGTTATGTGTTGATTATTGTTTGCCAATGTAAGAGAGACTACATTAACAAATACAATTTACTTAGAAAAGACTTTCTAGTTTTAGCCAATCTAAATGAAGGAACCTCTAACGTATCATCTTGACTAGTAGTGTTCTTTAGGAGACAGTTAGTATTTTATATTATTTAAGTTGCGAAACGTAACGTTTTCAAAAATAAAGAACAATGGAAGTGTTAACATATTAGATCTCCTTGTTAAGGTCGAGTACCAACTCGCGAGGCCCCAGGTGTCTTGCCGGATTAGTTATTTCATTAGTCAGCTCTATAATCTTAATAATAGAGAAAATTGCACAAGATCATTTTGAAGTCTCCCAACTGGAGCTTGTAATCAATAGCAATATTTAGAAATACTAAAATACTGTTAAATACTAAATTAAGGCATTCCGCGACGACTCAGACAATAAAAACTAAAAAAAAAACCTTTTTTCTGGGTTTTAGAAATAAATTGGTTGCTGCAAACCATTTGGAAACAATGTCAAGTATTTGGAACAAAAAAGGCCAAGTATCGTTCCCTTAAGGACAACCATATTCACCTCATGTCCCGGTGACAATACACTGTTGATTGCAACCTATTGCTCTTAGTTTCAAAGATGCGACAATAAGAGATCAGATGCGGATCAAGAATGCCGTAGTATATTAGTGTACTGATGAAAATTTTATGATCCACAAAATCAAATGCTTTTAAGCGGTCATTAAAGAATGTTATGGTACTTTTCCCAGTCCTGTAAAATATGAGACACTAGTTTTGCATTCGCATTTGTCGTAGATCGTTCTTTTATGTAAACCAAATTGCTTGTCATTTCAAATGTTATTTTTATTAAAAGATGCTTGTCCATCTGTTATAAATTATCATTTTTACTAATTACTTTTTTCAAATGTTTTACTTAAAGCTGGCTTTACAGAAATGGAAAGGTACACTCTGGTGCAATGAAGTTATAATTTGTAGTATTTTCTGTACTGCTCGATTTAAATACAGGAACAACTTCACTGTGTTTCGTTTGGCTAGAAAGCACACTTTTCCATGAAAGCGCCCACAGATCTTTCGTTTTCTTTTTGTTTAGGATCATTTTAATTATATGAGTATAGTTAACATATTTATATTGAAAATCAGAAATATCTTCATTTATAAATGCTCCTTGACAAGTAACTCTGCAACTCCAGGGCTTGATTGTAAATGTTTCGTAATTTCAGAGGGGAAAAAACTTGTAGGAACTTATTTGGCACTTTACATTACTACCCTTTTGTACCACTACCACATTTATTATTAAATTTTAAAGCAATCCCTTCCTTTTCGGAATTATGTTTTTCAGTTTTAAAATTAATTACTTTCCATATGGCTCTAGTTTGTAGAAAACTGTTGTTGGACGCCATGGCATTATACAGTCTATGTTAGACTCCTACGACATAGAAAGAAAAAGGGTAGATTCTATTACACTGACTACCGCACAACGTTTATTCGACTAAAACCTACCTGCAGAATCTATGATACTTGTGTTTGATACTCTTTTATATCGTTTAGGCAATCCACGTAACAAGAAAAGAAAAGAATAAGACGTCCTACTAATTAAACATTTTACTGGCGACTATTCTAAGCATCTGTAAAAAAAAATAAAAATAATTAGACGTCGTATATATATAAGGAAAAAACTATTTCGAAACTGCTATTAAAGACAATGAAATAAATATTACAAACCATTTAATTACGGATTTACTTATTTACGGCACATTAAAATTCTGTATAAATTGACTTTCTACAGTAGTCGATGTAACGTATAAAAGCCAAAGTCAAAGTGTAGAGCAAGAGATATTTCCACACATCAAGTTCTCAATTTATATATAATTTCCATAAAAAAATATTTTTTTTGTTTTACAGACTGCAGTCAAAATGACAAATGAATTCGCTACCAAATTGAAAAGTGATATTAATAGTTGTATAAAAGACGTTGGAGCACCGTCTGATACTTTGGATAAATTGATACCTTGGAAACTTGCTGACAATGAAATTAATAGAAAATTCATGTACTGCCTTTGTAAAAAATTAGACTTGATTGATGATAATGGACATTTTGATGTAAATAAAACTATGCAAGTTTTTGTCAATAGCGATAAAAAAGAAATGATAAAAGAAAATATTATGTATTGTAACAAAATCAATGGAAAAGATCAATACGACACTGTGTATAAGAAAAAACAATGTTTCGATAAGAACTCTTCTTTCCGTTTATCTTGGTGAATTATTGTTGTTGTAATGTTTGGGATATTTACTTTAACTGTAACTGTAAATATTAATAAAGCCCTTTCGATTACCTGGAAATTATGTATTATTAAATCATATGGCCATACTTCTTTCAAACTATACATATAAAATGATTCATGGTTGAAATTACCTTTCTATAGTAAACATGTATATTTACATATTTATATTATAGATTATATTTGGTGGTAGTAATTTCTTTCTTGTCTAGGTGTCACCTGGGAAGGTATCGCTTTCTGGTTTACTTCTGCCACTAAGCACGAGAGCGCCAGTATAATAACAGGTTGAGGCATTTCAGCAGATGTGACAACTCGAAGCGCGTTTGTTAGTATAAATATAATAAATATTTATAAAAAAAAAAAAAAAAAAAAAAAAAAAAAAAAAAAAAAAAAAAAAAAAAAAAAAAAAAAAAAAAAAAAAAAAAAAAAAAAAAAAAAAAAAAAAAAAAAAAAAAAAAAAAAAAAAAAAAAAAAAAAAAAAAAAAAAAAAAAAAAAAAAAAAAAAAAAAAAAAAAAAAAAAAAAAAAAAAAAAAAAAAAAAAAAAAAAAAAAAAAAAAAAAAAAAAAAAAAAAAAAAAAAAAAAAAAAAAAAAAAAAAAAAAAAAAAAAAAAAAAAAAAAAAAAAAAAAAAAAAAAAAAAAAAAAAAAAAAAAAAAAAAAAAAAAAAAAAAAAAAAAAAAAAAAAAAAAAAAAAAAAAAAAAAAAAAAAAAAAAAAAAAAAAAAAAAAAAAAAAAAAAAAAAAAAAAAAAAAAAAAAAAAAAAAAAAAAAAAAAAAAAAAAAAAAAAAAAAAAAAAAAAAAAAAAAAAAAAAAAAAAAAAAAAAAAAAAAAAAAAAAAAAAAAAAAAAAAAAAAAAAAAAAAAAAAAAAAAAAAAAAAAAAAAAAAAAAAAAAAAAAAAAAAAAAAAAAAAAAAAAAAAAAAAAAAAAAAAAAAAAAAAAAAAAAAAAAAAAAAAAATATTTTTTTTGTTTTACAGACTGCAGTCAAAATGACAAATGAATTCGCTACCAAATTGAAAAGTGATATTAATAGTTGTATAAAAGACGTTGGAGCACCGTCTGATACTTTGGATAAATTGATACCTTGGAAACTTGCTGACAATGAAATTAATAGAAAATTCATGTACTGCCTTTGTAAAAAATTAGACTTGATTGATGATAATGGACATTTTGATGTAAATAAAACTATGCAAGTTTTTGTCAATAGCGATAAAAAAGAAATGATAAAAGAAAATATTATGTATTGTAACAAAATCAATGGAAAAGATCAATACGACACTGTGTATAAGAAAAAACAATGTTTCGATAAGAACTCTTCTTTCCGTTTATCTTGGTGAATTATTGTTGTTGTAATGTTTGGGATGTTTACTTTAACTGTAACTGTAAATATTAATAAAGCCCTTTCGATTACCTGGAAATTATGTATTATTAAATCATATGGCCATACTTCTTTCAAACTATACATATAAAATGATTCATGGTTGAAATTACCTTTCTATAGTAAACATGTATATTTACATATTTATATTATAGATTATATTTGGTGGTAGTAATTTCTTTCTTGTCTAGGTGTCACCTGGGAAGGTATCGCTTTCTGGTTTACTTCTGCCACTAAGCACGAGAGCGCCAGTATAATAACAGGTTGAGGCATTTCAGCAGATGTGACAACTCGAAGCGCGTTTGTTAGTATAAATATAATAAATATTTATAAAAAAAAAGGTCATAGGAAATGTGATCTCTACCTTTTGTGGTTAATATTTTTGTTTTTCGTTGATTGCATCATGAATATTGCTCTTGTTTGATCTATCTTTCCCTATGGAAACTTTTAGCCTATTTTGTACACCACGTGCAGATAAGGTTAGCAATTTAATAAAAAGCTTAAAATGATGCTTGTCATGTACCTTCAGTAGAGTAATATCTGTAACTGAAGATGATATTGATATGATTTTTTTTAGAAGAAATAAATACATGACAAAAAAAATTTAATTTACCTTTTCGTATGTTTGCAATCTAAAATATCACAATGATGCATAATGAATATTTCTAAATGATCAGGCAAATGATAGTTCAATTTGATCCTCAAACATAAAACAAAACTTTACTTGATTTTATTGATCAAATAATAATAATAACGTGGTGCAAGCTTATAAAATTTTATATAAGTAAATGAAGTATATTTCTTTATACAGACGATAAGAATAATCAATGAATAGCTAGTAAAATCTTCAACTAGGGGGACAACTAATGATTTTCTTTTCTTGTTATATGGATCGCCTGGACCAGAGATTCCCAGACATTTTTTGTCATAGACCACTTTCAAAATTTAGCTGGTTCCGGCAGACCCCCTACAGCTACATTTCTAACCCATTTCCAAAACTCGGCAACTAACAACTTGCAACAAGTTGCAAGCCAAGGTTAATTAAATAATTGATTGTGCTGTGAGTGGATGTCAAAAAAGTAAAGTTGTTCAATCAAATCCTATTTATATTGTGAATATGAGTAATTTTGGTCCATAAATATAAAATTGGTTAATCACTCGATCACAGCGCCACCTATCGGGTCCGAGTATAGCCATGAATCATCGTCTCAACATTAGAAATATATTGTAGGAATATGACCTCAATCGGTCCAACATTTGTAAAGTGATGATCTTAGCAACGAGCAGCATTTAATTTTTATTCAACACTGAATTGCAATGCAAAAGATTTGGGCATTGTTGTACTAGTTTACGGAACCTAATTAAAAAAGTGTTTATTTATTAGTGGTAATTAGATTTGTTATTAGTGGAAACCATCCGTTTTGGGTTTTTATTAATTATTAATGAACGTGACTTATTATAATAGTGATATTTTCGTAAGGGTTCCTATATAGAATTAAAGTACGAAGGTATTAAAAAACAAATTGACATTACTTTTCCTACAACCATTTACTTTAATCTAATTTAATGAACTTGTATTCTGACAGATAGTTCAATGGAAGAGGACATCTCTTGGAATTTATTATTGTATTTTTTTACCATATAATTGCATAAAGTCCGAGAAAATAATTTAAGTAGAGTGTTATGTTGATTTCAGTTGACGTTGAGCATCTGACCTTTTCTCCTATCTTCGTAAATGCGTTACATCTAAAATGGTCGAGTGAGAGATATGTACATTACATAAACTTTTTAGTAAATGCTGTTAATAACGTCGTTAAGGTCTCATGACTTATATAACATTCTGCGAAAAAGGTGCAACAATATTTTGAACAAGTTTTATAACTATGTTAATTTATCAGACAAATTAAAATAACCGATTAAAATTTAAGGCACGTAACCAAGTTAATTTAAGATATTTTTTTATAATGAGAAGGACAAACCAGCTAACAGTCCATCTGAAAGAACCCAAAACAAGGACACTCATGTTATATTGTAATTGCAAAATTATTATTGGTATTCAAGACAGGATCTCTGTATAGGCAGGTAAACTGATAGCGGAGTTTGTATCATCAAAATCTAAAAATGTGATACCTAAAGTATTTGTAAACGTTAATTATATTTTTGCATTTTTCTAATAACCATCAAAGTGTCACCGGAACTCGCAGAAAAATTCAATAAATTAAAAAAAAAAGTATTTCTGTAGCAAAAACAATATCTGACAACACAGTATAGACAGATTAAAACATCACAATAGCAGTAAGGAACTTTAAATTAAATATATATTTATATGGAATCTGTACAATACCTAAAACAGAAAGAATAAATCAAACTATACATATAATAAATAAATAGGACTTTGTTTAAGTTTGAGTATTCCCATTCAGGATCATATAAGAGATTGAAGTAGATGTTCAGTGCAGTCATATGTAAGCGTTTTCAACCAATTACTAAGGATATTTCGCTTGATTTACTGAGCAGCATTTAATGTCACAAGTTTTGAGGACTTGGTTGTATAAAAACGAAGAAATAAAAAGGTTAAACCGTTTAGCAAATGATGTGTTTAAGGATATTGTATACACGACGTTTTATCAATTCTTGATAATCATCTCCAGAAATTATAGTCCTGTGAACGGATAAACATGTTCGGAGGATAAACAATTGACGTATTGTGAGAACACCGCTTTCTCTGTAGACACTATGTGTAGGATGTTTAAATGGTTTATTTAACATGGCCTTTAAGACTGATCTCTGAGCTCTTTCTAACTTTAACATTCTTGTTTTGGGAGCACCACCCCAACATATAATACAGTACGTCAAGAGTGATTGACACAGAGCTAAGTAGGTAGATTTCAGCGTGTCTAAACGAGCGACACTCCGAAGCTGCCTCATAACATTTATAATTTTACGGGTCTTGGTGGATAAACTGTTTATGTGATCATTGAAGCTAAGATTCTGGCTAAGTCGTCGTATTATGCACCACGACACAGGGGTGGATTCCAATGTATTCCAATATTTTTTCCTTTCGTAGCTCGAGGAAAATGAGACTAGTGTAAAGTTTGTATACTGCTTAATCAGTAAATTGGGATATTGTGACGACCATGTTCGCCTTCATATTGATCAGTTTATAAAGATTTTCCGAGCTTCAGATAAATGGGAAGAAGTAAAACTGTTGGATTACAATTTTAACAAAATAAAATCGTAAATTGTTTTAATACTAAATTTCCGGTGGTTATTATGATACTATAATTACATATTGCGCAATAAACAAGTAGATAATATAAAAAATGCTAATTTGCATTTTAAATTTTTATTCCTTTTTCCTTGTAAAGTAAATTATACTAACGAACTAAAACAAAAACACTTTTCAGATTTCTATCGTTCAACAGAGAGTTCAATTTGTTTAGGCATGAATTGTTGACTAACGACTTGACGAAGACAAATTAATTAATTAGACATACTTATTCTGTGACCATAGAAACACATGTTTCATTTGTCAAATGTTAAGTATTTTATTTTGCTAATTTATGCGACGGAGAAGAAAAAAGCGAATAAAATTCGTCTAGCTCCCTTTTCACTTTTTTTGTTCAATAGTTTTTCAAGATGTTAATATTAAATTTTATTCGAAAATAATATTTGAAAACGGCTAGGAGGCGATGACCTTTCTACCAGGGTCATCTTATACCATGGGTAATTAAAACCATGTATTTCATCATATCTTTGTTAATCTTTTGAATAAACTGTCCGTTCCATTTCTAAAATATTGTTTTGAACATTATACAATATGTGCATTTACGAAACCCTAATTGTTTTAAGGAATACTTGCAATGCTATGTTACTAATATTTCTGTTGACAACTCCAACTAAGCGTGAAAGTTTGTATCTAGATTGGTTTATGACAATAGTCAAAAGACGGGTTCCGATACCTGCGATGTCATATTCTGCAGTCCGTTCCCTAAAGCATTAGGCGATTAGCGCTTCATAATACCTTTTTCATAATACCTAATACCTTCAATCAATGATAAAAAAAAATTAAAAATACTTTTTATTTCGATATAGACGATGATACCATGGTAAACAGATACCATTTCTATTACATATCCTGTAATAATAGATCCTGATAAACACAACCGCTATTAGCAATATTCTCGTTTAATGCTTCTAAATCAACACCATAATCAACTTCTGGTCCACTTTTGGATATTGGCTTCATTTTGGTGTAGAAGAATTTGGTATAATCGTTACGTTTAGCGATCGAAGTACCAGACTTTCCTTATTTTAGTTTGCCAGCTGTCACCGGTTTGAATAATTTATTTCCGGTATATTTCACACTTGTATTGCCTGAGGGAAGTTACGAAAATGGTTAGGCTTAGTCGAATTTTATGACACCCTCAAAATAAATGATTTAAATACACAAATCACAACCCACTTCGTTATGTAGAAAGAAATTTTCGTTTTTCTATTGAAAAAATTAAACAACTTAACAAAAAAAAATATTTAATCTATATTAAATATTCGATATCAATAAATTTCTGCCATCTCGAGAGAAGATTCCCTGAGTTCTGGACTCTACAAAGTTCATGAACGCATTTTGTACTGCTTCCTTACATCTGGAGAATACGGAGGATGACGTATGGTTTCTTACTTCATGCTGTGTAACTCAATATATACTGAATGGTAAAACTTATTGTAATTCCAACAATAGAATTACATAAAATTTGATCATATCGAATGTTACGAGTATAGTTTTAGTGTAAAAAATGTTTTTATTTCGAATCTTGGATCATGCCGGTTTCATTTTAATTCATAGTGGCCACTCGTTTAAAACGGCTACTAGATACTTTTAGCACAATTATTAAGCATGACAAAACATGTATTAGCACTTTTGATATATTTAGAAATATTAAAAAAAAATCCAACAATAATCCCGAAATCGCTATAAGTTACACCCGTTCAAACATTCACACACCGAAAAAAATTGTTTATTAGTATAGATTATGTTGACCCGATGTCAAGACTGTTTGACCTAACCTGTTAATGGAATTTAAAATTCTCAACGATTTGAACTAAACTTTATATAATCTTACTAAACGTATAAATTTTAATAAATACAACTTCCTTCTGCTGTGTCGTGGTGGTGTTTTACAGACTAAACGTGGTAGAGCCAAGCGGCGGCTTTTGCTGCTGCTCGAATGGGCAGGCTCGACAGGCTTAGCGGATCGCGTACTTGATTAATTCACTCATGATATTTGGATTCGGATCCCAGGTGGTGTCAATATTTTTGCAATACACACATTACTGGTTTTCGGGTCAGCTTTCAATTTTATTGAACCAGCATTATCTACCTATAATATTCGAAATCTCAATTTTATCGGGCCATGAATGAGCTGGTTAAATTATATAAGTATAACGACGAGCGTTCCGAGCCGTTTGCAAAATATTATAGCGAATGCTAGCGCTGAATTCCAGTTCTATCAGGGATGATTTGTGATAATAATGTTAGGTCATATAACACATTATAACTACACTAGGTGGTTTGGTTTACACTTTCTCTGTTTAGGAGTCGCCTTGGAAGGTACCACCCGCTTTCCCATCTCTGCCCCCAATCAGCAGCGTAACCACTGTTGTGTTCCAGTTTGAACGGTATGGACCTTTGAAACTGGAACACCACAGTGGTTAAAAACACAACAGAGCCAGTACAATTACAAACATATTAAAAAAAACAGCAAATAATGCCATCGAGAAATTCTATCTCTAGTCCTCAGGGGTGATAACGCATCTATAACCTTCTTCGATTGATGTTCTTTGTGGGCTGCAGTAGCCACTTACCACCAGGTGGACAGGAAGCTCACTTGTCATCCCAGTCTAAGCCAATCCGAAGTCTCTGTGACAGTTTCATATCAAAGGAATTAAAAATAATAAATAAAGTAATGTAATTGTCTACAACAATGAAATAGGAAAAATATTGGCATGTTGTTATATAACGATTTTTATGGACTGTGAGTTGCCAATTACTGCATGCTCTGTGTATCGTTTAGTAACATAATGCATAAAATTCTGACAAGTACTTACTGTTCTAATATTATTAAAAGAGAAGGCGCATTGTTAACAATAAACTTTAAATGTACATGTCGTCATGTTTACATTGACCTACTTATGTGGTTTTCCACATGAAAATAAAAATAAAAATTAAATTAAATTTATAATGGATTTATTTCATATGTAACATCATATGTAATAATTAGATCAACCTGACTTGTAAATCTAATAATAATATCAAATTCCATTAATTATATATACATATAATGTAATTAAGAAATTTTCGGCAAACGCCTGCCCTTTTTTGCCCTCTTTCCGATTCAATTTGAATAATAAATTGAAAAGAGGTCTTAAAGTATATTTATACTTTAAGGCTGTTTGTACATAAATGGGGTGTCCTTTCTTAGGTTTTCACCACGATTTTTTCTGAGCTACAATTTGCTTCAGCTTCAGCTTCTATAGAGCAGCCTTACCATTTGATATTTAATTTGGCATCAGTTACAAGAAATAATAACAAAAATAAATGTACAATTTAACATCATATAAATAACTAATCTACATCTATACATCTCATGTCATACATCTGGTGCATCGAAATATATAAGACTATTTTGGGCAGAAAAATTGATCTTAATTGCAACAACATTGATACTTTACGCATTATTGAAAGTAGATCCACCACGATATCACTGTATACCACCACACAGTACTGTTCCAAGCAAAGGCTTTCGAGCCAGCGTAATACTCCAGTCTACTACAGAAACTACTACTAAATAATGCCAATACTTACAGAAATATAGACCTCTTTAGCCTTTAATGGGTTTTAATTTTTTTACGAGACGTTTCGGTTTTATAAAAACCCGTCAATCCGTCTGATCTTATTATTCATTTACACTTAAATGAATAATAAGATCGGCCAAGTGCGAAGAAAACTCACGCGACGTGGTCTGTCTGTATTTTATTCAGAATTTATATAAGCTTTGAAACAGCAATGGAATTATACGAGGCCTGATATAAATAGATATAAACATACTTCCTTGTTCTTCATCAGCTACCGACTACTTTTATCGAGTAATCGTTGTTTGGCTGGTGGATTAACGAGAGCACTACAAGACGTTTTGCTCCCTATGCGTTAAAGGTCTGGATAATTTTTATGTTAGGTATCTTAGTTTATCCTTTTTATGTCGGAGGTCGTGATTTTTCTAGCATTTTCTTAATTTCAAGGTTCTGTTACGAAACCCATATAATGAAATAGGGTGGCTTCTCATAGCGAGGCACCTTGTGCAAATTATTTTGAGATTTAGTCGTGCAAACTTCGCAAATAACGAGGGGGTAATAGACCTTTATAGTGCGATGAGGTTGAAAAATGAATGGTCTCCTTATATGTTTATGTGTGTGTTTTAGTGGCGCTGTTGGCATTGTGACGAAGGTACAACACCGAGGATTTTTAGTCGCAATCCGAAATCCGCCGAGGCATGGATGATACCTTTCAAACCGGAAGACAACAGTAATTGTGTGATTCTCTGCCTACCTATATAGGTGACAGTTGTTGTAGTTTTGAAAATTGGATTAACTTTTCTCATAATTATCTTTGTATCTTAAATGACATTTATTACCTTTATTGCTTTCGTATTTCCACAAAGATACGCAACAAAGTGTCTTTTTTCTCTTGCACTGGTCTCTATACTGTATTTAATAAATGGAAAAGAACTTAATTATTTCTTCACAAGTTTGTGGGTAACCTATAAATATAGTGAAGAATGTAAAGATGGCTCATATTGATCTTACAGTGGCTCGAGCAGTATTATTCAGTTCAATGTTTTTACTATGCTCTTTCTTGTCGTGTGTGTCTGTGCCCTGTCAGCTATTCATTCAGAAGGACTTCATAAGGTGATAGAGTTTCCTAGAAGGTTTAGTATACGCAGTATGTGTTCATTGAATTGAAGTACTCGTAGATATCATTACAATGATATTTCAATTCCACAGTAATATTTAAATCTCAACATAAATGTTGTTGCAAAATGCAGAGGTGTTAACTAAGTTTTACAAATATTTTTGATTACCCTCTTCTATGATGGTTGGAGAAAGCTACTACTATGACTAATCAAATAACGGCTTCTTCAAGGGTTCAAAATAAAGAAGATTTTTTTTTAGATTAACGTGAGGGAAAGGTGCTCTCGCACCTAACCGTCACCGTCTCCGGTGACTGGTTAAGTTAGGATCAGCATTGAAGATACCGGACCGACTAAAACCCTCACGGTAGATATGCTGTTGGCCCAGTGGCCTTTACAGCTTCATCGGTAAAATAAAGAAGAAGGTAAGCAAGTAAGACTATAATACTTTACAGTCAAACCATACCGCGGTGCTAAATTGATGAACGACACCTAGCGACAAATTATTCAACTAAACCTTTAGGCGAAGAGATCAAACATGCTAACAATAAAGCTTAACAAAATATTATTAATAACAGAAATGTTTAATTTAAGCGACAGGAAATAAGCTCGTAATAATAGTTAATACAAAGCACTACCACGCTACGCTACCACAACAACAATAACTAATCTTAAACATACTGAGTGACTAACAGTAGCAATACTTATATTATAGCGATATATTACTCTCCAGGAGCTAAAGGCAATATACATAATTTTGAGACTGGTCTCTTAAATTTAGCATTCTTACATCTAAGAGTACTCTAGTTATGTGGGATGGACCAGGGTGCTTCTTTTCAATAATACCTAATAACCATTTGGTTGGAGGAAGATCATCTTCCTTCACCAAAACAACATCTCCACAATACAACCAAAAGTGCAGCATAAACTTCTGCGTGAACTGCGATCTACGTAAACTGCTGACATTATTGTCTTTAAAATTATAATCGGGTGCAGTCAATAAAGCTTCACCAACTAGAAAGTGACTAGGTGTCAGTGGCACTGGCTCATCGTGATTAGAAGGAATCTTTTACAAAGGCCTAGAATTCAAGCTTGCCTCGATGATGCGAGAGTACTGGTACTGCTTTCAACAACCCGCCTGTCCTGCGTGAGGATGGACAAATCTTCCATGCATAGCATATTGGCTTTTGTAGATGTTTCCATGGAAATTACATGTTGGTAAGGTAAGTCAAGTAAAATTTCCCTGTACATGTATTAATACATGTACGGGAAAAATTAAATCAGCAGTCGACAGCAATCTACGTAACAAGACTTATTAATAATTGTTGTCAGTTATGCATATTAATGTCAGCTAATTAATGGTTTACTTTGTACATGACACACTTGCCATTAGATCTTAAGTACGTCGTTAAGAAGATTGTGATTTTCAATTACGGTAATTACACATAAATATTCTTGCCATTTATTGCAGGCTGGGATCCATCAACTAGATGGGCGTTTGCAGTAAAATAATATTGCCTCCATATGTCGAGATATTTATTATTTCTTACCAGGACACTGAATGTGAATACATATTGCTAGTTGCAATGCTGTCTGTCAGTGGATAGCAGTTACATAACATTATACGAGTAGCATAATGTTTTTTATACTTTTAGAAACATACTTTTTGACAACTAAAGGGTAGAAGATTAGAAGATCAATGATTTTGACACTCTTATGGTGAAAGAAATAATTCAATTAGATTCAGCCACTCCAGCCATAAAATAAAAGAGAAAGGTGTGTGCTAATATTACTTGTACATATTTAACAGTGTCACACAAACCACTCCCTGTTGATAAAACCGATGAGACAATCTAAGGAAAGTCCGTAATATTAATAAAAGGCCACGCCTGTAGTTTACATTGTTAGACAGACATCATCAGTTTCCATTTGGCATGACCCAGCTTAACCAAATGAGCTTCCGCAACCCACTTTTTATACCTCCGTAAGACATGTGACAGGTAGCGATCCATGTCGCTAGGTTTGGTCTCAGAAATTGTCATGAGATTTTAGGTGTTTTTCTTAGTCGCCTCTTACAACATCCACGGAAAGTGACGGAGGTGGCAGTTACCCCACAGCGATCTCCTTTTAATGTACCTTACAATTTAAATAGCTACTTCCAATATAACTTACTATAACATATGGAACGGCATCTCATAATCAGTATTAATCCTGCAGGTTTAAAAATGGCTCAAGATCAATATGGTCAGAAAACATTTCCTTAAGTATTATGTGCTTTTAAAAATGACAGTATAATTGTCATTTTAAAAAGTAAGTGGGACTCGCGGCATAATTATATATTACTTCATCATCATCATTTGAGCCTATCGCAAGTCCACTGCTGAACATAGGCCTCCCCCAAAGATTGCCACGAAGCTCGGTCCTGAGCCACCTGCATCCATCGACTTCCCGCAACACTGCGCAGGTCGTCACTCCATCTTGTGAGGGGTCGTCCTACACTGCGTTTGCCTGTACGTGGCTGCCACTCGAGAACCTTTCTTCCCCAACGGTTGTCAGTTCTGCGAGCTATGTGGCCGTGAACCTCTCATCATGGGGGGGGTTTGCCTTAGTTGCCACGCC
Organism: Bhutanitis thaidina; assembly: GCA_029286595.1. NCBI lineage: Eukaryota > Metazoa > Arthropoda > Insecta > Lepidoptera > Papilionidae > Bhutanitis > Bhutanitis thaidina. The sequence continues at coordinate 6,869,308 of JAGSMS010000011.1, forward strand.
TGGCGAGCGGGTTGGCAACCGCAGTTTTGCCCATCTAATATAAATTTTTACCATTAGCCGCCTTTTACGACACCCATGGTCAGACAGGGTTGGCGCTATTCTTTACTTCCGACAGCCACACGGAATGTACTTAATATATGATACTATATTACTTAATATATGATAATAAAACCTAGCAAACCAAAAGAGACCAGTCCAGGTAAGTCTACATAGTGACTGCAATTATACGCCAAGTAAGCTCAACTAAGGGTGGCAGATATAAATAGACGTATTTACTAGCTATTAACTCTGAAATCCAACCTCACTTATAAGTCGTTAATAATAAAATTATTTCATTGTCAGGTACATTAAACTGGAAAATTATGAAAATGTAGGTAACTTAGACTTAGTATAAAATTGACGTGTATTCATTTAACAGCCATTCAGCCACCGTAAGTAGTACAGTCGCGAATAACGATATTTTAAACTCAAGAAGTAATAGGTTTTATAAGATGTTGTATATTTTAGTCTTATTCATCGTTTCATCTACAGTGTATGCGGTAACAGACCCGGTAAGTTTTATTACTTTATAGTGTCAAACTTATTTTGGGGTTATTTACATACATTTCGTCTGGCTGGTTGGGTTGCATATTTTACTTTGGCCAAACTGATAAAACACTTTTTTGGCGAAATTATACATTCATTCACTTGTACGTGGTAAAATCAAAAGGCAGCTTTTGCTGCTGCTCGGATGGCCCGGCTCGTCCGGGTTGGTACCATGGCCTCGCAGAATACTGGCATGAAGAAGAGGCATCTTGTGCTACTGCGTTTCGTTCGGCAAGTGACCGGAAGGTAACTAGAGGCCCATTCACTCTCCCCATCCCCTTCCTCATCCTTCTTCCCATCTCCCAATTAGCCTTAAAGGCCAGCAACGTACCTGCAACACCTCTGGTATTGCAGATGCAGGTCAACCGCCAGCTCGTTTGCCGCCTTTCCCATAAAAACATTTTCTTTGTGCACATCACTTCTCGTTAATATTTTTTAGTAACCATAATTTACTTAAAAAACATGTTTACTAAAACATTCCCGATCTGATAATGTAGCATCCATAATAGTTACATGCGCTTGGTTCTATGTAATGCTTTTTACTATTCTTCAGAGAGGATATTTAAAGTTTTGTACCACTTTAAATTGCGGCCTTTCTGTAGAATACTGTAAGTAGATGTTCCACTTTCTGGCCACTTTTTGTTAATTTGAAGGAAATGTTGTTTGTAATTTTACTACACTTGTCTACGGTTTGTTGGTTAGCCAATCATTTTAATAAACTATTTTGCACATTATGTATACTATCGAGATGCGATTCAAATGTGCGCTCATCCATCGGCCAATATTCAGTATATTTGGCACCATGTACTTTATTTTCGTATCGTTGTTTCGCAGCGTTCTATCGCCTATGAAACTTTGAATAAACTTATTAACAGAGCCGGGGACTCTTACATAGGCAGTAAACAACTGGTCATGGTCTATTGTATGCAACAACTGTTCATCTAGACCATGAATCAATATTATACTACTATTTTCTAAAAAATGGTTGTACAATTTACTAGTATTTTTTTTATTATTAGAAATTAGAAATAAAATTATGTTGAAAATATTCCTTAAGATTTTTTATACTCTACCAGACGGATTTACTGCCCGACTCAAAATGTAATGCGAAAAAAATAGTAACCTCTGACGTGACTTTTCAAGCATATTCATTAATTATCATTGGATCTACACCACTACCAAATTTCAAATTATTCAGATAAGTAGAAGTAAAATAAAAGAAAAGAGCTGTTCTTTAATTGCCTGAATAGATTCAAATCCAACATCGCTAAAAGACAACTAAATTAAACATGCCTTTAAATATAAAAACTGAAATAATTTCAGTCGATCCGTTTGAAACTTATAACACCCCGTTTTTGCGTCTGGAGTTAAAAACATATAAAAAAGCAAGCGTTGAACCAATGAAGGAGAAAGCAATTTCTAATATATACAATAATAGCATTTAAAAAAAAAATAAAAACATTTTAATTCCACGAAGTACGAGCATGTCTTGTTTGCTCTCCGCAAATCCTTAACAAAGTGACATATTTTAAAAGCTTTATTTTAATTACATAAAACTTTAAAATATTTTAAGACTGAAATATTATCATTTGATTGCATTTAATTATTTTTGTTAATTGTTTTAGCGACGTATGCGAAATATATTACATAAGCGCCGATTCCGTTAATCTGGGACACAACCTAGTTTGTTAATCCACATAGGGATCATGGGGTGTACGGAGAATATACTATCTTTTCCGCCAAAGTTTAAAATTACCTGCACGCAGCGCAACGCTTCGGACTAACCCACTAAGTTCTGGCGATCGATTGAAAATATATCTAAATTGCTACAGTGTATATTGATACCTTTGCACAAAATATTCCATTTCATATTATTAGTCCGTGGAATTTGGGTCGAATATTCGGATGAATTTTCTGGCATCCCGTCGAGACTGACAAAGTCTCGTTTTTCAACAGTTAGTCAGCAGTGAGCACCCTCTGCAGGAGAGGTTGACTTTTGGATGAACAATTGATTGAGTAATTGTTAAAAATATTAAATTAAAAATGTTTTACATGTTGTTACTACACCGACTATGATAACGCTGGTTTAAACTTGCAGGGTCAGAATGATTTATACAAATAATAATCTTTTACGTACGAGCACGTAGCTCAAAGGTACCTCCAAGCGACTGACCTTGGGGTTTCATAATACGTGTTTCTGACGGAGCAATAGAATCAACGGTCCCGGAATCATCGATGAGTCGTTACATGAGACTCTTCCAGAGTAAAATTGTCATTGTTTTTACTACAAAAACAGATGGAGAAACCGATCTGAATGTCCTTGCATATTATTTACATAATTTACTTGTTTTGTTACCTCATATTTTCAGCCTCTTCGAACAAATATTGGTTTTTCTTTTATTTGTAAAAGTTTACTTCCTGAGTAGTATTATAGTGTAAATTTAGATTCAATCCGAATCCACCCTAACAACACCGTTTCTGATAGTGGTAAACTTACAATATCCAAAGCGTACATTGTAGTAAAACTTTAAATAAATAAGAAATTAAGAACTGATTCACAATACATTTTCAGAGACCAGTTATTCATTTACCATCGCTTGTTCACGATCTTGTAAAGCTAGCAATGAAGGATTGTTCGACTGAGACCGGAGCCGAACCCGAAGTAGCAAAACGTTTCTTCCAGCTCAAGTTTGGTGAAGATGAAATAAGTAAAAAATTTCTGTACTGCATCTGCCGTAAAACCAATTACGGGGACGAAGATGGGCATTTAAACGACGGCTTCATGACGTTGTTTGCCAGTAGTGACAACAAAAACGGCGTCCAAAAAGTTCTGGAAAATTGTAACAAAATAAAAAAGAATAATCATATTGACACTATTTACGAAGTGGTACAGTGTTTTTATAAAAATACGCCAGTGCTCTTGGTTGAGTAATTTGAAGTGCAATAATTTCAAGTTGTTATGTATATGCCAATAATAATTTTATTTATTTGTCGAACAGTCACACAATGTGGTTTGTAACACAAAAATATTAATGTTTGTAAAAACTTATCAATAAAAAATATCTGCAAAAAATATTATTTCTGTTCCAAAACATTGAATAACTTAAATTCTGTGATGCCAATTTAAGAAAAGATCATTTGAAATGAAACTATTACTTACGGATTTCATGGCGTTTAATTTTTGTTTTTATGTTCCCAAAGTTTCGAGTGCTTTACTTGACGACAGGTGCTGAAGTCAGCTTTTAATTATTAATTTTGGTCCGATTAATTAAAAGCTGAAGAGTTAACTATGAAATCAGGTCTAACTACTCGCTCCCCCCGTGACCAAGGGTGAACGTAAAGTAGGCATTAGTTAACAATATTATGATATTTTCTACCTTACATCGTGCTCAAATTATTACAGCTAATCTGATGTTTGGTTTAAGGTTAAATTGAATGGTATATATTTTTCCAAATAAAATTAAGTCTTATTCGACTTAGTCATATCATACAATGCATAGCAAAAATACAACTATACGTAATAATAAAACATAACCAAAAAAACTAACTACGCCTATTGCCACCCAAATGAGTAACCATAATTAATATACAAACGAGTATCTACCGCGAACAGTGCAACGTCTAATAGTAACAACTGCAGAGCTTATTAGTCAGCGTTTCTTACTGATTTTTGACAGATGTGAAGTCCACCTGATATGATTAATAACAGGGCTATAGCCTTCTATAATTTTTAGGTAGGATGGCATGAGATTCGATAGCATGCCTTTGGTTCCATGGGAAAAAAGCAAAACTCTTGTGTGGAACGATTTCGTAATACAACGGTAGCCGGTCATATTAACAGTACATCGATTGGAGTCAGAGCGGCATCAAATTTAATTGGGTAAGAAGCGCAAACATGATTCTTTAACAACAAGCTGAGCTGGTTATTTTTTTTTGTTCAAAGGATAAGTACAATATAGCGAAGAAATCTATTGTTATTGGAACTATATCACGGACTAAGATATGAAACTAAGATCAAAAATAATTAAACGAAGACATTGAATATCACTAAACATATTGTTTATAAATTTAAGTCTATTTCCATAAGAACATTTTCCAAACCGCCAAAGGAGATCAATTGTCGAAACTCGATATCAGTTGTGTCTCACCTGTCACCCTTAATGGTTCAAATATAGCCCATTCTTCTAACGTTATAAACCTATGTGTTCACTTTGACTCAACCCTAAGTTGACCAAGTGGTGTTCTCTGAATTGCCTTAAAAACTTTCTTCCGGTCAAGGTAAATATAACTTTTGTACAATCTCTAGTTTTTCCCATCATTGCTGATGTGTGTTATCCAGATCTTAATGAGAATCTACTAAACAAGCTGGATCGTCTCGTTAATCACTGTATACGCTTAATTTTTTGTCTTTCCTCATTCCGCTCTCCTCTGAAATGGACGTGAATATTCCTCAACGAAGATACATCAGGATACTTTTGACAGTTGTTTTTTCAGTTTTTTTCGATTACCGCTATCCGGATTATCTGAAACGTAGGTTTCAATTGCTGCATCATACTCATAACCGACAACTTCGTTCTACGGAGACTTTGAAACTCTCTGTTTCACTTCACCGTTCTGGTTTCTCTTCTTCGTCGTTTGTTGTTCAACCCGCGCGCCTATGGAATGCACTGCCTGAAAAGTTGAGACAGTCCTCCAGTAAACAAACATTCAAAAAGAACGTTAAGGCTCATTTCGTAAAAATTGCTCATAATTATTGAGTTGTCATCATAATGTCACATAAATATATATACAAGACAACATTTTTTTTAACTCGATCTAGAGTTCCCATGGTACACAATTTAAAAATCTCGTGGACAAAATCGGGGACAGTTGCTGGTTCCTTATACATATAAATGGTTTCTACAATGACCATTATTTAGTGATTACATCGGTGTCCTTATGGTAATGATATCGACTTGCGCAGATTGCCACTTGCATGAATATATTGTTGGTCTCTGATATAAGGTCTTCCACCGTAGTGGTAGGTAGAGATTTTCATTTGACATGATTCAGCGTAAACAAACGGCGTAAGGCTAAAGTAGTTTACGGATAGTAAATTACTTTAGCCTCCCTTTTAGCCTTTAGGTGGCCTGTCACGTTGAATCTAAATAAACATTTCCCTGTAGTACATTATATATTTGTTACAGATCTGTCACTTTAAATAAATTGGAATAACATTTTAGGCTGAAATCCAAGAAGTAAAAGTTATTGACACATTTAAAAACACAGTAGGATATAAATACAAACGTTGTCGTCGTATTGTTATTGAGTAGACTGTAAGATTTTATAGAAGTAACATTTCGTTACTATGGTGTACTTTGTGCTTATTTTGTCAATGTTGTCGATAGCATAAGCAGAAACCGAAACAGTGAGATAACTTTTTACTACTTATTAACGTATGTGTTCTTTAAAGTAATGGCCCTACTAACTCTTAAATGTTTCCGTGCAGTAGAGATGGTATTAGCAAATGTATACTTATGCACTCTTTTGTATAATTAGTAAATCTCGAAATAATAATTATTAGAGAGCATTGCTACTCCAGAGAGATGACTTAGTACGCACAGACACTAATATAGACAAGTAGAATAATGCTTTTGCGTTTCGTATATTTAATGGTTAGAACTAGAGGCGCAATTACTGGTAACACAGTAATCAAGTCTTAACCCTTAGAGGTATTAAATCACCATAATCTCGATTTTTCGTCAAGTTCTGATATTGGTGGTGGAGGTGAGAATATACCATCTTCCTCAAAATGCCAACCTTATCTGGACATGGCGCAACCTACTAGCTGATAAACAAGGCTGTAGTAACCGAATGATGGCATAATATCGCCCAATACGACGAACCATATTTTGCACAGACTAGACTGATTGGTAGGAGCATCACTTAAGGCCTTTTAACACTTCTATAGCGGCCTTAATTTCTTGAAAATTAATGTCGGTAGTTTTGTACAGAAGCGGGATTGAATAGGATGGTAATAAAGAAGAAGGAGAAAACTAATTATAGAAATTGATTGGATTTTTTTTTTGGAATGAGTTGAAAAAGGAGCTTATAGCCTACCTAATGGTAAGTGGGTACTGCAGGACGTTGATACCTGCAAACAACCTCAATTGAAGTAGGTCACAGATGCGTTGTCCCCATGAGGACTAAAATTGAATTCCTCACAGTCCGTAATTATAATGAAACAGAAAGGGACACCATTCTTCAAACCAGTTGAAAAAAAAAATTGTTATGAGTAATTGTGACAATGAGTTTCATATTTTAAATTTATTTCTAATTATAATTTTTTGTTTCTTCAGAGACCCGTTGTACAATTGCCGCCGCTTGTTCTCAATGTAGTGAAGCAAGCCGTAAACGACTGTGTTAATGAGGTTGGAGCCACCCAAGAGGTAGCCGATAACTTCTTTAAACTAAATTTCGGTACTGATTTACCAAGTAAGAAGTTCTTGCATTGCCTCTGCCATACAACCAACTATACTTTTGAAAATGGTCAGTTAAATGAAGCCTTTGGAAATCTTTTTAATAGCAGTGATCGCAAATACGAAGTGAAAAAAGTTCTTGAAGATTGCAACAAGATTAAAGACAAGAATAACGTTGAAACTCTACATAAAATTGTTCTGTGTTTCAATAAAAATACGCCGGTGCTGTTGGTCGCATAAATGTAGTTATTTTTGTAGGTCAAATTGTTACTATAAAGTAGTTATATTTAATGGGCAGTTTTGTAATATGGTCGTTTTATATATTATAGTGTTTTAATAAATAATAATATATGTGTTTGTATAATTAGCTGTTTAAAATGTTACATGTATGCACATATTCGAATATCAGTGTATATTATATCAGTGTACGTCCGTGTCTTCGGCGTACAAATAGCCCTGTATCCTCAGGCGATGGGCCAGGGAGATTTGGAACACAACCTGGCCACGGGGTGTCCTGGCCATGAAGATGACGGCGGCAGGGCTCATCGGCGAGTCGTATTCCTTGGCGTCGCTGTCCTTCTCTTATGATGCCGAGGTGTTACTCCTCTTCGGAGTGCTGGTCTCCATGGCGAAATTTGCGAGCGTGAAGGTACTCTCCACTGCGCGCTGCAGGCGCCATCTCAGAACGTTTGCAATCAAACGTCTGAGACAGCCAAGGATCGGTCAGAGCGGTGGTATCCACCGAGTACTACTGGCTAATCCTCAATTAGCCTGTTTCCTCTGAAGATTTAAAAAGATCCACCAGAGGCAGGACTAGTGGGGGGTACATGTTTTAATTTTCCTATTAAGAGCTGCGTTAAACGCAGATATTAAAAATGTAGCTGGTGCAAAACTGAAATTTGTAAATTCAAAGATCATCTTGTCCGGGATTTAAAACGATGGCTTGCATACATGTGTGGTTTACCTGTTTCGGGTAATAAAAATATAATCGTAGTTAGTTATCGTTGACAGTTCGTTTTTTTTGTTGTCAGAGATATAATTATTTTATGTACATATTTCTGTATATTGAATATAAGAATGCATTGCGAATGGTAATGATAATTTTTTTTATCGGAGTCGATGGTGGTATATGTTTAGACGATGAGCAACTAAGCATGAAATTACTCAATCCAGCATCACAAACATCCTGCCTTTTTTCTTCTGAAGAACTGTTCCAATGTCATTGCTGTTCTTTATTATCTTGAAGATTACACTGTACGTTACGGTTATGATGCATTGACTTGTACATCGAAACTAAAAGTTCCACCCTTTTAGTTTCGATGTACAAGGCCTAAAAACTTAAAAATAATACAGACCATATTTTATTACGTATTACGTAAAACTTAGATAAAAAATAATTCCAGGAAGAAATTGAGTACCACTAAACATATTGTTCATGAATTTAATTCCATTTCCATAAGAACATTTTCCAAGCCGCCGAAGAAGATAAGTCTGTTTTTACGACCCATCAAATGGGACATGCTTCTATATGGCGCAAAAGTGAATAAGCTTAATTGTGAATGTAGTTTTTCGCAGAACGGACTTAAAGATTAATTAAAACTCGCGTAAAAGAAACTTAACCGACGTGAACCATCGACGCCCTTGGAAGTCTGTTGTCTAGATCGCTCTCAGCATTATATTCGATTTCATACAAACTATAGACCACAAATACTCACTTGAGAACACGGGTTCCTGCCAAGACGGAAATTTAAACAAATATCCTAATCCTAAGAAAGAAGACGGGACCCTGTGATTTACATAATAAAATTAAATACCAAAACAAGCATACCATTTCATGACCTTAAAATACTGAAAACTCTTTCTACGTGCATTGGACCAACATTAATTATTAATAGCTGACGGTAGCCCGAGTTAATTATGAGATGAAGTCGTCAAACACCAGAGTTGCCCCGGGACCAAGCTTTACATGCTGTAAAGCACCCATAACGTCAGGAGAATCAGTGAACCCGATAATTTCTGTAAAATAGTTTTAATACAAGACAAAATTTATTTAACTCGATCAGGATTTTTTCAGTTTTATTCAATTTAAAAATCAGGTGGGCAAAACCGCGAGCAGTTGCTAGTTCCTTATTAGAATAAGAGATTCCTACAATGTCCCTTATTTGCAAATTTACTTGCAAGTAATTACTATATATATTCAATCTTTGATAAAAAAAATGAAAACAAATTACAGTATTTCAATTATTGTTTTAATAATGTTTTTATAAGATAAATTTAAAGCTAATTTGGTGATTACATCTACTTTAGCCTTCCTTTCAGCCTTTAGGTGGCCAGTCAAGTTGCATCTAAATAAACATTTCCATGTAGTGCATTATATATTTGTTACATATCTGTAACTTTAAATAAATTTGGAACAACATTTTACGCTGAAATCCTAGAAGTAAAAGTTATTGACACATTTATTTTTTACATTTAGATTTATATATTTATTTTGTTTTTAATTTCATTTTAGTTGGAGGGTTAACAGGAATATTAGTAATGTTACTTAATAACTTTGCTATTATTTAAGTATTATTTAAATAAAAATTATGGCAAAGTGTGGAACTTGTGGCCGCTTCCTCAATTCCGCCGATGCTGCACCATGTTGTAACTGTTAGATTACGCTACATAAAGTTTGCGCTGGGATTCCTGAACCCGCGTACCTTGCAATTGAAATTGTCAAGTCTGCAAAATCAGAAATCCACGTCAAACCAATGCTCCGTCGCTTTCAGTAAGCCCTACTCAATCTAGAAATCATACTTCTGAGACGGCAGGCACCAAGGACACTCCATAAGCCGCCATAGAAAGTGAAGTCACACCGACCAATAAGTGGGAACTGAGATAACTCCTCATAGGAATGCGTTATCTCCACAGTGAAATAACGGCAATGAGGAATGAGCTTAAAGATTGCCGAAGTGAGATTGCCGAGCTTTCGTATCTCTATGGAAAGTCTTACAGGGGGTATTGACACCATAGATGAGCGCATCTTGTTACTGGAGTAAAAGTGGGATGAGACTTCATAGATAAATATTCAATATGAGTCCATTATTCATGATTTTAAACAGACGACAGACGAACGTTATCAGGACATGTTGATAAACGATATTGAGTTGGCTGGTGTGGTGTCAGAGTTGAAAGTGTTTTCCATTCAGGCTGCAAGGAAACTAGGCTTCACTCTGGACGAGTGTGATATCGTATCTGCCTACAGAGCTGGGGAGGTACATCGTAACCGAGCGGACGGCGAAAGTGAGAGTAAAGCTTCCCCAGGCGAATACTGGCGAGGTTCGCGCGCCGCTCCGTGAGAGATGAGTGAGATACATGCTGTAAGCGGCGATCTTTGGATTGCCAGGTGTTGTTCGCCGATTCTATGTTAATGAGCGCCTTAACCAATACAATAGACAGCTTTTTGCCAAAGCGCGGGTTATGGCACGGCGCTTGAAATGGAGATTCATCTTGACGAAGTCTGGTAGGATATTTGCACGTAAAGAGGACAGTGCTCATATTGAACGCATTAAATGTGAGTCTGACTTTGAACGGGTTTTCTTTCTTTTTTCTTTTAGATAAAAACGTTACCTTCCACTGTAGGAATTTCTCCTGTGTCGCGGAGGCAGTTTACATACATGAATTGCACATGGACAAACACCCAGACCGGGAAATATTATTTGTAGTCCATAGAAATACTAGTCCCGTGCGGGAATCGAACCCGCGACCCAACGCGCCGCGGCTAAGCTCTTAGCCACTACGCCACCGAGCCGTCATAGCCGGTTGTTTCTGGACATGTTTGACTGGGTCAAATAAAATTATAAGTTTAATTTATCATATTGTGTTATAATGGTTTACATTATTTTGTTAAATTTACCAATAGAAAACATTTATGAGTTGTTTTTTCTTCAAGTTTTTTGTTATAAAACTTTTATCAGTCTGTTGTCTTTTTAAACTGTATATGTTATTGTTATGGGGTGTTTCTAGGTCATAATTATCTTCGTTTACAGTATAATATATTATATTTCAGAACTAAACTAAGTTTACTAAGTACAATTTACACAGTAACTAACGTACTAAACGTTAATTACAAAAAAACTTGTAATTAAAAAAATATATTATAATATGTCTATCTTTATTGCGCGACAGTAACTATGTAAAAATAACTTTTTTACATAGTTACTTTGGTAATAAAAATAGTTTAAATCAGGGATTCTCAAACAATTTTGGGCAAGAGACTCCTTTTCCAAAATGAACTGATACCTCAGAGCCAAAGCTAAAATACTTTAAAAATCCTATCTCCAGTTTTTTCCTATTGATACAAAATAATTAACAATTTAAAAAACTTGTTTAAGATCAAACATCAATGAAATCTTTGACATCAATATCTATATAAGAGGCTCACCCGGTCTAGTGAGCATAACTGTAACAAAACACTGTACCAAAACACGTCACTTCTGGTTTTCGCGGCAGTTTTAGGTATCTAAGTGGTGAAATAATCTTTCGCCACCCCTTCGTCAAATCCAATCCAAGGAAAATTTTAAAATCCGATATTAATCATATCTTTTAAATGTTAAATAAAATAACCCGTGGCAACTATATGTGCCCGTGACATCTATATAGTTGCAATTATGCCTTCCCTTATATGGCACAGGATAAACAGTAATTTTCTAGTTGTTAAAGATACCAAGCCTTTTCGCTACAAAACACATAACCTCTAAAAAGATGTTTACACCTAAGCTATTTATATTTTTATTATGGGTTTATTGTGGGTTGCTGATGTGACGCGACAATTATAATATTTAACATGGCGGTAGCATGAACTATTCTCTAAGATGTAACCAAATAATTAGTAGTCATTCCTAAATCCCTAACTCTTTAAACCTTGGTCATTGTATTAAGTTTATGCAAGATATGGACTTAATTTTTGTTTGTTAATTTATTCAAATAAATGCTATTGCCAGGCAGTTGCTCGCAGAACTTTTCTCAAGGGTGCCGGCAGAATACCAGCTCTGCAGCATTTCGGCTGTAGCAATATGCTTAGTCGACCGCCTTTTTGTGGCTGCAATTCAATACTAATATTAATATTATTTATTTACAGGTTTTGTATTGTAGCAACGAATAAAACATTTTTCTTTCTTTCTTTCTATTTGCCTAAAGTTGTACCTAACATTTTTTGTTTCCACCAGTAATTACATGTATGCACACCTTGCACTTTTGCACATTTCCACGATCGAACCCTGCGAGGTATACTTGGAAGCACTTGCTCTCCCGATAGACATCCCATGGCCTAAATAGGCGCTCCTACCTCATTTCGGCCGAGAAGAGCGAAGCGAGTCACACCAGCACTAACAGAGGTGCGGCCCGCACCAGAGTCGTAAAGGATACACAGGATGTCCTGTGTATTGACTGTCCTTAATCATTCCCTGTAGCTTAAAAGAGTGGATCGATGAAAATGCTTGCTGTCCTGTCAATCTGGTGGAAGACCTAGAAACGTGCTCTTTACGGATAAAAAAAATACGATTTAAGCAGCACTACAACAAGCAAAATGATAGAATGTTTGCTCATACACCTAAAGATACCACCCAACTATTTGAACGTGCTCATCATCCTGCATAAATTATAGTTTGGTGGAGGGTGCCTTATTAGGGAGTCATGATGTTTAATTTTTTTTTTTATTTACTTATGTACACACAAAAAGCCATTAAAACATTAAAACATAGTATTAGTAGAAGGGTACTACTTATTCCATACATTGAAATTTAATTGAAATGGCAATTTTTGTGAAAAAGGAGTAAAGACTTCAGCCAAAGTTTATCAAGAGACTGTCTTGGGTCGGGTAGTGAAGCTTCTCAGTGATACACTATTGAAAAATGTACCGTGGGGTTTCCAGCAAAACTCTGCTTCTAGTCATAAGGCACGAACAGTAAAGAAGTTTTTAGAGCTAGCAATGACTGTTCCCATGGTGAAAGTGCATAAATCCATAGATTCTTGGACAAAAAGATTAAAGGCTTGTATTGTTGCCTTAGGCAGATACTTTGAATAAAATTGTTCTTAGTTAATTGGTTAGACTTCGATAATATAGGTAGACGACCAGACACTCTTTTATAGAACAAGGCTTGAGAAGAATAGAAAGGGTTGTGTTTATATATTTTGTAATAACAGCGAATTCATATGTTTTATTTTCTTGTTCTTAAGATATAATAACAAGGTTTCGAGACGATAACCTTAGAAGATAAAACATACTTGGTTTGGGATATAAACACAACCGTTTCTGTTGTATTGTCATTAAGAAGATAAAAATACTGTTACCATGTTGTACTTTGTGGTTGCATTATCACTTTTATCGGTAGCATACGCTGAAAGTGAAACAGTAAGTAAAGTATTGTTTTAATAATTTTTAACATTTGCGTTTTATAAGTGTGTGGTCACCTGCGGATTGATGGTTCGATTGTTGTCTTTACTATGCGTCCGTGCAGTAAGCGCAGCTGAGGGACAGTGGAATCAACATAAAAAGTATCCACTGCTAATTTTCTGTGAATACAGGAAACGTCGTTAAACTGACGATATATTGTTAGCTGAGGTAGACACTGGTTTTTTAAATAGTATTCGACGAAGAAACACTCAGCTCTCAAATAATCTGGTATATAATATCATTTATGTACAAGGAAATTCCGTAGCGTTTCGTATGATTGATAAATGTAATAATGTATCAGCAGTCACGCCTGGTGCCCATAACAGTAGGTAAAGAATTTTAGAATTTACTGCTTTCATTTAGAACGATTCAGCGTAGTCAATTGGAACCCAAGAACCGTAACAAGTCCTTACGAGATAGAAAGTAAATTGATTTGAATTCAGATGGATTTTCGGGTTTCTGAATACGAGAATGTCTTCCATTTTCAAATCCAAGAAGGCGAAAAAGATGTTCTATTAACTGCATACATAATAATTTAATCTGTCACTTAGAGTAATAAATTCTCTACTGCGATATATTTAATGTATTTCAAATACCCAAGAAATTGAAGATCAGCGTAATCAAATATTTAAATGAAATAAACAGAAAAGTGTGTATTTATAACTCATAGAAGTGTCAGTTCTTGCGTGTCTGATATACGCACCACTTTTTTTTATTAAATGTTTAATGTTTGGGCTTACATGTTTTATTTGGTGAAGAAGATTTAACAGTCAACCGCTGAGGGTCTGATGATGACAAGATTAACAGCAACTAGTTCTCAAGCTCCATGAAAGTTTATTGTTGTTTTTAGTTTTATTATAACAATGTTTTTCCAACACCTAATAAATTACACTTGAATCGCGCGTAAAGGTTACGCCTACTCATTCCATATATTTTTTTTGAAAAGTGACGTTCCTGTGGCTTAAACCAAGCGAACACAAAATAATCTCGTTTAAATTTGTCCAATCTTTGAGCGATGGATATTTTTATTATTATATGAATGTATTATTATTTAACAATATGAATTCAATGCTAAATTCGTTGAAACGTATGATTTAAGAAGGAAACAGTAGATTATTAGTTACTTTAAAATCAGTTTCTACATCTCAAAAGATTTGTAACCGTATGACGAAAACGCCCTTAAGGAATAAAAATATTAGAGGTATATAAATGATAAACTAAAAATCTTGTAGTTATCCAAATGCTATTAAATTATGTAAATATTCAAGACAATTATATCGTTAAGAGTACTGCAGTAACGAGTAGTGTACGAATTACCATAAAAAGAAACAGCCATATAAAATTGTTTAGTTTGTAAGTTATAAACAAAAAAATAGTAATTATGACAAGTTATGACTCCAATACCTTCTTTGTAATTTTTTTCTTAGAAAGTATTTCATATTTTTGCAGAAACCCGTTGTAAAAATACCACCCTCCGTCCGCCATATAATAGACCAAACAGTAAAAGTATGCCTTACAGAGGTTGGAGCCTCCCAAGAGGTAGCCGATAATTACTATAAACTCGATTTCGGTACGGATTTACCAAGCAAAAAGTTCTTGTACTGTCTCTGCTACAAAACTAACCATAGCTATGAAGATGGTCGATTAAATGATACTTTTGTGAATTATTTCAATAGTAACGATCGCAAAGACGATGTGAAGAAAGTTATTGAAGACTGCAATAAGATTAAAGAGAAGAATAACTATGAAACTCTACATGCAATTGCTTTGTGCTTCATCAAAAACACTCCGGTGCTATTGATTCCATAAGCTATGTAATTTTCCAAGGACAAATTATTTACTACTTAACTTGGTAATGTTTATTATACTATTCTTTACACATATTTTAGTATACATATTATAGTAGTCAAAAAGTAATATGCGATTTTATTGTTTTACGTTTTCTTACCTTTCCAATGGGTAACAATTTATTTTAAATTCAATACAAATTAGTGTATAAAATTGAAAATAAATTGTATGTTAAATATAATAATTGTATTAAATAAAGAATTTTGTAGCAAAAATAAGTTTAGTTTCTTTTAATGTTCCACTATTACATTAGTAAAGGACGTTATCGCCAGGTGACAAACTTGTCGTATTAACGATAATAATATGGTCATAAAATGCCATGTCCTCATTCTCTGCCAAATCAAGCTCGTCATTGACGATAAAAAGTGCTATTCTGGACTTTGTTGCGTGATAGAATATTCACGCCTGCATTGTAACGACCTGGCAAGTACTGTGCTATCAAACTTACATTTAGATGAACCTGCAGACCAAGCAGCTGGGTGGTCAGTTTTTGGAGTTGTTTTAATTTCCGTCCCCCCTTCCTGGTTTATGTAGGGCATGTGATTGTCGGTCTGCAGAAGTATGTGTGCATAATTTAGCTCTTGGCTGTTGGTGACGAACTGTTACATTAACTGCGTATAACACCTGAAAGTTGATGTCCCAGGATTGCTGAAGCGGTATTCACTGACCTAATAGAGTCGGCTGTACTAGTTAGACTTTTTAAACTGTATCGAACGCCGTAAGCAGGTAAAGAATAGGCTCTGGGCGTAGAGGTGATGTGCTGGATATCATCTTCTGTATCCGGAATTTTGCATTTTCGTTGGATAGGGTAAGGGTGAAGGGTAATATTGGTAGCTGTCGGCTTTAGTATTACATTGTTTGACAGCGTATCCTCCGTCTGCGAACGACGAATGAGGCAAAGTCGAGTCTCCCTATTAGGGACTGGGCCTGTCTAAGGGACCAACTGCTGTTCGACATTTATTCTAGTAGTACCCTACGCGTAGCGTTAGGCATTTGGATTACGAAAGAAATTCCGGTTTTAGATGACGGGATAAATAAAATCAATTCGTCATCTTGCTTTAAATAAAACACGTAGAAAGTGAACGATACAGTAAAAAAAATAATATATGTAATAAAAAGCTAAATGAAACGCAATTGTCATTTGACATGATTCTTGTGATGTGAAGATTAGTTTAGCGACAGCAAGAGCGGCGATATCGCAGAATTCCTTTGATGTGTCAGCAACTTAAAACGCGAGAAACGAACGTGGTAGGTACAATCTACTATTAGAGTAAATATATCTTAAATCAATGTAACAAAAGATAGAATCAAGAACATACGTAAGTGCTACGTTACCCATCCTCATTCTCCCTCTCAACTTCCAAATGTTCTTAAAGGCTGGTAAAGCATCTGCAACCCCTCTGGTGTCACAGATATACGGAAGCGACAGTAATCACCAGTTAACATCAGGAGAGCCGCTTGCTTCTTTTCCCCTTTTCCCATAAAAAACGAACAAGGTGTTGATGGGACACTATCGCAAAACTAGACATTAAAAAAGACGATGAGCTGATACAGGGCAAACTTAGAGTAGGGCGACGGAACCCTTCGCCATTATCTCTATCCTCCGCAACTCTGATTACGGAGAAATGGATTAGGCGGGAAATACTACTTTTCATGATGGGTCTAATTTTGTGTTCGGGCCACGGTTACGCATTGTTGTTAGGAACACAACGCTCGAAGTTGTTGATGAGTGCACATACCTTGGACAAACTGCCCGACTAGGAAATTCCAACTTCGGCACAGAGGTTAAATGATGAATCAAACTCGGCTGGGCAACGTTTGGGATACTACGTCTCATCTTCCTTTGAGTATACTTCATTTGACTTACGGAACCGAGATATTTCACTAAAGGCTTTAACGAGGAAGCTCAAGTTACTCAGCGGGCTATGGAAAGGGTTACGCTAGGTGTTTCTGTACGTAACGGAATCTGCAACGACGATTTCCGCAGTAGAACCTGAATAACTAAGCATAGTCATAAGAATCAGCAAGCTGAAGTGGCAACATGGTCTATTACCACATAACCGCGGCAAATTTTGAGTTACATGCCAAAATATTTTATTATGTAATATTTAGAGGAAAAACTTCAATGTTGTTGTTTCAGTTCAATGGAAGCCGATTACAAAGCAAATAAATACAAACGGTTTTTAACATTATAACCATTGGCACATAAGAACAATAAATAGATATTAAGCAAGAGGACGAATTAGTTCATATCGCGAGTCGCTACGCGACCTATTCAAAGAGATTATTAATAATAATGATACTTCCGTCGTTGTTTGTGTGTGAGAACATTATGCACGTATCGAAAAATATGTAAATTTAATAAAAAAAAATTAGTGACTCCTGTAGAACGGGTCGAGATGATGCATTGGATTTACCCAGATTTAGATTGGCTAAAACTAGTCTTATTTTTGTAAATTCATGTAGTTTTACAATAAATTCCCTAACAATATAGTTTAACAAACAGACAAATTTTTAAAAAGATTTATTAAAAAAAGGCTAATTATATGCATGTATGTATATATTCACACCTTGTTCCCAACGGCGTAGGCAGAGACAATTTGCTTCCACTTGCTACGGTCCTGACATACGTCTTTCGCTTCTCCCACTTTCATCAATCTTCGCATGCATACTCGTTGGTTTGGAGTACTCTTGACCTGGTCTTTTTTCAGAACGTCTCCGATTTGATCGTGAAATGTTCGCCTAGGTCTTCCTCTCCCGATTCTTATTCTACCATTTACACTCGCCTCATATATTTGTTTCGTCAACCTACTTTCATTCATCCTTTCCACATGTCCAAAACAGCTCAGCATCCTTTTCTCAATACATGTCACTACATCTTCTTTCACGCCACAACGCTCTCTGATCACATTATCTTCACATCAATCATACTTCTTAATGCTGTCATTTCTACTGCATTTATCCTGCTTTCATGCCTCTTTTGCCATACCCAGCTTTCGCATCCATATGTTAGTGTTGGTACCACTACCCCTCTATGCACATCCAAACTAGCTTTGTGAGATATCATCTAATTTAAATTTCAAATCAGGTAATTCAATTTGCGGAAAATGTAATCGGTCGGGGCTAGGTCTGGCGAGTACAGAGGATGACGTATCGTTTCTAACTGGGGTAAGTGTTAAATAAATTTAATAGGATTAGTGACGTATCAGATGCAACAGCTAAGACGAAGACTTTATCAAAAGGTTTATTATAATGTAAAGGAATACATGGATGATTATAACCTCCGGGGATGAGTTGATCACTCCTGTTTCTGTTTCTACCTGTTACTTCTCCGATATAGTAACCGCGTTACGAAACGACGGTAAGTTTAAACTTCAATTTATTTTTCTTCTACCTTATCTGCATGCGGTGCAACTTGCTGACTAACGGACGAAGCTCTGTCGACCGACTAATGGCAGAAAATCTACCTAAATATCACAGATAAATGATACCTTTAGTTGTAAAGAAGTGCTGGCACAGAGCTCTTGCGCTCACTTACTCATGCATGCAAATTTTTCATGCATGTTATGACTACTTTTGTTGGCCGTTTTATGGGAAGGCTTGATGTACAACAGTTTGTTTATACAGACAGATTAAAAAGAAAATAAGGAGAAAGACAGCTTACTTTCTTTTCAGTTTCTATTGTAGACATTATCAAAAATCATCATAACTTTCTGGTTTTATTTCCCGCCGTTACTAATAACAATGTAAAAATAACAGACTAACTTTTTACTATTCGCTTCCTTTGAAATATTTTAGTATTGTTTGGAACTCCTTGTTGTATCTTTCATTTTTGCTTTGCAAGTTCATAGAAAATGTCGATGCACTAAATAACCTTCTAGGGTCATTAAATGGTAATAAGACTCATAGCCTCTTTGCCAGGTTAGCCCCTGGTGCCAACAAGCGATTTTCCTTTTCTTTCCGTGGGTGTCATAAGCTCATAACAATAGAATTTAAATTTACGAACTTGATTTAAGTTATGGCACGTTAACAATACTTTACCCCAGAGATCTGCCTTTCATGGGGTTACTAATAGACTGATACGGCGCCACGAGGGATTAATTGCCTATACTACGTATACTATAGAGTAATATAGTGCAGGTTTTCTATTTCGTTTCCAATATAACGTTTATGCTATAAGATCGGAGAGAGACGCGATACAAAAACCAGGTGACATAAGACCAGAACCAAAAACCAATCAATTGTTTTTAGCACTAATATTAACTACGGCTGGGAAGAAAGAAGAGAGAAAGAGATTTATGTCCTTAATTCGAAGAACAGATTTTGTAGGACGTTACTTTATTTTTTCGTTTTTATTTAAATCGGTTTTCATTGAAGTAAATCGATTACTTTTGATAGTAATAGATGTTGTTGACGCTGTTACCTTGAAATCCATTTAAGCGAGAGTATATAAGTGAATTACTTTCGTTGAATTTTCATTCAGTAGAAACAATCGGACTGTGTAGAATCTTAAAGTTATATAACTTCATCATGTTATACTTTGTGGTTGTATTGTCTATATTTTCGGTGGCATACGGTGATGTTAACGGAGTTAGTCTTTTTCAATAATTTTAATTTAATCCTTTTATTGACCATATTAATAAAAATTTCTTTAAAAAAAATTGTACTTCATGTTACTTGAGTGTGAACTGTGAATACTGTATTACAATCTAAGATTGTTTGTAACCCACAGTTGGTATAGCCAAACGGTGGCTTTTGCTACTGCTCAAATGGGCCGCTCGGCCGGGTTGGTACCACGGCCTCGCAGAATACCGGTGAGGCCCACCCCCTCCCCATCCCTCTCCTCATCGTCCTTCCCATCTCCCCAATAACCTTAAAGGCTGGCAACGCACCTGCAGAGCTTCTGGTATTGCAGATGTACGTGGGCGGCGATAATACCTTACCATCAGGGGAACCGTTTGCTAGTATGCCGTCTTTCCCATAAAAAAAATAAAAAATAATCCTGGTTGAGAGCAACGGGCAGCAGTTGAATTTATGTCTTACTTTTGTTTTGTGGTTTTACAGAGACCAGTTGTGCACCTGCCCCCCATCGTTCTTACCACAGTAAAACAAGCGGCAGTAGATTGTGTTAAAGAAACTGGAGCCAGCCAAGAGGTTTCCGATAATTTCTTTAAACTCAATTTCGGTTCCGATGAATCAAGTAAGAAGTTCTTGTTCTGCCTTTGTCGCAAAACCAACTACGGTGACGAAGATGGTCGTCTAAATGAAGCCTTCTTAACACTTTTCGAGGGACATGAACGCAAAGACGACGTGCAGAAGGTGCTTGAAGACTGTAACAAGACCAAGGAAAAGACTAACTTTGAAACCCTGCATAAAACTGTTCAATGCTTCTACAAGAATACCCCGGTGGTCGTCGTTGTATAAAATTTGTTTCAATTTGTAGTAAAATGTTTTAAATATTATGTGGTTATAATATATAAGTAATTGTTTTAACGCTTTGTTTACTTATTTATACCTTTTGCACTATTTTACCCTTGTTGTTTTCTATCTATTTTTGTACAAAAAGTTACAGAAGAGAGAAAATAGTTACAGAAAACATACAGAATTATTCGTTCGATAATAGTAAAAATTAAAATAGTAATTCGTGCGATAATAAGACGATTAAAAAGGAGATATTTTAATATTGGAAACAATTCGAGGGGGAATGAGGACTAGGAGGGACCAGAGAGGGGGAGAGCGGTCTTTTGAACTTTTCCATTATTTTGTTACGTAGTTACAATTGCATTTTCATCAGAGCTGCGGGGAGGGCAGTATCTTCGATCTTCCGTAAGAAAGTGCATGCACTTATGCTCTCATCCTCCATGCTTCCGGCCTTACAAAACTCTCTAGGGGTAGGTTCGCAATTTAGCGTGAGGTCTGGGTTGACCAATTTGATTTTGTAATAGTTTTTGAATAAAATTACCTAAAACACCAGCAACGCCAAAAATATATAGTATTAGACGAATATAACAAACTTATTCGTTCGAGTATCATAATCATAGTATAATCCCTTCCAACGTTATTTTGTTTGCGTTCTGATGAAATTTTGGATCCAGTATTAAGGCATTTCAATTTAAATAAACTGTTACATCATAACCAATTTGGTTTTACAAAGGGACGCTCTGCAGCCGATGCCCGTGTAGAGCTGATTAAGCATATATTTGAGATCAAGGACAGGATGTCTTTGGTGTCTTTTGTAATCTCTCCAGGGCCTTTGATATTATGCACCATGAAACACTGATCACGAAACTACTTCATTGTGGTATGAAAAGTACAGAGCTTAAGATGTATTTGAGTTATAAAATTCAAAGTTATTAATAATGGTTCTTTCGGATTGACCATATTAATGCGCGTTGCTCAGGGCTCGATTCCAGGCTCTTTCCTATTTCTTGCTTACATAAATGAATTACCTTACTTTGAAGGGGATAATCATGATATGGTATTAATTGTTGATGATACCGCATTCATTTTAAAATTAAAAGAGCACTTGTACCACACGACGTGGTGAATAAAACAATGACAAAAATAGTTGATTGGTTTAACGTTAATAATTTGCTTCTAAACGGAATAAAACTAAATGTATAAAGTTAACTACATCTAATGTAAAACATTAAGATACAAAAGTAAGAAGAGTACAGCCACGTGGATCACTGTCTTGGAGTAACTAGATGCAAAACTTCAATTTCTATATATCTAAACTTTTTAGCAGATTTAGCTCTGCAACGTAAGTTGTAAGAAAAATAAGATACTAGAATAGATTATTTTAGTTACTTCCATAGCATAATCTCTTATGCTGTTTTAAGATGAGACTAATATTAAAACAATATTTGTAATACAAAAGGTATTTTATAATCTCAATGCTAGAAATTCGCTTAGGGATATACATATATATAAATATATAGAAGTTAATATTCTTAACTTGGCTTTTCAATATATCTATCTAAAAACAAAAACACATTTAATAAGACCTGTGATATTTATAATATAAATATTAGGAACATACTCAAGTTAATGATGCCTGTTACTTCACTCCATATAGTCAGTAACTCGTACATGGAGTATACGTTTGATTTTTAAATGTATACGTTTCCTATTAATATGAGTTTAAAAAATTGTTAAACAAAGACATGACAGACACAAAAAGAGAATGCCTACGGAGTTTTTTCTTGCTGTATCTTGTTCGTCAGAAGAACCTCATTACAAAATAAAGTTTGGCGAGTGAAATTTATGTTTCTTACGTTGATGTGTAAATGATTTGATTTGGCTACCATAAACGTGGTTGAGCCAAGCGGCGGCTTTTGCTGTTGCTCGAAAGGGCCGGCTCGACCAGATTGGTACCAAGCCTTGCAGAATACCGGCATGAAGTAGAGGCGTCTTGTGTTTCTTTTCGTTCGGTGAGTGAGGTAACCGGAGGCCCACTCCTATTCCCCTCCTCATCCTCCCTCCCATCTCCCAAATACCCTTAAAGGCCAGCAACGCACCTCCAGCACCTCTGGTGTTGCAGATGTACGTGGGCGACGCTAATGACTTACCATCAGGTGAACCGCTTGCTCGTCTATCGGTCACTATTTCTTAGGAGTGTGATTTACGTTTACGTACATACATAAAAACATTAAGGTCTAAACTATTTGCAAGAAACCAGTCCAAAATCTTATTCAGGGCATTATTTACTTCAAGAAGACAGGACAGATACATTATTTAGTACCCTTTGAACGGTTCCACGCTTTTTAACGGCTTAGCTAACTACCGAATACATATAATTATAAAAATTGACTTCAGGATCTTTTGAGAAAAAGGAAAGCATAGCTTCATCAATATGGTTTCATGACATTACAGTCATTAAGAACTACATTTAGAATAATATTTTTGAACAATAATTAATCTCCATAAGCGTTGAAAACACTCTTGATTTAGAATAGGGAATGAAATTTTGTATGTGAAAATTGTATTTCCCCTTATTATAGAAATTCAAATTATTAAAAAATACTCTTCAAAATATATTTAATAAAATTTTCAAATATAATGATAATATATACTCGTAGTTAAACTTTGTAACACATGTACTAAGTCGCAAATAACAGCTAGTAAGTATATTTTATGTAACTAACGAATCGCGCCGCCTTCGATCGATCAGATCTCTTATACTCGTATAAACCCGATATGAAAGTAAATCAGATCTCTTATACTCGTATAAACCCGATATGAAAGTAAAATTTTCAACTCAACTTTCAAATTCTAACTGAAGTCGATCACGAGGTAAAACACTTATAACAGGTGTAGTTTTAGCCTTCTGCCAAATACAGATAACAAATGAAATTACTTTGCGTCAAGATAAGTTCTTACTACCATCAAGTGGCCAGTAGCTCTGCCGTATTTTTGAAAGCAGAAGTTGGGGACTTGCGTTTGGTAACAATGTGTTTACTACATAACAGAATGAGATGTTTGACATCGTAACTATAAAATTAATAATTAAGTCCAACATGAAAAATATTGTCAATAAAGTGGGACAATGTGCGGGACAACAGACTTTTACGTCTGATTTTTCGAAGGGAATTTTTGACCTGTTAAATTTTGATTTGATATGAAAATAAGGATATGATGTTCTTCGGGAAACATTTCTTGTTGTGCAAGACATATTAGGTATATGGAACAAATTGAATTTCTGAAAATGATAAATAACCATGTTTGTAAATAGTATTTTATTTTTATATAACAATGTGGTATCATCGGCAAACAAAACGATCTGTTATTATATGTTTTTATCATACTCTTCAGTTCAATTTATCAGCTGTTCTTCACTTCAGTTTTATATCTATTTGTAGTAGGTCTTCCTTTGGTAAATCCGAATTGCTTGTCATTTTAAATTGTATTTACGTTAAAACATTCGTTAGATTCAGATGCTTATTCAAGCACCTGTTCTAAAATTATTTTACTCAAGGCTGGTAATATAGAAATGGGACGGTAGTTTGTTGGAATTTTGTCAGATATGAACATAGATACAACCTTGCTGTGTTTCATAATGTTCTGGTGAGTGTCCTCAACTCTATAGACGAAATGAAAATTAAAGTCAGGAATTTCTACACCTTTATGCTCTTTGATAACTGACATTCCAACTACAGGGCTACATTATAAATGTTGAGTAATTTCAGGGTATGCTTGAAAATAATTTAAGGAATTCATTTTCTACATAAATTTATCATGAATAATACTTTAATTTAATTTTAAGGCTAACACGTTTCTTTTTTGGCATTAAGTCTGCTAGTTTCTACATTGATCAAATTCCAATGGGCTTCAGTTTTTTTTGTAGAAAGTTTAATTTTATAAAAAAAATTGAATATATTTGTACATATTGATGGAATTTTACATTAGCTGTAAGTAATATCTTGCCTCGATGCTCATACAGCTTTTTTCCTACTCGTCCTGATTCCTTTAGTTGCTCATTAGCTAAAGTATAGTTTTTTTTACGAATTTTTAACATATTTCGAGTAAAAACCTCGTTAAATTCGCTTGACATTTATTTATTTGTTTAAACTTTATTTGAATACCTTTAAATAAAAGTATTACAAAGGGCAGACTTAATGCCTCTTGGCATTCTCTGCCAGTCAACCCGGGGCGTGGAGAGATATTGTAAGGGTGCCAAACATTAAATTTGTTAAAAAAAAGAACTAAAATACAAGAATAACTTACACTTCAACATACTGACGGAATAAATACATATAAACAAAAATGAATATATATATATATATTATTATAATATATTAATATAATTACAATGACCGATGATATCGATTCCACTAAGTGGGATCGGATGCCTTGAAGAGGTGTTCACGTACCAATCTCTTGAACGATAACTTACTGGACACTTTCCTAATGTCTTCAGACAAGGAATTCCAGAGTAGTGAAGCCTGAATAGTAAAGGAGTTGCCAACAAAATCGGTGAAGTGTTGCGGAATGCTAATCTTATGATTAGATGAAGAGCGAAGGACCCGGTCATGAGTTGAAAACACAAACCGTAATTTATCCTTTAGGTAAGAAGGAGAGGTAGCATCATTTAAGATAGAAAAGAGAATAAGCAGGATTCTAGAGTTACGCCTTTGTTGAACCGGGAGCCATTTAAGGCGAGAACTGTATTGTGACATTGTATATTATAAGTTCTTCAAATTCCGCCGGGACCATTCAAAGAAAAGTATAACTCAGATAGCTCTGATTTAATATTACGTTTCAATTGTTCAATTTTGTTTTTGGTTAAGGTTTACATTTATTAGATATTATTATCAAAAATGTTTTTATGGTTTGCTTGATCATAAGGGCCTTATGAACTGATCTGACTCCAATATATATATATAGGTTTTGTGTGTTATTTTACAATTTACTATTATATTATCAATACAGGAGGCATAAGATGGTATTATTCTAGTGTAGTGGCTACAATAAAATGCACTGTAAGTCAAAGCAATGAAAAAGAGAAATAAATATTTCATTTAGCGAATCAAACTTTAAGTCACCACAAATTGCTACTTGTTTTTTTTTTGTTTTAGAAATATTTATTTCAAAACTTCTTTCTTTATAAACCCTGTAAAGTTAGCAGAGTGAGATTTACTAATACACGTAAATAGATAGATATCCATTCCTGCACATTAAATCTCACATACAGAGTGTGCAATATAATTTTTTTTTTGTAGTTTAATGTTTAGTTTCTTTAGCTACCACCTCCCATCGCAACTTTTACCTTGTACTTGTAACTTGTAACCAAGTTTCAGTAAAGCACAAGATGTCTACATTATGCTTATCTGCTAACAATTCTACATCCAACACCTTGTCGTAGAGAAGCGGTTATAAAATATAAAGTAAACTAAAGTTTTTTGTATTACAGCTTCTCTTTTGTCGCCCTTACATAACTATAAAAGGATTTGCCTCAGCAACAACAGACACTCTATTCAATGCTGTTTTGACAGTGTAGATATTGTAAGCTAATAATGTAGCTACTGTGTGCCTATGTTTCTATGGCAGATACACAGTATCTTCAGTCAAAATATATTTATTAATAAATTTATTAATGATACATAAAGCGAAACGTGGTTGTCGTAAGAGATCACTAAAGGAAAGGCTTGAAAAAGGCTATGGCTACGGATAGATGGCGGGATAATCATCTCGGAAAATTCCAGACCAAAAATCAGCAGACCGATGGGCAGCTGCGTCTAAGGTACGGGGTGTCTGGTAGTGCGATTGCCAAACCGCTTGCCAAGAGTGGCGATTACAGCAAATCCTTCTTATGGGAGAGGCCTACGTCTTCCAGTGGACTATTTACAGGCAGTTACGGTAAGGTTAGGTAAAGCAAAAATGTCATTATTACGCCATAACAAAAGATGCAAAAAGTGATTAAGTCCGTAAATGTAACTATTAGTCTTTCCTGGTAATGACAAACTAATGAATAAACTGGTCTCATCTCCTGGTGTAAACAGCCAAAGTAGTCAAAGTAACAGCCTGTAAGTGCCCACTGCTGGGCAAAAAAATATTTTTATTATTTCTGAGACATGCAGGTTTCCTCACGATGTTTTCCTTCACCGTTGAACACGTGGTAAATACAGCACTTAAAATTGTTATTAACAATTTTAGTGGTGCCGGCACCGGGGATCGAACCCATGTCACTCACGCTCTATGACACTAAAGTGAGCGCCACCACTAGGCTACCACGGCTCTCAATCTCCTGGTGTACTAACAATTTTTACAGGAATTTTAAGTGCTAAATGTGATGATTTTTTAAACCACATGTTACATTCGCATATTTTAAAATCCAATCCATATCTAAAGGCTTTTATCCTAAGAAAATTTTTTGGTTCTTACTTTATTTTTATATATTATTTCAGACGGTTTTCATTGAAATAAATTGATTACTTTTGAAAGTAATAGCTGTTGATGACGCTGTTACCTTGAAAATCCATTTAAGCGAGAGTATATAAGTGAATTACTTTCGTTGAATTTTCATTCAGCAGAAACAATCGGAGTGTGTAGAATCGTAAAGTTATATAACTTCATCATGTTATACTTCGTGGTTGTATTGTCTTTATTTTCGGTGGCATACGCTGACGTTGGCGGGGTTAGTATACTAATATTATTAATAAAAAAATATGGATCATATTGAATAGGTCGTTAATAAAAATTGTACTCCATGTTACTAAAGATTAACTGTGAATACTGAATTACAATTTAAGATTGTTTTAAGCATATAAATATATTTTTACGCCTAATGCCTAAAGCGCGGGTACCGGCATTGCTTTAACGAATCACCTCCCCAGCGTGGTGAGTATAGGAAATCTTTAGGTTATATTTTAGAGTTACAGCAAGCCAGTTTTTTTTTTCAAAAAAATGCTTATGTCCCACAATGGCCTTATATGGAATGAAGAACGAGTATACCTAATGTATATTATAATATTATTATTTAGTTTATCGGTATAAACTTTTTACAGTTTAATTTTTTATCGTTTGTATCAGATAGCCCTTTGATGAAAAATCTGTAGGAAGCGTGTCTCTTTATAAGCACAAAATTTTACGAGTACGTAGCCATTTTTGTAATT
Organism: Bhutanitis thaidina; assembly: GCA_029286595.1. Classification (NCBI taxonomy): domain Eukaryota; kingdom Metazoa; phylum Arthropoda; class Insecta; order Lepidoptera; family Papilionidae; genus Bhutanitis; species Bhutanitis thaidina. The sequence goes on from JAGSMS010000011.1 coordinate 6,897,249, forward strand.
TATATTTTGGTGTGAGAAACCATTCTCAAATTTGTTTTCATTCAAATAAATAAATTTAACTGTCAGTGGTATTCACACTAACAGTCCGCAGCTTTGTACTGGGCTCTATAATTAATAAAGAGGTATTTTTTCTGCAACGCACTAAATAATTGATATAAGTTACAAGGCGTATTTTAAATGGGTTACTTTGATCATTAATATCACTTATACGCTTTTCTCGAAGTCTCAACGACTCTTATGACACCCATCGGAATAAAGAGGGTGACAGATTTTTTCATCGCTACCACACGGAATTCATTTCCTTCAATCTAATTTTAAATTATGTATATGAAGGAATATGCCTTTTCTCCTTTTTCTCTTTGAAATGGCAACCTCTCCTGCACGTGGTGCACCTAGTTAGTTAACAATCGTGTCTCTGGTGACTGAATATTAGTGGGAAATCTAGTATCTGCACAGGGCTCTTCAATCCGCTTACCTAGCGTTGTGAGCGTGGGAAAAACATTCAATAAATGCTTGCTGGCTAACTAATGGTTTTATTAGGATAACGACGATAATTCAAAATAAATCTTCTTGAGACCAACGACTACCAGTTGAATTTATATCTTACTTTTGTTTTGTGGTTTTACAGAGACCAGTTGTGCACCTGCCCCCCATCGTTCTTACCACAGTAAAACAAGCGGCAGTAGATTGTGTTAAAGAAACTGGAGCCAGCCAAGAGGTTTCCGATAATTTCTTTAAACTCAATTTCGGTTCCGATGAATCAAGTAAGAAGTTCTTGTTCTGCCTTTGTCGCAAAACCAACTACGGTGACGAAGATGGTCGTCTAAATGAAGCCTTCTTAACACTTTTCGAGGGACATGAACGCAAAGACGACGTGCAGAAGGTGCTTGAAGACTGTAACAAGACCAAGGACAAGACTAACTTTGAAACCCTGCATAAAACTGTTCAATGCTTCTACAAGAATACCCCAGTGGTTGTCGTTGTATAAAACTTGTTTCAACTTGTAGCAAAATGTTTTAAATACTATGTTGTTATAATATATTAGTAATTGTTTTAACGCTTTGTTTACTTATGTATATCTTTTGCATTATTTTACACTTTTTGTTTTCTCGCTCTTTCTGTAGAAAATAGTAACAGCATTGGTTATTGCTAACTGTCCATAAATCAGATAAATAAAAACATATTATTGGTTAGATAATTGTATAAATGAGAATAGTAATTCGTTCTATCCCTCCATGTTTCCTGGTTTACAAAAACTATCTACGGGTAGGGTAGATATGTTAAAGTGAGGTCGGAGTTGACCTATTTGGTTTTACAACAATTTTTGAACCTAATAAATAAATACAAAAGTATTTATTAGACCTAATTAAAACTATCACGCAAATAAAAATTTATTTATCGACCGATTGACGGATGGACACTTCGAACATTATTTTGCTTGCATATTAAAGTAACCTCGATTAAATTCGATGCTTGCTTCTTCGTTTCGTCGAAAGTAAACATGATGTTCAAATGCAGCAATATGACAAATTTGAAAGTGACATTTAGTTTTTAATCATGGTTTTATATTTTTTTAAATTTTTCGTTTGACTACGGTCCATGATATTTGACCATTTCCCATGAAATTGAAAGCCAATATCCTTGAAGTTGATACATACTACACATAGACTTCATATATTCTCATAGATTAACAATTCGATTAACATGTCATCAATGTATATAATTGTGGAAGCGACCTTATTTAAATGTTATTAAATATTGGTGACCACTAGTATAGTCATAATGTCATTGGCCTAGTTAACTATTAACGTACATATATCTTGTGTTAAAATTATGGAAACTAAAAAAAAACTCGAATCAAAATTATAGAAATTACTAATGGTATCCTGGGTATAAACTACTAAATATAGTTGATATTTTGTGTGGCCCTGATAGGGCGTGTAAAATGTTAGGTTAAATTAAATGTCGCAACGGCGCATCCAACCTATATATAAAAGCAAAACATCACTGACTAATCACAAAGACTAGGAATCTATGAATCTTACACAGTTGAAATTTTGGCAGGTAGATTCCGGAAAGGTTGTGCGCATCCGAATTTGGCGAAAAACTTACACTGACATACTTAATCAAAGTAAGTGTTGGAAGGCAGTGTGAAGATAACTTCATCGATATGGTTTAAATACTTTGAAGACATTAAAAAAGATATTTAGGTTAATATTTTTGAACAACAATATATGTATATAAGTACTTTTTGAAAAACAGCTATTATATTTTATACAATGAGTGAAACGTGCCTATTTTGAACGATGAAATCTGTAATATAAACTCGATATATAAACGATATATAATAAAAACCTTGCACATATTGTATGTTCTAAAGTATGAAAACCGCTTTAATATCCATTTTCGAAGTTTCAAAGCTTATATCTTTATTCGAATACACAGACAAACGCAGCTTGTGATTTAATTTATGAAAGAAAATGAATATTCTTCATTCTTGGACCTAAGAAAGATATTTTCGTTTGTCAAATGTCAGTTCTTATCATTTTAATAATTTTTTATAATCTACCTCTGGTGGAGAAAGCTAGTCTGCAAGTCTCAGAATAATAAAAAATTTAAAAAACCCGCACTGTGGAAACCCTTATCGGTCCAAAAAAGCTATGACATCGTTTTTACAAAACCAGTCGTCCAGTTGTTTTTCCACCATTTGATAATCTTCGCCATCTCTATGTTGTCATCGTTGGTACTTTTAAATATTGATTCCATTGAGGCATCAATGCTGGCGAGCTGATATGAAAAGTGGATCCTGTATGGTAATTAGATATGTTCGTCGCAATGAATGTACTTAGAGGAGGTAGCCGAAATACATTCCGCAATGTCTTGCCCACCCACTGGTATTGCAGATGTACGTTGCGGTAATCACTTACCATTAGGTGAACCGCTTCTAGTTTGGCGCATTTCCTATAAAAAAAATGTTAGTGCAGAAGTATACTGTCAACGCACGTCCATACAATTGTATGGACATGCAGATAATTATCTGCCTTAAAATTACAGGACCTTGGGCTATAAACTCTTCGATTTCCACTGTACTCGCTAACTTTTGTTTCTAAAGATTTTCATTCTTTCGTAACTTGGATAGGAATAAAATATATATATATATATAAATCGATAGGATTTATTAGATACTGTCGTATTATGAAATCCATTATCCCTCTATTAAGAACAGGATTGCTCATTAAAAGAGACACAAAAACATTTCTTTATTATTCAATCTATATTTAAGTGAATTAAGTTCAATGTTGCACAATGAACTCATTTTTAATTTACGTAAATAAATTCGACCCGAACAAATACGAAGAGAGATTTTTAAAAAAAAAGTTTGAAATATTTGTAACAGGTTTCGCCCTAAATACATTAATTATGTTACGTTGTACTCCAAGTTCTAATGTTTTCTCTAGAAAATAATGCAATACTCTCTAAGATAAGCTATGCAAAATAGATACACAAAAACACATAAAATACTAGCTCAATAAAACAACTGAATTTTTGCATTTTAAAGTTACTCTTAACTTAGACAATCGTCCGTCAGTCTGTCGGTCTGTTTAGCCATTCAGACTATGACAGTGTCAAACAAATTTAAATGTATACCTTGTTGGGCCTCTCATGGGGATGATATACAGTATGGAATGTACCATAAACGCCATGGATGTATGGCTGGATGGATTAGTCATTGCATAACCAGATACCTCGCAGCTGGGAGTGATGGCTTTACTGATTTTAGCTTTTTGTCATGGAATTGAGTAATTAAAGTCTGATATATATTCATTGATTCCACTGACGTTTCTCTTCGTTCACCCACGTGATGAGATGCAGTGGTAGATTATATTACATTTACACCTCACAGCATATTTTCAGCCGTAAAATAGCCCAATCCTGCGAACAAGATAAGAATAATAGTCCTTAATCACCACGCTTGCCTGACGGATTAAACTGTACAACATGCTGCCTATCCCGCAATATAAAGTAGCATTCCGTGTGGCTGTCGGAAGTAAAGAATAGCGCCAACCCTGTTTGACCATGGGTGTCGTAAAAGGCGACTAATGGTAAAAAATTATATTAGATGGGCAGCAGCATCTTCCTGCAATAGAACAAAAAAAAAACTGCGGTTGCCAACTCGCTCGCCAGGCGTGGCAACTAAGGCAACCCCCATGATGAGAGGTAGAAAAAAGCAATGGCCCCCAGTCCCTGCCGGCCTCGCTAGTCCTGGCTATGGTGGCACCCATGGCGAGGCAGGGGGGTGCGAAGAATCACCGGCTGATTTCTAGCTGCCAACCCAAACGACTGGACCTGGCAACATATAACGCGCGCACATGGAGGACCGACGAGAAGATACTAGAACTGGAAGAAGATAAGCAAGTTGCACTGGAGTATTATAGGGTTATCTGAAGTCCGAAGACAGGGAGAGGACTCTATAATCCTAAAATTCGGTAACTTGTTCTACTACCGGCAGGGTGACCATCTGTCTCAAGGAGGTGTCGGGTTTATCGTCCACAGGTCTCTCATCAACAACGTGATCGAGATCGGCAGTGTGTCGAGTAGGGCCGCGTACCTTATACTCAGAATAACCAAAAGGTATTCGCTGAAGGTCATACAGGTATACGCACCAACCTCGACACACCCTGATGATGAAGTGGAGGCGATGTATGAGGATATTTCAAGAGCCATGCATTGCTGTAAGACTTACTACACGGTGTTGATGGGAGACTTTAACGCAAAACTAGGTACGAAAAAAGGCGATGAGCTGATAGTGGGGGACTTTGGAGTAGGGCAACGGAACCCAAGAGGGCAATAGCTGGCTGACTTGATGGCAAAGGAGGGATTCTTTATGATGAACTCCTTTTTCCAGAAGCGGTCCCACAGGAAGTGGACATGGATGAGCCCGGACGGTACCACAAAAAATGAGATTGATTTCATCATGACGACCAAACGTCAGCTGTTCAGTGATGTCTCTGTGATCACTAGGGTAAAACCGGCAGTAATCACCGAATGGTAAGAGGCACACTGAACCTTAACATTAGGCTCGAGCGGTCTCGTCTGGTGAAGTCTACGCTCCGCCCACCACGTGCCCTTATCCAAAACCCCGAGAGCTTTCAGCTCGAATTGCATAATTGCTTTCAGTGCCTAGACGATTGCGTTACACTGGACGATACAAATAGCAGGCTAGTGGAAATTGTTCATGCGGTAGGAGCTAAGTTTTGCAGGACGCGCCGCATGAACAAGCCCCAAAAGCTCTCCGATCACACTCTTAAACTCACGAAAGCCAGGCGTGAGATAAAGCTGCAGTCTACAACGGATGCGTCAGCATATCGGAAACTGAATAGACAGATCTCCAAATGTATGAGGCAAGACTTACGCAAATTTAATACAGTCTGTATTGAAAAAGTGATAGAGCGGAACCAGGGCTCCAAAGTCTTCGCCAGAGATCTGTCTATCGGAAAGAGCCAACTGACCATGCTGAAGACCGAAAGCGGCGCAGTTATTTCCGCTGAAGCCGAGATCTTGAGTGAGATCGAGAGATTTTACGGACAGCTGTACACAACGTCTTTGAAACCACACACTGATGTAAGTAACGACCCAAGAGCCAAGCTTATCCGACATTATTCCGATAACATCCCGGACGTCAGTCTGGGCGAGATTAGGATGGCTCTCAAACAGCTTAAAAACGGCAAGGCGCCGGGTGAGGACGGAATTACAGCTGAGCTTCTGAAAGCGGGTGGAAAACCGATACTTGTTGTCCTTCAGAAGCTGTTTAATTCCGTCATTCATGGCGGTGTTATGCCGAAAGCGTGGAGTAGAAGCGTGGTTGTCCTATTCTTCAAGAAAGGGGATAACTGCCTTTTAAAGAATTATAGACCGATATCGCTTCTAAGCCGCGTCTACGTGCTGTTTTCAGAGTCATCTCAAATCGTCTAGTGAACAGACTTGACGACTTTCAGCCTCCCGAACAAGCCGGATTCCGAAAAGGCTATAGTACCATAGACCACATACATACTCTTCGCCAGATTGTACAAAAGGCCGAGGAGTACAATTTGCCATTATGTCTGGCGTATGTGGACTATGAGAAAGCCTTCGATTCAGTCGAAATTTGGGCGGTGCTACAGTAAGTGCTGAGGTGTTTGCACAATGAGGCTATGATGTCTATCCGAGTACAGAATCAGAGTACGAAACCAATCCAACTGCAGAAAGGTGTAAGACAGGGTGATGTCATATCCCCGAAACTCTTTACCGCTGCAATGGAAGATGTTTTCAAGCAGCTGAACTGGAAAGGATACGGTACAACATCAATGGCGAATACATCACTCACCTTCGATTTGACGACGACATAGTTCTTATGGCAGGATCGCTGGAGGAGCTTAGTACAATGCTCAATGATCTCAATAACGTCTCCAAACAGGTCTTAAGATGAACATGGACAAGACGAAGTTCATGTCAAACGTCCATGTCACACCAATACCGGTTGTTGTTGGGAACAATAGGCTCGAAGTTGTAGACGAGTACGTATACCTGGGACAAATTGTCCGATTAGGTAAGTCCAACTTCGACTCAGAGGTCAATCGACGAATCCAACTCGACTGGGCTGCGTTCGGGAAACTACGTCATATCTTCTCGTCGAGTATACCACAAAGCCTCAAGAGCAAAGTATACAACCAGTGCGTGTTGCCAGTGATTACATACGGATCCGAGACTTGGTCCTTCACTGCAGGCCGTATGAGGAAGCTCAAAGTTGCTCAGCGCACTATGGAAATGGCTATGCTCGGTGTTTCTCTGCGTGATAGAGTCTGCAACGATGATATCCGCACCAACTAAGGTAACCGACATAGCCGTAAAGATCAGCAAACTGAAGTGGCAATGGGCCGGCCACATAGCTCGCAGAACTGACAACCGTTGGGGAAAAAAGGTTCTCGAGTGGCAGCCACGTACAGGCAAACGGAGTGTAGGACGACCCCCCACAGGATGGAGTGACGACCTGCACAGTGTTGCGGGAAGTCGATGGATGCAGGTGGCAATCTTTGGGGGAGGCCTATGTTCAGCAGTGGACTTATTTATTTATTTATTTATTTATTAAACTTCATATACATGAGAATGTATATAGGCGGACTTAATGCTAGAAGCATTCTATACCAGTCAACCTTTGGACGATGCAGAGATGAAATGAAGTAGGTGTAGGTTATAGAATAGAGAGAACTAAGGAGTGGAAAAAAATTATAATAAATGTAAATCTATATATAGATACAATATTTCAATACGCATACATACAATAATAAATACCTACACACGTACATTATATTTATTTAAATATATTTATAACTTAAATATTAAATATACATTAAAATATAGTCTGTTATTGAGATGATTCTGCCATTTTGTTAAAAATATGGACTTGTGATAGGCTGAAATGATGATGATGATGAAAGTAGTAAAAATTAATTGTCAAGTTTTTATTCAAACACTATTAAAACAAACTTTTTAAGTAAGTAGTGTGTTTTTAAGAATATAGCCTTGATAGGCAATACGCACTCGGGGATATAAATAAAATAGTTTTCGTTAAATTATCATTCAGCAGAAACACTTCGAGTGTAGAGGATCATATAAAGTTACATAACATGTTGTACTTTGTGGTTATATTATCTTTATTTTCAATGGCTTATGCTGATATTGGCGAGGTTAGTTTTTAAAAATATTTTAATTTAATTAATAATATATAATATTTTTGAAAAACCAGAGATCATGCGCTCTTTTAGAAAATCTGTGAATTTAATTTATCAATAGTAGTGTATATTGAAGTGTATATCTTTTTTTAATGTAGATTTTTTACGCATTATGAATAACTACAATTAATGTAATACATGCCATGTCGAATGTTACGTTAGTTCACGGACTTGTCAGCTGAATTATGACTCTTGACTGGAAAATTCCATCTTCTTATTATAGTATTATGGTTCTTATGGTTTAAGCGTTAAATCTGGTACTGGGTAATAGAAAATTTATATAATTATGAACTACTAAAAAAATATTTTGTCCGATATTAATTATTCTAGTATAGAACAACGATCGTCTGCTTAATTTATTTCTTACTCGTTTCTTGTGGTTCACAGAGGCCTGTAGTACATCTGCCACCCATTGTTCTTACCACAGTGAGAAAAGCGTCAGCAGATTGCCTTAAAGAAACTGGAGCCAGCCAAGAGGTTTCCGATAATTTCCTTAAACTCAATTTCGGTTCTGATGAATTAAGTAAGAAGTTCTTGTATTGTCTCTGTCGCAAAACTAACTACGGTGATGAAGATGGTCGTCTAAATGAAGCTTTCTTAACCCTTTTCGAGGGACACGAACGCAAAGACGACGTACAGAAGGTCCTTGAAGACTGTAACAAGACCAAGGACAAGACTAAAATCGATACTGTGCATAAAATTGTCCAATGCTTCTACAAGAATACTCCTGTGGTCGTGGTTGTATAAATTTTGTTACCATTTGTAGCAAAATGTTTTAAATATTATGTAGTTATTAAATGAATTAAAAAAACACTGTATTGTTTGATATTTAAAGACTTATTCTTCACACCCTATGCTTAAAATGTTAGAGTACCTTCTCAAGTATAATATTAGACATTGGTTACATTAATGTATAGCATGCTAGCTTTTCAGGAGATTTCATGGAAAGGTCTGTATTCAGAAATGGACTTAACAAGTTGATAGAGATGAAAAATAATGTTTTGATTTTAGCATACAGTAATGAAGTTGTTTAATGAATATAAATTTAGTAAAAGACTTTTCTTTTAGTAAATGTATCTTACCAAATTGCTTGAATAGCAAAACCTCCTCTCCCGCAATAACGGCAGTAATTGGCAAGTACATTGTTGCATTTCTTCGAACTATTAAAGAAGATGAACCTTTTCTTCCATTATTGATATAAATTTTAGTCAAGTCAGGTTTTGCAGTCCGCACCCTAACCCAATAGGCTATTGGCGCTTCTATATACCTTTTTCGTGATTAAAAATTATAAAGTTCTTCCAAATTAGATTAAAAATAGTAAAGTTATACCAGTTTACAAATCTGGATATTCTAAAGATCTGCGTTATTTTTGACCGGTATCTTATATTATGTTCATGTTTCACCAGTAGTAACATTTTTTAGTTGTTAATTCTTGATGATTTCTTATATTTATGGGAATCTATTTCATAGCATTTCAAATTAAATTATAAAACGCTATAAAATCTGATTATAATAAAAAATGTATAGGTAGTACTGATATGAAGATTTTCTATACAAGGTACGGAAAAATTTTTTTTTTATTAGGTCTGCACGTAAATTTAAACACATGTTATATTATTAATGTAATTAAATATTAAAATTCAGTGGTGTATATTACCTAGTGTCGAGTATAGTGCTGATAGATCCTTACATATGAAATTAGCTTACTATATGGAAAAAGTAAAAAACGATTTTTTTATGAAATTTAATATATTTAATCAGTCGAAGTAAGTACCATTACTATCTATGTACTTTCGCCTTTTTATAGGTAGTTCATTGTTTCCATTGTTAAAAAAAATTTGGCGATAATCAATAAAATCTTTGAAAGCGGTTTTGACTACCTCTTTGGAATAAAATTTTTTTCCTTGTTGGAAATTGTCCAAATTCCAAAAAAATGGTATTCTGGAGGAGTAAGGTCCGCGGAGTATGGTGAGTGTCCGTGAAGTATGGGGTCCAGCATTGTCATGAAGTAGCAGTGGGTTAGAGCAATTTACCAGTCTCGGTTGTTTAACGGCTAGCTTTTCCATCATGGTTTGCAATTGTTGACAATACAGATCTGCCGTAATCGTCTCGCCAGATCTTAGGAAGCTGTAGTGTATGACACCAGCACTGGTCCATCAAACACTCACCAGTACTTTTTTCTGAGTCAACCACCGGGGTTCAACCACCGTGATGAGCGTATTCCGATTGTTGTAAGTTATCAATTTTTCATTACAAGTAACGATACTATTTAAAATTCCCTCGTTAGTGTTACGGATAAGTAACGTACTGCAGCACTCAATTCATGCGGTACCTATTTCTAGAGGTTTTTCGCCAATTTGTTTCAAGTGAATTAAAATTTTGTCACTCACACTGAAGCCTGTCGCAAACTCTGAGGTGGTTAGCGATTAATCCTTCGAGCTGTTTCTGAAGCGCTGGTGCCACGGTGGAACTCATATTCCTAAATAACGCAATATTTCAAGTTTTCCATTTTGTTAGCAAAAGGATGTCAAAGAAAAAACAAATGCCGCAAAAACAAATGAATTTTTAAATTCGAAACACTGTCAGTTCAGGCACAAAAACCTTATATAACGTTTTACTTCATCATCATCATCATTTCATCCTATCAGAAGTACACTGCTCAACATAGGCCTCCCCCAAAGATTGCCACGAAGCTCGGTCCTGAGCCACCTTCATCCATCGACGTTTTACTTGTTTGTCTATAATATAGTACATATTTATATAATATATATATATAATATTTGCCAAAAAAATATGACTACTATATGGCTATACTGAAATACGGCACTGTGGTCTATCCGTTGCACATCTTGCCGAGTTGAGTTCATTTCGACAGCGTCACTTGACTTTGTTTTTTTTAATATATTTTTTTATTATTTTTATTCTGCCTCTTTTACTTATTACTTTTATTTTTGTCTCGTGTTCTGTGTGTGATACCTGTATTGTGCATGTTGACTAAAGTCTATGTCGATATCTTTGCGTTTTTAATATCTGTTACAAGTGGCTGAAAATTAGAGATGACAAGCTTCTGCAAGCATCTCGGTGGCCTAGTGGCAAAACGTTTAGCTGCGGTGCTGTGGGTCAAGGGTTCGGTTTCCGTACGGGACTAGTATTTGTATGGACTACAAATACTAGTCTCGGTATTATGTTCATGTACAATTTATGTATATAAACTGTCTTAGCGACCGAGAAATATCTACATGGGAAGGTAAAGATTTTACAAAAATAACATGTACTAAGAAAAATTATATTTGTAATAAATTAGCACGTGTCCGGCAATGAAGGAAATGCCATCAAAAAACCGCGAATCACAAAAAAAATGACAAGCGAACATTTTGACATTGGAAAATATTTTACTGGACTCATTTTTTAAACACTGAAGCGAGCTTGAAATAATAAGGTCATTTTAATCTAGATCTAAACAATTACCTTATATCAAGACTGAAAGTCTTCGCAATGTAAACATAGGTCATGCTTAACGAATTTGCAATCACAGTATCAAATGCTTCGCAACCTCAGATATAGCATATACATTATCGATCTATGGAGCTAGTACATCTGAAATGTAAAGGCGCTATCTGTTACAGGCTGCGATATTTATCTAGTCTTCCTTTTTCGGTTAGAGACACACTCTTTGAAAAAATGCGTCAACTAGCACTTCAAGTATATATTATTAAGTACCAATAATTTCTTTAACATTTTAAAATGAATTGTACTATTTAAAATTGCTCCCTCTATGCTCTACATAAAGCAATGGCTTCGGAATAAGTTTCACAACATACAGATTTTATAAAAGTTTGAAGTTTCTTACCTAGATGGCGCTAATTATCTAAATACAATTTTCAAAAGTCATTGGTATATTTTATACAACAAGAAAGTTGTTTGGAAATAATTAATGTTTGCAAACTAAACTAAAAACTAAACTTTGTATCCAAATTCATTTTGTTAATTAAGGCGATAATTTACCAACAAATTTCCAGTTTGTCAAAACAAAATCAATCGTTTTACCACATTAACTACGTCAAACTAGTTAAGTTTTATTATTTCTTGAACTTGAATCTAGAAACTCTACGTAAGCAACTAAAGGCGGATTGTTTAACAGAAAAAATATCCGATAAGGAATGTGTTTCTCCCTCAGGGTCTCATATTCGACAATTTAACATACTTAGAAAAAAGCCAATAAAAGTTTATAAAATATTACAAGTGAGCCAGTAAAAGCTTTAATGTCTTAGCAACACGCTTATATACAAACATTATCTAATGGCCACCAAATTTAGAAAAAAAAAAGAAAACAATTGAATAATGGTAAAAGGTTGACCAGCTGATATCCCAATGGTGTGATGACAGCATAACTAACAAATTATTTACGAAATTGTTACCCTTTAGTCAGTTTACGAAAGGAAAGTAAAGTTGATGAAATAAAATAACCATAAATCATTAAATTTTATTTATTATTATAATTATGATTAATCCCTGACATTAGTTACTTCTTTTATCTACGTAATATGTATATTCCAAACAACTTTCACGTTGTAATAAAAGAATAATATTTCTTTGGTAAGAATTTTAATATTTTTTTTAATATGTTCAAAGCAGCCAAGTAAGATTGCGCGTTATAGCGTTATGCTATAACTTAAACATAATATATATATATTTTGTCTTGATTCCATTACGACAGCTCGATGGCCTAGTTGGTAGTGAGTCTAGTACCCTGTCTTCGAAACTGAGTGTTACATTTGTGCAAAGAATATGAATGTTTGTAACTGAGACATGAATGTTTGAATGCATATATCATAAATTATTATTTATCTATGTAGTAGTTTAGGACTTTGTGACATACGAGATTGTTCAATTATTATGTTACTTATAGTAGCTGTTACTTGCGACTTCGTAAGCATGAGTTCTTAATTTGTATGTAATTACTCAGTATTTTTAAAACATCAAATAACTAGGATGTTGTAAGATTTTAAAAAGAACACAACAACAATTTCTGATAAAAAAATACAAAACTGAACGTCCTTGGCGTGCGCTATCAGGACAAAATAAAATAATATAGTTTCTGCGTTTTGCACACCAAGTAAGTTCAATTATGTTTTTAGTTCTTTGAACTTTTTTCATAAAACAAAACATGTTACACGTAATTAGAAATAATAAAAATTTATGTTAAAAGTTCATACGCTACTTGGCACGATTTTATACAGGTTATCTGTTTTAGGTGGCATTTCAAATATTTTTGTGACATTTCGATAGCATTTGATAAAAAATACAAATAAGAATTATATTTATCCGCTGCACAAAGACTGGAAAAATGTAAATAAGATTCTTTAGAGGTCGCATGATTTTTTGTTCATTTGTACGTAGTTACTCGTAATGAACTTTATGATAGTTATAGTTATAGTTTTGGACTATTACTTAGGGGACTAAGAACTGATAACAACGAGTATAAGAAAACTTCCCTTCGACATTCCAAATCGTTTATTTTTTTAAGCACTTTTATTAAAAAAAAAATTGAGAATAAATTACTCTATAAACACGTCACGTACCTGACGTTAGTAAGACTGTATATGTCAGTTATACACCACAAACAGCATTAAGCTTAACTAGCAGTTGTGAACTCGGCCCTTCACATGTCACTTTCTAGAAAAATAATAAAATTTGTGTGCGAGTAACTTTGCAGTTGAAATGTAACTTCATTGATGTTAGCTATTTGAGTATATACAGTTATGTTTAAGCCGCTAACAAACTTATTAACTAATACTAAATATACATTCAATAATGAAGATAAATCCTATAATATTTAAAATTTTACTCACTAAATTAATCTAAATTGTAATAATTCAATTATCACTATTAAGATAGCTTTAAAGTTCTTAATATAAAAAAAAAACGATAAATAAATAGGAATATTTCATCATACAAACCATTATCAATTGTTGTAAACACATTGTTGAATCCAGTTTAACTATTCAAACACAATATTCTTTAAATTATCATATATGTAAAATATTGCTGAAAATTAACTTCAAAGTGCACTACTTTTAAAGTCTTGAAACTTTTAAATATAGTAAAAGCTATTTCTAAAATTTTTAAAACAATTTCTATTTCCCTGAATTAATTTTAACTACGAAGGTATGGTGGCAGAAAAGTTAGCTAAAACACTCTGTAGTTATAATATTATGACGATGTTATTAATTTTATTAATATTCCACAAAAAAAGCAAAATAATTAGGTGCCGTTAGAGACGTGGCTTTGTTTCTTCAATTTAGGAAACTACTCGCAATTAAGTGTTCGGCCGACCTCAGTCCGAAGTACTTCCTTGAATGGCTCATCCATGCTGTGTTACTTGGTTCATTTCCCTAAAAATATCTTGTCATCGACGTTCCATTAAGATTGTAAGGGACAAATATAGCTATAATTTCTTACTGAATAGGGTAACATATTGATAAGTCTTTTTTTTTATGGGAAAGGCGGCAAACGAGGAAGCGGTTCACCTAAAGGTAAGTGATTACCGTCGCCCACGTACACTCGCAACACCAGAGATGCTGCAGGTGCGTTGCCGGCCTTTAAGGGTATTGGGGGGATGGGAGGGAGTATGAGGAGGGGGCTGGGAAGGGGCCTCCGATTACCTCACCCACCGAACGAAACGCAGAAGTACCAGATGCCTCTACTTCATGTAGGTCGAGCAGCAGCAAAAGCCGCCGCAGGGCTCCACCATGATTCATAAATAGTCTCAGTGTGCTGGTACTGGTTCCCAAATATCTTTAATGGCCGGCAACACATTAGGTGAGCCGCTCGTATGCTCCCATTCCCCTAAATGCGATTTGGTCCTGGATGCTTCTCCGCCACCACCGAGTACCACTACCACGACTCAGTGACCACAACCTTGAAATCACATTTTATCTGGTGTCTATTGCTACAGTGTCGTCGTAGCACCAATTATAGGAAACTGAATAAAGAACTAGTAAACACCGGTTTTCAACAAAAAAATAATTACTCTTCGTTCAACTTAATTTTTGCCAACACTTTTCCTTTTTGATTTAGAATTAATTTGGTATAAATTACGAACAATGTGATTTTAAAACTTTTTTTTAGTGGTCAGTTCTATTTTATTTATTCAATGTATTAACAAATATCCCTAGACCGCGTTGAAGTGTGTATATTTCAGCTTAGGTAAGAAACTTAATCGCAGTAAGAGCTGATGGCAGGCCTTATGTATAACGTAAAAAGTTCCGAACTTAGGACACATGCTTAATTAGACAGAAACGTTAACCAATAAGCAAAGTAATAGTCAAAAGTCAATTCAAATGCAACCAAGGAGAAAACTACAACCTTAACGAAACTAAGCACAATATGTCAAATAAATTGATCTTGACTTTTTATTTTTTTTAATTTAAGTGTAGACTAGAAAAAGAGTATATGATTAATTTTTGATCTTCTTATGTTTAATTAAAAATTTTGTAAAATAATTAAAACGGTTTTTTTTGGGGTCGTATCATGAATAAGACTGACCAAGTGCAAAAATGGCTAGCGTTGGGAGTTTTCCGCTAAAAACAGCTAAATAACGCTCTTGTAAAATGTTATGTAAGTAATATGAGTATTCTTTTCAAAAGAATGTTCAAAACTCTCCTTGTGTTGCCATTTATGCTGGATTAAATTTTTAGTAATACTATTACTATCTACTACTACTTTTTATTATACAAAAACACGTCTATCAGTATGTTGAAACTGACTTACTTTTAAACATCAAGGTTTATTTTGAATATTGTTTGGAGCGACAAACGAGCTAACAGTTCAACTGATGGCAACTGCAACTCCTGGACATCTATTGCTTAAAGGATAGACTGAATCGCTCTCACGTCGAGCTTAAATTTTTCTACATTACCTATGTCCTACTTTTCAACCTACTCGTAGGTACGATTGTTCTTAAATTTTTACGACCCCTGCTTAACATTTTTAGACATAAAAATTTACGTTTCAGTTATTTATTAGAGATATTTCTACTGCTGCTACTAGTCTGGCCTAAGGTTATAATAAAAACGTTTTTAAAGTATTTTTTCTGAAACTTCATTTTACGTATTATTTTTGACATATGATTTCACATATGAATGTTAAATTACGTTATAGTCGGGGGCTTTAAAGAAATCGGGATTGCGGTCATTGCTTGACGTAAAGTGGGTATGAAACCGAATGTCATTTTTAAGATCCTTAAAAGGCCAGAAATATTATTGCGTGAAATGAAGATGCCCGCGAAAACCTGTCGCAAATTTATGAATAAAACATGTGGCTAGGCTGTTACTGTCGATACACAGGACGTGGCTTAAATCAGTTCCTGCAATTTAAGAGAGCGGATCGATGATAACGTTGCTGTACGCTGGTGGAAGATACCGAAATGTGCATTCTCTTTGCAACGTCAGAGCGTAAGGCAGCGGCCCTCGAGCAAACGTAAGGGGAGACAGCTTTTCAGCGGACTACTCTAAGATGCAATCTTGTGGATAATGTGGCACCTCAGGCACTTTCGTTTCTTTTATCGGAGTGTCCTCCGCGATTGAGGAGGATATTTCGTATATATCGTTATATAATGCATCGTTCTTACAACGTAAATCAGAATGGGCTCTTTTGTCTGACATCTTTAAATTTTTTTAGGTAATGTCTGATTTTATAGAACGATTTAAAATAAACTTTGTTAATGACAGACATCCTTACTTATATGCATTTATAATAATAATAATACTATAATAAGTGTATATGAAACTAACAGCCTGCTATTGAAAATATTAAAATACAACTTATTGTTAATAGCAGGCTGATAAGGAATTAATTAAACAGTAATAACAAATCAGGGAATGTAACGTATAGGCAGAATTATTAAGCATGTTAAGAAATTTATAAACAACAATTTATAAGAATACACAGCATTATATGAATAATAAAGATAATTTAAAAGAATAGACAGAAAACAAGAAAGTAAAAATTAACAAGATACATAACATTACAGTACACTTTTCAAAAATGTACCGTGGACATGAGCCGTCGCGAAAAAGTATTCGTAGCGTCATCGTTTAAGAGTGATTGAACGACATAAATACTACCTATCACAAATTTGTTATATTAAGCAGAATAAAACATCATTTAGGGCTTCTTAAAATGCTAAAAAAAAATATCAATATCCTTGAAATTACTTCCAAGTTATATCCGTTTAAATATACGATACAATTAGCTAAATTTTAAGGAAGCTTAAATAAACATATGAACAAATTAGACGCGGTTTGGTCCTTTAGAGCACGGAACCCAAAAATGTGCTCGTATTTGTATATAAAAGTCAGATATGAAGAATTTCTTAGTATATTGTGCAAAAGCACTGTCAGGAGAAGATTAAATACAAGTACGAGTATATAAAACGGTTGTGTAACAATATGTTCGGGTTGATTTTTATGGGTACTCTCATGGTTACTTGTATAACTGCTAAACAGGTAAGATTATTTTCTCACATCATATTTTATTTAGTCTTTCATATTTTATATTGAGGTTTGTAAAAATATTTAATACCATTTTCATAATTAGTTTTTTGTTTACTTAAAAATAAGACTTGATTTATAACATTTTAACGTTTAGTTTTGAAAGAATAAGTGAAGTCCTCTAATTAGTTATCCTCTTTTACAGAGTCTTCCCTTACAACGCGACATATTTAATTTGCTTACGGAGAAGTCAGTGGACTGCATCGCGGAGACTGGTGCAGATGCTAATATCTTGCATAGTATCTTCCACTGGCAATTTCACGATAATGAAGTAACAAAAAAATTCTGCCATTGTATCTTCGAAAGGTCTGGTTTATCTGACAGCACTGGTCATTTTTATGTAGACAAAGTTTTGGAGTTGTTTAAAGAAAGTGATCAAAAAGATATAATCCTGAATATTGCAACAGAATGCAATAAATTGCAAGCCAGTACCAACCTGGATACTCTATATAAAGTTTATCAATGCTTCCATGAAAAATCTCCAGTTTTATTGCATGTATAAATATTTCATGTAACTATTTCGACTTTCATTGAAAAAAAAAAAATGATCAGCTTAGGCTGACAATACTCAAAAATTTTTAATTTTTCTAAATCGTTTAATCTTACCGAAGTTTATGTACATTACAGAAAGACCATGTTTTTGAAATAAAAAAGTTTTTCCATGTTTTATCATCAAATATCTATATCAATAGATAAAACTCTTTTGTCATTTGCTTGTTGAGATAAGGGATTTGGAAATTGTTCATGATATTCTCATATTTTTTCGTAAATTTGTCCAAGTGCGAAACAAAAAAGAGTAGATATTGAATGTATTATGTGCCTTTAGAAACTTCAGTAGATTTGAACGTTAAAATTAGATTTTATAAAAAGTATTCTTTGTAAGTAATTGCTTTAAAGGAAAATATGTTTAAACAGTTGAAAATATTTTCTGTGATTTTTCTTTACTAACATAGCTGAAATCGTGAATATATCTATATATCATATTTAAAGGGTCTTTTTCATTTCGTTGTCGAGATAAGAGTGTTGGAAATTACCCAGGTATTTTATAATAACCTAATTTGTGATCGCTAGAAACTACATACATAAATATTAAAAATAAGGAAAGGTCTCCGAAAATTATTGCCGCATTTGGGCGAGTCAAGTAAAGTCGGCGAAAAGACTATAGTGTAATGCATCCATGACATGCCCTTTTACATAATTCCGTAAAAAACATAGACACAGGTATCACCTTGAAAAATCCAGAAAAGTGGCATGCATTTCTTGAAGGATTTGCCCATACTCACCATAGGGGGGATGCGGGTTGAACGCAGAACCGGTATTCGCGCTGCTCCTGTTTACTCGACTGCGGAATTTGGGTTTAGCAAATTCGAATGCATTTTTCGCGATATTCGGAGAAATAGAACGTATTATTATCTCTTCCACCCCTTCCCCTCAAATACAGTATGAATATGTTATAATTATGACTACATATAGTATAATTATTACTATTAAGTCACAGCTTATAGAGTAACATTTTGAGTTGGCCTCCTATAGTACTGACTATAAGAGATCTGGATTGGACGAGGGCCATCCGTCAGTTCTTATGAAGTCCGGAATGTTGTTCTCGAGCCAGGTCTGGGAAGTTTATTGCGTCGTGATCAGGAGCAGAGTTTTGGTGGAAAGTCAAAAGTATTTTTTTTTAAATTGTATCATTGATAGGTGTATCACTACACGATTCATGTCAGTCTCTTGATACACTTTGGCCGAAGTCTAGTAGTCTGAAAATAGTTTTTTCACAAAATATGAGCTTTGGAAGAATTTCCTATATCTAAACATGATTATTGTAGGATGAAGACCACGATGAACTTTTCCAACAAGTTGCGGGGTTTAAAATACCAGTGAGCATACACTTTGTCATTTCGGTCGTTGCAGTACCTTTCAAATATTTTTTTTATCTCTAAAGGGCACAGTTTTCTATCATCCACCAGCGTTTCAGGGCAGTAAGCGTTTTGATAAATCCATTCTCTTATACTGCAGGGACAGATTTAAAGCTGTTCTGTTTCTTCAGAGTTTTTTTCACGTAATAATATTTTTGGTTCCTTATAGAATTTCGTCAATTTCTAGCTTTGACAGCGTTAATAACCCTCCTGTCCCTACCGTCCTGATATTTTATGGTCTTCTATAGAAGAATTTTTGGTGTTCCTATTCAATAGTGCGATACAATAATATGGAGTATACTGACAGCTCTATACCCACCATGTGCAAAGCCAATCACTGCAATTCTCAATTTTTAACACCCCACTCCATAATGTAATTTAATAATCACGGTGAAAAATAATTTGTAAAAAAGCGGCAAATCGATCGAAGTTTCTTACCTAATAAATGCATTTTAAATTTGAATACAGAAAAAAGAAAAAGAACAATTTAAATTGTATCCTTATTTACGGCCAGACTAGTTAATTGCAATTCTTAAATATTCAAAGTCGGTTCGTTTGATAAAGTTGTGTTTTATTTTTGTCAGTTATAATCGTATGAGGAAAATGAAGTATTTTGACGATAATGTTGAAGATTTTTGTAATTTATACCTTAAACAAATAAATATAAAAATTATGTATGGTACAAGAAACAAACCTGTTGTTAACCAGTTTTTTTTAAACTAATATCTATACTAACATTATAAAGAGAGAGTGTGAGTTTGTATATTAAGTATTCTTTATCATATTTGTAAGCTAAATTGAGCTATTGATGGAAAAAATCCCTCGTCTACAGAGGATTTAAGAGCCGCGAAGGGATGCGCTGCTGCAATGCTGCCTTACTGCCGACCATTAGGTAAATTCTGTACTCGAAACTGCAATCAAGCGACAATAGCCAAATGGGTTAGGGTGCGGACTACGAAACATGACATCGCAAGTTCGAGTCCGCCATTCGACTATTGTCGTGAACCACTCCAGACACAAGCCGTTCCTGTTAACCCTCCCACTAATCTTACGCTTAGTTTAACAGGAATTTTAGTAATGTTACTTAATAAATAGCATTAGTAGTATTATTTAAAAAATAAAAACAGTTTTGGTGGTGCCGTAACCGAGATTCAAATCCAGGAGATTCGCGTACCATGAAATTTAAGTGGCGGTTCTGCCCTCTGTGCTACCATGTCTCTCAATTAGTGTTTCTAATTATACTGATAGTAAATGAAAATATAGTTTTATATACGTTGCATAAATATGCATATATTTATGAAAAAATTTGCGTGGTACAAAATACGAATAAGTCTGTATCAATTGTTAACATTAATTAAGGCTTAAATTATGAAGCATGAAAAACTTTACATTTATATGCAAATAATACTACTTTAGCGCGTATTCTCATTTCCTAATTACAATTATATTATTTTAACTTACTAATTATATTATACTAGCTGGTTCTTACGCCGCCACCCGCGAGGATTTTGGTTAGCAAACGAAAGTTTATCATGTGGAAATAAGAGAGTCTGCCGCTCCGCTTATAGGCGGAATGACAAGCTCAAATAATATATCAAAAAAAAAATCTACTCTGACTGTCAGCTTTTTAGTGACACTGATACTGGCATAACATAAGTAAATAACTGCTGTATTTACGGTTCCTTATGGCAGGCGATGGTCATAGACCACACTGCCTAGTTTTGAAACTACTTCACATTTTCTCATTGTATTTTTTTTTTAGTATTGTAATTTGATTTCTTAGATTGCTTATTACTCAGATTTTTTGTACTTAGAAATAGTTTTTTTGAGTTATTGCTTTTTTCTGTTTTTTTTTTAACATTGTAATCCTCTTTTAAACTGCCAGCTGTTGTGTAGGTGGATAGTAGAATATACTTGCGCATACTTAGCTGTTGATAGGTTTTAAGGTTTTTTGTTTTAGTTTACGCCCGTTTATATTTAATAATTTTATATTATACACTAGCATCGAAACATGGCGTTGCTCTGGTCAAAATACATCGCACACGTAATGGTTATAAAATCAGTTTCTCTATCTTATATATGTATTTAAATTTTTGTACCATTAAATGTACGTTGTATTTAGTGTATCCGAATTTAACTGATAAATTAAATTATTAAAAGTATTATGAATTAAATTAGAAAGTAGTTAGTTTAAATAAAAAAGTTGTTTGATTGAATATATACAAATATACATATTTACATTTTTATAAACGATAATTTTTTTAAATTTTTGTTTACAACACTGGCTTATATACTACATTTGTTGTTTTATTATTTGGGCTGTATATGAACAATATTTGAGGTGGCCCAACTCTGGAACATGCAACGTACAAATTGATCCAGTTGATATTAAAGGTATCCGCGGTATAAATACCGTTTGTCGTTTTTCTTTACCCGTTATTATAATGGCCTTATTCTGCAGTTGTTGGATGCAGAGTCTTGTACCATTACACAGTTTCAGCAAGTTCAGATTTCGTAGTAAAATGATTGGCGAATCAACTTTCAATTTAAAACAGTGTAATGGCATTCCTGGTACATTCAACGAATTTAAAAACTTGGCAGGTAAAATGACGTTTTCATCTTAATCAGTCATTGTATTGATCGACATGTAATTAATTTCTTCTTCCGGAATAATTTCTTGAATAGTGTTGTTAATTTCGTATACAATCTCGTTTTTCGTCGCTAAAAGAATTCTTTCGCATAACCATTCTGAATCAGTATAATCATTCACAATATTCGGGTATATCTCGTTTATAAGTTGTTCAGGTGTCTCAAAAACATTGCACAACTCATTTGTTAGTACAATTTGGCCATCATTTTCAACTATTGAATAGGTACCTTCCCTTATTCGTAGTAGATTTTTGGAAAATTCTAGCGCTTTTACGTCTTCTGAAATTTGTGCTGTCATATTTGTTGTTAATTTGACTATTGACTCGTAGATCTTGGAGTGTTCTATTTAGTGCTTCTCAAGACTTTCGGTGAGCCATTGTGCTTTCATCCCATAATATAGCTTTGCTTTCTTTTAATATTTGTCCTCGTGCTGATGATTTGGTAGTGTCACATACCGGAAATTCATAGTCAGAAACATTTAAAGGTAATTTTAGTGCGGAATGTGCTGTTCGTCCACCATCTATGTTGTTCTATCATCTATGATGTTGCTATGGCGAGTCCTTTTTCATTGTTTGCATAAATTAATTAAAATTTTTTTCCAGTGCCACCTGGTGCATTCAGAAATATAATAAATATATCTTGTTGTTTTTTATAATAATCCATTATTCTATCGTATACTTTTTTTTATTTCGAATTAATAAAGGTTTGTTGTGCTAAATGTAGCTCTGCAAATTGTTAATGATATAATTCGTTTCTCTCAGTAATTCATTGTTTATAGGATCAAATAAATTTCGTTGAGGTGCTGGAGCTTCCAGCTGTATAAGCGTTTGATTAGATATCGCTAATTATTTATCTGCCAGTAATATCAAAGCTTTGTTAAAAAATTCACCAATATAATTTATTTCTAAGTCCGGATTTTGTTGTTCAGTTTAGCCAAAATATCGTCACTCATATTTTTCTATACTTCAACCATAATCGATTAGGATTTGATGAATTACATGTTCTTAATATAATCGCAAACAGTTCACGAACTTGATTTGCTGTTACCGTTTTTACAGCTTCACTCGTAGCGAATTCCCAGTGATTGTCGTTTTCTAATAAACCTAATCTTTGACATGCTTCACGATATGTTTCACAAATGTAACCGTTCACAGTTCTTAGATCTCAAAACATGTCGGGCCACAAATAATGTGTAGTAATAAACGTAAAAAAAGCATTTAGCGATTTTTGGATGCATGGTGTAGACTCTCCCTATCGTAATACTCTGAAACACTCCATCGTGGCCTTGGACTGCCATTTCACGTTTTCGAGGCATAAATCTTTTACTTGATGTATCCCAAGTGTAGTAAGATGGTACTTCCAAGTAAAGTAAAGTTTTAGCAAATGAATCTTCGTAGCATAGCTCAAAAAACGCTGTCAAAGTGGTTCTCGTTGGTGGTTCTGTCGCAACTTTTCGCCAGTATCTTTAGTAACGAAGAAGCGTTGTCCGTTTTCTAAGTGACAGATGGACTACCACTGGATCGCGATCGTGTACTCGGAAACCCAAAATTCATCAAATTGCTTCATTAACATTGATGTAACGACCCATTTGGTACTGTATTGTCTCATCTTACTATTTTTCTTGAGCCACTGCAAAGACAGCCATATCACTGCCCTTAATAATATAATTGCATACGTATTTGATGGATTTAACAGAACTGTAGTATTCGACATTAACGTGAGCTTTGAACATTTTACATAGAAGTGGATTGTATGGAACAACCCATTGATTGTTAATTTCAATTTCTTCATTTCCTCGTATTTGAATTTTTGTTGTGAATCCGCCTCGTTCTCGTAATCGACAGCTATATTTTGGATATCCGTCTTCGCCTGTAATTGTTTCGTTAAGTTAATGAATGATTTTGGATAGCGTTTTGTACATTTATCATCTTTCATCAAGCACGGAGAACTTCTATTTAATTCACCGCAAGGACCATGAACAAATATGGTTCATGGTTTACTATAATTTCATAGAGTTCATGATCTTCTTCCGGGTTTGGAACTTCAGCCTGGATGACGCTATCTATCTTATGTGGTCTGGTCGAATAAATTCCAATCTTTCCAATCTCAATTTTTATACATGTCAACAATAAATTGATGGAATAATTCCTGACAGTCTAGAATATAATTATTTTCACCATTTCTAACCATAATTCGATAAGCGTAATGCATTGAATACCGACAGGAAGCCGACAAGTAAGTGGCAGCATTGTGACAGGACACGGTGCAGCATACGCTGCAGGAGTGTCTAGCATGAGCGGAGCTACGCCGAGAATTGGTCGCAGCAGTGGAGGCCGATTTTTCACTCCCAGCGTTTGTCAAGGCCATGGTATGTAGTGAGAGATCATGGAGCGCCGGACCTACCTTTTGAAAACAAGTAGTGTTGCAAAAGGAAGCTGCAGAGAAAGAGAGAAAACAAAGCTCCGATCTTCCCATTCGCAGCCAGAGAACCGGACGCTGGAGGAGGGCCTATCACGGTCTTCTTCCTTCCCCATAATTAAGGTTAAGGCGACGGATTCGGGGGTAATCTGTCGCCTATAAGGCCTCAAGGTAGCGCGCGGTGTTCACGTGCATCTCTGTGTTTCCCTATATGAAAGCTCCCACCTATAAGAAGAAGCCCCATATGGGGAAGCGCCGACGAGACTACGGTAGTACGCGAAAGCGTTCCCGTGGTCTCGATAAATGACGACGAGAAGAACACCATGGGGTTTTAGTCGGTAAGAATCCAGCATAACCCTTTCGTTTGGGGCCGCGTGGCAGTTTTTTGTTTTGCATGAGAGCGTAAGTCATGCGTGCCTGCGTGAACATATCAGAATCACTACAGTTGCTCGACAGTCCCACAAGAATTATACTAGATTCTTAAGCTTGGTGTTGATGGCTTTCCGCGTTAAGGCTTAAAGGTTAAGGTAGGCACCGCAGTATAGAATATGTGAGAGTATGTATCAAACAGCGTAACCTTCTCTGGCCTACTACCTGCCTGGTAAACCTGCAAATTGCAACTGATCGCCATAGAGCACTCCCTCTCGTAAGTTGAAATTATGCTACATTTCATAATATATTGGATTTTTAAATACAACTTATTTAATAATTGTTATTGACGTTTATAAATAATTACTATTGCATTATTTATAAATAAAACTTTATTACAATTAAGGAAAAAACTTGTCATGATTTAAACACAATGTTCAATATTTACAGTAGTTGAGTTTTTTTAAAGTATAAGTTAATTCTTATCAAATAATTTACATCACAATTTTTTATTATGCATATGTGGAAAGGAATAAACTGAAGTGACCCACGTATCTGTGTAATGTATCTTTATAATTACAATTAATTTACAATTCCTTTCTATTCTTAGCACCTTGTTTCTATTATTTCAGGTTCAGACAATGTATAAGTACATGAACTGGAAGTGATGCTGCTTAAACTATAATTATCGGTAACATCCCAATTATCTTTGAATTCTTCTTTATTAAAACTATTACAACTATAATCTACAGTCTCGTCTTTATAATTAATAAAATAATTATTTACATTATTATAAGAATTGAGTTTGTTTTTTACAGAAATATCTTTCCCGTTATTAGCTGAAACTGGCATTGAGTTTTCAATTGAATCGGTTTCACATGAAACATCGCTTAAGTACTCATCTCGGATGCTATAATAGCGCTTCCTATTTTTTATACGATTGTAGTAATCTGAACTCTGTTCCTTTTTTATTAAATTAAAGTTTTCGTCAAGCGGCACAAAGTATGTTTTAATATATCCCGGTCCTTTCACAAAAGTTTCACCTCGATATGATGTAAGAATACCGCATTCGTCTAATAACAACGCAGTATTTTCAGTTACCTGTACAAAAAATAGAAAAATTAAAAATTATTGAATTAAAATTTTACATAATTAGGGGAGATGATAAGGTTTAAAATCTATTTAAGTTAAGGATTAGCTGGTTATCTGTCGTAAAAATATTAAAAACACAAGAATAAAAGTATAAAATTACTTGAATTCTCCCTGCTTCACCAGTTGAGTCCATTCTTGAAGCCATGTTTACAGCATTACCCCAAATGTCATAAAGTGGTTTCAGTGAGCCAACAACCCCAGCAGCCACTTCTCCATTCGACATTCCTAAAATCACATATAAAATAATTGTGTAAATGATTAGTTTTTAGTGGTATACAATGCATGCCATTAAACGTACTCAATGCTTCTTAAATTAAAGAATATTTACCGATTCTTAAGTTCAGTCCCTCAAAGCTTTGAAAAGACCCCCGGTTAAAATTTTTCAGTTGTTTCATCATTGCTGCTGCAAATTCAACCATTGTCAATACTATAGCGCGATTGTATGGATTATTTTGCCTCCTGTCTACAATTGAATTAAATGACGTAGAATCAACCGATTCACGTCGATTTGGATCCAAACCACAAGCAGCCATGTATGTCCAATCGGCCATTTTAATTTTTTCAACTTTATATACTGATGTACCAGTCAGCAGTAACTAAAGATTAAAATATTTTTTCAATATTTGCAACGTATGATATAACATAACATAAAGTTATAATTAAAAAAAATACCCTATCAAAATCAGAAATAACTTCGTCCAATATTCGCAAAACAAACTTGTCACTTAAATCTCCGTCATCTTCAACGCCAAGTTTATAATCGGTTAATGAGGCAAACATAACAGCAACATTATCATATTTCTCATAATATAATTCATCTATAGATCTGTTCAAATCTAAATATACTTGAACTGAAAAATAAACCGTTTATTTAAACTCTCTACATATACTCATGATACTTTATAATTTTATTTCTTACCAACGTGTGCAGGAAGTATGTTTTCTAAGAGCATGTTGTTGACTCTTAACATTGTTTCAGCTTCAGTTTGTTCGTCACTTAATTGTATCTGCCACAAGTGGTCTAATCGATTTCTGTACTCAGTAGTACGATCAATCCAATATAAGGTAATAGTTATAAACACAACCGACAGAGTGTGAGATATTCTGGAGTCTAAACCAATATTCCATGTTAAGTCAATAGCAAAAAGAGATGACTTGATTTCCCATACAACCCAAAGGTAAAATATTGTCATAGCACCCGCTACTATCCACTTAAATATGAAGAAGACACGGCTAAATAGAAAATTTAAAAGTAAAGCCAAACTCCAGCATTGTGTCACATGCTGAAACAAATAAGTGATAAATTAGTAAGTAAACATAAATAATTAGTAGCAAAAATAATATGGAAATTAGATTACCCACGACGAAACACAGTTCGATAGAACGGTTTCTGTTGAAGGTTCCACGTTAACTTCAGCGCATGCAATAACATTAGCAACGGAAGTTGCAGCGAGTCCCAAACTTATTAATAAATAAATTCCAGTTCTTATTTCGGCAGATTTTATAATATTTACAGATATATCATAAATCCAGCGTAGTAATGAATCTCGTGGTTCATCGATACCTTTGTACTTTGTCCAAAAAAATTGAAACCATGTTAGTGGTTGCAAAACTATTAAATTTATTAGTAATAAACCTATAATAGTCCATGTATACCACTGAAATCCACTAAGCCTAGAAAAGAAAAACTATTTTTATCTAAATGATAATCAAAACAATAGATTAAAATTATATTCTTTCAAACCAAATCACGATGTACCCTGGTCATTTTACAGTTACTAAATCAAGTTGTTATACAAAAAAATATCATAAAATATATACAAGTTCCGTCTATAAAGTAAAACTAAAAATTTTTCCGAAATAGTTGTAGTTCTAATAATAGTAATATATTTTAAGACGGACAACTAATGGAGGAACATTCTAAAAAATAGCAACGTCGACAACTGTCGAGCTTGTCGCCATCACATGTTTAGGCGTGTCATCTCTAGTTCGGCGCTTTCTAACATTGAGCACAGACATAAACTAGTGGTCAGGATTGTTCATCAGAAGATGGCTCTGAAACACTGTCTCGTGGATAAGGAGACTGCCTTACTATAAGTACTTGCCGGAAGCCATGCACCGGCCCATCGTCATTCGTCATTCTTGCGAACAAGCTTGATATAAGGTTGATGGACCGGACACAGTCGAGGATAATTTTGGTCGTTATTACCGTTCCATGTGAGGACGAGGAGATCCAGAGGAGGTTCTACCTGAAAGCCGAAATCTGAAGACAACATTTCTGGACGTGACTCATAAGGTGACCGATATGTGGGGTGGTATGCCGACCGGAATTATTCCAATAGTCGCCTCTGCCAATGGTTAAACCAGTTAGCCTCTAGCAACATCTGAGGCGACTGGAATTCCATGACGGCCCGCTTCGAGCTCAAGTGCAGACGGCGGTGCACTTCGTTACCGCCCGCATCTTCCGCCAATTGCTTTCTCTTTTCTCCTAATCTTTGGTCGTCTGGTTTAATGAGAGTTTCCGTCTGGTAGGGTTTTATTTAATTATCTACTTTTTTATTTTAGGGATTTTCACGATTCTAATACATCAAATACATAAAACAATATGGTTCCGTCATTATATACATGAAAATTATTAGTACAAAAGTGCATAAAATACATTTTATAAGTTTTTGTTCATAAATGCTCGTATTCACTAGTCTTCTTCTAACCGTGAATCTTTCCCAAGTTCATATATTTTATTTCTTAAGAAAACCTACAGAATTTTGATTTAAGTAATTAAAGATAATTACGGCATACACTCACAATAGCGCACAAAATATTTTAACCCAGTATCTTAAACTTTTTATTATAATAGGTGTATTTTTATATTAATAGGATTAGCTAACTTAATTCATGATAATTGCAGGCTGGCCATTAATAAAGTTACAAGTTCCTTCTTTTTTCAGAAATCAAACTTGGACTGCATTTATTATGTAAGAAGCTTTGATCGATTCGCCACATTCGATTTCACATTTGGTTGTTTTTTACCGTGATTTAACAATCATGGTAAAAAACAATTTTATTGTGCAGTTTGTTCAAGAAATCCGAATTGCAGTGATTACTTTGCAGAATGTTCGTATGAATCCGTCAGTCATTTTAAGACGCTTCAAAAGCTAGACATCAGCCGTATGTTTGTGCATCGCGCCTATTCACAGGTACACCTCAAATTCGTCAGTAGAAGACGATCATAACTATTATGGCGACCTCGTGCTGTAAAAACCAGACGGGCTGTGAACACTGCCTAATCCAGAATTCGGCGAAATAAAAAGATTTTTTTTTTATTTTTGTTATGAAGATTCCGAATAGAAATAATACCAGAAGCTAGATGCTTAACGTAGATACACATGCGCTAAATCAGTCCCTCCGGCTTAAGATACTGGATCGCTTGCTGTCCTGATACCGAAAGACACAGAAATATTTGAAAAAAATTACAAAGTGTATGCTTTCAGCTCTAAAAAAGCCTAGCAACTTGTCGGAAAAGTTCAACGTGGCTATCATTCTGCATCAAAGATGGTTTGATCAGAAGTGACCTACCAAGGAGTCCCGAACCTCATTTTTTGCGAAAATTAAATTAAAAAGTAGTAAAGACTTCGGCCAAAGTTTATAAAGAGTCTGTCTTGGATCGTATAGTTAAGCCTCTCTGTGAAAACTAAAAGTAGTACCACGGTCACGCAGAATACCGGCATGAAGTAGAGGCATCTTGTGCTTCTGCGCTTCATTCGGTGAGTGAGAGAGCCGGAGGCCCATTCCCTCTTCCTCCAAGAATCCTCAAATCCCTAAATGAACCAAAAAGCCCGCAACTCACATGCAGCTCCTCTATTGTTGGTGAGCCGCTTAATCGTTTGGCTTTTTAATAAAAAAAAGACTAATTGTGGTGAGTAACAGAGGACATGGTCTGCTCAAAACGTTACTCCGACATCGAGCCTTTCAAGAAATCTTAAGAGCTAGCAGTGGTTAAATCCCTCATGGAGATAGTACGTTAATCCATAGATTCATGGCCAGAGAGATTAAAGACCTATATTAGAGGCAAAGGCGCCGACTTTAAATAAAATCGTTGTAATTAAGCGCGTAGACTTCGATAGATTTTAAAAAGATATGAACTTTAATGTCTTACAGAACTAATGGCTAAACCTCTCCTATGGTGACCTCTGCCATTATCTCATCTCTCAGTGGGCAAGAGACCCGAGGTCGCGACGGTTGACAGAAGGAGCGCAGACCGGTACATATAATTAGATTTTCCTACCTAATATCAACGCCTTTTTAATTTTTCTGGTTGGTCTGAACATTGGTTTAATTTGAAATTCAAAAGAAGAATATTGTTATTAATAATATAAAATAACTATTAAATAAAAAAAATACATGAATTTTTTTAACATACCAATTTGTAGTTAATCCGTTAATTAAGAGAATCAGGCTTAAAATAATAAGGCAGCAGGTTATGTAATATTTAAACAAAGGATCTGGAAGACGAAGAAATGATTTCTCTAATTTAAAGTTTTTGTACATCAAACTGATTCTGTTTAAGCTTGACTCCTTTTTAAAATGTTCTCTGAAATTAAAAAGAGACATTTTCAGAAATAAAATAATGTTAAATATACTGCCATTTAATGATTTGTTATTCCACTCAAGTCCTTTTAATACTTTTTTTAACTATTATATTAAATATCTTTTAAAATTTGCTTATTATTCATAATGAAACTACTTAGTTGAGGTTAAATCCTGCATAACCAAAACAAATAATATAATCTTTTTAAAGTGATATTAAAAGTTATATTAACAACTTCTTGTAAAAATCTCTCTACATCTTTTCCTACCTTTATTTTTATTTCATTACAGACTATATAGCAGTACTGACAGTGAGTCTGGGCCCGATTAATATTTTAAATTTTAGCTAGGTTTACTACTTAGTCAGCATTAATTATTTACTAGCAGTCAAGATGCTTATAATATATTATGTCAACAATTGACCAAAACCACATGTCGAAAATTTAATCAAGTATAGGACTTTTCTAGCCTGATAAACTTAAAATATAAAAATATTTTTCGGTACTTATGGTAACAAATTAAATAAAAAACATTGCAACTAACAACTTAGGGTACAGCTTACAACGATTTTAACCCTTGAGATTAAAATTATGTCATATCTACTAGACAATTTTCAGCAAATACGTGTTAGCTATACCAGCAGAGCCTAGCCTGGTAGCCTAGTGGTCAGGGGGCTCACTTTAGTATCGTAGAGATCGTAGAGCGCTAGTAACCTGGGTTCGATCCCCTTTGTATCGTTATCGGCACCACTGAAATTTTTAATACCAATTTTAAGTGCTGTATTTACCAGGAGCTCGGCGGTGTGAGAAATAATAAAAGAAAAAATATAATATTTCGATGATATGTGAAGCCCGCCAACCCGCACTGGAGCATCATGACAGGCTGTACCCGGCTCCAAAACCCGCTCAGATATTTGAAAAGTGATAACTACACTACTAACTACATTATTACCATGTTATAGTCGTAATAAATATGAATCTGTTGATCTCACTAATGAATTATATGTACTCATATAGTATAGCATCTAAACAAGAAGAGCGTTCCCACAAATTATTTGCTACTGCACTATGTGGAACTGATAAATTGTGTACCCACGGCCAGTGTACGATATAATAATAATAAGATAACATGCTACCTCAATAAAATGATAAAGTTTTTTGTATAGTCTGACATACCACAACCGCATAGACGTTTGTACGTACGTAATTATTTTTGTGTGCTTATGTATGTGCAAACAAAAATAATCTTACTCGCACACACACACATAAACACGCGCAGGCGCGCACATATTTACACACGCACGAACATACATTATGCAGCATTAAATAACCTTTTTTATAACTTCTAAACGATTGTTATCTGTATAAATTGTAATTTGGCATGTGCACAAAGAACTATGTATACTCCATTCTATAAATAATAGTTTGTTCAAAATGAGATCATTACTGTAGAGTTTAAAATAATACCTTTCTGTATTTTAAAAATAATTGTGAATTGTATTATTAACGAATTAGTGGTCCACATTAAAAAAATTAAAAAAGGACATATTCACAGTTTTTTTTTGATAATTTTGAATTATCATCTATATGAGTAGTATATAAACTTTTTAAATATTTATAACACTGTATACACGTTTTTTTCAAGTATTTTTGTGTCTTAGGACATTAAATGGACATTAAAAGATTATTTTCTTGCGTCGTTTCGATCGATTCGACCACAATGCTATTTGCAAATTATATTTTTGTCTTGACAGTCTCAAGTCCTCAAGATTTGCGCAGTGTAGTGAGTTTAAAGAGAAAGACATAAACGTCTCACAAAAGATCAGGTATTTTTTTCGTTTTCAGATCTACTTGTGAGTAAAATATTTATTAATATAAAAATATTTTTCGGTACTTATGGTAACAAATTAAATAAAAACATTGCAACTAACAACTTAGGGTACAGCTTACAACGATTTTAACCCTTGAGATTAAAATTATGTCATATCTACTAGACAATTTTCAGCAAATACGTGTTAGCTATACCAGCAGAGCCTAGCCTGGTAGCCTAGTGGTCAGGGGGCTCACTTTAGTATCGTAGAGATCGTAGAGCGCTAGTAACCTGGGTTCGATCCCCTTTGTATCGTTATCGGCACCACTGAAATTTTTAATACCAATTTTAAGTGCTGTATTTACCAGGAGCTCGGCGGTGTGAGAAATAATAAAAGAAAAAATATAATATTTCGATGATATGTGAAGCCCGCCAACCCGCACTGGAGCATCATGACAGGCTGTACCCGGCTCCAAAACCCGCTCAGATATTTGAAAAGTGATAACTACACTACTAACTACATTATTACCATGTTATAGTCGTAATAAATATGAATCTGTTGATCTCACTAATGAATTATATGTACTCATATAGTATAGCATCTAAACAAGAAGAGCGTTCCCACAAATTATTTGCTACTGCACTATGTGGAACTGATAAATTGTGTACCCACGGCCAGTGTACGATATAATAATAATAAGATAACATGCTACCTCAATAAAATGATAAAGTTTTTTGTATAGTCTGACATACCACAACCGCATAGACGTTTGTACGTACGTAATTATTTTTGTGTGCTTATGTATGTGCAAACAAAAATAATCTTACTCGCACACACACACATAAACACGCGCAGGCGCGCACATATTTACACACGCACGAACATACATTATGCAGCATTAAATAACCTTTTTTATAACTTCTAAACGATTGTTATCTGTATAAATTGTAATTTGGCATGTGCACAAAGAACTATGTATACTCCATTCTATAAATAATAGTTTGTTCAAAATGAGATCATTACTGTAGAGTTTAAAATAATACCTTTCTGTATTTTAAAAATAATTGTGAATTGTATTATTAACGAATTAGTGGTCCACATTAAAAAAATTAAAAAAGGACATATTCACAGTTTTTTTTGATAATTTTGAATTATCATCTATATGAGTAGTATATAAACTTTTTAAATATTTATAACACTGTATACACGTTTTTTTCAAGTATTTTTGTGTCTTAGGACATTAAATGGACATTAAAAGATTATTTTCTTGCGTCGTTTCGATCGATTCGACCACAATGCTATTTGCAAATTATATTTTTGTCTTGACAGTCTCAAGTCCTCAAGATTTGCGCAGTGTAGTGAGTTTAAAGAGAAAGACATAAACGTCTCACAAAAGATCAGGTATTTTTTTTCGTTTTCAGATCTACTTGTGAGTAAAATATTTATTAATATAAAAAATATTTATAGATGCAAGTAAGGTGCAAAGAATGGTAAGTGAATGTGGGAAAAATAACAGTTACATGAACTTTGATAATTTTAGCGACTGCACATAGTAGTAATTTTAAATTTAAGTGGTCATAAAAGAACCTCTGGTAAGTGGTCATATGGCTCAGGCATCTAAATCGATCCCCGATAACGAATCAATATGGAAATTCGTGATCGCAACCCTGAGGATCGTACACGTAGCCTGTAATTGTGTTGGGTATCAGTCAGTATCACCCATGATATAAAACGTAACAGCCTTATACCCCTGTAATATATTTTAACATATTATTTTACGTACTTCATAATTAATAACTTGTTCACTAGACACTTCTGTTTTATTTAAGTTTTTAAGACCATTAATACTGAGTCACAGGGACAACAATGTTAAATAATCGAACACTTACTTTCCATTTGACATATCTTCGATTTCTTTAGTCATTTGTGCGTCTGCGGCTTTGAGCATTTGCTGATATTCGACTAAATTTTCGTCCATAAAAGTGGTACGGCGAAAGTTACATGAATTCCTATTTTCCGATCGCTACTAGAAATATAGATAATACGATAATTTTGTGTGTAGTTTACGGTAGATTAATAAATTCTAATTATTTTTTTAAAATCATCATAATAGAATTGTTGCTTACTCTAGTGCGCGATCGAGAATTTATTATTTTATTAAATCCCACTGAGGCTCTTCGGAATGGTTTATATTCTGAGATAGGCTGAAAAACAAAATATTTTTCATAATTATAAATTAAAATATTTCAATATTCGTTCGTTTTAATGTTTTTATCTAAGTCATCATATAATCAGAATGGTATTTCTTAAAACATGTAGATAAGAATACAATGCGGTAGCAGATACCGTGTAATCTAGAAGTTATTCGATTTCAAATGATTATAAGTAAGTAGAAGTCTGTAAGTGCCCACTGATGGGCTAAGGCCTCCTTCTCAAATATGGGTATCTGAGAGGGTTTGGGAGCCGGGAAGGCCCGGCCACGCTACTCAAGTGCCGTTTGGCGGGCTTCACATACCCTCGAAATAATATTTTTTATTATTTATCAGAGATACAGGTTTCTTCACTATGTTTTCCTTCACCGTTGAGCTCGTGGTAAATACGCCACTTAAAATTGCTATTAACAATGTTAGTGGTGCTCGAACCCGGGTCACTCGCGCTCTTTGAAACTAAAGTGACCGCTCTCTATCACGGCTAAAGAAGTATACTAAAAGGCTTTGGTTTTAAAAGTTCTATATTTTTCTTAAATTATCCTAACTACATACTTTGTAAGTTAAAAATAAACAATATTGTTTGTCTTATCCATTCACTTAAACTTTCACAAAATGAGTAAAAAGTAATGAAGCAGCGTTTAAATGTTCCACTGCTGGGTAAAGGCCTCCTTGAATTTTTAGAGGTGAGGTGAAACTGGAAAATAAGATTTTTCTTATTTTCTCAGATACACAGATTTCTTCATGATCTTTCATCATCTTGTACGATCTCAAAAGTTTCAGATCAAAAATATGTACTACTCGATATATATAATAAAATTATTCGTACCCAACGGCGGCAACAGAGCTCACACTAAGCTTACGTGCAACGTGCGAGGTGTCTGATATAGCTATCGAGTAACCATCAATTTTCCAAGCGTGGCGATTATGGCAAACCCTTTAAATTTTAGACCTATTTCAAGCAATAGATCATTGAAAGGCTGTTAATAATAAATGCCGAAGAATTTAATCTTTATATAAAAAAATGCATGCTCTATAACTTGCCTTCTGTGGCCTAGATAGTAAATATGTCTCCAACTTATTTTTCACCACGAATGGATGATTTTGAGATTCAAAATTAGGTTCAATGATGTAATTTCGTGCAAAATCCAATATTAGTTCTAGTGTTTGTTTTGTAATATGTACTTTTCTAAAAATAAAAAAACATCAACAACTTGTTTATTTGGCATAAAAGAGTAAACATATATATTTCATAATTAACTTAAATTTTTACTAACCCTGCTTTTCCAGTAGACTCCATTTTACTTGCAATAGTGACATCTTTAGACCATATATCATACTGCCATTTTCTAATACCTATAAGTCCGCTTAAGATTTTTCCAGAATGTACACCTATTCTCATATCAATATTCAAGGAACGTTTTTCCCTGAGAAAAAAATGTTTTAAAATATTTTTTATTTTGCACAGTTAAAATAAACGTTACAACAACGTTAGTTTATGTGTGCTAACACAAAAGTTAGAGATTACATCAACTAAACAAAAATTAGTTATTTATGTGTTCCTTCATTAGTATTTACATTTGAAATGAAACTATTATTTACGGATTTTATCAGGTTTAATTTTGTTTTTATATTCTCGACGTTTTGAGTGCCTTACGTGCCGTGGTCACAGCTGTGTGGTGTTCGCGTAAATACAAAATTTTACATTATTCTGTTCACCAATAAAAGGGTTACAAAGGACGGATTCAATGACTTTTAGTAATCTCTTCCAGTCAACACAGAGTGTAAAAAATTGTTACAGAAGCATTATAATTACCACATTAAAAAAAGGTACAAATGTAATATCATAAAATACATAGAAATATTTACCTTAGTAAGTCTGGTAAAAAAAAAATCGTTTTAAAAATAGATAAATAGTAAAATTTTACATACCTTACGTCTTTTATTATGTTAATCATTTCAAGACCAAGATCTACACAATTTTTGGCGTGTAAGATACTTGGTTTAGGTACGCCACTAACGCAATAATAACAATCACCTAAGAATTTAATTCGTAAAACATCATATTCCTGCAATAAAATATGATTAATATTGAGTATTTTCTACTAACGAGTATTGAAATTACCAAAATTAAGTTTAAAAAGAAATCATACTTCAGAAGCTTCATCGAAACGGCCAAATAGTTCATTCAATAACTCCACCATCCGCATTGGTGACAGAGTTGTCGAGATCTTCGTATAGTTTACAACATCTGCATATAAAATGCTCACATTGTCATGCTCTTCTACATATAATTGACTGTGGAATATCATTGAATTAATGTAAATAGTCAGTAAGTGTATGACGCAAGTTAAAATTTTAGATATAGTGTTGGTCTTTTGCTGGTCCTCAAATGGGCCGGCTCAACTAGGTTTGTCGGACCGGACCAGACCGGAGTACCAAGGCCTCGCAAAGTACTGACATTTTTCACCTTTACTTCAAGGTGTATTATTGTGCTTTTGCGTTTCATTCAATGAGTGAAGTAAGAGGATGCCCTCTCCCTCCCGGGACCCAAATACCCTAAAAAGTTTGGCAACGCACCTGCTCCTCTGTTGATGCAAATTCAGGTGATCGTTGGTAATCACTTACGAAGGTTATATTAGGGAACGCCAATAAAAAATAATGAATGATGACATGTAATTCTTACTTAAAAGATTTCATGGTGTGAGTGTGACTTTGCGATTGTATATCCATGAACATTGTCCGTATGTCTTCACGTACTTTGGATACTATGTGCTCCGGTAAAATACTTAACATAAGACGTTCCTGTAAAATTCCAATCAAAGTATAAATAAAAATAAGAAGAAAAAGTTAAGGCATATTCTGGCTGAATACTTTTACGCTTAATAGTGGTTTTTTGTGCTGAGTAGTATATAACTCACAAATTTGAGCACATTCGGTTGAGTTCCCAAGCTCCCTACAAGGGACAAACAAATATTTTTTTTTAAATATTAGTATTCATTTCGGAACATATTTTAAAATCGATTTTAAACTAATTCCCGATTAGTTAGAGACTTAAACATTTTAACGTAGCTCCAAACTGGACGATAAATTATAAAAACATGGTAAAACATTCGTTTTAATTAAAGACTATTTTTCTTTGGAAACGTTAATAAGCTTTAGTCATTTCTTCTGCAGTTTGGAGGCCGTTTACATACATAAGAAAGCAGCTGTAGCCGCGGGAGCAAGGCCCTCGCTTTAATTTCACACTGCCCGAGTGAACTGGGTCCGATATCCGATACTGGCACTTCTAAAATTGTTAATAGAAAGTTATATTGCTGAATTCACCACACGAAGGTGAAGGAAAAAATTGGGAAGAAAGCAGCATATCTAAGTAATTATGAAAAAGGTTAATTCGAGGCGTGTGGTTTCTTGTCTTTGATCTTTCTCAAATGTTTCTCAAATAAAATACCGGGCAGTAGGGGTAATTATAGGCTGTAATTACTGACATACTTAAATTGCACATCGACCAACTCCCTGACCCGGAAAAATTTATCTGTAGTCGGTTCGATTATTTGTCACGATCCGCTACTACTTAAATTACAATACTACTGAGCTACTGCAACTTAAATTTTATCTCAAGAAATCTCTTAGTTGATATTAAAAGTACCCTGAGTCCTAATAATCCTTTTCCATGCCACAGTTCACCAGTTTACCAAATTTAATTAAAACCACTTTAGTTCTTTAGACATAAAGCGTCAAACATCCAAATCTAAATATAATTGATGACGTTTTAGAATTTGTCTATAATCAATTAAAATCTGGTCTAATCCTAATACTTGTTATATTTATCCGAAGCGTTTAAATTATACTTATTTATGTAAACACATGTTTTAGAAGAGATACAAATCAGTGAAGGCTTATCAACTATCATTATCTATATCTCTAGTTAACAAAAAAATACTGAATATGTATACATTTTGATATTTCCATACCTTAATTATATATGTAGACATTAATGTATTAATTTAGTCCATCTCTTAATCTTTCAACGAAGATTATATATTACTATATTAAGGAAAATAGAAAAAAGCTCTCACGTACACATACTGAAGTGATCAGTGGTCAAGACAATTCAGTTCTTTCAATCTACTTTTCAACTGATTTGGGACCTATTTGAGACAACATGACATAACAGATGTTGTATAATTCGTGACTCCATTGAAAAAAAATCGAAATTTTTATTTTTATGAAATGCGAGGAGTTAGCACCACCGGTTTAAAAAAATCTTTAAGTGCGTAATTTAAAGAAAAACAAAAAAGTCTGTTTTCAAATAATGTACAAGAATTACATACCTCTTGATCTTTAACAAACTTTAGCCGTAAAGTGCTTTCAACACACGCTCGTCTGTCCAAGAATGAACGCCTTGTTACTATTTCATTCATTAGTCTAAAATAAATTCCCATCAAGTTGACTCCAATCAGGTAAATTATGTCTGAAGTCACCTAAAAATTATTTTATTTATTAAGTTTCGCTGATGGATACGAAACAATAATTGTATACAACATCAAGATTGTGAACCCATCACTCCCCTTATATTTATAACTCACGACTGTCACCAGTCGAAGATAAGCAATATAGGCAAAGATTGCGGATATTCATTTCGCACGACTCAGCTTAGCCAAACGGGTTCCCGCAACCCACTTTTCGCGTCGTGTTTCGTCGCCGAATTTCAGAGGACACGAATTGGCAAATTCTTACGGCCATGGACATTACAGTAGCTATTAGCCCTCTTCCATAATCTCCCTGGTTACTTTCTCCTTTATTAGATACTAGCGACTCCACTCGCGTGCTCAAAATTTTGTCTTAATTGAGATCAAAAGTATAATATGTCCTATTCCTTTTAGTCCTTTAAAGGTGCTTGAACAAAAATACGGCTACTATAGCACTTCTGGAACTAATCAGCAGTACATAAGCAACATTTTAAATAAGTTCCATCAGTTAAATCCATTCAAACATACGTATTAGTATAGAGTAGCGGCTGCTTGCGGCTTGGCCCACTTGTTTGAATTTTTTTTTCCTAAGAAAACTCTTAATTGAGAATAATGTATCTCGTGTTCTATTCCATGTCATCCTATATCTCTGCCAACTATCGTTCATATCCGTCCTGTTATTTAAGCGTGATTGAACGACAAACTTACAAAACGTACATATTATAATATAGCCTATAGTACTTTTCGAATCAGGTATATTTAAAAAAAATGTTCCATGAAAATTCCAAATTATTAAGTTAAACTTTCATGCACAACCATACATACGTACATACAAGTGTTTCTTTACATATATTGATATAGATGTGTCAAACATTACAGTTATAATTGACAGTTAGAGATTAAGCTAATGTAAATCAACATAAATACTTACCACAGCCTCGATATGTGGATCGTCGAAGTAGGTGAAGAAAGCGAAGACAAGAATATAAATTACGCTGACTGTTAGACCAAGTAAAATTGCCAAAATATTATTCCTCATGGGTAAAAAGATATAAACCGATAGAAGTGCCATTGAATCATACGCCGGCCTTAATGGCATACCTTCATGATAACTGTATATTGCTATCGATATATCTGAAATAAAATTGTATTAAGCGTTGACGTATTTCAATAGTTTAATTTATTGATAAGAATACAAAGATAGAACTAATTTTGATACTATATATCGCTACGGTTAGTTAACCGCCAATAATATGAAGGCGAAAGGAAAGATAATATAAATTTCATTATACTATTTTTCTGTTTTCATTAATTATAATGTAAGTCGTTTATTTAAGTAATGACATCACTTAATTTAATTGTGATTGATATTTGCATGATTTTGAGCCGTGCTCGTCGTCTTACTATAATTTCGTAAATTATTGCTTTTAATCGAGTATCTAACCCTAACAATATTACTTGCAGAGCTATCACTGATTTCACTTTGAGTAAGTAAAATTAATAGAATAATAATAACTATTATGGAATAATAATGGGAAATAGTAATAAATATAGAAACCTGAGACAACGAGGTCCGCAGTTATTATAAATGTGATTAATATCGGCATCCAAAACCATTTTCTTTTTATGGGCTTGTAGAAGCATTTCCATAACGAGATTGCAGGGATTGCAATTCTCAATACGTACATGCCCATAGACAAATATGTTGACTTCCATTGAATTTGCTGAAACAAATAAGAGTTCGTACTATTTACTTTAATGTAAATATTTACCACACTATGTATTAGTGAGGATGTCTCATTAAATTAAACCACATATTAAAGTAAATGCCATTTGTAGGTCATACACCAAAAAACAGGTCGATAAATGGTTGGGTTCAAGTCGCTCTTTCCAGGAGTTTAAGAAAGTACCTGAGAATCTATTCTGTCATCGAGTTCTGTAAACCATACATCACGGATGGCGCTTAGGTTTCCTTGCACACGTGGTGCTAGCCCTTCTAGCAAAAAAACGAGGCTCTGGATGATGGTAGAACATTTGATTATGCTGAACTGAAATAGACTAGCGATGGTGAGCAGCATCATCAGTACCAGCACTGCGCTCACCAACCGGCTTGCCCTGCGTGCTGACTAAAAAGGTTCATCTGTGGACTAGTGGAGAAGTGAAATTCACTAGTCTACATCTTCACGTATATTTAACAATATACTTTTTCGAGAAGATCACGATTTCGAAACGGTCAGAGATACGGTCAGACCATCGCAACCCTGTCGGAAAATTACTTTTGTTGCGCATACTGAATTCGACTATAATTCTAGGCTCTGCAATGCAGGTATGAAGTTCAGCTCCGAGTCATACGTGATTATTAAACCAACACAAAAAAATGCCTAGAAAAGCCAAGCGTGACAATGCCGTCAAATCCTTTCAACTTGGATATAAGCTGATGACGACATAGATTTTATTATACAATATGTCCCCGCAACTTTGTTTCGCAAAAAAAACCCATTTGCGATATTTCAATAGCATTAAGTAAAATCGCTCGGAGAGGCAGATAACGTTTTCTGTTTGTGTTATATTGTGGTTAATATATTTAAGCTTTATTTGTTTTATAAGTTACAAACTGTATACCTACCTATATGCCACGCCATACAGTATTTGCAGGACTAAAAGTTGTTCATCAATATTTTTAATAGAATGTCGGATATACCCTGAAGAAAAAATTAGCATAGGGTGCATGTAACTTCCACACTCTATGTGGCTGCCACTCGACAACCTTTGTTCCCTAACGATTATCAATTCTGCGAGATGGCCTCCCACATGGCCCATTGCCACGTCAGCTAGCTGATCCTGACGGCTATGTCAGTTAGCCTAGTTCTGCTGCGGATATCATTGTTGCAGACTATCGCGCTATCTAGGAAGTATTATTGAAACTTCCAAAACTGTGTTCCGGTTTGAAAGATATAAAGACCCAATATAATTACGGGATGTGGGGCATTCCATCTAAGTTCTCTACTCAGAGTGCACAACGCATCTGTCACCTTTTTCGATTGAAGTTGTTTGCAGGTGTACATGACTACCAGTAGCCACTTACCATCAGGTTGACTTACCATCAGACTGTTAGCACGTTTGTTACCCTAATTTAATTAATTAAAAAAATATTACGAATTCTATACATTATGATAAACCCTAATCCTTGCCAAAATATCCTTTTATTACAATGTAAATTCTATTGTTATGACACTTAAAGAAATAAGTACTCACGCCTATCTGGGGCTGGGCTGAGCAAAACTAAATGAACTACCGTAACTCACTATCCACACCACCGGGTAATAAAAATTTATGATTCACCGTGTTTGCTTGGAGATAGCTATAAGATTTTAAAAAAAGTCTGCAAGTTAGTTGTCCCTTACGACACCCACGGAAAGAAAAGGGGTGGCACACATTACGCAGCTACCACATGAACGTATACAACGGTATGACAATAAAATCATAAATATTTAGTGCTGTTGGTTTATTAGGTATAATATCTAAAGATCCGTATAAATCGTGCAAAGAGTTTATCATTATTTGTAGTAAATTATTATGCTATTGGTATATAAGTTAAAGCAGCGTAGATAATCAGAGTACTTCTTATTCCCGACAATGAGTCGGGGACTTTTTTAGTCGTTATCGTAGCCTTTATCAGCCGCCTTAAACGGAAGTAGCATGTTATTAAAACGCCATCGAGCTGATCTTAAAATAAACAATTGAAATAATTTCAAGTTGCTAAGTTGAGAGCTATTTGTCGGTTACCGTTACTTACAACAAAGGTCCTTGTCACATCAAGAGTACCGTGTGGTAGGGTACCCAAAATTCATTGAATGTATTACAATTATCAATATTTAGATCAGCTGCTTAATACAGGTAGAATGTATAATAATAAAATGATCGCCGATTTACTTAATAATTAATAATCATCACCCTTTCACTATGTTTGAGTGATGCTTAAAAAAGAAACGTTGGTTACTCACGGATTTCACTGTCTAAATAATTAACAATATTGTGTGACTTACCTCATTATACGTACTGGCTATGACTGCAATGATGTGGGCAGTTGAAAAGAAGATAAGTAAGGTTACGTAAATATAAATAAACGTGTCCCGTAATTTGTCATCATATTTTCTATAAAGTCCTTCCAAATCTTTTTGGTGGAATTGATCCTGAAAAAACAATTCAGTTAATATGTAGGCGTCATCAAAATATTATTCATACATATACAATTAGTTCAAAATGATACTTTTTGAAACAGCATAATATAATTATCCATCATAACAATAACCATCTATACCAAACAATCAGACTAAGGTGCGAGGTCATTACGATCCCCAACACGCTTGCTAAATGTGTCGAATACGGCAAATATTTCCTATGGAAAAGACCTATGTCCAACAGTGAATGGATTGTAGGCTTAAAGCAACCGAAAGACTGTTCAAGTCTATATATTTTATATTAAAATGTAACGCTTACCCTTAAATATTTCCAGTTCCATTGTTTACCACCAGATTGTTCAATTTCTTGACTCCTGAACTCGTTCAATGAAGACAACATGCTGGTGGCCCTGTTCGAGTTCATAGAATATCTAGCCAGTAGTTCCAACGCTCCGACTTGAAGCACCACGGAACCGGTGGTCCG
Source organism: Bhutanitis thaidina (assembly GCA_029286595.1). Taxonomy (NCBI): domain Eukaryota; kingdom Metazoa; phylum Arthropoda; class Insecta; order Lepidoptera; family Papilionidae; genus Bhutanitis; species Bhutanitis thaidina. The sequence goes on from JAGSMS010000011.1 coordinate 6,940,817, forward strand.
CGACAGTGCGCGATCATCCTGCTTAATATTCTTAATTCATTTAATTAAGGCGGACTTTCCTCAGCTCTTAAGCATTATCAAAAACATTGGGTCTGAGGAAACATGTACCCAGCATTGGGATATTTACATTGCTACTGCAACTTTACTACGTTTTCATACCGCTATTTATTAAAATTGTGATACTTGTATTTCTAGTATTTATTTGTCACTAAATGTATGGTGTAATAATGCACGTATTACTGAATAGTAACACGTGCATTATTTAATCTTAAAAATGCGTCAGTAAATTATGTCAAGGAAAACACGAAAAGTTTCACTTCCTTAATATATTCTTTGCCAAGTTTTTTAGACAGCAGAGCACAAGTTAATTAATTCCCATCTACTTACTTCTTTGAAAGTGCCCTTTATAGAACAGGGAATATAGCCAAATGTTTATGCGAAACCAAACAAATTGCCCACACCGCTCAGCGGATGCAGTAAATAACGCGCTGAGAGCAATATTGCAATGGGAACGGTTGGGTGGCAACTCAACTTTATTTGCAGGGGCTCGACTAGGAGCCTTTTACGCTGTAATGCTAAAAGATATTGCCCCTTTGATGCCCAGGGTTCCTGACAGTTAATAAAGTACCTTACTACGGCCGACAAAATGGTCAGTTCAATACCAAAAAAAATACATGATGATTCATTTGACAGTAACTTTTGATTCCAAATATTATCTTATAAAGAAAAGATTAGACTAAGACTTTGAATTTCGTTACTGAGTCTGTCGTCAAAGTATTAGAAATTTCCCAATTGAGTTATTTTTAATACATATTGATTCCTAAATACAACAATTTGTATTTTTACTTTAAAACTGATTCCAAATTCGTCTATCAGATATCCAGCGACTTATGCATATGGGAAGGGTATAATAATTTAAAATTGTCTTAGGAATGACTTATCTAATTTTTATATGGTCTCTCGTATATCTTAACTTTTTTTAAATTAGTATTTGTTTAATTATTATTTACAAGACTTAATGATATTTTTATTATGTTAATTAATTAAATGATATTTATATAATCAAATAATTTCTTTTGCGTTTTAAAAAAAAATATATGTGACACAGTGTATTAGTTACTCATAATGATAAAGTGAAATTAAATCATAAACTTTAATCAATCTATTAGAACAATGAAAGACGTAAAACGACATTAATACGTTTAATAGTATCAACCTGCTTTATACTACTAAAGAAAGGTATGAATGAACAAATAATTTAAAATTGCCTAAGCGTTAAATTATTTCATTTAGTATAATTATATTTAACTCTTTTTTATGTATTTATATAGTATCTAACTCGCGTAGTACATAACAACTGCTCATATAATTTTAGAAAGATCGTGCCACTCATCCCCTCACAGTCTCATTAGTACTGATATGGCTTTTAACAATTTTAGCTGTTTCAATGTTATGACATTTAACACTTCAGTTAATATATGATGATGGAGTCGTTAAAATGTGTGTGGTAATTTCTTATTTTTAAATTAAAGTTAAAAACGATATTACGTTATTATATTATAATTATTCATGATTTTTACAACTTGTAGCCAATGTTTTTGAAGAACAGTAAACAATATTACTTCGGTTCCGGAACAGCAACTTGAGCATTAACTTAATGTAATTCTGATTTATACTATTAAAGTAAAGTATGGATGAATAATTATTAGTTCGGTAAATGTACCACTATTAAATAAGGCACTATTTTACTCTCATTTGTGAGAAATTGATGTAGTTCTCGGGTTAGGACAGTTCACATGTTCCCAAAATTGTTCAAATATAAATTAACGATTCACAAGTATACTATTTTTAATGAGATTTTACTTAAAGGCCACTGCAAGAATTCATTTAGGTTCGTACCCCACATACACACCAATGCAACAACGTTTTCAAAGATGCCCATAGTAAATGCCTCTAATCCACTTACTTACTATGTTGGCGCTAACACTCCTGATTGATAATAGTCTTTCTATTAACATGCAAACATAGATAATTAACGATTCTAATCAGTGATGACCGGATCTCAGATTCATGACTAACGAGTCACCCTAATAAAAAAATAACTATACACGAATTTGTTAGCTAACGGTCCACTTTATGGTAAATGGTTACTGGATATCTGCAAACATCTGAAATCGAAGGTGGTGCAACCATATGCTTTGTCATCCCTGGGAACAAAACTGGAATGTTTCAAGCCTTTAATTGTACTGTCTGTTTTTTCAATTTGGAACAGTGGTTGCACTCCTGATTTGGTGGCAGAAATAGGTAAAAGGGTGGTACATACCCATAACTGGCTATACAAGATTGGGTGAGAGACGGCTGAAGTGTGAGTATTTCTTCTCAATATCTGTCGAATATTGAGAAGAATACTGACGTATCACATCATGCTATGTTTGATGTGGTGCGTCATTCTATGCTATGTTATAAATATTATTACTATTTGATTTTGTAACTTTTTAATTATTTTCTCATGGTACATCGGCGATGGTTTCAAGCCTATGTCATGCGATATTGCCGAAATGAATGTGAATGAAGAATTGCAAAATCAGTTCAGTAGGTTTGTATAGGAGTTGTGCTTTTAGCAGCAGATCTAAAACATGATACTTTCAAGTACAGTCCTAGTATCACTCAAAACCTGGGATTTTTGTTCAAACATTAGCCAATATGCGTCAGAATATAGCATATTTTAAATATAGTTAATAATAACATATTTATCGTATTCATGAGACATTAACATTTTAATTAACATTTCGCCTTGAAATAACATATCTCTAGTTTCATGGAAATTGGAATTTATTCCGGTAGTCGAAACAGATATGATATCGAATGTTCCTTTCTTTTACGATTAATTTAATTACTAGTGTTTTTGTAAAGTTGAAAGATATTTGAACCTATTTTATTTGTAAAATACTGCTTTTGGAAATTTCTTGTATAATTTGGAATAAATTTAACACTTTAAATAATCCTAACAATATAAATAATTTAATATGATGATATCGAATAACGCTTCCTATTATTACTTTATTTATTAAAAAAAAAAATACATGTTTTATTAAAATCACTAAATAGTTTAATAATAGTTTATTTATAGCTATTTTAGTTTAAATAACGTAAATGGAAACAGTTTATACTAAGACTACCGTGGGACTGTTATATGTACTAAACTGTTAACTGTGGGTTAATGTGATAAATAATTAAAATTTAGTAATGAAAAAGGAGACTTGCGGATGTGGAAATCAATGCTAAATTTCTTCGAAAATCACAAGTAGTCAGACAAAGAATTACATTGACTATTGCATTAACATCTGAGTAATGTTTTTTTTATTATTACATCTTCACTTACCATGACTGTCAGATCACTTTTAGCATAACTGTATCACTGTTAAAAGCTAGAATTTTTTACAGCACAAATCACGATCTTGTCTGTTCGAGTTCGACTATCATCGATGACTGAAGCAAAACCTTATTTTTTGTCCTGTGATTAATACTGATAAGCGCCACTCACTGAACGTAGATATATAAGTCGATAGTGATAATAATAATCGAATTAACGCTCGACTAAATAACTCATTAATGTGATATAGTATTTAAGTAGAAAAAACCGTTTCCTCTGATTTAACTGGCCTAATATGTAACAAATGTTAATTCTATCATTTGACCTTGAATTATTTATTCTGATCCAATTGCGTGTTGGTCCAGGTCCAAACCCTTATTACATGTTAAATGTATTGTTTCGACCAAATAGGTGATTTTCTCTAACTCATGTTTCGTATATGTGTAACAGGCCCACAAACTAGGTACATCTTTTTCTAACTATCATATAGTAGGTGTAAGTACAGTTGCTGCCCGTGATTGGTCTGCGTATATTTGGTCACGCATTTCAAGACGTTAAATCCGTCTTTTGCCGGACGCCATTAGCGTTTGAAAGCTTTAGACATAGCCTACGAATACGTCATTCGCCTAAGAAAGAGTTAGCAGATTTTCTAAAAGGTGCTTTTAAGTATGTTCTTAAAAGTTTTTTTTATAGTTTGTTAATGGTTACAATAGTATTTTGAGAATATGTACGAACATGTGAAGTCCGCCATGCTCCACGGGATAAGCAAGGTTAACTCCTTCGTTGGTCTTCTTTTTCATCCTTCTTTAAAAAGATCGCTGGCCTCGCACACATTTTAACGTAATCGCCACGCTTTTCAAGTGGATCTGCAATTCCCGTACATGATGCCTGTCATCGGTCTGTGAGTATTGTATTTTGATTTGATATGACATCATGAGATTCCAAAGGTTTTCCTCGGTGTCAGCTATTACAACACCGATGGGAAGAAAAGGAATCGCGGATTTTCTTCTGCCATTCTTCTCCACGTCGTCACACAACTTCATTTTTCTGTCATGATTTAAAAGTCTTACATTGGCAGTTATATTTATTTATTTATAACTTAAAAGGGAATACAAAATATCAACGCCTTATCAATACCTTCACCTGCATGCGATACATCTTGCATATTTACGACTGAAGCTCCGGAGAGCGACTGATTGCGAAATCCATCCGTATATACTTAAAAACTGTATATTAAAGATCAAATATAAAAAACCTTTAAATTGTGTTCCTTTTTTTCGGCTGCTTTTATCAAAATATATTATATTGGTACATTGAAATATTTTTGTGTGTTGCGAAGTGTACCGTGTGAATGAGTTAACTAGTAAAATTATGGTCTTACTTCTAATTGGTTCTCAAATTAATAAACATAGTTACGTCGAAAAAAGAAGTACTTATGAACTGACCAAACTAAACTAATTAGTGTGACGTAATAAGAAGGTTTTTCCAATTTACCTCTAAGATATGATTATGACAGCGGCTTGTTAGAATTTTTTTAATAGACAAGGGTTCTCCAATTTATACTATAGATGACATTCTGTGGACTATTCCAAAAATATTTATAACTTCGGAACCGGTGAAACAAACGTGATAAAATAAAGTCTAAGTTGGTGTCCGTCATTGTCTAAACCTGACTAAAATGGCATGTACGTAATGTGGCTGATGATGTATCATAATATATAATATGGTGTAATCATATTTTTAAATTACGTTTCATATTACTTTTTTATATTATATTCATTATATATACTTTAAATGTGCGATTTTTGTGTATGCATGACTTCAACTCGTACTTCATTATTAGCAAATCCGAAAGGTCCCCATCCCCGCCATAAAGTTATACAATTTGTAAATACGCCATCTAGTATTAAATGTTCGTACTAAATGAACAAAGTATAAACATGATACGATGCGATCGTACGAGGTTTCTCAGAATACCGTAAAAAATTCTTGCATGGTTACTAGATGGTGTGTATATAAATTTTATAATTGTAGGAATTTTAAAAATCGGTAAATAGTAATAAAAACTGGTCGTTATAGTTATTGGTGGTTATTATATTTTCAATATAAGTTGAATTTTGAATGTTGAATCGACTAGACAAGTTTCCTCGACGTGACCTGTTTAAAAGTCAACGCAGTAGAGCTGGTGACAAATCCAAATCTGCGACGATCTTATTAATGGCAAATGGTAAATAATGGCGAAAACTTTAAAATCATTAACACGATCCGTAAGATACATTATTTTGTACCCTAAATAATTAATGTAAATAAATTCGTTTCGTTGCGTTCGATTTATTGATTTTACTTTCATTTATATGTATTTTATTTATCAAACAATATTATTGTATCTTATTAATTGTATCTAAACATTTATATATACAACCCATCCAAATGAAAATATACATACTCCAATATTAATTAAATACTTCACACATTACAATTTTTTAATATATATTTTTTTTTTATTTTAGTAAAAAATAGGTATTAACTCTTAGTGTCACTAATCCTTATGTAACTCATACTACGTACCAACGTGTACTCTGAGTTTATAGTATTTGATATTTGACAAATATTTACAATTTGATAAGACTCATGTCAGTTTTTCTAACATTTACGCCATGAAGGATATTCCGAAATTGGTCTGTTATTGCTGACCCCTTTCATTGCTCTGGGAACAAAGTGTAAAGTGAATAATATATATATATATTTATATGTAAAGTGAAAATATATCATATATATTTAAAATATTCGCTTAAAATACAGTGTTTTTGGTAGTAAATTTAACGTTTTGAATAGCTTATCAAAATAGAATTCTTACTCAAATAGACTGTAGTAGAATTAAGAGTAACATTCGTCGAGCGTGTTAATATAGGACATGAAAGAGACATATGATGTGTGTCAGCATCGTGCCAATTGGAAATCCGTAATAGAAGTTAGTGTAATACTACGACTAGCTCTCTGCTGAACACCCCTTTATGTCTTACTGGCTCTATAACCTTCTCAGTGCTAGAGGCGGGGGAAGATTTGTAAGTGCTATTTGGATCCGGTTTGGCGTTCAACTTTCTTCTGTATTCATTTCTATGAAAGCGCTGTCAAAATCGAGTAAACTATGCGGAACATTTACAGCATACTCATAACACTAGGCAGGCGGATTGATAACCGCAGTACCGGTATCCTCACTCTACAGACGCCGCTTAATTTAAGGAGATGAAGATGGGACAAAATGCTGGTATATTCCCCCTTACATTCCACTGTATCAATATCAATATACCGGCAACGCTAACTAAAGCCAGAACATTTACAAACTATGAAATTAAATAAAATGAGCTCTCAACCTCTGAGCTACGGTTCCAGTGTGTATGTGCCCAATTTTACCCCAATTTTTTGAGATGAAAAAGCAAAACGTCTGCGTAACGTTTTATCAATATTAAAAGTTATAGTAGGCTTGGCATGTTTATTGTGGACACAAATATTCCGTTATGGTTTAATTTTGTTTATAACAACTGCTACCGTGTAATTCTTCTATGATATGGCTCCTTCGAAGTTTAAATCAATCTAACTTTGTGATAGTTTCGTGCAGTCTTGTTTTCTTTTATTTTTATATTTCACAAAAAGAAATGGAAACAAATTTGTATAAGGGATCGGAAATGTTTTTGAATGTTCTTTATGTTGCTAATTTAAGTGGAATCTGTACAATTACATAATTGAAAAAAGTAGTGTCTCTACTTTAAAGATATTTAAAAAATGATCAGTACGAGATTTTTACGCTAAAAATACTAAACCAATTGGAAAAAGGCTTACACATTTCGGAGGCGTACGACTCAAAATAAAGACTCCTGGTTCGAAACCCCACCCTTCCTCAGAGGTCCCTCTTTATAGAGTTTATACATTGAATATTTTTTTTGGAAGTATTCTATTCGGGGATGTTTGGGACAGAGTATAAGCCAATTTAAGAGTTTTTGTCTGTTTGTCTGTCTGTCTGTCTATTGGCGCGCGCATTATGTAGAAACGGCAGGATCAATTTCTATAAAATTGTATTCGTTGTGTCCCTACCTAAAGTCCGATTTTAAAACATAGCTAAGTTTCATTTTAATAAGTTAAGTATTCCGAAGTAACAGCTTAAGTTCTTCGTAGTACGAAAAACTTAAGCTGTTACTAAGCTGAACTTAAGAGATTCACGCAAAGGTCTTTCAGATAAGTTAGACCTCTAATACACACACCGCTGACTTGATCGAGGGCCTGGTAACTGATATTGCGCTGGTATATATGGTAAGCAAGTGAGAATGCTAAAGGCATCCAGCAGTGGAGGCAAGGATATGCCGATGTCTTTTTCGGCAGCCTGCTGATAATCCACTGCTGGATAAAGACCTCTCCAGTGGGAGCATTTGCCATAATCGCCATGCTGGGTATGCAAATTGACTATACTACTACTCTTGTACTGTACAAGACACCTCGCACGTTGCTGACCCTCAACAGTATGTGTATTTTCAGTTAAGCCTTTTTTGAGATGTCATTTTACCCGCTCTCTGTCGGATGCAATGAGATTTTCAAGACATACAGTCTTGTAGTATTACGGTACACCGGGCCAGATTCTTTGGTGGGGGTTAGAAGGTATGATGCTTCCGAGTGCTGCGGATAGCGAACGCTGTAAGATTCGATGCCCACGTGAAATTAGGCCTTTTAAGTAGCTGATACGTGGCGAAGGTGGAACACCGTGGGTTTATAGGGTCAACAGTCGCTGCAAACCTGGCGTAATCTGTCCTTACTCGCTCTGGGTGGGTGGTTCCCCCATTGTATAATAAAGGTGCCATTAATTCGACTAAGGCTACCAATAGGTAATAAAATAGGTTGGTCTCTGAAAGATTAATAAAAATAATAATGAATACTAAATAGTCTCATCTGTTATGAATAGATATGACATAATGTTAAAGATGGTTATTCCGCAATCTAATTTAGTTTATACTGTAGTATGTAAAATGAATCATCTAAAACTTTCTAGTAGAATGATTTTCCGTAATCGATACGCTTTGACAGAGTAGTTCTGGTTACTCAAGAGTCTTGAAATGTGGAAAAAAGGGAAGCTGTATATATTTTATACGTACTTATATGAATTTACTACTTACCTACTATAACTTTAATTCTAACTACATTTGTTACATTTAGCTAAGCTAAGCTTAGTTTGGTTTAAGTCAGCTTAGAATAATTCGTTCGTCGTATGAAACATTCACATATAAATAATTAGCAATTTCACAAAACGAAATCAGTTTATTCAATTGCCTTACGAGTGTACATTCTCGAGGAAAATACCTAAAGACATTCCGAAACAGAGCACTGTCGCCGAAGTACCAACTCAATAATGCTCTCACGTTACTCGTTGTGGGACCTTCATACCGAAGCTTCCATCCTTTCACATTGTTGTTTAGATAATTTTGGAATGTTTTCTCTATCTTTAGAAATAGATGTTGAAATAGACAGCATCTTACAGACTCAAGATATTAAACTCGTAAGTTTATACTGCGCAAGCACATGATACTTATACATTTTTGTTAACCGTTTCAGCTTTGTTTAATTAAAAAGCAGTCAAATCACACAGTTATGTGATGTTTTACGTTTCCTTAACTTACTTATCTAAAAATCAAATCAAAAAGTATTTACTGTGATACTTTTTGTCCAAAAGTGAGCTTTATCAAGTGAAAAAATGTAATGAACTCGATTTTAAAGAAGGCTCTGTTGACGAGTATATTTCCAGAGAGCGCTTACTGTCTTAATGATAATGTATTTTTAGAGATCTGAGTCAGTTCCGTACCGTAACAGGCTGAGTTGACGCCAACAGTCTGCTGAATTTCATTGATTTTCTGCTATCCCTGTCTTGGTCTCTTATTCCCAGCAAGTTTGGAATTAGGTTTGCAATTCTTCCCGTGGGTGTTGTAAGAGACGAATTAGGAAAAAGTCTTGTAAATCGAAAATGTATACCCAAAAATAATGGGGAAAATTAATTGGGATAGGCACCTTAAACGGGCAGCAGCGTCTAAGAAAGTGCAAGGTCTAGTACTGCGATCACCAATCCGATTGCCGAGCATTGCAATTATCCGCTGCTGGTCAGCTAGGGAACCTAAAGTAGCCTATAAAACATTACATGAAAAACTTCAAATAAACAATTTCGGTAATACTGACACTGGGTATCGAATCCAAGTTACATGCATACGAAACAATGCGTGCGCTCAACACCAGAGCTTTATTATCACATTCAAGCTTCTGCTTCATCTTAGTCAGCTCATCCCTGATATCCATTGAATTTTGGCCATGTGAACTTCGGTAGGCGCCAGCAAAAACCAGCATGTATTTCTCTAAAGCTGGAGAGTATAGTATCACTAGTCTGTGAGATTTACAGCCTCACTTGCACCGCGTGCAGACAAAAGCTAAGGATGCCTATGCCACACACGGGTGTAGGTGCATCCTTAGTTTTTTAACTTCGACTTTTTTGTCCGTATCGTCTATGTTAGTTGTAACTCTTTGGTTTCACATAGAGTTATTAAAAACATTAGAATACGTTTTCTCTCACAGAAAACTTAAAAAAATAGCTAGCTACGCATGCCTATTTAGCGAATTAGAAATGAAATTATTAAATATTTATATGTGAATGTTTCATATGACGTACTATAAAAACGTACTGAAGTTTTCTCAAATTGCATTTTAGCCTTTTTAAGATTTTTAGGCACCTTTTTATAATTATTCAAATCTGATTTAAACTAAGCTAAGCTATATTAGCTAAATGTAACAAATGTAGGTAGAATTCTAGTTATAGTCGGTACCTTCTACCTATTTGAATGCAGAGTAAATTCCTTTAAGTACGTATAAGTGTTACAGGTACTGTTTTCCTTTTTTCCACATTCTAAGACTGTTGATTAACCAAAACTACTCTATCAAAGCGTATCGATTACGGAAAATCATTCTACTAGAAAGTTCTAGATGACTCATTTTACATACTATAGTATAAACTAGATTAGATGGCGGAATAACCATCTTTAATATTATGTCATATCTATTCATAACAGATGAGACTATTTAGTATTAATTATACTTTTTATTAATCTTTCACCCAGAGCGGGTAAGACATATTACGCCAGGTTTGTAGCGACTATTAACCCTATAGCCCCACGGTGTTCCACCTTCGCCACGTATCAGCTACTTAAAAGGCCAGTCTGCGACGCGCGCCCGTGCGGAGTGGACGTTCTCTCAAACAGCACCCATGTGCTCACGAGAAGCCAAATCTAGTGACAGTAGAAATAGTGTCCAGTGTTCGCGGGAAACCGCTGTGAAAGTGTAGTGCTACTGAACTCCTACCCTGTAAGTAGTTCGTACACAACTCTCGCCTCAGAGGCGGCTATTTTTACATTTCTGTGTCGCTTGTTGCGCTAGGCAACAGCTAGGTACTCATCCTGCGCACCTAAAAGCGCGGGGTATAGAACCAGTAGCACACACCTCCTGCCTTTGGTAGGGAGGTTTAGAATCTCTCTCACACACGCCATTCAATGGCCGACACGACCAAGATGGCCGACGCCGACAAGATGGCCGACGCCGACAAGATGGCCGACGCCGACAAGATGGCCGACGCCGACAAGATGGCCGACGCCGACAAGATGGCCGACGCCGACAAGATGGCCGACGCCGACAAGATGGCCGACGCCGACAAGATGGCCGACGCCGACAAGATGGCCGACGCCGACAAGATGGCCGACGCCGACAAGATGGCCGACGCCGACAAGATGGCCGACGCCGACAAGATGGCCGACGCCGACAAGATGGCCGACGCCGACAAGATGGCCGACGCCGACAAGATGGCCGACGCCGACAAGATGGCCGACGCCGACAAGATGGCCGACGCCGACAAGATGGCCGACGCCGACAAGATGGCCGACGCCGACAAGATGGCCGACGCCGACAAGATGGCCGACGCCGACAAGATGGCCGACGCCGACAAGATGGCCGACGCCGACAAGATGGCCGACGCCGACAAGATGGCCGACGCCGACAAGATGGCCGACGCCGACAAGATGGCCGACGCCGACAAGATGGCCGACGCCGACAAGATGGCCGACCATTGCGCAAATTCCGAACTAGCGAAGTTCGTTAAATTCGCATTCCCAGATATCTGGGAAAAATTCGAAGCTTTCCGGATGGGCTCGAACACCGAGGTCGCCTCGCGCCCGGCGTTCGACACGGACAACCCTCTCTCCGGACGCCTCCCTGAGTCGCCCGTAGCCACGGAGGTTAGCCTTCCCGCGTCGCCCGCCGCCAACGGGCACGCCGCGTACCTGTCGGACTCCGGGTCCGACATGGAAGTCGAGGACGCCTCTCCGGACGACGGCTTCACGGTCGTCGTCAGGAGAAAGGCGAAAAACGCGTCTCTAAAACGAGGACGAGCCTAACTCGTACTCGTCGTTATCGCCGAAAGGCACGCCATCCAAAAAGGCTGCGTCGCAAACCCGCCAGCCAATAGCGAAGCGGGAACCCAAAACCAAACCGACTCGCGTCTAAACCCAACGCCGCCGCGACCGCAGGGGCCCGCGCGCCCAAACCCCCGCCGCCGATCATACTCCAGGACAAAGGGCACTGGAACGACCTGTCAGTATGGCTGACTAAAAACAAAATTCTGTGCCCAAAAGCACAAACCACAGCTCAAGGAATCCGCGTATTCCTTACTAATATAGACGATTTTCGCACGGTGACTAGACACCTAAAAAATAAAAACATTAGTTTCCACACCTACTCGCTAGAGGAGGACAGACGTCTCCGCGTAGTAATTCGCGGACTCCCTAAGGAGCTCCTCCTCGATAACATTAAAACGACCTAATCGAAAAAAATATTCCTGTGCAGGAGGTACACCGAATGTACCACCCACAGAAAAAGTCACCATACGACTTGGTCCTAGCCATTCTCGACCTGTCCCCGGAAGGCAAGGCTATATTCAACATCCAAGCGATTTGTAAGCTTACGAATCTATCCGTCGAGGCACCGCGGAACAAAGGCATCATAAATCAGTGCCACCGCTGCCAACTATACGGCCACTCGGCCAGAAATTGTTTCGCGCGTCCCCGCTGCGTCAAATGCCTCGGAGACCACGGCACTCCGGAGTGCGAGCGCACGCGCGACGCAACCGAACCGCCAAGCTGCGTCTTGTGCGGCGAACAGGGCATCCCGCGAATTATCGCGGCTGCAACAGAGCGCCGCGAAAGAGACAGGGTGGAGGGTTTTCCTACGACCGTTCTTTTGAACGGTCGTAGGAAAGGCCCCGGGGCTCCACGGTCCCAACCTCCTGCGCCTGCCAAGCCAGCGCCTGCCAAAACGGCATCTGCCAAACCAGCACCTGCCAAACCAGCACCTGCCAAACCAGCACCTGCCAAACCAGCACCTGCCAAACCAGCGCCTGCCAATCCCACTGCTGAACTCACGCAGAAAGCCAATGCCTGGGCTAAACCCCTAGGTTATACTCAAAAGAGCGCGGTCGCTTCACGACCTGCGGCCTCCACTCCCGCGCCCCAAGGCGCCTCAAACTTCGCCGCCGACTTTTCGTTAGTATGCGGCTTCATCAACAACATCAACGTTGCTGATCTATCAATCCTAGCCCGCAAATTACGCGAGGCAACGACACCCCAGGACAAACTCATGGCCACCATTGAGCACATGCCCACTATCGACGCGATCTGGTCGTTTCAATGCGCCTAAACCCGCGTCATGCCCAAATTTAACACACACTAATTATTCCAATGGCTAACGCAGTAGGAAGATTAAAACCGCGCTCTCTGACTGTCGCTGCATTCAACGCAAACGGCCTCAAAACGCAGAAAGACGAAATCGCTACGTTTCTTCGCGATCACAACGTTGACATTATGCTAGTGCAAGAAACCTTCTTGAAGCCTAGCAATCGCGATCCTAAAATAGCAAATTACAACATCATCCGTAATGACAGGTTAACGTCCGCCAAAGGCGGCACCCTGATTTACTTCAAAAGGTCCTTGCATTGCATACCGCTCGACCCTCCCGACCTAATAACAATCGAAGTTTCCGCGTGTAGAATAGCGCTAACCGGCCACAGGCCGCTTGTTCTAGTATCAGCCTATCTGCCGCCAAACAAAACCCTCCATTCGTCAGACATTAGGACGCTAACAGAGCTAGGCCCCTCCGTCATCATAGGCGGCGACCTAAACAGCAAACACATCAGCTGGAACTCGCGCGTCAATAATACAAACGGCAACGTGCTCGCCGACATACGGGACCGCTACTTGTTAGACGTAATCGCACCCGACTCGCCTACGAGATATCCGACGAATCACACTCACGCGGCGGACGTACTCGATATCGCGATTCTTAAAGACATAAGCCTAGCTATTAACTCGATAGATACGCTTCACGAACTCGACTCAGACCACAGACCGGTCTTACTCAAGCTGGGCCAGCCGCATGGTGAAGTCCTCAGACCAAAACCATCGTGGACTGGCGTACCCTCGAAGTCAAACTCGAAGCTACGACATCACAGCACCTAGACAAAATACCGGACAAGATAGACTCGCCTGAAATAGCATGTAGGGCAATAAACTCACTGACAGACCATCTCAAGTCAGCCGTCGAAGAATCCAAAAGGACGGTCCCTGAGTCGAACGCTCGGCACATGGAGCTCCCGGCAGGTGTTAGACGCCTAATTAGGAGAAAAACGCAGCTATTAGAGCACATGACCGTTATAGAACGGAACAAAACCGCGAAACCATGCGACGCCTACAGAGGCAAGTAAAAGAGCGCATCACTGAATTTAGGAACACTAGGTGGGATTCTCTCCTTGGAGACATCGAGCCATCGCATACTGCCTACTGGCAGCTGGCCCGATCTCTCAAAGTAGAGAACGTGGCAACAATGCCCCGCTATTACGCCCCGATTTAGACACGCTAGCCTTCGACGACAGCGAAAGGCCGAATGCCTCGCGGACAGTCTAGAGAGCCAATGCACCCCTCGCGTGAACCAACGGATCCGGCCCACCTGCGGCAGGTGGACGAGGAAGTAACACGTAGGGACGCGTTACCACCAGTGGACGATCCACTAGAGCCAGTGACACCCAAAGAAGTCTCTGAGATAGTAAGCAACCTGAAAACCGGTCAGCACCCGGAATGGATGGTATAAGCAACAGGGTATTTAAAACTCTCCCAGCCCCACTAATATGCCTACTGGCAAACATCTTCAACGTACTCCTCGCCAGCTGCTCCTTCCCGGATGCCTGAAAGAGGCAGACGTCATAGGCATTCGAAACCAGGCAAGCCCCGTAACCTCGCCTCCAGCTATCGCCCTATAAGTCTCCTCAACTCTATGGGGAAAATCTATGAAAGAATAATCCTGAAAAGACTCAGACAATTTGTGTTTGAGAACAACATAATTCAGACGAGCAATTCGGCTTCCGTTCCGAACACTCGTGCGTCCAACAAGTGCACCGCTTAACGGAGCACATATTAAAAACCTAAACCTCTCCCCAAGCCCAATAGGACGGGAGCACTATTCTTCGATGTCGCAAAGGCATTCGACAAAGTCTGGCACAACGGTTTAATCTATAAACTGTATAACTTCAATATCCCAGAATGGCTCGTGCACATCCTACGAGCCTACTTGTCCAACCGCACCTTTCGCTATCGAGTAGAGGGCACGCGATCCTCAATCCGCCCTCTGAAAGCCGGAGTCCCTCAAGGCTCCTGCCTCTCCCCGATCCTCTTCTCACTGTACACGAGTGACATTCCAAAGGAGCCCCAGGTCAACCTCGCACTATTCGCGGACGACACGGCCCTATACTTCTCCGACCGCCACAAAGGTCGCATCACCTTACGACTCCAATCCGCTGCCAATCGTCTAGGCGAATGGTTCCGGAAATGGAGAATTGAGGTTAATCCCGAAAAAAGCGTAGGAGTTCTCTTCACAAGGGGAACGAGCACGGCCAATCATAATTACGAATCTCGTAAATTAGGCACTATCACCCTATTCGACCGACCGATCCCTTGGGAAAGGAAGGCGAAATACTTAGGAGTAACCTTAGACGCGGCGATGACATTCGCCCCCCCATATTAGGACAGTCAGGAACAGGGCCGCCTTCGTCGCAGGCCGCCTACATTCAATGATCTGCTCCTCAAGCAAGATGTCACTTAGACACAAAATACTCCTATACAAGGCTTGCATAAGACCTATCATGGCCTATGCCTCGGTAGCCTTCGCTCACGCGGCGAAAACACACATCGCCTCGCTACAGACCGTCCAAAATAAGTTTCTGCGTAGCGCCACCGGTGCAAGCTGGTACCAGCGTAACGATGACTTACACAAGGACTGTAAAATACCGACGATCAAAGCATTCTTCAGGGAAACGTCACGGCGCTACTTCGAATCGGCCGCCGTACACCCTAACCCGCTGGTGATAAACGCCAACAAATATTCCCCGATGTTAAACGCAACGGTGCGTCACCGTCGCCCGCGTAACGTATTAGACGACCCGGAAGACGTAACAGCACCGACAGACCGACAAACTGAACCAGGTTCGGTTAACACTACTCAACCTGAACACACTGTACATACAGTTAGAGTAGAGTCACATACACAATCCCCGCCGACGCGTAAGAGCGTATCGTGCAAATCAAACACTCGCGTACACACCTTGCACCTGGGATTCAGGGCGGTCCTTACCGCCCATTACTACCGAAACACCACGACCGTCCGAGACGAGGCCCGAACCTCCCTCGGACGGTCCTTAGATTGCTTACCATAAAGAGGTAAGCAGTAGATGTACTCCTGTACATCTATTTAGCATAAACGCCCGCGGCCTCAAGGACGCAGGCGCAAACCTATGAAGCTGTAAAAGCCAAAACGGCTAACAGCAATAACTTCATCAAATACATATACTTAAAAGGCCTAATCCCTCGTGGGCATCGAATCTTACAGCGTTCACTATCCGCAGCACTCTGAAGCAACATACCTTCGAACCCCCTCCAAAGAATCTGGTTCGGTGGACCGTAATACTATATACACAGTCTTGAAAATCTCATAGCATCCGACAGAGAGCGGGTAAAATGGTATCTCAAAAAAGTGTGTCTTGTACAGTACAAGAGTAGTAGTATAGTCAATTTGCATACCCAGCATGGCGATTATGGCAAATGCTCCCACTGGAGAGGTCTTTATCCAGCAGTGGATTATCAGCAGGCTGCCGAAAAAGACATCGGCATATCCTTGCCTCCACTGCTGCCTTTAGCATTCTCACTTGCTTACCATATATACCAGTGCAATATCAGTTAACAGGCCCTGGATCAAGTCAGCGGTGTGTGTATTAGAGGTCTAACATATCTGAATGTGCGTTACGCAGCACAATATTAAAAGTTATAGAAGGCTTAGCATGTTTATACAGTCGTGAGAACTTTTTTTAGAATAAACATTTGCGAGAATCGAAAGAAGAGAATCTTTTTCTCATTCAGATTCAGACTGGAACCGTAGCTTAGGTGTCGAGAGCTCGTTTTATTTAATTTCATAGTTCGTAAATGTTCTGGCTTCAGTTAGCGTTGCCGGTGTATTGATACAGTGGAATGTAAGGGGGAATATACCAGCATTTTCTCCCATCTTCATCTCCTTAAATTAAGCAGCGTCTGTAGAGTGAGGGCACCGGTACTGCGCTTATCAATCCGCCTGCCTAGTGTTATGAGTATGTGCAAATGTTCCGCATAGTTTACTTCATTTTGACGGCGCTTTCATAGAAATGAATACAGAAGAAAGTTGAACGCCAAACCGGATCGAAGTAGCACTTACAAATCTTCCCCCCGCCTCTAGGACTGAGAAGGTTATAGAGCCAGGAAGACATAAAGGGGTGTTCAGCAGAGAGCTAGTCGTAGTATTACACGCACTTCTATTACTGATTTCCATTTGGCACGATGCTGACACATATCGTATGGCTCTTTCATGTCCTATATTAACACGCTCGACGAATGTTACTATTAATTCTACTTCAGTATATTCTATCAAAAATTATATTTTAATAAGCTGTTCAAAACGTAAAATTTACCACCAAAAACACTATGTTTCAAGCGAATATTTTAAATGTATAAATACTATATACTATATTTTCACTTTACATTTTGTTCCCAGAACAATGAAAGGGATCAGCAATAACAGACCAATTTCGGAATATCCTTCAATGACAAATCGAAGAGCATTTCAATCTGCTATCCCCTTCTGGGAACTGTGTATTTGTTTTTAATTTTTATAAAAAAATATCTCGCGTGAAGACGATGCTTATTTTGTCATCATACATATTTATGGTCAAAGGAGCCAGTGACCAGCTCTTATTTTATGATCACCCATGCAGCCTTTTCTAAAAAAAAACCTTCACCCTATTTTGCCTGCTCGGTCCTTAGCATCTATATCTATCGACTGTTTATTAACTTATATTACATTTAAAATAAAATTAATGATGCTTTTAGTTATTTTCGTGTTATTTTTTTGTTTTCTTGTAACCACACAAAATACAGTTAGCATTAATAAAATGTTTCTTTGAAATAAACATCAAGTTGAAAGTCAGCCTCATTAAAACAGACTCACGATAATTTAATTCGTTGTAAAAGCAAAATAGAATATCCAAAGTAAACAAAAGAAAAAGAACAAATGAAGAAATGAAAGATATATCAGCCGCTTTCAATCACTCGGCTGCAAACTTTCGAAACTCTTTGTATTGTTTCAATCTTGTGTTGTCAATCTCGTTTTCGCTTAAATGCCGGAGCGCATGGATGTAAATAAACCTTATTTCATCGATCACTCTGCCAAACCTCGCAATATATGGGGCAATATTTTATCCACATGGTGCAGGCACTTTAAGCAACTGACAAACTGTAGCACTTTGCAATAACTATGCAAATTTCATCTATGTACCAGTATCAGCATAATTGTGATTGTGCCAGATGATTATTCAAACAATTTGTGGTGTAAATTCTGTTTCAAATGACACTGTCTAAAAGAAGATCTTATATTTATACAGTGATATTGACGACTGCGATGTTACGTTTTTAGTGTATCTGACTAATGAGCTATAGGTCCGGGGTTATAATTCCAGACACAGTTAATGTCTGTTTCCAATCATACATATTCATATTACTGTTAATGCTGTAATATATACATATTACTGTTAATGCTGGATCCGACCAGATCCGAAAAGCAATAATGTGGTAAATCAAATCACTTGTTAAATGTAATGTAAATGATGATGTTTCTATATGATAGAAACTCGGCATACGATAATTTAGCATTATTTTCCAACATTTTTTTTAATATAAATATGATTTAGATTACAACGCAGTTTTCAGAAATAGCTTGGTAGTCATTTCATTCCCACAGTGTTTTTAGTTAATCTTTCTTTTTAAACCTGTTGCCTGCAAGCCTTTATAGACTTTCAGAGTAACTGGCAACTGGAATGAATGTGTTGCGTCGTAAGTCTCTGATACTGCATCTGACTCTTTCTCCGATCTTATGGCATAGATTCAACATCATATCAAGGAAGGTATATATGAGTGAGTGCCTACACTTATACCCCTCAGTAATACATTCTAGACGATTAAAATCTGGTTAATTGCAAAATTGGTTAGGAAAACGGTGACTAGGGACGTAGTGTAGTACTCCTGGAGAAAATATTCAACCTTAGTCATCTTGGGTGTCGTATACAGGCGAAGAAAGGTGGTGGAAGATGTTAAGATGCTGCCACACAGTATTTAATTTTTTCATACACAGTATTAATTCATTATTTTTTTTGGAAATATTTATCTCAAGCTTCAAGAACTTCAGTTTAGTCAAAGCTGAAGTACAAATTTAAGTAATTTCATTATTAGTCATGTTTTAGTCCTACGTTACCCACAGCAATAATTGGGTAGGCAGATTCTTACGCCGATACCACACGGTCACTCAACTATTAATAAGTGGTTATCCCTGATTACATTAGATTAGATGATTTATCTTTTTCTACGGTTATGTATTGGAATCGGAAAGATGAAAATAACAGATTTACGATTCTATGAAAATAATTTCAGTGGAATTGAAAGCTTCAGTTAGTTTCTAAAATCATAATCGAATTGATCCAAAAGTCCAACTCACTTTATTACTTCTACTTTTTGTTTTTGTAAAATGTAACCTTGACTCAAATATTTTTCTACTACTGAGTAAAAGAGGCAATGTACGCTAATGAATGTATAGAAGAAAAAACCCGAACCGGAGCAATTATGTTCAAACAAATACTTATCCTGTGTAGTAAACATGCAACGTGTGTCTCTCAGCTTACAAGATCCGTCACGAAACTAAATAAAATATTTGCCACATTTATTACTTAATTAGAAAAGGATATTATATATACGTATATATAGTATACGATTCATATTTGGATCACATAAATATGATCACATTTCCTCATTTCGTTCTCAGTCTCTCCCATATAGCAGGTTATTTAGAATACTTTGCTCTTCATTCTCCATCTTACACGATTCGTTTGTCCCTGCATATCTGAAATGCAAATTTCAATATCAGGATGACTCCCACGACCATAGTCTCCGTTCTGCGGATAAATCCTCTCTCGATGTACCTTTCTGATAGACCAGCTTCTTACACAATTCTATTACTCAGCATTCTGTCAGACTCTGGAACGAGCTGCCAAATAATATTTGTACAGCCCCCTGTAACCGTTATAATCAAATATGAGAAATCATGTAAGTTTACGTATGTAATATATATATATATATATATATATATGTCTAAGTACCGAGTATATAATTATAAATATAATATTTATGTGCATCCTTTAATATTTTCTCTGTTCAATCTAGTCTTTTTTTTTTATTGGAAAGGCAGCAACCGAGAAAGCGGTTCGTCTGATGGTAATGGATTACCGTCGCCCACGTTCATCTGCAACACCAGAGGTGCTCCAGGTGCGTTGCTGGCCTTTAAGGGTATTTGTGAGATGGGAGGGAGGAAGAGGAGGGGAATAGGGAGAGGGAGTGGGCCTCCGGTTACCTCACTCACCTAACGAAACGCAGAAGCACAAGATGCCTCTCTTTCACGCCGATATGTATATTTCACGAGTTTATGGCACTTTGAAAAGTCTTGGGAATTGGATGCCTGCAAATTCAATTCCCAAGTATTCTTAAAAGTCTCTTGTGTCAACGAGATGGATTAATTTCAAAAAACATGAACTGGAATGACAAAAAAAAAAAAAAAAATTGACTTTTACAAGTAGCATAAATAAAACGATTATACAAGAGGTCTCGTAAGTAAGTGCGGTAAGGTATAATGAAATCGTTTTTTTTTTTATGTCGATCCGATGTAAGTTAAGAAATCTCGTATCGTCTACAATTCGTGATTTACTGTGCTCGCTAGGTGGACTCCAATATTTATTGGAGTCCACTCGATATCTGCAGAACTATGTAATATTAACTATCCCGAATTACGCCCATTCATGTAAAATTCTGAGAATTCTATATATATTGGAATAAAGATTTCCCATGAGGTCTATTTTAATATAAGATATAAGAATAGCGTAAGAAATATATGTACGTATATTACAAACTGTATAATTTAACTGAAAGATTAAAGCAATAAATACTGTTAAGACGGAATAAAACATTCTGTTATTACTTTTTACTGCCTAAGTATTTTAGGCGTTTGGTCGAGGGCGCCTAATTCAATAACAACAATGCACCCAAAACAGTTCCCGAGTGAGCCCGGGCATAAACAGCTTTTGACAGAATGGCTTTGGAGCTTATGCGAAAATTTATAGAAAATTGCATGAAACACGCGTTGCGCTTGAAGGGTGCGCGGGAAAACGTCGGGGGGTGTATATTTAGAAAAGCTAAAGCCGCAGATCGGCAGTCTACGTCTGGCGCGCGAATGGAGTGCATGTCGCCCATCTCTTCCTTCCCGCTTGTATCGTACGCCCGACTCCGTAATTATCATTAATGAAAAACAATTAATAGAGTATTACTCGTGTGTTGAGTGCTTCAAACTGGATTTGACTGTGCCAGTGTTGCGTCTGTGGACATAATATGTTAAAGCAATAGCCGACTTACAGTGACTGTTTACTAATTATTTATTATATACTGACGTTTGGTTTTCTGTATGGACTCTGATTCAAAATTACTGTTTTCAACTCGTGGATAAAAGGTATGTACTAGCGTAAACAATTAGTTTCATGTTTAGTTTATCACGTAGCATACCTAATCTCATGTTCTCTTTGTTACTATTTGAGTGACAACAGGACGTATGTGACATCTATTTGAACGATAAAGGTCAATTACTTAAATGTTATCGCTTTGCTTTGATACACTGTCACGTGGTTGACAATAAACAATAATAATTTAAATGAAGCTAATAAATTATTCTAAAGACGATCATTCATGAATGATAGAAACGACACTTCAAGTTTTTATTTGACTTATCAAGTGACTTTCTTGGTGCTTTCTAAGTGGTATTTGTCTTTACCTTTTGTAACAGACTTCGAGTGAAAAGTTTACCCGATTCTTTCTGCTTAACAATTCAGACCGCTTATTCATAAATTAGTATAGATGCGACAAATACGACACCCGATACCGGGAAAGCTTGGTTATTATTATTCAAATAGAAAATGCCACAACCGAGGCGCTTGATTTATCGTTTATTGTTGAACCTTATAGCATACAGACGGTTGTTTGACGGGTGAAATATTTATCGGTATATCGTTTTTATGTTGAAACATTAGATTCCCGGTCAGTGAGCGTGTCCGGTGAAGTGTAGAGCGCGCGGAATTTCCACTTTACGGACATTGCTTGGCATGAGAATTCGTCTTTATAAAGGATACTACATGAAGACAACTGTATAGACCTGAGTCAAAAGAGTAATATCCTTAACACTAAAGCATTAGATCGAAATTAGGAGCGCATAGGAATGTCTTTGTTTTAAATAATATTAGGGGAATACATGCTACCAATATTAATTGTAAAATGTAGGAATATGATAAATGTCTCCAGATTTTTCAACGTAAGATGAGTCTTTTCCAATATATATTATTGTAAGAAAGAAAGAAAAATTGTATTTCAGTAAGTATTACATAGTATTAATATTATTCTATAGTTTCTTGCCAGTTCTTCTCTGAGAAGATCTTGTTTTGCAAACCGGTGTAGACATACATACGAGATTTAAACAACCCTTAATTTAATAAAAATCAATTTACTTTGACTATGTATTGCTCGGAATTAAATACTTATGTATATATCATAAGTAAGTAATGGCTCCTCGGCCCGCCACGTAAGGGATATCAAAAGTATTTATGCTTTTGTAATTGTAATATTTTGATAGATCATAAAAATATAACTAAAGCCTAACCATAACATTAATTTGATTCAAATTAACCTTAAATCAATAATATCTTATAACATATTATTAATTAACCTGTATATTTAATTGTATTTAAATATGTACATATGTACGTCATAGTGCACAGTGCAAAACCTCGTTATTTTGTTCAATGGTTTTCAATTGAGTATTGTTTGAAGTCTTTCATAATTTATTCTCAACGCATGTTCAATTCACAGAACTAAAGTTCTACAAAAAGTATCGTAAGGTAACCAGCGGCGGCATTAATTGTACAAATGCAATTAGGTAGAATAGCCATTAGTATAAAGTTAAGCAATAAGTATATATTATTTTCATGTGAAACAGCTCCCTTGTAGGTCGTATTAAACTCAATAAATTTGATATATTTCATTCCAATTTTAAGATAGAATAAATAAAATTAGTTGCACGCGATGCATTCTGCTAATTGAAAATAGAGTCCATTACATTCCATAATCCGATAATTTTAAATTGCCATAGACATGCATCGATCTGCAGTGTTGTGGCTAAGGTTCTTGCTTTGTAAATAAATAAATTCAAGACTTGTGATGAGTTAAAATATCATGGGTGTTGAAGAAACGACAAATTACATACGAGGCGCGAAAGAAGCGCCGAATTGCAAATTTCCCTGCACATCAGAGACTTCAACCCTTTTCTCTGTCAGCCTATATAAGTTCAATGCTGCCCAAAGTTCTCTCCGTGAAAGCGCCTACAAAAGCTTGCATGCTATGCTGGAAAGATTTACTCATACTCCTGGGCAGGCGGGAAGGTGAGCGTAGTGCCCCTAGATATGCTCCTCCCCATCACTAGTTTGTTGTATTTAAATACGGTATATTGGGATGAAATTTCTGCCAACAATCGGTCGCCAGAAAAAACCTCGCCTCGTTCGTTAATCAGCAGGGTTCATTACGTGTATCTATTCATGTTTTCACAACAAAAAGATTAAATGGGTGCTCGAAGTTTCAGCATATAACACGTTTGTTGATATTACAAAGGTATGGGATTTTAGCCCTGAATTACATGGGCGACTTGTGTTGTTGTTGTATGCCACTCTATAACTTTTTTGGTTTGCTGTGAATATCTTAACGAGTAACACGTCCATTGAACCGAGCAAGAACAATCAGCTCATACTTCGGAGGGCGACGCCAACGTCTTGTTTTATAAATTACTGTGTCGGGCTCCTTTCACCAGAGTTTTTCGAGCAAAAAATCGTTAGAAGTGCTCCGTATTATCTCTTTCACAAACGCGTGTCCTATATAATACTTTAGAGAGTTCATATATTTTACTAAGTAAATATCTTGAACATTAAATCTTTATTCGAAGTACCTATCTCAAAGCAAATTAATGTTAAATGAAATAGGCCAGAAACATTACGTTACTGTCGTAATTTTTCAGTTTTTTAGTTTTTTTTTAAGTTTTTATTTAAATTGTGCTAATATGTTTAAATATTCAGTTTTTATAGAAATATTTCTCATCGATTACTATCGCAGCAACTCTTTTTCATAACCAGTCAAATTTGCACTTTTGATTTAACATTTCCTATTTTTTTTACGTAATCCAAAATGAACACTGTTAATTACTACGATAAAAATACTTAAGATTTGAGGGCGTAAGAGTTTATTTTCGAGCGTTGGCCAATTGCTCATCTCACCATATTTTGTTGTCTGTATAATATCTAGAATGAGTTACCTATCTAAATGGTGTTACTTACATTGATCATAAAGTTTTAGTAAAGCGCGAAACGCGGAAAAAAATGTTTATAAATAAATCACTGCCTAAAGTGCTTAGACGTCCATTTTTGATTTATACGTAACCCACCGAACGGTTTCTTGAAACTATCATCTAATACACTAATGAATATTCTCATAGCTATTTCACCTTAAATTTAATAGTTGGTCGCAGTAGGGTCGGTCTACTATTACCACCAATTAGTCGATACAAAGCGGTGTTCTTTGATAGCCGACGGCTGTAAACAGAAAATTGATCTAACCGGACCGCCCCGGAATTACTCGTACTTCTCATCTGATCTGACCGCGTCCAAATTGATTTATGTGTACTCGTGAAGTAACTATGTCATATACATAAGTAACTATATATTTAAGTTAGATTAAAGAAAGTTTAATATGTATTTACAAGACAAGCTCTACCTGAATTGATGACTGACATTTTTCTACGTATCTTTTTCCTTATCAACTTGTGCAGTTCCACTACTTTGTGTTGGACGATATACTCGCTCTTGTGATGCTACTACTTTGCCGTTTGGTAGCGGTAAAGGAATCTGTGCCACTGTTTCTTCCCTTCCCGTGTGTAAGATCCTAAGCACGAGCACGACTCAAACTATGTCTCTTAAACTATAATCACACCAATTTTGTGTGTACTACCGTTTTTACGACAGACCAAAAACGAAATCGTTCATATATGTGACTGCAATAACAGATATTCTTTGAAAATTTCTACCGGGCATCTATTGTGGTTCAAAAGATACAGCTCTTTAAATGTAGGATTGACAGACGGGCGGACGAGCAGACGCCGAAGAGTCCGTACGGAATTCTAAAAAGCCTTTACGGCTAATAACATGAAATACTCATATATAGATGACTTCCTCTCTTCCGGTGTGGTGTGGTAAAAATTAGTTGGAGTAGCGGGTTTGACCAGGAAGGACTCTTCTAGGAAGGAATACGAAATGGAAATCCGTTATTTCCCTATTCCTATTAGTAGGCTTTAGTGCTTTCGTGTATATTTTTTACAAATAGCACACTGTAGCAAAAGTCGCAAAAGTATATATAAAATAAAAAGTTCTGTAGTTTGATTAATACCTAATAGTTTCAATGCGACCTAATAATTTAAGTTCTCGTGTGTATTTAACAATGGTATTATTTTACGAAAAAACAGAAGTTGTTTTATGCTAACTGAACTCAAAAAAGTGGTGGCTTCTTAAAACTCGGAACAAGTCAAACAGATTTCCTTAAAATTGCGATAGTCTGGGGCTTATTGGCAGCCGCCCTAATGCCTTATAATGTTCGAGAGATCACGCGAAAGACTCACAATTTTATTCCATTATCGGTGGCTGGCTGTGGTTGACCTAACGCAGTTCCCATGTAATCCTTATTCCACAAAAAGGCGTTAAAAGTTTCTACTGAACTCTAAACTTTCTTCTTTCGTTCATAAACATTATACTTTCAAGTGATTGAACGACGTATTTGATATTTTATGCTAAGATATTTTCGATTTTCTTTTTGGTATAAAGTTTTACTCAAAGATTACATTTATTTCCGAATAAAATAAACATTAAATGTTTTGCTTCATTGCAAAATTATTTTATAATAGAAAGCCTTTTTGAAGTTCATTGATTTGAAACTGTGATAATATCAAAATATTGAACCGCATCCGCCTCATAGTATCTGATGTGTAACATAGTCGTAATGAACAATTTTTTTGACTACTTCTCACAAAAATATCGCAATATAATGAATTTTGTATCTCAATTTTCTAATTTTGGGTTGTCCCTGAAAATTCTAAAATCGGTCCACTAGTTCCTCTACCACAAATTATCATTTTTTCTTTATAATATTAGAATATTATAGTTAGTAATTATTGTGAAAGCGTTAATTACCAAGTAAATTTAGTATATTTTTGTTATGATTTTTAAGTTCAGGTTTTATAATAAAGTAAAGTAATTTTGGTATTCAAAACAAAATAATCTACATAAAAATTGTGATCCTTGGGATACGCCTTCAATTATTAGGAGTTGAAATCTGGTCAACTTTTGGTGTGGGTGGTATGAATGTAGTATAAGGCGAAGGCTGCTGCAAAGTTTTGTTTTTTAATTGGGAAATCTTTCGAAAGTGTGCTCTTTTTCACACCGAAACAGTTTCTAATCCTATAAAAAGCTCAGGTCCAGACGTATGAGGCCATTTTAGCGTAGGCGCTGCAAAACACAAACAGCAGCAGCACTGGACTCAGTAGATAGGCATGTCAAGAGGGTAATTGGTGGCTGTATTAATCTTCTTAGCCTCGAACTCAGGCACAGTCGTCATTTTCAATGCGTTCGGAAAATAGCTGAAGTAACTGAAGTGCGTCAGAGTTTCCGACCGAAATCAACGTCTTCAAGAGAAAAGTTAAGCCTTTTTAGCTAGTTACCAAGTAGAACTCCTGCAATTGGTGTAACACCCTGGCGATACCGGCTTGTGGTCGTAGAAAATAACCCTTTCTGACCATGGCTGTACAATTTTTGTCAACGAATAGTACATTTTTGCATTAAGTGATTGCCTTTGTGTATGGTCGTACTGTTCGGGTGTCGTTTATTCACAAAATTTTTATTAACTGAAATAAAATCACGGTATGTGAAAATTGTGAATGTTATCGATAAAAAAAATTATTAAGGTTTATCTAGTTGATTAAAGAATATTTTATAAACACTTGAAAAAAAAAATTTGATTGATTGATTGTTCTAAAAATATACTTAATAAGCCAACTGTAACTTTCGGCGACATCCAAATTTAACTAGTATCTCATATTTATCTCTATGGTACAAGTCCATTAAAAGTAATAACAAATTATGATACAAAGGAGTTATCTATGCTCTCGAAAAATTTACTTCGAGTTTGTAGCATATTAGGGATATTTATGACATAACATCTTACTTTTTAAAAGCTAGTCGTTTAATACCTACATCATTACACATAAGTTTACATTATTAAGCAGCAATATTGAAAATTGAATTATAAATATTGCAACCTCAGGGGTAAATATAAGGGGTGAAAGAAAACTTTAGTACGTTTATTACATTGGCATATAATGAATGTGTGCGTACATACGAACGTGAATACGGATGGTTATGAATAAGTTATTTGCACATACGTTAGGGTTGCCATTGTTTATTTTCTAAACAAACATTAGCTATCAGCTTTAATTGAACATAACTTTAATAAGGTGTTATTATCAAAAAAGTGCAAAAGGTGAAATTTAGGTGTATTTTACCTTAGAATTTAATTGTAACATTCACATAAAAAATAAAAATGAAATAAATCGTTTTAAATGAAATGCACCTTACAACATAACAATAATAGGTAACATGTATGTCAATACAATCAAGATTTTTTTTGAAGTTTACTCATCGCACTGTTTTATTATTAAAGATTATGGTTTTTAATCAGCCAACGCTTAGTTACCATAATCTTGAGAGATGGTGGTGACAAATGGATACATCGCCAATTTTTTCTCATTAAAATCCCATAGAATGGTAACCCTAGAGTAGGGTTGTCCATCCAGTTCATGCGCTAAACGTAGGGAAAATTGTCTATACACGTTATATATTATTAATCGATAATACGTTATAATGATTTAGTTTGCATTCGAGCCACACAAAGCAAAGAGCGCCGTCAATAACACCACGACAACAAATATTCCCACGGTAAAAATAGAACTAGTTTCCACTGATTTTCTTTCTACTTGAAGTTTACAAATTAGTCCTTTGAGCTTTACTACGTGGATAAATTATGTTTTTGTTGTAAACGAATCAATGAGCTTACAGGTTATGTCAATCTTTTGTTTTTACTTTTATTTAATATAAAAATATCTGAAATAAAGGAATCACAATATATCGTTCTACATTGTGATATTTTATTTCTGGTGTTTAAGATGCAACAGTAATTTATCTAAAAATACACTAAATTTTGATTAAAATTTGGCCAAAACACACAATTAATCATAACATGCCTTTGTTTTTTTACCTAATGGAAATAAAACTGCTTGTTTAAAAAAAATTGTTAAATCGTATGATGAAACAAGAAACTAATATTATTCAAGAAACTTATGAATTTTTCGCACGTAAACTACAAGTAAGTTTAATGCTCATTAGCATAGAATCAAAGGAAATCGTATTATAACTAACTCTTGGAGCATGTATATTTAACATAACTGTATATACCATCACATTACAAAATGCCGATCTGCTGTATAGTTGTTACATTTAACCATACTGTATAAACATAAATAAGTTTATGTGAGAAAGAATTATACTATTGTTTCGTCACTACTTATAATTTTCTTAAGTACATTTTGCGAAGTATGATGATTTTTTTCCGATACGGGGGTACTGTGTCTTTTACCACGAACAATTCAATGATCGCCAAACATCCCTTTATCGTCCCAAAGCCGGTAACGACCGCCGATACATCAGGGTTAAGGGTGTGCGATCAATATTCAATATCCGACCAGAATTCGCCTCTTCCGATCATCGGATATTCCGGATATACCAACTCGGGAAGCGGATTCGTCCGTGTAGTTCTCCTTTTTCTTTATGGTACTATTTAATTAGAATAGTAAATTTAACAGCTGTTTATGAACGCCCCATTTGCTAAAGATATACCGCATTATAACATTTTACACGATACCTAAATAAATGTGTGTCACAGTGTGCCAACGCAGTTTTACTTAACCTGCATCTAGTTTCAGCTGCACCAATAAAATAATAATAATTTATTCATATTAGCTTCCGTCCACTGCTGAACATAAGTTTGATCAATCACGTCTTGGTATTAATGAACCACAGGTTTAAATGAAATTTAACAGATATATTGAATCGAATAAGTCTTGAAATAAGATATAGGATATTTTTTATCACAATCACGGTTATCCTCGTGACAAAACTTTAGGTCACGGCATAGTTTTTCTCAATCATGTAAGAAATCATATTGTGAATTATTCCGCGCCTCATAACACGCCAAACATTTGAGAGGTCGTGCGATTTAGCCAATTATAAAAATATCTTCTACGAATTGAATAGTGCAGTATTTAAGTATTATTAAAAATATGCCATTATTAGGAAAACACAATAATTACCACGCGTGAAGATTTTTCAAAATAAAAATATTTAGATTATAATAAATTAAAAGATAATAGTATGAAAAAAAAAACCATCCGAAAAAATTTGGCTGTCGGCAATTGAGCTGTCTGCGCGGTAAATATGTAGTACAATCCCTTTGAATATCACTACTCAAATCCTTGTAGTTTATTTATTATTATTAAAATTGTGAAAATTAATAAATAAAATAAGTTTTTGAGGCATGAAGTTTTAGATTTTCTATACTATTTTTTATAACATTTTTAGCATGCTATATCAATAAGAAAACTTGAACTATGAGACTTCGGCTATTTAAACAATGCCTTTGACCCTCAAATTATAGATGCCTTATAGGGAATGCCTAGGTAACAATAGAATTTGTGCACGTTATGTTGAAAAGTACATTAGATAGCTTTTTGATAAATGTACTTCTTATTTTTTTTCCGGTTTATAACATAACTAGACAGATTCGAAATAACTAAATTCATTACAATACAAACATTTTTTTAAATATTTATAGTTGTTTTATGCATTTTAATTGTTAGTTTTGACTAGTACCATCAACGCAGGTTAAGCCTGACAGACTAATAAGAAGAAAAAAGCATTTAATAGTACATTATGAACATATTTTTTCCAGAAACGTCTTGGGAGCAATCAACTCATTCCCAGGGGTTATTATCCTTCATTTATGCCTTTATATTATAATAACTCTTTTTATAAAGTCTATGTCTAAGTGTATCTCTTTAACAAATTTTTGAAAAATTCTAGTCTGTAAAAACGTGTACAATTGCCCCATGAACGAGTTATATATATATATATATATCTCCATGTATATATATCTCTATAGAGTATAGTAACTGGTATGACAAGCTTGTGTCGATTACTGGTATATACATTATGAATATCACCATTCTTATTAAAAGTATTTATGTACATACATTACATATTCATATATATTGAGAAGTCAAGGTTAAAACTTTTTTCCTTGAAATTTATTCCTAAGAGTTTTTATAGAATTGAGATTATAGATTACTCTTATTGCCCTCTTTTGGACGCCATAAGAGTTTTGTCTTCTAAAATTGTTCCAAGAGGAACAGTGGTATCAATAAGTACTAAGTGTTGCTAGTACAGACATTGGCCTAAAGTTAGAGGGGTCGAATGTACTACCAGATGTTATTTTATTAGCTATGTATTATTAGATCAGGAAATATACCAGATCTTCTCTACATAAGTACATACATACGTACATAATACTAGTAGAAACAATATCCAAACTGAAAACATATACACATTATAACACGGTTACATGAGTATTATTTATAAAACTAATTTACTTTCTACATAAAGGTACAGCATCTGTAAATCCCAAATTTAAAAATTATTCTTCACAAGTTGAGCTGTAAATATGTTAATAATCTTTACGATAACACAGGTTTTAAACGGCGTGAGTCCTACTCACGCTTTATTTGTATTTGTATTTATTTGGACATAGCGTGGTGTAGTTATTTGATTTTTGTATCCTTGGGTCAAAGTAAACTAAAGTTAACAGTTCAAAGGGCACAGCTTTATATCTATAAGGTCTTCATTTCTAGCTTAATTTCTTCATTGCATCCTGCAGGACACAGAAGAATGTAGAAAACAAAGCAATTTTTAATATTATTATTTCATTTATCACTTATATTTAAATATGTATCTATATTTAAGTAATATGTCACAAATAGTATATATATAACACTTGAGGTAATTTGATATTGAGATAATGCAGTGTTAAAGATATACTGTATTTACATATTTATATAAAATTTTATATTTTGCCTTAATCGTATCCCTACATTGATTTGATTACTTCGATCAACACTCTGGTAATGTTGACATCTAAGATACACACACAGCTTCAAGAGCTCGCGTTGCCCCACACATCATTAGCTAATTTATGTTGCATTTGGAACTTAATTACAGAGAGGGCGCGCTGTCTTCGTTAAGACGGAAGTAGTTGAAAATCCACAGCTTAAATATATATATTTGGCAAATTTGAAATTAATTTAGAAAAGTAAATTAACAGAGACACGTTGCTTCAGGAAAAGTATAATGAAGATAATATCACTAGGATTGCGTATCGTAATTGTAAATAAAGGAATTGACTGATTTTATACTATCATCAACGTAAATTGAGACTTGATCGTTTTTACCGATGAGTTTTAAAAGATTGTGTTCACGGTTGATTTATTAAAAAGAAGTTTTTATTTAAATTTTAATAAGGTAATGCAACTTACATAATTTTTCTTATATTCATCTTTTAGAAAATGTGCTAACTTGTGCGTTGTGTTTGTGTTTGTTTATGCGTATGTTTTTTTTTTATTTATGTGGACACAAAAAGGAATAGTATTTCTACAAGGGCACTGCTTATTCCATTCATTGAAATGAATGGAATTGTTTTTAAGGTAGATGTAATTTAATTTTGAAAGATTTTCATCCAACCCAAAGTCGAGAGTAAGATAGCGACATTAGTATTTTTAGCTACTAGTTGTAGTACAGGTTCGTTGTCCTTACTCATCCCGCATCGCATCTCGCGACCCGTCCGACCGCGACGCAGGTGCGCGTTGCACCTGCCGGCCCGACTTACCATAAAATGCGATTCGAAACTACCCTGAGTGGAACAATGCACCATCTCTCTTACACGCCTACTTATGAGAGAGATGTATGCACAATCACGACCGACATTAACTCAATATACGGAGCGCGGTGGAATGGAATATCACTTTTTATTGACGCAAAAACTATTGGAATTTGAAGTCGGAGTTAGGTGAGGCCTGTAATCACCCCTGGGGGACTTATATTTAAAACAATATCCCGGTTTTGAATTCTATTCGGCAGGTGTATTCGTATGTATCCATCAGAATCTCTACAAGGTTTGATTTTCACAGGGTTGTAATGTCGGTTGTCTTAAATGCTCTCTGGTTATAGTTTCATTTATCTTTTGTCTACATCTACCTTGAGAGATAAACGCTGCGTTTGTTTATGTACACTATTGGACAGATTTTTAGTAAATTTTCAATCAGTTATGTAGTCTTGCTGTTAAACATTCGTTACATAAGTGTTTTAACCGATGTATATGTTTGTTATGCTTAATTAGATAAAATATAATTTTATTCTTCTACGTTCATTTTTCAAAATTTATCCAAATTCATATTAAAATCACGCCGCACCATTTAAACAGGAACTTCAATCTACATTCTTAATGGAAGGATTCGAAACGGTAAAGGCGAAGTTTTTAGAAGTCACGCCACGGCTCGTTGAACAATATGTCTTAATTAAAACCTTCTCCGCCAGACACATACCGGCATAAATTCCATATAATTATTTAATTACGAACCTTGCCGCAAGACGTTTGATCAATAGTAGAGCCACACCTGGGATCATTTTGTTATAATAATATTGAAGTCTATAGAAATAGAACGACGTTGTACAGATAGTGGAAGTAAATATAAAGTGAATACATGCTTAGCGTTCCCGTATTCTGTAAAAGGAGATTAGATTAAAATAAATGTTACCAAAGAGGTGCCCGTAGATTTTCCGCTGGCAAAGCGTGTTAACGTGCGGTTGGTAAAAAAAATCATTCTTTCCTGTCACGAACTAACGTGGTCGCCGGCGTGATAGTTGCAATTTTGTAGTTTGATAAAAGTTTGACAAAATTTGTGGTGATATGTTAATCCATGAATTTAAACATTGCTATTCTAAAAGTTGATATGCTACTAATTGTATATATTTTTTTTGAAACAAAATTTATGGAAATATGTGATATTGGAGGATCAATATTATAATTGGTGGAACCATTTTACTAGCTCTGGAATCCCGGTAGATATTTATTGCATAATTACATGTCTTAATAAGCGTAGAATAACTGTGAGTGGTTTTGTTTTTGAGGGAATTTATCGTGACGTATCAAGCCAACATCAGGCCGGCGTTCAAGTTGCCCAGTTGTAGTTGCAACGCCCGCAACGTAATCGTTTTGCTCTTGTGACGTTCTTGGTAGTCTAGACGTAATATTTCTAACAGGAACCATTACAGTTACAGACCATGTACATATTTTTGAATTTCCTTCTCGATGTGTTATTCAATTGTGGTATATTTGGATGTAAATATCTCAAACGAGATTAGTAACTAATGATTTAT
The DNA here is from genome assembly GCA_029286595.1 of Bhutanitis thaidina. Classification (NCBI taxonomy): domain Eukaryota; kingdom Metazoa; phylum Arthropoda; class Insecta; order Lepidoptera; family Papilionidae; genus Bhutanitis; species Bhutanitis thaidina. Next base: position 6,974,653 of record JAGSMS010000011.1, read on the forward strand.
TTGTAGTCGGTTTACTTTAATTACATTTTAGTTGTGATTAAATGTATGGTCATATATTCATGTTGTGGAGCGTAAGGGGGAATATACCATCTCTTTCTCCTAATGGTAACCACACCTGCACGCGATGCAGTTTAAATTTACGAAAACCAAATTCCACAGACTGGTGATGGGGAGCAGCATCATTAGTATGCTAGTATTGACCTCGCTCACCAAGTCCACTTGATGAGTAAGGGCTTTTGTAGGCGCTTTCTTGAACAGACTTATGTTTAAACATGGACAAATTAAACTTATGTAGTACTCGTATCATCAATCTCCAGATGATTTTTTTTTATGGAAGAGACGGCATACGAGCAAGCGGTTCACCTGATGGTAGTGATTACCGTCGCCCACATACATCTAAAACACCATAGACGCTGCAGGTGCGTTGCCGGTCTTTAAGGATATTTGGGAGATGGGAGGGAAGAGGAGGGGAATAGAGAGGGGGTGTGGGCCTCCGGTTACCTCACTCACCGAACGAAACGCAGAAGCACAAGATGCCTCTACTTCACGCCGGTATTCTACGAGGCCGTGGTATCAATCCGGTCGAGCCGGCCCATTCGAGCAGCAGCTAAAGCCGCCGCTTGGCTCTACCACGCTTAATATGATAAACAATAAGACAAATAGTCACCAATAATTAATAGTTGGGTACTGCTTTGATACTAATTTAAGGCATAACATGCCTTAAATTAATTTAAATGAAAAAAATCCGTCGAGATTTCCCTTGACATATGTATCAAAGTCTCTTTCTTTAAAGGGAACTCGTTTGCCCGGGAACAAATCAAATAAAAAGCTTTTACTTTGAAGGCAAATATGTGGGTTTATTAAAACAAAACATCAACCGCACTCATTTTTAATTCCAGTGAGGGAGTGTGCAGCGGCGCCTCTTAACATTCACAGGGCGCCCGCGCGCGGTAGGTACATTTAATTTGAATTATTTCAAACTGACTGACGGAATGTCTAAGCGACACTCTGAAAAAACAATAAGTAAGCATCTAAAGAAGAAAGCTTCGAATAAAAAGTAGCCTTTGTTCACCGTAGAATATTAAAACGACTCGGCGAATATTTTCAAAGATAAACCGCATCGCTTCGGATCGCGAATATTAACTGCTCGACTCATTGTTGAGTTAAAAAAAAACGTTTTTGGACAAGACACGCACCTGATTTCGTATAATAAAGTTGTCGTTTATTAATTCGAACGGATATTCTAACTTCGTGATAGGAAGGGACCGCACATATGCTGCATATAAATTAGGGTATACATTTCAATAAGAATAAAATAGCTATTTGATCGTGAATTTATATCTTGAAATTGATTTACATCTACTTATTGAATGTAATCGCCTACACTTTGTCACTTTTGAGAAGTAACGTGCTTTAAATAAGTCGAACGCGTTCTAAAACGTTTCGGTTGACGGAGTCCCGATAAATTTTGTTGGCCCACGTTTGCGTTTGCTGGGAGCGTAATTATCTCAAATTAAGCGAGTCATTACTTGAGCGGTAGCTAACGAAGTAGGTTTTCCAGGCAAGCCTTATAACTGGAAGGTTCAGTTTCGCACCCCAATGTGGCAACCGAGGCCACTATCATTAACGCAATGTCGTTAACAGAAGAAGATTTGGTGGGAACATTTAATTACGCCCTTTTCAGTAATGATCGCGTTGTACACTTTAATCGAGTAACCTACTAATTACAGAATTTTCTAGAATACATTCAAATGATTTTACTGCAAAATCGCTTCAATATTGTAGATATTTTTATAGTTCCAATAAGTAATAAGGAGGGAGCGCGTAGCTCAGCACCGGACAAGTTGCACCTTGCACGATTACTAATCCAGTTTTGGTTTGACTAAATATAGAATAAAATGTAGCGAGATGTCTGAACCGCGAACGAGTTTGCGGTTTGTTCGGTATTTCTGCGGCAGAGGGTTTTTATTCGCACCTGCGGTCAGCACCAGTTATAGAGCCAGATTCACAGTCTACATATTTGATTTTCATTTTATCTTTTTATCAATATGCTAAAAATGCAAACCTAGTAAAGTTATATTAAATTTCATTACATTGTCGGAAGGTTCGAAAATATTTATTTTCCATTATGGACAAAGAAATATTGTCACTTTTATCTTTATAGTACTAATGCGTTAAAATTAACATAAAAAAAACATTCTGTTGCAATAAATCATTATCATCAAACAGTTCTCCAGGCAACCTCGGATTTCATCGGACGCTTTCAATCTGGCCTCTTTTGTATCATGACAATAAGTAATTCACTCGCCTACCAATCGCTCACTTTTCGGTAAACATTATAAGGAATTGCCAATAAATATCGTTTAGAAATATTGTTCCGGCAAAGTATACGAGGTCCATAACAATAGGAATCGGACAGAGATGACGTTTTATAAAGATGTTCACTTAGATGTTTTGTTAAGTCTGACAATAGTTTTATTTGGATACGAGCCCACTGCCCACACGCCTTGGCTAATGGCTAAGGTTGTATGAAGATGTTAAAATGAAAGGCTCGAGTTATAAAAGAGCCAATGATAAGTTCTCATGGGGCTGCATGCATTCCTTTGTTGATTTTTTTTGCAGCTTATCCACGAAGGTTGGTGGGATAATGGGAAAGGTGTCAATCGCTGCGGGCCCGGGCAGGTGTACTGTCCGGGCTGCTGAGTCGTGGAATAAAAATGCTCATAACTTTATTCTGCAGCTGCCCGTCAAACGGCCATCGATTCGTGCCGACCGCTCCAAGTCGTCTTTTTGTAATGCCCAGTTCCAGAAAAATTTTACCCGACGGTCATTTTTTTAATTTGTGCTCGGATACGCTTCATATACTAGCAGCGTATAATTATAAACTGACATTAATTCTATATTATCAATAGGCTGCTTTGAAACATTTTAATTTAAAAATAAAATATTTACTGAATTTCTAAAGATGACAATTTCTTAAGACATGTATTGCAAATACGTCAAAGAAAAATTACAGTAACTTTTTACATATTTTTATTTCAGACAAACTGTTAAAATTTAATGCCTATTTATATATTTAAATTAATGTAAAACGCTTCCTCTATAAGCCCACCGTTGATTAATCAAAGCGTAGCTTTCGCGATGTAATTACAAAAGCAAGCAAAGACAACTTATCCGCTGTACTTAATTCTACACCATTTATATTTTGAAATTATAACGTCAGATATTAACGCTAAGAAAAATCTCAACACGCGGCATCAGGGGCGCCCACCGCTAATCTCCTTTGAATAAAACATAAGATGCTCGATATCGTACTATTAGGGTTAAGGCGCATTTAATACAGCTTTCTATTACCGAACAATACGGGGCGACTATGCCTAAGCCCCGACGGGTCGGTAATAATCACGACGCACGCGCGCTCCTAACATTCGAAGCTTTCGATAAACGCTTAATTAAATGCGTATAAAAATATACTGTCTGTACAATCCTATCCGCTAACGAAAAGGGGAATTGATAATGTGATATTAATATGAAGGCCACGATATGCCAGTGTCTTAATATTATAGCGAGTGTTTATAAGGAATCGCTTTCGGCCACGTTTCGATGAGGCTGACGCGAAATTTCGTTCCATCTCAGTTAGTTGAACGTGATTATATTGATCTTGCAGCTTTACGCTTGTATAATATGTTTTAATACAATATTACATACTCGTCGCTGTTTACTCTTACACATTATTGAGGGGGATTATATAACGATATAAGTCTGTATATTCAGTCTGCACGTTAATGAAGATTCTTGAACCTCAAAGTACTCGTAGTTGGGCGACGTGATTTACGATTTCTTATCACGGATCACTACAGGCCGTTCTTCTAAATATTAATACAGGGTCGTAGGCACAATCTCGTCGTTTCAATTAAACCCACCCACGTAACACATAAACCTTTCCGAACTCTAGCCTCTATGTCCCGATCAATTTGCTTTATCTGTGAAGAGCTCTTATCGCCGTCTAAAATATTTACAACACAATAAAAGTCGTTCCCTAAACAAATACACCTAATAACTGGGTAATGAAATCTCGTGACATTTAAGCTGTGCTTCACGGCATTAAAGAAAATCATCGCGTCTTTTAAAAATACTGTAACTTGACTTGACTATCTGAACGTGTTTTATATTGTAATTATACACTCTATATAAAATGCACAACGGGGAAAGACATATCTGTAAGAATCGAGCGTCTCTTCTCGGGTAATTCCGTTTTTTTTTAATTTATGTGTTTATCTAATTTCTAATCTATATCTTGAATTATTTGTATATTGTAAAATAATATTTAAGGAGTTCATAGTAAATAACTTTTCATGAGATATAAGACAAAGACAATACACACAATGGCTACTATTTAATTTCTAACAAAACTTAAACATGGCGTTTATTATTGAATTTGAAACAAATTTTTCAGAATTTCTTATAATTATTACCATGTAGTTACTACGCTATGTGTAAGTGTTTATCGTTTATCAGATCATTTATTTTAAAGTCAATTAGTAACGTATAATAAACTTGATTCCGGCGGTGATACAAGATATTCAAGTATCTTTGTTTCGCCAATTTATCTTAGATAAGCACGAACTAAACTCGTAAATCACGGATAAGCTCAGTAAAAGCAACTAACTACCGATACATACGTAATGCTTGTTAAATTGTTTGCTCACTTGAATAACAAACAATGATTAAGTAAGGACAGCCTTTTTTACTACAGTTGCAGGTACACCTGCAAAAAATTTCAATCAGAGGAGGTTACAGATGTGTTGTCAACCGTGAGGACTAAGATGGAAAGCCTCACAGCCTGGAATTATATGATATGATATGAGTGTGGTACCCAGACAACTACTTGGAAAAGAAGAAGCCTACCAGCTAGTAACTTAGTGGCTTATAAATCAGCAGATTCGAGTGAGATTCGACTACTGTTTTGCATTTTATTGTTTCGAGATCGGTCAAAATCTCTTAACGAGCTGTTTCTTTGACTATTTTACAGCCAAAAAATGTTTGAATTAAATGTTCTCTAAACTTCTTATCGAATATTTTTGGTTTTTATAATTAAATGCTTGACAAAATACGTTCTTATGTAAAACAAATGATCTTCAGAAAATTTCTCGAAGCTGAAATAGCTTCGCCTATATTGCCAGTAAAATTCATTTGTCATTCAGATCTTTCATTGACATTCTCAGCGCATCAGACGAGGTATCAGCGAGTATAAAATAAAGTATCAAAGCCTTAGAGCGTAGTAACAAGATACGAGAAGTATTCTTTTTAATATGATATTTTAGTGTAAACAAAGTGTAACTGGATTCTCATGATTTACTTTAAAAATATTTTCTAATTGTCCTATTAAGACCAAACATTCGATCTTTTGAAAGAAAGTAAATGATATAATTAGTGTACTTACGATTGGTCGGCTCGAGTTCTTGGAGCTTCGAAAAGCTTGCTTTCAGTTGCTAATAGGACCATGCTTTTTATTTTTATGACGTTGTTGCATTACAATTATTGAAAAAAATGTACTAAAAAAGAGGATACCTTCGAAATTTCTTTCGCCCATTTCTTCTCCGACAGACGTCCTCATTACTAAACGGAAGAAGATTATAAAAAATATAAGTATAGAAATTATATGAAATCGAAAAATTCCTAATTACGTTTCTTAAATCGAAGAATAAATAATTTTAATTTTCATATCGATGTATGAAATTAACGTTTTCACAAACACTAAGATAGCTTTGTTTTAAAAAAATAGAAGGTACTTATTGAATATGGATTATATTACTTGCTATGAAAAACTGTAACAATTAATGTTATTAAGTTTTTATTTAAGTCTTAATAAAAATATTTATTTCAATTAATTTCAGTGCAGAAAACTATTTATTAAAAAAAGATAATTAATGTATTAATATGGTAGTTCACACTTTGTTTTCATGTTCTAAGTAATGCCCGCGTCCGCTTACGCTATCACTATGCATTCGGCTTCTACCTATGCAGTAGGCAGTTCTCGTCACGACCTGCCTTGTTGGCGGCGCAGCCCCAAGCGGATCGAGGGTGGCCTACAATTCACTAATGCGCTTTGTTTGCTCAACATTTCCTGTTTCGCGAAGTCCGGTTTGAAAGGTTAATTCTACAGTGTAAATATCAAAATTATACATAAATGATAAGGCATCCTGTTAAAGTGGTTTGCGCAGGATCCACTGCTTGAAGAATTATTTAGTAGAGTTAGTAATCGAGAATCTATATTATCTTATGAATGTAATTGATATAGAAATAATGGATGAAGTTTCTTATCAAGCCCAAAGTCACATTTGAAAAAATAAATGATTAATTTTTTCTAAAAATAAAATCTGATACTAATTAGAACTTTTTTTTTAAATTATTTAAATACCTTTAAAATTTCCACCGAATCAATTCTGGTTTATACAGTTTACGCACATGAAATATGGTTAGATTTAAGAAATAATCATTTCTCTAGTATCAAATTATATATGATATATAGAGAAATTCTCAACTAAAATAGTTCGTATGATTAAATAACGTATTATAATAATCATTAAAAAACCGCTTACGTGTTATTGCGTCTTGAGACATATTTAAATATCGTCGTAATTTAAATAAATTTAACATTAATACCGCCCGTCAGTATACGGAGTGTTTATGAAACCGATCACACCGGATCCAGTACTAAAGAGGGAGTTATCGTATGTATGACTCTGGAAATTGTATGTAAATACTTGGACACCTGCTGAATATATTTGTGTACGCGTTAGTCCACCAGACGTGTTTGAGAACGTTCAGCCAAGTGTACTTGACTATGTAAACCTATTAATATGGACGCTCCTAAATTATGGGCCGAGGTGTTATGTTAATCACTGGATAAACATGTGATAGAAAACAAATTTCTTAAAAGATTTAAAACTTCAATATAAAACTTTTTAAATATAGAACTACAAGTGTAAAAGACATAATTTGATATAGGTATACAAAATAGCACGAGTTTTAGTCAAAGACAAAGCAATAACTTTTAAGTAAACAGTTGAACTCATCACTCGCTTTAAAAAATACTTAGTTATTTTACTAGTTCATTGACGCACAAATGTAAATAAATATACCTTAATATAATAAATAACATCACAATTTAAATTCTGTAAAAAAACAGAACAGTAATTTGTACTACCAGAATAGTCCCAGTCGTATTGACGATTGCGCACACGAGCCAAGTTGAGAAAAGTTAAACATGCCACGCATGACCTGAGAATTCTCTAGAGTTACGTGAGTTCTTCTATTTCACTCCCAAGCTGCCATTCGGTTAGAGCAACTTTGCTGTCAGTATTCTAACCAAACTTGCAGCAGTCGTAATTGGAAATTTTCCGAAAGAAAAGTAAAACTTATATCGGATCATTACGTTATGTTAATTATCGAAATGAAAATATAACTAGCTAAAAATAAAATAGTCTCTCGGTGTTCTCTGTATGTACCATAAATACACGACAATGCCTATTGAAGATAGTATTTAGATGAGGAAGGATCCTGAGCTGGGCTTCCCTCATTCTCTGGCCTACCTGAACTTTTAACAAAAATCTCTGACTAACCGCAATGGGGCAAATTTTACGGCATCTCCATAGCGATGAGAATACACCAATGACTTCAATCAATTAAAAATGTTTTTCATCAATATAGCTGCCGAACCAATTATTTTACTCAAATCTCAAATCAATTCAAATTGGGGTTATTAAATTTAAGTTAATATGTTAAGCACAGAATTTAGGGTTTATTAATGAAAATACCCGTTATATGAGTATTATTATTATTCAATAAAAATAATGACTAAATACCACTTTCCGTACCATATTTTATACAAACTTCCTGGTCCAAAATCTTCAAAATTAATAAACTGCTTATTTCATCTTACTTCAGGATATTTAGGTCTAAAACGTTAATAGAAAGCATTCTCGAAATGTCCAGGTACTAATGAGATGATTATAATCAAAAACGTTTCATTAAAATAGGTTGATTTATTTCGAAGATTTTGGACTTAAAAGTTTGTATGTAAAGCCGTGAGGGGTAAACGCTCTTAACGAAGTCTTAATTTTACGCCTTCGTTAGATGGGCAAAGATTTCTGTTTATGTGTGTTCTGGGTCTCTATAAAAAGAAACACGAAACATTTGTGTTCGACAATAACCCGTAATAAAATGTAATCATTATCTGGCTATGAAGCCTACAATCTTGTTAAGTACGAGTAACTCCGGATGGTATTACTATAATGATATTGACAAGGTTTTTTATCACACGTTTCTATCTCTTCGGGTCATCCACTCGCCGGTGCGATTATCGGTGTACAAGTAAAAAGTTTTTAAGTTATCGTTGCTGTCAGTAATACTAATCTTACATCTCACGGAATGTACGCAGTGACGTTTCGAAATCGTCACTCAAGAAATTATTAGCCGTTAATGCAGCGTCGTTACGTTTTAGTATTTTTGGGAGTTTACAGAAACGCTTAGAATCGACGCTCAAATTACAAAAGTTGTCCTTTCAAATGGGCTAATAAAATTAAAAGGAGTAATTCGGTCGGAGATATAGTGATGTTGGTGACAAACGCCATAATATGATTTGAATCCTACGTCTTTATATCTTAACAGATGAATTTCGTAAGTGTGAATTTTATGATAACGTAGAATATTGGTATTGTAAATACTGCCTTAAATTGAATTATTTTTTTAATCTTAAATTGATTTGTGTTGGTCTACTTGTCCTGGTTTTTTGTCTTTACAGTTACACTGCTGATCCGTTCTTAATGTGTAAATGCTACGTTACTCGAAGTTGAAGACAGTGCACTCGTGCTTACTTATACACTGTCATATTAAGTTCACTTGTGGCATTTCTGTAAATTTGAAAACTACCGATAGTTATTATAATCCATCCTCGTTGACAAAATCGTACACAAGGTCATCGAAAAGCACATAATACTTATAGGCCAATTTTAACTTGAGTAAGTTTTGCCAATGATTTCTCAATTTTCGCGCACATGTTTCTTATTTTAAAAGGCGATTCAAAGGCTACTCTGAATTAATTATATCGAAATCGGTAAGTCATTATTGGAAAGCAATTAAGTTTAGCTAAGAAGTTTCCTTTAAATTTATTCATTAGAACTAATTAGTCCGATTAAACTCGAAGCAATTTTGAATGAGCATTTGAATTTTAATATTTATTGTAAATTTATCAGAAAGAGGTACTTTGAAGAATTGGTATATATTTCAAACTGTAATCACAGGTTTTCTTTTTATAAAAGTACATTTTAAAATATCTGAACAAGAAAACTCAAACAAGCTGCTATACTCGTTATATATGTATATATTACATATATTTAATCTCAGTCGGCTTACCTTTCAACGTCATTGGACCATCGAAATGTATAATTTGTCGGGCTACCAATACGTCTGGACCGACAAAATGACCGACCGATACCGTTACCAGATTCTGTTGATGATCATAGATAGAAATCTATTAATAATATTCAGCCAGTCAGACAGATCTATAAATGATGAGTTTCATTTCAGATAAGATCGTATCCTATATCTCAGTTGATTGATGGGTTACGTATAATATTACTTAAGAATTCTATTACCTATCACTGGTGTATTGTTTCTTCGCCCATTATACTTGCATTAGCATACTTTGATGATTGTAATGTTAAGTCCGTTGTTCAGTTGTTTTAGACGCGTATGAGAAACATACGCGTAGTGTGCTCTCAAAAACTTATCTGTAGTTTAGAAAATTATTTTGCTTAATTATCCGTTTGTAAAAGATTCTTAAATAATTGATTATTGTTACTTAACTAATGCTATTTTTTCAATAATTACATGAACCATAAGGTCCCTTAGTTAAATGAATATACTTATAAGCTTTCTCAACATAATTCAAGAGAAATTAATAACTAATCATATTAAAAACCTTATCTATTCAAACGCTAATGATCTGGTTCCGTTATATCAAATACATTCTATTGTCAAAACGAATAAACAATAGGTATTTTAAATGTACAGCTGGTCTATTGTTCATTTTGTAACAACGATGAAGTCGTTTGTATTGCATGAGTAACTTAACTATGATCTCTTTAAATTTACCTACAGAAATGTATTATTAAATATCTTATCATTGAAAAAGAATTCTTTCAAGTATAGAGCGCTTTTGAAGGATATAAATTATTAGGGGTTTTAATTATACGCTTATTTTTCTAAATACTAACGTTACCTGTACTTGGTAACCCTGCCGGGCTAGGGACTAGATTCTGAAATTTCGTGTGACTGTCGACATTGAAGCATTAAACCGTGAATATTTTTATGTACATTTGACCGTGAAAGCCGATAAAGATTGACTAAAAGGTAGGAGTGATCCAAATGTTAATGAATAATCACTCAGTCTTTAATTTTTAATAATTTTCTTTGATAGGTAAAAGTAGACTAAGCCTGTCTATGTTAAACGCTAAGCAAACGCTCATGCTAAACGTCTCTGTGGAAATGCTCAGGCTAAAATTATGGCGAATCCTTTTAATTTAGAAAAAGCATGTGTCTAGTTGTAGACTGGTTAGACGTTGAAGTAGATAGAATTCTACATACGTATAATGTTAAGTTATAATAATGTATGTTTATATGTATTACAAAAAGTAAAGTAGCAGAGTATAAGCGCCCACAGCTAGGCAAAGGACTCCTTCTCAAATATTTGAGAGGGTTTTGGAGCCGGGAAGGGTCCGCCATGCTGCTCCAGTGTGGGTTGGCGGCCTTCACATATCCATGAAATAATATGTATTATTATTTCTTAGACATGCAGATTTCCTCGCGATGTTTTCCTTCACCGCCCAGCACGTGGTAAAAACAGCACCTGAATAGCTATTAACAATTTTAGTGGTGCCGACCACCGGGGATCGAACCCAGGTCACTCGCGCTCTATGAAACTTAAGAGAGGGCCCTGACTACTAGGCTACCACGGCTCTGTTATATGTATTATTTATTATTATTTATAATATTGTTTTATGTTAATTTAAAAACAATATGTGTACAATGTTAAATTAATAATGGTGGTGGCGGTGTCCTCCTGGTCGACCAGCAACCACTTTCGAATAATATCGGTAGTTGTTAACCACATATAACATGAAAGTGCTGCAAGTGTACGCGCCATCACAAGCATTCAGTTGTCTCTCTCGCGATAAGAATGGCGGAAATTTCTGATTTAGTGACATACAAGTAGACTCGGTAGGGAGAGCCACACTCAAAAACAAATCTGTATGGAATTTAAATTTTAACTCTGGACCCACTGTTCAAGAGTACGCTTTCCACTAAGCTATACCGTTCTTATTAAATTAATAAATAATATTATATTGAATGAGAAGCTCTAAAAATAAATTGAATAATTTAAAGGTAATAAGCAATAGCGCCGGCAACGTTCACAAAAGAGTAGAGTGGATTTTTTCTGAGAGTCAGTGGAAAAATTGTCGATTTTTCTCTAATATTTTCAGCGCCTTAAAGCATTGTATACTGAAATAAGTAGAACATCATAATTTTTGTAATGAAGTTCCAGAGTGAAGCAATTTTCTAATTAATTCCGTTCGTAAAATATTTTTGGTTTAGGTAACTTGCAGTGTTTTCAATATGAAGTTATACGCACAAATTTCGCATAGTTTTGTATTTATTAAATATATTTAAAATCACTAACTAAAATATAAAAAAATTGTATCGTTTACTTCAAAGTTTTAATTAATTACACGGTTCCTTTCAAAATTCGAGGTTTCCACTAATGATCCAAATGACTTTAACGGTTTACAAGCGTTTGGATTGTAACTCATTAATTGTTACGAATAAAAAGTGTTTCGGTGTTAGAGGGAAAAAAGAATGTATCCGAACGGGACCACACACCCGCTCGCCTGGGCTCCTTTGTGAAGCTAATGATATGCACATTCATTTCGAACTTGGAGCTTATACATCTATACATACGTACCAGCTGTATTCAATTGAATTATTTGAATTTTATCACATACTAACGAAATTAGCTAAATTATAGACTATCTTGGCGCATTGCCTATGGGAAAATCGTACTTTTAAAGCGTTGGGTCTCCTTTATTTTTCATATAATTCTTGTGAGCAACTCACATTTTTATTACGTGTTATTTATAACATTAATAAAAACTTAAAATTTAATATTTAAACTATTACAAATAAATTTAAAACTATATTTAAATAACTACATAATAAACAATTATTATGCATTTCATGTTATTCACACTAACTAAAACCTCCACATATAAGTTTTCCACAAATCAAACTTACCGCCACAATGCATCGATGTTTATGAAAATGGTTGTTAGTGGATATGTAATTAATTGCATATCCTCTCAATTATGATATAAATCTTACCTTTATAAGCCATTAAAAGCTATCCAGTTTTTGTTATTTAATACCTTGTTAAAATATTAGAGATAAAAAGGACGTTTTATTAAGCTTAACTCTCTTAATATATTTGTTAGAAGATATAAATTTCGGTTCAGATTAGCGTTTTGTGGTTTAGACAGATAAAATTACTTTTATTTATGATTGTTAATAATTCAATATTAACAATGTTTGCAAATAAAGACGTCTGCCTCTATTTAATTTTGGAATAGCTATTCAAAGAATAGCAATAAAGAGGGTTAATATTTTCTCGTTATGACGCATGATGGATGGTTCATGCAGGTAAACGGATGCCATTTCTAATGGAAAAAAAAATCTCCACCCAAACAAACACTTCTATTATTTGATATACACAATAGATGCTCGAATCTGCCGCACCAAATTCCGATCAGTTACGGCAGTTTAACACTCTTAATAGGTATTTTTATTTTCTGTATTCATAGTCGTTAATAACAATTTCGTCTCATTAATAATCAGTGGAGCGATAGAGAATGCTTTTACGTACGACTAAAATGAGGCGCGCATTATTTTGAATGGCAACGTCCGCATTAATAATGTTTAATGTTTTTATTTCAAAGACATAACAATGCCTCGGGTCGTAAAAACGGTTTCTAATTGACATGACGTGTATAAAATTAAAACCGAGCACTTTTTTTGTGTAAGTTGGCTTCCGCTTTTTCGCATCCCTTAAACATTCCAATTTATGATTTAAATATTTATTGTACTTGTTTATAAGTATGATTCAAAATAATTATCAATAATGCTTAAAATATTTAAAACCACTGAATTAGGCTATAAAGCTATTCGGAAATCCATTAACACACTTTATTTACCGTAACCTACTCGCATAGCTACTTTACAACGACGTTAAAAGAATTCTTTTGTGATTCCGTATAGTTTGTAAAAACTTTGAAACAATTACAACATACCATTACAGACAATATTAAATCTATAATAAACTTGTTGTTTGGAGGATTTCAAATAATAAAGAAAAGTGAACTACTTGAGAACGGTAATGTATTTTTATTATTATCTATAATTTTTTTTCGAAGGTCTGCACGCAACATAAGAATTCAGTGATTCATTCGGTCTAAAAGGGTAGATTGTTTGTATCTGACATAGAAAAAAGCTTCGGTATAGAGCCATCAGTCGAAATAGCCGCGCTTGGTTGCGTCCCCTCAATCCTGCTGCGTTTACTCTATCCTGTCCGACGCATTCTTATTCAGATGTTTAGATAAACAGCCCTTATCTAATATGCCTCTGAATTAATGCTTGGTCCGAAATGTTTCCGGATTTTATGGTCTGGGAGTTTCCATTGTTAGCTTAATTAATTAAACATGAGCATGTGTGCACCCCTTAATATTTATCTAGTGAAATTCTATGTAAGATTATAAACCGAACAAATATATTTGAGAAAAAAATAAACCCTCACGTCCGTAATACCGATATTACACTACTCAGGTGGTGAGAGTTGGTGAGCCTGACACCATTTTCATGTCCAGTTCAATCTTACATAAGTATCGGACAAAAGTGATTGGTAAGAGCCCTCCACATAAGTGATAGAATTCGAGTCTCCTGATTAGGAGACAGATCCCCGAACTACTCACTATTGTAGCTTAATATGGAAATTTTCTCATTATTACGTAAATACGTCTAAAATATATTCATTGGAAAACAATTTGCGGTATTGTAAGTTATTATAAAACATACGCAAAGTAAAAAGGTTTTGTCTTCAACTATAAATTTAAGATGTTGTGCGTCAAATAAGAGGATTTACGTATTTAGTAACTGTGTCAAGTATTTTCAGATAGTTCAACTCTCAACCCCTTGTAACAAATGGCCACATGAGAGCTAAGTAAGCAAGGCGAGCGGTCCGCAATGGTACAGTGGCTAATGAAGATATGCGAGTGCACTCGTCCGTGTAAACATGAGCGCCCGGAGGCTCTCTTTTTGTTTACTCCCTCGGGATTAGTAATTTAAAAGTCAATGCGGACACTCGAAAGGGTCAATCGCTTCGCGCTCCCAGTGTATTGAAAACAGATACCCTATTCTGTATTCCAGTGGTGGCTTATGAAAGTTATAAGGGCATAGTTGTTGAACTATGTAATTGACTCGGTTCTGCGGTCACAGGCTTTGTTCTGCGGCGAGCGAATAATCGAAAACGCCTCTGGTTAGTACCGAATGATGAGAGAGAAACAATATGAAGTTGATATGTGGACCCGCCAGACGGTCCCTTGTTTGATTTGCAAAGAGCTATTTGCTCGTCGAAGACCGAAGTCAGAGCAGGAAATTGGAGACCGCCGCCAGTTTCGACTACGCTAACACTTGTCCAATTACTTCCCTTTCGACAGTTTAACTGTTAAACAAGTAGAACCGACAATCGTTTTAATAAAGGACAGTCGGCGTTTAAACGATGCCTTTTGTGACGGAGCAATTTCCGTCTGACACGAATTCTCGTCGCAAAAACTAATATGTTACAAAGAAAATGAAAACAAAAGAGGAACCGTGGTGGGGAGTGATCCCAGTTATAAAATAGACGTAAGTGTTTAGCTACAACACGGAATAGTGGGCTATTTAAGTCTGAAGCGGTCCCTGTGTGTGCCATCAATTTTATTTTCTCGCACAAAACATGTCGGCTGTCGCAACGCATTATGCCGGGAGCGCCACACGCAACATTCGAACAGTGGTTTATTTCGGGCAAACGTGGACGTTTCCAATGATTGACTTATCCGGGGGTAATATGAGAGGCACTCGTGACGTGAGCGGTCGCTGCGCTGCCATGCGTCTCCGCATCGCCTCCAGAGGTAACTTTATCCCCGACGGGTACCACCGCAGTTCGTGACAGGTGTTAAAATAAAGGTCCATGATATTTTAAATTAAAAGTTTTGTTGATGATTACTTTCTTCAAGATTAAACATAATCTACAACTATAAATAAATCGGATGCCTCTATTACTTCAGTTATATTCGTAATCAAAATCAAAGTAATCACTTAAATATAAAATATTGTGGTTGTTATTTCAAAAGGTAAGAGGCTTGCACACATTTTAGGGTTATCCCAGAAAAGTGCGCCACGCTGCTTCCGTATGAATCGGCTGATATCCAAAATCTCCGCTGTCTTCGTTATATTTTTTTTATTTCTCAGACATTCAGGTTTCCTCATGATGTTATCTTTCACAGTTTAGCACGTGATAACACAGCACTTTAAATTAGCGTTGCTGACACGGTGGATTGAACCAGAGTCACTGGTATGCTACTCAATTTAAAGCTTGCGAGAACCCGTCCCATGAGCTACCATTCCTTTGGAAAAACTACTAACGTGATTTACCTTTTAATTTTTACGTCAGAAAATGCACTTTATCAAAGTTTTACTTTTAGAGGGCTATGCCTTGCTTGCTTGCTTATTTTTCTGGCAAGTTAATGTCCGGTAAATTGAATCTAGTTCTAACATGCTACGCAAACTCGTTCGTGTCGTGTCGTCTACAGCGTCTCTAATCTATCTTAGTTTAGATCGGAACCGTACGGATACATCCTTTGTTTTACTGAGGAAGGAAATATTGACGGTCTCGTGTGATTTAAAAGTAGTCTGTTTTAACAGAAAACCAATACGGATGTACCATCTGTGTGTTGTCTTTTACGAATAGCCTATGGAATGTACTATGTAACCCGATACCTATGCTACTCGGCTCAGAATGAAAGTATGTAACAAAAGAAATAAGAATAAATTTCCTTAGTGTATACAGACTGTGAAAGGACGTGACTTAAAATAATATAGTACGAGGAATTATGAATGTATGCGCGAAGAGTAAAAAGAGAAAAAAAATCCGGGTTTCGATCGCGTTCAGTGGCTTAATGCATTGCCATAATTCAATCGCGGATGGCCCGATTCTTTCCTACCAGAAACAGGATCGAATTTATTACAAAGCTCGAATAGTTCAGGCACCCCTAGCTATTATTTATGGCACTCGGTTGGTCTGTCACAAAAAAGCGGACGGGTGCCTCGAAAGTCGCAGCGGGCTACATCGAAATATAAGCTGCAACAACACGCACTTCCTCCGCGCTTATAAAGAGCAATATCATGTCGCAAACAGATTTTATACCATAATATACCTTATTATTTAAGGGATAGAATTTATTCAAATTTAAAATGGTACTATTATTTTTCAATCCTAGACGATATATCAGTGACGAAGTAATCCGGATTTATTGAAAGTAGAATCCTGTATACGAGATAGTATGCTTAAATGTAAGCCATGTGGTAGCAAATGTGGGAACCCCGCCAAGACGTTGCCCTACCAAATGACATTGTTACTTCATTGTTGTACAGCTAAAATGTTAGTGTTCTATTATATTGAAACCTCTTTATAAAGCGCTTTTATGCGAGCACGATTCGTATCTTAGGCATTATGAAACAGTAGGAAAATCGAAAAAGGAATAAGTTATGAGGACATGAATATTTTAAAGGTTAAGCTTTAAGCTGTAGTTCTTAGAGCTTTTTGATTGAATCGATTAATAATAAAATGTAATAAAAAAATTATTAAAAATGTTGTGTGGCAAAAACTGTAAACACCCAAATGATAGTAACATATCTACTAGTAGATCGCAAGGATGACAACCCGCCTACTTCACAATCTTCATCGAGTGTGGATGTAGGTTTCAATGGGTCACCTTTACCATTTAATATCAGGTAGAGTGGGTTCTTGTTTGTCATCTTTAGTAAAATAAAATAAATTATTTCTAATCTTCATTTTACTAAAATGTTGAATATGTGTGGACACATACTAAACGTCTAGACAACTTTTAGTTTGTTTTAAAACTAATATTGTAACAAAAACACCGATTTTCACAATCATGGCATACAAAACTCCTAAAAGATACATTAGGTTCCTATGAAGAACATACAGATATGAAAATAGCATTCTCCATTATTTTTTCAGATTCTGGAATCTGAGATTATTTTTTAATATTAGTTTAATTCATTACAGGTATTTTGTCACTATGATTTACCATTGTTCAGATCCAATATTAAAATCTTTGATGTATAAACATTATTGTTAGTTGGTGTATTTTACTTATACACTCAAACTCATCTCGATCGATTGTGCTCAAATTTATGGGACATGTTCGATGACAGACATGACAGGTTTTGAGTGAAAAAATGATATTTGTTTTACAAAAGATCACAGCGATAAGTGACAGGATTCTGCTAGTGCAACATAAAAACAAAAAAAATCGAACGTCATATTTTAATATAAACAATCCAAAGTAGCAGTCTACTGCTAGACAAAGGATAAAGCAGGGATAAAATGAGAGGAGGCATTTTTGAGATAGTTCTGGATTCGTGAAAAGCCCATCACGTTGTTTCAATGTGGGTTGGTGGATTTCTCATGCCTTCGAAAAATTGGTTTAATTTCTCAGACACGGAGCATTGAAACGGCACCGGAAGCCGAACCCATGTCAGTCACGTACATGAAATACAAGCCTATTTATTCATAGAAATTTTTAAATTTAATTAAATACTTTTAAATAATAACAAGCCTTAATAATTTTTTGTACCGGATGCACCTAACATCTTCTGCTAGGAACTATTCTATAGAATTAATGGCAAAGAAATATTTATAAGATGATCCTTTTTGCACGGGTACTAAAACGTCTTTTGTTATTCGAGCACACTCTTGAAATAGAAGCTATGTAAAGCCTGATTTAATTATTTTAAGATGCTCTCATGTAAGGCACATTGAGCCGGCCGCCTTATTTACAATAAGAACAGATTCAACAAACAGAAGACATTGCCGTTCGGCATCAATAACTTTTAATCCCCGAAATGAGACAAATATCACGAACCGGGTCAACGGCTATCTTCTCACGTTTGTTGACGACTTAAAGTGTGATAATATTTATTAAACGGTTCACTCGAAACGAGCGTCAATAAATAAACCTCTAAGAGCGTTACGCGTCACGGAAGATTTAGTATGTATGGTAAAGACTGCTTTTTTCGTCGTGAGCAACACTGTTTGTAGCAGAGGCCTCATAATGGTTGGAATTTCTAGTGTGATGTTATCATATCATTTTACTTGTAATTGATATTTATTACCAACTTCTCTGCGGTCGGAATATGGTACAAACAGGCCGAAGTTACTGTGAAAGCGGCTTTGTGAATTATGTTAGTTAAGGCATATCCGACTTAAGCAATTAAAACCATTTTTTGTCTGTGAATACCGACTTCTGAGATGTTGGTAAGCGATAGTGTGTAAATTTATGGTTTAATATCAGGAAAAATATGTGTTCAAAGGAAAATAGTTTTAATGGCTCAATAAATTCGATACGTTGGTATAATCGAAAGAACATCAAACAGATAAGGAAGTGAGTACATCCCAACGTGTAATGTGTCAATAAGGTGGCAAAAATGTCTGCTACCGTTCTTCTGGAAATTTGCTTCCCATATGCCTGAGAAACGATCCGACGTTGAAATTAATGCGCTAGTTACCGCTTAAATAACTGCCAGCCGTCTACAACCTCCCTGTCAGACCCATCGTTCCGTATAAATCATATGATAATTGAATCATATGCTGCGTGTCAAAAGTAATTAACGAACTCTGCGATACGCATCTCGAGCCACATGTGCTTTTTTAATAATGTCGCTTCTCGATTTCCTCTCGTACACGCGACTCACGCTCGAGATAGCATCAACAAAAATTTCTTTAATACTTATATAATAGAAATTATTACCCCATGCATTAGGTTGTGATGACTTTATTATATTAAAAGGCATTGTGAGAATAAATTGATCTATTCTCCCTTCTCGTGAGTGTGGATGCAAAGGTTACTGGGGAAGGGATAATAACGATTCCCTTTTTTTCCATGTACTTAGGCCTGTTTGATAATTCTGCTGACATAAGTAAGTTATAATTAGGTTGAAGATCTCACACTGAGTTGATTAATTTAAGACGACATGTTTTATTTTACGTACGCGAGACAGTAATAGTAAGAAATGTTAAGTAACATTAAGAAATGTATATTTTACTTTATTGGGTTGTTGTTTAATAAACATTGAGAACGATTTTATCCCTCGGTAGTTAGTTTCCTTCCATTAACAACATCCCATATTCATTTTGGCCAACGGCTAAGACTGACGATGATTGGCCTAGAGCAGCCACAAACGGCCGACCCGATGGGCCATAAAAATGTTTCGCAGCCGTACACCAATTTCCTTAATGTAAGTATCATCGGAACAACCTTTTTAGCGAATCACTCTTCAAGTTTTTCCCACGGAGCATTTACTTCTAATAAAATTAAGAGCACAACACAACATAAACCGGGTGATAATTTCGCAAAAATAAAAGCCTCCGGGCTCATTTTTTAGTAAATTATTTCGTAAAGTAATTTTTTTTTGCCAAGGTCCCAGCTACGATGAAATATTAGAGGTATCGTATACTGCCCCCGCCATGTAATGAGACCCGTAGGAATACGAAGCAATATCTTAATACCCACCTTGGCCCGGGGTGACAAATACAGGGCATTCACGTCGAAACTGTAAATAATTTATAACCGCTCGCTTTACTGCGCCTCTAACACGGTGCGATGACAAGTCGGGACGAGGGCAAAGATATTGCTCGCCGAAATATACCAACGTTGAGTAGAATTATTGTCGACGATGTAGCGAAAGTGCCTTTACACCTTCGCATTGCGGTATTAGTAATTTAGCTACGCGGGTACTTCAAAGGTATTCTGTCATAAAGTAGGTAATATTTTCTCGAAACAAAACAATCATGTATAGTATACATAATTAGCTTTATTTATATTAGCTATATTTATATCATACGACGTCATTCCTGAAAGACCATCAGACATCAAAGCTTCAAAAAATCATGACGCTTCCTTGCATCAAACAATAATAACCGAGGACATCGGTAGGACTTGGCGGCGTAAAATAAACACATTTACGAGTCGCCTGCATTAATTTACTAGAAACAATCATTCCAACGAAACAAGTCTTGAGCGTGTGTGACTAAAAGTTGAATATGAAAGGACTCATAAAATGGTCATAAAGAGTCTTGAAGAGCGGTGAGCGCGTGTTCTGAGTGCTCGGCGATGGGCACTTTGATTTGTGTAGAGCAGCTGTTCTAAAGCGTTAATAACTTAATTCGTCAGAGTCGGCGGCGCGGAAGAGGGTTTCTAAACGGTGCTGCATGTGCGCAGACATCGACTTAACGTAACGGTTAATGCGCGGGAGTGTCCATATATAAGCTGTGGTTTCTAAATTAACAGTGCACTGCTGGTACTGCAGAACGACTGCTCGTCTTAAAATAACTTATTGTTAAAAAAAAATATATTAGTAAAGTTATAAGAGAATGTTTATACCGAATATAATTGTTTTGTATCTTAACATCATTTTCACCTCTTGGTGTTCTAAAAATTGCTTAAATTTAATGCCAAAAAAGCCTCATAGCACTGTAAAGATGCTAGGTGTTTGGTGCTGCAATTGCCAATCGTCCTATTAAATGTTATGATTTCTGGCATATTCTTATAACTTCAAAGATGGTGTTGATCTTGTCATATGACTATGACACTTAATACTAATAATTTAAGGCATGCTCTAAAATCCCCACCTAATTAAATGACATTGTAGTTTTATTTATCTAAACACTCCTATTACTATGTGGGCAACAATCCAACGCTCTCGACGCTTCGAGCTCTCAAACACTCGTTCAAATTTAGTTACTGTTTCTCTCATAATAATTCACATCCCGGCCTGGAGCGTCGATGTGGAGCCACTCTACTGCCTGTTAAGTGTCACTGGAACCCACCTCAGCATTATTTTTATATTGTAGCAACGCAATAAATAAGAAATTAAACTCAACGCTTAGTTTATTATGATGTTATTGTTTTATGTATGTTCGAATGTTGATTGAAGGCACGTAATACAGTTTAAGCTCCAAGAAATCGATTAGACTTGTTTGATTAAATGACTGGGGAATACTTAACAAGTCTGCTATTTCGTATCTACGAAGTGGGGGTATTCAGAGCATTCCACGGCTTGCTTACAATATTCTGTTAATTAAAGGGCTTGAAATTAATGTGAGTGATTTTTACGTTTGTTAATTTATTAGTAGCATAAATGTTGGCTCTGTGTTACAGTTTCATGCCATTGGCAAATTGTAATTGGGTAGTTTATGCCTAAAAGATATTAATAGTATTATTCCCCTACCGCTTTTATATATGTAAAAGTAACTTCATGGAAATTGTAGAATTTTATGTAATGTCAAATTATTTTAAAAATACAAGTTACTTAAATTAATGTATATCATTTTGTAATTAAATCTAATCGACTATTCTAACAGTAATGATCGATGAAACGATACAGCAAAACGAACAAAAACACCACAGTTATAAATTATAAAATTATTATTCTAACATTTTTCCAACATAATGTTATTCTGTCTCTTGAACTTCCACGGCTCCTCATCCACTTGTTATAAATGATAGGAGGCCTTTGTCCAACAGTGGGAAATTTATAGGCTGATACGTTTCTTTTGACTAAGGACAGCGTTCAATTAAAAGTTGAATGTAATTTAAAATCTTAAAAACAAATATTTAGAAAAATCACTTCGAATTTTTGATTTCATGTTTATGCTCATTGAATTGTAAATCCATCAAAAGTTGTCTTTGTTGTTAAAGTAAACACGACGTCGCGTTTCGAAGTTAGCCCTTAAAAATTAATGAGAACTTCCTGATTAGATACATTCCAGTGGCAGGGCTATGGGCGCATCACGTTTCTATTTTTACTTACTTCTCGTATACAATTCAATCTTCATAACTTTATGTTCTGAATGTCTAAAGCGTGAATTCCGGTTTGCTTAGAGTGATAATCCAGAGCGGTATAAATATTGCGCCCGAGGGCTTGACAGCGAATAAAGAATTGTATAAAGAACGCGCATGTGGGTAATGTTGTGACTGTCGCCGGCATTGTGAAGTTAATATCTGAATCCAACAAAGGGAAATGTAGTCCCGATTCCAAAAAACGAATAAAGGTAAAGCGAGAGCGGCGCGCGTCAGATTATAGGCATAAATTATTAGGCACTTTTGTTCAATACGAAGTGCTGGTTGCAGCCCATTCAATTACTCGGATGAACCTTATAAGGCGCGCCGGGTCTTTTTCAGATGTTTGTGTAAGGGATTAGTTGGAGATATCTGTGCCGGTATCTCCGTGAGATAAGTACGAATATACGTCAACGTCGGACGACTAAGCCGATTATTTTAAATGTATTCACTTCCTTAATGGACGTCGTTTTTCACGTGACTCCTCTCTGACTTACTGAAGATTTTCGGTTATGATCCGGTCAACGACTGCCGAGGATTAAAGATCATCTACAGTGCTTTTAATAGTGTCAGTAACATGCAGTTATTTTTGACGTGTTTATTATCCCAGTTTTAGTTAGTGTAGTTAAAATTTAACATTTTAATTTGATATAAGCCATGCACGCTAGGAACGAAAGAATTGTAAAACCATTTATGGGAAAAAAACATTAAAATATATAATTTTTCGATTCAATGAATGACATGAAATAATAGAAAACTTAATAAAAGAATTGAATGTGTATTAAAACCACACTGTATGTTCCTGTTATTAAGTAAAACGTATCTATAATAGTTAATATGTATGAGATGAAGGTCTAGTCTTTGTTTACATCTATCGAAAAATAATAATAAAAAACTATTATTGATTTATTGTATAATGATTTTCATTTGTGAAATTTAAAACAAAAAACATTAATTTTTATTATAGATTTTGATATATTTTTTTATGATTATGTCGTACTACATTTTTTTTTATAAATTATCTGTTATATAATTGAAATTTTTTAAAAATTAGGTAGGCAATGCTTTAAAATAAAAAAGATAGCACTACTGCATTGACTGACATGATAAATTTTACCCCATTTTCGAACACAAACTAACTAGTGGAGATGTATGTTAAAAACGGATAAAAATAAATTAATAATAGTATAAGAGCTGGCCCCCACCTGCTTGGGCATTGACAAATGCCACTCTCGGCGCCCGGGGCACTCGAGTTGCTAGATCTACCCAAATAATATACATATCATTATTTCGCCTCGTGATCTCATAAATATTACGTACAAATTCGCCTATCCAACGGCGCGATGGCACAGAGGCAATTTTTCAAGAAAATAAGCTTTAAGAGCGAGTGAAGAGGAGCGCTGTCTTGTTACAAATTAGCTCAGCCTATTGTAAACGCGTAATAAGGTGATAAGTTACACGAGTTGGTAATTGGTAAAAAGTTGGTAAAATAAAATGCGTACCAACATAAACATCAACATTGCTTATGCCAACACCGCGCCTACCAACTCACCTTCCCCTCATGATATGTATGGGTAAATCTTCCGAGGAGTTCATGGTTGGCGCATCACAGGAAAGACGCCTACATTTACAATTGTCGGTAAAACAGTTTGTGTTGTCTAGGTTTTTAATATGTGTTTTATTTAAATTAAACATTTAGATTCCCTGTATGGAGTGCACGTACCGATGAGTTTTTCGAAATTTATGTACGTCTTTGTTGGCTTGGATACCAAAATGGTGACAGACTCACCACCTGTCACGACGCCCCAAATAGGTTCAGATGATTAGTGGGATAAAATGAATGTCTAGACTTCTGACCACACATGTATTGGGTATGGTAATATATATACATACATACTATATCGCATCTATTGTAGGGTGTGCAAATAATACTGCATGCAAACAATTACTACCTTTAGGTTGTCTTATTATCCCATGAAACTAGTGCAAACGCATTTTATTTCATCTGATAAAGCCCATTTTATAACACACTATGTAGGTAAAGTAGAATACAGCAATGTACCTTATTCATGATATTAATTAACAATATTATACATTATTTAACAGTTGCCTACAAAAATATTGATCGAAAGTTTAAAATTGCTTAATTAAAAAGAGTTTCTAAAAATTATGCAAGAGTACATCAATCCTTTTCTTTATATTCGCAATTATAGGGTTCTTATATTTAAAATTAAGGCTACATTTTAGGTTATTATAACAAAAGTCTTAGGTCTTAGAGATGTCTAATAATTACCTTTTAAGCACTTAAGGTACAAACACTAAGAGAAATTGGCAAATAAATTACCCTGAAATAGTTATTTCCCATATATAATGTAAATATAGGCCTTATTGCTCAAATAAGCAATTAACCATTGCAATAAAACATTTCTTTTCACAGCCTACATTTATCAGTTTAGGGTGTTACCGGGCAGGTGGCTATCTAATTAATTAGTAGGGTTCCCCCCGTCGCACTCTACACAGGGGTTGAAATTAAATGTGTATTTTGCATTTTTTTTTCACCCGCCATAAACGCCGCATGCCTCCACTCGCTTGTAATAATTAATAATAATATAAAATATAATCGTTTAGGTACCATCGATAACAAAATGTTCAATACCTAATCAAAACCCTTATATAGTTTAAGTTTTATATAATGTAAATATATTATAATTTTGCTATTTTTATAGACTTTCTCACTCTTTCCTTTTTTGTTACCCTTCTAAATTCTTTAACCATTAACGTGTCATAGCTTTCAAACAATCAAAATTATATTATTTCGAGTCTCATTAGAACTTATGACACGAGAATGGGATCAATTTGAATTTAGACTCACATTATATTATCCAATACGTATTATTATATTCCGATATAGCATGTTTTTTCCCTTATTGTGAATAGCTCGTTCTATTTTTAAAAAAAGTAAGTAGTAAAAACAAAACAAAGTAACAACTTTTAAAATAATATAAAATCACACAAAAAAGTCCTTATTTTCTTGGATATTTAAAGTTCTTTTGTGCGCATTTAAAGTAATGTTTCCGTGAATATGCTTCCGTGAATACTTTTCTACTTACCACTACAGGACGTCACCCCTATCGCGTGTTGGAGCTAGCGCGTCGCACGATGTGGGGTCGGTCTATTCACATTATATCACTTGTCTACATCACATTACATCGTTATTACTACTGAGTCTACTGTACTGCATATTATTGTGCGTGAAGAGACAAACGTTTTATTATTGATAGTGTATGCATTTCTTGACATTTGTCTACTTGTTATTCCCGTTGACGTTGATAATACCTACTTGTAAGTAATATTCGTATAAGACTGACAGAAAGTGAAACTGAACCTATTTAATATACATTAGGTCGGAGATTAAAACACATTTAAATATGTTATGTGACCTAAGAGGTCATTTTCCATTTACAGACAATATTTTTTTTTTATATTGCGCATATTATTTTCCTTATAAGTGCAATAGAACTGTGTCCAAATGTATGTAAGAGATTAAGATAACAAGAGAGTAAACTTTGTTACTTTTAAAAATAATATTTAGATTTATATGAAGCTAGTACTGAAGAATGATCAATTTCTAATAGTAGCAGTAATTTATTGGGCAGTTAATACGTACGTTTTATCACAAAAGTCAATTTTATTTAGAAACTTAAAAGAAACAGTATCAAGCAAAAATTAACATTCATTAAACTATTTTAAATAATATCTATTTTAAAGTACAAAAGGTTGGTCTTTTACTGTTTGCATAAGATTTTTGAAACAAGTAAATTTGAATGTTAATGCAGGTGTATAATTATATACGTTGAAGTTTCACAAGCAGTTATTAAGAAGGCAGACGTCGAGTGTTCTCGAAATTCTTGTACGAGCTTTGTTTTCTTAGAATGAAATCTGATGTTTTGACAGTTTGACTTATTCTGATGGCATGGCTCGTGTTTTATAAAAAATATCTTTGTAGGAGGGAGATGAAGTCTTTTGTAATATTCAGTGACATCCGCAAGAAAGTAGAAAGCTTTCTTAATATTTTGTTCCAAACTTAAATTTATATTTAATTGCAATTGTATATAGAGCTGATAAAAATAGTAATAATGGACTAAATGTATTTAAACAAAAAACAAATAATGTTACATAATTGTACTTATCGTTGTAATATTATGTATGTGATAAGAATATTGTACATTTCTTTTTTCCGCTTACTCATCATGCCAGGGTTGGCTGGTAGATGACTAAACATTTACACTTGTGACGCTATTTGCCATCACTAGCCAATAGGATTTTGGTTAAGCATATTTGGTATGGTTTTTAGCCATCAATCGGTCTCCGCCATCAGTCAATCAAGCAGCAGATATTTCGTAGAAAAAAGATATTTTCTATTTCATACGATAATATTTGTATACATTTCATTAACTAGAAATTAACGTCATTATCTTACAAAAGATCTCTCATGAAATGTGTGCTCTCACTAGTGAGAAATTGTCATTAGCTACATGCTATAAAGCATAGGAGATAATGATATCAAATGTGTAGCAAATGCTTCTGATATAAACTTGGAATGAATTTATTAATCTGAATAAATTTATACCATTTACATATTAACCTGCTGATTCATTGTACACGACACGACAACTTTAAAGTCTATCTTTGAAATGCAGCTTCGATCGATAAACAAGAACCAGTTCTTCACAAATGCACTGGATATTTTCCTTAACAAATGCAGCCACCTACGTGAAGTTAACGCCAACCCACGTCCCACAATAATAGTCAGTAAGGACAAATGAGTAAAAATATAGACCTATAAAAGTAAGTAACAAGATTCTTTGCTGTTACAAATATTACCTTCAAGTCAATTCGATTATATTTGAAATGACCTATTTTTAACTCTTATAATCATTTAGTAAATTATTACAATATTTTGGGATGAAATGATTACGTATTTGTAAAGTTTTATTATGAGTAGTAGTATTAGAGTAGTTGCCAATTCTACGGTGATTTCATTTATTTTCATTCGTATTTCACACATTTAATGATGGAAAACTTACTATATAGAAACTGCAAAGCAAATACATAATTTCTTAGCAAAGCGTTTTGACGTAGAAAATTTTTAAAGCGCTGAAAAATTTAAAGAGCTTGAAAAAAAAAATTGAGACGCAGGAGGACGGTGCTACATGAAAGCGTTTCACCTAAACTTGTTGCATCTCATAACTGTGTTATGTACATGTAGGTATTTACCACGTTAACGCAATGCGAAAAATTATAGGACGGAACCTGAAATTAACTCGCAATGATTTTTTTCTAATTACCCAAAGTAAATTCCGGGTACTAATGAGCTAGATTGTTAGCTTGCATTTGATGCCTGCCTTTATTGCAAGTACTCGTATTTAACTTAGCACGGTACTAAGTATACAACTAAATGTATAAATGATTAACAGTGACACACGTTGCAAAACATCCCAGAAAATAAATCTTTTACGGTTTTCAATAAACCGTACTCAAATCAATATCATTTTCTAAATATTCTTGTCCGTGTGGCTGTCGGAAGTAAACAATAGCGCCAACCCTGTCTGACCATGGGTGACGTTTAAGGCGACTAATGGTAAAAAGTCTAACATCTGTACTATACTACCGTGCGGTATTAGAATCTGCCACCTAGTCTCGTCCCATGGGTGACGTAAAAGTCGACAGAGGGAAAAATTTATATCAGGAGATGGGCAGCAGCATATTCCTGCTGTAGAACAAAAAAGAAAAAGAAACTGCAGTTGCCAACCCGCTCGCCAGTCGTGGCAACTAAGGCAAACCCCCCCCATGGTGAGAGGT
Organism: Bhutanitis thaidina; assembly: GCA_029286595.1. NCBI lineage: Eukaryota > Metazoa > Arthropoda > Insecta > Lepidoptera > Papilionidae > Bhutanitis > Bhutanitis thaidina. Next base: position 7,002,807 of record JAGSMS010000011.1, read on the forward strand.
AGAAAAAAGCAATGGCCCCCAGTCCCCGGCGGCCTCGCTAGTCCTGGCTATGGCGGCAGCCATGGTAACGGCGAGGCAACGGGTGCGAAGAATCACCGGCTGGATTCAAGCTGCCAACCTAAACGACTGGACCTGGCAATGAGCTGATAGAAGGGAACTTTGGAGTAGGGCAACGGAACCCAAGAGGGCAAAGGCTGGCTAACTTGATGGCAAAGCAGGGATTATTTATGATGAACTCCTATTTCCAGAAGCGGTCCCACAGGAAGTGGACCTGAATGAGCCCGGATGGTACCACAAAAAATGAGATTGACATCATCCTGACGACCAAGCGTCAACTGTTCAGTGATGTCTCTGTGATTACTAGGGTGAAAACCGGCAGTGATCACCAAATGTTAAGAGGGATAACTGCCTTTTGAAGAATTATAGACCGATATCGCTTCTAATCCGCGTCTACGTGCTGTTTTCGAGAGTCATCTCAAATCGTCTAGTAAACAGACTTGACGACTTCCAGCTCTCGAACAAGCCGGATTTCGAAAAGTCTATAGTACCATGGACCACATACATACTCTTCGCCAGATTGTACAGAAGACCAAGGAGTACAATTTACCATTATGTCTGGCGTATGTGAACTATACGAAATCCTTAGAACTTGGGCGGTACTACAGTCTCTTCAGCGGTGCCAGATACTCTCGGTATATCAAAGTGCTGAGGTGTTTTTACAATGAATCAGAGTACGGAACCAATCCAGCTGCAGAAAGGTGTAAGACAGGGTGATGTTATATCCTCGAAACTCTTCACCGCTGCATTGGAAGATGTTTTCAAACAGCTGAACTGAACATCAATACCGAATACATCACTCACCTTCGATTTGCCGACGACATAGTTCTTTATGGCAGGATTGCTGGAGGAGCTTAGCACTATGCTCAATGACCTAAATAGTGTCTCCCAACAGGTCGGTCTTGAGATGAACATGGACTAGACGAAGATCATGTCTAACGTTCATGTCACACCAATACCGGTTGTTGTTGGGAACAATAGGTTTGAGAGTTGTTGACGAGATATACATAATACCTGGAACAAATTGTCCGATTAACTAAGTCTAACTTTTCGACCCAGAGGTCAATCAACGAATCGAACTCGGCTGGGCTGCTTTCGGAAAACTACGTCATATCTTCTCATCGAGTATACCGCAAAAACTCAAAAGCAAAGTATACAACCAGTGCGTGTTACCAGTGATGAGATACGGAACTGAGACTTGGTTCTTCACTGCAGGCCGTATGAGGAAGCTCAGAGTTTCTCTGCCCGCTATGGAAAGGGCTAGACTCGGTGTTTCTCTGCATGATAGAGTCTGCAACGATGATATCCGCAGCAGAACTAAGGTAACCGACATAGCCGTAAGGATCAGCAAGCTGAAGTGGCAATGGACCGGCCACATAGCTCGCAGAACTGTCAACCTTTGGGGAAAAAAGGTTCTCGAGTGGTAGCCATGTACAGGCAAACCCAGTGGAGGACGACCCCCCACAAGATGGAGTGACGACCTGCGCAGTTTTATGGGAAGTCGATGGATGCAGGTGGCTCAGGAACGAGCTTCGTGGCAATCTTTGGGGGAGGCTAATGTTCAGCAGGGGACTTGTGAATAGGCTGAAATGATGACGATGATGATGATGATGAAATACTCTTACTCCAAGTTGGAAAAATGTGGTCTAACCATTTGGTGGATGCACCAAATTCGGAAACGACTCGAAACACGCATTTAAGACACTCTAGCTCTACGTGATGACGTCTGACTGATGGGTCAGTCGGATTTGTTACATTGTTGAAATTCATTAATATTATTTTTGCTACCATACTATTGTTATTGTTTGCAAGTCAGGATATAGGTGGCTTTTTAGACATTGGAAATATTATTCATACCATTTTACTATCAGTTTTCAAAAGTTATGATATAAAAACTATTCAATAGCTTTTAATGACCCATCCTGTAATTGACTGTCAAGTATAGCGCTTAGAATTCTCTCGAGGCGGATCGCTTCACGCAATCTTCCGTGTTTCCTATCTTCATCAGAAATGAAAATTGACAAAAGTTAAATGTATACCATTATATTCCATAAAAGGAATTTATTTTACACTTCAACTATGTTTTAGCAGGTATCCTTCGGCTGCTCGGTTACGATACAGAGCTCAGATAAATTCCCTTCATTTTTCTCCCGCTCACGAGCCGTCACAGTATAAATGCTTTGAGTGTTGAGTGTCTTTTTTGTTCGCGCAGCTGAAGGAATTACAACATTAATCAGACGAAATGAACCCTTTAGCGAAGTGTCAAAAGGTTTACAAAGATCTACGCTGTAACGAGGCGCGCTTATCCCTTGTGAAAACAAAAGAATACTCACTGCGATATCTATTCATCAGCGCGTGTTTTGCACCTCGGTTGGACGCACGCAACAACACGACTCGCTTTCTCTTAGATAAGCTTAAAGACCCGACGCTTTGTTTGACCAACTACATTAATTCGAGCCCGTGATGTTACTTTGGAGATTGTTAAATTGAATGCGGGAGTACTTATTCATTCTTATTTTATCGTGGCCTCTTGTTTCTTTCTCGTCTTATCACGGTTAAGCCTAGCTTTTTCATCGACGTTATAAAAGAGCTGCCAAAGCTAGTCGAGCCGAGATGAGAATCCTTTTGTGTATAGAATCAAGCGGGTAAATAGAAAGACACATTTGAGCTACTAAGCATTTAAGTGGTATTAGACTGATTGCGAGATCGATTTAGATTCTGTCGTGATGCTCAGCATTCGATTGAATAAACGAGTGTTGCCAAGCAGATAGGTCAGCGGGTTTGTCTGTTGGTTCGCCCGAGTAAACATTTCTACTTGATTAGAGGACGCACGAGTTGCCCAAAAACATCTGTGCTATTCTTGATCCCACCTTTCCTGCGCACTTTGTTTTGGGATTAAAAGTAATCGGTCGACAAAGCTTTATCGTTCAGTAGCCAAACGATGTGGGTGCCACTCGACAGCGCAATTGTACTTTAATATATGTAGAATATGAATATTTAGAAATTTGATTGTTTTGAGAAAATTGTTTCAGTTTTGTTTTAAATCAGTTTTAGTAAACTAGTTTTACTTTTTTACTGCACATAAATCTACGATAAATAAAATGAAGAAGACGACCACACCGCGGAGGGCAGTGACTCTGCGCCATCTTCGAGCTGCTATATATGCCCGGTGTTGTTGTGATTGCCGCAATACTTTCCATCCAGTCGCGTTCTGCTCGTAGGTAGCTGGGCTTCCCGGAACTTACTACTCTTGCCGGTCCACAACGAGGTAACGCATGTTCTCACATGCAATGATTGACACTACTGTAGAGGGCAGAGCCCAGAAACAGTTTCCCATTGTCCCCAGGGAAAATTGCGAGACTGCTGTCTCATGTATAGTTTTTATTTATATTTTTTACTACAGTACCTATTTAGATTAATAAATAAATACAGATTAAATAGAAATTTTATCATCACGGTACGTGAATAAAAAAAAATTATGATCTAGATCAGGGATTCCCAAACTATTTTGGGCAAGAGACCTCTTTTACAAAATGAACTGATACCACAGACCCCCATAGCCAAATTACATTAAAAATCCTATATCTATTTTTTTTCCTATTGATACAAAATACTTACAAATTTAAAGATTTTGAGGTAGTTGAGTAAACTTAACTTAAAGTGGTCGATATCACCATTTTGGGAATCTTCGATCTAGATAAATTTCGTTCAAACATAAGACTTATATTAATAATAACTTTAAAAGATGAAGGTAAATGTAAAAAATTATCTATATCAAAATGTTCAGGACCAGCGGGAACAAATCGAAACCTTGAAAAAAGTATTTAGTTTACTGCAACAACAGTCACAATAGTTGACTAGGAAATTGCGAAAAAAGTCTCATCACTGCTGGTTAAGGTGATTGTAGATGCGGAATAACGATATGTTTACAATGTAATGTTTATTGTTGTTTCAGGATATGGCAAAATCATCCTGACGAAAAACACTGCATGATTCTGCATAACAGAATGTTATAACATCAAATAGCTGCCCACATCTTAGGTGTGTACAAGTAACTTTATTTAATAGTTAGTAAAGTAAAGTATAGTCCCGCAGCTGGGCAAAGGCCTTTGACATACGGGTTTTCTCACTATGTTCTCTTTTCGTGCGTTCAGCACTATGTGCAGAAATTTTTCATTTTTTAGCTTTTAAAGGTACAAGTATTTTTTTGGCATTCACCCGGAATCACAGAATACTATTACGCGATACTCGAGCATCAATCTACCGGCAAAATGTACTAAAAGGGGTAATTTGTATCTTTTTTTTCAATAAAGTAACACCTACGCCCCAGTCATTTGTACAACGTTCTCTCTAAATCGTAACCTCTGTTAGCGTATCACCATTTGTTACTAGATTGAAAAACTGTTTTGCGCATGAACTGCAACGATTTGGTTGCACGCTTCCTATGCTTATTTATTTGCTATTGTTGCTATGTTTTGTTCTTATGTGATAAATAAAGTAATTATTTATTAATTTCAATTACTTCTGGATTAAGTCACCTTACTTCAAGAGGATTTAGATCGTCTAATATCCTGGTGTGAATCTAATGGCATGATTTTAAATAATGATAAATATTTCGAAGTACGCTTTAGCCGAAAAAAAAATTGATTATTCCTGAATATCACATTGGAAAAAATATTGTGAAAGAGTTGGATACAGTTCGCGACTTGGTTTTTTTATATTGGACAACAAATTACGTTTCCATATTCATATCGACAATATAACAAACAAAGCATTTAAAAAATTAGGATTTGTACTCCGTAACTGCAAGTATTTCAAAAATGCCACGCAAATTCTTCTTTTTAATGCCCTGGTCTGCAGTAGCTTAGAATACTGCAGCGTTGTATGGAACCCTCATTATGACATATATTAAGAAGCTTGAAGGGCCAAAAAAGGTTTCTGTGGCACCTTTCTTACAACTGCCACCTCGGAATAAAGCTTAATAGGTATGCAGATAGAATTAAATACTCCAAAATGATATCTCTCTCTGGTCGAAGGTGACTGCTGGACAGCATGTTTTTGCACAAAATGCGAACGGTACTGTAGACTGCTCAGAATTTATCAGTTTATTAGACATAGCTGCACCATATAAAGTACCTCGAAGTAGTAGATACAACTTGTTTGTAAACAAAAAAACTAAATCAAATCTTCGTCACTTCACTTGCATTAACAGAATGATTAGTACACATAACTCTTTATCCAAGAACTTCCCGATTGACATATACGCAAATAGGATAGCATTGTACACAAACTTCCTCGTGGCTCACATTATGTCAAGAGTATAATTTTAATATCATAATTGTAATCTCTATTTTTTTTGTGTAAATTGTTTGTGTTGATTTGGTTTTGCTAAGCAACATTTTCTGTTACCTCTAGTATTATTTTCTATGTATCTTAATGTAAAAATGTCTAATATTTTAAAATTCCACTTTTTAGCTTACATTGTCTGCTACTTTTTGTGGTAAATGTTTCAGTTCTTTTTTCTTCTCATTTGCTTAAATTTGCATGCCGTCATCACCTATAAGTATACAAACACCAAGTTTCTTATCATATTTTATTGTCAAATGTCTTTTTTACTATAGTATAAGTGTTACTGTGTCGGTGATCATAAAATAAATAAATATTAAGCATTACGTATCTGTATATTATAAATATTAATAACATTGCGACTTTTTGCAACGCTATCAAGTAAGAGCATAACCGATCGTTTTCATATAACACACATTTAACGGCATGACTATTATTATGTTTCAAGTGACAAAATATTTCCATATTATATTATTACAAGAAAAAATTTAGATCAAACTCTTTACGGGAAAACTTTATATCTCCATCCGCTTAGTTTCATTTTCTCATTAACAATTTGACATTATTCGAATATCATACTGGCCCTTTGCTTAGTACAGTGACCTTCATTGTTATGTAACAAAATGATTTTATAATAAATGATATAGTTGTTGGAAGTAAAATCTTAAACTCATTATTGCACTGTATTAGATTGTCAGAAATGCTCTCATTAATCGAACGTATATCCACATGTACATGGAGGCAGAAACCTTCTTGCAGCCATAAGGGATAGTATCGTTAATTTCTTATTTTACTAGGAATCATTACGAGATCTAATTACTTTTAAGGTTGTGACAAGTTGTGTATTTTTTTTTAATCATAACTAACAAAAGAACACACTTTTAATAATCAAGTATTTGGCCAGAAACAGTAATATCTACATACGAGTATAATAAGCAAGAAAATCTTGGAGTGCTATTAGACGGTTTTTTATTTTTTTAACTATATTGCGATTCATTTTGATTACGCTAAGCCTCTTTAAATATATGTACTCGCTTATTTCATTACAGATGGTTCCAAATTCAAATTCGTATTTGCTGTTATTTAGGAATATTAATAGTTTATTTGATTCATTATGTTAAACTTCAACATGCATTTGCTTTTCACGCTTACAGACGACACCAGTTACACGTCGCATTGTTTATATATGTTATTTGTTTTGTGTAGCTGTATTTAGAAGCCCGTGTGTAACTCTCTTGTGCGACGAATTTGTTACTCGCGAGTATATTTGAACGCTCGGGTATTAAGACTGACACATATTGCGACCCCTGAGATAAAAATGTGACGTGAGCAAAGTGTAAACCCTTCATAAAATTAGCATGACCTAAATTATTAACCCTTCAGTTGAGAATTTTAATTGTATTTTAATAACATTTACTTCAGTAAAAAGATAAATTCAAATTAAAAGATCTTATCGATTTTACCTTTTTATTCTCACTTAGTTTTCAGAGATGGTAACACTGCTTCTTGATTGGGTCAATAAAATTTTAATATTTTTTATTTTGCACGCTTTGTTATTCTAATTACGCCCTTTTTTGAAACGTACAATATAAAATGAACAATGCTAAAAAAATGTATTTACAACTTTTATTGGACGACATAAAGTGTTTTATTACAATTAGAGTTTTAAAAAATATCTTCTCGAGTTAGAGTAATTTATTGTAAGATTCAACGAAATTTACAGCTCTGTTTAAGATAAATTTTTTGATTGTTCTTGATGTACAAGTCGTATTGTCAACTCGTTTTAAGACGATATATGACCCATCATTCTTCACAGATGCTCCCCTTCGTATAAATTAAAGCGGTATATTTGAACGACGCAACGCTTTTTACAATGTTTCATACTCTAAAACTCGCATCTCAATATTTTCGTCGCCATAATGTAATTTCAAAATGATGCGTGTCATAATCATGACTGTGAGCACACGGCTTGAAATTAATTACAATTACACTTAATAGTAATATTTTGGCACAGATGCTAAAATAATAGTCGATTTATTCATTCTTAACACGTCAGTTTTTAAATAATATTTGGGAGAAGTAATGAGTGTTTAGGCTGAACAAGTTCTTTCTTTTTTTCAAATTTTATTTTTAGAATCTGTTTATTATGTATGAAACTGCGATTGATTTTCTGCCATTTCACATATTATTTTTCACGGTGATTGATAAGTTACATTATGGAATGGGGCGTTAAGGAAAACAGAACTGCAGTGATTTATTTGTGCACAAATAGTATAAAATGGGTATGAAGCCGTCAGACATTTTAAAGATACTTTGAAGTAAAAAGTAAGCAGGCAATCAAGATTAAAATTGCTTTCAAGTTAATCCCGTTCGAACATACAGACATGCATACGAAATCTTTACTATGTTCATATATTAGTAAATATTATTTTGTACAATTGTTGTGCAAATTTTCACGTTATCACTGCACTGCGACTGTTCACTGCTGGAAATAAGCCTCTTTCAATTGTCACCTAAGCCTATCAAGCTTATATATATCAACGATACCAAAATCTCGCATAAAACTTTTCGATTTGATTTAAATTACATGACTTACACGTTACGTTGCCTTAATGAAGAACAGCTTGAATTTACATTGAGAATAACGTTATCCGTAAATCCGTTGTGTCCGCTTTTACGATGTAAATTTTAGGAGGCAGAATAAATGCCCTAAGCTTACTTTCATTATAACACAAATTTTGGTTGAGCTCTATTACGTAGCAGTAACCCTGATTAAGGGTATCGTGTCGGTGTACCTATATTCAGTGGCGACAGCGCGGCAAATAGGCTACCGTAGACTTAACAATGGATGTAAGCATGAAGTAAGATAGAAGTATTTGGATGTGACATTAAGTAAAAAAAAAAAATTAGGGTTTTGCAATCAGCCAGTTTCCAGTGAAAGGTAAATATCAGATCGTGTAACACAAGCCTGGAAGTCACCTGTGTTACTTTAAGGCCATGACGGACTTTAATGTGTAAAAGCAAAAATGCACTATGGAGCGGAACCCAGAGGCTTGAGTTCCCGGCATCCGATAAGTGAGGCAGTGGTGTGAAAAATTTCTGGGAACTAACCCGGCGGTGAGCAGCACTCAGTATCTCCTAGGGCTGTGAATAGTGATTTGTTGAACCCTGTTGCGTCTGCTACACTTCGTAACAAATAGATATAATAGTATATCTATTTGGTACGAAGTAAGGTGGTATTTGGTTAGAAAATATAGTAAAACCCGACTAGATATTATTCTGTACGCTGATAATTTAAAGTTTCTGTTTCCTTTTCCTAATTTATTTTAGACATTATTCTGTGAATGTAATTTGAATGTTGCATTATTAAAATTAAGTATCATAACCATGTACGGCCTAGACAGAATATTAAATGATAACACTTTATAGTTAACTTTTGAATGTTCCTCTTTGCGCCGTAGTTACGTTACACGTGATAGATATCAGAGTTTCAATATTACTCTTTCACATAAAATTGGTTACTAGGCGCTTCTTTCATTGTTCCATGGTCTGATTTCGATAGGCTCATGCGGGCTCTAAATTGAGGCTTCGATGGTCGGTCAGACATTATGTTCCTGTATCGAGATGCTTTTGTCAGGGCGATTCAAAGCTGGTTATCGGAAAGTGGGTCAGCAGAGATTTCTCAATGGCGTTTTCAGTTTTACGTGATATTCTGCCGAAGATAAATTTGTAATGAAACCATTTATCGAGAATTTTATACTTCTCATAAGTGTCCATTATTATTTTTCGTAAATTCTCCGTATTAATATGTAATAATTGGCCGAGCCTGATTAGCCACGATAGTCGAGTGAGAATCAGGACACGTGAGTTCGATCTTCTATGCTCGTAGTTTTCCCGTGTGAGTGCGTCAGGCTCGCCACATGTCACGTTGTTCGAAATAAGCTGTGGTGAAAAGTTTCAAACGATAAAAATCTGTATCCTCTCCTTCTGACCCCAATATTGTATAATTTTTGTATAATAAGGTTGTGAGATCATACTTTATATTTTTATTTATTCATCTTGACTAGTATTTTGTCTGTGTTACAGTCTGTATTTTTTTAATAAAAAAATTTAATATGCATTGTATTTTTGTAAATTTAAATGTGATAAAAGTATATCAGAAATAAGTTTTCTCGTTGAATTAACATGTTTTAGGGACGGCCGTGAAAACAAATGGGGGTGAAAAATTTGTCGAAAAATAAACAAAGGCTTGTTTGGACGTTGTTCGTAGCGGTCGCGGGGAGGTAGCGGCGCATTTCAGCAGGCGGGATAAGTGCGGGCGTAATCTGTGCTCGGGCTCGTGTAAATGCAAATTGTCCCATAAAGCCATCGCTCAGTTCCGCCCTACGCCCGCTCCGCCTCGCTCCCTTAATGAAGAGGAACTCCTCGGACGTTGAAAGCCGATGTACGTCATCTCAACAGCGGTTTAGCCCATGCTGCACGAAATTAGACTCGCTTTTAAATTGGTTTACCTATGCGGACTGGAGAGGACTTTGGGTACTTCCGACTAGTATTAAATGTAATTTTGCACCTTGTGTGTGACGTTGGAGAACTGTTATGCAGTAAACATAGTATCCTATAAGGTTTTTTAGTCTAGATGTACGTTGTAACTAATCAAAATAGATAAGAAAAGGACTGTAGGTTTTTTTTTGTTTGAATAATACATTTTTCGTTTTGCAGACACGAATTGGTATAAATAATATACATAAGTTTATTTAAGTTGTTTAGTATAAATTTAGTTGAGGTGTAAAGGGAAAAAAATTCTAAGCTTTTCTCTCACCTGCACGCGTGCACTCGCCTAAAGGAACTATGGTGGCCGACTGATAGCCTAAAATCCATCCAAATATAGCAGATGCAAATACCACAGACTAGTGATAGGGAGCAACATCACTGGTGGGAGGGCAGCACTGCACTCACCGGCCCGCTTGCCCACCGTGGAAAGTCCTATGTTCATCAGTCGACTGTTAAAGGCTCATAAAGTAAAGTAAAGTACTATCACTAATTATTTGAACATCAAAGTAAAGTTATAAATCAAATGTGTAAATTTCTTAAAACTATTTTCATAAGTAAAATCGTTGGGGCGTCTGTGTTAGTGTTATCGTGTAACTTCCTGAAGCAAACTCAAGAAGAACATCAAGAAGTACCTGAGCCATATTCACACAATTTGAATTGACGAGATCATAGTTCATAACTATACTAGGATCCGATAGGTGGCGCTGTGTCGAGTTATTAAGTAATTAATGAATCATATTCGTCACGCCATCTGCCATAAAGGGTAAAACATTGTCTGCCGTACCAGCTAGTTATACATATATTTTTTATTAAAAAGTAAGCAGTGAGTTGGCCTATTTAATATTTTTTGTGTAATTGTGTATACTCAAAATAGATTTTCATCTAAATTTAAGTACCATGCTAATACGTTGGTACATAATGACAGAAATTCTAAATTACGCTCTAACATGATCTCTTTTATCTAATCAAAGACCTTAAGTATATTATGTTATTATAAGGGTCACTTATAGAAATGAAAGAGTCTTCATTATCCTAATCTGTACGGTTAATTTAATTATTTTCAGTAACATAAACTGGTTTCATATAATAACAAAATCCTTAGAAGGTTACACTTAAACTTTTTCTGAAATAAGTTAATTAAGTGGATCACAGACTGATTTAATTGTGTAATATACACGGAATTTGGAAAATAAAAGGACGGATCAAAAACATAATACAATGCATGCAGAATTGCGCTTGTGTCTAGACTTGGATTGTGACTTCAATTTAAAGTAAAACGGCAATTCGTGCCACTTTAATCTTTATTCTCATTATTCTTTTTTGTTTTACGATTGTTGAAATGCAAATAATAAATAGTATTTACTTCTACTGGTACGATATGAGCGTTGCATAGACATAGAACTGGAACTTAAAAGCGCGACAAAGGAACATGTTAACTAAATTCTAAAATTCTTTCAGGAGTCGTGTGTGTCATGTTCTATAACAGTTGACAACATGGTTGTCTAATTTTAAAGCGCCACGCGATACTCATAAACAATTCGCGACTAATAAATGTTTCAACGAACAAAGAGCTTCCCCTTAAGCGGTTGTAGGTGAAACAATACGTAGCCGCATGGGGACTCCGTGTTGAATTACAAATACGCCGACTTGACGTGAATTCGAATGGGGCGAACTATTTGTACCTTAGTCTCGCACGGGATACAGTTTCTTAGTGATATCGTTATATCTCAATGTAAGTACGGCAACTCACAGAGAAATTCTACGCTGCTGAACTGTACTTGAAGGTTTTACTTGAACGTAGACTGAAAATGTTTCACGTTGTCGCACTCCGAAGGAATAATGTTTTGTAAATACGCTGTTCACCCAGCAGTACTGCATAAAGTAGGGTAGAATATGTCTGTAACAAATGAACGTTGAGCAAATATACGTATACTGTTTTCTATTCTTTGAAATTCTAAATGAAATGCAAACAAAAAGTAGATAACCCGACTACAGAAAAGCACAAAGTCGAGTAAGTTACTTACATAAACGTAGTGAGATGAACGATTAATGTAAGGAGGTTTAATTACAGATCTGTCCGAGCAAAACTGGCGCGGTTAGTTAGTTGTAAGACAATTATGGTATGATTGATAATATATTACGTATCGCAGATATTTGATTTAACTAATGTTTTTGTTTTGAATGTGTGAGTCCAATCAGTAAAGACGTTGCCTATTACGCAGCTCACTTTACAGGCTTACAGTACGTTATTTTATAGGATTGATTCGATGTAGAAATCGTGACGAATAATATAATTGTTGTATTGGTTCATGAGAAAAATAATTATGGACGTTTTGAAATGTTATATTCATGGGCAGTGAAGCGAAACGGTGGGAACGTTTTAAATTTGGTTTAATCTACATTTGATCCGAACGGATCTCCCGATGATTTTTTTATCACAACAATGAACTGTGGTTTTTCGTTAAGTATTTGTATCTCGATTTTATATTATCTCATGTTCTGGATGCAACTCACGCGATGTTAAGTACTATAATTGCTGTTGTTTATATGATTTTTTTCTAAAAATGTAATATGTACACAACTATATATTCACCAACAAAAAAAAAGGTTAATCCTCTTTAGAATTTTTGCAGTATCTTGAGTGTGGTTACAGAGTAAGACCAATTGTCTATAGATTATAACATATGTAACTATATTGTAACGCTCCATTTGTGTCGATACCGTTAAATTTTGTATAAAATAAGAAAAATAGGCGTCGCCTGACATACGATACACCAATGTCGGGAAATATAACATAGTATCATCATTGAATAACGGAATACCGCCACTGTGGTAGGCGGTAAAAGCCTCGTGGGAGATACTTTAGCTCCGCTAAGCGTAACTGAAGTTTACTGTGCCTTCATGGGAGTAATTCAATAAGGACCCGAATAAATTAAAATATTGTTAACGTTTCTGTCTGTGACTAATAATTATCAATCAATTCACAAATCGTAATAATTAGTACTCACATTTTGTTTATTTGATGTTACTATAGGTCCTTCAAACTAAAATATAAACAATATAAGCATAATATTAGAAATTAGCATTTATGGATATTAATTAAAATTGTTATTAATGTCACTTTCAAATACAGAAATTATATACAGTTTTGCTTCAAAATTTAAAACACATACATAAATAATACTGTTTGCGTTTAGTCTGTCAGTCTGTGCGAATAGGTAACCTAAATAAAACTTATTAACACGATGTAATAGTCGAGACTAACTTAGATTATTCCTAAGCCCACGTATACGTCCTAGAATACCTAAAATTTTATCGGTGATCATTATGAAACATAAAAGTCAGTCATATACTGAATGTCGTTTTAAGGATTTTAAACTTTTTACACATGCATGTTTCCTCACTACATTTTCCTTCATAGCCACGCACGTCGTAAGTTAGATTTTAAAATCGCATTAGTGATGCTGGCACCGTGAAATGAAATCAGTCGGTGCTGACTACTAACGGACCCCTCACGTATCATAATAATGTAATCTTCATTATTGCTAATTATTTAGGAATGGTAAATTTAAAATACCTATTCCGCCACATGACAAAATGTTTTATGATATCTACCGAGATTAAGGACCCAAATATTTATTATAATTATTTAGAGAATTTATTTACAATCATATTAATAATAATGGAAATAAGTCATCGAATCACAGCACTTACACAGACTTTATTACCCGATGATCCCTTTCAAAGGAAGCAGCTGTTGTGCGTTGCAGACAGGTTGGTTGCATACAAGCGCTCTGTACTTCGGAGTTACGGTACTTACACGGGTGTATTCATGTTTTTACAATCGCTTCTACGCCAATGGGCAATGGAAGGCAGGATGCGAGTCCGCTATAGAATTTCAAAAACTTGTTACAGTTTTATTTTTTTTCTGCCTCTGTTCTAGAGATACGAGTTAAGTGAATTGACAATTTTCGCGTTTTGTAATCTGCTACTTTTTTGCATTAACAATGCTTATAAGCGATTTGTTACATAATTATAAAATTGCAATGCAAATGCATTTTATCATCGAAATCAATGCTTATGTAGCTTCCAGAAGAAATGAGATTCATGTTTGGATATATTTTCTTGTTTTTTAGTTCGTCGTTCAGATTGAGTTTAACACGGTATACATTGGAAAACTTTAACGGTTGCAATCAGGATCTAAAGGGTAAATCGAATTAATTAACACATACGAGTGGCCTTTGAGAGTTGCCAACAATTTGGAGACGTATTGATTAATAAATATCTTACGACGGTTTGGGTCTTCATAAATTTAATGATTAGAAAAATTCCAATAGGAGTTGCGAATCGTTATAGTTATTCAGAATAATAAATATAGTAAGGCAATTTAATTATCGTAATGGGCTTAAAATATTAAAGGATCGTCACGAAATTGAAACGGTTATGACGTGTAATCAACTGATCGTAATTGTATTTTAAATCAATTTTAAAATGGGTTAAGTTTTTTTGATCATTTCTTGTTTTTACACATATATAATAATAATATACATTCGAAATTATTACTTTCGGATTTTATTGCGTTTAATTTTTACGGTTTATTCTCGACGTTTCGAGTACTTTACAGCACCCGTGGTCAAGAGGGGGCTGAGGTGTTGGACATTCTGATGACTTAGTTAACTCGGGTAACCGTCAGTTTTTAATAATTTATTTTAGTCCGATCAACGTAGAATGCGCTCTCAGTATTTTGAGGTAGTGCCGTAGTATGCAATAGCCTCACTAATCAGCAGGAATCGGTGTTCTTTTGACAGGATTTATGGTATATGAATACAGACTGTAGATTTTCCTAGAGCGTTGATGTTTCACGTCAGCTATGGTATCCTTTGCGAGGGTCTTCATAGATCTTTTAGTTTTCTACAATCTAACATTAACAGAGAAAAAATCCATAAATAACTTAAAATTTTTGTTGTTTTAGACTAAAATTAATGTAGCAACAATTTTTTGCAGTTTCTTATCAATGCTTTTGGAAGTAAACAGTTCCAAATTTAAGTTAAATCTTTGTAAACGTCTGTGAACAAGAATACTACCGCCTCCGTTTTACACATTTTAACCGCCAAATAGCGGCCCTTGCATCGTTGTGTTCCGGTTCAAAGGAGGCTATCCAACGAAATTACTGTGTATGAAGACTATCTATTCTCTAGATCTTCAGGGTTAGTAAAATGCAAGTAACCATTAGGGTTGCGTTTTCCATTGTTCATGTTGGTTAAATAATCAATTAATGCATAAGCACTGAAATGTAAAGGCCTTAGAAATATATTTTTATTATGTAGGTATTCGTATTAAGTAACCAAAATAAATTTACGAACGATACGCCATACAGAGTAGCGCTTTTGCTCAAACCTATGGTTACTTGGAAGTGAAATCCTTCCATTCATTCGTTCATTCATTCATAAAACGCATTACTGTCGCCGCTGCGCATCCTAACCCCACCGTCTCGCATGCAAACTCAGAATACGTTACCGAGAATCCCTCGAATACTGCAATATGGAATAGAAACGTAAACGTTGGATTTTGTTGCAAGTTACGCTTACTGAGTAGGTAGTGAACTAAGCGCCGTGAGGGTGTGCAACGAGCTTTGTGCCGGCGGGTATCAAGCAATTCGTCTTTCTTTAATAAAACTGGGGGGAAAGAAATTTGTTAGCCGAATTCGTTTCTTATAAGAAATATTTAACAGTAAAATACAAATATATACTAGGTCCTTTTATTAAATAAAAAATAGTGAAATAATTCAATAATACTTTTAAAACAAATTGAATTAGAATAAATCTTATCTACCGTGTAGAAATGAAAAGTCAAAAATAAAAATGAAAAATAAAGGTAGAAGTACATTTTTGCTCCCGGTGTCTAATTCGCAGTGCACATACTACATAAAAGCTTTTCCTTTTTCAACTACGCCAGACATTTTACTAGCACCGTAGTGCTCATTGCTTTTAAGCAAAATTAGAAATTAACTCTTGTTTTAATTTTACTAAGTAGTTCACTATAATGCCGTATTTGAAATTCATTGATAATACAATTAATTAACATAAAAAAATTCGTTCTGAAATGTTATCATATAGACTAAGCAGAAAGATCAAAAAGTATCTTAAGGGCATCATTATTATAGTTTTATTCCACGAATATGGTTTATCTTGTCCCTCGTGTTACACAAACAGGTAATAAATTCGGTATTGATGTTTGTGGCAACGGAATTTTTATTTAAGAAATGCTTATTTCTTTCACTAAGCACTTCTTCTGCAGATATATTTGTAGACAAATTCCTCTTCCTAATAATGGGGCTTATGATTTTAACAGTATAGTCTTTCGATTAAATGGTACTGACTCCAATAAAGATAAAGCGCGGGTCTGATTTATTTTATGGGTGTACTTTATTTATCTAAAAACACGAATTTTCTCGCCCTTAAAGGAATATGAATGTGTTTCTCAACTCATTTTCCTAAAACCCACTCCATTTAATAACCCTAAAAGAGCCTCTAGATATCTCACACGGAATCCTTGGGATTTTTGCATTGGTTCGGTCAGGTTCGGCAACTGGCGAACGCGTTCCGACAGTATCCGAGTGTCGATAGCGCGCAACCGACGCCTCAATGAGCTATTTCATTATTCAGCCTCGCCGACTACGTTCGAGATGCTCGCGATAGGATTGACTAATTTCGCAGTATTCCGTAAGATGGGTATAGCGCCGCGTCTTAATTTGAGCTGGAACCATTTTGTGGGCTTAGTGCGGGATCCGCTTGATATCACGAACGTAAGCACGCCATTTGCAGTTGCCGGCGACGACACCTTTAAATAGGTCGGCCTCTTACTCCATACTGAAAGTGTCAACTTATGATAATGCAAACGATAACTTTTAATTTTATTACAGATCTCATTTCGGTAAACGAATTTCTTAAGAACCGAAAAATAATTCAAAGCGATTGTTGTTTTCGCTCAAGTGACGAACTAAGTTTGAAACGATGGTAAAATTGAGTTTGAAAACGTCTACTATAAACATAAACTTGTGGCAAATGATATTTGTGTTCGAACTGAAAACGAAAAGACGTATTTTCATTCATTTAAAATTTTAGGCCTACAGTATCGGATGTGGCGTGTAGTCATATATTTTGAAGTTCTCTGGGGAAACTGATAACATCTATTTTATAATTAACTGACGATACGCCCTCGCTACATACAGGTGTTAATATTTTTTACAAATTTCTTTCACAACCTAATGTGAAAAATGTCCATGTCCTATATGAAAAATTATACTTATAAATAACTGTTTTTTTTAAACGATTCTATTACTTGTATCAGTTAACTAACATAAACTTTTTTTCTCGGAATTAAGATTAGATTCGAATTAGGAAAATCACTAAAATATAATAAATTTGTTAATTGGTTTTGAAATTTGGAACGAATATAAATAAATTAATAAGTTATATTCAATATATGTAGATATTTGATATTACTTGAATGGGGCGTAGTTAGGATGGGTATATAGTTGTAATAAGTCTTAAAATGTAAAGTAAGAAAACTTAACATAGATATGTGTAACTACAAAATCAGAGGGTGTTCAACATAGTCAGTAACAGCAATTCGGTGTTCTATAAGATATGAGTACAATTCAAAAATCGAAACTAAAATCGTTTTCAAAAATGGGAAACGAGCAACAACTGTTAATCATAGCATTCATTCATGAATAGAAAGCTTTATAAATCGAGTTAGGTTTTGCAAACGAGCTTTTGATCTGCGTCGTACGTTTAGTCTAGATTCGTTCATTGGCTATTCACCCATAGGCCGTATTCAATAGAAGCGAGCTAAGGCATAATCCTCACTTGCGATGAAAGTCAAAGCGAAGGCGAGTTTGTGTACGCTAAAAGCTCCTAGGCGTGACAGTGGAGCCGTGCTCTATAGGTCCATCTAAATTCTAATATTTTTTTACTTTTTGTAATAATACAATTTTGTAATAACATATAAAATTCTTGAATCTGTAATGTATAATCTATACAAAAGTGCGATTAAATAATTTTTCAAAATAAGCTATAAAAATATAGTAAGTACCCTCTTATATATAAGTAAGTAAAATATTTAGTAATTTATGGAAGGAGTAACAAAAGACCTTCAGTATGATTTAGGGATGTTTGTTACTTACGAAGTAGATTTGTATGTTATTAGCTTCGATGTTGCGTAAAAAAATCGATATCACCGTCGTCATCACTTCTTCATCGAAACTAATATTTGGTTCCACTCAAATATTGAGTTAAACCGAGATTTCAATTCAGGGCTGATTATGAAAATGGGTACGCTAACCAATGATTCTCACATAAGTTATTTTCAAATATAATACAGTAACATGGATTATAATAAAAAAAAATTACTTGTAATTTATTTAAAACTGTTTACAAGTTCCGTTTGTCTAATTGATCTCGGCTAGATAGCAGAAAAAAATGTATACTTTTACATGTCGAAGTTAAACTTTGTAAAAAATGCGTGTTCGAATTTTAATCGCTATTACAAAACGAGTGGCAAGTTTTGCCGCCTTTTCATGGTCGATTCAACGGCAGTACTCGTTAGGGCATACGCTTGAATGCCGCCTTGCCACTCCTCATTATTGCGTTTATAAAGGCGCCCATAGAAGAGCCTGATTCACTAAGACTCGCTCCGTTACCATGAAAGAGAAAATGGAATTGTGTAGACGGTTTGTTCGCCATAAAGTTCTTTTTATTCTTTAAGCCCTGAGCTCGTGTTGTGGTAACTAGAGATACTTTGTACAAGATTTTATGTCAAGAATGTAATTTTCTTTTTGTGGTTAGGGAGCAATTCAATTAAATCATAGGAATTTTCATCTACCTTTATATGGAATATGATACATGTTCTTATTAAGTTTATGAAATTAAATCCTTTTAAATTTTAGCAATCACTACAGTATTAAATTACAGTATCAAATATCCATTATTTGTTCAATGTTTACTTAACGCTTGAATATACTGTTTTTCTTATCAAAGCTTTAGTGAAGGCGAAGTTTCGTTGTCGAACCCTATGAAGTTGTCTAAAATGGATTTCACTTTAGAAATTAATAAATCTGCCTGCAATAATAGCGGTAAAGCGTTCGAGCTCTCTAATCTGGCATTGATTGCAAAATCAATAGCAGCGGCGCGTAACTATTGGCAGGTGTGCTTCCCCGTAATATTAAAATTTGTTAGCCACCTTGGATTAGGGTGCGGACACTTTATCATCGTTTATTTGATTTCAATCCGATCCTTTATTAAAAGAGACCGTTAAATGGTCTAACCGGATTTAAAGTTTAAGAATGTTTATTAGCTTAATTAATATAGATGAACGTTTTGGACTTATATATATTGACTTGAGTATGTAAGAATTGCTTGCCAATTAACGAAAGCCTGATATAAAATTATATGAACAGTTGTCGTGTCACAACTATGCAATGTTAAATGTTTCAGCACGTTAAGCCTTAGACAATGTTCCAACATTTGTGTAAGCCATAATTAAAAGATTTATTAAAATTTTATAAAAAAAGGAAAAGCCCCTCCTCGACTTTTATCCAGCTGTGAGATAAGAGGCGATATTAATATTCTTAAATAAACGTTACACTTTTTAATAATTGAGCATAAGAGAGCTTTTAACTTATTTTACAAAATGAAAAGTTAAGGAGTTTAGAACTGCAGTTAGATCAACATGAGCCGCTCCGCCCGTTCTCGCCCGCACCCCACGACGATTGAAGCGGCAGACTCCTCAGCAGCCGGCCAAGTTTTCTCATTATGCCCGTTAGTGCCTGACGCTATTCAAACTATTACTAGCGATCGTCAAACCATGAAGCACGTACGCACTTTGATGGATGCTAAGAAAGTTCCAGTGCATCGTTTACTAAGTAAAACACATTAGCGTGTTAGAAAACTTCACAACTATAGACAGTACTCCGGAAACTAAATCACAACAAACGTTTTTATTAAATAAGATTATAATAATAATCTTAATAATAATGCTTTTAAATAACGCATCTGCCGCCTATTAATACTTATCTCAGCAGGCATTTAGCCCTAATTAAATACTCAAGTAAAGAATATTCTATACGTAGGTTTAATTAGATAGTGAGTTAAGTTTTATATTAGCTTAAAGAGACAAAGTCAGAGCGAAAGAGTAGCAGCTCGACATTTACACTAGTTTTATTGTCCTGAAGACCCTCGTAAACCTTCCTTTGTGTAAGTAATGTCTCAAGTTGTATTAACACTGCGATAACTTTAGTGGGAACCGTTCGATGTCTTTGTAGCTGATTAGTTCGACGGCCGAAATTAAACTGGTTCATAAGCGGGTAGTTCCGATAATTTAAATGGTCCGATGTAACTTGTTATTAATAATAAGGCTATTAGGGACACCCTTTGAAATTAAACGCTGAATGCGTACGGAAACTACGAACTAGTAAACTATCGTTTCGAGTCCTTTACCGCCTACTATAAATGGTTTGTACAAGGACATTGTGAAATAGTATTTGCTGTATAGCAGAATTGTCGGAAACCAATAAGTTTATAAAATCGTGTGGTAGCGATGTAACAATCTGCCATCCCTGTTCTTCTATTCGGCGCAACTAAGAAGAAAGCCTTGAAAATATAATTTCTGCCTAAAAATAAATGCTGCCTAACTTTTGGATGCCAGACTTGACAAGTATTTTAGTATTTTTATTCAATTTAGTGACGAGTTGTGCCAAGTTGCACACTACCTTAAGGCAATCATTATGCTTGCCCATACTAGTTGCAGCAGCACCCAGTAATTTTAATTGGAAATTTCTGTGTTGCTCTCGCCACCCCTAGATTTCGGTTATTAAATCTCATGTGCTAAGTAGTTTTACTAGTTTCAGAGACCGAAATACAGTAATGAGATAATATTTCTTCTTAGCGACAGGTATCTGACACTCAGTTGACAAAGAATATTATATTTTTATATAAATAAGAATTTTCGTATAATGCATATACACATGTACAATGTATACAATGCATAATTTATATAATTAAATGTAAAACACTATAAACTTAACTAATACACTATAAAAAGTAAAAAAGCCTTTTATGAATTATAATTACCGTTTTTTTAAAAACAAAAAATAAAATTTAAAATGAAATAAATAAAATATACTTATTAAGTGCCGGTACTCGCTACAATGAACGACAATAATGAATAACAATTTAAAGTGTGGCTTCACATTTTATAGTCAAAATACTGCTTAACTATTATTCTTAATTTTATTTTATATTCGCTATCGCGAAAAAACAGAGTCGTAATATAATTCAGTATAGAATTAAAATTAAAGTATGGACCACTTTTCAATTCCGAGGGCTAAGTGGAGCTGATTTCACCGACATGAATTTTCCAATGAATTTGGCGGTTTCAATCGATGACGCTGGTAATGGAAAAGTTCAATAGGCAACAACAAAGGCCGATACAAGTTAACGAAGCTCACGAAAGCGAAATTCACGATAGGAGCGCGCTCTGGCGGACAGGAAATTAAAAGACAAAAGAGTACCGGCCGGAGCAGTTTAGGTTCGGAAATGCGAGGGCGTGCCCATTTTACTTATTTTCATTAAAGTCGCGAATTCGCGGCTACCTTCAGTTTCTGTTTAATTGGATAGAATTAGGATTATGAAAGATTATTTGCTATGCACTTAGTAGTAAAACACTTTAAAATCAGATCTCGTTATTATGTCATTTTTAGCATATAGCACATTTCTGAAAGTACCATAACAAGGTAATATAGTAACTGAAAAATTAAATAAATATTTATCAGAGATAACTTCATACTGAATTTTAGTAAAATTATACAGTATTACAAAAGTAATACATTAACTATTTATATAGGAATATACCAATTAGTACAGTAAGCTGATTAAATGCTGACGTTGTGAAACGACAACGTTATTTCGTATTATTACATTAATGAAACAGAATAATAATAAATGGTAAACTCATAGAATTGAATATCTTTTACGGCTGTTTTAAATTTACGTGATCTGAAATATATTTGAAGTATATCAGCTCTATGCCAGTCTAATACGAGTATATCTATAATGAGTATCGAGTATGCGTGTACGTATGGTTTCCGTAATTCAGGCGGGTTGTTGTAATCCATTCGTGCAGGGTGATATCGAATTGCGGAGGGAGACAAGCGGGCCGACTTCTCATGTCTAAGACGAAAACACGGAATCATTCTCACGACATTAAAATATTGTTGAGAATAAACAATGGTACTTTCTTTAATAATGAAATATTTCATACTTTATAACAAAACAATATAAACTACTGCCGAAATTCCCAGACGGGGTAAGGTTATACGTCCAAATAACAACTGACTCTGTTTCTGTCAAGATGGTATAATCTTAGAGTACAGTATCATAACGTGATAGATAGTTATTTATTTTTTCTTGCACCTGACTACACTAAGTGATTAATATAAAGATTATGTCGTAAAATATTTGACGGCAAGTCAACAATATTTGACACAACACTGGGACAAGCTCAGCGCCAACTTCGATGCCTAATTCAATTTACATTCGGAATCAAAAACTTTCAGTTACACTGTTTTGCATTATTAATACTTTAGCATAGCGTGATATCCCGAGAGGCGTACTAGATGCCATAAATTGAATTCCAAACCTTTGCAATTAGTTATTCCCGCGCGTGAAAACTTTCGAGATCATTCGCCTTCGTTAACAGATGTTACGGTGCCATTCATTATACATTCCGTCGAATTGTTAAGCCCAATATTTAATTTAAATTACTGACGGTTCCTTTGTTAAATGGTTGAGACTTAAGAGTCTTTCGAGACGTAAATGATTAGTAAAACGCGGTTTAACTGGTTACTTTGTCGAGAAATGTTATTATTGCTAAGTAACAAATCGCTGTACGAAAATTGTAAAGGAAAACAATTTATTGAGTTACAGAAGTTATTGCTTAGTTATGATGCTAAATGAGTAGTTTAATTTTTGGCACACATTTACCATATCGCGTGGGGGACTGGGTACTGCCTACGTTTTGAAGTGTATAGAGGCTGAAGATGTTTTTACGTTACGTACGAATTAGTCGTTACAATTAGTACTATTATTTGCCAACTAGAATTACCAAAATATTGATGGTACGTTGTTTTCCTTATCAGTCTAATTTGAATCAAACAATTTACTCCCTAGCTCGCACCCCCACATATTACGGAGGGCATATTTGTTATCTGCAGTTTTCACCAGAAATTATATTAAGATCTTGTCGTATGATAATGTTGTATATTTTTGGTTTACGCTATCTTGTACTAGGGTGTACTGATATGGTTCGTCGGTATTTTATGGCAAAAATAAATAATGTGTAAAACAAACTAGATGCAATCTGCAGAAATGAGATTTAATCTTCGGTATACCAATTAAATAATACCTTTGTAATTATCTTAAAGCGAAGTGAATTTGTTTTAAGCATTTTGTGTTTTGGCATTGAAATTCCTAACAATAACTGAGATTTAATCTTTTTCAGATCTTTGGTGGCGCGTACATGACATGGTATGGGTTCACACGCTATAGCAAAGTGGCGTTGGTGGGTCGTGGTTGTGGCCTGGTCATGGGGTGCTGCCGCTCGCACTTTGTGCCCGGCGCGCTGTGCTTGCGACGATGCCTTGCGCGCTGCTTCCTGTGCCAATGCCAGTCTCGAAATCGTGCCAATTCAGCTCAACCCAGAAGCTACTCACATAAATCTTACTCACAATTCAATCAGCAACCTCCTTTATACCTTTCCATTTTATACACAATTAACCATACTAGACATTTCTCACAACAAAATTCCAGACTTAGGTAGTAAAAATTTTGAAAACAATGTCGAAATGACTCATCTTAATTTAAGTCACAATTATCTCAAACGACTGGATGTGGATACCTTTGTTGGATTAAAGAGGCTTGTTGATTTGGATATGTCTAATAATCAAATATCAAACATACATGTGCAAAGTTTTAAAGATCTATCGATCTTAGAAAGGCTTGATTTATCAAGCAATAAGTTAGTAAGCTTTGAAGTAGGAACATTTGAACCTCTGTCATCTTTAAAAACTTTATCGCTTAAAAATAACTCTATTTTGGATATACCGTCATCTAACTTATTATATTTAATTCACCTGGAATACATAGATTTTTCCGAAAATCTAATTCAGCAAGTATCTAAGCAAGCTGTACCATTTTTGAAAGAATTGAAGCATATAGACTTAAATAACAACATTATAGAAAACGTTGATCAACTGGGATTTCAAAATTTGCCTTCATTGCGCCATTTGGATCTTAGCGACAATAACATGACTTCTATTCCAACATCTGCTCTTTCGAAACTATCAAACTTATCTCATTTATACTTAAGCGGAAACTTTTTTCAGAATGTAACGGCTCTGTCTTTTCAAAGTTTATTCCATTTGAGACATTTGCATCTGAGCAGACTTTTTGAACTCGAAATAATTGATTCTAGAGCATTTGTCGACAATATAAACTTGCAAAAGATTTGGATGAATGAAAACATCAAAGTAAGAGAAGTGCCGCCAAGATTATTTCATGGAAATCCAAAACTTACGCACATTTACATGAAAAATAATGCGTTGGATACGCTGGAGGCTTCAAATTTTCCTATAGATAGACTACAAGAACTAGAAATATCTGGTAATCCTTTTGTTTGCAATTGCTCATTATTGTGGCTATGGAAATTGGGAAGAGAATGTGAAACAAATACGAAAAGAACTGATAATACTAGTGCCATACTAAAAATAGATTATGAAAACGTCAAATGTGATGCACCAGATCATTTGAAAGGTTTTGTGCTTGTGCCAATTCCTGAATCGGAATTTGGGTGTTCCAATGGGTGGGTTATAGTAGCTGTCGTTGTTATGACTGTGAGTATTGTAATTAGTCTTATTGGTGGAGGATTATATTTCATGGGTCCTTTGAAAAAATGTAAAGGTGACAAATCAAAGCAAGTAATGACGAGTGTAATGTTGAACAGTGACGTGACAAAGCTAGGAAATGGCTTGGGATATTCAACACGGAGTAGAGAACAAGAGAATAAAAGAGAAGTTGACCGATATTTAATGATCGGATCTTCCGTAACAAATAATTTCCATTCGTTGAATCCACCTTGGCATAGCGCCGATAAAAATCCATATTATCAGGAAGATAGTGAGGAGCATATTTACCAACAGTTTGGCTACGAGACTATACCACATCACAGAACCCCGGAGAAGCCACACATAGTGTATGTTTAACAAAGGTTTTAAAAAAGACAGTTAAACTTCTGCTTCGTATGATGACTAAATATCTATATAGAATGAAATTATGCAATAATGTAAATAGTGATACGGTAAAATTTGTAATATGTGATAGCTTTGTAAATAAACTTGTACATATTTCTTGCAAATAAAGACATTACATTACCCTATAATATTAATTTGAAATATGTATAAAACTTAAAATTGTTGTAGGTTAGGTATTAACTGTATTAATATTTCTATCTCATAATATTGAAGGTCCATTAATGCAATTATACATTTTTGTTGTTCGTGGGGTATAGTTCTACGGATAATTGCTTCGTTATAGACATACGACCTTTTTCCAGTGTAAATTGTGTAGAGTGTTTTGATATTGTTTATTTCATAGTTCCTCAAATAGTATGGGTATTCCAATATGTTATAGTACTTGTAAACCCTTTTAAATCATTTAATGTTAAATATAATATTCAAGTGTAATTGCATAGTAGTTATACGTATATTTTCTAAATATAACACCAATACACGATGAAAACATTGTACAAATATGAGCAATATAGTAAATAATTTGAAATACTATAATGTCGTTAATTTATTTGAAGTGTTGTTATAGCGAATATTGGTATTTAGCGAAAAACCTGATGACATATATAATACAATGATTATGTGTTTTGTGCTTATAACAGTATTTATCTACACATAACCTAAAGGTTCATAAATTATCCAGCTGCTCTGATGGGAAGGGGTACAAATGAGATGATATATTATTTATCGGCTATTTTTGTAAATTGATTTCACGAGAATTTTTTTGAAACGTTATGTTGAGATAATATTCTGAAATTGATATTTTTATACTTAGTGAATATGTACATGACATGTTGCGATTTATTAGTTACTGGGCTAATTAAATTTGGTTAATTGCTTTTAGCGAATAAATTGAGAAAAACTGCTTATAACCTATGCGTAAAATAACGCCATAGTTACGCATGAATATATTTTTTTTAATTAAAAAATTAGCCTAGTAACGTAAAACGATTTAATACTTCTGGCTGGAACAAATTACCTTTGCAATATGCTAATTTTGTATTCTATCACATAGATTTCGTAACAATATACATACTTCATAACCAACAACATTTAAACCTATTCAGTCGATAGTTTTTACAGACGTAAAGATAGTGTAAGACTATTTATATACATACTACCTAAAACTTTTGTTATGAAACTTATTTAAATATATAATGCATTGAAACAAACGACAAATAAACAAATAAAACAATTACTGTATTTCAATATCGCCTTTTAGATTTCATATCTATATTTGTATTTATTTTTATTATAAAGGTAAATATACAGTGATGGGAGAGTTTGTTTAGTTGTAAGAAAACAAGAAGTGAAGAGTCCACTTCTTGTTGCCGCTGCAACTGCCGACCAGAATTCAAAAAATTAGTCAGAATAAAAGAAGCAATTGTCTTCTTCTTTAACAGTCTGTATATAGTCCGCTGGACCTAAATCATTTCATGGAAGTGCCAACAAAAGTTGGCATGCTATGTACGGAAGATTCCTATACTTACCACGCGGAATAACAAACCAAAACAAAACCCTAATAAAAAGAAACACACATTTAAAACACAAAGAGTGTAACTAAACTATGTGTGTTTGTTGGTTTAACTTATTGATGTGACTTTACCTACGGATTAATTACAGGAATATTACCTGACATATATTATAGTCCTGAAAAATACGTGATTAACTTGCGTAATTTTTCAGTTACATCGCCGAAAAATTAAACGCCGTGTAATGTCGACGTACAATATTTTAATCCTGGACTTCGTATAACTTAAGAGACTTCTATTAAAACAATTGATTCTATTGTAATGACTCGCGAGAAGGGTTAAATTCATCAATTGCAACACTTAAAATATTTTTTTAAACAAACACGCTTTAAGATGAAAATCACGCCTTGACAGTTCGAGACAAGGCCTGTGACCTACATTGGACAGTCCATAGAGATATCAACTGTATTCGTCTATTCTTTATATATATATATATATATATATAAAGAATTTTATTTATATATATATATGAAGAATAGATGAACAGATGTGCGATTATTTAATTTTTACTTACGGCCTTAAGGGAGCGAATTCAAAGCTGTAAAAGCCACCGAATATCTAGGTAGGTTCTTAAAGGTTTAATAAAATAGAAGTCAATATTTTACATATATCTTGAGAGTAGAATAGCATCCTGTAAATGTTCCACTGCTTGGAATAAGCTTCATCTTGATATTTGAAAGAGATTTGCCGTGAAGGGTCCCCATACTACTGCAGTATGGGTTGTCGGACTTGACAAACCTCCAAAATTTTAATTTTATAACCTAGCATTGAAAGTTGCTATTACAATTTTAATGGTCTGGACATCGGTATTCGACCTCAGGTCACACACGTTCTTTGAAATTATAGCGAGTACCCTGTCCGCTGAAATACGACGGCTCCTCTGAGATTTACTTTAATATAAACATTTTTCATTGCGAATTAACCTCAAATTATCTCGTAACAAAAACAGAAAATATATTTTTAACATCTCTCATTATTGGCTTAATGAAACGGACTGGGTCATCGCGTACTCGCTAATAAATATAAATTCGGAAGTGCCACAACTTATCTAATTCGAATAAAGTTATTTGGCCCGTATAGGTCAATAAAAACCTTTCTTTTAATGGAAAAGGTACAATGCCCTTAAATATATGATGGCCGATATTCTAGTAATTATTTAATTACTTTAAATAACAGATAAATATATAAATACACAGCTCTTTGCATTAGGCCGTTACCATAATGAATGTTTTTTTTCCTACAAAGTCTGCGTTAATTCATCGAGAGAAAGCGTATAAGTAATTTTATTAAGAGGTATGTATGCCAACTCAAATACTAACTTTTATTAGCTGACTAAGTGAATAACAACAAGGTCTTAAAATTATTTACTCAGGAACTACGCGATATAATAATTATGCGTATATATATATAATAATTATTATCAGTCAAATAACACTCACCCACCATAGACACTGCTCCCCGCCAATAAATGTTCGGTTTGGCATTGTTTGTGATGGTATCTAGGACGCCAGAGAAAACTTAAAAGCTTTTCTTTTAGTCTCTGTGTCAACACTCAGGACGCCCACGGTAAAAAAATGGGAGGCAGCGTTTCATACTCTTCCACCCCACAAAAAAATATCAATCTATCTTATGACTTATGACAGTATTAAAATTTAACTAACATAATGCGTTCGGGAATGGAAACCATTGTTGTATTTATTATACGCTTAACATTAAGGATGAAGGTAGGGTTTCCTGTATGTACAGTGATGTTTGCGCAGATCTATAAATGGAGATAAATGATTGTCAAAGTACTTAAATTACTACGACGGCGGAGTAGTCTGAAAGTAAAATTTCACGAGTTATTCGCATATAATGGAGTAAGCGTGTAGGGCATTTATTTAGCAATTAGGCTTTGTATAAAAGGCTCTTCCGTTTGTTTATTATTTTTAGTATGAACGTGAGTAGCAACTCTTAACAAAATTTTAGTTACAATTTTTAATTTATCAGTATTTTAATCGTTCGATTACTTCTTTTTTAACAACATATTTATGACCAATTGCCATTTGTACAAATTCCTCTCCAAGAAAACGCCATCAAAAGGCGGCATTCACTCTTAAAAAGGTTTGCCTATACTTCCCACGCTAAGTCAGCTCGTAGGTGTGCTCAATGCTGGATCCTCCCACTACTGACTTTACTTTTCATCAGGTCTTTAGGAATCGATAAAATCAGATGAATTGTCATTGTCATCTGGTCGTTAGAGCTATTTTTGTTAGCCAGCATGGTGCACCAACTGCAAAAAAATGCTATATTCCCCTTTACATCCATTTGATTTAAATGAATGTAAATTACATAAAAATTAAAATAAGAATATGGTTGTAACGAGAATGTCTTTGGTTTACTTTGTAAACCTGATAGCACAGTGGTCGGACGTCGGTTTTTATTTCATAGCTTACTAGTAACCTGGGTTATATCTCGACGCTAGTACTACAAAAGACCGTGGATACCCTGTAGATCTGTGGTAATATTCAATCAGAGTGATAAAGTAAAATCCCGCTGCCTGCGCCACTAAATATGTCAATAGCATATTAAGTGCTAGCTTAAGACGTTACTAAGTAAAGGAAAGGAGTTTGACTGAAAAAAAAAAATTTTTTTGGAGGTATGTGAAAGTGGCACTCCGCTTCGAAACCCTCTCGACAATGAGAGAAGGCCTATGCCCAGAGGTGGCATAGTCGCATTGAGATATTGTCGAGAAGATTAATTTTACAAAATCTTTACTTCGAACTTGGACGGAAAACGGATTTATTTATGGTTATTGTACTTTGAAAATGGTTAAGTTATTCTTCTTTCAAGTGACAACCCCAGAACTAATTTCAAGCCATCAATTTATTTTTATTTTTTATTTTTGCTAGTATTGATTACACAATAATAATATTGTACGATTTAAGTTCCCTGTAAGCCATAAAGTAGCTCTTTAATACCTCTTTAATGGTATATCGAAGAATAATATACTAGTAGCCTTTGCCCATGGCTATGGGCGGAAAATCGAGAGTGATAAATGTTTTTACACTCGTGACGGCCGATCGTTCGGTTTAAATCTGCGAACGGATGGACGGACAGTTTTAATGGCCTCAGTAAAGGAGGAGTACTGATGCATAAATTTTGGAATCCCTTCCAATTTTTGGAAATACGCTTTACACTGACGTAAGGTCTATTAGATTTAAATTTATTTATCTGCAGTAACATTATTTAATTTATATGTTTAAAAATATAGTTTGATCTCCTATATACAAGTATTTATTTTTATATAGTATTAATTTTTTTATCTGTCCCTCATTTTGCAAAACTCAACGTAGCCAAACCGGTTTACGTAACCCACTTTTCACCTCTTTCCTATATTTTATCTCCTCTAAGGTTTTTTTTTTTTCATATTAACGAAAAGTATTATTTTTACTACTTTTTAGATATTCCAAGCGTAAAGTAAGATATCTCAAACCGACCTTAAGAACAGCAATCAACTGCCTATAAAACCTCGCAATGAAACTACATCACATAAAAAGGCTTTAACGTGAAAAAATAAAGACCTTTTATTCGTGCCCTGAAAGGAGGTTGGAAGCGTCGTTCCAGCTGGGGTGGTAAGATTTATTTCATGACACTACTCGTTATGGTACCAAAGGGACGGTCGCAGGAATGCAGCCTGCAGCGGAGGGGAGTCAGAAGTTATTTACTGTTGTATAACCGCAGATCAGTAGACTGGCTCATTTTCTTTGTGATTGTGTGAGGGAATTGGGATTAGAAACGTTGATGAAAAATCTTGTCAACAAAACGGAAAATTGTGAAACACGATTGCTGTGTCGAAGTTAATAACGAAATTATGTTCTTGTTAATATGAAAATGTTTAGTCGGTGATGCATAATTTTTTTTAAACTAAAGAAATTCTAAAAATAAAGGTTGAAAAAACTTTTGTTCCTCATGCCAAAAAATATTTTTTTTTAAAGCATAAGCAACTCATACAGGTTTCTAAATAATTGCGGAAGACAGTATCGAAAAATGTGTGATTTATAATCCATTTACTCAGTTGCATTACGAAATGAGGTTTCGATAATGTAGTTGTAGAAGTGTAAATAAATTTTATAGTCCAAGATAAAACCCATTACCAGTGGTTTACGAGTGGCAGTCCCCTAATGACGCGAGTGTTATGCAGAGGGCCGGTTTATATTATCATGGTTTATTATATATCTGAAATAGTATCTATATAAATGTTTTATATATACTATGTATTTGAGATTAAAAATAAATAAAAATAATTCCAGGATTAAGTTAGACCTGCGATAGTTAGAAACAATCGTTTTTTTACTGATATACCTAAATTTGTAATGATTAGTCGAACTTAGTTATAACCACGGTAAGTCTTAGAAGAAAGAAGGTAAACATATGTAATCTCTAAAAGAATAATTATTTTCAGCTAAAATGTAATGTAAAAATTATTTAATTTTGGCTCGTTTCAAGCTCCTACGATCATACATTACATTACTCCTGGTGATACACAACAGGCTATGATGATGATGACGATGATGATTATCTACGCCAGTTTGAAAAAGAATACCTTCTCATAGAGATACCTTCTCATACATTCTCATAGAAGAACCAGTAAAACACTGGTAGATTTTTTCAATGCTGTATTACAATATTTGAATCTTATAATAAAATTATTACAATGTCATAATAAGTATTACAATATAATGTCATACAAGTGGAGGCAAATGTTATTCCCCTTCATTACTGTTAAAACCCCTTCATTACTGTACCTACTCATCAAAGCAAGGTAGGCCTGTCCACATAAGTTATTTCATTAATAATCCATATCTTGAGTGTATTTTTGGTGCAAATGAGTTAATAATTGTGATAAGGATCGGCTGTCACTATTACGTTTAAGTCATCGTTATTTATCTTAGTGCCTCGTGGTTAATTTAAGTTAAAGTTTCCACTAAGAAAGCGATTAAACCAAAAACTCACTGTGCGTTCGTTAGTCCTCTCCAACCGCAGCATTGATATTGAATGCTATCTTTGTTGCGCTAGAACCCGCCGGAACTTGTACTTGAAATAGTCGGAAATTACTCTAAATTTTGCGGTCTCCATGAATAACTTAAATACTGGATGTAAAAACAATCGAAAGTCAAGCAATGGAATGCATATTTTTTTTGTATTTTGAATGTTATTAAAATAATTTTTTGTTTTAAATATAAGTTTTATTCGCCAATCTTAAATCAAACAGGTTTCATTTTAATTCAAAAAGGGCACTCTGTGAAAACGGCAACTTCACACCCCTACTATCTATATTTCTTGCACCAATGGAGTCGTTTTACAGAAATTTATTTGAACATGGCTAACACCCAGACCCGGGACAATTGCTTATGTGCCCTACGATGCTGTAACGCGGGGGAATCACACCTGCAAGTTGCACCACTAGCCTAGCCAAAAACTTTGCTACTGCGCTACTGGGCCGACATAGAAATCAAATAATAATGTATTTTTTATAATATGTACTGCAGTAAAATAACATATGGCCAATAAATGTCCCAGTGCAGAGCAAAAGTCTCCTCTCAATTTTTGAGAAGCTTTTGGGGTATGGAAAAATGGTTTCGAGAGGTTTATTTATTATTTAGTTACGGAGGTTGTCTTACGACATTTACCTTAATTGCCGATCACGTGGTAAATTTAGTACTTATTATTACAATAAAGAATTTAAGTAGTAGTGGAAGGTATTATACTACCTTCATATAGAGAACTATACAAAAATATAACAATAATTTATTTCTTACAGACAACTTTCATTTAATGTATTCGTTTACTACTTAAGTTTTATAAATATTAACGCCGCCGTGCCTAGGTAGCCTAATAGACGTTTGTCGCTACCGGATCTAAATTTAATTCTAAAGTTACAATGTGTCTAAAAACTTCATTGAAATACCGATTATTTTACAATTTAAATTTATATATGGTAATAAAAGTTTGGGGACAAAGTATTTCATTAAACACGTCGATTTACTGGTAAGGCACTTGAAAATTTTAACAACGGTTTATTAATCGACACGTATTACTTTGTATAATTTCGTGTTTCTAGTTAATTTCTGCGTATATTCGCACGCCATTTTATAGCAATTAATTATCGGAATATCGGAATTTATAATTAACCTTTTTTTTTTAAATAATCCTAAATATTGCAAGGTTTTAAGGATATCCCAAAAAGGAAAGAATACAACATAAACTTTTATTATGATTTTCTCTAAGTTTAATGTTTCACATTACTATAAACGACGGGATGAATGAGCGCAAAGATTGCTGTACAAAACGACCTTTCCTCGTAAAGTATGCCCTTAAAAGAATTCATGTTAAAATAATGATAGAATGACAATTAAACGACCACGACCGTCGTGTTTAAATAAGAGGAATCATAATATAATAAATTTCAAAATGTTTTTAAAAACGAGTAAAAATTGAAGCGTGCTTAGAAGCCGAAAAGGTGGGATTAGTGAAGGTTTCAGACTTGACTTAGGGTTTCAAAGATTATGGAATAGTTATTCGATTTAGACGGTTTCATTTTGAAAAATTAAAAAATATTATCATGTCATCTTTGAAAATTGTTTATTTACATTATAATACAATCTTATGTAAACTATGAATAAATTAGCCGTGGCTTCGCGGCTCATTTTTTTTCCCCGAAAGAACTCTTGATCGAGATAGAAATAACCTTAATATGTCTTATTGCGAGGCATAATCTACACCTTTATCAAAATAACATTCAAATCTATTCAACTCTGTAGGTAGGATTAAACGACAAACACTCTATCATATAAACTTTCATATCAGTGATAAGACCACATTTATCGTGTAGTAGCGCTATCATAAGGGGGCAAAAAACTCATGACTTTTAGCAGAGGCTATCTCAAGAAGTGGGGCACTGAAAATTCTAAGACCGGTAAAGTGCAGTCTTAGGAGCAATGCGTTCATATCTTATTGCATTTGCCAACCTGCGTGCCAATCAAGACGATTACGACAAATTATAATAGCGGGAGACGCCTTTATTGAGCTTTGTACTATTTAGATGCTTTTAAAAAAGAAAAAGACCACATTGACATATTTTTCTAGTAGAGTAAGTGCTATAGATGTCTCCCTGGTTAGCGATGTGTATATTCTTTCAAATTATCAATTGTCTACTACTGCACAAAGTAAGTAATAAAAAAGAAAGATACCATATCTTTTTCTGCAAATTCCAACCTCATTTGCACGAAGTTCAGTAGTAGCAGGGTGGCCAGCTAACCAACAAGGCTCTGGTCTCGAGCAGGCAGACTAGTGATGGGGAGTATTATTACTAGTACGAGGGTTTCGATACTGCGCTCACTAACCCATCTGCTTAACTTGTTATTTATGGAAAACCTCGTCAAGTTATTAGTGCAGGGTATTCTTGGAACTTTTGTGGTGAGGCCCATGTTCATCAGTGGTCGTAAATAGACTGTCGGAGAAGAAGAAGGTCAAAGCTTCCTTTACTTTTTGCGATGATTTCGTAACTAACTAGAGTTCACCTTGCTCCTCGAATTGCTATACTTGGTGCCTCCCTACCTAACTAACCTTCTAGCAAACCAGTAAAGAGCTGCTTTACTGATTTACTTGCTTGCTCGATAACTTTATCCTTGTAAGGAAGGACAAAGTTATTCCTGCAACGCATTTTTCTAGTCGCCCCGTCACTTAAGTGTCTAAACACCCCGTTGAGAAATGGGGTGAAGATATCTTTAAATCCCTACAAGACTAAACTAGACACTAACTAAGTGTCTAGTCTTCAGATGAGTTTTGAAGGTTAATTATTAAGCATGTTGAAGTTACGCTGGTTTTAACCAAAACATATTTACCTATATCAAAGTGTATTCAAACTAATTATGAAAAGTTAAGTCTTTAGACATAATAAATATAAAATTTTTAAAACTTTTAATATGAACCTAAAACTTTGCGGGTTCTTTAATTTTTATACCGTAAAATATTTGAATTGTATTCCAATTGTTAAATGCGTGCTACGAATTTTAATGCATTGAATTATCCAAAATAATACTTACGTGCCATAAATTCCGATACACAACTGTAAAAAACAGTTGATAGTCTCCCAAAAAATCGCATAAATTAAATGCTCCGACAACGAATTTATCTTTTTTTCCCATCAGCATACTAATGGTGGCAACCCTCGTCGCGGCGTCTATCCTCCAGGGTGGCCTTCGCATCAATAAAATTAACATTGTAATCCACTTATAGGAGCAAAAAAATTATAAATAAATGTGTTTTCATTCTTTGCCTTATTTAAACTTGGCATAATTATTTTACTTATCGACAAAGAGATTTAATAAAATTGGCTTCACAGTCACTACACATACAGTGTGTGAGTAGCTTCACTCACTAGTGCGTGTTATTAAATCATACTAAACAAAAAGTGAACAGAATATTATCTGCTTAGTCTTATTTATCGGTATCTAAACAGTCTGACTAGCGGGTTGGTGATCTCACAACACTTCGCACTGCAAATGTTGCTGCCTGTCACCATTTTATAAATGGTTGTTCCGCCTATGGTCGGAGGTTTTACGATCTTTCGGTCTTTAGTCTATTTTTATAACACTCATGGACATAGGTATGAGACAGGGTCACGGAATTTTTTAAACGGCCACCACGTACAGAATATTCTATTAATTGATTTAATAGCTAATATTCTTTTAGTTAAGTTTAAAATTGGAAGATCATTTAATGTGAAAAGTACACCTAAAATGTGCAAAATAGTTGGTATTAAATTTTAGGTAGAATTTTTAATAATAAAATAATCAATCAGTGGCAAAAGCTCGATGTTAAATAAGCTTGTCGCTTGTTGTCTTTTGTTAAACAGTAATTGCTAAATAAATTGACGTAACTAATTATTGAACTAATCTAACTGGCGATAACAAAAGCACGTCAGTTGTATTGACATTGGAATGTATTAATAATGAACAGGGCTTAAATTAGACAAACACGTCATTAAATATTTAAAGAGGGTTCAATGCTTTTTAAATTTCAACAACTTAGTAAGAATATATAATGTAGCATCATACATTTAAATATGCTGTTAAATTAAGATTATTTATAAATTTTGGAATGATTACCTATGAGATTTTATGAAAATATATTATGATACATTATCTAATTTGCGTAACGTGCCAAGTGAATATATAATTGTTAGTGACAGTATCACTAGGTATCAAGATAAAGGTAAACAAAAATAATTAATAAATTCAGTACAAACTTATCAAACTACGGTTCTCTGCTTAACACATCTTCTGAAGTCGTCATTTATCAATCTGCTGGATTTACCTTTCTGGAAGGAATTTTCGTAATAGCTACGCTTGGATGTGGATTGGTAGTCACGGTACGGTATTTGGTATTAACAGAACAGGTGCAATATATCCTTGCTGTGGATATCATTGAGCCATTCGAAAGCGCCTGGTCCTTCCCTATTTTAGAAGTAGGGAAAAAGTATAAAAAGCTTCAATTACGCCCGCTACACAGCATATTTATTTGATTAAATTTATTTATGACAGTAATATGATGTAAAATGAAATCTTATTAGATGCTAACTCTGGAAAATTAAATCTACTTAACTGACAGCGAGGCGATTTAAAATGCATTTTGGTGTCCCAAGTCAGACACCACGCAGATCTAATGTCAAATGCAATAATGCAGAAAGTTTCCTAATGAGTTTCACCTCGGTTGAAGCCGCAAATTGGATTATAATGTTAATATCATGATTCCGCTGGGTTTGTTCGCTCTGCGGGGAACAATTTCGGTCCTTCTTAAGGTGTCTGAGCGTCTATTATTCTCATTTCAATAAGAAATAAATTACGATTTCTTATTACGTTTTTCAATTTAGGGGAGAAAATAACAAAGCCTTATATAAAATAAACAGCGCGCGTTACAGAGATTTTTAATAGAAATTTGCACTCCAGATTTCTCACGTCTCGTGATTACTTTAATAAAAATAACATTGCATTTCTACAATTTTACATTTGTGCAATGCAGCTTTTGTTAGGACTTGTCGATCGTAAATTTTTGATCTTCTATTCTATAGGCCAAGAGATTTAGGTTATTCTTTCGTCAATTAGATTAAGTAAAACAATGAATATTTGTAATATGTACATTTTAAGTATTTTAATTGATCTCTACCAATATAATAAAGAGACACTAAGAGAACACATAAAAAGTTTGGCCCTAAATAACGTTTCAATTTAAAAAGTTCGTTCTTTTTGTGTTCATATTTGGATGTAAAAACCAGAGAATACTCAAAACGTTTCTCCGATATTGAGTGCCTCAAGAAATCCTTAGAATGTTAATAAGCTAGCTGTGAATAAATCAGACTATGCGTAAATCCATAGATTCATGACGCGAAAGATTAAAAGGCTGCACCGAAGCTAAAGGCACCTATTTCGAATAAAATTATTTTTAATTAATTGCGTAAACTTCGATTTATATGTACAAATAAGTTTAATTATTATTGTTTTATTTTACTTATATATTATATATTTACACTGTGTCTTTAAAAAATGTATGTATTTTAAAGTGTAACGAACTTATAGCCAAATTGAGTATGAAATCCTTGGAATTACACGATCGATTTTAAAAATTATTTCACCATAGGAATGCTTTATTACTACAGATTGACATATGTTTGATTCGAAAAAAAATGTTACCTTTTGTACTATAAAATCATTGCTCATATCATTGTTTTCTTAACATGTACGCCGAGGGATCGTACCAATGTACTTTTCGAAACGTGTCCACGATTTGTATCGTTAACTTGGACTCTAAGACAGCATTAGGCTCACCACTAGTCACTAATAAGGTCTGGTGAAAAGCTGGTTGGAAAGACTAAATTTTCTAGACCTCTGACCACCATAAATAAATCGTGCAAAACTAGAGCGATTCGCTGGTTACTAATAAATGAGCAATTGACAGCAGTCTAAACTACACTTTTACAGTAGAATATCCTACTGCTGGGAAAATGCCTCCTCTCAATTATTGAGATGGTTTGGGCGCAGAACATATTGCACTTTTTAATAACTCCTTCCGTAAATTGGATTTATCCTGCTGTCAATTTGTAATTTATTGATTATATTTACTACTAATAGTAAATATACTAGTGCTTAAACTATGAAATATAGAAAGAAATACCATTACATTGATCATTTGAAAATTTCTGCACAAGTTTACTAGACAGTCCTTTGCCAATATAGAAGTAGAAATGGAGGACAGCGGGGAGATTTACAATCTGTAGTTAACGTCCACCAACAATGAGATACAATTTAACTTCTGTGCAACGAAACGATTTTACAAAGCAACACTACCGGACCGACGATATATTTCGCTAATGTTTTTTGGCCGGCATTTACAAAGTTCTGCGCAGCGCAATAACGTTTTTTCTCTGTCGACTCTACCGCGACTTAATAACTTTATTGCTTGTACGACTGGCTAGTTCATGTTTTTAATTTATCTACAGAATCGTGGTACTTTCTTGGCTGGATATTTTTCAATGAATTGCTTTCTTGTAAATAAATTGATACACGAAGGACAAATACCTACCATAATAATAAATAAAACGGCTCTTCTAATTACTTTCACTTATAGTCAAGCACTTTTAATTAGGTATCTCACTGTCGGTAAGAGGCCTGAATATTTCATTACGGATTGGTGAACTTCATTTTCCGCAATAACAGGTTTCCATGTGATGTTTTTATCACATACGAGTAGTAGATTGGTACTACAAATGGCAATTACCTTATGTGTTGGCCTTGACAAAGAAAATCAGTATAAAAGTAAAATAGCAGCCCATAAGTGCCCACTGCTGAGCAAAGGCCACATTCTCAAATACGAGTATCAGAGAGCTCTTAGGAGCCGGGAAGGGGCCGCGACGCAGCTCCGGCGTGGGTTGGCGGGCTTCACATATCCTCGAAATAACATTTTTATTATTTCTCAAACACACAGGTTTCCTCACGATGTTTCCCTTCACCGCTGAGCACGTGGTAAATACAGCGCTTAACATTGTTATTAACAATTTTAGTGGTGCCGGCACCGGGATTTCGAACCCAGGTCACTCGCGCTCTATGAATCTAAAGTGAGCGTCCTGACCACTAGGCTACCATGGCTCTATCAGTATGCTTGCGTACAATTGTAGATGAACGAACAATAATAGAAGAGTACCTGCCCTGGCCCGTAAAATACTTCTTTTTCTTAGTTAGCAAATACTAAAAAGTCCACTGCTTTTACCATATAGGTCTACCAGAGGATAGGACAGGTCCCGGTACTATACACGGAGCATCTCAGACGCTACCGCCCGAGGTATAGTGTGTATTATACTACGGATGTCGGGCGAAGACAGGCTGATATGCTAGTTTATTA
This sequence comes from Bhutanitis thaidina, assembly GCA_029286595.1. Taxonomy (NCBI): domain Eukaryota; kingdom Metazoa; phylum Arthropoda; class Insecta; order Lepidoptera; family Papilionidae; genus Bhutanitis; species Bhutanitis thaidina. The sequence continues at coordinate 7,042,134 of JAGSMS010000011.1, forward strand.
TAACAATGCACTAAGTGCTCAGTCTTTCATAATTATGACAAAATGACTTTTACATATTGTTATTTATTATTTTTGTTATGAAAATTTACAAGTTCACACGTGTCTACTGAGCTCGGTCGTTGAAAGCGAACATGGGCTATGACAACAAAATTCCATCAGCATTATGCTAAAATAATAAGCTTGTTCTAATTTTCCACTATGCCTCGGGCGACCTTTCAGTATGAGTTACCCGGTGTTACATGTACCCATTTTCTAAACTTTCAAGTATTGTCATTAATTTTGTAATTTATAATTAGTGTTTAATTAATCTTCTTTTTGTAACATTTTTATGCGACTAACTTGTTATATTTATATATTTTCACTTTGGTACTGGTTCAAAATTATGGTAGATACAATAACCAAACTTATTTTTTTATATGTCAATACAGCTGCAATTAAATATCTAGGGGTAATGATCGACAGCAAATTTAACTTTCACCATCATATTAACCTTCTTGCTGCGATAATACGAAAATTGATGGTGATATTTAAGGCTTTACGACATGTGGCCCAAATAAAAACCTTAAAAACTGTTTATTTCGCCCTTTGTCAATCTCAACTTATGTACTGCATCACCTCTTGGGGAGGTGCCTGTAAAACACACTTACTCAAACTAGAAAGAGCGCAAAGAGCACTTTTAAAAGTAAGCTTATTCCTGCCATTTTATCACCCAACTTTCGATCTTTTTCAAAAATGGGAAGTATTGACCGTTCGACAGCTTTACATTTTATACACGGTACTTAAACAGCATTCCTTGTTAAAATATCAACCAAATAAATGCAGGAATCAGCGCCGCAGGGACAGAACTCTGATCACAAATCCAGTCTTACACATCGATTTTTCTGTTACCAAAGTACTAATTTATATAATAAGGTAAATAAGATACTATCCATATATTCCCTTCCAAAATTAAAATGCAAATCAATAGTTAAGGAATGCTTGCAAAAAATAGACTATAACTTTACAGAAAATCTACTTCATAACTAAACTAGGTAAACACTCATATCACATCACAAGTTATATTTACAAAACAAACATAAACACAACACAGACACGTGTGTGGGTACGCACATTCACACTTCACATGACATTACACTGCACAACATCAACATACACAACATATATACATTCTTACTGGCGTCCTTATATCTTTTATTTTTATAGTATTAATCTTTTCTCTCCCATCTTGATATAATTTGAACCACTGTAATGATCTTTGTTTCTCCTAACACAATATAGGCAATAGTATTTAAATTAGTTGGCTCTTTATACATTAAGTTTAAACACCAGTACCACTAATGCTAAATAATGCTCTTGTTTTTTCCGTGGGGTGGGGACCTGGTGATCTGTAATACAGGCTTTTTATGCCTATCTCAGACACCAGCTCCTCACACATCCTAGACTAGACACACCGATATCTAAATGTATATAAATTTTTCATTAGATAATAATGTATGGTCTGTTTTTGTGGGGAGAAAATAAACAAATATTATTATTATTATTATATGTGGAATAAAACCGACCCACTGCCAGGGTTGATTCGTGGCGTTTCTGCACTAATTTTTTTACCATTTTTACAAATTTTTAGATCCTGTATTCGAATCTCAGTATGAACCATTATTTGTGTAATGCACAGATGTATGTATGAATATATTCACGCCTTGTTCCCAACGGGGTAGGCAGAGATTATACACGTGTATTAAGGTATAGTAGAAAAAATACTTTTAGGTAACTAAGCAAGTGCGAATATACCATATTTTTCTCCAAATGCCACATCCCCACCTGGTAGCTAACAAACATTGCTCTTGCGACCGAATGATGGTGTAAAATTTGCTAATCACAAATCCTGCTAAATAGTAATGTGAACAGCATCATTATTGCAAGAGTATCGGCACTGTGCTCAGCTACTTGGTTGCCCAGCATGGTAAGTAAGAAAGAAGCAGAAAGAACAAAAACAATTTATTTTCGGTACAGTATGCAGTACAATGCTTATTATAATATAAAGAGAAAAAAATACATATTGTTTGATAAAAAAAATAAAATCCATCAATCAACGTATGGCCCAACCTTTCAAAATATGCACGCCGATTTGCAGACGCTTTCTTACAATGACCTTCCTTCTGCAATGGCTTTCAATAGGTTGATTATGACATATAAATTATAAATCCAGTCCCAAACTAGCATTCCCTGTGACTGTATGGTGCTAATATACATACTCAAATTTTTTTTTTTTATGAGACTTGGGTAAACGAGCATGCGACTCACCTGATGATACACGATTACCGACGCTCGCCTACATCAGCAACTCCAGAGGAGCTGCATGTGCGTTGCCAGCATTTAAGAATATCTGTGGTGAGATGAGGAAGTAGGTATGGAGGGAGGGAGTGGGCCTTCCATTACCTCATTCGCCAAACGAAACGCTGAAGCACAAAATGCCTCTGCTTCACACCGGTATTCTGCGTCGCGTGGTACTACCACAATCAAGTCGAGTCATTCGAGCAGCAGCAAAAGCCGCCGCTAGCTTTACAACATATAAAACCACTCATTGATAAATAATCACGTATGCCTGTATAAACATCCTTGAATCCGTTAAAAGCATTCATATTATCACACTAATGTTTCAATATTAGGGATTCAAACCCCTAACGAACCCCGCAGCTACGAAGGCACACTAGGTCAACTAGGCTATCAGGTCGTCAAAATTACATATTTTTTTAAAACTTTTTATTTTTAGTTTAAACCCTATATTTAGTTCAGTTGCTAAAAGTTAAACGTTAGATTAGTTAACTCATGTATATCTCGAAGAGTATATTTATTAATTACAATTGGTATATTTACTTAAGAAGCTAAGTCGTTACAAAATATAACTTATAAAATAAAAAGTATAATGGTTACGAAAATAATGTATTATTGATAAGCTGATGCCACGTCTGCACGGTCATAGTATTACAAGTGTTGTCCCGAGGTAACTAGTGTCTAGATTTATTATAATATCATAAAGTTTTATACTTAATTTCGTTTCGCTCGTTTATAATATTATAAATAATATCATTTATTATAAGTCATGCAAGCAAACGAGCAAAAATATTTTAAATTGTTTTTTTTTCTATTACGCTGGTAGTTTTTTCCACGTCTTAACATCGTTGTTAATAAATAAATTATGAAATATTTGTTCATGAAGGAATTTTTAAATTTTCTGCTCATTTAGAAACATTCCTTATACACAATACGTACGCAGGTGAAATTCGTTAATTTGTTTCGAGTAGAAATGGAGTTTCAAATAACAAATACTTTTTGAACCTTGCGGCGCTACGGCAAAGTTGTGTTAAATTAAAGTTCATTGGAGTTTCTAAATGAGGTCTAAAAGGTAAGTAAAATAACTTTGTTCATAAATAATATTTTATAAGTATATGTATCGTAAATAATATTTTATAAGAGCCGTGGTAGCTTAGTGGTCAGGGCGCTCACTTTAGTATCATAGAGCGCAAGTGATCTGGGTTCGATCCCCGGTGACGGCACCACTAAAATTGTTAATAGCAATTTTAAATGCCATATTTACCACGTGCACGGCGGTGAAGGAAAACATAGTGAGGAAACCGGCATTTTTGAGAAATAATAAAAAAATATTATTTCGAGGATATGTGAAGCCCGCCAATCCGCAATGGCGTGGCGGGCCATTTCCGGCTCCTACACCCTCTCAGATATTTGAGAGGAGGCCTTTGCCCAGCAGTGGGCACTTACAGGCTGCCACTTTACTTTACTTTAGTTTATATGTATCGTAGTTTTTACATATTTTTTAATTTACTAACGACTTATTATGAACAAATTTAAAGACAACCTTTCCACATATGACATATGAAACAATAGGTTAGGTTTATTATACCATCGGCCATCGAATGTTATTATATATTATTATATTATACTAAAAGCATTGTAATTCAATATTATACTCAAATACGCTGTATTATACTAAAAGCATCTGCAGCATATCTTACCATTGCAGGCTGGTGTCTGTGTGGGTAAATCTATCAACTCAATTTTTCCAATCATAATTGTTTCATTAGCTCATCGAGAAGCATAGCGTCTTCATTCAATATGTTGACCTAAGACATTTATCTTAACGTGCATTTAACATCTCTTGTCTATCTAAATGGATTTTTTTTTTTTTTTATAGAAGAAGGGGGCAAACGAGCGTGCGGCTCACCTGATGGTAAGTGATCACCGACGCCCACGAACATCCACAACACCAGAGGAGCTACAGATGCGCTGCCGGCCTTTAAGGAAGGAATAAGCTCTTTTCTTGAAGGTCCCTAAGTCGTAACTATTCGGAAATACTGCTGGCGACAGCTGATTCCACAAAGTCGAAGTGCGTGGCAGAAAACTTCGATTAAAACGCACTGTGGTGGAATGCCAACCATCTAGGTGGTATCGATGGAACTTCGAATTCAGTCGCGATGTACGATGGTGAAACTCAGCAGCTGGGATCAATCCGAACAGTTCCTCAGAACATTCCCCGTGGAAAATTTTGTAAAAATGCAAAGAGAAGCAACATCTCTTCGCAAGGCCAAAGGATCAAGCCGATCAGAGAGAGCTTGGTCGCCGACAATTCGAGCCGCTCGACGTTGGATGCGGTCAAATGGAAGGAGTTGGTACTGGGGTGCCCCTGCCCAGAGATGAGAACAGTATTCCATGTGGGGCCGAACTTGCGCCTTATAAAGTTGCAAACGGTGGACCGGCATGAAATACTGTCCCGCTCTACAGAGCACACCAAGCTTTTGGAGGCCAATTTGGCCTTTCCTCCAAGTGACCACGGAACTGAACGTCGCTCGATATGTCAACGCCAAGGATTCTGATACTGGCTGAGGCAATAAGGGAATGTTCTCAAAAGAGGAGAAACGACAAAGGGATTCTTTTTAGCGGTGAACGCGCAAACCTGTGTCTTTTTGGGGTTGAATAGGACCAAATTACGTCGACCCCAATCCGAGACTTTGAATAACAAGGTCTCGACTTCAGACACAAGTTTGTTCCGGCACTCTTCGACGTGTTCCCGAGAAATATTCGCACGGCCTGTATATAGGGCATCACCCGTGCTGTCGTCTGCATAGCAATGAATGCTACTGATTTGTAGCATGTCGTTGATATGCAGAAGGAACAGAGTGGGAGATAGCACACAGCCTTGTGGAACACCAGCATTCACGGGTTTGGGGTCCGAGCATGCACCGTCGACAACAACCTTGATGCTCCGATCCGTGAGGAAGCTGGTGACCCAGTTGCACAATCTCTCAGGAACCCCGTAAGATGAAAGCTTTGAAAGAAGCGCTTTATGCCAAACCCTATCAAATGCTTTCGCTACGTCCAGACTAACCGCCAAAGCCTCCCCTTAGACTCAACTGCTTCTGCCCATCGGTGAGTCAGGTAAACTAGAAGAACTGGTTGGCCTTTGCATTTTTTGTAGCCTCTTCCTGTCGGTGTTATAAAAATTACCGAAGGAAACGATATTATGTTTTTACCTATACCTAATGGCTATGCAATATGAATAATGCCAGACTCATAATAATATTTGGATTAATGATGGTACGTCTAAGGTTAGATGTTTACTCTAATGTAATAATTACCTATCGCCAATCTTCCCATTCAGACGCGTCGGCCGATTGTAAGTACAGATGATACTATTTGAAACTTTTTTAAAATGCTTTGAATATTAGCATTAATATTGTACAGTCTGTACATCAGATTCCAACTAAACAGATGCAGTGTAAGAATCACGAGAATCAAAAGGACACGTCCAAAACGGAAACGAATGATTTGTGTTTTTTCATAAATAAAGGCTTCAGCTGGGTTCCGAACAAAGGACCGATGTCTCAGCTCTTAGGTACACTAATCAATAAAATACGACCACGTGTTGTACATATAGTAGCTTTTCAATAATAACATACGTATAGTATAAATACGTCAACAGCAATTCATATTCATAGAACCCTTGCTTTTGTGGCGCTGGTGAAGTGGTATCAATTTGCATGCACTTCAATGGAGAGTACTTGGAGTGTTGTCCCTTTGACACAATCGTTCTGTCCTTTAGCGTTGTACAGATATTGTAAGAATTTGTTAGTAAAATAAATTTCCTACTTAAAATATTAAAACAAAGAAATCTAAATTAATTGTAAAGCATTTTTTATTTTAATCCTACAACACGCATAAAAGGTCTACAACTTTTGCTTGATCGCAGTGTTCGTTTTAACATAATGTCGATTTACCAATTCATCATTTTTATTTCAGAGTTATGTTGAGGTATTGTTACAGAGTAAATAGTTATAGTCTCAATGAACAAAGTTCCGAGAAATTTTATTATAATATCTTGAGGATTACCAGATTTATATCTTGAACACCAAACTTTTAAATTTATTTGATTTGCTTATCATAATTGTTAGTGATAAGACATTACAGATATTATAAAATTGATTTAAAAAGTAGAGAAATCCGAACACGAATTGAAGTGGTTCTTTTTGTAACCTAAATATCGTTTCAACTGGCCTATTCATACGTGCATTGTACAGAATACGTAATGTTTGTAACAATTTCTGTACGAGAATTCAATGTTCACACAAGCTAAACATTCAAGCGATCATCAGTCGTGAATATTCGACGTCAAAACATTTAGTTCGGTGAAATTCCCATATCCGTTATGCAACTGAAATCGGAATATGGATTATTGCATTGCTTGTGATAGTAAAGTCAAGAAAAGACTAAGTATTAGTTTGGATACGGTTGGTGAAGATTTTTTACTTGTTGACGAAATATCAACCCAGTGTGTTAAGTTTGCTTTCATTACAATAGTTTCGGTGATAAGACTGATATCTAACCTGTACTAGGTTTAATATCATTGCAGCGAAACGTTAAATAACGTAATATTTTGTAATGTACAAAAAATATCTAAAGTATAATATTTTTTTATTTTTTCCCTTAGGATAGTACTTTTTGATAGATTACCGTTATATGCAATAATGAATAGAACGTGAGTAGTATGTTAGCGGGATTCAAACCCCCAACTGGCAGCTTCAAAGGCACACTATGACTAGGCTATCGGGTCATCGAATTCACGTAATTTTTGAAAAGATTTCTATTTAGTTTAGTTGCTATAAGTTAAAGGTTAGATTAGTTGACTATGTTCATATATACCTCAAATATAACAATACCTCAAAAGAGTGTTGCAAGTTAGCAGTCAAAATTAATTAATTGATGAAGTGAGTTAAGTTTGGGCGTACGAAAACTATGGTTTAAAAAGATTTTAGATGCGATGATAAAAAGCATTGAGCTTCTCTAATTTGTTGTTTAGTAATAGGACTAGAACTACTAGAAGAAAATTCAATAATAATTAAAAGTTTTTTTTATGAAAAACAGCGTTTTAGATACAAGAACATTTATCAGTTTCTTTCACTGATTTCTGATTTTATTTTTTTTAGACTCTGAGATAGCCCTTTGCTCCCAAATATCCGCGGTCATAGGAAAACACGAGTATTGATTCTATATATTTTTGTACTCCGAGATAAAGATAAAGATAGAATATGTCCAGATTTTTACCTATCACAGGGTAGTTGCCGATAGCACCACTGATTTCGGTTCTGTGTCTGTGTCAAAAAGACATTTAGTTTTTTTTTGTACAAATTATTTGTAGGTATAACGTTAATTCACGTTTCAAATTGTTTACTGAAAATAGTGTAAAACTGTATAACACACAGGATGATTTCCAACACACTATTATAATTTACTAATTAACGAAACAAACCCAGGCATTATCTATGTAGATTTATGGAAAGTACCTTGGTAAGGCTGTGATCACGTATTCAATATTAATAATCCCATATAGTATTAATATAAAAGAATCCAGTACATTTAAATTTGTGATTGGGAATAAACCATAAATTTAATGTGAGCTAAAGCTGTTCTTATATTCTCATTATTGGATAGAAACTTGGGTTATTATTTATTTAGATTATACTACTTACAAGTAATATTTATTTGCGAATATACCATCGATTAATAAATAAAACATTTGGTATTATTTTATTATTCTGTTCACAACAGTAATGTTATGATATTACATAATTTTAACAGAACTAAAACATTGTAAAATAATAGTGTGTTGATGTACGTGAATTTAATAACATTTTATTTTCTTCTTTAAATTAGAGCGAAAATGTTTCATTACTTAGCTTCATTCATAATGTTTTTCACTCATAATCGCAGAAGCGCAGAATTTTAAAACATTTCTTCCTAATCTAATTAAAATAATATACGCGAAATTTTTTAAAATACATTTTGTTGATAAACACGGCAACTTTTAGTTAGAACTCTTCAGTTTCCGGCAGCATGTAACTCGCCGTCCCCTCACACTAAGCCAGCAAAGGAATGCAATCTGGAGCGGAATGCTCTATATTCGAATTAAGTTTTGCCCATCTAAATGCACACCACATCAACTGAAATCTCTTACGATTAAAAATTGTTTCTGTCGGTGTATAAAATCAAAATGTTTTTGTGCTATGATTACTAAAATTATAAATTATTTTTTAAACATTTAATATGTACAGATAAAAATACAGATTAATTCAAATAATTATTGAATTTGAATCTGTATATTTAAGAAATTCAGATTTCCACACATTTTTTAATTAAACTATGAAAATGATACCTTATAAATGAAGACAAATTTAATTTGTTCGGTATTGTAAAAAATATCATGTATTTACGATGAATAATTATATTCATTTATCATTAGTGATTATTGCGAATGGTCATAATGAACGTTTTAATATTAAGTATGTTTTAGTCTGTAACGATTAAGCGCTAATTTATTGGGAAAGACTAAAAACACATTTCTTCAAGTAAGCTTCTTGCTTTGATCTCAACAAAAATTCATTAAAGCACTCCCGTGTTATTAAGGATGATTATGACGCCGGAAGAGGCACCGTACTGGGGTGGTAGCGGAACAAACCAAGGCGGCGGCGGCAGTTTCATTTCCCCCATTTGCAATTCAAAATGCTACTTCACCGTATACCTCATTCGTCTATCTATTTCACCGCATAAGTCTCTTTCGCTCCCGTAAATACGTAGTAAAGCCATTCTCTTCTAACGCGATTACTTTTTGCCACAAACATTTTGCAACTCCTTCAGACACTTTCTTGCAGCAGCCATGCGTACGAATTCAAACGGACACTGCGAACAGTTTATTTTAAAAGGATTAGCCATAAATAGTTCTTCTTCATTACATTTTCATGAAGGAATCCTCTAGTTGTGGATTTATGCGGAGAAAAGTTTGAGTTTACTGAATAAAATATATTCATAAGAATGTGATGCTGGTTTTACGCTAAGTAACATCACATTGTGTGGCGTAGGAGACAAAATACTGTTATGAGATAAAAGTTGTTTAAAACTATGAATTTCAATCCTTAACTTTTTATTCATTATCGTTATATTATTTTCTTGTTAATTAAAGATAATATAGTAAACAATTTAATTTTAATTTTTTCACTTCTCTCTCATTAGCCCCGTGACTTCGGCTGCATGATAATTTTTTTCACGGCTTTCCTTCCTTAAGTAAAGTAGCCTATATTTAGACAGACATATAGAGTTATTTTAGCCTTCCTAATGTTAGTGCGAATAGTATGGATTACTGTAAAAGGATATCAAGATATGTCCAGGTTTCGATAGCTACAGACATTGCGTCCGTCACAAAAATATGTATTTATAACGCACAAAGTACGGTAGAATTGTAAATATGACCGCGACAGAGGCATATTCCAAATGTAAGGTTTTTGCACCCACAGTAGACGATAATTATCGTTCACATAATGATTTCTAGTATTTACGCGAACACTGCATATTTGAAATGAAACCATTATTTATGGATTTTGACGAGTTTAATTGTGTTTTAATATTTCCGTCGTTTCGATTGCTTTACAGCAACCGTGGTCACGGGGGGAGTGAGGTGTTAGACGTCCAGATGTCATAGTTTACTCGGGCTACCTTCATGTTTTATTTATTAATTTTTGGTCTGATCTACGCAGACCTGCATCGGACCAAAAATTAATAAATAAACGTCGGAAATATAAAATCAATTAAACGCGATAAAATAAGTAAATAATATTTTCACTCCAGATAATTATTGTATTAGAAATGACAATGTGAGACTTTACTGATATCAAAATATCATGTTGTTGTATTAAAGAATTACACGAGCATTCAATTTATAATAATGAAACATGATTAAGATAAAAGAATTATGATTGTACAATTTAATAATGATTAATTTGTGTTTCAATCAATCTAAAAAGTAATAAACATTATTTCTGACGGTATTCCCCGTTATATAAAGGTATTTTAAGAAAGGATAAGGGTTGTTTTTGGAAGAGATCTATTGAATAAAGTACCAAAGAAATCAGGTGTGCAGCACCTTTTTTTAAGATGAATGGTATTGACGGATGCGTATTTATAAAAATATTTTGAATAGTCCATTATGTACTTTGTTCGAGTGATCGTAATGAAAGAGCGGATGGGTATTTTATCTTCAATTTTGCAGCAAATATTTAAAATTATTATTCGATTAGAGCATCTGCAAGCCATGGTCAAAATAAAAAAATATGTTAATTATTGAATTACCGATGTGTTACATAATATTAGCAAGAGTATTAGGTTCAATGTGAGGTCAGAGTAGAAAATTATATCAATGGTGATATTCATAAATAATCATAAATTTGCTTTTACTAAATATGGAAGATGCGTTATATGTAGGTCAAGGATATCGCAGTGCACTCGCCGTATATTACTAATTTATAATATCTAAGCTACCATCTTGAATTCAATTTCTGATGATGATACCGCATCTAAACGACAAGTTGGTGATTGTTGCTGGGTAGTACCAAATATTAAGAGCTTTGCTTAGCACAGAGCTTAACCAGCAGATATCTATAGGTTGCTATTTTACTTGAAAAAAATAAGCTCATTACGACCGTATATCTAATACAGATGGTCAGAGGTCTAGAGTCTTTTCAACCCACAGAGCTTACTGGACTTAAAGAAAACGGGTGGTGAGCCTGACGCCGTCTTAGAATTCTCTACATAGGGGAACGAACTATCGTCTCTTGATTCGGAGGCAGACACCCTAACCACACAGTTATCGTGGCTTATTTATTTGTTTTTACTTTATTACTATGTAAATGTACTAAAATATGCAGCATACTCTGATATCACTGAATTAATTATCAATAGAAATTGTAGTCGCCTCAGTTCCTCTAGCAATGAAATTTAAATAAAAATATTTTAACGATACTATTAATTATTTAGAATAATTTAAAACTTTATAGGATAATAAACGTAACCGCAAATCAGCACACGATGATCACACCCCGTCGTAATCTGAATAATGTGCTCATTAACGATCTACGCGGGAAGTTCATCAAGAACTCTGTGAATTAAAGCCGTCTTAAATACCGACGCGTACCTACGACGTTGTTTTATATCGTGCTTAAATTAAATTACATCGCGTGCTACGAAAGCCGCAGGTTGTTCGCGGTCCGTGTTAGTGTACTTATGTTCTATTGCCGGTTAAATTTAAACATATTATGAATATTTAATACCGCTAGGTAATTTTTCCTTCGTAGTGTGACTGGGAGTATATTGATTAAGAATATAACATTGCAAAGGAGAATAAACAGTTAATAGAAACAACAGTAGGATTCTAATTTCTGTCAATATTGTTTTATGGAGTTACGTTTGTAATTATAAATAAATTTGGCCATTTATTTCAATTGGTAGTGGAGATTAGAGATCATGGTATATTAATGTGAATGTTTGCCCATACTCACCGGCAGTGCTGGTATCTGAGCACTAGTTATGCTGCTCCCCATCACTGGTCTGTGCGATTTGAGTACGGAAGATTCGAATCAATATTCTTTATTTGTTGCTACAACGGCTGCACCACGAGTAGTTTAGATTGGCATTTAAAGTTGGCATGGTGTTTCTTACATTTCAGAATTTAATGTTATTTGGTAGTACAATTTTTTTTTTTAACAGGTACTTATTGTACATTGTACAGGAAATGGTCGTAAAATTAATTAAATCCTACATAGTTAATTATTACTCATTTCTTTAAATAATCTTAAAAGTAGGCTACAAATATCAAAAAGGTTTCAAATATAATAATTATGAATTTGAAAAACATTTTTATGCCTTCACGTATTCGTGTATAAAGCTTGTTATATTTATAAGACCCCATTCAGTTGTTTCTTTATTCATGTAAATATTTCTGCAGTTCTATCCATCACTTTTATAATAAGCAACAATTGTTGACGTTTATTAAGCTTATGGTGATATATTAACGCGATAAAATATTCTTTTTGCTTTTAACTTCTTAAGCAGTGATTATCAGATTAAAATTTGTCACGCAAACGAGGAAAATGGGAGAAGTAATTTTGGCAAAACCGACCGACTAAATTGGGTTTCTCAATAAAAAACAGACCGCCTTTGAACTGTTAGAAATAAAAAGGCAAAAATTGTAAAGCTGGAATGTAACAAGACCGTTTCGTGCAGTGACCGAGCAGAAACGACCCCTAATATAGAGGCACCCCTCGACCCAAATCATGGAATAATGGACACCACGGCGACCGATCGCGCCGCAAATAACTTTTCATAAAATCGAATTAATTAATCATGAGAATCGGGCTCTACTGAAGTTAAAAAACTTTCTGTCGAAGTTGCTGGCTAAGTTTTAAGGAGAACCTAACGAGGAATGGGACCGTAGATGAGAGATGAAAGTTCAGCCTGATTCCGACGAGAGGAGCGAGCGCAGTAGACAAGAATAGCTGCAATTTAAAACTCGATTAGAATTTGAACATCGAGCGAGCGTGGTTATTAAAAAAATTCTGAAGTCCATAGTTAAAAATTTAATTTTAAATTTGCTGTAAATATTTAGATACAGTAAAATATCAGTTATCTATATTGATGTAAAACCTACGGTTTACGCCTGTGGTGAGGATTACGTTTTTCGATATTCATACTTGAGGAGTGTCAGAGTAAGCTAATTTACCAGGACATATCATCATATGGGTATACTTAAAAAACATCAGATAAATGGTATGGCTGATAAAAGAATTTCAAAATTGCGTTTGGGGACAATATGAGTAATTATGTATATTAAAATCGCCAATCCACCTGCCAATTACGATGACAACGTCGGTCACTAAGAAACCCAGCAGAACAGGAAGGCGAACGCTCAGAAGGACCCTTTGCCACCCCACGGTGTGTCCATGGCTCCGCTCAGCTTCTTTAGGGAGAGCGGCGCATCGTAATACCGACACTTCCCCGAGGTCCTTGCTCAGCCGTATTAGTGGTGTGGTCCCCAAAAATGTCGTATCTCAATACCAAAACTCCCTTTCCTAGGCTTTGGCAAGGAGATCGGGGCAAAGTAACGACGCAAATACTCCCGCATAGTCCATCATACCTCATCGGAAGGGGGCGGTCCAGTTTTCCCCGCTAAAGCCATATAAGTTCCTCTTGGTTCACCGGGAGACCAAACCATGTAAATTTTAGTACTTAATAGGAATTTTCATTTAATTATTTTCCTTAATAGACAGACCGACGGACAATTACAGCAAAATAAAAATAACACAACACACTATATAATTCCACAAAGACCCAAGTGAATAAGTAACCCAAGTTACCTATTCACTTACAGGTGTCGGCTTACAGAAGTATAATTTATCTATTTATAAAGCATTAAAATGATATAAAAATATGTTTCAAAGAATATTTGAAATAGCTACAAAATAACAACTCAGTTTGAGAAACCCCGTTTAAAATAACTACTTTTGAAATACTAAAGCTCTTGCAGGCTCACCTTGACGTAAACTCTTATTTGCCATAAAGCGTCGAACGAGAGTGACAGAAGTTACTGGCTTGTTTACGAGCTATAAAATAAATCGAACGGAATACAAAGACCACAATGAACTGGCGTAGACGATTAACCTGGTTAAACAAATTAAATTTTATAAAACGCTTTCATTCTTCAGGACTACGAGATGGCTCCACGAGTTATAAACATACATTTTGTATAATTTAATGCTATGTTATGCGTCAAGTTACAGAAACTTGACTTGTTAGCTAACAAGGCAGTATTTTAATAAAAGTAAAACGGCAAATTCCCAAGTCGGCAATATTATTCATTGTGATTGTAAAAAATATGATTCGAAAATTTTATCATCACTTAACACCAGATACTTAGGACTGTAGGCAGGCGTTGCTTATATCCGAAAACAGAAATAAATAATTTAAAAAACCTAACCTCCTAAAAAAAAACTTGAAAGCATAATAAAGTGAACTTAAAATTATGAATTCTTCTATTATATGTAATAAATATTGGTTTTTAATTCTTGTATTAAATATCATTTAGAAAATCTGCTTTTGTTTCTTAATGAAGTTCCTTGCCGGAAGAGCAACAGACAAAAGAATGAACGTTTGCTCGTCAGTCAGTCAGGTTAAGCATAATGACATTGGCGGGTCGTAGTTACCTAGGCTTGTTCTAAGATTGTTACAGTTCATGTGCTAGTCTCAGGAAATTTAAAACTCAGTGGAGGTCTGATAGGCCTTTCAATATTTAGAAAGCTTCCGTTAATTAGGATTGACATCCATATTTTCGACTCAACATAATTTTTATCTTTTGAGCATATTCGTACCTCGTATTGGTATACCTTTGCGGCGTGAATTTCAACCGCAATGTTTAGTTTTCAATACCTACTTCATTGTTATTGCTTTTATATGCATTCTCGTATAAACTACGAAATCTGCACACAAGTGTCAGTCCGCGCTCGTGTTACACAAAAATTATAGATTATCCATCCCCAGAATTTAACTATATACTATTTAATAATGATGGTAGTGCTAATCCGTGTAATATGATGTAATGAATATTACTTTCCATACGTTGTAGAGCCAAGCGGCGGTTTTTGCTGCTGCTCCAATGGGCCGGCTCAACAGGGTTAGTATCACGGCCTCGCAGAATACCGGCGTGAAGTAGAGGCATCTTGTGCTTCTGCATTCCGTAAGATGAGTGAAAGTCCCAATCCCCTTCCTCATCCTCCTTATCATCTCCCAAATACCTTTGAAGGCCAAAGATCAAATTAATAAAAATCGCGATTTATTACCATCGCAGTACAATAGGTGCAAAACATTGGTTAGCTGCAGCGGCAAAAGATAAATCAATTATCTTTCTGTAATTTATTTTATAAATTTATGTATCTTGTATTACGTAATGAGCTTTTATTTAAGTAACTTTTACTAGGGATCTTATCTATGTTTAGTCGTAAATGTAAAAACGAAATGATGTAAGTACCTTGCAAAAAAAAAACTACGATTGGCTAAATATTGAAAATGTCAGAGAGATATCTATCGTGTGATCAATAGTGGTTTAAAAAATAATAACTGAATATTATTTTATACTCAATAGCTAATGTTGTGCTGTAAAAGAAAATCTGTTACTCCATCACATTTCGTAAAAGTCGATTAAGATGTAATAAGGTCGAAATTACAGAAAAATCTTATGACTTCTTTCAAATAGGGAAATAATCATCATATACATAGTAGAGATCAGTGTCGGGAAGCAACATCAAAGGCTTTTGGAAAAAGTAACACCTGCTTGAAGACTGCTAAACAATAAAAAGAAATACTATTTTCAAACGATTAATAAAAAGGAGGAAGTAACCAATTTCTTTGTATTTTTCTTGTATGTATTATAAACTTTGCCGCTTGTTGTTTTTTATTGAATAGGATCTACTTTAAGGTTTGTATTGAAATTTGAAGCAAATATTCCACCCCTGAGTGGAAGTCAATTGTTTCTCTAAAATTTTGTTTTTAATTCACTTGTGTTCTATACGTATGTTATGTTACATATACATCAATACACTATTAGTTTTCATTAAAAGGAAGGTTATTTTTACTTTTTTTTTAATAGTAAATAAATAAAGGAATATTATAGTTATATATTGCAATATTGATAATCACATTACATTTTCGCAATGAGCAGTCACTACCTCATTGTTTTGAAATCAAAATTGCAAATTTGCTGCATAATTGTTTCGTTAACATACTTAATTGCATTAACTAAATTTCACAGCAGGGCTAAAAATGCATCGAATTGAATTAGTCTCATCAATATTCGTACAAACTGGATAAATCTGTTTCTTACAAAGAAACAGCTGGGACCGCAACGTTTTTTTTTTAGTTTACTTTTAAATAAAGATTTATGTAATTTTAGAACTATATTTTACAACAAGAACAAATACAAAGTTTTTCTCTGAGTAATTATAACACGTTAAAGTTTTAGGTAAATAGCTACAAGAGGTCGATAGATGCTGATCGCTACAAACAGTGCAATTAACTGCAGTTGAGCGTTATAAGAAACAGCATAAAAATTAAAAATACAGATTACATTTACACTAAAAATTCACACAATCTTGTTTTAATCTCGATGTAACTTAAATTATCCTCTTAAATATACAGTTTTTCACCCAAACTTTCCGCTTGATTCCAGCAAATCCATTTTGTTAAATAATAACAAGAATTATTAAAAACGACAATAAGCCCCCGGATTCAATTATATTTTCCTTTACGTGTTGTTTAATTTGTTCAAAAATTTCGTCGAGTTATGAAAGACGGTGAAATAATAACGAAATTCAATTTTCCATTTGCATTAATCTTTTACTAACAGAGGGCACCGGGAATGGTTCTTTGATTTCTCTGCTATTGAATCGGAGCTCGATTGCGTGCCTACAGTGGACGCAAATTAATCCGGCAGACAATGCTGACCGTGACACAGCGCCGCGCCATGTTTGTAGAGACAATAACAAATTATTCATACTCGGTGATGGAATGTAAACAGAATATGATTGGCTATTAGCATGCAGGTTGGAGGAAGAGCGGCTCCCCAGGGACTAAGGGACATAACAACTTTCGGTACATGGATCATCTCCCTACACTATTAACAAGGCCGCGGTAGCCGTATCGAACTTTGTTTCTAACGTATTCCGAACTTAATTTAATTAATTATGGTCCCCTCCTTCGTGCGAGTCCATTTCGCTAAATATTATTTCAAGGCAAGGGGACTAAATAACCAAGATCAAACACACGTATAACCCAAGCCGAGTAATATTTATTAAAGAAACGAAAATGAAAGTTATTATTAAAGCTACGAGTGAAGCAGTGGTCGTATTTCACTGGATTTTATTGATCATTATTCATCATGAATGCCAATTGAAATGACCACTCCATAGGTAACATGAAGTTGTTAAAAGGGTTTATTGCACAACAACAATTTTATAAAACTGTATACTGCCCGTTTTACGTAAATTAAAATATAAAACATAACTTCGATTGGAACCATTGTAAATTGTGTTTTCATTTTTCATTCATTCATATTTCCAACTCTAACTCATTAACAGTAAAGTCATAATGTGAAGAAATTATATCTCTCCTGGCCAATTTTAACCAAGGTACCTAGGTCTCCTAAATACTATCGACAGTAGACAACTCTGTAAGATTTGTTACAGTGCCGTAAGTATACGCGCTTAACTGATGCACTCACTCGTTTTTACCTTTCCGTATCCGATAAAATTCTGATGCGATAAGATCGGAGAAAAAGTTTAATACAGAGGCAGGGGATGCAGCGGGACACGACAAACGATAAACAGGCCTAATAACCAATAGTTCCTAATTATGTTACGCAAATGATGACTTCGGTTGAGATTTCAATCCTGGACATGGCTTACAAGCTAGTCACGCTACCCACGCAATCACCAAAAGTAAATAGGATAGAGAGTATAATTGCTCCAGGTTAATCTTAACTTTTGTGTCATATTGTAAAAGTTTTTACATGTTTTTTAAATTTTATTCGTTTTTTTTTGGTTTGTTTTAGAGAAGCAAGGTTTTCATGGAATGAAACAGAGGAAAACTTAGGAACTCACTATTTACAACGCTCCTTAAGCTTAAACTTCGTTGCATGAGAGTGCGCAATACAAAATATATATAAACAAGATAATGAACATTTTATTCTGTAACTCGCAGAAATACAACAAAAAAAAGGAAAATCTAACCGCAAGAATTAATCTACCGAAGTATTCTGGTCTATGATACTAACATGCTGCTACTTTACTTATTACAGTATGCTTACTACTAACTTTACTAAACAGGCTTATTGGGATTGCTGGAATTCGACAAATCTAAGAAACATGCTTTTGGAGAAATCACTCGAGTCTTATTTAATAATTATTTCCGCTAATACTCACGGAATGACAAGAAGTTGTTACTCTTATCCCTTTATTAATAACATAATAATATATAGCTTTGAGAATAGAGATACGTTATATCCCTATGTATATTGTGAACGAGTAATGCAATATGTTACAAATAACAGTTTAATAAACAAGTGGCCCTCAAGTCTTCTCTCCCATGAAGGCAGATTAAACTCGTCGACGAGCGAGCGTGGTTCCTAGTAATCAATTTTGGTTAGACAATATTGGATTTTAATTAAGTGTATCGCACTAGGAGGTTCGTCGACTAATCGATGGACTGCGCACCAATGACGGTGGTTTTGTGGTAAGCTGGGCTTATAACATTCGATATTAATTTAGGAATAATAAGGTACAATTAATTTCAGTCATTTAAATGTAATTATCAAACGTTAATACAACGTTTTGATTATAGAATTGACTTCAAAGTAGGTCTCCACGTATCGTTACTATATAATTTCTATTATTTCAGCACTTCAAGAATTTATAGACATTTTTCCAACTTACCTAACCCCTGCCTAACCCTATTGGTGATAGACATGAAGGCTTTTATATTAAAAGAAAATTATACATTAACTTATTTTCCGTGTGGCTGTCGGAAGTAAAGTATAGCGCCAAGCCTGCCTGAACATGGGTTTCGTGAAAGGCGACTAATGGTAAAAAATTATATTAGGAGATGGGCAGCAGCATCTTCCTGCATTAGAAAAAAAAACAAAAAAACTGCGGTTGCAAACCCGTTCGCCAGGCGTGGCAACTAAGGCAAACCCCATGATGAGAGGTAGAAAAAAGCAATGGCCCATGGTAACGGCGAGGCAGGGGGTGCGAAGAATCACCAGCTGATTTCTAGCTGCCAAAATCTTTGGGGGAGGCCTATGTTCAGCAGTAGAATTGTGATAGGTTGAAATGATACATTAACTTGGAAAATGTCTTTTTTTGAAACCGTTACTCTTTGCATCTGTTTTAGTTAACTCTATTGCAAATGTTTTCGAAAGTAACACGTGAATACTTTACTGATTTAACAAAAATCTTTTATTTAAAATGTTCGAACGTTCGGAATAGCGTTATAGGAAATAAAACGACGAGGGTCCATCGTGCACCGGCAATAAAATGAGCGGGTTTGTTCGTGTGATGGCGGACTGAAATATTGTTAAACTTGCAAAGCGACTGAGTGGTTAGCGTCCTGCAAAGTGAAACTGCCAATTTTATAGTGACTGTTTATAAACTATCTTGCTTAAATCTTTCAACAAAATCAACAGTGTGTTTAAAATTAAAAATTTTATTTGAAGATAGACAGTTCATGTTGAATAAAGAAGCAGCCTCCAAAAGTCTATTTACTATTCTTAGTGGGAAAACAGAAGTTTTAACACTAAGAATAGTGGAATCGAAAATAACTACCATCATTTTAAAGTCACCATGTAGGTAATCTACATTCTTTAGACATGTTTAATTTTATAAATCATCGGATAATCTTGATGTTAATTTCTTGTTGACTGTTAACTTTGCAATTCAAAATTAAGCAGATTTTCAATCCTTAACCGTAAGCAAGATTTCCAAATCATCACGAGGTTATTGTTATACAAATATCAGAGAAAATAAACTGAGCTCACCTGCTGACTATTTTACATTCAAGTCGTAAAACAACATTGTGACGAAAATCCTTTGGGAGCACAGACGTTCGGGAGATTACATAAAGATGATTTTACGATTCTGTCACCGTACATAGATCGAAAGCTGTTGTTTATGAATAAAACGTATATGAAAATTATTGAGAATAATTTATAGCAAAATTATACGTAAGGTTATAAAATTTAAGCCTCGTAAAAAATTCAATTCGCTGAACTTTTGATGCCGTTTCTATAAAGAACATATTTGAAGTTCTTTTTTTATTTTGTTTCCAGCCAAGTTTATGAACGAAGATTTTCCAGCTATATAGCTTATTTAAACAAATTCACAGACAGACATATTATAAAGAGAGGATCAAATTAATACTGTATTTAAAGTGAAACGATGTTGAAGATAAATTAATTTAAACAAATATTTGTTAAAGGCTATACATAGCAATTAAAAATTAAGTGGGCAACTTATGGTGCGTTCTGAGCACCCCAAAACCAGGTAATAATATGGCTAATATATTATAAAGCTTTGGCGACCGTAATACTACGGAAAAAATACATCGGAATTTACTTGACTCAAATTCCACAGACTAGTGATGGGGAGCAGAATATAGTGAACAAATGCGAGGAAACCGGAACTGCGCACACTTTCACGTTTGCCTAGCTTGGTGAGTGCCGTTCAAGAAATGCATACTGTGTTTTGGCCGTCACTTTCTTGAAGTATGTTTAGCACTGGATTAGAAAAATCTGATGTAGAAGAATAAGAAATTTCTTTTGTATTTCTTGAGTCATGACGTGTTACAACAATAGAAATTCTTTTATAATCTCACATTCAGGGTTGACAAGCCCTCTAAACAGTCCACATCCTCTCTTATATAAAGGATTTACTAGTTAAGTTAAGTGGATTGGCGACGTCAGAACCAAAACCCTCAGACTAAAAAAAAACGTTTTGCGAAAACATGTATACCCGCCACGTAGCGTATTTACTTTTCGTATTCAACCCTTGAGAAAAATGTAGTAACATATTAAGTAAAAATATTTTAAGGAGTTTTCAACTAAGTCTACTTAAGTAACGTAGCTGACTTTTACCAGCTACAAAAGTTTCTTAAAACACGATAGGTCTACCAGACGGACGATCACAAGAATTTATGTATTGATTCTGCAACATGGTTAACATTTTCTTCCAAACATTTAATCTGATGGTAAGGGGAAACTGAAGCCTATGGACAAAGAACTTTAATCGATGAAGTTTACAAATGAATCGTTAACTCCGTAGACTAAGATGAGAAATGGGTATGACGGTGGTAAGCAGAGAAAGAGACCTAGTAAATTAGTAGTTATTGACTGTTGCTGATATTCGAATTTAATAACAATGACACTGCGGTCAAGAGCGCTTGCCGCTTTACTGCACAATGGCCACGACTAGTTCCCTATTTTTTTTCATTTTGATATTGAAAAAGTAATTTCTGACAAATTGATACATATTTGACACATAAACAGTATTTCATAGATTTAATCAAATTATAAAGACAAGCGATTATCTGTTCTCAGGATTGGTATTGGCAAGTCAAACAAACGCTCCAATGTCAATAACTCAACTGTACGCGGTTTCTAAATTACGATCCTAGATCGCAAATGCTGCAGGCGCTATCTGCTCATATGTTTAATTTTTCTACGAAAATAAAAAAACGATTTTACACAAATTCCAAATGTTTGCATATATATATAGTTAAATGTTTGAAGCTTTGAAATTCTGGTTGCTTAGAATAATATTGTTCATATAAGTGTCAAATACGATTCTAAAAATGTATTTCTTAATAAATGTTAAGAAATTAGAGATGCGTTTTCTTTTAAGAATTTAAGAGGAAATTAATCAGGAAAAGACAAACTGAAATAGCTATATACAGAATTAATCTAGTATATACAGAAAAAAAACATCAAAAATACTTATTTTAAAAACAAACTAAAGAAAATCTTTGATATTACATAATGTTTTATGCAATCAAACTATAAATCAGAACTAGAATATATTGCTTCATTGAAAATTAATCTAAATTATACTTGAATTCTAATAACGTCCCCTTAGACGGGATTTGGGTTCGATTATCTGCCTAGTCTATGACGCACAGGAGAGGTTGGCATTTGGAGAAAGAGATCATCTATTCCTCCTAACGCGCAATAAATGTCTGTTATAGTTTATCCAGTAGACGTGCAAACATGAAGACGCTTACACGTTACCCGTACACCCAGTGTCCCGATAATACGATACGCTTTAAGTAAGGATCGATGCAGCATCACAGAGACATACGTATATGCAAGGCATCCTACGTCCTAAATTAATTCTTGCGATTCACAATGATTTGCTCCAGCTGACATTTTAATCGACGAATCATGGCTCGGCATTACATTTGCTTACTACGCCATACGGTCCTCGTAAAATAATCCTGTCTATCTGTAACTAGTAACTCCCAGGAGTAACTAAGCGTTGATATTTGAACGAGAACTATTCAGACTCGTTAGCCAGAAGGTAGTTTTGTTTACATTTACATTTAATTTATTTAGTTACCTAATGATGACATGATGATATACTTCCGAATACTGTTGGCAGTTGTCAACAGCGCAAGAGATCTAATAATGTCATAGATGTACGCGCAAACATAGAGGCACTCACACGTCTTTACATTCCCATATCCAATCTAACTCTTATGCAATACGATCGGAGGAAGTATCACATGCCCTCTCAGAGACGTACACATTTTGGTTGGGAATCAAACCCAGGACCTACGTTTCTGTACACCGAGGGTTTGATTTTTGTAATTAGCAACCGAATTCACTGTATTAAAATATAGTAACGAAAAGACTGTGCCGAAATGCACCTACAATCAAACGGTTACGAAGAGGATTTATTTTTAAAAGATAAAAAAAAAAATCAATACTGCTATTGTTCGGTTGACTTATCATAATTTTTACATAGTAACAATGATATGTAAGAGGAGCGAGGTATAATGCAGACGGTACACGCAAACAGCGCCAATCGAAATTGCAAATTTGTGCAGGGGGCTGCTTCGGTTCGTTAGCGACTTGTGTTTACGCGTTACCAACATTCAGGGCTGTCAACTGCTAATTGATTGAGGCTTAAATTACTTAATTTAGAAGCATAAAACATATTTATTACCAATAAATATACTCACGGTTTTTATTGGATTAACTTTTTGAATCTTTTGGTCAACAGATCTCTTCGTCTTCATGATCATCGTGTATATTTATTTAGAAAATACAAATCAATTATGAGAAAGGTCCCTATGTCATAACTCTAACACTTCAGTTGAGCTACTTTCTATAACTAATATCATTACTCAAGAATTACTTTTTCCGACAACCTTGTTAGCTCACACTAAATGTCTGCTAATATCTTTTATTTTTAGTAGGGTTCTCTCGAATACTAAACGTGTACGTTTTACCTAACTGACACCTATTTGGATATTGCCCACTTGGTGATTCTCGACGTCGCCAAAATCGAGAGTAAGTCTAATCTCTGTAATGATGTATTTTCATTTTTGTCTCTCTCTGACTTAAGCACGGCCGCGCATTCAGCCATACAGCTAAAAATTAACTAATGAATATGAAATTTTGTTTGAAAAGAAGAACATTTAATTTCGGATGCAATAAGAGTTTTTGTTTTTGTTTTGCAATGTAGTTTCTTTGTAAAAGTGGCTTCATAGGTAGGATACACCTTTTACAATAATTTTAAAATGACATTAAATATGCTATACGCATAAGAGATCCACAAAATTTAAGCATATGTGCACAGCTAACTAGATATCACCAGTCTCCATAAACAACACCTATGACGCTTATGTTTGTAGCTCAAGAAAAGAGCCTATTCCTTCTTTAAATGCCAGCAGCGCATCTATAGATCCTCTAATGTTGCGGTTTTTGGGCGTCGGTGATCACTTACCATCAGGTGAGCCGCATGCTCGTTTGCCTCCTTCTTCTATATAAAAAAAACTTAATATCGGGCATCTCCGTAGACATGCTTTTCTATCTACTACTACTAGAATAGTGTGACGTAAATACGTCATTTACTAGATTAGACTCAAAAAAGTTGAAGGTTGTTAATAATACATCAATAAGGGTTAGTAAAATGTTTGTAATAAAAAAAAGAAAAGAAATAAGAATTCCAGTTCCAACCTTGGCCAATCATCATCATCATCATCATTTCAGCCTATTAGAAGTCCACTGCTGAACATAGGCCTCCCCCAAAGATTGCCACGAAGCTTGGTCCTGAGCCACCTGCATCCATCGACTTCCCGCAACACTGCGCAGGTCGTCACTCCATCTTGTGGAGGGTCGTCCTACACTGCGTTTGCCTGTACGTGGCTGCCACTCGAGAACCTTTTTTCCCCAGCGGTTGTCAGTTCTGCGAGCTATGTGGCCGGCCCATTGCCACTTCAGCTTGCTGATCTTCACGGCTAAGTGGGTTACCTTAGTTCTGCTACGGATATCATCGTTGCGGACTCTATCACGCAGAGAAACACCGAGCATAGCCCTTTCCATAGCGCGCTGAGAAACTTTGAGCTTCCTCATACGGGTTGCAGTGAAGGACCAAGTCTCGGATCCGTATGTCATCACTGGCAACACGAGTTGGCCAATGGTCAACGATAAAGGAGTGCGTCGAGAAGAAATATGTACTTAATTAATCTTTATTAAATTTTACCTAAACGTTTCCACCGCTTAAAAAAATCTCCTGAGTAGTAGTAGTGGCTTATAGGCATAAATTGCTAACAACCAGATCTGGAGCACCATCATCATTTCATTCTATCATAATTTCCTGTGCTTTTCTTTATTTCACGTGGGGGAAAGTCTCCTGACAAAGGTTCCTCCAAACAACTTCCTGTCATTAAGAGCAATAACTGGTTATGTACGGATCAGCATTAAGTGCCGGACCGACTAAAACCCCCATGGATTATCGACACGCTTGATAGCTTGGAATGAAAAGACTCGCGAGCGTGTGGCTAGTAATAAAGAGCAACAACGCTGCTGTGTTGACTAGACGGATCTCTGGCTCCTGCTGTGCTGTGCTCAGGAAATAAACTAGACTCCCGACTATTAGAAGGGTGCTTGTAGTAAATCAAGGGATTCTCTTCAGGAGAAGCGAGACCTGGGCTTTGCTTACCAACGATGAGGGTGTTTTCACTTTAAACATAGGCTCCCCTTAAAAAAATGTGCAACGGAACACTCTGCAGGTCGTTACTTCATCGTGTTGGGTCTTATATAGCGCGAGTCTGTAAGTTTACCACTCGAAACCCTTTCGTTCCCAATGATTGTCAGTTCTGCGAGCGTAGCCGGCTCTTTGCCACTAAGGCACAAAGCCTTATCTTACCTTAGTTCTGCTGCGAATATCGCATTATTGGTAGATATGATAAACAATGACAAATTCTTTTCCCGTGTGGGAATCGAACGTATCGATTTTTTTAAATATCAGAGAATAAAGATTATGATTTTGATCGAACCACAGCGTCGCAGCCAAAAACTCAGCTATCGCACCACACACAAAATATCTGGAGGAAATATTATATTATTTGAAATACTATTATTATTATATTGAAATCCGCCTACATGCACTGAAACAGCAACATAAACTTTAAAAATTATAGAAAACCAGCGCACAGCAAGCATTCTTATGAATCTATTATTATTACAAAGAATTTATTTATTTGCCCTTACCTACCTGGCTCTGTACCATATACCGTACTGTGTCACAGCAATTTTTTTTTAAACAAATTGAATTAATAAAGTAATAAACAAGTTAAATTAATAATATTTCAATACAGTAAATTAATAAACAAGTAAATAACAAAAATAGAACGCTAGTATTGTTATGACACGGGCTGTGGATGCCGGCGCGGTCGATAAGGTTTTAGTTGTTGCTCTTTTTTAATATTTTTTTTTAAAAAAGTTACCTTCCGCTGTTGGAATTTATCCTGAGTCGCGAAGGCAATTTACATACATGAATTGCACATGGACAAACACCCAGACCGGTAACTATTATTTGTAGTCCATATAAATAATAGTCCCCAGCGGGAATCGAACCCGGGACACAACGCCGCAGCCTAAACGCTTAGCCACTACGCAACCGAGCCGTCAAGTAGTACCGCTATATAACTGGAGGCAAAATAAAAAAAAATCATGCGTCTAAATTTTTTTTATGTTATTTTTTACTATATGCCTTAGAAATAGACTGTAGAATATGAAGTTTAATTAATGTCATAACATTACATCCTGCCTGTAAATTATTTCAGTTACATAAAATAAAATTAAAAAAAAACGACTGAAATACTTCGTGTTACTTCGTAATACTTTTATATTAATTATTATTAATACACGTATAAATTTAAAACAAAATTTTGTATTAGTTCACGTAATCAGTTAAGTAACTACAAATTAATATTAAATTTTAATCATTTTGCTCGATAGTGATAAATTAAGGAGTCCGAACCAAAAAGCATTCGACATCAGTTGAATTCAGCTTCACTTCATTGTTTAGTATTCGCTGTTGTTTAATTTGTTTAAGTAATGATTTCTTTACCAATAACCATCGTAGTATTATAACTCTTAAAAAATGCATAATATTTATTTTATGAATAAACTTCTGCACTGATATTAAATAGTTATGATATTTTTAATGTTATCCTATTTTATATTTACTAGTTGAGCTTACTAATAAAGGTATTAAATAACTATCGCGGGGTTTAGTAGTAAGTATACCTCTCCTGTTGGGTCCTGTGTTCGAATTCCAGCCGGAGGTAATATTTGTGCATTACACAAATTATGTCGGTTCACTGAGTAGTTGGCACTTTCAGTGGACGTTTCCTACCTAATAGTTGTATGGGTAGGTATGGGGGAAATCTTTTGATACGACACTTTTTTAATGTTCGGAGGGGCAGTGGTTAAGCGTTTAACTGCAAATAGCCGGTTGTAGCTTCAATTCCCTTTACAGGGCAAGTATTTGCTTCGTTCTGTCTTTAGAAGGTCACCACGACACAGGAAACATTCCCTCATCAGAGGTAACATTTGCCCCTTTAGAAAGTTTTGAGCAGTAGGCAAAGTTTAACAGATAGGAATAAGGAACACTTTCCAATTCAAATTAACTGTGACATGCTTCATAATAGAATCAAATCACAAATTCACAAATAACTATTCGATCATGTCTGTGTTCGTGGGTTCTATTTATGAATTTAAGTTATTAGTTTACATGTATAAGTGTCTAGTGACAGTCGTGTTTTTCCAATTAAACATCCAACCCATCTTATTAATGGTAATAAATTGCGCCATAACAGAAGATACCTGCCATAGGGTGCCATTTTATGAATCGACTACGGGAAAAGTCTAAAAAATTCGGCGCACAGAACAGAAGATGAAGAAATCATCATAATCATCAAAGATTGCTATGAAATACGATGCTTGCGATGAGGCCGAATTATTGTCGCTGCAGCTTGCTGGTCCTAACGGCAATGTCGGTTATCCTAGTGCTGCTGCTTCAAGATAAACCCTCCATAATGAGAGGTACAAAAATATATGCAATTATTAATAGTAGTAGCGTGCTTTTAAAGTCGTTAGGTGATTTTGAAATTCTCCCATTGATAGAGATTAATTCGCCGATGTACAAGGGGGAATATACCAACTTATTCATATCAATCTTGCATACGGCTCACCATACTAAATAACGGACGAGGCTCTGACGGATGAATGATGGTGGAAAATCCGCCTGTCCAGCGTGGTGAGCACGAAAAAGTCTTGCATTGTGCGCTAACTTTTGTTGGTGATGGAAGGCCTTTGTCATGCAGTGGATTCTTACTATGACTAATACGGGCTGATAAAGACGAAGAAAATGTGCCCTCTTTTTATTTTCATTAAAGGAATTTGAGATATACTTTTTGGAAAAAGATGAGGGTAAATTACTTCTACAGCTGTGCCAAATTTCAAGTGGGCGCCCTAAAATGATAGTACATCATTCGCTTTTATGAAATAATTCAATTATTTTCTGAAATTCAAGTTACATCTCTACAATTGTCATGTTGAAAAATCGCATTATTTGCTCTTAATTCCGCTGACACTAATTATTCATTGAAGCAATTTGGTTTGCAATCATTTTACTCCATGATATCCGTTTTCCGTACAATTTTTTTTTAGAAAATGTAAAATACGAATGGGCTCAGACAACATATTAGACTAATGGCGGTAATGGTAGTTTTAGTTAAAATGTTACACACACACGCCTATCACTTGGGCTAATTAGAAATTTTAAATTTTTATTTAACATCGCTACGTAGACAAACTGGTTTCTGTAACCATCTCTCGCTACCTCGGGATATTTTACTGCAAGTTTAGGCCAAAATGTTTTAGGGCAGAATAGATTATCTCTTTCTCCCAATGCCTCCCTCACCTGTACGTGGTGCACCTTCTAACATACAAACGTGGCTCTGGCGACCGAATAATGGTGGAATATCCATCCGAATTTTCCGTTCCAAACCTCACAGAATAGTGATGGGTGACCATCCTGCTAACTCGGCGTGGTGAGTAACAGCCAAGAAATGTATGCAGGCTTTTGTTGGAGCTTCCTCGGAGAGGCCTATCATCAGTAATGGACAAAACTTACGATGAAGGATATCTTATCTGTAAAAGTCTACAATTAAAACTGTACTGAACTGGTTTGTAAAAAAAAAACAAAATTAACTAATGTATGCTCTTTGTTATAATTAATCTCATTATGTTCTATAATACTATAATGGCAGAATAAGCAGTAGGAACAAAATCGTTCGATCAAAATTGCAAATTTGTGCGAAGCCAGCTTTGATTCGTTAGCGACTAGTGTTTACACATTAGTGACATTAAATAATATATACCGCTAACTAATCTATGTATGGTTAATTTCAGTGCATTAAATTGCCTGAACTTTGTTTAATATTTTACCTGCCGGGGAGCAAATCTTAAATAGTATTTTTTTTGCCATGTTATTAAAATATGGAGACCTAGAGTGTTTGTCTATACGTGGTTGACAAAGATTTCAAAATTTGCGAAGTTGTAGTCGTCATTAAGGACTTATATTCGGGCAGCATACTTAAGTAAGGTTTGTGAGAATATCACCTCGGAACGGATTCTCTTGTGACTCTTGTTATGACGCGAGAGCTTGGTAGGCGTGACTTTGTCACCCACGAACCAAACCAAGAGAAACCGGCCATGTAAGCCGGCCCGAGGTGACCGCTTCGAGAGGTCTTGGCGAGCCCACAACACAACAAGCCTGGAAGCAGGCAGGTGGACTGTGGCTGCGCTCTCCTTGCCCTCCATAGCTGGGTGCCGGGAAGGCTGGTGATTCCGAGAATTTGGAAGAAGAAGATACAGCCTTATCACACAAAAAACAGAATTAAAAACAGAGTGCTTAAAAATAAATAAAAAGATTCATTAGTTGTGTGAAATGATCTCGTCTTAGTGATAATTTGTTAGAGTACTACAAAACTTTTTACCTTCATTGACTTCACAAACAACCGAATAAATAGTATTTTGTACAAAGTGCAACGGTATTATGTAAAAACTGAATATTACATTTCAATAAATAGCTATTAAAAATGCGTTCATTAAAAATGCGTTCAAAAAAAATCAAACCCGGTTCCTAAATAAAAAAGGACAATGTTGAAAGTACATTGGGTACGTTTATCTTACCACACCAGGCTTACCATGTATTGGCCTTTGTGGTCATCGCCTTCTCTCGGACGGGTCCGTTACCCATTTGATATTGGAGGCCGAGTACGAAGATGCGTCCGTGTCTGGCGCGCCTTGCCAGGAGGGAGAGGAAAGCTGCTTAAAAAAATGATGACCCCGATGTATGCGAGAGTGTTCCTGTCGACATGCAGCGAAGGCAAAACACCGTGGGGTTTTGGTCGGTGCAAGCATAAACTATCCATTCCGTCGCAATAGCGGATATAGGTTAAAAAAATAAAGGCTTATGACTATGTCTACTTTATAGTCATTGACTACTTTATTTTATTCTACATATAGGTCAATAATATTACTGAGGGTTTATTTCACAACCCTTATCTTGGCATTGAAATGAAATGGTTCAATAATTTTTGTTTTAACTCGTTTATTAAACAAATATATTTTTCACAATGATTACATCATTTGATCCTATTAAAATAATACTAAAGACCCATTTAATACTACCATTAACTATGAATCCGTTGTTTTGTAAGTAATCTTTAAAAAAATGTAGAATCCTCATAAAAACACTCTACCTCCTCATATTAATAACCTAATGAGATAAATCCGGTAATAAAGATGTGTTTTTTTTTATTGATTATTCAGTTATTTAGGTCTATGACATAATAAACCATGGGTGCCGGACGGAAAGAGGCTGATATGCAATATCTAAATAATACAGTATTATACATTTGTTTATAATACTGTACATATAGTATAGACTTAATGTAACTTCAGAAGATTTGGATTAAATTTAGAAACATTTTTTTTCTCTAATTCTATCACCCGCCTTTCCATGGTGGTACACCATGGAAATGCCTACAAAAGTTGGTAAACTTTATTTGTGTACACATGCCGCATATCTGGATAAGAAGAAACAGCAATTGCACTGCTGTTTGGCAACAGAAATGGGTAACAGCGTGATACCAACCCAAACAACTCATAGACAATTTTATCCTACAGAGTATAAAAATATACCCACCTCGAAGAACGAAGTTTCATATATAAATTACATTTTAGGTTTCAGACCCTATAAAGCCACACAGAGCAACATGCAATATCAATTTCAACCTCATTCCAAGATAAAATGTATCTACGACCATCATACTATAAAAAGTCTGTAAAATTTCAAGTTTTCAATCCTTTTTTGGCAATTGAATGGGTATTATCATCTAGTACCGTTTATTAATATAAAGACTATTTTAGTACTTTTTTCCAATTAATACGTAGTAAAGTAAAATATCTGTTTGTAAATTACGAGAGAGACGAAGAGGGTCCGCGTCGCAGTTCCAGTGCGAATTGGCGGAGTTCACATGACCTCGTAATGTTTTTATATATTTCACAGACATGCAGCACGACGTTTTCTTTCAGTGCTAAGTACGTGATTAATTTGGCACTTCTAATCGCTATTAACAATTGTAGTGGTGCCGGCACTTAGGTCACTCGCGTGCGTAAATTCAAGCGTGTTAGCCACTAGGCTACTGCGGTTTATATTTATCAATAAGAATAAAAGAATAATTACCTAGCGACGAAAAATCTGCTTGTGGTTGTCGTAAAACCCGACTTACTTAAATTTCAGGGCAATTTTACCATATCATTTTTCTGTGGCTTAATATTGTTCTCCCTTCATTTACGTTTTAATGCATAGTAATACTCTATTCAATACATACTAATAGTAAATTTGTGTTTATGAAGGACTGTTCTGATACTGAAAATTCTTTCCCTGATTAAAAGACAGTCATAAATTCTTGTATGTAATTAGAGTTTGTTTTTAGCAGATTTTTTTTTATTACTTTACGTTTGGTACATAAAAAGCACTAGCAAGTCGTGCTTCTTAAATTATAACCCAAAGCAGAATAAAAAATGTCTTAATTTTAAAGTTTGTATTGTTCTTAAATTCTCAATTTAAACATCTACGTCTGTTTTTCTATACTACCGTATAGATTACTACTACTACTACTACAAAACTACTAAACTACTGTATAGACTTATTTATACAGTAGATTACACGAACACGCCCTTATATGTTTTACACGTAATTTTCATATACATGTATTTATAAGTCTTATCATAACATATGCGTGTCAAATATTTCATACAGAAATTTGTCTTTTTACTTGTAAATATTACAAAAGACGGTTTTAGTATGAAACATTTATAAAATTCTCATTGTATATTTTTGGAAGTGAGGAGGAATTGTGCCGCGGCTAGTATTGCCGGAAAAGAATAAATAATGAAAACTGTCCACGTAATATCGTGGTGTCGCGCTATGAATAGAGAAACCCATTTCATAAGCTTTTCGCATATTATAACTTTATTAAATTCTACTTTGTGAAAATTTTTCATATTTAAGGGGTGTGTACACAGTAAGTGGCTCTCCTGTTCTAGATTAGGTGTTTTCTCATTCAAACTCTGGTAATTAATGGTATTAAGAAAAGTATTTTTTCTTATTTTTACTAAAACGTTAATGACCGTTACAAGGTTGCCGGGTTCTCATCGTGTTACAAAAACAGAATAACAATAGGGACTATCGAAGGTTAATTGAAGATATTTTGTATACGTTTCTGTTAGAGGTGGCTCGCGCCCAGCGATGATTTAGTCACTTAAAAACCACATTATGAATGTTATTCTGGACTCATTAATTTGGCGTTCACTGGACATGTTTCGGAAACGCAGGTGAACATGGAAAATATTATATTTGCCATTTGTTGTATTTTTGCAAACATTTAGCAAACATCATGCCATAGCTGGGCAAATAACTTTTCTCGCTTTTCATGAGGGGTATTGAAGACATGCGAGTATCATCACAATGTTTTTCATCATCCTCGAGCACGTCGAAACTTCAGTACATGAAATTTAAATCTACGCCTTTTAGTGACGCGTGCACCGGGATTTGATTCTAGGTCACACTCGGTCTACCTACGCAATTTAAACAATTACTTTGACCGTGAACTACCTCGCCTCTACTACTGTATATTAGGTACCTACTCCAAAAGTACATGTTATCGTCGGAGATATCCTAAATATCCTTTGTTTATCGCTTTACCATTACAAAATGTTTTTGTAGGCTTCGACTCGCCTTAGGAATTTAATAATATAACTTTGCTGTGACTTATTGCGCCTGTCTAGGAAAAACAATATTCTTAAACACATTTAAATTTAAGTCTAATATTATAAAGAGGTAAAATTTGTAAGTTTGTATATTTTTATGGGGTCATCTGCAGAACTACTGATCGGATTCTGAAAATCCTTTCACTAATACAAAGTTACATTATTCCTGAATGTTACAGGTTTCAAAATGCATGTTCGCTGCTACTGTCGCTCATTTTAGAATTTGAAGAAACCATCACGTTTTAGTAAAATATGTGGGTTACCGCGCGTTCTATTTTATAGGAAAAAAGAGGCAATATATTTGATTCCGTGTGGCTGTCGGAAGTAAAGAATAGCGCCAACCCTGTCTAACCATGGGTGTCGTAAAAGGCGACTAATGGTAAAAAATTATATTAGGAGATCGGCAGCAGCATCTTCCTGCAATAGAACAAAAAAAAAAAAAAACTGCGGTTGCCAACCCGCTCGCCAGGCGTGGCAACTAAGGCAAACCCCCCCATGATGAGAGGTAGAAAAAAGCAATGGCCCCCAGTCCCCGGCGGCCTCGCTAGTCCTGGCTATGGTGGCAGCCATGGTAACGGCGAGGCAGGGGGTGCGAAGAATCACCGGCTGATTTCTAGC
Source organism: Bhutanitis thaidina (assembly GCA_029286595.1). NCBI lineage: Eukaryota > Metazoa > Arthropoda > Insecta > Lepidoptera > Papilionidae > Bhutanitis > Bhutanitis thaidina. The sequence continues at coordinate 7,075,600 of JAGSMS010000011.1, forward strand.
TGCCAACCCAAACAACTGGACCTGGCAACATATAACGCACGCACATTGAGGACCGACGAGATGATACTAGAACTGGAAGAAGAAGTAAGCAAGTTACACTGGAGTATTATGGGGTTGTCTGAAGTCCGAAGACAGGGAGAGGACTCTATAATCCTAAAATCCGGTAACTTGTTCTACTACCGGCAGGGTGACCATCTGTCCCAAGGAGGTGTCGGGTTTATCGTCCACAGGTCTCTCATCAACAACGTGATCGAGATCAGAAGTGTGTCGAGTAGGGTCGCGTACCTTATACTCAGAATAACCAAAAGGTATTCGCTGAAGGTCATACAGGTATACGCACCAACCTCGACACACCCTGATGATGAAGTGGAGGCAATGTATGAGGATATTTCAAGAGCCATGCATTGCTCTAAGACTCACTACACGGTGTTGATGGGAGACTTTAACGCAAAACTAGGTACGAAAAAAGGCGATGAGCTGATAGTGGGGAACTTTGGAGTAGGGCAACGGAACCCAAGAGGGCAACAGCTGGCTGACTTCATGGCAAAGGAGGGATTCTTTATGATGAACTCCTATTTCCAGAAGCGGCCTCACAGGAAGTGGACCTGGATGAGCCCGGACGGTACCACAAAAAATGAGATCGACTTCATCATGACGACCAAGCGTCAGCTGTTCAGTGATGTCTCTGTGATCACTAGGGTAAAAACCGGCAGTGATCACCGAATGGTAAGAGGCACACTGAACCTTAACATTAGGCTCGAGCGGTCTCGTCTGGTGAAGTCTACGCTCCGCCCACCACGTGCCCTTATCCAGAACCCCGAGAGCTTTCAGCTCGAATTGCATAATCGCTTTCAGTGCCTAGACGATTGCGTTACAGTGGACGATACGAATAGCAGGCTAGTGGAAACTGTCCATGCGGTAGGAGCTAAGTTTTGCAGGACCCGCCGCACAAACAAGCCCCAAAAGCTCTCCGATCACACTCTTAAACTCATGAAAGCCAGGCGTGAGATAAAGCTGCAGTCTACAACGGATGCGTCAGCGTATCGGCTACTGAATAGACAGATCTCCAAATGTATGAGGCAAGACTTACGCAAATTCAATACAGCCTGTATTGAAAAAGCGATAGAGCGGAACCAAGGCTCCAAAGTCTTCGCCAGAGATCTGTCTATCGGAAAGAGCCAACTGACCAAGCTGAAGACCGAAAGCGGCGCAGTCATTTCCGCTGGAGCCGAGATTTTGAGTGAGATCGAGAGATTTTACGGACAGCTGTACACAACGTCGTTGAAACCACACACTGATGTGAGTAACGACCCAAGAGCCAAGCTTATCCGACATTACTCCGATAACATCCCGGACGTCAGTCTGAGCGAGATTAGGATGGCTCTCAAACAGCTTAAAACGGCAAGGCGCCGGGTGAGGACGGAATTACAGCTGAGCTTCTGAAAGCGGGTGGAAAACCGATACTTGTTGTCCTTCAGAAGCTGTTTAATTCCGTCATTCATGGCGGTGTTACGCCGAAAGCGTGGAGTAGAAGCGTGGTTGTCCTATTCTTCAAGAAAGGGGATAACTGCCTTTTGAAGAATTATAGACCGATATCGCTTCTAAGCCGCGTCTACGTGCTGTTTTCGAGAGTCATCTCAAATCGTCTAGTGAACAGACTTGACGACTTCCAGCCTCCCGAACAAGCCGGATTCCGAAAAGGCTATAGTACCGTAGACCACATACATACTCTTCGCCAGATTGTACAGAAGGCCGAGGAGTACAACTTGCCATTATGTCTGGCGTATGTGGACTATGAGAAAGCCTTCGATTCAGTCGAAATTTGGGCGGTGCTACAGTCTCTCCAGCGGTGCCAGATAGACTCTCGGTATATCGAAGTGCTGAGGTGTTTGTACAATGAGGCTACGATGTCTATCCGAGTACAGAATCAGAGTACGAAACCAATCCAACTGCAGAAAGGTGTAAGACAGGGTGATGTCATATCCCCGAAACTCTTCACCGCTGCATTGGAAGATGTTTTCAAGCAGCTGATATGGAAAGGATACGGTATCAACATCAATGGCGAATACATCACTCACCTTCGATTTGCCGACGACATAGTTCTTATGGCAGGATCGTTGGAGGAGCTCAGTACAATGCTCAATGACCTCAATAACGTCTCCCAACAGGTTGGTCTTAAGATGAACATGGACAAGACGAAGTTCATGTCAAACGTCCATGTCACACCAATACCGGTTGTTGTTGGGAACAATAGGCTCGAAGTTGTAGACGAGTACGTATACCTGGGACAAATTGTCCGATTAGGTAAGTCCAACTTCGACTCAGAGGTCAATCGACGAATCCAACTCGGCTGGGCTGCGTTCGGGAAACTACGTCATATCTTCTCGTCGAGTATACCGCAAAGCCTCAAGACGAAAGTATACAATCAGTGCGTGTTGCCAGTGATGACATACGGATCCGAGACTTGGTCCTTCACTGCAGCCCGTATGAGGAAGCTCAAAGTTGCTCAGCGCGCTATGGAAAGGGCTATGCTCGGTGTTTCTCTGCGTGATAAAGTCTGCAACGATAATATCCGCAGCAGAACTAAGGTAACCGACATAGCCGTAAAGATCAGCAAGCTGAAGTGGCAATGGGCCGGCCACATAGCACGCAGAACTGACAACCGCTGGGGAAAAAGGTTCTCGAGTGGCAGCCACGTACGGGCAAACGCAGTGTAGGACGACCCCCCACAAGATGGAGTGACGACCTGCGCAGTGTTGCGGGAAGTCGATGGATGCAGGTGGCTCAGGACCGTGCTTCGTGGCAATCTTTGGGGGAGGCCTATGTTCAGCAGTGGACTTCTAATAGGCTGAAATGATGATGATGATGATGATGATATTTGATTAATATATTTCTTATTGACCTTTCGCCTATATTACCTATTCTGAATCTCCCCTGCAAATTTGGATACATCTAGCAAAATAACGCAGTATTTTTATTAATCGAAATCATCTGAAAGAAAATAAATCATTTATTTAATGATTTTCACGACTGAATAAATAAGATTTTTACCATGACTTAAACAACCGTATTAAATGACTCACTCACAATGAACATAAATGTTTCATGGTCACCAAGATATTATAATACTTTACAAAAAAATTCTGTCCATCAGATATTTTTTCGTTTTGAAAAAATTACTACATATTGGGAATGAAACTATGATTTAAGGATCGCGTTTCAAATTACTTGTTCTCCGGACTTTTTATAGTACTTTTAAGTATCACGGCCAGACTGTGGTGTTTAACGTCCTGATGTACTAGTTAGCCCGGCTACCTTCAGCTTTCTAATTATTTGTTTTTGGTCCGAATGCTTTTGAGAATCGCATCAAAATCGGTCCAGTACATTTTACGTGCCTGAACAAACAGATAAACAGACAAAAGGACAAAAGTTCCAAAAGTTTTTTTTTTCAAAATCTTAATTTTATAAAAGTACAGGATATAGTGTTTATTGCTCTGTATCTGCGCTTACACTTGCGCCACTATAAATTGCCGTGGTTTAAATCTTTCTGGCCGACTGGACATCGGCACTCTGTTTTGTTTTCTTTTATTAATAATATTGAGTCTTTTATAAGAATAAACGGAAAAGAAATAATGGAAATTACAAAACAATATTTGGCTTGTTGTAATATAGTGGTACTCTTAGAGTAACCTAATTTAAATAGTGAAACAAACTGTCTTCTATAAAAGAGCTCTAAAAGTTTAAAACAAATGCATGACTGGAATACGATCGCTAATCAGAATTATTTTAGCATTTGGGAAACAACCGTGGTTTAAATTGTATTAACGATAGGTTTAAAACGCAAGGACAGAATCGGCTATGAAATCCTGGTGTGGTAATTAAGAAGGTAATTAGAGGTAGCGTTTAATTTTTTTTAAAGTTACCTGTCTCAACTGCAGGATTATCTTCCATCTCATACATTTACAAACAGTAATTTTTAGCTGTCTCGTATTTTGTATATATTATAATTATTATACATTTATTTATAATACAAAAGGTATTACCATACACTGAATTTGAAAAATATTTGAAAGTCGTAAAGGTACGTTGTATTTACATTCTATGTTAAAAGAAATATTCTATTTTAACAAAATAAGTGTAAAGAAAGGAATGAATAATAATAAAATATGCCATATAAGAAGAGATAATATACAAATACTTGTGTCTCAATTAAGAATTCTATTGGAACAAAATGTTAAATAAGGCCAAGTGATTTTTTAATTAAATCCTGGGCGCAGTAGCCGTTTTTCACCCACGGTGAACGAAGACCTGAAGTATCGAACTGTTTCCTCGGAATCTTTGCGAGCTCGTATCGTCATCCGAGTTGACTGTGAGGCGAGAGGATAATGCACGATCGTGGTGGAGTTGCAGTTGGAAAATACCATCACTCTTTTCCACCTGCATACTGCGATAGTCTACCCTCTCCGTATCCAGACAAAGTGTGGTTACTTTCTGGGAGCATGCCTATATTCTGACACGTCATATTAGTGAGAGAGGGAGAATGGAAAAACTCTTGTCAATTTTTATCAAGAATATAAAGCTCAAAGGTTCAGATTTTGAGTTGGTGTACAACTTGCCTTAGCCATACGCAATTTAGTAATTCATAATAACACGAGTATATCAATTTGAGGTGGATATAGTGCCGTATTGTTCGCCATCAATATACATATTACACAATAGGAAGGGCAAATGCAAGACAACTGCAACGCAATGGCGCCAGGGGGTTTGATCTCATATCAAAAAAATAAGCTGACGTGATCCGCTTACTTTCACAGATTAAGTACGAGAAAATATTCCTTTACTTTAACAGAATCCGCGACGAATAATACCTTATGTTCAGTATTATCTTATCAGAATGACAAATAGTCACAAACATAAACGCAGACACGGATACTGCATTTAGTATTACATTTTGCTGATGTAAAGTGGAACTGAAATGACGTGTCAGCTTCTTGTATTGTAGCTTGTCAGGTTAATTTATGTTGTACGATTTCAGATAGCAGCTGATCAAATCTTGAAATTTCTAGCCACTTGGGTGCATTGTAATCCGCCCACATGATTTTGATACAAGTCTGTAAATCTTGCAAGCAGTCATAGCACATTGAGCATTGATCTATTTAAAGAGCAGGATTATTTTTCTGAATAAATTGTGATAATAAAATGACATTGTTCCTTTTCACATTCTTTTGCAAATTGCACTTGAAAATTCAGAGACAACTTGCTCATCATTCCAAATCCAAAAACACATAAAACTATTGTTTTAAATTTTTTACTGGCTTTAGTGAAAATGCCGTTAAAAAAATTCAAACGACCTTTACAAAAAATTTACACACTCACACTCATACGTATACACGCCCACACCCAAGCACGCACGCACCCTTTACTGTTATTGGATTGAATTTCGCCATGCGCGTTAAATGTAACATTCAAAATGGAAAGAAAAATTTGGACAGTAAACTAATAATTAAACTGTACTGTATAAAATATGGTATCTTTATTCATTAGTGTCTATGTTGAGCCTAAAGATGCAACATTTCCCTTTACAAATGGCCGTCCTTTCCAGGTCCATTTTTCGTGATGCCTGTATTTAGTTCTTAACACATCTTACTCAACCATGAATAAAAATGTTTCATCCTAAAAATACGTCTTGGATACTGGTATAGTTACTACACCAATTTGTAATATAATCCACATAGGTAGAAATAACAAATTATCAAAACGCAATGAACTCTGTAAAATGAATTCGCAAGCCGCAGACAGTTGCGGTCGCGTGGCTGTTTTTCATCTACGTGTAATTCGAAAACCAATTTTGTGTACTTTTATGATTGGGGCGGAGCCAGATGAGCGAAGTAAAGCGGGCGTAGCCCTCTTATACGCGACTCCGATGCAATTTTATTGTTATCTCATCTGAAACTAATTATACGACTTTGACCTAGTCTGAACTTTGCAAAGATTCATTATAATCCAATTTTTATTGTAAAAAATTTTGATTATCATACGAAATTGTATTCAGTTATATTTATATATTATATAAATTATATATTTTATACTCCAACCTATTTTTGTCCGCAATATGACAAACCTAGTAATAACGCGTTTATTAGGTATTAAAGTCATAAATAAGTTCCTTTGAAAGTATGCTCTTTAATTTTAATTAAAAATAAATTTCAAGTTATGTCAGTTACAGACTACATTTTATACAATTTATATATCAACAGAATATATATCATGCTATAAATATGCTATTACTTTCTCTAGTCATATCGTCTTCTTCGTCATCTGTTTGTATAATTCTGCTACTGCCAAGTGTAAAACAACGCGCCAAATAAAGATCGCAAGCCGACATGGAAGATTTGCCCATACTCACCACACTGGTCATTGGAATTGGTGTGCGCTAACTGGTACTCTTGCACTAGAGATTGTGCTCATTATTACGAGACTGGTGTCGGATGGCTCCACATGGTGCATAACTTGCATATGAGCTAGATTTTTAGAAAAAAAAGATTGTGTTACATTCAATTCATACCTAAACAACAATCCTAACAAGGTAACCTTGATGCTCTATTTTTATGCCCAAGAATATAACAGAGGAGGTAATATGAAATTAAATCTAGTGTACCAGATGATATACCAGCGGTTGTTTCAGATCCCTGATCGTTTTATATATAGACAGACATGTTTCGTATTTCCTGATGACCAGCGTCGTGCTGTAATTCTGAAAGATTACTTTCGCGCATCCACTTCGTGAACAGACAGTTCTCTTTTTCATTACAATTATAGATGCAATTTAGATAAATCCGTATTTGACATCCACATACGACCTTGTGGATGTTTTGCAATTCGGTGCTCTCCCTGCTTTCCACAGTGAGGGGAAAGAGGCCAGTTTTGACGTGCACCGTCCTGCCTACTGTCTATGTCCAAAGTGTGATAGGCTTCGACCCCGTGGCTACCATGCAGCGGACCTACCCACAGGTAGTTAATATCAACTTATACTACATTTACTATAACTAGCGTAACTACTAGTGTACAAGCTATTACAAAGAAAGTGTTTGTCTGCTGCAGCAAAAAAAAACACTAAAGGCATACCTTTTGCAGGACAGCAGAAACACACGGAACGCAACATCCATTTTTACTGCGATCCTTGATTAGTAGCTAATTACTAAGGTTTTTCATGGTATCAACAGGACATCAAGGTAGGCCGAGGTGAAGACGATAAGAGGGTACTGCAAAGTTATAAAAGTATTTGCCCACATCCCTTGAGACTCTCTTATAACTCGGAGAGGATGTTTGGCCGTCCACTCGCTGTCCGGTTACCGAAAGAAGAGGAGACTGTACCTCGTGTAGCGTAGGCGTGCCTATACGCAGTTAGGGCCTTGTTCCACGTGTGGCCACCCAGGACATTGCGTAACATTATGCCTGAAAAAAACAATTTCCCACCATCGACGACTACGCGCGCTTACACTACTTGTTCTCTTCGATTCAGAACACTGTTAAGGTCCTAATATTTAATTTACAGTTCGCTTTCGCCTTTTGTTTAATATGGTATCCAACACTGAGTTTACCACGTGTAGGTGTGTGGATAATCGAGGGTTTGCTTAGTAATGTTCGCAATGGTGTTACATATGCACATAATGATCAAAATAGAATCCACATCAGAATTTGTGTGGTTTAAAATAAATTAAGGTCAAAGGAATTTGCCATAAAATCTGCAAAATTTAGTATCAGCATTGAACAATCAACGAAAGCCGTCTCTTATCTGGACATAGGTAAGAATAAAATTGTGATATAACAGTCGTCTGTATTTCGCCTGGTTAAGGTTGAAAATGGGTAAATGGTGTTAATTTAATCGTCGACATGGGCGAAAGCTGCTAAGTCAGGATAACCTGAATAAACTGTAGACACGCGACGTGAATATTGTGAAAGCTTGTTTACTTAATAGAGGTTGAAATTAGTAAGGCCTACTTGTGAAAAAATTATATTATTGAGATACAAATTATCGACACAAATAATAGTTAATAATGATTATAACTGTAGTTATGTTACGAAACAATAAATAAGATGAACATTAAACAGAATAAGTGCAAATCAAAAGTTCTTTATTCAATATTTATATTAAGCTCTTGTGAACGTCAAAATTTACACAAATTCACTAAATTAGGTTATTATTTTTTTAAATTAAATAAAGGTAATGAGTGAATGAATTTTTTCGAACCTAATTATCTACTATGTGTACACACTAAGTCGTTAGTCTTCACACTAAGACATACCAAGACAGACTTACACGTATCTGTCAACTGTCACGTTGTTACAAATAATCTTTCGTGAAATGTGGGATGAAACAACTAAAATAAATATCATGTAGTAGTTGTCAATAAACCTCAGATCAATCTCAGTATTAGTTATTCGACCGTAAGTGCTTATAAATATTTATATTCTGTAGCCAATAAAGATGTATCTTTTATGTAATATTGTCCCATTTCATAAAATCATACCTTTGATCTTAACTCTAATATAAAATTGTACTGTAAATAGTAAAAATATATACAAACATAAATACCTCGAGTTGTAATGAGTCGTTTTTAAAGGTTCACAAAATCATCTTGTAACAAAATCTCTCGTCTACTCTGTTGTGGTTTAAAAAATAGTTAAATTATTTTTAACTCTAAGCAGCTAAAATAACACCTGTTAAGGGCAATGTATCCATCGTTGTTTCTGGCAGGCGCTAAACCGCAACCACTAGACTGGCGTCGTAGTTGGCAGCAAAAATTATTTTCTCCCTGGTGTGCTTTTACCATTTACTTGCAAAATAAAACAGGTAAATTTTGTAACGTATACGCTGTATTGAAATAAATACTGTACCATATTTGACTTAATTTATGCAATACTATTTGATATATATCCAAAATAACATCTTAAGTTTGTTTTTTAATTTTAGTAAAAGAAAAAAAAAATATAGACGAAACCTGCTCACGTTGATGTTATATAATATATATGAATATAGATACATAAACATCGACAAATAGCAGAATTATTATATGCCAGATCTGAATAATTTAAACCGGTGCTGAACGGAAAAAAAACCGGCTTATATATACATAGGAAAAAATGTCATTTTGTAATTAGTTGAAATCATCAGGTTTCAATTAATTATTAAGAAACATGATAATAGTAATATTCAAAGGGTTTGAATAGAATTAAAATATGAAGAAAATAACAAAAAAATCAAAGTAGTTCATTAAGATTTGACATCTGACACGCGTACAGACGAATTACTGACCATCAAAAAAAAACGCTTAATTTTTATTTAATATCTTAAGACTATCTAAAGAAATGACTATGTCAGAATTGTTCATTATACAATGCTTGCCATATGTAGATTAATCAGCAAACAAAGGATTTTATTCTAAGCTAAGACGACAAAATGTAATTAAAAGAAAGTGTACAATACAATACACGAATTATTTAATCAGATTTAAATGTCGTCTTATCGGCTCCTCTAATCGAATCGACTATGACATTGCCGTAAATCCTTTCGTCGATCTTGTCATGTAAAAATATAAGTTTGTGCCAACTGCTTTCCTTGATACATCTGGTAGTTATTCGTAACTGGGATCTTTTAGTTTACAACTAGACTAGACGAAATATATCGTCATGATCGAAATTGAATTAAACAACCGATATAATTTAATTTTATCTATTAAAGAATATGATCGATTGATCGATTTTACAGGCAAACATTTGTGCAAAACGCCCTCTTAACTACAATTTGAATTTGGACAAAGTGCACTTTGAATAAAACTAAAATCAAATTATTTTTTTACACCGTTCTTCCCGTACCCGCATCGCATGAAACTATTGAACCGATTTCATTGGTCTTTTCTTACCGCATGGCTGGAAACAAACTGGGGAATATTTCTACTTCGCTTCGGAATTGAAAGCTGTACAATGAAGGAAAAATGAAGAAAACACCAGGAATGAAAACCGAATTACTTAGAATGAGTGAAATCCAATTTAGCCTCAATTTTACGGTAACGTCGTTTTAAACTTTCTATCAATATTATTATTATAATTAAGGCTTCAAAACCAGGACTACTAAACTAGGACTGAGTGACAAATGAGTAAGTGGCTACTGTCATTAACTTAATTTGTTGGTGGCGAAAGAAAACATTCTTCACTAACTAATCCTGTGGAATTTCCATAACAGCGACTATAGAAAATGGGAAAAAAATTATGGTCACTTACGAACGATGGCTGTAAAAATTTAAGTATAAATATACTCGTGATGTACACCAACAACTATGGTTCCTGGTGCTTAATCGCCAACTCGCCTGCTGAGCGTGGCGATTATGGAAAATCCCTCCATATTAGAAAAGTTCTATATGCAGAAGATTTTATTACCCTAATTTTTAACAGTGAATTAGTAATTACCAATACATATTATTCTTTCTTCATCATGCTGTAATTTTTAAAACAAATAAAGAAATGTTACAAATATATCACATGAAACATACTAAGAATGGGACGCAACGATCCATAAACATTATGTAACAATATGCCGACTGAAATTCAACCTCCTTTGGATGTTAGGGAAATAATAACTAAGAACATTATTATTTTCGGAGCTGTATCTCTATCAAAAAGATCAAACGTACCTACATGTATGTTTATTACTTTGCGAAAGTACAAAGAATTCTTATTATCCTCGTTTGGTGATAGACAAGATAGACGGTGACTAAAATAAAATGAGTAATGGAAGGACGTGTCGCCTGGGGCCAGTAGCAAAATCAATTTCAACACAATTCTCATTTTCTCGATACTTCAATTTCTATATAAACTGAATTTTAAGACAGAAAATGCTAAGGTAGATTCAAAAACCTATATATAGAGGATAATTTAATGGCTAATAATTTAGGATTTTTTTAACTATTGCAAAATGAATTTATCATGAAACGGCCACTGTAGAATATATTCCTAGTCTACATTAGGAAAAATAGAGAAATTATCACCTTGCTTTATAAATATATAACCACACTCTGTCAAGATTGGCAATTGTATTTACGCAATTACACCTATGAACACATTTATAAACGCTGCAGCTTATCATCCAAGTCAGCTTATGTTGTTGTTCCTATATCATATTTTAATTTATGACACTTACTTTTTAGACAGGACGAAGTTTACGAACTTCCATTTTGCACGATTCTGTTCAGCGTTACTAAACGGCTTTTGTAACCTGTAGCTGGTTAAATGAAAAGACTTATTAGCAGTTATTTTATATGGACGGGGCATAACCTACAAGTGGATCCCGGTGGTAAATGATAACCGACGCCCACACATCATTCATCTGCAGATAAACTGAAGAACAAGATGCCTCTAATCCACACCAGTATTCGGCGAGGCCGTCCCATTTAAGCAGTAGGAAAGCTGCCACTTGGGTTTGTCTCGTACAAAAAGCGTGGTTAAAACCCGCTAACAGACCGTTTTTCTTCCTCGCAATGATTCCATTTGTCCAACTAAACAATGGTTTCGTATTATTAGAAATTATAATAATTGACTTTTACTTTTATTTCCCAACACGATCATCCTAAGACATCTGCAACTTCTGACTTATAATCGGAGATGGATAATTTTTGGCTGGGGCAATTGTGTGTAATAGCTTTTTTGTTTTTATATATAAAAACTCAGCCTGCGTATGTTTGTGATCGAAAAACTCGATAGTAATTGGGCAATTGAGCACAAAATATCAGGTTATGTTCCGCTCATTACTTTTAAATTAAGTTTTAAGTTTTTAAAAAAATATCAAATCGATTTTAAATACTTTTAAGTTTTTAAAAAAAATCAGTATTTTTAAAAATGGTCACTGGTATGACGGGCTAGTAGAGCTGGTATGGTATAAGATTTAGTGATTTGGTAACTGAAATCTAAACAAAGTAAATTTGTTTCTCTTTTAAACTATTTCAACTTACATTGTATTTTTGATGAAGCACAACAGAAACAACACGTTGTTCCTCCTGTATTGATAATATTACAGATCATTTTAAAATATGTAATATATAAAGCCATATTAAATGAAAATAGACCAGACCTTAAACCATGAGAGTTTCGCACATGATCTTGATGGCAATTTTAACACCGTACTTTTAAGTAATCTCTAGGAAATTTAACGACGTGTATACTAGAAAAGTAGTTAAAATACGTACAAAAAAATCGGGACTGCCAAATAAAGACTACCTTAAAATTTAATTGTTGTACTGTAAAGGATAAAAATTAAAGTGACAAATGAGTAAGTGGCTACTGTCATTGACTTAATTTGTTGGTGGCGAAAGAAAACATTCTTCACTAACTAATCCTGTGGAATTTCCATAACAGCGACTATAGAAAATGGGAAAAAAATTATGGTCACTTACGAACGATGGCTGTAAAAATTTAAGTATAAATATACTCGTGATGTACACCAACAACTATGGTTCCTGGTGCTTAATCGCCAACTCGCCTGCTGAGCTTGGCGATTATGGAAAATCCCTCCATATTAGAAAAGTTCTATATGCAGAAGATTTTATTACCCTAATTTTTAACAGTGAATTAGTAATTACCAATACATATTATTCTTTCTTCATCATGCTGTAATTTTTAAAACAAATAAAGAAATGTTACAAACATATCACATGAAACATACTAAGAATGGGACGCAACGATCCATAAACATTATGTAACAATATGCCGACTGAAATTCAACCTCCTTTGGATGTTAGGGAAATAATAACTAAGAACATTATTATTTTCGGAGCTGTATCTCTATCAAAAAGATCAAACGTACCTACATGTATGTTTATTACTTTGCGAAAGTACAAAGAATTCTTATTATCCTCGTTTGGTGATAGACAAGATAGACGGTGGCTAAAATAAAATGAGTAATGGAAGGACGTGTCGCCTGGGGCCAGTAGCAAAATCAATTTCAACACAATTCTCATTTTCTCGATACTTCAATTTCTATATAAACTGAAGAACAAGATGCCTCTAATCCACACCAGTATTCGGCGAGGCCGTCCCATTTAAGCAGTAGGAAAGCTGCCACTTGGGTTTGTCTCGTACAAAAAGCGTGGTTAAAACCCGCTAACAGACCGTTTTTCTTCCTCGCTATGATTCCATTTGTCCAACTAAACAATGGTTTCGTATTATTAGAAATTATAATAATTGACTTTTACTTTTATTTCCCAACACGATCATCCTAAGACATCTGCAACTTCTGACTTATAATCGGAGATGGATAATTTTGGCTGGGGCAATTGTGTGTAATAGCTTTTTGTTTTATATATAAAAACTCAGCCTGCGTATGTTTGTGATCGAAAAACTCGATAGTAATTGGGCAATTGTGCACAAAATATCAGGTTATGTTCCGCTCATTACTTTTAAATTAAGTTTTAAGTTTTTAAAAAAATATCAAATCGATTTTAAATACTTTTAACTTTTTAAAAAAAATCAGTATTTTCAAAAATGGTCACTGGTATGACGGGCTAGTAGAGTTGGTATGGTATAAGATTTAGTGATTTGGTAACTGAAATCTAAACAAAGTAAATTTGTTTCTCTTTTAAACTATTTCAACTTACATTGTATTTTTGATGAAGCACAACAGAAACAACACGTTGTTCCTCTTGTATTGATAATATTATAGATCATTTTAAAATATGTAATACATAAAGCCATATTAAATGAAAATAGACCAGACCTTAAACCATGAGAGTTTCGCACATGATCTTGATGGCAATTTTAACACCCTACTTTTAAGTAATCTCTTGGAAATTTAACGACGTGTATACTAGAAAAGTAGTTAAAATACGTACAAAAAAATCGGGACTGCCAAATAAAGACTACTTTAAAATTTAATTGTTGTACTGTAAAGGATAAAAATTAAAGTGACAAATGAGCTCCTTAAATTTTTTTCAAATATGCTCTTGGAAATAATGGTGACATTTAAAATCAACCCCTAAAGTTGCAGTCACTTCTTAAATAGTATGTAGGTGTATATATTACTGATTTATATTTTAAACATATTATCCGTACACTTTTAATTAATTAAAGAGTTTAAATTCAAATATTACTGAAAATCAATAGGGGCTTTTGATCTGAACAATTGATATAGTATTATTGATATTGCTTCAATTTAGATTTCAAAAGTTAGACCGTATTTCTCGGAATTACTATTGATTCCGTATTGAGAGGTATTACTACTATTGAGTACGTATTGAGAAACTAGCTTCGAAATTCAGTTCTGCAATTCTTGCTACAAGAAAAATGAGAGCTGACTAAGAAAGAATAAATTGCAATAAAAAGTTTTGACTTTGACTTTGATTGTAAAGTTATCAATGTGAAATTAAATAATTTTTTTTAATCATGATTGATTATGATGTCTTCCTGGCCAATTCCGAACATGGTGGTCTTAGGTACCTATTTGTTTTTGAATTTTGTAATAAAATGGAAATGTAATCTTGTGTTAATTACACAATTATTTTTATAGTCATTGTTATTTCTATGGATTCATGTTATATCTGATGTTCACATATTTGATGTAAATATATTTATGTTGTTTTTCTTTTGCTTTTAAAATTATTACCAATGCTATTTGAATAAATATTATTTTAGGATGATGTATAATTACACAAAATTATTATTCATGAGGGTGTGAATATTGACGGACATCAGATATACATTAAATAAATCTCTCACAGGGATATGCTAAATAGGATATGAATAAACATTATTACAATTATTTGTACATTTTGTTTATGTGTGAATGAATTTATCTTCAAATTACTTTAAAACTAAAAATTGTTATCAGAAATTTGGGATTGCTGGACTTACATCGATCTCATACTTAACTCTTATAAAAAGGTAATGTTTAGTAAGCTTAATTCAAATTATTGTAGAGGACTCATAAATTTTTTTTTCGTTTTTAATGTATGTTGCCTATGAAATTCGTGTATTCTTAAGAGTAAATTCAAATGATCTGGCGATACGCTTTGTGGAATATTTGTGTAATAATAGGCAGGTGGGTTGGCGCTGAAAACGTCACATTAACTTGATTTAGGCCTATTACCCCTTTTTTATTTAAAGCCCGATTAACGTATATCAAATAGATGTATTCTGTTACAAGTAGCATAATTACATGTTTATTGATAGTGTATCTTGGTTTAGGTTAGTCCTTACTATACATTTTTCATCGTAAAATACCTATATTACAATCCCATCAGCCTATTACAGGAAACAAAGGGCAACTAAAAGCCAGCTAGAATTTCTGGCAAGGTTTGCCGTACTCACAGCACTGGGTAAGCGTAAGCCATTTTGAAACCTCTGCTGGACATCGGCATTGCTTGAAAATCATCAGAAAACACTAATATGAATATTTAGTTTATCTCATACAAACACCGTACTTACAGGCTACTATGTAAGAACAATAGCAGTTCTCCTCGCGTTAGTATGACCATTACTCTGTCACTAGTTCAGTCTGCCGCCTGAGCTTTGTTTGGAGAAAAAGTATATTAGTATATAATAGTATATATGTAAAATACAAATTTTCATTCAGCTTAAGCTATATCCTAGTTTCCGCCGACTTTGTATATTAATTTCATTAATAAATACATTTATTGGTTGAAACGTGGAACAGTTGAGAGGGTTATCATCCCCAACAGTACTTTGTTCAGTAATGCGTCGAAAAATTATTTTCAGCATGTTGTCGGAGCGGAGATACGCGTTGTAGGTACAAGTGCGAATCCCCATTAGAGCGTCTATGGGTACGCCATTAAATAAACATCTCTGGCAGCTCTTCCCCGCTAGTTATTAGCGCTGCCTCTCCCCATCCACTTGAGGCAGGCTGATACGGCACGCAGTAGGATGCGGGGGCAAAATCAATTTCATTTTTCGACACGTGCATTAATGTTATAGCGATTGAAACCACAATATTCTGTGAACGAAATGTACATTTTAACGTTGTTTACACAATATTCTTGTGTAAATCACGATTATAATATAGCATTTGTTAATGTTTTTTTTTCTTTTATTAATTTTATGTTATGTGCTTTCATTGGCAATGGTCTACGTCCTGCTGTGTACTTATGCATATTGATCAAAAGGAATCGTCAATTTTTTAAACGACGATTACACAGTAAATAGAGACGATAAGTATGAATATTAAATGTACAGCAGCAGTAACAAAGTAAAAAAGTATTTCTTGAACTTTTCTAACGTTTTATCAACACTATAGTTCACGTCTCGTCATCTCAGTCAGATATCTATAATCCGTACTGATAGCCCCGTTTTCGTTTAAAGTCCAGTCGCTTCTTGTCATTACACCAAAGCAGATAGATGTATCAAGTTAGTCTCACTGTTGATAAAATAGTTTTATTTCTAAAGTGTATTGCTATAAAGACGAAAATTGTTTGCACAAAAGTTTTCAATTCGTATAAACATTGGTCTTTCTGTACCATGTTTTACTGCGATTGATTCCATCCACAAGACGGCCCGTAGCGAGACTAGTCTGCACTTATCTAATTTTATTGTCACTCGTCGAGGTTCACGTCGAACCCTCTGCCACCGAGGATGTTTTGAGAAAACTGGAAAATTCTTTCCTCCCCTACTGTTACTTTATCGCAAAACGGATATCTTTATTCACAATCAGTTATATCTGAAAGAGTGAGCTGACTCCCTGCGCAGGATGAAATTATATATATCTGTACGCCATTGTCGTATTTTTTTTATGGGAATGGTGGCAAACGAGCATGCGGTTCACCTGATGGTGAACCGATGTGAAGTACAAGCAGATGCTCCTACTTCACATCGGCATTCTACGAGGCCGTGATATCAACTCGAACGAGCCGGCCCATTCGAGCAGCAGCAAAGCCGCCGCTTGGCTCTATTATCTTTTTAAAGATTATTAGAATATTATTACTAAATACATATTGATTTATGTAAACCACGATAATTAGAAAATCTGCTTTGCTAAAACAAAACATTTCGGAGCTGAAAGTAAAAATATAATGTTTTTATAATCTCAGCGAAACATTCAATCACATTCAATTTTATTTTAAAATTAGTATAAAAAGTATCTATTAATGTTAAATATTTCATATGTTATGCGATTTGATTTTTAACTATGTCATATTTAGGATTTTTAAGTTGCGTTGTCGCCATGTAATGATTTAGTTATGTCGAGTGTGTTGAGTTACTCTTCACCACACGAATTTTTACTTCTGTACAATTGGTATAAAGTTTTCAACAAAAGGTGCTGGATATTTTTTTTAGTAATTTATGAAAATTACTCATAATCAAAGTCCGGGTTTTTCTTTGTATTCGCCTATAACTTTCTAACTTTCATGATCACACTAGATTTCAAAGATATTTTAACCATCGTTTAGAATAGTTATGTTCACTATAGTAGCTTACATAGTCCATACTTTTAATTTTATCTTGCATATACTAAAAGTTTTATTGAACGATTTTAATAAAATTTCTTCAACATTGCAACGTTACTTGTTTTTGATGAATGTATTTATAGGCAATACGAGAAGTATTTTGAATTGAATCCAGGCCGTCTTATTCAAACTTTCAGAAAGTTATGTTAGTAAATGAACTAGCTTTTGTCTGTGTCAGAGCATTGCAAGGGCCACTTTACCTGACTGATGACCCGAGAGCTCTGCGGAAAAATTCAGGTTCCACCTCCAAGTGCTCTCGTTAATAGTGGTCATGTTTCTTGCTTCTAACAAAGCTCGTTGGCCAGAAAACTTAGAACTAGCAAAAATACAAACGCGGGCTTCCTAATATTGCTGTCGTAAATTTACTTTAACTAATAAAACATATGGCTCCCGTATTTGTTAAGTTTAATGGTTGGGATAGCGACAGAATTACTGCAGCGCTCTGTGCTAACAATAAAGCATTGACTTCGTTAAAGGTTTATATATTACCAAAAAGAATTTTTTTTTGTAAGAATTGATTAATGAAAAAGCCTTGAAAATTTCATGACATACGACTTAATGGAGTATTCCCCGTCTCAAGAAATGGCAGTCTGAAATATACAGACAATTGACAGCGTGACAATTAGCAGCGTCTAAGTTGATACTGCGTTCGCTAATCCACCTGCCCAGTGTGGCGATAATGGTAATTTCTCCTATTGGGTTACGCCTATTTTCAGCATTCGATAGTCCATCGAGCTAAATATAATGAAGACGTAGACAAGACCTATTTCTGCCACAAATTCCACAAAGTCTTCTAGTTGTATAGCATAACAACACAATATCATCATGTCGTAAATCTTAACGCAAACACAAATTCATTTTCTCATCATGTTTACAGTACAGTGAATCCGATATTGAGTTTACGCAGGGGTATCTATCTATCAGGACTATTACACACATGGTCTGTAACCTATGAGATCAAAGAAAGGTCAAGACGGGTCCAGGTTGGAATACAATTGAAAAGGAGTTGTCTTTGGAGCTAAGGATTCTCTGTTAAAATATCTAAATACATGGAGGCACAGTGGTTGTTATTGCTATCACTATTTGTTTCCAAACCAAATCAATTTAATGTCAAATCTACCTGATATGAGTATAATGTTTCGTTGGTCAAAATAATGAAAGAAATATGAACAAATGATTCTGAACGATATCTTAACACCTTTTGTGTAAAAAAAATAGGCAGTAACATTTGAAATATTTAATTATTTGTGGATTTTATCGCGTTTAAATATGTTTTTATATTCCACAAGAACACATAGCTGACGTGAAACACCGACGCTCTAGGAAGTCTGTAGTCTGTGATCATATCCTTGACCACAAATCCTTGCAAAAGAACATCGATTCCTCACAAGGAAGATTCGCTAGGCTATTGAAATAAAAAAAAACCTGATTTCAATAGAGAATATAGCTGGGTACTATCACCGGCTTGGTATCCAGTGATAAACAAAATTAAATCTAAAGCCTGCCTGCCTTCGCCTGCACGACCTCAAGATAATGTGAGCACATTCTTCGTAGATCGGACCAAAAATTAATAAATAAAAGCTGAAGGTAGCCTGAGTTAAGTATGACATCTGGACGTCAAACACCTCAGTCCCTCCGTGACCACGACTGCAGTAAAGCAATCGAAACGTCGTGAATATAAAAACATAATTGAACGCGATAAAATCCGTAAATATTAGTTTCATTTCAAATGTGTTGTGTTCGCGTAAAAAAAAGGAATCATTAATAGGCAGTAGGGCTTGTAATGAATTTTTAATTCAATCTGACAAACATAACTTATTATGTTACGTTACACATATATTATCATCATCTGACATAATAATCTCATTAAATTTTTCAAAATTTTGACAGGGCGAGCTTGACAGACGACGATGGAAAACGAAACGTGGGGAGAACTATAAATTCATAAAGTAAAAGTGCATTGAGGGCCTCAATCCCCTTGTGTCTGAGCGGTCGAGAGGCAGCCACTCCGCTTGACTGATGACCCGTTTGTACGACCGAGAAAATTGCCGCGAATGCGCACTCAGCATTTCAAGTTCTATTAAAAACGATAAATTCATTAAACTTTCAAAGTGTATCTCATACAATAAATGATTAATAGGTAAAGATTATTGAAAGTACAATGTTATTATTTCGAGGTTATAAGTAGGTAATTGCTTTCTACGCTTAAGAAAGTACTAATCCAGAATAGTAGCTATTATATTAAAGAAGCGATCGTACTTTTTTGTTAAAATCATATTTTTACTTCTATTCGTATTTTTCTGTCAGTCTTACCAATAATTTTATCTTAAAAACTAACGACTCGAGTATGATAGATAGATCGAATCCTATTTGTAATACGTCTGAAAAGGTTTATGCTGTTTTAGGTTTATTTACGTGGACCAATACTTAACCCAATATTCTACGTTATTTGTTTAATCTGAATATGTTAAATGCGTTTTTAAAGCGGCTATGCATCTAAAGAGTCCGATTTGTCAGTAAAACTAAGCTTTATTTGTGGCTGTGATTGGACATCGCAAACAAATAATATGTAACGGTATATTTATCGCATTTACTCCGAAGAGTTTTTCAATATTAAGTCAGCTGCTGAATTTCACTGCGGTACTGTGGAAGCACTTATTAATTAACAAGAAAAATCTTCCGTAAAGGCGAGAAACACAAAACAAGCTGCGATGATTAATGGGTTTTCCATACAAAATATTTAGCCACAAAAAAATGTAAGTCGTAATATAAATCAAAATTCAAAGACAGTAATCTAATGAGATCAAAAGTTGGATAAACTAAGACTTGATGATGTAAACTGGCAACACAACAAGAGCCTACATCAACAAAGTCGGTATACATTTCAGGGAAGGAAGACTAATACTATACATCGTTGATGCAAATGTTGTGAAGACTTATTAAGAAGTTCCCACATACGTATAGTTGGTAATTCTTGTCAACTCTGCGCGAACCTATACGCTGGGCTATATAAATATTTTCTACTAAGGCTTAGAAATAATGACAATAAGGTTCTTAATCGTGTGTCACCTATGATAACGTAGGACTATTTGCAACTCAGATCAAAGCATAACTCTGACGGAGTAGTCGGGAGCCGCAACATGGTAATAATTTGATCAGGCGCCCAGCACGCGCAACTTTATGCCAATTGAAAACTTTCACTGCACTGAAATATGTTGTAACAACCGGTTTGAGTGACGTTCAGTCGTAGCTCTCTTTATTTTTTTTAGCATAGACTTTAATTATAAGATGTTATGTAGATAGCCGTGGTGCAGTAACCGACAGGCCGCACGTTTGATTTTTATAATACCCGAGTGACCAAGGATTGAATCCCGTTGTTGGTACTACTAAATTTGTTAATTGCAATTTTTAGTGTTGAATTTAAGCGTGCTGGGTAATGAAAACTACTTGAGAAAACTTTCATAACTGAGAAATAATAAAAAAATATTTCTGTGACAAATATAATGTGAAGTCCGTAAACCCGCACGGGAGCAGCGTGGCGGACGTTTACCGGTTCCAAAACCTTCTCTTATAGTGAGGGCCTCCCACCTTTGCCCAGCAGTGGAATATTTATAGGTACTAAGATAATATAGATAATCAGAATATAAATAAGCAATTATGCCCAAGTTCAGTATCAAACGTTTAACCTGTTTTTAACACTATATTAGAAGCCAATCCCATCCGATCTTTGGAATGTAGAACGAAGCACCAGTCCATTGTGAGCTATTTTTGGCACTTTGCCAACCTAACCACCAAAGCTTAAAATCCTTCCACAAAGGTTGTCCTACCGTTAAAGCTTTCTACAACTAGTATAAGTTGAAAACAAGAGCTTGACACGGGAAAAGAAATAAGTGATAAATTAATGCACAAAAACATTATCCTGTGTATTGGGTGATTTGTCTTAAAATTCCAACTACAGTTGACTTTAATAATTTCAAAATGTTTCATATTTATATTTTTTATTTTAATTTTATGTCACAATATTCTTAACAATGATATTCACAAAAACGTCTCTTAATACAAGGCCGTAGTCTAAATACGAAGCATTGTTTCGGTGAATTATTTATGTCAGCAGCTTTACATTGTTGATTATAAATTTGAATATCTCTGTGGAACCTACACATTTGCATTTTTATATTTCCGACAAATTCAGCGCATTGCTAGAGCAGACGTGCCCGAAGGCACAGCGAAGAGTCTCGTCTCGACACGACACTGCAGACATTGTGAAGACGCATTGTTGAGTACTAGGGGAGTATTGTAGCAACAAATTCCCATTTGTATATATATATATATATTGTTTTTACGGTTAGCTTATTATACTCGTGTCTTTGTAAATTATGTCAAGAGTATGTCGCCAAATAAGTATGAATAGTACAAAATTTAGATAATTTTAAAATAACAACTGGTGTCAAACCTCTTGTTAGATAGTTACGGTGCAAAAATAATAAAATCTTAAAAATAAACATGCAAATTTTTGGGGATTACCACTTTACTAAAAGTAATTTATGCTAGTTGTAACCGATAATTTCACTGCATAATAATATCATCGCGGTCTCAATACAGAGCGGTAGTGTAGGCGCGAAACTTACTCTCCAAGTAAAGGGAATTGCCTTAACTTTGCCGGGAGGGCCCTTCGCCCGCAGGTTGTTACCTAACTAGATTATTTCTCGCAACTAGTCTTGTTTAAACTATTAACAGCTCTGAAATTGCGGGAACAAGTACTATAGATATTGTAGGAATATTTTAAGATTTCTTTACAAGTTACATTTATAGGTAGATAGAGAGAAGTTGCTGTAATTAGGTAGAATACAGGACCTACTTTAAGGCTAATCATGGCTTGCAGTTGCTTAAAAGGAGTAATGTCACCTTTTTATACATGGAGCCCCATAACGCCTTCACGTTACGGTAACGCCCACGCCCGCGACTCACCTGCGCCAATCGCCCAAGGCAACCCCTCCACAGCAAAAAAATCCTCCTTTCCTACCTACAAGGTCTCACGAGTCCGCTACCCGGAAACCATGAAGTCTCTAGTCGGCCAGAAAAGCAAGCACTCACCAATCCTCCCTGCCCCTAGCGGCGAATATATCGACCAGAGAGAATAGGGAATACGGTAAATCGTAATACCAACACGAGGAGAGGGAGGATGGGGGAAGGATTGGGCCTCCGGTTACCCCACTTACCGAGCGAAACGCAGAAGCACACGATGCCTCTACTTCACGTCGGTCTGCGATGTCACTGTACTACACCCCGGTCGTGCCAACACATTCGAGGAGCAGCAAAAGCTGCCGCATGGCTATACATTGATCCAAAACACTTTTAGTTAGCAATTAAATTTCATATAATTATATTAACTTATAATTATAAACGAGTGCAGCATTCATCATCCAAATGAATTGAATGTTTCATTTAGTAAAGTTAAGATTTTGTCGGGCGATACCGCGGCTGCCCGCGACTAGATTATGAAAGTATATTAATTACTTTCGGAACATACTAAAAAGGACGATAAAAAAAATAGAGATTCTAACAGCGTTTTATTTAACTACTATTTTAATAAAGTAACACGCTTGTTCACCGCAGAATAATCTAATAGAAATCCGTTAAAAAGTTTAGCAATTATAAGTTTAGTTACGAAACATTTTCCCGTAGGTATATAAAACGACGTTCAAGACTAACCGTGTTGTCTCCAACAACAGTAAATAAACAGAGCTCGGAGCTACGTAGCGCTAATGATCAAAATTCTGATGGAGTAAGCGGGAGTCGCAACATAGTATTAATTTGATCAGAGCAATGTCATCAAAGTTCGCGTGGAGAAGAAACTTGGACTAGAACTCGGTCAAAGTGTTGACTTACCTCAGTGCTGCAAACCAGTAACGTTAACAAGCCGCTTCGTTCTAACTAGACACTCATTAGCTCAACGTCACCAACGAACTTAAATGAAATTTTCATCATAATTAGCTAGTCGTTTGAAAAGAAATTTCAAATGCTCTTTAACAACTAACTTTAAAATCATTTAAACTTTTTTTTTCCTAACCAACGCAATGAAACTTTACGGCGCAAAATTATGATACGTTTGTAGATAATTCTTTGTAGTTTTTAAGTCTATTTGTGTGTAAATAGAGGCTCGTATCTACGCAATGTAGCTGGAAAAAATCTACCTGTCAGTAAGGTGCCTTTGCTATAATAATTGATATGCAATAAGAATTCTTTATTGGTCGATATAAGAAGTTAAAACGTAATATGTTTTTAACTCATTTATCCTTAAAGGGATTATAACATTATAATTTCTATTACTGCAAGACGATAAGTTATACAATTTTCCACTGTTTTGTAACGAGGTTTTTCTAACGAGTAAGACATAAGGTCACTTTGTAAATTTACACAACAGTTTCGAAGCTTAGTTGCTCCATCCAACCACACCGGTCTGACTAGCTAGGATTATATCAGTCATTTATGAAAGTACATTCTGTCATCGTTCATATCACCATCATTAAACTGCATGATTTGATAGAATATTCTTAATTAAAAAATATTATTGGTATAACCCAAATGTAGAATACATTAGTTACTTTTTTTTGTAACTAGTTTACTTTATTTGTCGCATATTCTTCAAAAAAAATTTCGTTTGAGAAACTAATCCGACGTGTCGACTAAATTTCAGACGCAGAAAAATTGCTTTATTACAGGAAACGTCTCTTTGTAGAAATCTGTGCCAATATGGTTAGGAAGGCGAGCGGATATACAAAGTGAAGCCTGTTGGTCCACGATGGCGAAGTAAACATCGACATGTATAACGCTTCGGGCTTAGGGAAAATAATGGACTTTACTTGAAATGGAATTTATTACGGTATGTGCATTTAAATGAGTAATTATTCATGTGAAAATCGTTACCATTGACATCACATTATTACCGAATATAGGAACCAACCGGTTTCATTTTACGGCATCTTTAAGGGATCAAATAATTACAATGGATCTAGGAGTATCTTTAAGAAGCCTTGTGATATTTTATGAGATATTCAATAGAAAGTTATTTTCTTTTATTTGATATTTTTACCAGAACAAACCTGCGCATGCTTAATTAATGCAAACTTAATTATTTTCTCAAATTAGCATTTACTTTATTGTTCAACATAGTGTTTATAGTCACTGGTTAAACAAAATATGCAATAAATTTTATGATAATAGGTCATCCTTACGATTCTACCTACCATAGAAAGCTTTAATAAATTTCTTGATGGATATCATTCATTTATTGAGGAAAACACTAAATGCCTGTTGGTCTATTAATAAATGTATTGAGAAACATATATAAATATAGCTTATTTGATAATGGCCTCAGAGTGGTATCGCGGGTTCAAATCTTGTTAGTAATGTATGCCACATTTGTATGAATAATTTCATTGTTGGTACCTGAGACACGGATTTTTATTAAAATATATATTTAATATTAGCTATTAATCGTGACTTCTTCGTCCGCATTGAGTCTAGAATTCGCTAATAGTTCTTATTTTGTGAAATATTTAAAACAAATTATAGTGTAAATAATGTCACGTAGTCACGTAGTATTTTATTATCATTGCATATTTACATTATAAAAATGGTTCTGTTACCTATGTTTTGTGACATACCCAGGTATCGGTATATTTCAACCTCGGTAAGGGTCCTTATATTAACGGGCATAGATAAGTCCATGCCCACGGAATCAGCTACCCTACCCATTTCAACATTATTTAATTTTACTATTATTAGTTGTTCACTAGTTAAGTTTAAGAGAAAGAAAAGAGACAATCATTTTGAAAACGGATAAACAAAAAAAGAAGCAGTTATTTTGAAATCACAGACAGACACTTCATTTAAATATATTTTTTTATTGGTTTGTGAAAAAAACGTGCTAATTATCCACCTGAGGTACGTGCATACAGTAGCCTGTGGATGCCTGTCAAAATTTCAAACGTAGTAGGTTAAAGACGCGTCACCTCTAATGACTAAAATGGAATGTCTCACAGCCCGTAATTATACTGGTAACACTTGTATAAATAATTATTTATCTTATTACCATCCAGCTACCAAGGCACAAGGAAGCCTAGTTAGGGACGTGTATGTGTCTGATATAGTAATATTAAATTTTAATTTGAACAAATACAATTCAAAAATTTATACGTATAAGTTTTTCTTTACGGCCGAGCACGTAATAATATCTCTCAGGTAACCACGGCTTAATGTAGTACGTACATATCATTTATGATAATTTTTGATGTTGTAATTTTAAAGACGATGGTAATAATGTGTTGCATCAATCTTAATTTTGTTGTTACAACACGCTAGGGATAAGTATAGAAATAGTAGGAAACGATTGGTAAAATAAAATTGAAATAGTATTTCAGTTTTTGAATAATTCGATGCCATGTTGCCAGTATGGCGCACAGGGACTGTTCACTTGTCGATGGAAATCAATGCGGTGCGCACTAGCCGAGAACTCAATTTGCACGCGTCGGGGGACCGGCGGACATGTATCGTCGGATGTCACCAACACTTACAGATTTGCCTCGAACACGATTCGAACAGTCGCGACAGTGCTCGCAACTGACAGATGATGCATCACTGAATACGCTAATAACATTAGCGGACACGATTTATTCGTGAGATCATTCTGTGAAGCAGTAGTTGCAAGTTCCCTTCCAAGCAGCTTACTAATGTTTGCTCGCTGGGTAAAAGCCTCTTCGCATTTCAGAGAGGGCATTGCAGCTCCATTGCTTCGTTGGGGAGTTGACGGATTTATGTATTTAATATTATTTTATACACAAGCGGCTTTACTCGCGACATCTTCCGTTACTTCGAGCATGTGATAAAATTAGCACTAAAAGCAATATAACATTTTGCCGCTGCTGGTAACGCGAATCTTACTTTGCTCAGTCGCATAATAGGCCTGAGCCTGAGTCTGAACTCAACCATTAAGCTACCACGGTTCGGTTTCAGCGATAGTATAATTTTAGTATAAGCTTTGTAAATATATAAAGTGCATAAATTCATTGTCATTTTAATTATTACTTAAATAGTTTTACTTAAATAAATAAAGAAGGCACGTCGGCGTGAATTTAAATGTTGTTCCAAGGGAACTCTTGATGGAAATGGTACTATCTATCTAATCTATATATGACGAAATTTAACGTTAATGTTACTAAATTAAAAAATATATACATATTAGCAAATTAAATAACTTCATTATAGGTATTATGTGGTATACACATCACAATGTGGTTATTGCGATTGCAATTGTTATACAATTGAAAATTGTGTATTTTACATTAAGAAATGATTTAAGTATTTACTTCGTAATAATAATAAATTTCAAATAATTAAATTCACTTAACAGAATGTAGCGATAGAAAACACTTTATGTAATTAACGTTATTTGCAGACAATATGAATGAAAAAACTTTTTTAATAAAGCTTATTTAAAGCTTTCAAAGTTTCCAAAGATTTACTATTCATAATTTTTGCTAATACCTCAGACAAAGATATTCTCAAATGGTAATTGAATCAGTTGCAAATTATAATTTATCAGAAGCTGCTCTAAATTTTAATACAATTAATTCATGTTCTTATTTGTTTAATAATACAAAGAAGAAATTAAGTATTATCATAGTTACAACTATACGCAAAAAATATGTTTTATCAAAGTGCTTAGTAACGATGTTAGGAATTTAATATGTAAGTTTAATAAAATAAACAGTCAGCTTTGTTCACGCTTTATTACGAATTCTAATCACATTTACTTTGATTTTTTAAAATCCGACATATTGGGTATGAAATGGACAGTCCTATAATTAGTTTAAGTCATTGAAATGAAACTAATATTTGCGGAAGTTAATAGTATAATCATTAAAACAAGAACACTACTTTTTTTCTTATACTTTTGCTTCAACTGCCACTTTAAAATCCTTACCGAACAGATACTTACTGTAGCTCACGGACTTATCTGTTACTTAGTTTTCTTTAAAAAAAGGTAGTACTAGCATTCTCATAGATTAGAATTTAAGTCATGGAAGTCATTACATACATTAGTTTCACGAGTGCCCAGATTACTAACGAAAAATATTTTTCGTTAGTAATCTGGGCACCACACTCTTACCTATTTTTACAGCCAAACAGCAGAGCAATTACTGCTGCATTTCGATTTAAAGGTATAGAGACCCAGTTGAATAAATAATCTTAAAGGTCGCAACGCATCTGGAGCTACTCTGGTTTTACAGATATTGTTACGTGGGCGTCGGTAATCAATTTCCATCAGCTGAGCCGCTTGCCCCATTTCCCATAAAAAAACGTCCTTAATGGTGACGACGCATCTGTAACCTTCTTTGATTGAAGTTGATTGCAGGTGGTGGCAAATCTAAGGAATTTGTGTTCGGCATTTTTTGTTGCCTCTAGTCGAAAACAGCGCCATCGCTGCCTGAGATGGGCTTTTGGGAAAAAAGTTGATATATTCCCTCTTACAGCCTTTACATGTTCCATATGTACATTGTGTACATGTGTTGTCGTAATGTTCATTTATCTCGCACTTTTACACTGGTGGGTTAATCTTGTACACAGCACATTTATGTATGTATAATGGACACCCCTCGCTATCCATTAGCGGCATAAAGAAATTGGACATCCCTGATCCCTACCAAATATCACATTTCATGTTAATCTACCTAACACTGATCAATTCTGATCGGAGACAATTGAATTACTGTCGTCTGGTTCCTCTGGAATTTTTGTCACATTTTCGCATTGTCGTTTATTCCCGTCCCGTGTGTGGAGGAAAATTATTACCAGAGATACGCTTAATTGGTTTGGCGTTGCGGTCATGTGACATTTTCAGTGCAGTGCCTTTGTCAACGGTTTTAAATGTTCGCGAATCCATTTTTTGTTTATTAAAAAACGATAAAATGTTGATAAACCTCACACGTTTGAGCCTCGCAGCAACGTCACGAGCGAACTTTTAAAAAAAAAAACCCTTTTGAAATAAATGTATTGTTGTTTTTTTATATTACTTTTTAATTTCACTAAATTTATTTATAAATATTTGATTAATAATTATTAAGAAGTAGGTAATTTATCTCTATAAACTATAAATAAATACACACCACACCGCAAAGAAAATTCACTATGAGACTTTTATAAAATAATGATCGATAATTTTTGGTTGTGAATTTCTGTGATTCCGATTTTGATACCACTTTAGAAACATACAAAAATAAAATATTTTAAATTCTCTTTTTTTTGCATAACTCTTCTTTCATACTCTAATTTGCTTAACAGTTTATTGGAGAAATAGTACACATATTCACAAAACTTAACTAACTAACTATAAACTTACTCTATCCCTGTCCTTAACAGAATAATTCAATGGAAAGTGCTAATATTTGTAAACACATGTGTAAAAATGGCAGTTTATCCAAATGAATTAAAGAAATTATTATACGGCTGATATACAATCCAGTAGACCATTTAGACTATTTAACCTATGGCTATATCATCGGTGATTCACAAAATTGTCAAAAAAGTAGAATAATATTCGATACCCAACATGGCAAACGCATACCGCGTCTTCCGCATGGACAACATAAATTAAAATTAAATAATGCATTGCGAAAATAGATATTATTTTTTGACTTTAAGAAAGCTATTGATATGATAGATCATGAGGTCACCTATTTTAGTTTAGTTAATTATTCACTGCAACGCAAGTGGGTGGTTTTCGATTAATAAGTTTTTTCAAAGTCACTTACGCGTAAGAACATTTCAGTTATTCATATTTGTGTGAGGATTTGATGAATGGTGGTGCCTATTGCAAAGAACAGTACAGATGATGCCTCTAACCAAAATAATTACAGGAATATATTGCTGACCACCATCTTGAGGCTTTAGACCTGGGTTGTATATGGAAACAGCAGTACTGTATCTCAAGCATACTGTTCGCTGCTACATGGAGAGGAAAGCGCCTATTTATGCATATTTTCTTAATTTGTCATAGGAATTCCATGTTGTGTCTTATAATAGTTAAAAATAAAAAAGTTAAGGGTAAAGCAGTACAAGGAAACTATATTACAGGGTCAACTAATTGGTCCGGATAGTATAAACTGGAGTGTATGGTGAGGAAACTACGTAGCATATGTGTGAGGTATGCAAGTTATTCTTACTCTGCATGTCTCTGTTTACGCTCCGTCCACCTCGTACTCTGATTCAAAACCCCGAAAGCTTTTGAAAGCTACGAAAGAGTTGCTAAATCGCTTTCAGAGCCGTTAGACGATTATGTTACAGTGTACGGTACAAATACAAACAGACTAGTGAAAACTGTTCATGTTATAAGAGTGTTAAATGAACCGTCGCACAAAAAAAGCCGCAAAAGGTCTTCGATCACATTCTAAAACTCATGGAATTCAAGCGAAAATAGAGGCAGCAGTTTTCAACTGATGCGTCATTATATCAGCAACTAAATAGAAAGATCTAGAAAACAATGACATATACGCAAACTTAATACAGCCCGTATTGAAGAGCAGACCCATGACTACAAAGTGTTTGCCAGGGATCTATCTTTCAGCCAGCTGCCACTGCTATGTTGCTACACTCACTAAGTTGAAGACTGAAAGCGGAGCAGTTATTTCGCGGATATTGATAATGATTTGAGTGAGATCGCGAGATTTTACAGACAGCCGTACACATTGTCGTTGAACCAAATACTAGTACGTACGTAACGTACGTTTCGTACGTGGTAGAGCCAAGCGACGGTTATTGCTGCTGGTCGAATGCGCCGTCTCGACCGTTGTAGTACCAGGGCCTCACAGAATACCGGCGTGAAGTAGAGGCTTCTGGTGCCTCTGCGTTTCGTTCGGTAAATGAGGTAACCGGAAAACCATGCAGTCTCCCCTTCACGTTCCCCTCCCTCTCCACACAGATAAACGCAATTTGCGTCTTACTATTTATAGACAGATAAATATTGAGTAGGTCATTATATTCAATTAGTGAATTTGAAACTTGAAATTATTGAATTTCTTACCCATAATAAAAGCATTATTGCACCATATGTTCGTTTTAAATACTAGTTTTATATAAAGCGATTGATAAAGATTTATTTTGATCTGAACAAAAAAAAATTCTGTTCGTTTTGTTGAATGAGGTGGGCTTAGTGAATTTGAGCTGAGAGTTCCTGTTATACGAATGCGACCCCTGGAATGGTAGCGGATCAATTTGTATCTGTAACTAATATGGTTTCCATAAATAATCTATGCTTAAAATTTTAAAGATTCAAATTACTATCAAATGTAAAAATATAGATTTTAAAGGATTTTTGTTCATACCAAAGAATCACATCTTATATGCAGTAAAAGGTACCAATCTTAACGTGTTAAAACATTGTGATTGTGTATTACAAAATTTTGCGGATAGTTTTGGATATGAATATCATATCACAATTTATCAATAGCTTAGTAAGGATATAGAAAAATGCTCTAAATAAATTATTTTTTCTCTCTTAAATACTATAGCTAAATCTTTAATACTGATTGGATATCCCGAAAGTGATGTCTAGCTATACTTATAGGAGGCATACGCTTGTCGTTACTTTAAGCTGTGTAATACATACTTTTTATTATTTTTAATGCGGCTCTTGTCAAATTTTTTACTCATCTTATTTTATTTTATTTCATATCTGTATTTGTATGTGAACTAAAGACAAACAATTAAATCACATCCATTTTCAAAATCTATGAAAATTTGTGAAAAAAAAAAACAGTCTTACAGAAGATTGTAACCCTAACAGTCACGTTATTGTTACACAATGAATATTAACACTCGAATAACGCGCCGCGTCGCAGTAGTCCCACGAAGATAAATTTATCCCCGAGTCGGGAAATGGAACATTTTTCACGGCACCTAACGCTAGGTGTCACATGCGCGCAGCGAAGACGCCGTTACTTACGTACTACGTGAGTGGAATACAACACGTGTGCTACCGAATTAGCTCATGTACCATGTATTCTTTTACCGGCGATATTGCTGTTTGCACTTTCATTATATTTCGGCCATCTTCTATTAAAGTTGAATACGTGAGCGCTTTGGAAATATGTTTTATGCTCAGTCTTTAAACTAGTGAAGGCAAAATGGTTTCTTTCTGTCAGAGAAACCTCATTACGAAATAGTTGTAGTTTTTAAAAAAAAAATGACTTTTGACATGTGAAATGTGTTTCTTACATGAAATAAATGATTTGATTTGATTTTTTTTGATTGATATGACATAAGGCAATAAAAAAGTATTATTAATTCCTATTGATACATACCAAAGTTAATTACTTTAAAACTGCCTATTGGAAAAATTTATTGAGGCACAAAGTGGTTGGCGGAATGGCTGTTGTCAACCACAATTTAACGATTTTCGACCATTAAATAATACTCCCATACACATCACAAGTTTCCACTACGTTAATTACTTGCTCACAGTTCAATAAATGTCAACATGCATTGTTTTTTGAAATTTGAATACTCTTTATATTAAATTTGAGTAATTTATGTCACTATAGCACATGATAATTTCTGAAACGTTCTACTGTGTGTGTGGGCAGCTTACGTGTCTGCTGAGTAGATATTCCTGGATTTCTTTCAATTCCAGTTCAACGACACTTAGTGTTGACAATACATTATAATTAATTTCTACAATACCAACATAATATAACAAAACATGTGAGTTGGATTTAAAAGAATTATTAGGCAAATTTCAATCATATCTCATAGCTATATGTGTACTTAGAAAGAAGTCGAAAAAGGATCAGTGTTATCTTTTTAATTAAATTTATTTTACGGGCGCAATTAATAACGCTATCTTGGACTTACATTTGCAGTTTGTGATAAAATGATTTAAAACTGAGGACTAACTCCGTTTCATTGCAGCAAAGTTAAAAAGTGACGTATACAATTCTATGATGTGTACTGTATGATGAGGATTTTGACTAGGTTTTTTGCTGTTATGTGGCACCTAGTGTCTCTGACGCTACATCTGTCAGTTTCTTTAATCATTTGCGTAATATCAGACTCGGGAAAGTAAAGAGGAGTGAGTGATCATGTGTTTGCGCGTACACTTGTGGCGCTGGCGATTGATTCTTTACGCGGCAGAGCCAAGCAGTGGCTTTTGGTGTCGGTTCGGCTCGAGCGGGTTGGTACCATAGCCTCGCAAAATATCGGCGTGAAGTAGAGACATCTTATGCTTCTGCGTTTCGTTCGGTGAGTGAGGTATCCGGAGGCCCACTTCCCCTCCCCATCCCTTAAAGGCCGGCAACGCACCTGCAGCGCCGCTGGTGTTGCAGATGTGCATGGGCGACGGTAAACACTTACCATCAAAGGAACCGCTTGCTCGTTTGCCGCCTTTCCGCTAAAAAATATACTTTAAATTTTGTGCGATGCATCAATATAGGCTAAGTGTGAAATTGCAACACCGGACTCAACTTTGATAGAGGAACCGATGAACTCATTGAAACAGATCACTAGCTCGTACTAAATAATATCTGTTAATGGTCAGTAGCATCACCATCTTCCGTTACCATCATGAGTGGGTCTCATTATTTAAAGGCATAAGTTTTGGCTGGATCCCATTATAATAATTAAATGAATAAATACCAATGAACTCAAGCTCAGTATGCCTATCCATGAGGTGTTTTCAGTACGTACCTTCTAGTTATGAAATCACCTCGATGGTTCCATATTCCTGTATTGTTATCAGAATTACATGTCAGGTTTAGAATTTTCGAAACGATTGTTAGATGGTGAGTGAAAATTAGTCTTCCAGAAATTTGTAACAAACTTGGTTTAAATTATAAGCATGATAGAAACTAATTCTCTTATGCATTGGTATTCCATGATATTTAATAATAACTTCTATTATTACGTAACATACACATAAATGTCCCTTTAAATTTAACTATATTACTTCCAAAGTAATTCGCATCTTTGCTTCATTTCAAAGAGATAAGGAACTTGACGTTTGTACAGTCGCGTCGCGCCCGTACGTCGTTTGTCACAGCGCCCTCTGGCGACTATGTCACGGTGTCGGGCTTATCGTTATTTTGAAATTTACGTCCCGATACGAAATTCTGTCGTTTTTGAATTTAGGCTTGGTTGAAATCTAGGTCACTACCTAACTTTGTTACAAAGGAGTACTGTGACATAACAATTGCTAATTTATTTTACTTTAACGGTATATTAAATGTTCTGTTGTTATTGTGTATATCATCAATGTAATGTATCTTAATTTATATAGTTAAACACACGAGATATTGATCTTAAAATAAAAAAATATGAAGAGAAGTATGTAACCAAACACCTTTTAAATGTCTGAATGACTGTCTTGAATTAAGAAAGAGCATGCCTTATTTGGAACATTAATCCAAATAACGTTAAGTGATGTATTGCGTTACTAGCACATTGCCACTTTTCTTATACTATACACTTTAAAGATATTAAATATATATTTATTTATAGCGCCACCTTCTACGTCTTTCATGATTAGATAGGTTTTGTATAATTCTGGGTAACCACCACTCGAAATCCGACAGTCATACGCCAAAAGAATTAAGAATATTTCCTCTTTACATTTCTTCTTCTTCCTCTTACGCAGCATCTTATCAGTTTACTTCTCAACGTAATCTTTCCCCGATGAGAGGATTTGTCATTATGGGCACTTTTAAAAGCCAGGTTAGCGATAGCTGTACCAAATAACTTAGACGCAGTTGACCATCACTGTCTGAACAATTTAAGTCTGGTAAATACCATATTTTTATATTTTTTACATATTTCAGAAGGTTCTTTAGTGAATGGCTTCTCAGGATAAAAGGAGCCCCAACCACACGATAAACATATTAAATTTTGTTAAGTTTCTTACGGAGATTTTTCAACTACTAGAAATAGTGCATTTTCTTCACAGTGCTTCACGCTTTCAGTTAAGAAATTAGCTTAGTTAATTAAAGACAGTTACGCGAGAGGTTCAAGAAAATACTTCAAATATTTAATAAAAGGAGCTTCATTTAAATAATATTTCAGAAGAAAAAATTCATAAATTCTTCCTAATTACTTAATTTTACACTATGTAAATCAAGGCAGATCCTAACCGATGTGTGGTTCGTTCGAACCCAGTCAAATCCATATTATTGGTTATATTTTTCTTAAAACTATTATAGACTTCGGGGAAAAAATTGTTACATAGTAATGAAACAAATTATTTCCCCTGCATAATATAAACTCTAAAAGGTTGTAATATTCCGCTAAAAATTATTTAGTTACTTTAAATGCGTCGCATTTTACACAACTTAAAACAACTGTTAAACATCGGTTGGCAAACGAATAAGTTTCAATGTTGTCGAGAAGGTTTTACCAATGTAAATGTAATGGTTGTTCGGATTTTAATTTTATTTCAAGTTGCTTTTATTAATTGAAAATGACGTAGTTTCCAAATAACAACAGCCGGAATTATCATTTAATAATGTTAATGTTTTTTTTAATTCAAAATATACTTATTTATTTTTCAATACCACCTTAAATAATATAAAAATCACCGCGATTACCGGTGCGAGGTTAGCAATCTAAAGCTATTGCACTAATTGTAAATGTTAATGAGCAGGAGTACAAGACTGCAAGTATCAATTATTTACTTGTGAAACTTAAGTTAATTGACACACTGTAACAATAATAAATATTTATACCTAAATAGAAATAATTTAAAAACTAATCTAAAAGAGTACAAATTGAAGTATCGACAATGTGTTTTAGCGTAAAAGTAAGAACCGTCCCATCTCTTACCTTGAGTTTCAAAAAAAGGTACTGAAAGATATGTCAGAATATCTCGTGGCCTTTTAACCATCTCTATCAAAACCGCCATGTGGTGACGTATTAGAGAATATGCTTACCGTAAGTGTCGTAAATTTACTTGGTGCTAGGACTTTTTTTCTTGCCTAAGACCCGACAGGGTAGGTCATATCTGTTTTTGCCGCTAGTCAGCCGTACAACCACTGTTATGTACCGATTTCGAGGGTATAGAGAGCCTGTATAATTACAGGCTGTGAGGCATTCCACCATAGTCCTAAAGGCTTTCAGGTTTGATCGGTTAACCATCAGGAAGAATGTCAGCCTGTTCATCATAATATCGACTAAGAAATATGTTTATAATTATAAATCTTATGATTTCTAACAGGGACCTATTCCGCTGTGCCACAAAATAATTTGGCGAAAATTGCGTGTCAAGTCATTTCTCGATAACATCATTCCGTGTTATTTTTCATATTCATGGCATGGTTTCATTTATTGGTGATCATGTCTTGTATCATCAAACGTATTTTAAAATATAAAACGGTATGATTTTATCGGGGATGCTGTCATTTGGAATTATCGTAATTGTTTTGTTGCACAGCGTATAAGAGCCCGAATGGGGGAATACTCATCTCAAACATACAATACCTAAATTGTCCAGACCTGTGACGGGCAACACCATTGAGTATTAAAGTGTATTAAGTTCCAAATTCTCGTATTGAGATATATTTACGAGTATGTCAAACAGTGAACTGGTGTTATGCATCCGGCTTCTGCAGGCGCTTTCTTGGTCTCTGTTCAGCAGTGGATTTAAATAGACTGACGAATATGAATTTTCGATTTATTAAGATTTGAGATTGAATAAGAGAATTATAAATGACCTCAATTTTCTCGAGTAAGTAACCTTTGAGCAAAATATTTGTTTCATCTAGTACATAATTCAGAGTGGTATATACTTCGGACTATTTTGGGTTTAAATAAATTAAAAATCTACCTTATAGAAGTACAAGTTTAATTAAATACTGTTGAACTGTTTCATGTTCACAAATTTATTGGAATGCCTACTTTGTGGATGAACTAGATGTATCGGTTAACATGTTGTAACTATGTCAGAAACACGCGATAGTTTTCAGTGTTGTATGAAGCCCGACAAGTTTATTAGATTTATAGGGTTACGACATTTATTTGTTCTATTTTAAATTCCACATCAATGAGATACAAATGGCGTAATGGTTATATCATACGTTATATCGATAGCCTTATAGCAGCTTAATATGGTTATTGCCAAGTTGTGGGTCTCAAAAAAAAAAAAATATTTGTGGTAATCATGAAATTATGGGTTTTAGAATTTGGATATATTAATACCTGTATCGAGAATTGAAACTTTTTTTATATCTAGTATTTTTGGGTATCAAATCAGAAAAGTTAGATAAACGAATACAATCAATACCTGTGTATGAAAAGGGAAAAAATTAAAACAGACTCCCGGCACAGATGACAGGTACGGTGGCTGATGAGCCATTTGGATTTAAATTGTTTGAATAGGAAAGGTGGCAAAGGAACAAGCGGTTCACATGATGGTAAGTGATTACCGTCGCCCATATACATCTGCAACACCAGAGGTGCTGCAGGTGCATGGCCGGCCTTTAAGGGTATTTGGGATATGGGAGGGAGGATAAGGAGAGGGACGAGGAGGGAAATGGGCCTCCGGTTACCTCATTAACCGAACGCAACGCAGAAGCACAAGATGCCTTTACTTCACAAAGCGTATTCTGCGAGGCTGTGGTACCAACCCGGTCGAACCAGCCCATTCGCACAGAAGTATAACCCGCCGCTTGGCTCTATTACGTGGATCTTGGCTGCCACATTAGTCATGCTTGTGAGGGCTGGTCAGCTCGGGTTTGCAAATGTTGCATGAGTTTTTATATATTTCTTTTTTTTTATATTGTCTTATTATATGCTTAAATTGCCTGTAAGGCAATTCATTGCTTTTTAATTTGTATTAATATAATCTCTTTTCTTTCTATTATATACATTATAAAATCTGTAACAAAATCACAAAAAAGAGGATACATACTGAGTTACAATACTTTCGTCCATTTCTTCTTCGTGAAAAGAAACAAAACTTAATTCATTAATTAATTTACTGAAGACGGGTACCAGAATATAAGGTACAAGGCGGTCTTCTACTGCCATCACCAACACGCCTGGCAAACTGATCGATTATAGAAAATCCTCCAACTGGGGGCGGCCTTCCTCAAGAAGTGGATTTATGTCCTCCTCTTTGCTGATTTCGTTTATATTTTTTTATGGGTCCTTGTCAACTACTTCAAGTACTTCTTAAGATCGTTATTATTGTGCCTCAAGTGTTCGCATATAAAGAAATGCACTCACTGATCACTATAAAATGATAGCAGTGAAAGATTAACGGGACATAACATAATATATTTGGGTCCAAAAAAAAAAAAAACATGTATATTGTTTTAACATTGCTTTGCCCAGAACTCATATCTTTAGGTCAGGTACCCCTAACAAGCATTAACAGGCTGATAAAAAATAATAATAATGATATTAAAAGTAATTTAAAATTATTCCCAGAGAGTCAGTTACGGTTGAGTAAAATCAACGGTGCCCAGTATTAATTCCGTAAAGCAGAGACTATAATAGTGAAATCTAGTGCTTTCAATTTGTATTATTACAGGCAGGGGACATTGTAAAAGGAAACAAAACGCGAGTGAATGGCACCAGATATCGCCTAAACTGTGGTTTTAGCTATCACATGAATTAAAGCACGTTAATTATAAAGTACAATAGAGCTAAATAGAAATTTTCCATTGCATTATTCGGTTGGTGAAATATTCGAAATGATTTTAAAATCTACACTAAAGTGTTATTGAAATTATGTGTGAATAAAATACTTTGTTTTAGCTATTTAGCGTATATGAATAAATCTTATTAAAAATTCTTCAACGTAAAAAAACTGTTTTTCGTGACCAGGACGAAGCAATGATCTTTCTTAAGGATTTTTCTATGATGTGCCGAGTGCGGTAGGTGCCACCTACACAACGCGTTCCCTACAAAGAGGGACGTCAAGTTGGGAAAAGTACCGTAGTCCATAGCAACATAAAGTGGGTTAGGAAATTTGTTAATGCTTAAGCACAAACTTCGACCGAAGTGTCAAATTGTGTTCGAACGAATGGGTGTAAACGTTATACAAGCCGATAGCAAAATCCAGCTGCAGGGAATTTACGTCGTATGATTTCGGCACAAGTCGAATATAATCGGGGATACTGATCCTGAAATTAGCCCTCCGTACGCATCACCACTTTGCCAGACCGCCGCGACTCCAGACGTAATGTTAGTGCAGTTTCGGCATCACAACCATTTACAAGACCAGCACGGCTATTAGCTCACCTCACGGTAATCGTCGAGCTGCTTTCGGCAACAGCCTTGAATCTCGTCTTGCCAGAAAATCTACCAGCCCATGAGGTACGGTTACGGTTCTTCATATTACTACTACTTCTGCTATTCAACATTCTCACCAATTTTATACAATGTATGAAAGTTAGGTTATGTGAACAGACCAGATTTTATAGTCATAGACGAAGATTTATATTTTCAACAAAAATATTAAAAAGTACAATAGAGCTAAATATACCTATAAATGCATACCTCTATATTAAGCTTGGGAACCTACCACCTACAAAATAATCATAGAACACGATCTTCGATAATCGGCAGGGGAACTAAAACTTGACTCACCTTGACACCAGAAATGTGGGAAAAAATTTAATCTCTTCTCTGTGCCTTATCTCGGACGGAAGCAAACCAAAAAATATGATATAACTCGTAATTATAGTTTGCATGATTCTTACAGGAAATTTTAAACGTAGTGCCGGACAAACATGAATGTAGATACTGTATAAAAATAAGTTTTGCGTAAATTTATGAATGCATATTAAATTTTGCATGCAAATTTAATATGGCTAACAACATTACTTGCAACAAACGCACAGATAAAGATATCCTCTCGCACATAATTTTCCTTTTTGAAAAGAACTACGCATTATAAGGGTTGAAAATAAAATTGAATCGCTCTTCAGAAAACCCTGTGATGTTAGTGGGAATAAAAGTGGTACATTAGCTAGCCGCCCTGTATAGGGCGTCCTACCTCGTATAGAGAAGTGAAAGAGTCTTGGCCTCTTGCACAACTCATGAATATTTCAGTATCTTTCTTACGATACTGAGGAAGGGAAATGCTTTACTTTGTCTGTCTATAAGAATTACTAAATATTTTGGTCCGAGTTCTTTTTGTTCCAGGAAGAATTAAATTACGAACGCATTCAAGGATTACGAAGAAAAAATGCCTATGAGCATCAAACAAATTATGATTCCAACAATTTAGATGTTTTGTTTTAAAGACAAGACTATTATTTTAATTGCCTATTTATTCGGACAAATCATCAAATGGTTAGCGTTGAATGGTAATTATTTTCAGTAAGTTTCTGAATAAATTAAACGAATAATCATTACCAATTAGTGTGTTTTAGTTCGAACTATACTTTTACTTCGAACGTGTTAACAAATCCATAAAAAAAGATCATGCACCTTTTTTACTGATATATTAATTATTTTCGAAGATATTTTCTTAGCGTAAGTGGAAAGAAGTTAATTTTTTATATTTTTTTTATCCTAAATTCTAACCATCGTGTAATTTATATACACTACTGGCTGACAAATTAGGTTCTGGTAATTTCGCATGGTAATGGTAATTTAAGATAAAGAATTTTGTTTGCAAATAATTGGGGCACATCTGTCTTATCCCTGACTCGGATACGATTTTATTGTTATCTCTTCTACACCTTATTATCCGATTTTGATGAAACTTAGCACAGATACTCTGCGTAATGTAAACAATTCATAGATTCTTTTCATGTCTCTAGTTATTTTGATAGATATAAAAATCGATATTTTAATATACACTTAAATTATGTAAGTTATATTATATAATCAACTCTATACTCCGCTATTATTACTAATAACATTTTATATTATCATAACATCAGATATCATTTAAAGTTTATTCAGAATATTTATCACCCTAAAAATGTATTACCATCGTAATATTAAATATTATTAATACAGAGCGTACAGAATATCGAAACAATGCGATTACATTAACGGCATACTTTGTCACTAGCTGTTTAATTATTCATCTCATTAGACAAGTTTCCAGGCGTTCCTTTGTAGAGACTTCTAGTTGGATCAGGCTGCGTTGCCGATAGCCCAGTTTACTTCGACCAACTTTAGAAGTTAGGAAGTTTTGTGAATATGTGTCGCGTTTTGAAATTTCTGCTTCGGAATTGGTTGTCACTGATGATAATAAATTGTAGTTCCTACGTTACTTCCAAAGTTCTAGAAGCATTTGTATTCTCTATTTTAATTATTATTGTTAGATATGATTAAGACAGTGTGACTAATGGTTAAAGTATCTGACTGCCAATCTATGGGTCGTGGGCTCGAATCCCAACCTAATTCATTATTTGTGCAACACGTATCGACACTCATTGGTTATTTGGGGTCCAGTTTGTTGTGTTGCTTCCCGCGTCTTTGACTTCGTGAAGTTCTTTATTTGTGTCTTTCTAGTGTTAAATGTAATCTTTGACACCAATTGCGTTGCGATAACGACACAAAAAGTATAACCACGTCATTCCCTTCTAGCTTCGTACTATTTGTTTATCTTATGACGTGCCCTAACAATATAATGTATAATATTTAAGTAATGCTTGTTTCTGCCGTTATCAGCTAACTGACTTTCTTCCACTGAGTAACCGCGACGATAATAGTGTAATTATATTTTACTTGTATTTATTAACAGTCTTATATCGAATATTAATTGACAGCTTCAGAATCAATAGAGCACTATAGGACAAAAGTTTCGTTATCTCATGTCGTGTTGCGATGATAGATATTATAATGTCAATTAGTCAAGTTTTATTGTTTCGGTCGTTAAAGCTTTTAATTTGACTAAGAACTGTGACAAAAATTTAATAAATTTATAGATTAACTTTAATGAAGTCTTTTTTGTACTACATTGTGGCGTCCATCTCTGCCTAGGAGTCATCTGTGAGGGTACCATTCCTCTTACAAATTTCTGCCTCCAATCAGTGTCACAACAGTTGTTACACTGATCGACTGTTCCGGTTGGAAAGGCTATCCATCTTTCTCCTCAGCGGTGTTAACGTATCTGTAACCTTCTTCGATTCAAGTTGTAGGCAGGTGAAAATGGGCTGCATTAGAGTACAGGTGGACTGTTCGAGTTTTTTTGAATTCCCAATCCACGAAATAAGTCTACGTAGTATGGTATGCGTTGGAGACGTAAAGGAATCTGCCAATCTATCTTATCCCATGGGTATTGTCACTATCAACTAAGCAAGATGTCATAATAATCTAGTAACTTCCGTTAGAAGACAGAATAGCCATTGCAAATATATCTGACTTAATTAATTATTTATACCGTTGGCAGCGGCAGCTTGTAACTTTACTATTACGAAAATTAGGACACAATTTATTTTTGTATTTATTTGTACACAAACAGTGTATACATGTTAAGATAAAATAAAGAAATACGAAACGAGTTTATGTCAATTATATTATTACTAGTATAAAAAAAATAGATAAATGCTAACTTGCAATGAACAATTGCTTTTACAGTACTTTAAATAACTTAACACTACGTTAAATATTACAATAAGTACAAATATTACTCTTGCCATTGTGTTTGCGGGCGAGTTGTTCATTTACTGTGCATGAACTTTAGTCATTAACAAGGCTGAAGATAAAAAGATTTGCGAAAAATTGTGCTGACTTAGTTTTTCAAAATAGCTTAACCATGAGATTTTACTTATTTTGCGAGTGCAATGCGTACTGCATGCATTTTGAAACTAAATTAATAACAGTGCTATTCAATGTAAACAATATCGACTAAAATAAGCGTGTTCGAAATAAGAATTCCATAAATGACTCAGTCTTGCGTTTTTAAAAAATATAGGATTTTTTCCATTTTTTTTTGTTATAATAACAAAGATATTTTTTTATCAATATACGAAAATTTCGTAACAGATTATTTCAATGTGGTAGAGCCAAGCTGTGGTTTTTGCTGCTGCTCGACCGGGGTAGTACCACGACCCCTATATTATTATTATTTTTATTAAAAAAATATGTTAAAAATGTTGTTGTACGTAAATAAAATTTGGTAGTGGCTATTCCAGCATTTAAGATATATTAGTAAAAACTTCATTTTGTGTTGATATTAACGTTTAATTAATTGTATACTCTGGATGATCAATAACTTTTTGGAAACGCAGTGAAACTTCAGGAAAAGTGTATCTAACTTGTATTTATTTTTCAACGTCACCTCCTACACAACTAATATACCATAAATAATATTTTGAAAGTTTCTCAATACCCTTGGAAAAAAAATTGATCCTGGGTATAAAAAAGTCCTCTCACACACAACCTCATCTTCGTCAAATTCTATACCACGCAAGGCCTTTTCAAATTAGTAAAAAGGTAAAAATCAAAAGGAGCGTAGTATGGGGATTATAACTTCGCTTTCCGTAAGACTTGACTATTTCTTTAATAAAAAAAATTTTTGTGACAAGATCACAGTTCATTGACACGGATTTATCATTATAATCTAGAGAGTTATATCTGAACAGATACGCAATAATACTAGAAACTAATTAGAAAGGTACCAAAACACACAATATAAGGTATAAAGTCAATACAAATTATTGTAGAACAATGTAATCCACCACACACAGGTTCCATACTCACGACAGAAAACTCTAAGGAAAAGAGTCAAAAACTCTGTAAAAACCTCGTTTTTACTTACTTTAGTCCAGTGGAAAGTAAAAGAAAAGGACAAATTTAGTGTTAAAGAAGCAAGAAAATACGAAAGAGAACGGAGTAAATTGTAAATAACTAAACTATTGATGAAAATCATCAAGACACAATAATTGGTTTAGATAAAAAAGATAGAGGAAAAAGTATTAGTAATAGATTTTATGCTACTGCTTAAATACTAGAAAATGTTGACTGATTTATATGACAAATAGATAATAATGAAATAAAACTATTGGGACTGAGGTGTTAGACGTCCAGATGCCATTGTCAACTCGGGGTACCTTCAGATTTTATATATAATTTCGGTCCGATCTAAGCAAAATGTACTCACAATATCTTGTGGTCGTGCAATGGTATGCATGATTACTGATTTTATATAATACTGGATCCCAAGCTGCTTCGCGTAATTATAAGAAATGATTATATAATAATGATGTGAGTTGATTACTCTAGGATTAATTGTTAAATATAAAAGTTACTTATTCCGTGTGGCTGTCGGAAGTAAAGAATAGCGCCAACCCTGTCTAACCATGGGTGTCGTAAAAGGCGACTAATGGTAAAAAATTATATTAGGAGATGGGCAGCAGCATCTTCCTGCACTAGAACAAAAAAAAAAACTGCGGTTGCCAACCCGCTCGCCAGGCGTGGCAACTAAGGCAAACCCCCCCATGATGAGAGGTAGAAAAAAGCAATGGCCCCCAGTCCCCGGCGGCCTCGCTAGTCCTGGCTATGGTGGCAGCCATGGTAACGGCGAGGCAGGGGGTGCGAAGAATCACCGGCTGATTTCTAGCTGCCAACCCAAACGACTGGACCTGGCAACATATAACGCACGCACATTGAGGACCGACGAGAAGATACTAGAACTGGAAGAAGAAGTA
Organism: Bhutanitis thaidina; assembly: GCA_029286595.1. Lineage (NCBI taxonomy): Eukaryota > Metazoa > Arthropoda > Insecta > Lepidoptera > Papilionidae > Bhutanitis > Bhutanitis thaidina. The sequence goes on from JAGSMS010000011.1 coordinate 7,119,761, forward strand.
AGCAAGTTACACTCGAGTATTATAGGGTTGTCTGAAGTCCGAAGACAGGGGGGAGGACTCTATAATCCTAAAATCCGGTAACTTGTTCTACTACCGGCAGGGTGACCATCTGTCCCAAGGAGGTGTCGGGTTTATCGTCCACAGGTCTCTCATCAACAACGTGATCGAGATCGGAAGTGTGTCGAGTAGGGTCGCGTACCTTATACTCAGAATAACCAAAAGGTATTCGCTGAAGGTCATACAGGTATACGCACCAACCTAGACACACCCTGATGATGAAGTGGAGGCAATGTATGAGGATATTTCAAGAGCCATGCATTGCTCTAAGACTCACTACACGGTGTTGATGGGAGACTTTAACGCAAAACTAGGTACGAAAAAAGGCGATGAGCTGATAGTGGGGAACTTTGAAGTAGGGCAACGGAACCCAAGAGGGCAACAGCTGGCTGACTTCATGGCAAAGGAGGGATTCTTTATGATGAACTCCTATTTCCAGAAGCGGCCCCACAGGAAGTGGACATGGATGAGCCCGGACGGTACCACAAAAAATGAGATCGACTTCATCATGACGACCAAGCGTCAGCTGTTCAGTGATGTCTCTGTGATCACTAGGGTAAAACCGGCAGTGATCACCGAATGGTAAGAGGCACACTGAACCTTAACATTAGGCTCGAGCGGTCTCGTCTGGTGAAGTCTACGCTCCGCCCACCACGTGCCCTTATCCAGAACCCCGAGAGCTTTCAGCTCGAATTGCATAACCGCTTTCAGTGCCTAGACGATTGCGTTACAGTGGACGATACGAATAGCAGGCTAGTGGAAACTGTCCATGCGGTAGGAGCTAAGTTTTGCAGGACCCGCCGCACGAACAAGCCCCAAAAGCTCTCCGATCACACTCTTAAACTCATGAAAGCCAGGCGTGAGATAAAGCTGCAGTCTACAACGGATGCGTCAGCGTATCGGCTACTGAATAGACAGATCTCCAAATGTATGAGGCAAGACTTACGCAAATTCAATACAGTCTGTATTGAAAAAGCGATAGAGCGGAACCAAGGCTCCAAAGTCTTCGCCAGAAATCTGTCTATCGGAAAGAGCCAACTGACCAAGCTGAAGACCGAAAGCGGCGCAGTCATTTCCGCTGGAGCCGAGATTTTGAGTGAGATCGAGAGATTTTACGGACAGCTGTACACAACGTCGTTGAAACCACACACTGATGTGAGTAACGACCCAAGAGCCAAGCTTATCCGCCATTACTCCGATAACATCCCGGACGTCAGTCTGGGCGAGATTAGGATGGCTCTCAAACAGCTTAAAAACGGCAAGGCGCCGGGTGAGGACGGAATTACAGCTGAGCTTCTGAAAGCGGGTGGAAAACCGATACTTGTTGTCCTTCAGAAGCTGTTTAATTCCGTCATTCATGGCGGTGTTACGCCGAAAGCGTGGAGTAGAAGCGTGGTTGTCCTATTCTTCAAGAAAGGGGATAACTGCCTTTTGAAGAATTATAGACCGATATCGAAGTCGCGTCTACGTGCTGTTTTCGAGTCACCTCAAATCGTCTAGTGAACAGACTTGACGACTTCCAGCCACCCGAACAAGCCGGATTCCGAAAAGGCTATAGTACCATAGACCACATACATACTCTTCGCCAGATTGTACAGAAGGCCGAGGAGTACAACTTGCCATTATGTCTGGCGTATGTGGACTATGAGAAAGCCTTCGATTCAGTCGAAATTTGGGCGGTGCTACAGTCTCTCCAGCGGTGCCAGATAGACTCTCGGTATATCGAAGTGCTGAGGTGTTTGTACAATGAGGCTACGATGTCTATCCGAGTACAGAATCAGAGTACGAAACCAATCCAACTGCAGAAAGGTGTAAGACAGGGTGATGTCATATCCCCGAAACTCTTCACCGCTGCATTGGAAGATGTTTTCAAGCAGCTGAACTGGAAAGGATACGGTATCAACATCAATGGCGAATACATCACTCACCTTCGATTTGCCGACGACATAGTTCTTATGGCAGGATCGCTGGAGGAGCTCAGTACAATGCTCAATGACCTCAATAACGTCTCCCAACAGGTTGGTCTTAAGATGAACATGGACAAGACGAAGTTCATGTCAAACGTCCATGTCACACCAATACCGGTTGTTGTTGGGAACAATAGGCTCGAAGTTGTAGACGAGTACGTATACCTGGGACAAATTGTCCGATTAGGTAAGTCCAACTTCGACTCAGAGGTCAATCGACGAATCCAACTCGGCTGGGCTGCGTTCGGGAAACTACGTCATATCTTCTCGTCGAGTATACCGCAAAGCCTCAAGACGAAAGTATACAATCAGTGCGTGTTGCCAGTGATGACATACGGATCCCAGACTTGGTCCTTCACTGCAGCCCGTATGAGGAAGCTCAAAGTTGCTCAGCGCGCTATGGAAAGGGCTATGCTCGGTGTTTCTTTGCGTGATAGAGTCTGCAACGATGATATCCGCAGCAGAACTAAGGTAACCGACATAGCCGTAAAGATCAGCAAGCTGAAGTGGCAATGGGCCGGCCACATAGCTCGCAGAACTGACAACCGCTGGGGAAACAAGGTTCTCGAGTGGCAGCCACGTACGGGCAAACGCAGTGTAGGACGACCCCCCACAAGATGGAGTGACGACCTGCGCAGTGTTGCGGGAAGTCGATGGATGCAGGTGGCTCAGGACCGTGCTTCGTGGCAATCTTTGGGGGAGGCCTATGTTCAGCAGTGGACTTCTAATAGGCTGAAATGATGATGATGATGATGATGATAAAAGTTACTATGTTTTGTTAATTTGGCCTGTTTTTTATAATATCTTATAAGAAGTTCAAAACTTTATAGTTAGTTTCTAACAAATTTTCTTTGATATATGTCTTTTTTTTCTTAACGATTTATTATTGGAATTAATAAATATCTGAAACAACAATTCCCCTTCAGTTGAATCGATAAATATCGTCTGATATTCATATATTTCATACGTCGAGCTAAAAATTATTAAAAAAATAATAAAAAGACAATGTTTACATTTCTATATGAAAATGAAAAACTAGTCTTTACAGTTACTTTCATTTAGGTTTAAAAATATTGAATTGAACTGCTTATATGATAATGAAAGTGCTAAAACATGTTCTTATATGAGAACATATTTCAGTACATACAGACCAGTATAAATTCCTTTTTCTTGTTTAAAATAATATAAGATCCGCTCTTTATAAAGGTATAGTGAAGTGGCTGTTTAAAATGCCAAAACATAGATGTTTTAACTTAATTCGATCTGTCATGTCCCCCTACACGAATTCACAGGGATCAGTGGTTAAATCCAACTTGGTACATTACAGTTTAACTGTACTTTGATGGCCCAAAGGCTCCAGTTCGATTTGGCAATCAGATTTGATTAATGAAGCTTCTCTTTGTGAGTACACTCGCAGGTATGTGTTAACTTTAATTTCTCGTGAAAATTGGTTCAGCTGTTTCAAAAAATATCCCCGAAAAACCGACCGACAAACATTTTATAAACAGATTTTTCAGTTTTGGTATCATGTAAACAATTATATAAATAAAGAAAAACCAGTTATTTCTAAATCGCAGACACGTTTATATTTACCGATTATAGATGTTAAGTAAAAAATCGACATTATGCATGTTTCTTTTCAAACGACTGGAAAATAGTTCTATTCAAAATGTAAATGTATAGAGAATTATTAAAATTATGAAATCTCGTTCTGTGAACAACGAAAAATATCTAAACGGAAAATCTACCTCCATTAATAAAAATAATAATTACTGAACACATAGCTGACGTGACGTTCTAGAAAATCTGCAGTCCGTGATCATTTCATACATCAGATTTGATAGACCACAAATCCTCGCAACCGGTTCCTGCCAAGGATGATTCGCGAGGCTATTGAAATATAAAAACGGTCTAATTTCAATAGAGAAGATGGCTGGGTACAATCACCGGTTTGAGATACGGTAATAAACAAAAATAAATTTAAAACCACGCATACTGCACGACCTCAGATACTATGAACACATTCTGCGTAGATCGGACCAAAATTAATAAATAAAAGCTGAAGGTAGCCGGAGTTAACTATGGACGTCTTACACCTCAGTTTCCACGTAACCACAGCTGCTGTAAAGCAATCGAAACGTCAGGAATATTAAAACAAAATTAAATGCGATAAAAACCGTAAATGTCCTCCGTAACCGTAAAAAAAACCTCATAGGCCCGACCATCAATCTTCCCAAATTAAGATATAATTATTATACCCAGGCTAAGTAACAATATTTAACTGCGAGGCATCTGATATTTCGATTCCCATGTTATTTAATGTATTTTAGTGGCCTTCTTATACTTTAACTAGGTCAAACATAGTAACAGACTCTTTAATTATTCTATAAATATTTATTCTTTAACAAATTGGGATGATTAATCACCTATGGGCTTATGAATTCAGCTGCAAAAACTTTGCCGCCGCCTTTGAAACTGCGTGAACTTCGAGAAGCTGTGTGTTGGAAGTCAATATTCACTTCGGGTCGCTGAAAATACTACATAGTACACTAGTAGGACAGTATGCCAGCCCGATAGCCGACTCGCGCCTGTCACCCACAGGGGAAGGCAAAGTTTACAGATTTCCTTTGGCACTATTCAGCGTAGCTTAACAGTGTTGCTAAACTTTTCACCTCACTAGGGGACAAAACGTGATGGGTGGCGAGTTTCGTCGGGTTTGCTCCTGGGGATCGCCATGAGATTTTTAAGCTTTTTCCCTTAGTTTCTTCTTCAACACCCATGGATAAAAGGGGGATAGCAGTTTGTTACACCGCTATCACACAGCCAATCATAATCCAAAAGAGTCCAAAAGCTTACAATTTATAGATACGATGTAAGGGAGAAAAATTCTTGAGTTCATATTTAATTCCCGCGATGAAAGAAAAACGGAAACGTTCTAATTGAAGGCAATGGATTAAACAAAATTGGTTTTATTTCTTCAACAGTTTCATGCAAAGAAACTAGGTCAGTTAAAAATAATAGAAACCAGAAATTACGTCAGCGATTCGATTTGCTTATCTTGGAATTAAAAATGCCAGTTTATTTTAAATCTGATAATTCTCGAGTCATCGTCAAATAGAAAGGAATCCCTCTTGTGTCGGACGTTACCTGGGTAGATTCATACATGGGTGTTTTCTTATGTGAGAACTACACCGACCAGAGCCTGGGGGATATCAGAGGTAGCTGAATCTGGTAAGTAACGTAAATATGTCTCTAAGGGAATACTTTATGTTTATGCGATTTTCCACAGATACAAAGAGTTCGTGAGGCATCTCGCGACGCAGTTCCTAGGGTCTAAGTCCGCGACTGATAGTAACCATCGGTGCTAAGAGCAAAATACAAGTTTGCCCATGAGCAAAACATTGATTTATAGCTATTACATAAATTAAAGGATGTGAATAAAATATAATTACATAATAGGAAATAAATTAAATACTAATAATGTCTGATTAATATGTTCTCATGTATGTTATATATCCAGATTAGTTTTATAAACCATATAAATATCGTTATACATATTTAGATTTAAAGACCTGAGCATTATGTGACTTTAATGAAAGTAATGTGAGCAGTAAGGAATAGGCAATGAATTAATAATTAAATAAATCGTGAGTATATTATTTTATTAATAGTCAAATATCGTTAAAGAGACATTCGTCGTCGTAACCGCTACCTACGAGAAATATTTTGGAGCACCTAATTTTTGCTTTCCAAGCAAGTAACATTTAAAATATTCTTTTAAAAATTTAGTTCGTATTGATATTTCTGAATGGTGGTACGTTGTTCGAGCATTTGGTTGCTTGGTAGCGGAAACTGCCAGTGAAAGTCTGTGCGAGTTATATCTAAGCTGTGAACGAATGGATCTCGTACTGTATTTGTTGCCTAATTGAGAGAATTGTAGTTTAGAAAATAAGTTATCTGGTTTTTTAAATTTGAGAACTTCAAATAATAAGCCTCCAAGATGAAATTGCCTTCGTTCCTTCCAAGTTCAGTAAAGAGTCTTTGTTTATGTATGGTGAAATATGGCAGCGTGAAGAAATATTATAAAAAAAATTAAAACAAGTGTTTTGTACCCTTTGTATCAAACGTTTAGTTCTTTCCAGAAGACGTGGACCAAAAACGACATCGCCGGTTCTGTTAGTAAAAATGCTACTGATAAAATTGGTACTGTATTTTTCTGCAAAGATCAACCTTGTGGTGACTAACGCACGAGGCTCTGGCAACTGACTGATGACGTAAATATACTCAAATCTGCCGCACCCAAATCTGAACGATAGTTCTGGCACTGCGCTCATCAACCCAGCATGCTGACTATGGGAAAACTTTCCAAAAATTATGTTTTCATGGGTAAATTCACCAGTGTTCATGTCATATATTGATGGAGAAGAAAAAGAAGAATTATATACTTTACGAAGCAATTACTAAATATAAAATAAATAATGTGAAATACGATAATACACTTTAATTTGAATAGTAGTAAAACATTGAAATTACAAAGATGGAATCTGTCTTTAGGAGAAAAAGTCTGCCTAATTAATTAAGACCTAAAATTATAAATGTATTAAATTTTTAAGAAACTATTCAATACTGACTTTATTCACAATTGAAATTAATAATTAAAACCTACTACTATTTTTATTTTTGTAAGTAAAAATTGTTTAGTGCAAAATAATCATTTATAAGTGATTAAATTAAATATTATGTATGTGTAGTTATGTACATGTATATTTATCTAATTGTAAGTGTATTTTATATATTTATTCATGTATTTTTTTTTTTTTTTTAACAAATTTAATGTTTGGCAACCTTACTATATCTCTTCACGCCCCGGGTTGACTGGCAGAGAATGCTAAGAGGCATTAAGTCCGCCCTTTGTAATACTTCTGTTTAAGTTTATTTAAGTAAAGTTTATTTAAATAAATAAATTTAGTTACTAATTTTCTATTTATTATTTATACTTATTTGATTATTTATAACGTGTTGAACCAATAGAAATTGTATTGTTATGACACTTAAAGGGTACTTCGCTTACCACACGGAGCTGGCAAGTTTTATTTCAAAACCAAAAGAGAAACACATTCTGTCTGCTTGAGTAAAGTGTAGTAGTTCTTTCGTGAGATTAAATGGAACGTTTAAAGAGTCTAACTCTTCAAAACTATTGTCTGTGAACAGACCCAAATGGAAGTAGGCTATCAAGGAACGATGCATTTGCAGCTAAGTTAAAAACTACACATTTGTATTCACATTGTATCTGGATTTTCAGATTTTACACGTGAAAAACGAAACATAAAAATTTTAAAGTCTTAGTTTTCCTTATACAGTTCTGAATTATTTGAATTACGTAGAATCAGAATTGACTTTTTATGCATTCTAAAAATATAATATGGGACCACCATATACCATTTTGATATCTGTCTTATTCTCGAGAACGTATCAAGTTGAAGTCTGTATTAAAAAATTGAAAAACATATTAAAAAAATTACAAATATTAATTAAATGCTTTAAAAAATGTAGGTACAGTTAATTCAAGTGAATATTTTTGTACACATCCAACTCTTCAAATCTTTCAGGTAGCTCCCGGTGTCTCAGAATCTCGAAATTAGGTATTTTTTAATGTCTTATCTCATCTTGATAAGCTTCTACGCTACTAGTCGCGTACCTTAAGAGCCTGTCAATAGCCCACTGCAGGGCATAGACCTCTCCCATAAGAAGTATGATTTGCCTTAATCGCTATCGCTTAAGCGTATATGCAATCGCAGTACACCTCGCAACTTAGACGCTTCTGCTCATCACTGGTCTGGTATTTTTCATGATTGAGATTTCGCCATCTGTCGGTAGTCACTGCGATTTTCAGTATCTCCCTCAGTCGCCTTTTACGACACCCATCGGATTGTAGAATATAATTGACACCGACAGTTAGGTTTTATAACATGGTGGAGTACAAGCGAAGACTTTTTCTGCTGCTCAAAAGTGCCGGCTCAACCAGCACCGTATCACAACCTCGCAGAGTACCGGCGTGAAGTAGAGGCATCTTGCAAGTCTGCGTTTTGTTCGGTCAGTGAGGTAACCGGAGGCTCGCATCATTGTCATCAGTCACCAGTGCATGTTTGCAAGCAGGTTCACCTACATAGTTGGAGGTAAAGTAGACATTTGAAGAAAAGCTAGAATGTTTCGTCAGACACATACGTATTCGTTCAATCAAAATGTTGGTAAATAAATCTTCCAACCATTGTAAATCAGCATTAAATGCTAGAGGGTCATAAATCTTGTAATAAATGGAACATATCCATAACACCTACATCTTCATTTGTATTCGGTTATTGTTCTCTTGTCTATGACATCCGACATGTTCAGCATGTCTAAGCGGTTATTGTGTACCAAAATTTATTAGATTGTGCTCAATAGAGTAAACAGGTGTTTTAATTAATGTTTGTTAAATTACTTTGTGATGTTTTTAAGCAGCTGAACTGAAAGGATAAGGTATGAACATCAATGGCGAATACATCACTCACCTTCGATTTGCCGACGACATAGTTCTTATGGCAGGATCGCTGGAGGAGCTTAGTACAATGCTCAATGACCTCAATAACGTCTCCCAACAGGTTGGTCTTAAGATGAACATAGACAAGACGAAGTTCATGTTAAACGTCCATGTCACACCCATACCGGTTGTTGTTGGAAACAATAGGCTCGGAAGTTGTAGACGAGTACATATACCTGGGACAAATTGTCCGATTAGGTAAGTCCAACTTCGACTCAGAGGTCAATCGACGAATCCAACTCGGCTGGGCTGCGTTCGGGAAACTACGCCATATCTTCTCGTCGAGTATACCGCAAAGCCTCAAGACGAAAGTATACAACCAGTGCGTGTTGCCAGTGATGACATACGGATCCGAGACTTGGTCGTTCACTGGAGCCCGTATGAGGAAGCTCAAAGTTGCTCAGCGCGCTATGGAAAGGGCTATGCTCGGTGTTTCTCTGCGTGATAGAGTCTGCAACGGTGATATCCGCAGAAGAACTAAGGTAACCGACATAGCCGTAAAGATCAGCAAGCTGAAGTGGCAATGGGCCGGCCACATAGCTCGCAGAACTGACAACCGCTGGGGAAAAAAGGTTCTCGAGTGGCAGCCACGTACAGGCAAACGCAGTGTAGGACGACCCCCCACAAGATGGAGTGACGACCTGCGCAGTGTTGCGGGAAGTCGATGGATGCAGGTGGCTCAGGACCGAGCTTCGTGGCAATCTTTGGGGGAGGCCTATGTTCAGCAGTGGACTTCTGATAGGCTGAAATGATGATGATGATGATGAAATTACTTTGAAGTTGGTATCATTTTACAATGACATATTATAAAATCTTTGATTAAAAATAAAAATAAATTTATTTAATAATGGTCATCTACTTTTATTCAAAAATAAATATTTTTCTAGGAAGGTTTAGCCATACAAATACGCTGGGCAAGTAGGTTGATGAAGGCAGCTCTCCATCGGATAATCGAATAAGCGGAAAACCCGCATGGATAGTCCGCTATCTTTCGGTCGTCACAGCCTCGTGTGTTTGCTCGAAGGACGCACCACATGAAGTTACACATGCAAATACAATAAGGCGGCATAAATTAGCTATTTCACAGCAAGCACCGTTCCTCCCACAAATGCGTGCACTACTTATTTCATACCATGCACTACACTGAACACTAGGTAATATACACCACCAACGTTTAGAAGACGTCAAGTGTTTCAACAACGTTATTAAGCGATTAGACTCAGCGACGTTCAAACTTTATAACTAGCCTCTGAGTTCAGCATATTCGGATAGATTTTCTTCCAAAGCCTCGTATGTTAGTAAGCAGGGTGCCTCATGTGCAGGTGAGGATGTTTTTTGGAGAAGATGGTACATTTTCCGTAATCTTAATATTTACTTTATTACAATTACATTATCTATTTCAGACCAACATATATTCTGTTTTTATGCCAATGTAAAACAAAATTTGAAATTATGAATTCAAACTAGCGTCGAATGCTACTTTGAATTCAAGTTGTGATGTAAACTTTGATTCTATAGAGACTAGTACAACGAAGTATCTTCTTTCCGACTAACTTCAAGTCAGTTACGAAGTTTCAGGTACTAACTTTCAGTCTCACAACTTCGTAAAAAAAGTATCATAGGTCAAAGTCGATTTACGCGCTTACAATAGTCTAAATTATTTTCTAAGCGATACGTTATTATGCAATCATAAATACATGAAACTTTGCAACTCTTCACAGTTAATGTAATATATTTTTCTCTCACTCAGAGTTTTATGTGTCTTATAAAAGTTTACTCGTCGGTGACCTCTAAACAGCAAAATCTTAAAAACATATCTATCCCATATTTCTCTATTGCAATTGTAGACCGTTCTTACGACACCCACATAAAGAAAGGGTGTGGCAGATTCTTACGTTGATTCGACACGGCTAGTTATAAATGTTAATGAAATTCACTAGTAGGAAAGTATTGTTAATGGGGCTAGTGAAATTTCTTTTTATGTAAAAGTAAAGTTTGAGAACCAGTATAATTATAGGCTGTGAGACATTCCGTCTTAGTCCCTAGTCGTAGTCAGGGGTTACAACGCATCTGTAACCATCTTCGATTGTTTGCAGGACATTCGATGGACTGCAGTAGCCACTTATCATCAGAAGGACTGCTAGCTCGTTTTTTAACACAAATAATTTCTAGTAGCATAATATTCACGCATTTTCGAAGTAATTAACGTCCGAAAGTCTGAATCTAAATTAATCTGAATCTAAAAAATCTAAATAAAATGAAGCTGTTTATACAAAATAATAAAATTGTGGCACAATTAGATGCGATAGTAAGTGGGTGTACAAAGCAGAATAAAATTGTTTGTGATATTTTTGTAATTTTTTAGTAACAAAATGATATCACAAACTAGATAAATTTTTTAAAAGTTATTTTAATTTTTACACAATTTGTAAGTAAACGCAAACTAGTAAGTGAATTACACTCACGAAAACAACAAAAGGCGTTTAACAATAACAATGCCGTCCTAAATACACAAACCATTTACTTAAGTATTTTATACCCATTTCACCGTTTGCGTTAACGCAATTATATCTAATCTTATTAAATCTTAGTTTCACAGTATAATAGTAAATCGTTTTCGTAGTATGTGGTTAAGCTTAAAATAAATCCACATAATATGTGGCAAAGACACTTGCGATCGACAGTGGCGTATGTTTTAAAAATAATTATAGGTTGTTCTTCTATGGAAATTTATGATTAATTTTTCTGCTTTGGGAAATGAAAAGTAACATGTCGATAAATCACCTATTTCTATGCTTTGCAAAAATTATTTTAATGTTTTGGAGGCAGATCTCCACCATCACCACCACATATCCAGACCACACGGCTATCCTGGTTGAATATCCTTTTGAAAGATTTATGTCCTTTCGAATATAACCTCAGCGGCCTGGGGCAACAGACGCCATTTAACTAGCCGACAGAGGGAGAGTCAGATTGTCGGACTGTATTGAAATATGTGCGTTTCAATGTTGGTGCAATGTTGAGTATCGAGTACATTTCCTTGTCAGTGGAGTGCCATTTTTCTGGGTCAGAGTTCATTTTCTCGACAAATAAATTCCATTGAAGAGAACACCTTAGCCCCCATCGGATGAATCTCATATGAGGAAGCTAGTAACTTCTCTTCTGCCCTTGGGCACATTAACTTGCCCAAGGGCAGATTTGTATTGTAACGCTACCCCAGCGTGGAGAAAAGGAATTGAGAACCATATCGTGAGGCCGATGAAAATCGGCATGCTGATAAACTTCGGGTTGGGCACTAATACGCCGATAATTGTGCGCACCGTCAGGATGTCGTGTGGCGAACGCAGATATGACCAGAAGCAACGCATCGCAGCTAAGGGTAAACGGATTCGGTGGTATACCGAGATATCGGCGCATTTCAATCAGAATGGGTTTTTCCAGAGTGACCAGAAGAGGTTTACAAATTCTTGAAGCGATTAGGAACATGTGGAACGGGCCACGTACCGAAGCAGGCGAACACTGTCGCCTTTTAGCGTTGTCTGAGTGTCAGATCCTGTAAACCACAGCAAGGGCCCTTCGATAACAATTGTGTCGAGTCATTGTGCAGATATTATAACCATGCACCATATATAACCTGTCTACCATATTTAAGACACTGACATGTATTTTGAGCATTAAACTCACCTGACACATTAACTTGAACGTGCATCTTAAGGATGACGGGCTCATCAGAAAAATTATTAAACTTAATCGTCGAAACTTCTCTGAGACTACAGAAAGGCATTACCTAAGCATGGTTTAAAGAGTCCTCAAGTTGTATGCTTCCAATGGTTATCTTTTATATCTTCCTATGTACACATAGGACTTGCTAAAGTCCAACAGATAGGAAGGATAAGTTACTCAGCAGGTATCGGGACGGATACTTATCCATCAGTAGAATATATCATATTCTGAAAAAGTGTAATTTCACCAACACCTATAGTACCGTCCGGGCCCGTCAAACTAGAATACTTTCCGAGGCTAAAAGATAAAGGTACCCAGGTACCCTTATATACCCATGTCACAAAACAGGTTCGCAGTTTAATTTTTGCATACCAGAAAAGTATAACGGCTGGGTTGTGCCAGTCCCTGTATACTCAAGTGGACTCAAACCCAGAACCGAAAGTCCGCGGCATTATGACATCCCACAGGACATAGTGAGATGTCATGTGGGATGTCACTTCATCATCCGAGGTCGCAGTAGACGGTACTTTCCTCAAAAGTTTACAGGCGTGGTGTTTTAAGCGTGTTGCCCTCACCATGTTGCCTCTGTAATTACTTCATGACGAAATCGGATGACTTTCTACGCGGACGTTATTAAAAAAAAAATATTACAATTTTTTTATTATTTCAATAACTCTTATGTAGCGTTCATTTTAGTGTAGTAGTTCAATACATCGCATATTACGAAAGAAAAACAGTTATATTTAATAGAAATGTTCGATATAACAAAGTTTAATTCTCATTAATGCTCTATCCCTTAGTACTTGATCTATGTTTCTAAATCAGTATCAAACGGTTATCTTCATGCTCGATCGTAACAACTTGTAGGTGCGAAGGTACTATATTATCGCAGCCAAAAATCTCGAGGAGCTCTTAATCGTCGGAACGGTAGACAGAAAGTACCTTAATGAATAGGTGCCCTTCTGAATGACTGACGAAGTAAAATCTGTGAAACGTATCGATATCCATAGGCTTTGTAAAGATATAGATTGGAATAATTTTATAAACTCATAGTATGTTTATTTTTAGATCTAATCTAAAGTAATGTATATTAATAGCCGTGTGGTATCTTTGTAAGAATCTGCCACACCCTTTCTTACTAACTTTTAGGATGTTATGAAATTGGCATAAGTATTTTAAGAAAGTCTAGCTATAAGTTAGTTCTTTAAGGCTAAAGTTTATATTATATAATTATCAGACTGCAGAGCATAAGCCTTCTCTCAGCGGTAACTTAATTGTGAACACTTCGTAACAAGGCGCGTAAATTTATCAAATAAATGAAGGCGAATGCAACGAGTTTGCTTCGTGTTTTCCACTATAATGTCTTAAGAGTAAGTTAATATTAGTGCACTTTTGCCACGTGCTTAACGTTAAGAGAAAATATTGGTGATATACGATAGTAAGTTATGTATATAAAGATAAATACTGATTACTGGTTGATCTTCAATTTACCAAAAGCCATAATCAGTATAAGTAAGCGACAACATTTCACCTTTTTCACTAGCTCGACAAACCCAGTCGGCGCAGCCACCGCGTGCCATTCCGCCCTTTAAAGTCTGGCCAGTCATGAAGATTTCTCTCCGTTCATCGTGGGTGTCCAAGCCCCGGCTATTAAGCCCTTCCGCCGCGACAATGTGGGAAACTGGGGAAGGACACTAACTGTACCTGTAGTAAGACAGTAACGTACGTTCTTCAATCTTCTCTACATACTTATCGCTTGCCTTTAATACGCATTGAGTTTTAAATATTTTTGTTAATCATATCAGGCCTTGAATCGAATGAGGCAACTCAGGATAAAGCAATTCAGCGCAATTTAAAAAATCACATAGTGTATTTCCTATCCTGAGTTTGAGGTTAAGCTTAAGGAGAACGCTATTAGGATTTGCGGTAAGGGGCTTGAGACTTCCCCTATGCTAAATCTTAGCGGTGGAAGAAAATTCCACGGTAGAGCTTTAATTCACACTGCAGTATACTGTAATATGATAAATCAAGGATTTATTTTCGCTGAGTTTTTGATTCATGCATAAAGCAATTTACACCCTACCTTCCATTCACGTGAGTGTTCATTAATTTTTTACTTCCTGTCTAAAGTCCACTGCTGAACAGATTTCTCCCCCCAAAAGATATCCAAACACGGTTCTGAACCACCTGCACCCATCGACATCTCACAATACTGTGCAGGTTTCCGTCTTATGGGGGAGTCGTCCTTCGCTGCGTTTGCCTATCAAGAACTTTACTTTAGTATATTATTTTTAAAATGTATATTAAAGCATTAAAAATATTGATTTGCGATTAACTTGATAAACAACTTTTTCCGTTTTTAAAAAATATAACGTTTGCCCTATAATAAGTAAATAATAAGTAAATGGAGACACATTTACTTCAAATGACATTTTTTTTTATTTTAATTGGACTTAAACTATTATAAATATTTTTCATGATGTAGACTCTTATATCTGTATATTAGAAAATAAGCGCTCAAGTGAAGAGAATCACGTTAACGAAATAGTAACGATACCGATAACACTGGTCCACCATTTAAACATTTAACATGTTATGCTTTTTCTAAAGTCTAAAGTAAAGAGCTTTAAAGTTTTAATATATACTACGTGCCCATGATAAAAGATTGTCAAAATCTCCTGCAGAATGTCCGGCAGAATATTAAGTTTAAGCAAAAATTCTCTTTGAGGGATTTAATAGAACCGTCATGGTAACTGAAGCATAAAGAACTTATGTACGTGCAATTTTTTTGATATGTTATATATAAGTAAATGTTAAAAGTTTATACGTTATCAAACATATTATACATAACATGGGAATATAACATCTCTTTCTTTAAATGCCAACCTCACCTGCATGTGGTGGTGGGGGTATCACTAGTGCGGTGGTACCGGGACTGCACTCATAACCTTTGTTAATGGTTAACATTTGGATACACTGTTTTATTTATAGTATTGCCTGCATCTTAGTGACTAGACGGTGCTATGGTAAATATAAATATATCATCATACTATATGAAAAATTATGTTTATTTGTTTGTCCTTTGTATGTGGCATACCACTAGATCGATTGTGCTCAAAATGCTAGAAACATTACTGAAAAGGCTTAAAATAAAAAATAATAATGTTTTTATAAGAAAAATATTCTGTAAAGCGTGACGTGGGTTCCACTATTATTAAATAAACATCCATAGGGTGGGAACAAACATATATTACATTCACCATACAAAGGTTTGGTCCTTGCTTGATTCGATCCCTGAGTTTTGAAGGCAGGTTGACCAACTAGGCTTTTGCATTGTTTAGTAACAAACAATTCTATAATTTTGTGGAACTTCAATTCCTTAATTCCTTCTTTTTCTTACTTGTTTGTTGAAAAAGTTTTTCCAGATTTCACCTAAAATTAGTCCTGGAAATTACATATTTTGTTCATGGTCCTAAAACTTGCGGTAGAATATTAAAAAAAATGATCTCTATATTTATATATATATATTTATTATATATATATATATATATATATATTTATAAATAAATATAGTTAATTTTTATTCATATGTCAAACAAACTTCTCAAAACTGCAGCCTAATTTCGGAGTCTTTATTGTAGAAGGGCATCTACTCGTATTTGAAAACATGACGCGGTGCTTACATGTGTGTTTAATTTCATGATATGATCAAGAATGTAAAGGAAATTTTAATCATTACTCTTCTCGTCTCTCTTTCATCTCTACGCTGACGATTTGCAACTATACCGCCACTTCAAAATACAAGACGTGGAGGAAGCCGTTTACATGCTGAATGTTGATCTGAGTACATAAGCAATTAGGCAAAGTCTTCTTGTTAACCCTGCTATATCTCAAGTTCTGATAATAAACATGTGCTACATGCTTAATTTATTAGACTATTCGAAATTTCCTGCTGTAACTTACGATAGCATACAGATTCCATACACAGATACGGCTAAAAGCTTAGGAGTTATCTTTGACACTCGCCTGTTTTGGGCGACTCACATTGGCATGGTTTGCAGCAAGGTGACCTACTCCTTTCAATCTCTCAAACATCTCCAAATGTTTTTACCTCTAAATGCAAAGATAACTTTAGCTCAAGCACTTCTCCTTCCTCTCATTGACTATGCAGATGTTTGTTTTCTGGACGCTTCGGAAGAACTACTGGACAAACTAGAACGTTTTATTTTTGGGCTACGTAAGTTTGATCACGTGTCTAAGTATAAAGCTCAATTGATCATGGCCTCATGGCTTATGTGCTATCTTTTCTTTACTTTTTACTTTTCTATCCCCGTCCTCCTCCATATTTCTGTGAACGCCTTGAATATTTTGACCCTCGCGAGGTTCTGTGCCGGACCTTAAATCATTACTCTTTAAACACCTTTTCATTCTTCAATGGGATATGGTGAATCCTTCACTGTGAAGGCGGTCAAGTTATGGAACTCACTACCACATGACATACGTGCTAGTTCTTCTCGTGAAATACTCCGGAAAAGAGTAACGGAGCACTATCTTTCTTTCTTTATTGTAAAAAAATATCTTATCGGTATTTATGTATTATTATTGTATTGGTGATTAATATTTAATGTAATATTGGTAAACATATAAGTTTATATATGTGTACATTGTCTACTTATATATATTTACACGTAGTATTTAAATTTTTTGGAAATTTGTATAATATTTGTAGGTCTTTGTCGCCTGTGGGCACTTACACGCAGCTAATTTGCTTTACTTTTTTATTGCTAATTATATTAGGTAAGATATTGTTAATTAAGTACACAACTACCAACTTGTTTAATAATAATACTTTTCTCTTCGCTCAAGGGTTTGCTGGAAGAGAACTCTGCTTAGTGTTAAGCTCGCCTTTGTACATTTTTCTTGTATATTATTCATATTGTAAATTTATCATTATGTATACAGTAAAGAATAAACGAATACCAAATGATTGAAATGAGATGTATTAAAATATTGTGGTTCTTTTATTTTAATTTTCGGTATTCACAATTAATATAAATTTCATGTAACTTTTCAAATTGTTTTCAGGCGGGTACCTATGGACCTGTATAATAAGTTGCCTATAAAAGTCCCTCTGCCGGAAAAAGGTTTCGACTTATTTTCTGAGTGGGTTTTGAAGCGGGGAAAGGTCTATGCTGCTCCAGAGCGGGATAGTGACTTCCAAATTTTTTTTATAATATCTCAGATTTTATTATTTGATACCAGCAACCTAACTGTCCACTTGATGGTGGATGAAGTGACCCCCCCACCCCCTCGTTATATCACCCTTCAAGACAACGATCTTATACTTCACAGCCTGTAAATATTTTGGCTACTTACACCCTTCAAACTGTAACACAACAGTGGATACACTGCTGATTTACCTTAGTACCTACCCAGACACTTACTAGAAAGGAAAGGAGTCCTATCACCAAATCAGATATACAGGTTTCTTCACAATTTTTTTATTCACCGCCGATCACGTGATAAATTAGGTACTAACGTGGAATTGTAATTAACAAAGTCGCATACTTTGAAATTTAAAGTCTACTTTGTTATTTTATGTTCTAGCTGTAAAATTAAGAAATAATTAAGGATAAGTATTATACGATTTTGATACTTTTTCGCACACAAATATAGTCTACACATTTACACAAACACTATGAAGAGAAAAAGTTTGTAAGCTTTACTTTTTGTAGCTTGTAATTTTAGTAAGCACAAAAACAGATCTAACCATTTCTAACCGATTTAAAAAATAATAAATTCTTCTACTTCTATCATCAATTATTACTTATTTATTTTCTTTAACAGCCTATATAGAGGACATTGGCCTTTCTATGCGAGCCAGGAGAAAGCTGGCTTGTCATGTATGGAAAACTTGCCATACTCACCACGCTGAGCAGGCGGTCTAATATGCTTATCAGCACTGCGCCTATCAACCCGCGGCATATTGGGATCGATTTTTCGCCATCAGTCAATTACATTATTTAAATTATGTTTTTGATATTGGGGATGACACAAAGAAATAAAAGATACTTTTACGATGTTGAATTTTTAATATCTTTTTTATTTTATGACAATAAATCGAGTGCTTTATTTCATTCTATTACTTGCTACAAGCTTATTAAACGACAATGTACATGCTTACAGCTGCGCGACGTCGATAACACAGGCTGTCACACCTGCAAGTCATTTGTCACGCTCACTGTTTTTCTTTCTCCGGTACCGAACCTGTTTGCCTTTGTTCCATCTGTAGCCAACCGCCAACTATTTCCCGCTGTTTCACGCTAAATCAGTTCGCGATCAAATCAATGAAAGGTATTTACGTGCTTAATAAGGACGTAGGTTATACTCCTAAAAAATAAGACATTCATTAAAATATTAATTTATTACAATTTGAAATGAAACTATTATTTACCTTCTTCTTTTGAAAATTATCCTCCATTTGAATTATTCGGATTTTAATTGATTCATTTGTACCGTGATAAAGAATCTATTTCACTTAATGATTTATTATATTCACTTCAGTTAACACATTAAGTATGTAAGGAATATTAACGGATTCGTGTTCAATTTGGGTTTTTTAATTTTATTACCCAAAATACTTAAAACAAATGGTCCATTACGTCCTATAGTAAACCGATTCAACTTTCAATAAAAAAAATTCCTCGCAACACACAGATTAGCAGAACATGTAGCCAAAATTCTCTCTCCGCACACAGGTCACACAAGAGCACATACAAAGAATTTATACCGTTTTGTTAGTGAAATACAACATCTACGTATTACTGACAATGAAACTATGGCCAGTTTTGATGTACAATCACTATTCACATGCTGTCGCGAATGCGAAGCAGATTGTCATTTTATTAGACTAAAAGAGGTAATTGGAAATATTAGCATAAAAATAGCGAGCTAAACCAGGGTAGAAAAATACATTAAGGAAGATATAAAAATGTGACGACGAGAGTTTTTGGAGTGATTGTGTTGGACCGAGCGGTGGAGAAGCTGTACCCGTGAGTGAGTTATATAATACCTATCTCACCGTATCAGATTTATCAGTGTAATTTTATATATGTGAGTACGACTGTGAAACAGTAACCGAGGTGCTCGGACGAACTTTCTGCGGACAGTGTTAATAAGACCAGGCTGAGATTAGACTCGGCATCAGTAACCGAGGCGCTCGGCCTGTCTACGGACAGTGGTAACCAGACCAGGCTGAGATCAGACTATTCGAGGCTTGGTATGGCTATAGTATAGGTTGGAGGTCACTACGGGGTTAATCCTCGGATATTATCAGGCCATTTATTAGCGTATCGTATGTAATCAATAATCATACGTGAAGAATTGCTTTTTTTTTGTGAAAAAGACGGCAAACGAGCAAGCGGTTCACCTGATGGTAAGTGCTTACCGTCGCCCACATACATCTGCAACATCATAGATGCTGCAGGTGCGTTGCCGGTCTTTAAGGATATTTGGGAGATGGGAGGGAAGAGGAGAGGAATAATGTCATAGTTAACTCTACCTTCAGCTTTTATTTATTGATATTTGGTCCGATCTACGCAGAGAATGTGCACACAGTATCCTGAGGACGTGCAGTGGTATGCTTGGTTTTAGATTTAATTTTGTTTATTACTGGAGCCCAAGCCGGTGGTAGCAGCTAGCCATCTTGCACACGATGGACATCTGAACATATAACACCTCAGTCCCCCCGTGACCGCGGCTGCTGTAAAGCAATCTAAACGTCGGTAATATAAAAACATAATTAAACGAGATAAAATCCGTAAATAATAGTTTCTTTTCAAATGTGTTGTGTTCGCGTAAATACTAGAAATCATTACATTAATAATATTTATTGTAATGAATATTCCAATACATAAATTTTCTATTGTATGGCTATACATACGAAACTCGGTTTCAGAAAATATATACATAACAAAATATAAATTCAGGGACTGAAACTGTTTTTGACGTGGCCCTCGTCAGAGCGAAGAGAATGATCTTTGTTTGTGATGTTTGTTATTGTATGGCAGCTTTAATTTAAACGTTTAGATTAAATTGTACAAAATTCGGTAAATCCTTATTTGAATTTTTTTATCTAGTAATAGCCCACATACGTACATAATAAAGATAAATTAATTAACAATCGACGATCCGATGGCTTTTTTGGTCTTGACCCTGATCTTAGACCCTTGAAATTTGCATGCCGCTTAGTATAAACATTTGTAAAATATACGAAACTTAGTAACAAACTTTTAAAATTATTCAATACTAGTTTTCCCCCGTGGCATCACTTGCATTGAAATCGAGTCAATGCGTCGTAAAAGATCCTCAGTTATCCCGTAAGAGTTCTCATATAGCCTCCGTCAAATACTTTCAAGTGAACTCGTGAAACACACGTCTTGACGATAAATGGTGGATTATCATTTTCTAGTATTTTCAGGCAATACATTCCTAATCACATTAGGTTATTCGTAATAGCGTCTGTACGAGTAACTACGTAAGTATAAAGAGATGTAGAGCCGGGAAGTGTGTGTCCGCCACGCTCCAGTGAGAGTTGGCATGCCTGCGTATGCCTTTAAAATATATTTTTTTAATTATTTTTTAGATACGCAGGTATACTCGCGATGTTTTTCTTTATTTTGATATTTACAATTTTAGTGTTGCCGACTCTATGGATAGTACCCAGGTCATTCGCGTACCATGAACTGTTCTTCTATTTGAGATGAGGTCTTTGCCAAGCAATGTGAATTTACAGGCTGCTACTTTACATTTACTTATAAAGACATGCAAGATATTTGAAATAAACCTTTAAGTAGGTGTGCTCTTGCGCGGAAGAACGTCTGTGACAAACCTTAACGCTAAAGTGACTGGCGCTTTAAAACCTTTTGTCTATATGCTGTCTCAGTCGGCAGTTACGGCGTGTTCTATGAAAAGTGTATCCTATGAGTGTCCAATGCTATGCTATTATGTCCTTGAGTGCTAAAGAAGAAAAGGAATTTGTGCTTAGTGTGGAGAGTTGAAATTTACCTTACACAAAGAACTTTAAAGCTTTTAAATAAGTTCAACATACTGTTTTCAAATGTTAGTTGATTTATTTATTCTGTGTTTATTAAATAATGAACACACTATGTGCCGTGTGGGGGCGGCGTAAGAAAATATGGCACCCTATCTAATCCTTTCGGTGTCGTAAGATACGACTAAGAGAAATGGCAGGGAGGGGGGGTGCCCAAGCGAGATGGATACGTCGATTCAGGTAATCGAGCATAGTGTTGCCAATCAGTATTAGTGTGACATGGACGTTAGAAATTATTTGCATTGTTTTCTTGTCCGTGTTCATTTTACTCATTACTAAGGTCTTGCGATCCTGCCAAGCGATCCTGCCATGTACTACTCGTATGTCGTCGGCAAACCGAAGGTGAGTGATGTATTTACCATTGATGTTAATATCGTATCATTTCCAGTTTAACAGTTTAACGGCATCTTCCAATGCAGCAGTGTAGAGTTTCGATGATATGCATACTCGATAGACATAACTCAGGATCTGTAATAAAATATTATTTAGAAATTAAAATGGAAGCATAGTATACTGTACAAATACTTTAACTCTTCGTTATATCGGTCGATCTGCTTTCTCTGAAGAGATCAATGATTATCGAATTATGACTGCCTTGTCTGTTGAAGTAGATGCGTTTAAAATGAAAATAAACCTATCATTAAAAACAAGGATAAGTTTTAAAAGTTTATAAGGTTTTGATTTAATTTCTCCTAAGCACTTTGTATACTTTAGTAGCAAAAATGTTGTTTTTATGTTCTATGAGCCAATAATTTACTTACATTGAGATATCAATCAAAAGAACAATAAAAGTAATATTTTAAGTATAGCTCAATAGTTTCTCCTACTTTCTTTGGAAAGCATTATCAAAATTATTATCCTATTTTTAATATAATTAGGTTATTAATATTGTACCTTAAAACTGTACAACTGTACAAACAACAGCGACTGTAAATGTTCGTTGTTGAATTTTAATTTCTTTTTTCACTGATAATAAAACATTTTACATGGTTCTGGAAACAAAGAAAATCAATACTAGATCGTTTACAGAATCTATTGAAACTATTACTTTTCAAAAAACATTTAATGTAAAACGTAATCTTATTTTCATGACTGATAATGACACCTATGTACATTCTATGTTATAGTCGATTTCAAATCGTAACGTAATTATAAAAGAACGTACCTACAAAGTGCGGTCACGACGATGTACCTACGCAACCGAGGCCATAGCCGAGTGCAAGGCGCGGGCGCGGTAAATGAACTTGCGTTATCTCCTACCTATCTGGTAACTATTGCATATTTGTAATGACATACGACATGTAGAAGCAACGAAATTTTGATTTTTTTATTGTGGAAAAGGTGTCAAACTAGCAAGCGGCTCACCTAATAATTGATAGTAATTTTTTTTTCTTTGGGAAAGGCAGCCCTCGTGCAAGCGGTTCCCCTGATGGTAAGTGATTACCGCCGCATACCTACACCTGCAACACCAGAGTAGCAACAGGTGCGCTGCCTATTTGAATAATGGGACAGAGAATGATGAGGGAAAGTGGGCCTCCGGTTACCTCACTCCCCAATCGAAACCCGATTGAGACGGCCCATTGGAGTGGCAGCAAAAGCTGCCGCTTGGCTCTACCGCTGTAAAAACTAACTTAACTTTTTTATTTAACACTATAGCGTTAATTTTTATGTTAACAATTGTGCCAGCAGTTTGTTAATCCATGTTAGTTCATACAGTGTGTCGCTGTATTACTTATGTTTGATATTATTATGAAAATCGTTTATTCATCATCATAATCAATATCAGTGCAATCCCTAACGACCATGGTAGCGCACAATTAGGTAACACCCCTACAATGTACAGTATCAAAATGACCTAGGTTTGATTCCCGTTGCCGATACTACCCATATATTATTTATTATTATTTTAAATCACAATTTACATCCCCGGCGGTAAAGTAAAGTCGTGAGAAAATCGGTCAAATAACATTTTGATTATTTGTGCATCCTGGAAACCTTCTCAGGCAGCATAATGAGGTACTTTCAGCATTAATACTTTTGTTACGCAGGCAGTATGAGTACGAGGAAGTCATTATGTGTGTTATTAATAAAAAATAATAAGACGTAGTATGTTACTACAGTTGTGAAAATTCAAAATGGTATCTATTCTCTCACGTTTTGCTGAAATAATTCAACATTCAAGAACATATTTTATGACATTCATTCCTGCAAGCTTATTAACGCTGATTTTATATGTTTACAGCTGTGCAATGTCGATAACACGGCCTGTCACACCTACAAGTCATTAGTCACACTTATTGTTTTTCTTTCGCTATAACGTTGAAGTTTGGTGAGTCTGTGCCATTTACTTTTCGGATATGTTTAACCGACCAGGAAATACTTTTCTTTCTATTTTAATTCAAAATGGTTAGTAATTCTTATTCTTGATAATAAAAATAAGGCAATTAATTAATATAAGTTTCGTTTTACAATAATGAATTTGCATTTAATAACTCTTAGAAATATAATCTGAATAAAGATTCAGACCATGGAGAAAAAAAAAGTAAATGATATTTGGTTATGTTTTGCGTAACATCTTGTTTTATCGTTTTTTAATATGAAATAATGTTATAATACTTCTGCTATCATAACAATAGTTATATTGTTGGTAAACATTCAATTGTTTCAATATATCAAACTGGCGATTGATACAGTAACGACGAATATCAATGTGTATGTGATTTATACACCTATTTAAAGTATGTTTTGATGTTACATTATTAGATATATCGTAGAAAAAGCAAGTCTACGCAAATGTACCTTGGAGCCAAGTGTACCTTCTAAATTGTAAACCAGCAGATACGTAATGCCTACATACGAGTACATAAGCCCACTCCCAAACATAGGCCTCTCCAAAAGAACGCCAGCGACAGATGGCGTTTTTTTTTTTTTTTTTTTTTTTTTTTTTTTTTTTTTTTTTTTTTTTTTTTTTTTTTTTTTTTTTTTTTTTTTTTTTTTTTTTTTTTTTTTTTTTTTTTTTTTTTTTTTTCCCTGGATGGAAAATGCTGTTACGCATACCCTGTTGCTGGCCGGTAGGCCAGCAACTGGGTTATGTCGGACTCAATCCCTGAAGGAGGACCATACCGACTAAAACCATCCACACGCTGTTAGCCCGGAGGCTTTCACAGCCTCATCTGAATTGACTCGCGAGCAGATTGGCCCGCGAGTTTGGCGGGATGACGATTTACTTTAATGGCGCGCGGATTTATACGCGGAAGGATAAGACAAAAATAGTGGTGCGGAGACCGGTGAACCCTGACAAACCGACACGACAGAACCCGCTTGTGAGACGCTTAGCACAGGGACCTTATATGCGGAGCGAAGTCGCAAACAGTACCGCCGTGCAGTATGCGCGGACGACGGGCGGCACTCACTAGTAATGGCTCGCGATTGAACGCGGGAAAAGTGGTAGAGTCGAAGTAGGGACCCGCTGATGCGGGGCCACTAACGACCCATTGCGAACTAATGACTCATCCCGCTGCGAAACACTCCGGCACAGTGTCATGGCTGCTCAAACCTGGGGCGAGCACACGTATGCGCGGGGCGAAGTCGCAAACAGTACCGCCGTGCAGTATGCGCGGACGACGGGCGGCACTCACTTTAATAACACGCGGACAAAGACGCGGAAGACAATAGGGCCGGTAGGCACCCGCAGGTGCGGGGCCACTAACGACCCATTGCGAACTAATGACTCATCCCGCTGCGAAACACTCCGGCACAGTGTTTATGGCTGCTCAAACCGAGGGGCGAGCACACGTATGCGGAACGAAGTCGCTAACGGGACCGCCGCGTAGCGTGCGCGGGACACGGACGGCACTCACTAGTAATGGCTCGCGATTGAACGCGGGAAAAGTGGTAGAGTCGAAGTAGGGACCCGCTGATGCGGGGCCCACTAGCGATATACTGACACACGACATATTGTACTGCGAAACTCCGACAAAGTGTTATGGCTGCTCAAACCTGGGGCGAGCACACGTATGCGGGAGGCTAATAGTGGCGTGAAGACCTATGACCCTGACAAACCGACACGACAGAACCCGATTGTGAGACACTCGGGCAAAGTGTATATGGCTGCTTCTAACCCTAGGGGCGAGCACACGTATGCGCGGGGCGAAGTCGCAAACAGGACTGCTGCGCGGCGTGCGCGGGACACGGACGGCACTCACTAGTAATGGCTCGCGAATATGCGCGGGAAGATTGAGGCGCGGCGACCAACGGCCCTGACTAACCGACACGACAGAACCCGCTTGTGAGACGCTTAGCACAGGGACCTTATATGCGGAGCGAAGTCGCAAACAGTACCGCCGTGCAGTATGCGCGGACGACGGGCGGCACTCACTTTAATAACACGCGGACAAAGACGCGGGAAGATGGAGGCGCGGAGACCGACGACCCTGACATGATCTACGCGACATGTTAAGAATCAGAATGACCATTATGTGTTACTACAATTAGAGAACTTCAATACATACACGTATGTGTGTAAATTATGATTCACATATATTATATTAAATATACTCACTTTTATACTATAGCTAATAAATTTATTTCACTATTATTATTTACTGCAGTATACGAAAAACCATTGTTGATACTATAAAGTATTGCAATAATTTCTCAACTTCCAACACTACATGAATTAACTGTTTGTAATATTGGTTTGGATGTAATAGTACTGATAGTTGCAACGGCCGGGTCTATAAAAGCTTTCGAGTGCCTACCTGATTGCTGAGCCCTGGTTCTTGGGTTCTGATCACAGGTTTGCGGGTCTGGAAATTTCTGAAATTTCTGACCCCTCTTTCGACCTTACGCACAAGCGTAACTTTGAATAGACAGGTAAGAAAATATGAATTAGTGTATCCATGTTAAGCTTTTTATTTTTAAAATAAATAAATTTTGAATAGAATTGAATAATCTAGAAATGGTATCGTTTTGATTGCGTAGCAGTGACACAAACTAAGTCTGGGTTTACCGCGGATTTAGTGGCACCATCTGGCATTCGCAGTCGGCGTTCTCGTTGACAAGTGATTGGAGCGATGCGCTGTTATGCTGTCGCAAAAAGTCGTCCCTATTTTCATAAAGGCACATTTTCGGTTAAGAAATATTATTTTCATAAATTTGCGACTGAGTGCACTGATAAGTATTTATTTAACAAATTGTTACCGACGCCCGTGTTATATGACAAGTAAGGGGAATATAATAATGCCGAACCCAAACGCTATTACGCAAACTAGTGATTAGGAGCAGCAGCAAACTCAGTGCGAGGGCACTGCGTTCTCAACCAACACTACATGAATGAACTGTTCGTAATATTGGTTTGGATGTAATAGTACTGATAGTTGCAACGGCCGGGTCTATAAAAGCTTTCAGTGCCTACCTGATTGCTGAGCCCTGGTTCTTGGGTTCTGATCACAGGTTTGCGGGTCTGGAAATTTCTGAAATTTCTGAAATTTCTGAAATTTCTGAAATTTCTGAAATTTCTGAAATTTCTGAAATTTCTGACCCCTCTTTCCACCTTACGCATAAGCGTAACTTTGAATAGACAGGTAAGAAAATATGAATTAGTGTATCCATGTTAAGCTTTTTATTTTTAAAATAAATAAATTTTGAATAGAATTGAATAATCTAGAAATGGTATCGTTTTGATTGCGTAGCGAGTGACACAAACTAAGTCTGGGTTTACCGCGGATTTACCGACGCATCTGTGTCGCGGCGCCTCGCACTCGCCGCCGCATGCATGCACCATGCAGGTCATTAAAACCACACTTGACATACTGCCAGTTAGTGGAAAAGCCGTTTGGAAGCGTGTTAAGTTATATATGCGAACATGCGAATGGTTATGTACGTATTTCATTTAATTAATGTAAAACGTCAATCTTTTAAACATGATTATCAAATTCAGTTAAATTATAAATTTTGTTCAAAACGTTAATATTTACGACGTAAAACTTTCAGGCCAAATTAAAATTCTAATTAAAATTATAAGTAAAAAAAAAATCTGTAACAAAATTTCAACTTCCAACACTACATGAATGAACTGTTCGTAATATTGGTTTGGATGTAATAGTACTGATAGTTGCAACGGCCGGGTCTATAAAAGCTTTCAGTGCCTACCTGATTGCTGAGCCCTGGTTCTTGGGTTCTGATCACAGGTTTGCGGGTCTGGAAATTTCTGAAATTTCTGAAATTTCTGAAATTTCTGAAATTTCTGAAATTTCTGAAATTTCTGAAATTTCTGAAATTTCTGAAATTTCTGAAATTTCTGAAATTTCTGAAATTTCTGAAATTTCTGAAATTTCTGAAATTTCTGAAATTTCTGACAGTGTTTATGGCTGCTCGAACCGGAGGCGAGCACACGTATGCGCGGGGCGAAGTCGCAAACAGTACCGCCGTGCAGTATGCGCGGACGACGGGCGGCACTCACTTTAATAACACGCGGACAAAGACGCGGAAGACAATAGGGCCGGTAGGCACCCGCAGGTGCGGGGCCACTAACGACCCATTGCGAACTAATGACTCATCCCGCTGCGAAACACTCCGGCACAGTGTTTATGGCTGCTCGAACCGGAGGCGAGCACACGTGTGCACGGAGCGACGGCGCAAGCGGGACTGAATTTTTGTGTGAGATGGCGTTAATTTTTGGAAGGCGCATTATCATCACGCTGGGCAATGGGTTTGGTGAGTGCACTAGAGATTCTGTCCCCTTAACTAGACTTTAGGATTTGGGTTAGAGAAAACTCTGGAGAATACTGTGCCAGAGCCTTAATTTGTTTACTAGCAGGGCGCGTGCAGGTGAAGTTTTATTCCTCTGTAACCTGAATATTCCTTAGCAGATTTTTGCTTCACGTAAGATTCTTAAAAATTGCACGATTATGACAACTTATAGCTTACACATTTGGAGAAAGAAATGGTATATTCACCCTTACATCTAAGCAGTCAACATATTTCATAATTAATACTATGTATTATGTGTACTATTGGTTTACTATTATTGAGTACAAAACTATTTTTGGGTGGGAATCAAAGCCAAGAAGACTCATCCGTACTGCTCCAGAACGATTTGGGATAAAATAAAAGTTATATGTAATTTTTTTCTCTCAGATTCACTGCCTAACAATATAATAATAATAATAATAATAAAATAATAATTATGTACTTATATATGTATTTATTTATACAACCCAACCAGATGAGTAAATATAGAAATACCCCAAAATAATAATAAAATAATAATGTAATAAATAAATGAATTAAAATTGTAATTATCAATTTTAGAGGTTAGACATCACACGTCTTGTGTTACTTTTAAGCGATCACCAAGGTACTGCGGCTCTGTGGTTATACCGTGACGTGTCATAACTATAGAACTTCTACTGTTTCAACACGTTAAGAATCAGAATGACCATTATGTATTACTACAATTAGAGAACTTCAATGCATACACGTATGTGTGTAAATTATGATTCACATATATTATATTAAATATACTCACTTTTATACTATAGCTAATAAATTTATTTCACTATTATTATTTACTGCAGTATACGAAAAACGATTTTTGATACTATAAAGTATAGCAATCATTTCTCAACTTCCAACACTACATGAATTAACTGTTTGTAATATTGGTTTGAATGTAATAGTACTGATAGTTGCAACGGCCGGGTCTATAAAAGCTTTCAAGTGCCTACCTGATTGCTGGCTGAGCCCTGGTTCTTGGGTTCTGATCACAGGTTTGCGGGTCTGGAAGTTTCTGACCCCTCTTTCCACCTTACGCATAAGCGTAACTTTGAATAGACAGGTAAGAAAATATGAATTAGTGTATCCATGTTAAGCATATACATATAGCATTATAATATGTCGAGCGCAGTCAACAACTGTCCGCAATATCGGATATATAATTACATAATTATTAAAATAAATAAATTTTGAATAGAATTGAATAATCTAGAAATGGTATCGTTTTGATTGCGTAGCGAGTGACACAAACTAAGTCTGGGTTTACCGCGGATTTACCGACGCATCTGTGTCGCGGCGCCTCGCACTCGCCGCCGCATGCATGCACCATGCAGGTCATTAAAACCACACTTGACATACTGCCAGTTAGTGGAAAAGCCGTTTGGAAGCGTGTTAAGTTATATATGCGAACATGCGAATGGTTATGTACGTATTTCATTTAATTAATGTAAAACGTCAATCTTTTAAACATGATTATCAAATTCAGTTAAATTATAAATTTTGTTCAAAACGTTAATATTTACGACGTAAAACTTTCAGGCCAGAATTAAAAATTCTAATTAAAATTATAAGTAAAAAAAAAATCTGTAACAAAATTTCAACTTCACTCGTCTCTCTCATTCACATTGATGTTTGAAATTGGGTAGGTACTCCTCTAATACTACCATAGCTTAGTCCAATGCAGGATATATGTGTCTCCCACAAGGAGAATTATCATAATCGCCACGCTCGGCAAGCGGTTTAGCGATTGCAATACTAGGCTCCCCGCACCTTAGCTACCTGACATCGATCTGCTTAATGTTGGTCTGGTATTTCTCGAGATGCCTGAATCCAGCTACCTGTCGATAGCCAATATGATTTTAAAGGCTTTTCCATTAGTCAAAAAATACCAACAGGAAGAAAATATAGTAACAGATTCTTTCGCCGATAGCACATGGAACCTTCCTAATATTAAACGAATAATAGTAGATAGTAATTAATATAAATTTGTGGGTCTAAGAAAAGGTTAATAAATTTCACGCAATTTTAATTACTTTTTTGCACAAATTGAAATGTACTAAATTGCAGTGCGACAGCAAATAGTACCAACAGATAATAAATTTGGGATTACCGCGGATTTAGTGGCACCATCTGGCATTCGCAGTCGGCGTTCTCGTTGACAAGTGATTGGAGCGTGCGCTGTTATGCTGTCGCAAAAAGTCGTCCCTATTTTCATAAAGGCACATTTTCGGTTAAGAAATATTATTTTCATAAATTTGCGACTGAGTGCACTGATAAGTATTTATTTAACAAATTGTTACCGACGCCCGTGTTATATGACAAGTAAGGGGAATATAATAATGCCGAACCCAAACGCTATTACGCAAACTAGTGATTAGGAGCAGCAAACTCAGTGCGAGGGCACTGCGTTCTCCAACCCGGCATATATACAAAGAATACCTAATACTTAGTATAGTATTGGTTAATAAATTTATTTCGACAGTAATTCGAAATCGACTATACTTTATGATTACATTGAACCTATAGAGCCGTGGTAGCCTAGTGGTCAGGGCGCTCGCTTTAGTGTCATAGAGCGTGAGTTAGCAGTGTTCGATTCCCGGTGCCGTCACCACTAAAATTGTTAATAACAATTTTAAGAGCTGTATTTACTACTTGCTCAACGGCGAAGTAAAACTTCGTGAGGAAAGCTGCATGTCTGAGAAATAATTTAAAAAAAAAAAGATTTTTTCGAGGATATGTGAAGCCCGCAAACCCGTACTAGAGCAGCGTGGCGGGTCCTTCCCGGCTCCTACACCCTCTGATACTAGTATTTGAGAAGGAGGCCTTTGCCCAGCAGTGGGCACTTACAGGCTGTTACTTTATTTTACTTTACTTTTATAGATATCTTACTGGGCTCAGGCTTTTTCACTTTTTGATAAAACTATTTGAGAAACTGAGTAACTGAGTTCCTTAACTGGTGTTCAGACTTCGTAATCATCCAATCTTATTCCCATCTCTAGCCCCATTCTCATCTCTCCCATTCTGCGCCAGGCTACCATGCGGTCATATGCGAGTACTCAAAGTATCGATAGCTAGCATTCGCTTTTATTTATTAAATATTTTTTTGTGTGATGCTGTTTTCGCGAGACACGGCTATGTCAGTATCGCATTGTGGGGGTACCTGTAGCTGATACCACTTCGATTCACCTTTTCCGTGAGCTCGTTTTAATGGACAATGGTTGTCCACGACCCCAGGGCCCACGTTTTTGGTAGGGAAATACCATCAATATTTGGAGCGCCATGACGAGACGCACGCACGCCTCTGTGGCCCCGTCTGCGAGCGGAATCTGTCCTCTCTCGTTCCCACTCAGCAGTCTCCTTCTGGACCATCACGGTCTCACATAAGGCGGCTACGGCCCTGCACGCCGTATCCCCGCTCAGCATCGCCGACACGACCAAGGGAGCAGGGAGACGTTTCGCCCAATATTGTTCACCAGGACTCTCCGCTCTGCTTCCCATGCTGGGCACACCTTCAGTGTGTACGATGCCGGGTCTTGATTCCTTCCACCGCAGTGAAAGCAGTTCGCCGTCGCCTCACGTCTGATCTTACACAGATAATCACCGAAACACCCGTGTCCGGTAATTATCTGTGTAAGTCTTTACGTGAGTCTTCCGCCCCGTTGCTGCATCCAGGCTTCGAAGACCGGCTGGAAAGCTTCGTCAACACGTTTGTGCGCGTTTCGCTCATCGCTGAGCCTAGCGCGCCATGTTGAGAATGCGTTCTGACGTTCCTGCCGTTTGATCGACTCGAACACCTCTTCTGGTTCACTGCTCTGGCGGAGGATGTGGATCCGGTTGTAAACCCGCGCATCCATGTCTGCCAGAGGAGGAAAGCAAGCCAGGACAGTTGCCGCCTCTAAGGATATGATTATATATCCTCGTACGATCCGTATGGCCATCGGCCGCTGGACACAGTAGATTTTAGATTTACAGCGTCGGATAGCAAGCCTTTTTGTTCATACGGGCGCCTCATATAAGGCTACAATCGTCTCTATGGTCGAATGCTTCTGTCGGAAGCCAAACTGATTTTCAGCCAGATTGCGACCGACACGCAGACAGTTCAGCAAGAATCCTTTCGAAAATTTTGCCAATCTCGTCTAACAGGCATATGGGACGGTAGGTAAAGGGAGAATCTGTAGCCCTGCCTTCTTTCTTCAAGAGGACCAATTTTACCTCCTTCCAGGCCGTAGGGAACGTGGCGGTACGGAGACAGCTGGTGAAGAACTACCTCAGCCTGTCCCCCAAGGCAGCCAGACTTAGCGCCAAGACCCGGCCCGGTATTCCGTCGGGTCCAATACCTACACCTGCTCAGTAAGTAGTTCGCACACACATTTCGCCTCAGAGGCTGATACTGTATTTAATTTCAATATGACTGGTTGCACTTGACTGTAGCTAGGTATTATAGCGTTTTAGTGTGCTCATACACAGAGTCCTACTCTGCCCATAGAGGCTGACTCAAATCGCCATTATAGTTATTTTGTTAATTTATTAAGTTCGCTTTCCCGAAAATCTGAGAAATATAAGGTATACATGCTTAGGTGTAGTACAGACAGCCCACTTTCGCCGGACGTCACAACTTCGTTGCGCTTAGTCTCCCGCTTTAAACAAGTCTCCTCAACTCTATGGAAAAAATCTATGAGCGTGTTATTCTGAATTTCTATCAGCGTATTACCCGGAATTAACTCAAAGACTAATATTCCTATAGAAGTGATGTAACTTGTTGGAAAAGTTCAAAGTGGTCATCGTCCTGCATCAATCATGGTTTAGTGAGGGGTGTCCTACCAAAGAGCCTCGAACCTTAATTTTTCTTAAAAGTAACTGAAAACGTCGGCCAAAGTTTATCAAGAGACTGTCTTGGAACTGTGGATCACTATAGTCTAAACTCTCATTGATAAACTTTTAAAAACTGTACCGTGGTCTGTCTAGCAAGACTTTGCACCTGATCCCAAGGAAGGAACACTTTTTTGGCCCTCCTCTAGTCCACATCTGAATCTGTAGGATTACAAATTGTAGTGATCGGCATTGAGTCTCTCGAGAAATCTTTAGAGCTAGGTAGCAGTAGAAAATTCTCCATGGAGGCAGTGCATAAATCCTTATCCTCGTTGCCGGAGAAAGGCCTATTACAAAATAATATACAATAAATCATCTCCTTTGGTAACACCAGATGGAGAGATACACTTACCATCAGGTGAACCTATTGCTAGTTTGTGTTTTTAAAAAAAATATATTTAAAATTCAAAGTTTTTCTTATACCTCTTCAAAACAACTATAAAGTAAAGATACTTATTTTAGAGCATTTTTAACAAAATATCCGTGGCAACTTCAATTTTTTAATTTATCCGTATGATGAGCAATTCATAGAGCACTTAATTAACTAGAAGAAATATATTTTTTAATGAAATATAAAAGAATTATTCATTGTAACGTTTTAATGTTTAAATATATTTTACATATTTTTATTAAAATGGTACTAAAGTACTACAAAATAGTATTATCATTACAATGCTTCTATTTCGTATGAGATCAAAAAGCTTTTAATAAAAGGTTATATTTTATTACAACACAATTCTGGAAAATATTTTATAGTATTGTTGCTGAAAATTAGCACTTAAAACTGCAACGGCCAACAAATGGAAGGCTAATTAGACTCAAAAAGGACGTGGTAGGATACAACTAGTTCAAAGTTTAATTAAAAGAAATAAGCTATTAATGGGGTAGCCAGAGGTCTAGGATACTGATTTTTACATGTAGTGTTTTAACTCACTTTTCAGATTTTTATTTCAATTTCGCAAAACTCCTAATAGGAAATAGGATTGCTCGAATAACTAGTATTTCTGCCCCCACGGTAAATACGCGCACATTCGTGAAGTTGGGCATACCAGCCAATAACAATAACTATAAAGTGTTTGTATAAGGTGGTTACGATATCTATCCGATTACAGAAATAGTGAACGAAATCGATCAAATTCCAAAAAGGCGTAAGACACAGTGATGTTACTTCCCCAAGACTCTTCGCCGCGGCATCTGGAATGGATAAATAGCGAATACATCAATTGCTTTCAGTTTTCCGACGATATAGCCCTTATGGAAAAATCGAACATTAAATATAATGCTTAGATCATTTCGATATAGTCTTTATCGAAATGATCTTAGCATTATATTTAATGCGACCTCAAAAGTATCTTAAACCGGGTTGGTTTTAATATGAGAATGAACATGGACAATATGATCGGATTCGTGTTATTTTTTAACAAGATCTTATTAAACTCACCGTACTTCAACTCATAAAATTGAAAAACAGTTTCAATTCAGAAAGCTTTCTTTACTTCTGAGTTTTTTGCCTTGTAGACTCAAAATAAGCTTCTTCTAACTGATTTCAAAATAAACAGGCCATGAAGTAAGTGGAAGTAAACTAGGCTATCGTTGGCACAACTCGGTCACAACGAGACGTCTTAACAAAGGAATGCCTGGAAATTTCTCTAATGAGATGAATTATTAAACAGTTCGCATCAACGGATGCTTACATTATTAAATTACTTATTTAGATATACTCTTACATACTTTAAAACACGCATTGTAAAGTGCAATATAAATAATACTTAAAAATTCTTAATATTTTATAAAAGAGATTTCTTATTTATATTTAATTATAATCATCATTTCACGAAACGAAATTAATTAGACCCTTTCAACATAATTCATATTATTTTTTTAAAATGTGAGACATGCAAAATTTGTAACAAACAAAATTTATCTGTCATTTCATCATCATTATATCACATAATATTCATTACTTTAATCTTTCGATTCTGAAACATTTAGTATAATTTATCAATATTATCATTGCAGTACAAAAATATTTCACTGGTTGATAGTCTTAAGGCGGTTTTTACTCACTTATCTTTACTTTTCAAAAAAAAAAGTAATTTCGTGACAGAGAATAAATTTAAAAATTCCAATGCAATTTTTTCTTAAGAACATATCAAGCCGCCCATCCTACATAAGGCGTCTTGTCAGTCTTGTCACACTCTATATTATACGGTGTGGTAGACTTTGTGCCCGCTTGTCACCATAACTTATATTAACTGGCTGGTTCTAACCATGAAATAACAAATCAAACCAAATAATTTTTTCATCGGTATAAAAAACATAAACTTCACTTACCATATATATTATTTTAAATCTACCACCGTTTCACAAAGTTCCTCTGACGGAGAAGAAACTTTGTTGCACTTACAGGGATTTTGTTGTAGTAACGTATAAATGGGTCCGAAAAACGAGTAACTGACTCTATGGAATCTAGTAACTGGCGTTGTGTTTGTGTATGTTCCTAGTATTTACATTATGAATAATACTTAATTTTATTATATATTTTAATGATTTAATTTTCGTATATGTTTCGAGACGCCAAGGTTAGAATACCTTTTGTTTAATTTGTCTCTAAGATTAGTTCCAGAATTAGAATTATAAATCATATCCCCAAAACTAAATCCCACAAGAATATATATATATAGTATGGAAATAATTAAAATTAACCATTCTAGTTGATTTAATATGAGTAAGATATCTTTTTCTTACAGTGTATGCTGCAGAGCTAAGTTTGCTAGCAAGTTTGGATGTATGGTTACCACAATTACAGTTTTTAAACTTATTATGGTACTTGTCAGCTTATGATTGTAATCAATGAGCGTTATTACTTACTTTTTGAACTTAATAAATTACACATCAATTAGTTAAAATAGTTCGTGTGAAGTTATTTATCTCGTGACAAAGTGCAGTGAACGTGTTACACTAGCATCGTATATATAGATAGCATTTTCACCACTTTCAGTATCGCCTGAACGTTACTGAAATATTCATGAGGGAGTGTAATGGACTAGAGATTCTTTTGCTAGTCGCACGAGTACATGAAGAAGATATCAAAGGACTGTAAAATGTTAGCCTAAAACACTGTTCTATATTCATGTTACACTGATTTAAAAAGTCATTTCAATTAAATATTCACCAATAAATAGAGTCGATTTATCCAATATTAAGTAACATTAATGTTATATAACTATTTTTCTATATAAAAATAAAAAATCACGTTTTTCCTTTGTTTACCTGGTGTAGTACATAGAATATGGCTTCAGAGAGTCTAAAGTCTACACCGTAGCTGATAGCTTATCAAAGATATTTACTAAAACATATAATATCGGTGTATCTGTTCAAACGTGGCATCTAATAATACACTTACAGAACCTTGTCATATGCGTAGTATTATACATTATTGCCCAAAGTACGGCCCTGAGCCAACGGTCATAGACTCGCAATACTATAAAGGTGGTCACTTCATCTTGTGCCTGTCATTCTACACTACGCTTACCGGTATGAGGTTGCCACTCGAGATACTTTCATCTACGACGTTTGTCAGTCGTGCGGCAGCTGCGTAGCAGGCCAATTGCTACTTCAAGACAATGTCGATTACCCAATGTCAAACCGGGACATAACAGTTGTTGCACTGCTGTTTGTCTACTGAAAGGGGTAAAAGGGATGACTCCTAGGCACCGAATGAGCATACCGCCTGGCGTGGAGTAGTATCTATTGCCCACAGGGATTTAGCCGTAAAATATGTTTATTGTGATAAATATACCTAAATCTTTCTAAATCATACCTGAATTAGATCCACTGCTTCTCAGATATATCCAGAGATCATTAGAAAAAATTTACATGTCTTGAGTGAAATATTATATTTGCTTTGATTAGGCCAAAATCAACAATCTTGGCTGGAATACAGACACTTCCGCACTACTAATGCTGTTTCCTATGACTTGTCCGTGAGGTTCAAAATCAGTTGATTTTGAGAAGATTTTTCACCATCATCGGTATCCAGAGCTTTACCAGTCACCCAGATGTATACACCACAGGTAGACTGATCTTAAAAAAAATTTATGATATTATTTCTTGATAACTTAATTATTTCGCCGTGTGGTGGCAGTATAAGAAAATGTGCCACCACTTTCTTCCCGTGGGTGTTGTAAGAATAAGAGAACGCCTTATAAAAGGCCAAGGCGTCTGCCATGCAGGTGGTGCATTAATCGTCTCAAAAATGCCGGACCAAAAAAATACATATCAGTGTCAGACCTGCCAATTGCGGTGATTATGGGGCAGAGCAGGAGCTGTAAACTATTATTTCTATTTCATAATTTTCTTTTCGTTAGAGTTAGAGAGTACATTAATAGGATTATACGATTGGCGATGACGGGCTATTAATTTACGCTAAATTTCTGACCCAGAATAACTTATGCATACAATCAAATATTCTTTCCACCAGGGTAAATCAAATTTATATTTAATTTACACTAATTTCATTATACATTTTAATGTTAACCTTACTGTTAGGGAACAAAAATACGGGATTATAGCATACTGAACATTGACTGTATTTGGTGCGCAATCGTCGCTGAATAAGAGAATTCTAATTCTATTCTAGTCTAATTCTGTTAAAAGTTTTCTGGTCGTAGGATACCAAATGATCAGTAAATATAATAAACTAAAAACCTTTGATGTCCGAGAATAAGGTAAAATATCATCACAGCTAATACTTTTATTATCCATCTTTTAGAACAACAATAACTTATCAAATATCGTCAGTCAAATTCGAGGGAATAAGAGATTATTGATTTGGATTTCTAACTAATATTGGTCTACCGCTATGATGAATGAATAATATTATGCAACATCGTAGCTTCGTATATTCAACTATGTGGGTTATTAATAAAGTTTATAGCCACGTCACGTTTATAGATTCTACTCATGGAGAATACGGTACCTATATCCTAGTATAGTAAAGACAAATGCTTGATTCTATTTTGAGGTATATCAGATAATATTTGATTCTAACGGTGGTTTTTTTATAAGCATACCAAAGTTAACAGAACATTTTTAATATACAAAACTACTGTTGTTTACATAATAAAGGAAATCTTTCAATACTTGATTACGTTTAAAATACTAGTTGAAATATGATAATGTGTATAATCTGTGCCATTAAAATGTCCAGAAACTTGTGATCAATTTCGTAACCATCATTTCTCTCATAATTAATTACTGCTGATCATGATCTCATATATAGACAATGTAGAAGGTAATGTACTAATGATGTCATTATATATATCTATGTAGATAACCCAGGCGGCCGACCGTTTTGAGTTATTAACTGTAGGTCGATATATGCTGAAGGCGCTCAGAGTATCTGGAGGTCCTGCAGTGGTATGCTTGGCATTGGGTTTTATTAATATAAGACCCCAATCCGGTGGTAGCACTGAGTCATGTCTACTGAAATAAGGCCATATATTGATTTTAATAAAATCATGAATCACATTTTGCGAGTATTTGTAGTCTATCAAATGTGGTTAAGGATTGTGGCGATCTAGAATACGGTAACAAACTGCAGACTTTCTAGTCGGTCGATGTTTAGCTATTTGTTCTTTTACGCTGGTTTTAATGCATCTTTTAGTTTGCTCTATCTGAAAACTAAATAGCTGAAAATAACTGCACTTAACACAAGTCTTCGAAATATTTTAAGAAAGACTTCTTAAAATTTCTGGATTCATCCATACACAATGTTGGTACACGATGTTTGTAAGCCAAATACCAGTATGGAACACTAGCAATGAAAGTATATAGACAGAAGACGAGCAATAATTCAAATACTAAAGCAGTGCGATTATGGCGCAAACGACACAAGTAAGACCGTGCTTGTTGCGGATTTAGCGGTACATCTGTGTCGCTGCGATATCTCCGGGCCCGCTTCTGGTTTACCGCACTTGACACGTTTACTGGTATGTGGGATAACACATTTAAAACTAGGCGATTAATAAAATTCCTATAGCTTCTTTTTACGAGTAAAACCTTTATATCAACAGCTCCTAATTTTTTTTCCCGTCTGTTTTGTTGATTTCAATCTTATATTAATTGTAGTCATACTCATGGTCTATCATAGTTCCCCACAAAATCGAAATAAATTCAAATATGCAAGAAATACATTTTTTTATAACATTTTTACGTGATATAAAAACTAGGAGATATGAATTACAACATCGCATGAAAACTATTTTGTTATTATTACAATAAGCTTTTTTTGTGGCTCAATTATCTGCATCATTAATGTAAAATTATCATTATAAACCTTAACATTTATGTGTTGTCATAATTTTAATTCACATTATTTGACATATTACCATTAGTACTAGAAGTCATAAAATAAGTAAGTACGAACATGAAAGTCTCTTTGTGAGTCAACCGAATGACAAACGCTTTTACTGCCATTGTCTAAATGCAGTTTGAGTTCTACAAAAAGACAAGACAAAATAGCCGACCTGCGAGATGTATTTAACGATTAAGGGTCATATAGCATCTTTTATTGAATATCACCGTAATGAAGTTTCCTCAAATTATCACAAACATTGTTACGCACTTCAATTTTCTAAATTTAAGTTGCTAAGGGTAGTCATTGAATAGAACGTATCAACTTACGACTTGCGATACTTTTGTAAATCAATATTCAATATAAGACAATATTCTGGACTATTTGTTGTGGTTCATCATTCAGCCTCTGGTCTTCATATTCAGAGACATGTAACGGTTGCAGAAACTTTTCCATTCAGATTTAGACAATCCTCTCCCATAGAGTAGAATGATCATAATCACCTAGTTTGACAGAGGGGTTAGATAGTATTAGATACTTCGTACCTTAGACGCGTCTGGATAATTTAGGTTTGGTGTATTTGATACTTTTTTGAAATTCCGTTACTCGACTTTCTTTACTTACCTTACTCCGATACCACATATCAATTATGAAATTAACCTTTTTTAATTCAAAACTAATGAAATTTTGTAGTCAATAAACAACTCCGGTGCGGTAGTATGCAATTCTCGATTTTACTTAGATTTACTGACACGCCGACTACCTCAATAATTTTTTTCCATTCTAATTATACAAATACGATTTATATACTATTTTCATAAACAAATAAGACTCTTTCAATATAGAAGTGTTTCAGGAGTTACTGAAAAAAATTACACAGACACGCGAGATATTTTATCGCATCGTCATTCCCCCGGTGTCATGACGTGTCGTCCACAGAAGCAAACATCAAATAAAGTTGTTTTACTTACTTATCTGAATGTGAGGGGTCGCGCGAAGGGTGAATTAATGACCTACCATCTTACTCGATGCAAACACTTGCGTGTACTTAGGAAGTGTTTTTTTCTGTGACGCATCCCTCGACTACTTTTGTCTTTCATTTGTTCGGAATAAAAAATACTGTTAGACGCGAGTTTTTACGTTGATTTCTTTTGCGAATAAACCATATCTCGACGTGCTATGAAATTGTAACTAAGTGACTATCTGTAGGCATACCTTCAACAGACATGTCAGTCAAAAATGGATTCTGGGTCTGAATCGTGGCAGAAGGCAATAATTGTACAACACACAAATTATTGGTTTTTGTGTTATGTCGTTGAGTGCCTCGAGTCTGTGATACTGTATTTAATCCTTTCCTCTATCAAATCGTACATATGTATGTGTCGTCATATATGCTTTACATTGGATAAGTAAAGGTAAATAGAGTGATCCTGTGTTTGCCCGAACACTTGTAGTACCACAATATAACCTGCGCAGTTGACAGCTTGTGACCCAAATCGCCCAGGAAGACATATTCATACAATTTTATTGAACTCTAAATTACAACTTATGAGCGACTAATAATAATCGAAAGTTAGTCGTGACTAGATATTATTGTTAATATATTGATGTACTCGGTGCCTCAGTTATCTGTTACCGCAGTCGGTTTCATAGCCTACATAGTACTAAGTATTGTTATATACAAGCCTACATTCTGGGAATTACAACCTGATAGCCAACTGTTGTGGGTCCGACGATAACCGCAATTCGTCCTATGATCGTGATATTTTGCAAAGTAAACAAAAACAAACTGATACTTTAAAATATAATGCAAACTACCTTTCAATATACAACTGTGAACTTGATCAACCTATCGAAGTTAACTGGTAAACATAGGCATCTCCAAAAAGTACCAACTAGTGCCGATATGCATTTCTTTAAAGTTTTCCCATGTAAAAGTTTTTCACTGTACCTGAAAAGCGGGTTGGTGAGCGTAGAGCTGACACCTTCGCACTAGTGAAGCTGTTAAGTTCACATGGCTAAAAGAAAGTGGGGGTACATTCGCCCTTACATCCCGATTTATGTCATTAACATTA
The DNA here is from genome assembly GCA_029286595.1 of Bhutanitis thaidina. Classification (NCBI taxonomy): domain Eukaryota; kingdom Metazoa; phylum Arthropoda; class Insecta; order Lepidoptera; family Papilionidae; genus Bhutanitis; species Bhutanitis thaidina. The sequence continues at coordinate 7,161,279 of JAGSMS010000011.1, forward strand.
TTTTACTGTTGATATTAATGTAAATTGTCATTATATTAGCAAAACCAGGCTTTACAATGTGAAATAAAAAAACAAATTTTATAATATTTTATTCATATATTATTTTATGTACATATTTCGTTTTATCGGACTGTTCAATGTTGTCTGAGTAAAATCCACACAAATCATATAACATAGTTCGTATTTTTAAATATAAAATTTGTGAACGCATTCTAAATGTCACAGTAAAGCTGGATGAAGTGGCATTTTTATACCGCTCTATGTATTTACCTGCGGTTACAGAAGCCCATTAGGTGTAGGAGCAAATTTATAATGCAAATACGATTACATGCCCGCTTCGAGTTGTGAGAGCTAATGCACTCGACTCTCGCTATGAATTTCAAACTGCTGGCGAAGTTCTTTCAATAGATAAATAGAATATGCAACTAATTCTTAATATTTACTGCCTGGCTCATTTGTGCCCTTAATTAAGTAAATTATTAAATCATAAATGCAGAAAAACTCAATATTTATTAATTATTAATTTATTTTAAATTATGTTTCTCACGATCCTTTTAGATGATTGAAATAATGAATAAATGAGTAAACTGGATTTTAAGATAACTATACAATTTTGACTAAGTATTGAATTACATTAACTTTATTAAATTACCTGTCTGTGCATGACTTTACTTAACTGATTAAGAGTTATTTAAAATTACTTACTCTGTCGACTGTTAGCTTGTAAGTTACCGTAATCCAATAAAAGTTTTTCACTGTACCTGAAAAGCGGGTTGGTGAGCGTAGAGCTGACACCTTCGCACTAGTGAAGCTGTTAAGTTCACATGGCTAAAAGAAAGTGGGGTACATTCGCCCTTACATCCCGATTTATGTCATTAACATTATTTTACTGTTGATATTAATGTAAATTGTCATTATAGTAGCAAAACCAGGCTTTACAATGTGAAATAAAAAACAAAATTTTATAATATTTTATACATATATTATTTTATGTACATATTTCGTTTTATCGGACTGTTCAATGTTGTCTGAGTAAAATCCACACAAATCATATAACATAGTTCGTATTTTTAAATATAAAATTTGTGAACGCATTCTAAATGTCACAGTAAAGCTGGATTTTAAGATAACTATACAATTTTGACTAAGTATTGAATTACATTAACTTTAATAAATTACCTGTCTGTGCATGACTTTACTTAACTGATTAAGAGTTATTTAAAATTACTTACTCTGTCGACTGTTAGCTTGTAAGTTACCGTAATCCAATAAAAAGTTTTTTTACTTCAAGGGTATTTAGGGAGAGTATAGGGGAAAGGGGAGAGGGAAGTGAGCCTCCAGTTACCTTGTTCACTGAAACCCAGAAGATCAAGATGCCTCTACTTCACACTGGTATTCTGCGAGGCCATGGTACTACTCCTGTTGAGGCGGTGCATTCGAGCAGCAGCACTTCTCTACCACGAACGAAATGTTGATACTCTTGGCTATTAACATTTCCCTCAGTTGACTAACTATGTGACTCAGAATGACTATGTGATATAGACAATCATAATGTTAGAAATGTTATTTTGTAGTTAGTATCATCATAGTATAAAGTATAAAAAAGCGATATCTCGGAAACTATGAACTCTATAAACTTGAAAATTATACCGAATGGGCCATAGGCTATAGGCATCCGCTAAAAAAGGATTTTACGAAAAGCAATCTCTAAAGAAGTGAAATGCAGGTTGAAGTTTAATTTTACAGAGTTTGTATTGCGTTAATTTTTTTTTTACTTCCATTTTATCTTGAAGAACAATCTGATCAGCTGATAATATAGTATCCTACTTGGGTCTTTTGCAAGGATCCTTGCTACTTCTGAGAATTATATTTTTGCGAACAAAAACGAATTTGAATTTTTAGTCACTGTAATCAAAATCGATCACTTCAAGTCATCATATCGCCCCGTGGTTTATTAATGCCACCTGTCGCATTTTACGTTTTTATGTATATTACAAGGGAAGATATTTGGTCCAGTATTCCCTTACGCAGCCAAAATTCTCAATACATCTCTTCTAAATAAAACGTAATTAATCAACAAATGAGATATTACTTGGAAACTACGGCGGTTCTCTGCCTGGTTAGTTCTAAGTTGCGAATTACAAATTCTAAGTAGTGGTAGCAGGTGTTTGTATAACTTAAAACTACGTTAAAACTAGTTACTGTTGCATTTACTTATTTCTTTCCTTTTTTCAATCGTTAATGTAATTGGCGTATCATTTTCAATAGTGCAAAACAACATCGCAATCCGAATTTCTGTATATTCGCTTATAATTTCTAAACTTCTTAGAAGATTACAATGGTTTATACGAGTATATATAACACATTCACATTTATTTTATATATTACAAATATGCCTGTAAGTATTTTATAAATGGATTAGCTCTCACGTGGTCTCTGTTACTCTCACAGCTAACAACCTTTAAGTGTAACAGAGATATAACAGATTTTTATTTTGCACAACGGGCTCCTCGCACCTCACTTTTTGCCTGTCCGGAAGAAAGACTACAACATGTAGCGAACTTCTGCACAATCGGCGTGGCTTGCTTGCGCAGATTGTCATGAGAAAATTTACACTAACAACACCCAAGAAAAGAAATGCGATGGTTGGTATTTTTACGCCATCGCCACACTGCATTTTTTTTAAAAGAATTATCTATATACTATGTGTAATAACGAAAAGTATGTTGAATTAATAACAAAAAAAAGTCGAAACTCTGTTGAACGCTTTTGTTCATTGACTCAATGAATAAACAGAATTTAACTCCACCAGTTTCTATATTTCATTATTCAGTAAATATTTATTATTACAACACGATGGGAAAGAAAAATCCGCCAGAATGGTCTAATTTTAATGTTTTCAAGCTCTCCGTTTACCCGTGGAGCTATGAATGGGACCTGATCGCGGTAACAAAGGACGTTTCTCCACTCGCCGGAATACGGTTAAAGGGGTAACCTTTTTTTCTCTTGAAAAACATAAAGTGAAATGTTTGGCTTTCAACTTCTGTTGTTTTTATTTGTATTAGCGTTTGTTAAAATTGTTTATGATTTTGAGCCCGTTTCAATGTTTAGTCTTAACTGAGGCACATAAACAAAATACACTTTATATTTATAAGTGTAATTGACTTTTTGGATTATAAAAAGTAATAAATTAATGTAGACGTTTAATTTTACTCACGCATTATTTAACAGAAAGAAATAAACAAACTAAAACCAAAGCAGCTCATTTCATGAAACAGCTCGGTTTAAATTCTTTGTAGATTTTTTCTATATGCACGATGTGTTTGCTTTGCTCTACTAAAAATTGCCTCAAAGCTCGTTTTTACAAGGTGTTTTCAGTCTTTGCACAATTAGTAGCGCCGCAATCATTAAAGAGTAATCCCTTTTTACATTTGCAAACGTTTACACGACCCTGTAATTATTCTACGGAACGGGAGTCGTAAATAAAGCGGGATAAACGTGGCTTGTATAAATCATTCGCCGCATCGCGAATCCAGCTTAATTCGCGGATAGAAGAACAAAACCCACACAAATAAATACACACGATACAGCTACAACGCTGGAAAATAATATACTTCCGCACTGAAATGGTTAATATAGATGCAGTTTTTCTTTTTATTATGGGAAAGGGGGAAAACGAGCTCACGTGATGGTAAGTGATTACCGTCGGCCACGTACATCTGCAACACTAGAGAAGCTGTAGCTGCACTGGCGTACTTTAAAGATATTTGGAACAGAGCGAACGAGGAGGGGAATGGAAAGAGAGTGGACCGGAGGATTACTCACTCAACGAACGACACGCAGTAGCACAAGATACCTCATTCCGGTATTCTGCGAAGTCATGGTACTACCCCGGTCGAGACACATTCGAGCGGCAGCTAAAGCCGCTGCATGGCTCTACTACTTTAAAAAAATTATCACGTTATATTTCTATGTTATATACTGCATACCGGAGACTTACTTTGATCCCCTATGGCATATGTACCAATTAGCTGCGTCGAAACTTATGTACGAATTTTATTGTTGGCTTGAACGCAAAGACGACTATCACGTTGTTCCAAATAATCCAAAATAATCATTAATTTAAAATAGGACTAAATCGACATAAATCCTCTGACTACCTCATTATTTGGGTCTATGATCAATAACTTGGTTATGGTATAGAATGTGGTACTTACAAGGTATTTTATATTTTTCAATTCTCATTTCTATACAGTTTTAGACAATTAAAGAACTAGCTACGTTTAAATAATCCTGAAATAAATATAATAATTAATTATAAGCTATTATTCCGTGTCTGAGTGTTTCATGTATGTGAACTACTTCCACGTTACAGGAGTAAATACCATCAATAGGGGTAACGATTTTATCTAAGAAGAAGAAGAAGTCTTAACAGTCTCTTTTTGTAGTTCCCTCTGTTGTTCTGTGACGTGAAGGCGTTTTCCCAACATAAATTGCTCCACTCTAAAATGAACTATAATTAGTTTATAATTAAAATAATGAAAATTCATAAAATTTACTCGTTTACATAAACCATAAATAATTTATGCCATTCTCTATAACTAGTATCTACAAATACTTGCCCCGTGAGGGAATTAAACCCACAATCCATAGCGCCGCAGCCAATCTCTCAATTATTACGCCAACCGAGCAAACACTCAAATCAGAATTATAATCGTGAATACGACGTGATATCATACGAAAATAAAATAATCAATAAACTTGATGCTTGACCACTTCGTTGGAAATTCCCCAATCTTAGATTTCCACACAAAAGAAAATTGGTCAAGCGTTAGACGCTCACTAGACTGCACCAATCCATTGTGCGAATCTGGGGGGTTTTATTCATTGATATGCTTGGAGACATTTGATATTTTCTTAGGAACTCATCATCCGTTGAAGACATAGATCTTATAATATCTTCCATAACAATAATTTTATTTGTATTTCTTGCAAACGTATCTTCATTCATTCCCCTCACGCCTTGCTGAAATATAATTACCTAAATATAAACGAGCAATCGACTCACTTGATGGTAAGGATGGTAAGAGTTTACCGTCACCCACGTTCATCTGCAACGTCAGAGGAGCTGCAGGTGCATTGCCGGCCTTTAAGGATATTTGTGAGATTGGAAGGAGGATAAGGAGAAGGAATGGGCCTCCGGTAACTTCACTCATCAAAAAAATGCAAAAACACAAGATGCCTGTACTGAGTAACCAGCATTGGAAGTCGTGGTAATACCCCGGTCGAAACGACCCATTCAAGCAGCAACTAAAGCCGCTGCTTGGCTCTGCCACGTGATAGTTTCATGGATTAAAAAAACATAACAATTTAATTGCATTATTTTAGTGATAATATATTGATTTCTGTTTTGTGAATATCTCTAGTTCGTGATTGGAATTCCTCCCTAAGATAAAATAGGACCGAACGTGTAGAGCTGAAAATACTCAAACTCCACATTTTAGTGGTGTGGTGGTCTAGGTAAACATCTTGATACTTGTATATTTTACAGAAATGACAGTCACTGTCAAATTACATTAAAAAGAGCTAAATTTGTTTTAAATAAAATAGTTAAGTATAAAATGTGCTCTTAACAGCCCGTAAATATCCCACTACTAGAAAAAGGCCTCCTCTCACTTTGGAGCCGTGAAGCTTCAGACTCCACACTACTACAGTGTGGGTTCATAGTTCTTGTGGGAGCAGAATAGTTATTACCTTTTTCAGACATGCTGGCTTATTTTATTTTTTCTTCTTTCTCCAAACAATTTAATATGTATATATTCATATATATATCTATAATTTTTAAATTAAAACGTTTTGAGAATTACTTATTTTAAAACTCATAGCGATAAATTCTTTTAATTTGTTGTTATTGCTTATATACAACGACATCGTGTATATACTACAACAAAATATCATCTATAATCAAGACTGATGGGACGTAGTTTAATTTGGTGCAAGGATATCCTGACAGGGGATTTCATTAGATGCAGCTTAACCGCGACAAGTAAACATCGGGGACGGATTCTACGATTTTCTCACCAAGAGATTTTTGCCGGATATGTGCTATGAATTTTTATTACAAACGTTGTTGTGATATTTTGGATCTGTCTATATAAAGGCTGGAGTTACTATTAAATAAAAATAAACATTATATGCAAAATATGTGATACTTCTATTAATAAGAATAATTAATCAGGCTATTTAATTTCAGTGTTATAAGCCTCGAAATAACAGCGCCACGTCACGCCAGGATGTCTTATAAAGAGATATTCTTTATACGGGAAATATAAATAATAACATGATAGATAAGTCTGAGGGTGGAAAACTGTAACATATAATTCAAAACGATTACTAAACATGAACTATACCAAATATAAGCTTTGCAAGATATGTACTCTCTAAAATTGTGTAATATTATTTTACAAGTACGCTGACATAACGATCCAGTAACAAAAAGTGCACAATATAACGAGTAAAACATTTTGTGGTCTTAACAGCGTTTGATGTATAATAGAAAATACTTACGACTCCCACCTTCGCAGTAAGTGATCACGTCTATAAGATATATGATGTTGAATAATAACGTGTGGCCGAAGAACAATAAATTTTCAAATCGTAAAAGAGTAAAACCAATCCCGTGAAATCTCGCAAAAATTTTGGTCTTCTTGAACAATGAAACGTTTTAGATTAAGTAAAACATTATAAAAAAAATTATCTATTTGGCAGGTATAAGCTATTTAACGCTTTTAGTATCATCGGTATCTGACCAATGATACTTAAATTGTTTATACAATATGTTTCACAAATAACTAAATTGTATTTTACGGGTCTTAGCTCGACATAATTTAAGACAGCTTAACAAAAACATTCTAATATTATTGAGTGCGTCTGCCAAAAGCGACGGCATGGCGCCCTCGTTCCCAGCCGAAACAATGATTGCGAGGGGAGGATATAAAAGGAGAGGAAACGGATGCATAGAGCGCCTCTCATATTGTCTTACCGAATTTGCTGATGTCATTTATTAGCCACTAACATAAAACATTTTTATGGGAACTGATATGAACAGAATGTCTCGAAATAGTTGCCTTCCAGCACTGACTATAATAAGAACAACCGATTTATTGTTGTGCATAAAATTGTATTGGTCGAGACAAGTTCTTGTTTCTTAAATCTTATTTCCGCCTGTATACACAGTTTGCGATCAAAGTGATTACTCATATATGAGAAATATTATGAAATTTTATTTTACGGGCATTAACAATGTTTAACTCTATTTTCATGAAATTCAACAAAAATTAATATTCCGCAGTACGAATTGGTTTTGATTAATAAAAATAAACATTATATGCAAAATATGTGATACTTCTATTAATAAGAATAATTAATCAGGCTATTTAATTTCAGTGTTATAAGCCTCGACAAAACAGTGCCACGTCACGCCAGGATGTCTTATAAAGAGATATTCTTTATACGGGAAATATAAATAATAACATGATAGATAAGTCTGAGGGTGGAAAACTATAAAATATAATTCAAAGCGATTACTAGACATGAACTATACCAAATATAAGCTTTGCAATATTATTTTACAAGTACGCTGACATAACGATCCAGTAACAAAAAGTGCACAATATAACGAGTAAAACATTTTGTGGTCTTAACAGCGTTTGATGTATAATAGAAAATACTTACGACTCCCACCTTCGCAGTAAGTGATCACGTCTATAAGATATATGATGTTGAATAATAACGTGTGGCCGAAGAACAATAAATTTTCAAATCGTAAAAGAGTAAAACCAATCCCGTGAAATCTCGCAAAAATTTTGGTCTTCTTGAACAATGAAACGTTTTAGATTAAGTAAAACATTATAAAAAAAATTATCTATTTGGCAGGTATAAGCTATTTAACGCTTTTAGTATCATCGGTATCTGACCAATGATACTTAAATTGTTTATACAATATGTTTCACAAATAACTAAATTGTATTTTACGGGTCTTAGCTCGACATAATTTAAGACAGCTTAACAAAAACATTCTAATATTATTGAGTGCGTCTGCCAAAAGCGACGGCATGGCGCCCTCGTTCCCAGCCGAAACAATGATTGCGAGGGGAGGATATAAAAGGAGAGGAAACGGATGCATAGAGCGCCTCTCATATTGTCTTACCGAATTTGCTGATGTCATTTATTAGCCACTAACATAAAACATTTTTATGGGAACTGATATGAACAGAATGTCTCGAAATAGTTGCCTTCCAGCACTGACTATAATAAGAACAACCGATTTATTGTTGTGCATAAAATTGTATTGGTCGAGACAAATTCTTGTTTCTTAAATCTTATTTCCGCCTGTATACACAGTTTGCGATCAAAGTGATTACTCATATATGAGAAATATTATGAAATTTTATTTTACGGGCATTTACAATGTTTAACTCTATTTTCATGAAATTCAACAAAAATTAAAATTCCGCAGTACGAATTGGTTTTTTTGATTAATAAAAATGAAAACTCTGTATGGTTTCCCGAAACCTACGGTGTTGGTAAGTCGTTGCGAGAAGTGACAAGTCTTGAGACATGTACGGATAAGCAACTATGCGAGGATGTAGTGTACTACGACCTATGAATATTGAGGTTTGCAGAAGGTTTTTTTATTTATGTCACTTAGGAATAAAAGGGACTGCAAACTTCTTTTTACTACATTAAATTCTAATATTCTATTTTAATTGATTTAAAAAAATTAGACACAAGTTTTAACTTTTTAAAAACTAACGCAGACCTATGTCATTGTCATACTTTTCTATGTACCTAAACCTTAAAATGCTCTTGTGGGAAATGGGATGGTTGGTTAGTTATTCTACTGTACATAGTGATCTTCCTCTTGTTTTGTGACTGAAGTAAAAGATGAAAAATTCATTGAACTCTGTATTTAACTGTAGATTTGTTTCAAAGCAAACTCTCAAACATTATTCTATTTAAGAATTTACTACGCTTAGGTATAAAGATGGGTGATATGCCATCTCGTTAATATTTGTTTTTTAGTTTTACATGAGAGAAAGGTATAAAACACCTACCAGTCACCTAAGGAGAAGTTTATGTCGGGATCAACAAATAAGTTGTTAGAGCCCCATAGAGTTAAAACCCCCACGGAAGATATACTGGCCCTGGAGGCATCAAGCAGAAATCCCACAAGTTAAGCAGTAAATGAGCGCGCGCACGACGCTGGTGGCACTGATGCGTTGCTCTGAGACCTCTGTTAAACGAAAGAGAACCTTCCGCCAAAAATAAGAGGGGAGCTGACAACCAATGGTCTCTCTTAAGGAGGCAAAACCACGGCTCGCGTTGCCATCGGAGAAAGGAGGACATGGATCGAATTTTAAAAACGACCTAGTACACGCGTATATCTCGTGTGGGCCGTGAATCTGGGACCGCGTGTTCGACGATGAACATCGCGGTACGGGTGCGCTATACGCGACATGCAATCTATCTGTGTATATCACGTTAAAGGAGCATGATAGCACTTAATATAGATGCGACGCCATATTCTTGTTGAATCAGTTGTTTTGGTCTCCACATATTCACAACTGAATATACTCTGTATAAACTCCGGCAGCGCACTTGCAGCTACTCTAGTGTTGCGCATGTTTAATTCTGCTAGTTCCGGATCGCTTATTTAGTTCAGATATTTCAAAAAGTTAATAGCATAAAATTCAGAAATATTGTAATTAAAAGTAAAAAAATCTTATTAATATAACAAGGCAGCCTATAACTGGCAGTGAATAAATGCTTATGATTTGCTTACCATAATAACTAAGAATTCTTTTTGATTTTGACCTATATTACATGGCTGACTTTAATAAGTGTGCTACTTATTAAAACTACTCTATTGGCGTAGTATGTTCAAATTATGCTGTGTACACATTTCATTACTTAAAACAATTAAGGCTCACGGTACATTCGAATTTATCACGAAATTACTAATGTTGCTCAACAAAAGGTTTGCGTGACGTGAGGGAATTATGCATTTATAATAATTAAAATGCTTGTTACTAGTCCCACAAGCATTTCAGTGCAAACACACTAAATAATAATTATAAACAAGTAAACTTTCTTAGTAAATGGAATTACTACAGTTTAAATTTAATTTTAAATAACGAAACATTATTTGCTTTCCTTGAAACGTCTATAAATTGTAATATCTAATTAACATTATTTCTAATTCATATCTATTTATGTCTTTTTATAATGGTGCAAAGAAAAGACATTCTATTCCTCAAAAAGTTTTTACTAGGTCTTCGACGGCTTCATGAACTAAATCATCGAAGTCTGCACTATGAAGTCGTAAATATATCGGCGCGATCTATAAACAATTATTATACGTGCCATTAATCAGCGCTTTATAGGACGAGCAACACGTCTTTGCCGGAGTGGTCATAAGCCCCTTTCTCCCCCTGCTCCTTGGCCGTCCACTCGGCCAGCTCTGTCGATATTCACCGAATGGGTGTATCTACCATAAAAAGTATATTTTGCTCTTTTTGTGTTAAAGTAGAATCGTCGCATCTGCTCAATAAAATTGGATTATATATAAAAAAATTATTATAAACTTTTTTTCATTTAAACCAGTATTATCATATTATTATAACTTTTAAATATATTTTATTAAACTCTCACCTTAAGTACATAGATTGAATGTACTGTGTTGCTGTATAGTATAACCAAGTTGCCAAATATGCTAACAATTGATGATTGAAAAAGTCAATATCATCCAATAAAAAAAACCATGATCCTATGTTGAACCACAAAATTCACAGGAAACAAAGTATTTTGTTTAGAGTCGAGCTCCATAAAAATAAATAACAAGAAACAAGTACCAGGAATGCTAATTCCCGTGGAGTTTTCTCTTGACGTTTGACGCCTCGACACGTCTGTGCGTTTTCATTATATGCAGCTTAGGGGTAAGGAGTAAATAAAGCAGTCCATATTGCCGGCTCGACTCTTTCTCACAAATTCTATCCACCACGCGAGCACACTGAGCATAATCCGCTTTTTACGATTCCAGTCGTCTACGGAGAATTTGAAATGAGAAATATAACCTCAAATTCTTTACGAGTTACTTGCGGTTGTATTCGTGTTATGCATGAATGAATTCTATTGAGAACTGTTAATGTCAATTAAACGGACTTGATACTTGTTTCGAGATTTTGATTACTTTCTTAAATTAAATACATTGTTCATCAGTATACGTGGATAGCATAAGAGAATCAAACTTTCTTTCCGTAAGAGTCGATAATAGGAATATTCTATAAAACCGTTAAATATTTTTTTTTATGTAAGAAGGGGGCAAACGAGCATGCGGCTCACCTGATGGTAAGTGATCACCGACGTCCACGAACATCCACAACACCACCATAATAAATAATTTTATTTTTAATATTAAATAATTAAATTAAAAATAATATTTTAACCATCTTAAATAAATGCGAGAACAAAAATACGCAGACCAAAAAAGGGCAGTAACCTCTTATCAGTGGATGTCTGGTAATGTAATCGCCATGTGTATTAAAAGTATCCTTAAAGAAAAGTTATATTTCCAGTAGTGAACCATTTAAAAATTGTTTAAAAAGTTAAAGAAGAATGTTCAACCGGTACAAAATGTTGATATAGACTGGTGCTGGATCTAAGCTAAACAAATCCATTTTTTTATGTTTTTCGACAGAAAATTAAGCATTTACAATAACTACTTTACAAGTATGCTATTGAAACGAAAATTTCCTTCAACTGGACCTAATCGAGTAAGCTACTTTCCTTTTTTGAAAGACAAATCTTCCTCTTTCTTATTTCCTGTGGGACATCTACGTTACACCGTCGTATACGCACCTATCACAAACCTGAACATTAATAACGAAAACGATTTTAGCTATATCCTCTCAATGGACTTCACGTCGCCCCCTTTCAACAATGTCTGTAAAATACGACGCGTATTAGTGCTAGAGCAAGCAAAGATAATAAAAGTTGATCTCGGTTTATTAAGAAACACAGTCATTTATTCGCAACCGTCTGCGATGTTTTAAATTTTCATTCATGCGGATAGAATATAACTTTTTCAAAATTAATAATGGTAGTATGTGTCTTTATTTTAATTTTGATCTAACAGATATTTGAATTTCGTTTTCGCTCCTGGGGATGAGACAGTAATAAAAAAATGTGAAATTAATCCATCTTCGGGTACGAGTACCGTGAATTTATTTTTATAATTTATGGTCTATGGGATTAATACACTTTGATAGACTTACTTCGATAGCATTTCTTCTAGCAACTACGTGACGAATCCTGCAAATGAATGACGAGACATTCGTATGGAGTAAAACACCCAATTAATTTTCTATATGGGTACTGCGAGAAGAATCACTTTACATGTACATCTGCAATACCAGAGGATCTGCATGCATTACCGACCACCAGGGATATTTGAGGATATAGGGAGGAAGGGGGACGGAGAGGGAGAGGGGTTATCTCAATCACCTAACGAAACGCAGAAGCACAAGATGCCTCCACTTCACGCCGGTATTCAACGGGGTCTTGGTACTACCTCGGTCGAGCAGTTCCATTCGAGCAGCAGCTACCAATTTATGTAACTATACTATCTTTAATGTTTCTTACTTCCAAATTATCGTTAACCATTACAATGTTTTAATTACGATTATGTATCGATATAATATATGAATAGGTTACCTAAATAATTCCATTGTGTTTTATTTTTTTGGAATTAGATATTTTCGTGGACGATTTAGTTTAGCAACCTATTTGTAAAGTTTGTACTATGTAGTTGCCGCCTTTTGTTGTACAACAAAGTAGTTCGAAATCAAATCAAACTTTTATCTGTACAATAATAGAACGGACATCGCGATGACTTTGATAGAGTTACACGGACAATGAAGGAGTCTAATACGCCTGATTACTACACAATAAGATAAAATATTTATAATTCAATTCAGTCTTTTTATTAATTTATTCAATTATTTTATATATTCAATAACTTTAATTCAGTAATGGAGGTCCACCAAAAATACCATTTGTTTATTTTAAAACATTTTATAGAATAATTTTTACTTCTTATTGCAATGGGAGTTAATTACCATCAAGAACCTTATTTCAGTCAAAAACAAAAGAACTATTTACTTACTGTTATCACAGGCTGCTAGTTTACTTGTTTTTCTTATATATATGCGGTATTTGCGGTGGAACCATAGAAATTTATAAAGTTATTACGAACAGTGATTAAAAAACCTACTACCTTCATAAATACATTAAAAGAGAATACATACCGAGAATTAAAAGATTTTACAAATTGCATCGAAAATCGAAAAAAGCGGATAACAACGAAAATAAAAACATACGTTAATACCAAATATTAACAACCAAATTAAATGTGAAATGTAAGGCCGATATTACAAATCTCGTATTTGTTGTGATTTTGCAATGGCAACACTACTTTAACGACTACGATTTAAAAATTTTCTTGACAATAGTTACGCGACTATTATTACCAATGTAAATGTATGAATGTAATCGCAATACATGCGAGAATGAAATGTCACAAAACCATATAAAAACTGGTATAAGAAGTTATACAAATCTAAAATTCATTAGATGGATTGCCTTGATTTATTAAATAATATTGACCGTTGCAGAAGGACAAACACTGAAACCTAGTAGGTATAAGGCAACATTCTTTCCCTCTACAATACCTCCTCATAATGTAAAGTAAAATTTTACAGCAAAATCCGCAATTACTTCGTTCTTCTGGGTCAAGATTTCAAAAATTATTTTCATTTTAAAGTGAACAAGAAAACTTTTACGAACAGTGACAATTATTCAGACACTCATAACTCCTCAAACAAGCTAAAAAGTGTTGACATGGCCTCCATCAAAGCACTGGATAAAATATATTATAATCAACAATGAAAGTGATGAATTAGATTTTTAGCTAATGTGGTCAAGCAGTTGCACTTTAGAATCTGAGGAAATCGTACTGACGTTTTTGAGAAAAGAACGCATCAAAACTTGAAATCTACATAGAAACGAATAAATAAATAACTTCATATCTACTACAATAGTGCTGATCTACGCAAGGTTTTCAGAATCTAAAGAAGTGCAATACGCAGAATCACTACTATTACAAGCCGTGGTCCAAACCCACAGATTGCAGGAAGAAATGCTACATTTGTCAAAAGTAGCTAATCTACAAGGAGACTTTGAAGAAGATACATAGTCAGTAGCTATTAGAAATAATATTCAATTAAATTATTTAATAAAAGCTACATATTTAAAAAGTTAAATATTGTTTTCATTACTTTGACGATCTTATCGCGTTTAATTTTGTTTTTATCTTTCCGACGTTTCCCAAGCTGGTGTTAGTACTCAGTCTTCTTTATTGAAATTAGGACGTTTTTACATTTCAATAGTCTCGCGAAACATCCTTGGCAGGAATCGGTGTTCTTTTGCGAGGATTTGTTGTCTATCAAATCTGATGTAATTCTGTATGGTTGGAGTGATCAAGGAACAGACTTCGTATAGAGTAATATATAGTATAATAGTAATTAAAGTTTGTGCACCCAAACTTCTATTGAGCTAGCTCCGAATCCACCATCGATGTTTTCTTATAAGTAATTTATTTTTATCACAAAATAACTTTTGCTTGCCAGATGAAAACGCTTTTAACTTATGTTAATGAAGATGATGATGAACTCCCGACTAAATTACCGGAGCAAAGATAAACACACACGCGACTATATATTCGTAAATTTAATTTTGGTTTCAACGAATGAACGGATTGTAACCGTAGACCATGGACTTAGGACATTAACATAGATTACGCTCGGTCTTCAGTCTATCATAGCAAACTCTGGATGGATTCACAATAACTAGTATTTTCAAAAAGACATAATTACACAATAATACCGCGTCAAATACCGTACGACGAAACTATTTATTTATTCTTTATTGTTGTTATCTAAAACGAATTGCAATGGGCGGACTAAATGCCCTTTGGCATTTTGAAAAAATGGCAAATTGACTGAGAGTCTGTGTCTGTGTAACCATAATTATAATTAAGTCTATTAATAGCGTTATACAGATCCTTAATGCATATTGTATTGAAGGTCGTCTTTATACACATGGTACGAACAGTTGGCAACTGAAGTAAGGTAAGGAGAAAGTATACCGCCTCGCAGCACACCAGACTGTAAATTAGCTCAAGCAGATAGGTGCTGTTCTAATCGAACTAATTTCTGGCGACTGCAAAGATAGGGTGAAAACCATTCCAAGGCTGGGGGATGAAAATCGAAGAAATGTAAGGATGGAGTTCTCTATATGATATCATGATCTTATTGATGATTTGATGTATTGAAAGAACTTAAATTCTCAACACGTGCCACCACTATTAGTTTCTGCTCAACTATCGCTTTTTTTACGTCGTCAGTATTCTTAATCAGTGCAGTGATGGCACTGTGCAGTCTATGCCTAAAAAATTTATACATTTAAATTAACGATTCACTTCGCATTCGCCAAAATTTGCAACCGACTATTTTTTGACTCACTCTGCAAAAAAAAGATCGAAATGTATTTTTTATCAATAATAATATAATATACTTTATGTAAGAAGTAAATGGTCAAACTACTATAGTATTTGAATATTTCTTAATGTCAAATTCCAATGCCTATTTATAAGCATACATTAAGTCCTGTAATATACGCCTGTTAATAGGCATTGCAGAACATAGGCCTCTCCTACAAGTAGTATTTGCCACAACCGCAACGCTCAGCAAGCAGATTGGCGATCACAGTACCAGACACTTTAGACGATGCTCTATATCATATCCGTAATTTTTTGGCAACGCAAATAACTGAAATAACTTCTTTAAAAACGCAAATAACTTCTTTAAAGAAGCCAAACTGTATTGTTTTCTGGTTTGAACCATATTATTCAAACTATTAAATATAATTTTTAAAAATAATTTTCACTATATAATATTAATATTAAAATATATTTAGCAAATGTAAATGTTTTAAATAAATTCAATGTACTACTGTAATGTACATTTTTCAGGCGCCCTCGCTACGTATTGGCTATTGAGTCGTGAAGCGAGAAGTTTTCTAACGCCAAGGCTTTCATCTCACGCGATGACTGTAACAAATAATCGTAAAAGGGTCCACGGATGACTATACTTTTGTGTAGAATTGAAACTACTGACAAATGCATTTTGATTTAAGTTTTAGCGTTTTACCTTCATTATTAAAAGATGGCCTTCCTTTATGTTTTAAAATCAAATGTTTTAATTTTTTTTGTGTATCAGACATTCGTGAATCTTCAGAAAACTTGGCATCGTTATAGCTTATTTAACCCTGCAATAGCATTGGTGCTATTTTTTCACAAAAGGTCAGGCGCAGGTTGTACCATGCAATAAGGAAGTGTATTTTTGTAGAATATTTATGTGCGATTTACAAGACATTAAAAAAGTTGAACACAGTTATTTCACTCTAATTTCACTTAAATGAACCTAAATCTCATGACATATCTTTTGCATACTTACAAATCCCAGATACCGATAAAATAATCCAGTATGAGTCTTAGCAACCATATCATTTAATAATCTTAAGTGTAGTACAAATAATTAATGACACTTTTTTACGAACGATCACTCGGAGAAAGTCGCAAGTCGTTTCTACTCGTATATATACATAAACATAAAGTAAATAATGTATTTTTCTGAGCACTAGATCTTTTACATTTAAAATACTTTTACATTTTTATATTCTAACTTAAACTGATATTAAGAGAAATTTTATATATGTCTGTCTTTTGTAACGGAACTAACTCTAGGTATTGACAGGAAATTAGAAAGATTATACCTTGTCATTCCCTTACTATTGACGTAATATTTATTATTCCAGATATATTTTATTCTATTTATTGTGAAGTTTTTGTGGAATTGAAAGTTTCAACTACTATCAAAATCGCCTTTTTTATTCACAAATACGAGTATAAAGACACAGATCTTTGTAATTGCGATTGCACGCTTCGTAAGCGCAAATTTTTTCTGCCACAAGGTCTTCAGTCATCAAGTTTCTTTTTTTTTATTATCGGGAACAGATCACTTTTAATGTGACCACTGGAAGTATAACCTAATTTAACTAAGTTTAAAAAGGATCGTATAATATCTAAAAAATATTCCTTGTTAATCAAACATATAAACCTTTATTGCTTCATCAAAGAAATATATAAAATGTGCATATATAGGGTTTTAAATTCATATTTTTTTGTAATCGCGGAGGCAAGGATGGGTTGTGTCGGGCTTGCACCGATCAAAACCCCTCGGTGTTCTTCCTTTGCCACATATCGACAGGGCCACGGGACGCTTTCGCACACAACCGCAATCTCACAGCGCCAAAAAAAATGGTTATATCTTAATCTATTTCATAAAGATCTTTCAGAACCTATTCTATCACCCAGGCTAGTTATGTCTCAAGACTGATTTTTTTCAAGATTAAGGTTACCGAAATGAGACATTACTATCATAAAGAATAGTTACCAAGATATGAATGTCAAAGAATGTCACTTTTCATCTCTAGACCCAAAATTGACAATCCTTTAATGCTTTCCAAATGTAAATTTAGAAAAATAACTATTTAAATTATGTAGTGTGTATGAAGACTTAAAGTAGTTTACTAATTGAATGATTAATAAATAAATTAACGTAATAAAATAAAAATAAAACTATATTTATAATAATTTTCTAGAAAAATATATTTATGATGATGAATTAAAAATTAAAAGGAATCCGTAATTTAATTAATTATTGGATTAAAATCGATTTTAATCTTATACATAAATACTGGATCAAAAGTTAGTATCTAAATCTAAAACAAATAATCTGAATAGGATTTGAATATACACGTAGGTTTATTAATATATAGGTAACGAGTCAAAAAAACACAATTGAATCGAGACAATATTGCCTTTTTTTAATGTTGGATAAAAAAATACTTTTTACAAACCTGTATTTATAGTGTTACATATGCTTACTACACTACTACTAACATTTTACATATGATCATACATACATTCACACGAGTAGACACAGTATATACGTATGACCCTCTTACGTATTCGATTATTCTAGTTGGTCGCGCCGTTTATCGCTATTCTGTTGAGTTCATTACACATAGTTATCACTGCGAATCGGAATAATTCAGTGTTGAGGCATATGGGTGGGTGACAGATCTCGTTCCTTTATAATAATCGCTTAATCTTATATAACCAAATATCCTTGCGATTAAAACTACGTGTATCTGAATTTTATAATTTTAGTCCCGATATAACAAACATAGTGTTGAAATAGCTGTTATTGAATTTAATTTAAAATGTTTGTTTGTAACGATTTTTACAACAAAGTCGAAAATACTGGACGGGTAATGGACAGAAGTGTCTAATGTGGTAGATATCATGTGCTTACCGCGCGTAGCGATTATGGAAAATTCTCTTCACGGGACCGGTTTTTCTCCAGCAGTTGTTTATTTTACAGGCTGTTAAAGAGACAATTATTTTTCATAAGGAAATACTAATTCAATAATTAAAGGATATTAAACATACACTTGAGTATTAAACATACACTTGAGTATTAAACATACACTTGAGTATTAAACATACACTTGAGTATTAAACATACACTTGAGTATTAAACATACACTTGAGTATTAAACATACACTTGAGTATTAAACATACACTTGAGTATTAAACATACACTTGAGTATTAAACATACACTTGAGTATTAAACATACACTTGAGTATTAAACATACACTTGAGTATTAAACATACACTTGAGTATTAAACATACACTTGAGTATTAAACATACACTTGAGTATTAAACATACACTTGAGTATTAAACATACACTTGAGTATTAAACATACACTTGAGTATTAAACATACACTTGAGTATTAAACATACACTTGAGTATTAAACATACACTTGAGTATTAAACATACACTTGAGTATTAAACATACACTTGAGTATTAAACATACACTTGAGTATTAAACATACATACATTCACACGAGTAGACACAGTATATACGTATGACCCTCTTACGTATTCGATTATTCTAGTTGGTCGCGCCGTTTATCGCTATTCTGTTGAGTTCATTACACATAGTTATCACTGCGAATCGGAATAATTCAGTGTTGAGGCATATGGGTGGGTGACAGATCTCGTTCCTTTATAATAATCGCTTAATCTTATATAACCAAATATCCTTGCGATTAAAACTACGTGTATCTGAATTTTATAATTTTAGTCCCGATATAACAAACATAGTGTTGAAATAGCTGTTATTGAATTTAATTTAAAATGTTTGTTTGTAACGATTTTTACAACAAAGTCGAAAATACTGGACGGGTAATGGACAGAAGTGTCTAATGTGGTAGATATCATGTGCTTACCGCGCGTAGCGATTATGGAAAATTCTCTTCACGGGACCGGTTTTTCTCCAGCAGTTGTTTATTTTACAGGCTGTTAAAGAGACAATTATTTTTTTCATAAGGAAATACTAATTCAATAATTAAAGGATATTAAACATACACTTGAGTATTAAACATACATACATTGTATGCAAGTGACCTAGGGTTGATCATCATTAGTTATAATTTTAACCGTTGAATTTAGCACATTTTCAGGAAATCTGCATGTCGGAGATATAACAAAAAAATGTTTTTAATATATATAGACGAACCCGCACTGGAGCAGTACCAAAAACCCTCTCAATTATTAGCAGGAGCCCATTGCCTAGCAGTTGAACATTTACAGACTACTACTTTAAACATACAGGATGGATATGATAGTATGTCCTTTAATTAAATTTCATAGTATATGTGTGATTTTTAGGTAACCAGTTTAAGGACTAAAGTAGTTTCGGTCACAAGATATTTTTAATGTTTGTTACTTTGACTCAACGTGTATTTACGCTAATAGTTGAATAACTACTTTCATCGACAGAATTCTTTTTTGATATTAAAAGCGCATCAAATTAAAAAGAAAAAACAAAAAATTATTTGAAATGATACACAAACTTAAATTAATTTTCAAAAAAAAAATTATCTGCCTTCAAAACAAGACCGTAAAAGTTCGCCGAGGTTCATTCCGTTGTCGTAACGACATGATATTACGTTTACCCAAAAATCTTTATAGTGAGTACGGCCATTCCAGACCCGACCTAATCAAGCGACGCTCCATTGGCAGCAGTTAGTTCTTCTATACAAGGCAGCTTACAGCGTATATTGTGTTTGTTCAAGGTAGATAAGAGCGTATTTGCCCAACAATTTGTGTCTCATTAAGGAGCTACATAATTGTGTTTCGCCTCTACGAAACTAATTGTATTCGTATCAAACTATACTTAATTATTTCAGTGTATGAGAAAGATATTCTATCTGAATGGCGAATCGGGAGTCCAATAATAGTTTAATTATTTTGATTACCTCTCATAATGGTTAAAGTAAGTTATTTGTTGGCATATAAATGTTACAAAATTATATTTATTTAGTAGAACAAAAATAATAAATTTTATCAACTATTGAAACTTCGTAACCATTTAAACAAGTCTAATATAATAATATATATCTAATGTAAGAATGAATTCTGTTCTAATATAAAATATATAATTGGTTGCAATTGCAGTAACAGAAAATATTTCTATTGTTATAACACATTAAGGGTTAATAATTTGAAACTGACAGGCAAACAGTTCTGTTTTCGGTTACATTTAAATATTGCTTCTGCTTGTTTATTTTCTTGGAAACTATTTGATTAAAGATAGATTTCTTTTCTAGTCTGTGAAATAAATAACATGTCAGATAAAATAATATTATTACAAAACTACATTAGAGACATAAGGTCGAATTAATCCAACTTGTGTGTAAGTAAGAAATGGCTACAGCGTTTAATTATTTTTTTTTCCCGATGAACACGAAAGAGAAAGAAATGTGAATGAGTATGACAACCAGATTATTTTTGTACCATTAGTACGAGGATTGTCGTTTCGTCGTTGCCAACCTTTGTTCCAAGCGTGGTGGTTAACACAATCTCTCGCATTAGACAAAACAAAAAAAAAAAAGACATGTTCGGTAGTGTACAACTAATTTTACTAAATACTGTAATTTCCTGGTTCTTCCAATTTTACCAATCCAACAGAACAACCAAAGCGAACAGAATTTTCGCATCATTAACCAGTAAAGATTTAATAAAATTATTGCTCTCACTACTGTGTACCCATTACAGGGGTGGTCATAGGTCTAGATACTTTTAGTTATTTTGACCTATTTTTAACCAGAGCTTATTTGGGATAAGGTGACAAGTATATATGTACGTAGCATGTCGCAGTCTTTGTGTCTAAGCGAACGACATCTGAGATCGAACTCGTGTTTCCTGATTCGGAGACAGATCCTCTAACCATTTGCCTATCGTGGCTTATAATAAGATATCATTTAATTAAAATTACAGTTTATTACTTTAAAACATTCCTTATTATTTTAGTGACAAACGGTAATTGATAAGGTACTTAGAAATTCGTACACTTTATCTAAAAAAATCTATTACTTCAGATACGGCTTATGTAACTACGCTTGTTGTCAAATGAGATTGTGAAATAAAAAAATGCTTTCTTTTCATAATACATAGCGGAGATTGATGTGTAAAAAAGCCTATGAAATTGGAAAAAAGGGAACGCTAAGTGTTGGGGTTGAGTGTGTGAGTGATCGAAGAACGAGAATGGAGTCCCGCGCCCGCAATTTCGTCACGCATTTTACTGAACAAATGTCCCCTTAAGACTCGGCTTAACTTATGCGGCACACGTTTTATTGAAGGTTAAATTCGCTCTAGACTCTCGTATATCGAATTTTGTATAGGCTCTACAGGTGTAAAGTGTTAATGGGTCTTGTGTATTGTAAACACTGCCTCCTTGTGCACTCAAGCATAGTTTATTATATCTGTTAAGACAAACGCGACATAGCGTCGAACTAACGCTTGTTATTAACACATATAGCCAGACTTTAGAAACATATCGAAGTAATATATTGGCTGTGGTTATAGTTTAGAATAATTTTGAACGGTATGTACACGAAGCGAAAATTAATTATTCCAGAATTCCAAGGATTCCAATATGTTATCTAATCAATTTCACAAACGAATAAGTATATAACGTGAAGAGCGCTGATGGTTTTTAATAAATTATTTTAAATGTCAACCAACCTGCCTATCCTGCGAGATAAGACAACACTTCAAAAGCTAACAAACTAGTCTTTCTCGCGAGAGGAGACAACACAAAATGTATGTTTTTTTCTATGAAAGTAACAGTGGACCTAAATAAGCTAATAAAGAAGAAAGATATACGATATACGTGACTGTAATTCGTACAAATTTATTAAAAATAGTTTGTATGATTATTGGGACCTAAAAGGTTTTTAGTATATACTTTTTAGGAGGTATATTATAAGTGGTATTGTAAACATTGGTGTCTATGAGTTACATTGACGATGTACCGATGGGCAGGACAATATTTTTTTTTTCATTAGTACACGTACGTTGCTACGTATGTTGCTACTACGCATACTACGTACGTGTACGTACGTTGCATCGCGTAGTTAGCGTACCTATCCAAGGAGATCTAGCTTAGAATTAAAGTAAGATCTTCGTAGGTTTTCAGGTCTAGTTGTATTGCGTCTCGTGTCCCTATAGTAGGATATGAGACGCTTTCTCTGATATTATCTCATAAGTGTTGCATCGCATCGGACATGGGAAGGTAAAGAGTAGTGAGTGCCTTTGTGTTTGCACTATAATATCTCGCGCGTAGTTGACTACTGACGCTAGTTGCGGGAAGTTTCCGCTGAGGTTAAAATCTGATAAAGACACCTTTTTGCTACTTCAGAATACAGTTCAGAAGTATGGATCCCTAAAAGTGCAAACTATTTTAATGTTCTAAAGCTCCAGATAGAGATATAATAATAATACGTTTTATATAAATCAGTATTAAAGTAAGCGTTTAATATAGATAACATAAGCTATCATTTGATTGCTATCATTGTACAATCGTTTTACAAGTAAAAGAGAATCATAGAAAAGATGAATAGTTCTCCGTTGAAAGATTCGAATAGCGGCAATTACTTCTATTGACGGCGCACTAAAGGAACATCAAGAGAATGGCAGCTTTAGTTGCAGTTTCATTATCCGGACCCCTGGACCATCGGGCTTATTGAATCGAACGATAAGGTGCCTCAGTAATTTCCTGCCATTTACGATCATTACTCTTCCCCGTGATCATCTAATGCTGTGGTTAGGGTAAACGCATCTGTATTGGCAAAAAATTGCCTGTGGTCAGAATGGTTGCGTAGACTTTCAATGTAACTGTTTCCGGAGGGTCGCCGGTCGTGCAAAACCGAAACTTAAGTGAGCTCTGATAGAGAAACGATGTGACTATAAAATCATTGAGAGAATTTATTGTAGCTTTCTTCATATACAATATATATCTAGGGTTAGTACATATTTTTTAATTTTTGTAACGATTTGACTCTTATCAACAAACAAGAAGAAATCACAACAGCGAGTTGCATCTCAAAGGCGAAAACTTTTAATTTCTCTTAGAGAACAAAACATTACCAAACTTAAAACCATATCAAATTACCCAAACCTAATTTTTGTTTAACTATGCGCCGCAATTCCGCTCAAATGGGCTGGCTAGACTGAGTTGGTACCACTGCCTCGCAGAATACCGGCGTGAAGTAAACGCATATTATGCGTCTGCGTTTCGTTCGGCGAGTGAGGTATCCGGAGACGCACTGACCCTCACAATAAAATAAACCTGTAAATATAAAAGTATAACTTCGTGTAAATATAACAGTATGGTAGAGTCGGGAGAGGAAAAAGGCCAGGTCAAGAGTACTCTAAACCAACGAGCATGCATGAGTATACTGATGAAAGTGAAAGAAGCGAAAGACGTATGTCAGGATCGTAGCAAGTGGAAGGAGATTGTCTCTGCCTACCCCGTTGGGAACAAGGCGTGAATATATGTATTTATGTATGTATAGCTTAGTGGGGACCAGCATAACAACAAACAGGGGTGAAGTATCTAAACGACACATAGAAGATCGATTAATGGTCTCTAATTACGCAATTTCTGACGATCACTAATTGTGGTGCGAACCAGTATATTCTGCGTGACAGGACGTTATTTCCCCGGAGGGCGGTAAAGATAGCGTTTCGTTCATGGAAGCGAAAAAATTAAACTGCTAGATTCGTCATATGATAATATTCGTCATATCATATTATGAATGAGATATGATCTTTTTCATTATTATATTTTATATTTCATATTCTTGACGTCAGCATGTCTTAAAGGTTAGCGTACCTGGTTACTTAGCTATGAGTTCTAAGTTCCAACCCCAACCGAAGCCACACAAATGATTGGTTTTTTGGGTGTATTATGTAGCGTCCCCCGTTTTGGACACTGCATCTGACCCTTCTTACGATCTTATCCCATGAATGATACATCGTAAACGAAAGCGTAAAGACTAATTAGTGCATCTGTGTTTGCACGTACTGTTGCGGTACTATAATGTAACATGTTCATTTAACAACTGCCGATAATGTTCAAAAGTAGTCGCTGTGTTAGTAACGGGCCAGCAGTCGCATAGGTTCATAAGATAAATATTATGACGAATTTGACTATTTATGAACATAATTATCATCATTATTTACACAGCATCATTGGCGATTAGGTAAGTTAAACATCGATGACATGTTTAGGAATCCAACTTGGCTCCAGAAAATAGTTTTCAACCAGTGCGTGTTGTCAGTGACTTATGACACTTAAACTTGATTCTTCAATACATGCAGTATGAGGAAACTTCGAGTTACTCAGCGGTCTATGAATCAGATAATACTTGGTGTTTCTCTTCGTGATAAAATCTCAAAAATTATACCCGCAGCTCCTTCAGCATAACTATACCCTAGTTAGTACTGAAGTAATGTTACAGATCAGCAAGCTTTTTGAGTAGCAACTTTGTACTTGCAAATGTAGTGCATTATAATATCACGTTGTCACTTACTGTGAAGGTGTTTATTTTGAAATATTTCCTTCCTACAAAGCATATCAGCAATAACAGAGTGCAGAATTTAAGTTTATTCACTTGTCACTCGTAATCGTATATTGTTCTCATATTATATTGGCGCAATGTCTCTTCTATCAAATCTTTAAGTCTTTGTGCATATGTATCTAAAGCGTCGCGCCGATGGTATTTCTGGCTAAAATTATTCACTGAGTCGCCGAGCATTGTTCCCTGATACTTTATTTGTTCATTGTCTACTGGGATGTCGCCAAAGTTAGTACGTTTTGGTTTGACTATATGTCATTCGCATCGCCCTTTTGCCTTTTGTTCGTCATTTGTAATTATTAAATCATGTTAGAGTAACTGCGAAGTTAAGCAAAACCCATAATATTTACTTTAATTATTCATGTC
Source organism: Bhutanitis thaidina (assembly GCA_029286595.1). NCBI lineage: Eukaryota > Metazoa > Arthropoda > Insecta > Lepidoptera > Papilionidae > Bhutanitis > Bhutanitis thaidina. The sequence continues at coordinate 7,186,888 of JAGSMS010000011.1, forward strand.
TATCGCAAATTATAAGAGGTGATTGCTATTAAAAAAAATATACAAATCTTATCAACCTACTTTTACCATCTTAGCAATAGTTGTATATATATATGTTTAGATAATTATAATTTCAAAAAAAAAATATATATGAAATAAAATAGAAATTTAATGAAAGTAATAAACTTTAATAAAAATAAAACTCAACCAGATAGAATCTATCAGCAGGGGAGACCAGACAGCCGATGGTTAGCAAGAAAGGGAAAGAAACCGGCGAACAATCCCCTTCTGTATTTGAGCTCGGAGTGGTCCGCCACGGTGTCCCAGCTACCTCAGATTTTCCGAAAGGCTGACTGGAATTAACTCATTCGCAGAGACGACGATCGGAATAATTTCAGTCGGCATACCACGCCACATGTCGGTTACCTCGTGATCCAGGTCCAGATATTTTGTCTTCTTGTCTGTTTCGGCTTTCACAAGGTTCTCGTCATATGGAATGGTGATGTCGACCAAAAATATCCTCGACTATGCTCGGTCCATCAACACGATGTCAGGCTTATTTGCATGAATCGTCCTGTCCGTGATAATGGACCGGTCCCAATAGAGCCTAGCGCGGTCATTTTCGAGCACGGTTTCCGACGAGTATTTATCTCGTTCCGTATGGTCTTCCGGTCGAAGACGCTCCGTACAGCCGGGTCCTGCCGTTGCTCGTTGACTAAGGATTTGGTAAGCCCTTTGTCGCAACTGTTGACGTCCGAATAGAATGACTTATCTGATCTCCCCAGGAAGTAACTACAGAGGCTGCACTTTACGATTGTGCATGGCAAGGGCGCTTAAGAAGTCCCGGCCGCCTTGCTTCCCCGGAAGGTACAGCCTCATCACCGACGATCTCGGATGTTGCATTCTGTGGGATGTTATAATGTGTTAAGGTCGGTTTGAGTCCATCTGATTATACCAAAGGTATTCATGAGCACTGGCATGACCCAGCCGTTATACGCCCTAGCCTTGTTCCCGCCCGACAAAAGTCTGTTTAAAACTTTTGACAGGCGTGCAAAAAACAATTCCCAAACCGATTGTTTGATGCCAGCCTCATCGATACCCACCTTTTGTGACATACCCAGGTATTGGTATGTTTCAGCCTCGGAAAGGGTCCTTATATTAACGGGCATAGATAAGTCCACGCCCACGGTCTCAGGGACCCTACCCCTTTCAAAATGGAGGACCGCACTCTTATCCGTCTCGAGCTCCATTCTGATTGAATCACTAAAATCACAAGTAATTTTCAGCAATTCCATCGATGGGAGACAAACGACTTGAGGCCATTCATGTAGAAAAGATAGGTCACTTTTGTACCTCCCCTCCGAAGCTGAAATCCTCTCACTGAGTTCTCCATAACGTGCTGAGAGGGTTCAAGGAGAGGCACAACCATATCGAACTTAAACAATTACCCTGGAAAATACCCTTCGTATACTTATCTGGTATTCCGCAGCCGTCATCCACTCACCTAGATAACAAAGGATCGTGCTCTATCTCCCCATACATTGCCTTGTACAGCTCGAGGACCCTCTTTAGCTACGTATGAGGCACAGAGTCGAATGCTTTTCTGTAGTCTATTCAGGCGGCAGGGAAGTTCCGACGGCTGCATTTAACCACCTTGCCAATGATCGCGTCGATGAGGAGTGGTTCCTTAGTCCCGCGACCGCCGCTCTGACATCCATTATGAGCGCGCGACATCACTCGACTTATTATTAATTACTTTATAAATATAAATGGAGTTGCAAAGGCTGTATTTTAGATATTACAAACTTCGATTAAAGAATTTTAAAAGAATACTTTTAATATTAGACTATCGGAACGGTTCTCTTTCTGAGACGCGTAGTTGAGAGTGTGGCGCGCTTCTTTCTTGGAAGAGGTCTGGGTTCAGCTGTATTAATGCCGTTTGAATTCGCGCTATCAACAACAACCTTTAACACAAAAGACACACTCATTCATTATTGCCTGTAACTGAATCTTAAACTGTGATATTAGTAGTTCTTCTTTCGAGCTGTAAGTTATAAGTCCACAGCTGGATATAGGCCTTTCTGTGAAAACACACATTAAATTTAGCATGTCTAGTTTTGAATAATAGGTATATTCAAATCTTTCCATCCATAATGAACAGACGGGTTTGTAGGAGCAGAGACGTACCATCGCACCAGAGATGCTGCCTCACATCACTAGTCTGTGAGTCTTTCATATTCGGATGGATTTTCTGCCATAAGTCGGCCGCCAGAGCTTCGTCCGTTCGTCAGCAGATGGAACCGCGGGCAGGTGAGGTTGACCTTCGGAGAAAAATATCCAATATTTATACATAAGTAAAGTCTGATAAATTTAAGTTTACATAAGTTCCTGAATAAATCTCTTTAATATATATAGAAAGTGCATGACTTATTATTCTGCCACAATCGATACTCTCTACAATACTATTAAACCGGCGACGGTACTACCCTTCTTAGAATTTAAAGGTATGCGCAGCAGCTAGAGCAGAGCCAACTATCCACAGCTCGAATACCTTTTCGAAAATGAGAAAAGGTCTTTAGAAATACTTTTATATAGAGGAAATTGAGAATTTACACTTTATCTGCTAGTACTTTTAATTAAATAGTACAAATTACATTTAGAAGAAGTACTTAAACGTATATGTAATATTTGATAACTGAAATCTCTGTTCGAGTACATTGATATTGGGATATTCAAAATCACTGATTTTATCGATGCATAATTTAATATTATTGCACGGTGATAATCATAAACCTAACTATAAAGATCAGATGCATGCAGACGTCGTGTTGTATCGAAATAATATTTATTTACTTCAACAATACTAGTTTATTACCCGTCTAGAGTTCGGTTATGTCAATAAACCATAGCGGTATATCGATGATGTTGCTAAAATTACGTTGTTTTCATTGTTGCGGCCGTAGGCGGGAGACCAGACGCGTGCGTTGCGTGACGGGTTTTATTGGCTTTGTATGGACTGTGTTTGTTAGCCGGCTATGAAAACATTGCAGATTTTCATTTAATTATTTTTAATCCTTATTTTACGACTTTTAATTAAAAGATTACATTTATGAATGTACTGATCTGTATTAAAATACATACCGATCTTTTTCTACGACCTGTTTTATAAACTATAAATTAAATTATTACTTATTTTTGCTTTGAGATTGAGGAAAAATATAAATGACCAACATCAATTTTCATCAGTTCTTTTGTCATATGGTAACGGCGGTAGGGGAATAGGCGAAAATGCCTGACGACGACATAAGATGCTGCCATGCTCCTAACTACGTCAATACGTTTCTTTGAGGTAAATAATTTATGGTAAAGGCAAAAGAACTAGAGACTTTGTTAACTAACCAATATATAGTGGTCGTATTGGATTCGGGTAAAAGTTTGTTCTTTCTGTAATTCGCTGCGTAAATTCTTAAATCCTGTGGGATTGCAATAAATAGCTGAAATCTTGAACTTCCGGCACTGGCGTAGACAAGCTTGAGTCTTCTTAACTTTACACGAACTTTTCTTTGTTTCTCACGTTTAAGAAAGTCTTGAATCGTATTTACACTCTACTTCACTAAGATAATATTTCATAAAATAATTTTTAATTTGACTTTAATATTTTGAAATACCTCAACTAAAATTTCATAATCATTAATTTTATAATATAGAAGCTCGTTATATCGTAATCCAAGGAAGTTGTTTTCTCTTTTTTTATATACAAGAAGGGAGCAAAGGAGCATGCGGCTAACCTGATGGTAAGTGATCACCGACGCCCACGCACATCCGCAACGCCAGAAGAGTTACAGATAGGCTGCCATCCTTCATATACTTATCTATTTTTAATATTTGAAAATAAACTATTATTTAAGGATTTTATTGCGTTTAATTGTTGTTTTTATGTTCTCGACCTTTTGTACGTGTCGCACAATATTAAACGCGATAAAATCCGTAAATAAGTGTTTCATTTTAAATGTGTAGTATTCGCGTAAATACAAGAAATCATTATTTAAAAATTTCTACTTATTCAATGTTTTTATTTTTATTTATTACTAATTTATTTCGTCATACAAATTAAGTGATGGGAAAGTACTGGGGGAAATAATTCCCAATAGTATTTTCCTGTCACACAACCCCGAGAAAAATTACAAAAAGCTGATCGATAAACGAGTGGTTAGGAGATTTGCCTCCGAATCAGGAGACTCTTGTTCGATCCCCGGGCTCTTGAGTTCTTTTAGAAACTTACGTATGATTTGTGTCGTTGGCATTTACTCTAAGAGGTTCATCACCTAAGTGAAAAACGTAGGTCTCGTGAAAAGTGGGTTGAAAGGATTTAAAATGTCTCCTACTCCAGAATTGGCTACAACGGTAGTGAGAGCGAGAGCCTGGGAGATAAGGAAAAGTTTTAAGTACAATCAAAGAATATTTACACCAATTACGAGATTTTAATTATCTTTGTTGGCGGTTCGATAGAGATGTTCAATCATTAATTACTTTTGATGTTGAGTCTACTACTGTAATTTAAGAAAATTTTAGTATTTATAATTAACTCTTGTAAGATACCCTAAAGATGCCGTAAGGCGAAGCCGGTCAGTTCCACGTATAAATAAATAAAATGTGTAGTGAAGCTAGTACAAGAGATTATAATTATTGCCAGTATAATGAAGTATCGCCAAGTAACAACAATCGCAAGCATAAATTATAAGATTTTTGATCAACCGGAAATGAATTACAGTATAATATCAATACAATGAAAGTTATTTAATCTTTATGATACTATCATAAAATAATTGTCACAATAGTTTCATGATTTTAGGTCTTACATTATTATGGAAATAAGACAAAATCCCAATAGTCCTACATGGTACAGTTCTATAGTACTACTAAGAAGCCAATAAGGTATTGACAGCGTAAACTAATTCGCTACACCACCTAGTGGTCCTTAAAGTCGAGGTAAATAAAATAAAAGACATCCGATAGACAGTTGATCATTTATTACCCAAAATATGCGAGACCCACAAACTATAAAAGTAAGCGGAAGGTGCTAACTCGATTAAGAATTTTCCTGCTTAACTTGAAACAGGCCCGGAGAAGTGGGCTGTCAGTGATGATGTGGGAATTTAGTGATGAGGTGAAGGTAGTAATAGGTAATAGTAAATCTTTTACTATAATATCTAGTAAATAATAAAGATAAAACTACCTCTAAAAAAATATATTTCGGATATGCTTTTGATTAAAACAAAGATGCTCGTCGGTGACTTGACTACGTAGCCCTTTTTGTAAACAGCGGAATACCAAACGCCTATCCGCTCCCGCAGGGACAAGTACGTGTTATATCGGGCTTGCACTTACTAAAACACTTCGGTGTTCCACTTTCGCCGCAAAGCAGGCTAGGCTTTTCTTCTCTCTCTCTCTCGCTCTCCTCCCACATTCCACCAACTCACCAGGTTCACCTGATAGTTGCTCTGGCCGATAGTAAGATAAATATATCACCGACTAAAATCAAAAAGGAAATGCGTTGTCACCTCTGAGGATTAAGATGAAATGTATATATATATATATGTCACTCTTGTGGTAAAAACACAGCTGCTATTTTACAATGATATTTTGTAATCTAACCCCAAAATTAACATTACATGTTTGCTATTATACACTATAAAAAACTGAACCTCCGACAATTTCGTTTTCTTACATTAGACCTCAGCTTAAATTCCCTTAGAAATGTATTTAACAGCTCGTTTAAAATGTTAAAGTCTGCTCATTACAAACTTTAAGCACCAGGAAGGTTAACATTATCTTAAGTAGTACGGACAGAATAGCTTCTCAATGCTTGTCAGACTTTTTTTGATAACTACTTACTTGTTAAATTGAGAAATTGTGAGAGGCTACACTTTATAAAGTAATTAAAAACTTTTCCAATACAAACTTACCACAAAAGAAGCTTTAGTTTATTTAAAAAAAAAATTGCCGTTGTTTCTTTGGAAAACTACGTCGTATTCGAATGCTTCGCTACGAAGTTATACATAGAATGCAGTTATGTGTAAGACTAGTTTATTAAATTCAATTAAAATTTTTCCAAGGATTACATAATACACTTTTTTTGTTTTTTCTTTCAAATCCGTTTCTAAATACAAATCCTGAAGTGGCGAACGTGCATTTTACGTCTTTCCTTGTGGAACGATTTTGAATCTTCTCCAATTGCACGTTTAGAGTTTATACTGAAGTACAGTTTCTTCTGTTCATCTTCCAAATGCTTAATCACCAAAACTATTCGTTCGTGTAAATAAATTATACCTATAAATACCAATTTTTCACTTGTTGTCAAAAGTTTATAAGCAAATCAAAGAAATACTTTTGCAGTTTTACAAAACCGAAACCTTGCAAAATAGTTTGTACCTATACCTAGTACTATACGTAGTTTTTTTAAACGCATATATTTTTTTAAGACTAGTTTTATAATAATAAAACTTATGAATATATGTACGTACATGTTAGGAGTTAAATTATGAAACTGCCGTTTTTTAAAAAAAATTCAAACATAATTATTTTCTCACTAAAATATGTTTAATTGATCGAAATATTCAACCTCATTATCTATAAATTCTTGACATCTCAAGGAAAGGTAATTTATTTAGTGAGTGAGTTTAGATACCATGAAGTTACCGCGAAACCGTTAAGCTTCGCTTTAGGATACTGTTCCGGTATTTGATCTGGGTTCAGCCATGTCATTTCAATTGCGATTATCGATGGAAATCAACTTTCCACACAGCACGTCACAATTTTGGTCCAAAACCCTTAATTTCCGTTCGTATTCATCATAATAGCAACATAACATATAGAATAACAGCATTAAAAACAAGTTTCATTTCACTTAATCCATACATTTTTCGAGTTTTTTACCAATTTGGCAAATGAGTCAATATGTGAATACTACCATAAAACAGCAATTTTATACTTTATCCCCTATTATTAATCGAAGTCTCAGAAATGAAATAGAGAAAAACAATTTCATTCAAAATGGCCGCCTTTGGCTTTGATACAGGACTTTCATTTCTCTTGCTACAAATCTACAATTTTTGCACTGTTTTCATGGGGAATAGAGTCACGAGAACTAACTTAACTAACTTTAAAGATATCTTGAGAGTTACTTACTTACTTCTCAGCATAAGAAGCTTCTAATTCACACCGGTATTCTGCGAGGTCGTGGTACTCCCCGGTCGAGCTAGCCCATTCGAGCAGAAGCAAAAGACGCTGCTTGGCTCTTCCACGTATTAAAAACAGTTATATTTTTTTGCAAAACGTGGTAAACTATATATTAGAAAAGTCATTAAGCACATATTTCTAATAAATATCTGTATCAAACATGCCTATTCATCTTACAAATGCTTACCCATAGCAAGATTCCAATACGCAATCAGCACTAAAACTTTAATGTGTAATACCTTACGTAATACTAACCAGATCTATCGGTGCATCACAAACATTTACTCATAAATGTTTCAATTCAATCTAAAACGTTATAAATGATTGAAAAGTTACGATGTTGCTGTCTAGGTATCAAATTTATTATGATCTATTCTAAGTATTCATACAACGCATAAAACAACGTACTTTTTTTTATAATTGCATTAAAGTAGATGAATTAAATAAAAACATGAAAATATTTCTTTTTTCATAAAGTCAATTTAAATAGGAGACAGCTGTTTCCACTATTTAAATACTTGACAAAAGTAGCCGCTGCTAGTGACACATTCAGCATAACATATCGTTTTAAATACCAAGTGACAGGTGACACATTACGACATTTTTCAAGTCGCTGTCCTGAAATACACACCAGGATCATGTTTTTTTTTTAATCGACTGTATTTAAATGTTTGAAACTCATTTGCCACAGGACTTTATACCTTTTTACTAGTTGCATTTCTATCACAAATAACTTGCCATGTCTTATTTAAAATAAAATACTACTTATCCTAACGAGAACAGACAAAAAGACTCGACGAAGCTGTCTAATTCTAGAGTTGTATGGATGCAATGGGTTAACTAGCCAATTAGTGAAGCGTATTTATAGAATCCCTCTAATTTCTAATACTTCGTGATGCTTTATTGAGGGGAAATATTACATACGTGATCTTTGTATGTGATTAAATGACATAAAATTTATAGATTTCTTCAAGAGTCGAGGGACGCATAAATACGTTGTCAGTTTATGAATACGCCTGTTATTAATAATTCTCTACATTTGTACACATGTTGAGTAAATATGTCTAATAAGAAAACATTGCACATTTCATATGTAGACAAATATATGATTTCTTTCTTTTTCTGCCATCTATTTTATTTCTGACACAAATCCAGCTGTGCAACTGGCTCTGGTTCTGGTTTGAAAGGTATACTGAACCAGTATAACTACAGACTGTTTGGCATTCCATCTTATTTTTCAGGCATATGTCGTTCGATTGAAGCACTTTGGGCTGTTTGGGCTTCAGTAGCCTATTACCATCAGGTACACGCTGTTAGTTCGTTTGTCATCCCAAACAAAAAATATTTTATGTGAGAAAAAATTTAAAAAGCTGCCTACACATGTTTTACTGCAGGAAAATGGCGTCTTCACAATATAGAGAAGTGTTTCACATTGTTCTATATGTTATGTTGCTACACAATAGTTGAAGCGGGAGAAGTCCATCGCGCTGCTATAATGTATTTGCAAGTTTGTGATCTTTACTTAACTTAGAAATATGGTGTCAGCCATGCAAGTTTCCTTACGATGTTTTCTTTTACTGCCGAGCACGTGATAAATTCAAAACTTCAATTGCTCTTAACACTTGATGCTGGTATCGACAAACTAAATGCACTCACACGCCTTCCATTAAATTTCAAACGACCACCACCCCTGAGTTACCACGATTACCAATGAAAAACTAATGGTTGGGAAATAATTCATTCTTACCGAATTCAAATTCTGTGGGTAAATTCATACTGAGTGTGCGAAATAATTGAGCCATTCATAAAGCTTGTGATAGCAAGCCCGTACCCCATCTCAGCACAATGACTAATAAGAAGTTAATCCGCAAATAAAAGTGGAATTGAAACAGAAGTGGAACGCCTTCACGCCGTGTGGGTAGGCTAATGTCGATTTGTCTTTGTCGGCGTCACTGAACTCGTCAGAAATAGATTAAGCGCTCTCACTTCATCTAATGGTACCTCATTTGTTTGGCTTTAAGAGAAAAATTGCTCTTAAACTCAGCAAGATAGAATCTTGTCGATGAGTTTCGTTTGTTTGACTCAATTCAAGCCTCCGCCCGTTACCATCCCGGCTCTCCGTTTTACCTAACATTTCAAATTCACTTATCACTTTCAAGTGTCGCTTCTGTAAATTGCTTTAACTTGTTGTGTTTCTGTTTGTTGCTCACCTTAAAAAGAGAAATTTGCCCAATAATCTACTCGTATTTGAACTTTTTAATTTACTTTTGTTTCTGGAAAATTTTAATTCAAATTTTGCTTATTTTTTTTATTCAGTGTATATTAGATTAAATTGGCCTGAAAACAAAAGTTCTCTATTCCTTTTTCTTTATAAGTATTTCCCGCCTGTGTAAGTCCACTGCTGAACTTATACAGACGGGTTGGTGAGCGCAGTATACCTTCGCACACAACGAATCTGCTCCCCATCACTAGTTTATGAGATCCACGTTCGGCATATTAAGAAGAATTTTCTACTATCAGTCGGTGTTTAAGCCACAGTCGTTAGTCAAGTGCCACATTGAAGTGTTAAAATAATATAAATTGTATTATTATGACCCGAGAAGGGTTATTTTTCCCCTTATACTACAAAATACATTCTTCAACCATTAATTGTCAACCTATATAAGTCAACTACTGGACAATAGGTCTTTGCAAGAAGGCGCCAACATAAGCCGGCATGTTATTAACTTTTTTTTTATTTACATTTTCCCATATTCACTACACAGTAAAAACAAACTAGTGAAGTTTGAATGTTTTAATTCTCCGAAGTTAGTCATATTTTTTAATTACGGTTTAAAAAAAAAAATACTTTTTTATTACATATACATAAAAAAATAACATTAAAATACGTATACTGTGAAATTTGTGCTTCGCTTTGATGACAATTTTATAAAATCACGCTCCAAGTGGTTTACATTACGTATTCCCTGTGCGCTGAATTTTAATCTAAGCAAGAGAAAGAAATTAAAAACCAGAGAAGATGAATTAATAATCTTATTTAAGACTAGCTAATAACTTATAGTGTAAATATTAAGTGGGCTGAAAAGTTCGTAGACTGACACATAAATATCTTAATATGTCTGGGTGTTGTCTATTGCCCACCTTTAGTTGACTATTTCTCCAGTCTCGAAACGATTCTGGAATCTATAGGGTCTGAATACTCACATCACATCATTATGGGCGATTTTAATACTGACCTGCTAGCTCCGTCCTCATCTCGTTCCTCTAAACTTCGTCAAATTGTCGAGTCAGTGGGCTTCCATATTCTTCCCTTACAAGCCACTCACCACAACACTAACGGGGAGGATACATTGCTCGATTTAATCCTCACCTCAAACCCTATTCTTGTCGCCTCTTACGGGCAACACTTTGCACCTGGGTTCTCCCACCATGACCTAATTTTCCTCTCATACATTCTTAAAACTCCCAAATTACCTTCTAAAATCAGGCTCATGCGTTGTTTTGGTCGCATGGATGTGGAGAAACTGCGTAAGGATGCTTCCGAATTAAGCTGGGAAAATGTTGTTACAGCCTCCACAGTGGAAGAAAAAGTAGGTGCATTTAACGACACTATTCTCCGACTATATGATGCACATGCTCCTATTAAAAGAGTGAAGCTCCGGCGGCTGCCTGCACCATGGATGACGAACGGGGTTCGAGGGGCAATAAGACGTAGGGATCGCGATCTTTTCGCAAGTTTAAGAAATATCGAATCGAGGGAAACTGGATCTTATTTAAAGCTGCAAGGAATCGGTGTAATCAGATGATACGCAACGTTTAGCGCCGACATATTCTTAATAATATTACTTCTTCTTCCCCGGCTGATATTTGGAAGTTCCTTAGGACAATGGGAATCGGTAGACAGCCATATTGTGAGCTCCCTGAAACAATTGGTTTGGATGACCTCAATCGTCATTTTGCCTCTCACACTCCTATGGATCACCAAACTAGGTGTCACACAATTGATCACTTAATGGGTTTACCTCGTCTCAATGTCGATTTTTTAACTTCTCTCCAATTGCTACGGATGAGATCAAGAAGACCATCCTTTCCATCAAATCTAATTCTGTGGGCTACGATAACATCGGTCGTCAAATGATAGTTAATATCCTGGACCATCTCCTGCTTCCTATTTCTAACATCATAAACTTCTCCCTAGATTCTGCTGCTTTTCCTTCACTGTGGCGCAAAGCCCACGTTATCCCCCTGCCTAAGACTCCGAATCCTTCTCTACCCAATCACTTCCGTCCTATATCCATTCTTCCCTTCCTATCGAAAGTACTTGAAGCCTGCGTGCACAAGCAGCTGTCTCAACATGTCTATCAAAACAGTTTACTTAGTTCGATGCAGTCTGGTTTCAGACCAGGTCACAGTACTATTTCTGCGCTTCTCAAAGTTACTGGTGATATTACATCTGGCATGGAGGATACGAAGGTCACTGTGCTGGCCTTGGTTGATTTTTCGAATGCTTTTAATAACATCAGTCACGACATCCTACTATCTGTCCTTTCCCATTCTATGATCTCTCCCGAGGCACTGGAATGGTTCTCAACCTATCTTCGAGGGCGTCAGCAGTCGGCTGGCGTTCCACAAGGCGGAATTCTATCACCTTTATTATTTTCATTATTTATTAATCTCATCACCCAGCATCTTCAGTGTGCATATCATCTGTATGCCGATGACCTGCAGTTGTACTCACAGGCAACTGTCGATTGTGACCTAGAATATATTAAGAGCTGGTCTGATAAGTTTGGTTTAACTGTTAACCCATCTAAGTGTCAAGCTATAATATTAGGTAGTTATCGGATTCTGAGGAGACGGAATACAGCAGCATTACCTGCGATAATTTTTAATGGCACTGTAGTAGAATTTTGTCCTTCTGTTAAAGACCTTGGCCTACACATCGACTCCACTCTTAGCTGGCAAACTCAAGTCAAGAATGTCAGCCAGAAAGTCACAGGTACCCTAAGAACTCTCTATCGCCTGAAAAATTTTCTCCCATCCAAGACTAAAATGACCATAATTCAAACCTTAATTTTCCTCTTATTGACTATGGTGATGTGTGCTATTTTGACCTGAACGCAGATCTCCTTAACAAATACGATCGTCTTCTCAATAACTGGATTCGATTCATTTTTAACCTTCGTAAGTATGATCATGTATCTACTTATCGTTCACAGTTAAATTGGTTACCTATTCGTCAGCGCCGAAGTCTGCGCGCTCTCACGACCCTCTTTTCTATCCTGAGGTCTCCTACTGCTCCTTCCTACTTCCGTTACCTTTGCTCAAACCATGACAGAACCCTAAGTTCGTCTAATAATCTCCTACTCCAGTGTCCCTCACATACCTCATGCTTTGTCCGTTCATCCTTTCCTGTTTAATCCGTACTTCTTTGGAATGCGCTCCCACTCGAAATCAGAGCGGCTAACAGTCGGTACATATTTAAAAAGAAAGCTAAGGAACATATTCTTAAAAAAATGGCAGAAACATCACAGTAATAGTCTATTTTTATATATATTTAATATTTTATTTATTTATTTATTTAAAAATTGCAAATATATGTACGTACGTGGGTATGTATTTATTATTATATATGTATTTATTATTGTATGCGTATTTAAATATTGCATGTACATATAGATTTACATTTATTATTTATTTATTTATTCTTTATTGCCTTAAGCTTAAGGTTACAATGGGCCATTACAAGTACAAGTCCGCCCATTGTTATATATTTTTTTTTCCTCTCTTTAGTTCTCTCTATTCTATCACCTACACCTACTTCATTTCATCTCTGGATCGTCCAAAGGTTGACTGGTAGAGAATGCTTCTGGCATTAAGTCCGCCTATATACATTTTCATGTATATGAAGTTAAATAAATAAAAATAAATAAATAATTGGCGCTACTAGTATTAGATTAATATGATTTTTAGTTACCCCTAACCTTCAAAAGACACGTGTATAAATTTGACAACTTTCGTACTATTAGGTTGTGAGATATATTATTTTGTGTGAAGGAACTTTTGTTTGTTTAAAAAAATGGATAAAAAATAATTTCGTGTGTTAATAAAGCATTGCTTTTTGGCGAAAAAAAATACTATTGAAGCCAAGGTTTGGCTTGATAAACATTATTAGGACTCTGCACCAGGAATATCAACCGTTGAGAAGTGGTTTGCAAAGTTTAAACGAGGCGAAATGAGCACCGAGGACGATGCACGCAGTGGACGCCCCAAAGAGGCTGGTACCGACGAAAACATCAAAAAAGTTCTAGCGGAAAACCGAAAAGTGAAGTTGATTAAGATAGCTAAAGATATCAAAGGAACGTATTGGACATATCCTAGATGAATATTTGGATATGCAAAAGCTCTGTTCAAAGTGGGTGCCGCGCGAGTGCACAATCGACCAAAAACAACTACGAATTGATGATTCTGAGCAGTGCTTGAAGCTGTGCAATCGTAAGGGACCCGATTTTTTGCGTAGATATGTGACAATGATGAAACATGGCTGCATCATTTCACACCGGAGTTCAATCGACACTCAGCCACGTGGATTGCACGTGATGAACCGACTCCAAAGCGTGGAAAGACGCAAAAGTCGGCTGGCAAGGTTATGGGATCAATATTTTTGGATGCGCATGGTATAATATTCATCGACTATCTTAAAAAGGGAAAAACCATCAACAGCGACTATTACATAGCGTTATCGTAAGGACAAAATCGCGGAAAAACGGCCCCATTTGAAGAAGAAGAAAGTGCTGTTACATCAAGACAATGCACTGTGTCACAAATCAATGAAAACGATGGCAATATTCCATGAATTGGGCTTCGAATTGCTTCCGAATCCAGCATATTCTCCAGATTTGGCCCCAGCGACTTTTTCCTGTTCTCAGACCTCAAGAAAATGCTCGCTGGATAGAAATTTTGCGCTGATGAAGAGGTAATCCCCGAAACTGAAGCCTATTTTGAGGTTAAAGTCAAATCGTACTATAAAAATGGTATCGAAAAATTGTATGACCGTTATAATCGTTGTATCGCTCTCAAATTCTATCAAAAAAAAGATTTTTTCTATGTTAGCCTATGAACTTTTCAGCCCAATGTTAATGTCATATAGTTTGGAAATAATTTTATATTATCTTAAAATGTTCTTATTCAAACTTGTATTAGATGACGTGTGCACATTGACGTAGCAAAGGACCAGATCCGCCGCAAGTGCTTCCAAGCACTTGCTTTTCTGACCTCTATGGCCTACGGATGACATCCATGGAGGGGTCCGTGGCTGACTTAGGGTTGGAGACGATGAAAGAAGGCCAAGGAATGCCGCCTGGTGGCGAATAAAGAACGATCAAAATGAAACCACAGTCGCTACACACGCGGTTCCACGGCGCCGTAGAAATGTTTCAGCGTGGGACACGATAGTCCTCGACAGGCGTGGCGCGATCTGGTGTGTTCTGTATTCAGACAGCTCTAGCTATGTCGACGTATAAAAAAGACCCCACTAAAATATTAGCTATCAGCAGTGGTAGTTGCAGTTTTAAAGATAACGCCCCTAATTTTAAAGGATTATTTATTTTTGTACAGGGAATAGCCTTAATGATTTCCTTTAATATCCTGTGAAAATCACATCAAAGGTTTTTAATTTTTGTAAAAGTAACCTAAACATTTTCCGGATAAAATACAGGGAGTATATATCCTAACCATTAAAACCCGTAAAATAGGTTCAGCTGTTTCCAAGATTACAAACACAAAGACAGACAGACAAATAATTTAAAAATCGGTTTAATGAATTTTGGTATTGTGCAAATAATCAAATTAATAAACAAAATAGCAGTTATTCCAAAATCACAGACCGATAATTCAATTTTATTTATATGTATAGATGTAACCGAATAGTAGTTAAACTAGTTTTTATAAATTATTGTGAACAATGAGGATTGATTTTTTTACACTAATAACAAACGCGCTCCGCATTTCATCCGGGTGGTGGTTCCCACAGGAACAGTAAATTTTTTTGAGATACAAACGCTTTCCCCGATCACCGCATCAGTACCTATCGGTCGGCCACCGGCCGTGTGCTGCGTTAACGGAAAACGTAAAATTTATATATATGTTATCACCTAAACTACAAAATCCAATCACATTCTATACAGCCAAATTTTGTCTTCATTTGAATTTCTATGACGGTAAATTCATCAAAGAAACTCTACAAACTATACAAACAATAAAAACTATAAAAAAACAATACAAATTTTCTCTCTTTTTATTTATTTAGAGAAGTTTCGTATTTTCATTATTTTATATTGTATCCTAAACGAACTAAAAATATATGATGCATTAAATAGCAAATTTTTATTTTTATTTTAAATTACATCCTTTTCATTTTGTTTTAATTTTATTATATTGACTTGAATTTAGAAAATACACACTGCCGACAGCGAACGGCTTGTAAAAGCTAAAAACACTAGCTTCATCGAAAACCGGAATCTATGAAACCATCACTATTGCAGCTTCTAATGTTGAAACGGTGTCGAGTTTGGCATCATAAAATTAACGAATGTGTTTTTTTTATTATTTGGCATAGTTTATTATTTTTATTTTATTTTATATTGTGAGTGAAAAATGTTAAATAAATCCTTCATTCTATATACCTCTGCCTATATCTATCTGTATAAACCACAATACCAGAGCACATGCTGTAAAGGGATAATGTTATCATTATCTCCATGATAAATAATAAGTTTATTCTTCTAAGGATTATCATTTAGGACTTACTAAAACATCACTGTATAATTTATTTTTTACCTTTTATAACATAAACCGTATTTGTGGCTTAAATATAACACTTACCTACGTATATACTGTTCAGGATGTTTTTAAACTACGACGACCAATATTTTTACATTATATTCACTTATACTAAAACGTTGAGTTAACGCACAGCTTGTTCGCTGTTTTATTGATGTATTATGCTTATATAAAATTTTATATTTCCGACCTGATTTACAATTATTGCAAATTCGTAATCTAAACAGGCGCTTATGTTTTTTATTGGATACTTACAAACGAACTGACAATCCACTTGATGGTAAGTGGCTACTGAAGACCTGGGGCACATGCACTTCATTATAAGGAGGTTACTGATGCATGGTCCTATCGTCGAAACCGGAACTCAGCAATTATTATTTTCTTGATTTGTGACAGAAATAGGTAAGAGGGAGACCCGGAGTACCCAGACGACTCCTAGGCAGAGAAGGAGACTACCACCTAGTTAATCACACTGGAACATTACAATGATACATAACTTATGACTCTCAATGATAAGTGAAGATTCTATCAGTAAAACAATTTCCAGAATCGTATCAGTAATTCCAAAAATTTTTCATCAGTGACTTAAAGACTTAAACAACCATTTTTAACTCTTATTTTGTTACCAATTCGAATTGACAATCTAGAATACCGTAAGCACAATGTGTCCCCTGTGCCATCTGTAACCATCGACTGCATTTACCAGCACGAAGTTACCACACCAAAATCTTTCTTTTCTACTGGTTATCTATAGTAGTAGTTCTTTGGTTAACCAATAATATTTATTCAAATTATACTTTTTAATTAATTTTTCAAGGATTTGTACAGTCAAATAGATACATCCTCTTCTATTTTCTTTACGTGAACACTTCAATACTTTTATTTGTTGTACATTGCTGTGTGAAATAAGCGTGAAGGCGTCTGCCTGGCGACCACCCATTGAGACGCTGACTGCTTAACGCGCTCGGCGTCATTTCTACTGATTTATTGAAATGCAAAGAGCCGGCGGCGAGCCAGCTTTTATTACACCTCCAGCCAATGAAATTGGTACTGGCACATTTTAATTTTCTTTTTCCATGATCTTTTTTTCTTTTATTTTATATATTTCTTAGATTACATTGTTCATAATCAAATTTACTCTTATGAAAAAAATTACAATTCAAGAAAAGGTTTTACTATTCAAAGACTTTTAATATTATACTAGTTTTAACTTTTCTTTCGAATATAAATGGACACCTTCTATCATAAAAAACAGTAATACATGTAGAAGGAAATGGGTACTGAATTAATTTCTTTTATTGCTTAAACATGTATGTTTATTATTGAAATGTATAATAAATAAGCTCTTAAGACCGTATACCCATTACTTGGGTGATCAGAATTTTTTTTTAATACTTTTACTCTCTTTGCATCACAGCATATTATTTGGAAAAAAAAATGGCAAATGAAGAACATATCGCCGTCTGAATTCAGGCATTACAAAACGTATTTAAGTTTTGAAAAACTCATTAATGCGAGCTCTCCACGTAAAGGATCGAATATCGATATGTAATAATACTAAATCGGTAGAATATGTAGATACGGAAATAGGTACAGAAATCATTTGATTACTTTCTTTTACAAATCAATTAAAAATAATCGTATAATATAAGTTATTACGTGATGGAGCTCATAAAGGCACGACCAAAGGACTGACGCTCTAACAGGTTAGCCCAAAGTAAAATAGAATCATAATTTTGCTGGCAATCAGACTTTTATTTCACCTTTGATTATCATTTTTGTTGAGGGTCTATGCCAATTTTTCTAACGCGACTAATTTTAAAATTGAAAATTGTGCTACTTATTTCGACTTTCTTTAAGTCAACATACTGATTATTTTGTAACTTATAATTTTGAATAGCTTAACATCTTTATTCGTCTATGATTTATTTTACATTTTCTGAGACTGAGACTGCCTTGATATAGTATAACTCTGAAATACTATTAAGGCTATTTGAAACTATTCAGTTGATGATAGGTAAAAAAGAAGTAAACCTTTTATAGCGAAAGTAAAAATTCATTATATTAACGTTGTTGAATCATATAATTATTAATGAAAAAACAAAATTTAAATGGACATGTAGAATAAGTTACCATATTAAGTTATCATATCTAAATTGAATCTGATAACGGTGGTATCAAGTGTACCTCTGATATTAAACACGAGTTGATATTCATTTAAAATTTAAGCTTTGAACTCTGTTATCTCACGAAATAACTACCAGCAAGTGAACCGGCTTGCTTTATATGCAGCACGGCAATCATCAAAGATGGAATTGATTTTTAATTAAGTACAAATATAAGCATCAGAAAGTATATTTATAACATAGGTTAACTTCGGAGTTATGATGTTTTATGTTCGTTCCACTTTGACATTTTAATTGTATGTGGTATTTTGTTAGAATTGTTTTTTAATATTTTGTTCAATGTGTCTCTTTTAACATCTCGTCAATAATCCATTATTTTACAATACGTTTGAAAATTTAAATTATATGTTGACATATGGTTAGAAATTTAGATGTTTAGAGTACTAATGTAAAGTAGAGAAATTTCGCTATCATGTATACCGATAGAAATATTTATTTAAGCAGAACGGTGACGGGCAGCCACGCCAAATTCTCCCATGTAGGAGAGGAATATCTCCAGCAGTAGACTACTTACAGACTATTAAAGAAGAGAAAAAATGTGATTTAGCAATTTTAAAGACTTTTTGAAATTTTTCGGTAACGTTATCATTAAAAACTACAAAGGATAAATATGTATTGAGAAAGGTTCGAGAAACTTAAGTAAAGTTTATCAATTTGTAAAATATATTAAAATTATAATTATAATATATTGTACAAATTGATAAACTTTACTTAAGCAATTTCATTTGCGCTATTTCCTGATAAAGACTGCAAAACCAATGATAATAAGCTGAAAAATGGTGACATCCAATGCTAAAATCGAGTTTTTCAAACCTCTACCAGTATTTTAAAAAAGTCGTTACTTTGCGGAAATCCACTATTATAAGCCGCTTTTCCTGGCCTCTGCAGTCGAGGTGAAGTTGGTATTGCGATAGTGCCCAGGAACGAAAAGCACCCCTAGACTTTGGGTATTTCTAAATTAACACAAAAATTCAGTACCTGGTAAAATTCCCTGATCATGGCAAACGTTATAATAGGCTAGTAGTTTAAAAGAACTAAGCCTGTGAAACGTTTGTGCAATTATATTATGAACGTCAAATGCACAGATTTGCAAAAAAGGGTGTTTAATTATTGACCCCTACAAAGCTATGCCACGTCGTAATCCTACAAAGAATGAAGTGGATGATCAAAAGCAGTTAAACAATTATTAAATCATACAAAGTTCGGTTAGGGATATTGCGATACTTTAACATTAAAAGGCACATGGAATTGCTAGTCCCAAGAAACACGGGTTTACACAACTCCGATTACTTTAACGACAAATAGATTTTAAAAAACAGCACGTGAAATCTTTGAGGATAATTATGTTATAAAGCTTACTTCATAATAATTATTGTATATTATGAAGTAAGCTTTTTTTCCCACGAGTTTATACATCACACACGCACAAGAAATTCACAACGCCAAAAGCAATATCAGTACCGAAATTTAATTCAAAGCACGATTTTAAGGTCCCTAAATCACCTAGCATTATAAATTGTAATTATTACATTATTATTTGAAAATAGTTAATTTTAAAACCTTTTAAAGTTAATTGTAATTTTTTAATTGAACCGTTATAGTATTTTATGTCTGTTTTTCACAAACAAAGAATACTGACTCACGGGATATAATTTTTGTTTTATTGAGCTAAAGATGTATAACTTCTTCAGCGTACATAAGTACACACTCAACTCGATATTTAAAATTTTTAATTTAGCGCTATTTAACGCACGTGTTAAAAATTACATTAAATATTGCCGTATTTGTAAGCCGTATGCTGGCGGGATCTAAGATAGAAGGCACAAAACATTCGTGTTTTCTACCGATAACGGAAAAGCCATCACCATTATTCTGAACTGAGTTGCTATGACCAGAAACACTACGACGGAGCTGCATGGCGGTCTGTACTAGTGATCACAACATAATTGGCGATTACAGCAAACTAGAAAGCCTGATGATCAGAAGTGTTTTATTTATAAACTACTAAATAAAGAAGAAAGAAGTAGGCTATGTAAAACTCATCGTACATAGAGAAATACCTAATGCCTTCTCAAACCTCTAACTACGGTCTTGCACCGGCTCTAACTCCACGGTCTTTTATCTTCTTCCTATATCACCAAACTGCCAGATTAGAACTCACTCGGAAGAAAGCGAGCTGGTGTTCATGTATTTAGTCCCATGACTCCGCAGCAGAGGGAACGGCGCATCGTAATAGTGATTTTTCTCTCCTCGCTATCCCTCTATAGCTGCAGAGGATAGAGAAAACGATGCAATAACGCCAAACCTCGCCTGTCCTTTGGACTGTCTCCAAAACGAGAACCCATTTCGGTGTAAATTAGCCAGACCAATGACATGCTGCAGCATTTTAATTATGAATATATGTCTGGTTTTGCCACATTCTAGCTGAAGAAGAAGGCGCTTTAAGGACTAAAATAAGATTAAAATCTTTAAAAAACAAGAAAAATACAATTTTTTTTATAATTTAAACATATAAAATACAAGCCCTTTTCTTTTTTCAGAAAAAAAAACATCTGGTTCCTATTAAAACCATCTTGTATTGCTACATAATACTATTCATTGTCTTAATAAACGTTATTGCTTGGGTTATAACTCGTTTTATACGCACTTATTCCCCTCTGTTTTATTAACTGCTCTAAAATACCCCGTCAAAACTTTAACAATAAAAGGATAGTTAACTTTATATTTGGGGACACGTTGCTGCGAATAAAGTGAAAGGCACTAATACCGGGGCGTATATTTGTTGCCTATTAAGCATATTGCAATAATATACAATATTCTGTAAAATGTAAATTGCAAATATTTGCAATATATTAGTATTTAATAGATATGTCGTATTTAATTTCCTAATATATTTTAATTCAATTTCACGTAGTCATTTCTTTTTGACTGGCTTGACTGTTAAAATTCCGTCTAGTTCTCGGAATAACTTCTGCGTGTAGAGATAAAACATAAGACAAAAGGCAATTACTGTTTAAACAATATTATGTAATATTTTGTCAATGGCTGATCCAACTGCCAATATGTTAAGTCACGTCAAATATATCCGTTGACAGTTCACTAGGTTTACCACAGACGAGTATCACAGGGAGTTACCTCCTTTACATTCTTATATCTATGTATATGATTTTTAATTCGACTTACATTATTTGCGTAATACTTATGTGTTAATAAAATTCTATAATGAGAAAAAAATTCTGCATAAATTTTTCAAATGAGCAGAATGTTGTTAAAATAAACATATAAATATTTTTGTACAAAAAATATAATATTATTACACCAAATAACATGTACGTTTGAAATAAAACAATTATTTGCGGATTTCGCGTTTCATTTACTTTTAAATCTCTCTCTAGTGGTCACGAGAGAACTGGGGTATTGGCGTACGAGGATTGGCGAGGATATGTGGTGTGTCAATTTCTCTCTGTAATCATCTCACGTAATGGGTCAATCATCCAGAATATAAATAAATACATGGATTTAAAAAAGTAATCCGTCAGTAATAGTTTTATTTCAAACGCGTAGTATTCGCCTAAATACAAGAAATTATTATGTACACATTACATCAAACAGAGTAAATTTTTTCATTATTGTTTCAAAACGCCTGCACAAGAGTAAACGGCAAACTTTAGTTAATACAAAACAATGAACTACATTTTCATTTGTAAAGGCGGTTAATTTATTTACTTTACGTTCCGTGATGATGATGATTTCAATACTAAAGTCTTTGAAACATCTCCCACTCAATATTTATATAATTATTTAAAAAACAATAGAATTTCTATTATTTCATTACTTCGAGAATTAAGGAGCATATAAACAATTCAATTGAGCACATGCTTCTTTGAGAAATCGCATGCTAAGTTATTTTAACTTTTCATATAGTCGTTTCTTATGACACAATAGATGAAATGAGGTGACTTAACACATTACCGCCACACTTCAATATAATAGTTGATTCTTTGTACATACCATTTTGATTTACCTATTAAGGACTTACGTTTACTATTTAATAATTATTGTGGTTCATAACCATTTAAATCTAAATTTTTTTAAATTTTTATTAAATCTCGCTTCCAATATTTTTTTAGCAATAGAATCCTATAAAATGGCGAAAGTGCATAGATAATAATAGTATATACTTCGATTAATTAAATAAATAATTTCATAAATAAAACCTTTTTACTTTTCATATAGTCGTTTCTTATGACACAATAGATGAAATGAGGTGACTTAACACATTACCGCCACACTTCAATATAATAGTTGATTCTTCGTACATACCATTTTGATTTACCTATTAAGGACTTACGTTTACTATTTAATAATTATTGTGGTTCATAACGATTTAAATCTAATTTTTTTTTAAATTTTAATTAATTCTCGCTTTCAATATTTTTTTAGCAATAGAATCCTATAAAATGGCGAAAGTGCATAGATAATAATAGTATATACTTCGATTAATTAAATAAATAATTTCATAAATAAAACCTTTTTTACTTTTCCCATATAATACGTTAATTTCATATGTAAGGACCTAATATACATTTTTGGTCCGATCTACGCAGAATGAACTCATTGTCTTGGGGTCTTGCAGTGCTATGCTTGGTCTATTACCACCCAACCATCTTCTCGATTGAAATCAGGATGTTTTTTTTAATTTCAATGGCCTCACGAATCAACCTTGGTAGGAATCAGAGTTCTTTTACGCGGACTGTTAAACCGAATGTAATGGTTGGGGCGATTTAGAATATGATTACAGACATCCTAGACCGTCTATATTTTACATCAGCTATATCTTCTTTGATGCGGGTTTTTATTGATCGTTTTTGTTTTCCAAAGGGAAGAGAGACCACATTTACAAACAAGCTTGTGGAATCCTGCATCTTGAAGAGGGACTTAACATTTGGTAAAAACTGACCAAATTTTTTACAGAGGCTTGCTAAAAGTTTTATTTGAAGCCTCTGATATAAGGTAACACAGTAGGCACTCGCTCGACTGCGACCAGTTTTAGACAGTCACCGTGACGTAGGTGCGGGACCTAAAGCTTGCTGTGATGCAATACTTCTTGATGAGATAGAGCTCGCTGGCCAGATATCCAGTCATAGAAATCGTGCTCTCTGAAACAAAGATTTTTCCTTAGTAAGCAATAGCAAACAGAAATGGATAGTGATGAGATTCCCCATTTAAATATCGAGCGGTATGGTCTTTTTCACTACAAACAGTGGGTGTTAAGGTGTAATTAGGATTCCTAATAACTAAGACATCTAGGAAAGCTTATAATACCGTAGTAATCAAACGCGGTAAATTCAATTATGTAATATTCACATAAACTCCAGAAGTCTTTAAATATATTTTACAAGTTACATTTAATAATTTGTTATGTTGTATGCTTTAAAAGTCAACATAAGTCATCAGATAATACTATTAAATACCAGCCATATAATAAATGCATAGCGCTCACTTACATACGTTAGACGCAGAAGCAATAATAACCTAGAGCTTCATATCTGGTCGATACCTGTTAGACGACGCGTGACATTGTCAGCCTGTCCGCGCTACCATTCCAAGTTTACGTTACATCCCTACAATCGTTTGTCATTTTTACCCCGCCCTTTCCATATAAATATAAACAGTCGAAGCGGAAGCCGTGAAATTTAGAAATTCCTTTGTGTTGTCGCGTCGGCGCCACTTTGCTTTTATGCCTTTAGATCTACAAATTTTCAGATTTATTCTTTGAATAAATTTTGTGGTAGACGTTTGTCAGCTTTGAAATTCAATTGGCTCGGGGTCGACACATTGCTGACGAGTTTGTTTCCCCCTTTATTATAAGATTTCTTGTTTGTGCCTATGGAAAGTGCTAGAATTGTGTTGTTTGTTTAACACGATATTTCATCTATCATGCTTTTGGTGAATTAATTAAAATTCAAATAATTAGTCAAAAATTAACTTGGCAAATTGCATTAACTGGGGTATAAAGGGAATATAGTAACTGGAAAATAAAATCCAACGACAGACTTGGAAGTCCGACGACCGAGTGTATAATAATTAACGAATTAATAAAGGTTGATGATGGGGATTTATCTTGGCTAGTGCTTAGCGTACCTGAATGCTGAACCATGAGTTCTGGTTTCGTATCCCAACTCAAGGGAATATTTGTGCAAATACGCAAATTATTAGTTTTCGGCTCTGGTTGTGTTATATTGTGCCCTGTGTGTCTGACACTGAATGTGACCCTTTCTTCGATCTTGTCGCATAAACTTGACATCGGATACGTGAAGGTGAAGACGAGACAAAGGCTCTCGCTTTGTGTTTGCGAATACACTTGTTGAACCATAATATTGCTTGAGCAGTTGATAACTGCCGAAAGTAATCGGAAGTTGTCACCGTGGTCGTATACGGCCAGGAGTACATCATCATTAGATAGATATTACATACTTGAAGAATTACTTTTTTTATCAATCAAAAATCTCACTAATTTCGGTACCCGGACACAGAATTATCTTCAGCGATAAAATTTTGTTGATCAACATTATTATTTGGCACTGCCAGCTTAATTTTATTACTTAAAATTTTCGGCGTATAAATTCAAAATCACGATCGCATTGTAAAAAATATTAGGAATTTAGTTCAGAATATTTTAACATATTGTTATATGACTTTATGGTGATTAAGTAAAGATCACGACTGCGCATACCAATGACCAAATGTATTATTACCAATTTATTGTCATTCCCCTTCTATTGTTTTACTGGCAGCATTGGATAGATCACAAAAATTTAACAAAAATACATTCCTTAAAATATTCTTGGTGTCGTTTTTTAATTACGGTGTTCAAGACGAGAATTTAACTGAAATCACGTGTTTTATCTGTTAAAACTTTATTGTCTAGTCTCATTCTAAGCGTTAATGGAAACATTATATCATTGGGAGCTTTACATAAATATCTAACAAAAGGCATGGCCCATCGAAGGCGGAAAAAGAGGCACATAATTCAATCAGAGCAGGCAATTCGGTCTTTTGTATGTAAAGACCGCATCCGGATAGACGGCCCCACGTTAAAGCCACAACTCTTTAGGTTGCCCCCAAATCTTTATGCGAACTCTATTTACATAGAAAGGCGCGATATGTTGAATAGTTCTGTCGTTTCAATACTTTGATTGACTCTACGAATAATATTGTATACTTTGTAGAATAACAGTATTTCATTGTACGTATTTTTGATGTTTTTTAACCGTGTCTACTGAGTAAATTGCGTATGAAATAATTGATATTACTGTATATATTAAAGCATATGATTACTGTTTAAAACATAAAATTAAAAATTTTCAAAACTGTTTTCTTTTGTAAACCTAAAAAACAGAAATGTGCAATTTTATTTAGATATCAATGTTTTAATTACTTATACGTGTATATAACAAATGTAAACAAGTTTCTGTAGACATTTCCTGGATGATAACCAGTAATGAATAATCAGAACATGTAATTAATTAAATATATTGTCTATATGTTAGACTCGCGTATTTCTATATTTTATAGAAAAATGCATCATTTTAGTCACATCACATACGCGAAAATATAATTACGACATTCCTATATATAATTGATAATGTGATATTATTATCAAAACTCCTGGGGTAACTCTTAAAACTACATTCACAATTACCCCTCTGGTGTCATACGTCCTGATATTACAATAGAACCTCAATTTATCAAGGGATAAGAAAGCCAAGTGAATTGACAGGGAGTGAGTTCGGCAGTGCTTCATATTTTTGGTGTTTTAAAAATTGTTCCATGTGTACAATAAATGCATGCTGTGATGTTTAGATGTTTATGTTACTCTACTCACCCTATTTGGTGTTTGTTATAGTGACATTTTTAATAAATCATGTTTAAAATAACAAAACAATAATATACCGATTACAACTTAAATTGACTCCGATCTCTCATCAAACTGTGTAATTAGTCTCAAAACAAACGACAGTAACTTTCTTCAGAGGGACGTCATCTTGTTAAAGCGCCTAACAGTAATTCGTCAGTTCCTTCGTTTTCTTTTTAATTAATTTTGACAAATTACCCTACCTTCTCAGTTTCTTTTACGCTCTCGTTTAATTAAATACTGAAGTGGCACTCGCCTAACGGCATGTCCGTCTGAAGTGGCCTCTTAAAACGTGCTGTGTTTTTATTTATAAATAACATCGGACTGCAACATAATGTACTTAAAATATTTAACAAGTTTCGAGATGTTTATTTTGTGTAAGTAATTGTTTGTCAAATGGTGTCGGTAATGTTTTTTACTCTTGATCGTTCTTTATTTTTCCGAATTTATATTAACACAAATAAGAGTACAACATTTATCTTAGTGCTATTGTGTTAATTACAGATATATATTTTAGATCCCTAGAGCAAGCTCAGCGAGGCAAAACGCCAACCATCACATTATGTTTCTCGGTAGACAAATAGTAATTCATAATCTCTGCCTACCCTAATAAGTGACACATTGCCATTACATGATTTTGCCTACAATATTCCAAGCAACCTGTAAGTTAAAAAGTAAAAATGTTTTAATAAAGCGCACGTAATAACATTATAATTACAAAACCAATAATTACACTATGAATTCAGAAAAAACTTTATTCGAGGTTCTTTTAATATATCAAATTAATGTAAGCATGTAAATGTATGTAAAGTAAAACTGATGCTGCATATTTGGCTTTACCAAAATAAGGAAATTAAAATTCACCCTTCACTTCTCGGTGACACATGGTGCATATTATGATATTTGTGAAGTGTACAGGAAAATACACTTTATTAGCGTATACTTGTCTTATCTAACAACACATACGACCCTTCCATCTTCTTTTTCCCCACACAAACAAAACGAGACGCAATTTTCATATTAAAGTCAATAGCTCGGAATAATAAGCAACAGTAAGTATTGTTAAGTAAATTTATGGAAGGGTCCGTTTTTCTTCGAGCGTTGCTATTGGCGGAATGAAATTTACAAAACTATTTATTCATTCTTTCGTTAAAAATATTCTTGGACAACATAAAATATAGTAGTAGATTATAAAGATTCCCAGAATTGGGCAAAGGCCTCTTCTTATTTTTGAGTAGCCCATCAAGTACCTTCAATGCAAGCTGGCGTACTGTAGTGTTTGAATGTCCGCGACATAATTTTTTTTATTATCAGGTACTCAGATATGCCGTTATCTCACAATGTTTTCCTACATCGCCCAACACGTTGAAATTATAATTCTAGTAGTACCGGTACCCGTGATTCAACCCAGAACACATTTTTTTGTGTCTGTCTCGGGTTGGGAGGGGAGACCAAACACCTACCTGTCACCAATAAGTGTCGGATCGACTAAAAAAGATTCGATGTTGGGCAGGTGGCCTTCATAGTTGTAGTAGTAAATAATGTATGTAAGACATGTATATAAATATACATTATTTACTATTACAATAAGGCAATAGGCAGCCACATTCAGCTCGCAGAACTGACAACCGTTGGGGAAAAAAGGTTCTCGAGCGTTGCATTGGCATGTGTGTTACCTTCCTGACTACGGTTGTTTCATGAATTCAAACCTAGAACCAACCACTTATTAAGCAGATAAAGAGAACACACATTAAAGCAGCAGCTATTAAACTTTTTTCTAAAGAGGTCCTAATTGTGATTTTTGATGTTTAAATAAGCATGTAAGGAACCTACACTGAATAAAAATAATGGAAAAAAATTACTTTGCAAACACGTTTAACATGATTCAAATCATTTCATTGATAAAAACCCAAAAGAAACAATAGTTATATAACAAAGAGAAAAATTACAGGCAATCCCAAGGAGCTCTGCGTTTGCTTCACGAACCATTAAATTTCCCTGTTTGCATTTTTTAGCATACGTTACCCTTTAGACGGGAGCTCTAAAGCTTCAACTACGAGCAGCTTTACGATTGTAGTTTAAGAAAAGTGGTTGTTTTGTGAATAAGATTACTCAGTGAGTACTTATATTAAAATCTTTTTAAATTTAGATGACGTAATAAAAGTAACACTATTGGTTGGTTAACAGTACGTTTGTTTTATTCTTCCGTTTCCAATATTTACAAATATTTTATTTGTTTCTGATATTTGAGATTATTAAAGGATTTGTAAGATAGATTTAATTCAACAATTTGACAAACTAAATTACCTCTATTTAGTTTGTCAAAATGCGAAATTATTACAATAAATTCTTGAAGCAAAACATTTAATTCAGATATTCAAATAGTTATAATAATATGTTAAAAAGTAATAAATCAAATTGTTTTATGTTACTTACACAAAATTAGGGTTACATGTAGGCTGGCCAGTAATAATAGTGAAATGAATGTCTTAATTTATCGAAGACACTAAATCATAGCAAGGAATAAAAGTCACGCCCAAATAATCTTCTGATCTTGTCTTGCTAAAAGCGGACAATGAGTTATTAGTATTTACTTGCGCTTATAACGGGTTATGTCGATCGTGTATCATAAAAGTCTCTAACACTGTTGATCCCCAAACAAAACACGAATGAACATAAACGAAAAAGTAAGCTATCGAATGTGTTAATGGATTTTAAAAGAATCCCTCATTTGAAACGTGTCTATATTTAAATTAGCTTCCGCCCGCGACCTCGCACGCAGCTTTTTTGAAAGCATTACAGACAGACAGACAAATTTACTTTCGCATATTTATATTAGTATGGAGGTTTAATTGGTAGTTTTGACCCGATTCATTTAAGGTTAAATGACACTAACAAATTAACTTCATAATCAAATCGCAATAGCGTCAAATAAATGCAAATTGACGAAATATTTCTCATTTCATAACTTAAGTATAAAGATACTCAAGTTATGAACTGAGAACCCAACAATAATCCCAACAATATTCTTCAACCTTAAATTATGTTTAAAGAAACATAATTTAAGGTTGAAGAATATTGTTGAGATGAAATGTCTTAGAATACTTACAGGAAATACCATATTTTAACGGGTAAGGTGGGAAACGAAGATGGGGCTCACCTGATTGTCACCCACGTACATCTGCACCAAAGGAGCTGCAGGTGTGTTGCTTTACTTTAAAGATATTGGAGGATAGTGTGGTGAGATGGTTGAGGTGTCGAGTAGGCCTCCAGTTACCACACTCACCATACGCAACGCAGAAGCACATGATGCCTCTACTTCATCTCCTTATTCTGCGAGGCCATGATACTATCCCGGACGAGACGGCCGAAGCGAGGATGAGCTATGTTTAAAAAAAATATTGTATAAAATTTAACCAACGTGCCTACTTTGTACCTACTTTAATAAATTATCAGTCGGAATCTTTTTTTATATAGGCACTACATCAAAGATTATTTAGGAGAACCCACGCATAAATTCTGAAAATCCTTTGCTATCTATTGTTAGATAATAAGTAACTTCTCGCTATGTAACGGCGGCATAAGAGGACAGTTCATGACCAGACGTGACATTTCGTTTGTTATTCCTGAAGTATTTCGATGTCCTCGACTTATTTTTTTTATTATTATGATCTCAGATATGCCGTTAAATTATAAATACGGTGTTGGCCCGGTGGCCTTCACAGCTTCAGAGTAAGAGACTCGCGAACAGCAGGCCTGCGATTAAAACCCTACACTACTACCCTAACCCACTTACTACCACAGTTATTTATTTAATAGTAACATAATATAACTATAATAAATAATGTCGGCTATCTTGAATATGCCAGAACTAAGAGCCGTTTTTTTACTTATGAGAGGTTACGTTCGAGTTTCGGAAGTCAGGCACCCGTTTTAAATTTCTCAGTACGACTGCCACCTTTCAGGATTCGATCTTCAATGCCGATACAGCTAAAATTTATTATCGCAATATTACTACCTATTAAGCGATAAAAGATTAGTGCGAAATTCCGCATGTTTAAGTAATAAATATTTCGAAAAAAATCAAGTTCGCCAATGCACATTGGAGCGTCATGACTATCCTGTCCTCTATCCAGAGGCCTTATCTGCTATGCCATACAAAAATTCACTACAATTCCGTGTAAAGATAATCTTCCATTACTTCATACCGTCTTCATTCACAACCATGGCGTAGTTTTATATATCGGCTACCCTGTCTTGGATATATGAAACCATGATAAAACATAACACTGTATGGCTTTACAAGACCATGACGTCACACGGAATTTATGTGAAATTGAAAGAAGCAGTACGAAAACTATTTCCTAGCGAAATTCCGCAATAATAATAGTGTTGGTTTCGCTTCTGGGCCTTATCCGCTATGCAATCAAAATCAAAATCAAAATCAGATGGCGGAATAAAACCAACCAAAAGACAAAGATTGGTCACGGGTAAAAGCCGCGTCAGCTATACCACAAAAAATCCTTTTTACCATCACACTGTTATTTTTTAACATGATTTCTTTTATCCGAGAGATGGTTACCAATAAACTTAACCATGCCCTAATTATAAAAATAACACGATAATTATATGTGTATGATTTTATCGCGAAATGAGTTCACATGGAATTTTTGTGTAATATCTTAAAGAGCAATTATGACATTTTTTTTTAAACTGTATGGAGTTACGAATGTATGTAGAAAAGTGGAGTGCTTAAAATCATTATACGACCTATATGAAAATTTACAACTTGAATATTCTAGGTGAGATAGCAAAATATCAATGTCTAGTCTATTAAGGATCTTAATCTCTCTTACATAAAATATGAATAAAAATAATCTTATTTCTAAAATTATACGGAATTTGTGAACATGCAATTTAATACGACCTTGGCAATGATAATCAATCCGCATTCAATATAACACAGCGAGTAACCTGTGACTCCGGAAGCAAGCAGTTGCTCACAAACAACGGTTATTAAAAGTTCAAACAATAAGTTCTCGACTTTATTCAATTGCCATGTGAGGTCAAAACCGCAGCAAATAAAACTTTGCCGCAGCTATACAGTTGCCCGAGGCGGATGTTGGCGACAGTTACCTTATTTGGAAACCGTCCAGACTCCGGCTAACTTTTATGTTATTTCAATGTGGGAAAACTGGAAGAATCGTGTTATGGGTTACTGCGTTTTAATAGTTGCATTACAAATATGTGTTAAAATTTTCCAAATAAAAAATTGAGTTTTTAGAAAACAAAATTTTCAAACTACAAATTTGCGAGTCTTAAATAATTTACAATAAAATTTCCTTCTGATCCTAAAATTTCTAATAGAAAATCTATATAGCTAAATTGACAGACTTCGGTACTACTAACTAACACACAATTACAGGAAATAGAACTATAAGATTTACTTAATGCAGGTGTGCCGTGTGGTAAGTAATTATTGGAAAAGACTTGAAACTGTCACTCTACGGGAGGAAACCACAATAGTTTTTGTTCTTCATAATTTTTTTTAAACTCTGTGAAATTTCTCGTGTGTACCGGAAACAGCTTACTTACATAAATTGCTCGTCTTTTTATTAGATTGAGGTGAAAAGCGACCTAAAATAGATAGCTAGCAGTCCATGGACATTTTTGTAAAGTTAATCATAATCTACCAGTCACCGAAGCCAGTGTTAGACAGTAGGTCTAATGTCGGGATCAACAAATAAGTTGTTGGCCCGGTGGCCTTGCCAGTTTCGATAAAAGAGACTCGCGAGCAGAAGGTCCGCAAGTTTGATAGGACTAAGATGGAATGCCCCACAGCCTTTAGTTAAATTGGATCTCTATACCTGTAATGCGGGAACACAACCGTAATTGCACTGCTGTTTGGCGTCAGAAATATATGGGAGTGTGGTACCAACACAGACGACTCCTGGGCAAAGAAGACGTCTACCGCCTGACCATAAGAATTACGAGCAATTCAATTGTTTTTATACTTTCTCCGTGTTTTTGATCGGACACATATAAACTAGTTTGTATGTGTAGGCCGTAGTGTGTCTTGCCTTAAGAGGTAGGCAGACGGACTCTGATTTTCTTTTCTGAAGCAACTAATAGTTTTTTTATTTCATTTACTACATTTTATTTTTATTGTGATCAGCTCTTTTTATAACGTTGGAGAATGTCATAGAATTTTCTCCATTAAAAAATGGAGAAAATTCAATTTAATTATTTAATCTAAAATAAATTAATTAATCAAGAAAAATTAATGAATGGTATTTTTATACTGTGGCGACATCTATGTCACCAGATGAAAAGCCCAAGAATGACAAACGTTTATTCAGGAAATCACTTCCCAAGAGGACAGTCTGCAGTTCGCGTTCGCTATAGCAACACCGCTCGGACCACAGGTTATCTCAAGCGTTTATTGACATAAACGCTTCGAGAAACCGCCCGCGTTCTCTAGCGCGGCGGCGAACACCCCCAGGTCGCGGCGAACTGCACCAGTCATGAGGAGGAAGAAAGGTAGCAAAAGCCCTGCGTCAAAGATGTCGACATCGGCATCTTCCAACGCCAACACCAGCACGGAGACCTCGGCGACTAGCGTGTCCACCACGGACAGCAGCGCCGAAAAGGACAATACATCGTCACCCCCAACATCTCCAGACGTTGCCGATTTATCGCCAAGGGCTCGTGTTGAGCACGAGCTCACGGCGATACGGTACATGGAGAGCTTGGGGCCATTCGCCTGCCCATCCACTCCGAGAACTATCATTGCGGAGCTGGAGAAGTCCCGGACAGACCTCGTAGCTTCGGGCCACAACATCGGACCCGAAGAACTGGCAAAGGTTCAGCAGGCAGCGAAGGACCGTGTGGACACGGAGATACTTCGCCCTGCTAGACGCCACAGAAGCCCAGAGGAGGAAGAGGCAAACTGCAAGCGCATCTGCCTCGAGGAAACCACCATCCCCAGCGCAACTCGCGACCCGCCTGCCCAAGTAGCAGTGGCCGGGCCCCTCGCTTCCCACGAAGCCCCCTCCACTTCCACGGCTGGGACCACGGCTAGCACTCCGCGCACCGCTCCGGTAGCGCCAGAGTCTCGCAGGCCGTCCACCACTCCTCTCCCCCTGCCTCTCCAGATACCGCACAAAGCGGTAATGGATTGATGGCTACGGAGACCGGAAACACCACGCAATCCACCAGTTACGCGAGCATCCTGAGCGTGCAAAAAGAGCGCTCACAACGCCCTCCAACCCTGGTCTCGGGAACCTCCGACTTCGCAGAAGAAGCAGAAGAGTAATCTGAATACTTTATTTACGCTAGGTTTTGAAAGGTATTCCTAATGTATGCTCTAATCGTTTTACTATCGAGTAGGAGATAGGATATTTTCTTTAGAATTTCAATAGAGAAGATGGCTGGATACTACTACCGGCATGGGATCCAGTAATAAACAAAATTAAATCTAAAGCCAAGCATAACACTGCACGACCTCATGATACTGGGAGCACATTCTGCGTAGATCGGACCAAATTAATAAATAAAAGCTGAAGATAGCCCGAGTTAACTATGATATCTGGACATGTAAGACCTCGGTCCCCTCGTGACCACGGCTGCTATAAAGCAATCGAAACATCGGGAATATAAAAACAAAATTAAACGCAATAAAATCTGTAAAATACTTTAAAAAGTAACATTTTAAAAAAATTATGCTGGATTTGCAAACTCAATTCTGACCATCTGACAAATAAAACAAAATAGATAGCAACAATATAAAAGTAATAAAGAAATTTAAGATTAGGTCAATCCTCACCCTGAACCATGTAACCACATCACGTTTCCGCAGAAGTTTTTTTTTCGAAACTTGGTCGTGAGCCAATTAAGGCAGCAGGCGCCAACGCCCGCACTTCTTCCGGTCGTTTGCAATCACCAAATTGTATGCAATTGGCTACCAAATACTTACGAATTTTGATACATATAATTTTGTGAATTATAAGTATGAATCAAAAAGTGTCGGACTATGCACTTGTATATAAGACGCCTGTATATGGAAAATATTTTTATTTATAATCTCCAACGATGGGTTTTACTTAAAAAAAGAAACGACAAAATAAGGTAGTTCTTTTACCAATGAATTTGATAGTTATTTATTAACAGGTATTATGATTAAATCAAATTCATCATCAGCCTTTAGTAGTTCCTTTTAGACCTATCACAAAATAGGAGTAGCATTTTGTGATAGCAAAATAGGAGGAGTTGCCCTAATAACGCTTGGCAGGCGGAGTGGCGTTACAGTATCAAACACCTTTCTCTTTAGATGTCTCATGTCCATCGCCGGTCTGCGCATATTTAGTATGATATTTTTCATGGTGGTTATTCCGCTATCTTTATGAAACTGAATACTCCGATAAACAAGAAACAAGAAAACATTTTTTTCCTAATCTTTTACGTTCCGTCAAAAAACGATTACCTCCGACACTTTATAAACGATTGTACTCAGATGCGATGTCGAAAAATAAATTATTTTGGTTTTTAAACTTTAATGATTATTAACACGAAGTAAAAGAAGTAAGTTAATGCAAAGAAATGGTCCTCGAGAAACCTGTTCCTATGTAGATATTCAATTATTATGAAACGTCCCTATACAAGCTTTGCGTAACGAAGTAGCCATAAATATCTTGCTGCGGGCGATAATCGAACCCGAATCATTTGCATATGGACAACATTAACGTCACAAATTCGGGTTAAAATTAAAGGACATATTGTTGCCCAATTTTTATATGCCAGAAAATTAATGTCGGGTTGTTGAACTTGCTTCTTAAAAATTGCTTGCAACTCCTTAATTTACTTCTTAATATCGTTTCCTGTTAACGGTACAATGCATAAAGTGAAGTGCAGCGGGATAATAACCGACAGGACCTATTTGGCAAAAGAACGTATCATTACGCTCATAAGTTATTTCGTTGAAGGAGTAAGCAGACAACAGATAAGGTAATACGCAGTGCAGCAGCCGACTGGAATCGCGCTGCGACGGTCGGAGTGGCGCCGTTCACTTGGCAGAGCTCTCGGTCAATGTCCTTTGCCTCCATAAAAGCCTTCACAAGCTTAAGCCAAAACAATTTTGCCAAAACTCTTGCCAATGCCCTAACACGCATGGCTTTACGATCCTTCCGTTGCTCTTCACTCGCAATGTGACTCGTTTATTTTGACCACATCGCAATGCATTTAATATTACATACTAAACGAAAAATTTTATTTAATTAATCCGGTTTTAAAGATTATTAGAAACTTAATACCTAATTTTATTCCTTTGTAGAAAAAGAAATCTCGAAAATAACTGAATTAATTTAAGAATATCTATTTTTATCTCGTTGCCATTGTTCTTAAGGCTTAATATGTTACATATAATATAGCCGCGCAAAGCCACTATTTTTAAATATCATAGAATAGATGTCCCACTGCTTGGCAAGCCAGTTTGGAAAAAAACAGTATATTGAGACATGATTTCCGATTCTGTATTTATTAAAATCATATAAGATTTTAAAGCATATAGTAGTAAATTAATAATGTGTATTATTCAAAATCACTCGTTAAAATACTCTTTTTTTTAACTATTCCAAATATTTTTTTAATATAACGGATCGACGACACTTTCTCTGACAGAGTTTAGGAGCCGGGAAAATGACGAGTACGCAGATTCCTACGTACTACGTGCGGTATGCGTACGTACTATATCTGCAGACTTCACACATGTCATTGAAATAAATTTTATTTCTAAGCAATTTAACCACAATATTTCCTTCTATTCAGTAATTAAATTTACAGTATACAATTTCGAATGCAGTACTATTTTTTCGGTTTTTGATTGGCAACATTATAAAAATATGATATTATAAATGTGTTGTGGATTTAGTAATGCTATACATGTGAAAGTTTGTATGTTAGTACATTTCTGACTTGCCTGATGGACTGAATACGAGTACATTTAAATGAAATGTAGACATTGGATTATTGAATCTCGATAAAGGGTTCCATAGGATAAAATTTATGGTCCGGCGGGCGATGCCGCAGGGAGTCGCTAGTCTCAACGAACACATCACAACTAAATCTTTGTTAGATTATTTAAATTATGTTTCAAGCGTCCATTTTGCATTGTTTAATTGTAGTGGGATACTAACCGACCTAACAATCAAGCTAACCTCACCAATCTGGTATCATTCACTGGCATCCGTTTATGAATTTTTGCCATTCAGTGGAGCATTAAATTCGTGGACCCATAGCTGGGCTATGGTCTTATCTCATTATTTGAGGTTTGGAGTCGTGAATGTCTAGCGAAGTCTTTACCTCCTATGTTTTGAAGTTCGCGAACCATCAGTCTTGCCTTGTGACCAGGACCAAAGTTTTGCTGGAAAGTCCACAGTACATCTTTGAAAAGTGTATATTTACTTAAGTCTTAACTCCTTTTTTACAAAATTGCAACCTCGTGACTCCTTGGACACAACCCACCAAAACAAGATTAATTTAGAATGATAACCACATTTTCTATTTTCCAACTACTTGCAAGGCTTCTTTAGCGCTGTGAGGTTTTGACATTTTACTTGACGAAATGCTCTTCTGTCGTAAAATGTATTTCAACTGTAAAGAAAACATTTCTATGTCTTTCACCTGCGAATAGGAACAGCAAGCGTTTTGATCGCTTCACTCTCATAAGCTGCAGAGACTGATTTAGGGCATGTCTTGCGTATCGGCGGTAAGCAACCAGCTTTAACGCCCCACTCCATAATATAACTAAACAATCACGGTTTAAATAATATGTGAAATAGTTACAAATCAAAGTTTTTTTAGATAATAAACGTATCTAAATTCAAATTCAGAAATAATTAAGCTATTTAAATAATCACTTTATTTATGGCCAGCCCAGTTATTTATTACGTCAACACAATAATTTTTTTTATTGAATTGGACATGAGATACCTCACAGGCTGTAATTATACTGGCTCAGTATTACTTTCAAATGTGAACTCAATAGTGGTTGCACTGCTGATTGCGGCAGAGGTAAGTAAGAGGGTGGTACTATCCAGAGGATTCCTTGATAAAGAAGGATCATTGCATCTAGAAAATATTTACAGAATATCTCTCTTTCTCCGGATGCGAAAATTTTAGGAATCCGACATTTACGTAGATGCGAATATTTATTATTTTTGCAAATACTCTTAAGTTAATTTAGAGCCCCTATAAGTGTAAAATAAAGTATTTTTGAAGATTTAGCGTCCGAGTAATCTAAGATAGACATTGGCCGGATTAAATAGCAAAACTTGATATGTCGACCAACAACACCTTCGCACTACTTGTTTGGACAATTTCTTGTCACTTACACAATTAGTTAAACGTGAGAGCTACTACAAGGGTAGCATTTGGAGAAAACCTTTAGTACATTTCCTTTACACCACTTTTTTGTTTACTGAAATCTTAAAAACCGAGTCTACTGCGGAACATGGGCTTTACACTGAATAATACCTATCCTCTGGTCTATCCAATGTCAACTTTTCTCACGGGGTAAAATCAAGCGCTATTCTTTTGTATAGCCACCACTCGGAACAATCGAAAGCCCACTTTATATCTTTTAATGTAAGTGAATATTCCAACCTGTTTATATGTACAAATACTATTCTACTTTTCCTCATATCACTTTATGTTTAAAACTATATTTCGTAAAAGGCCTTTGCTAATCTGCGGGACCTTATGTTACATTTTAATGCACAACATAAGCCTTTCTAATTCGCTGTTATCTCCATGGTTGGCGGGTGGATTGGCGAACGCAACACAAAACATCATAAACGATGCTTTGGGTTTTCCTCGGTTCCTGCCACCGGTTTCAATAATTTACATACATATTTGAGCATGTGTTTGTATTACACGATTACTGAAGTATTTCACAACTCTAGATTCATAACACATATTTGTATATTAGACATATCTACCTCTTGTTCCAAGTGACTTTTAAAATCATGTCATTTGTAATATCATATTAGTATTTCCAAAACATTAAAACAAAAAAATATAATGAAATATAAATTTATTATCACAATTCATAAATAAGTGTCTTAAATCGAAAATTCTAAGCTCTTAAGTCTAAGTATAAATTACAATATTCTAAGCAGACATAATTTCCTTAGCAATTGGAACATCAATGTCAAGATTTCATAATTTTTGTACTTATAATATATTTTGATGGAGCATGATTTGCTACTCACAACAACAAGCAAGTCTGTTATTAAAATTAGCTTGAAATATATTCTAACATCGTTAAATCCTGACAGAATTGTCAAAATGGTGACAATTTTCTCGTTTTAAGTCGCCAACTCTAAAAATTATTGGTCATTAAGTTAACTAAAATTTAGAGGCGTGTACAATTAGCTTAGAGATACCATAGTATTGTCTACTTATGTCAAAATACTGATTCATTACGAGGAAAATAGTAGGAGGTGTCGATTTTTTTTTGGTGCCTGGAGGCGATGATATTTTAGTTGATCTTTTCTAGAACCCATTTTCCAGAGTATGGTGTCTCTAGCCTTTTGACCTTCGGGCGGAAACCATTCTCGTCGGCGGTATAATCGACTCGGTACATGAATCCATCAGGGCCAATGTACTCGTAGAATCCTTTGGAAGCAATACCTTCATCAATGGTATTTGGGTTTTTGAGGATTGCATTTTCTTTCGCACGAATTTTGTTTTCAGTTTCGAAGCTAAAACAAAAATATATGTGATAAAAAAGTAGTTTACCATTTTGTATGTTATTTATTTTTAAGAGATAAAGTCAAAATGTATCTCAAATTGTATGTATTCTTCCGAATTAAACAAATGACATTTTATGTTTTTGTAAAGTAACTCTACTTAAAACTGTTTAATAAAAATTTACACGTCACGCATTTATTCGACTTGTGATATGCGTTACTGTCAATTTGGTATTCATAAAGTGTTATAAATAGTTTTGAACTCTAACCTGACAAAACGATTGTCGAATTATTTATTTGTCAAGGTCGAAAAGTGTTATTTATGTTAGCAAGACAGTATTCAATATTATTGATACATGAAACTAGATATAAAAATGATATGTGCTTTTAATACAGTTTTAATTAAATTAACGGTACATCTTAACTGGATTCTATATATGCAAATGTATTTGATAAGCACGGCATTCAAACTTTTGGCAAGGCCGGATTATGTTTAGATCGCAACCTAATAAATAATGTTTATTAAATATTCAATATGTTAATAAAATTTTAACTTCATCATTTACGTAAAATTCCAGAACATAAGGAACTGACAAAATTCCATGAATGTTTAATGGAGTGCCTAGAATAAAAAATACATATTCTCACTTGAAATCGTATTTATCCTCATCATACACGTGCTTCTGACTGATGATTTTGATGCCGTTGTTCTTGTAGTATCCCTCTTTGTAGTATGGTATATCTTTAGGAGGTGTCATTACTAGTCTGTAGCGGTCTTCCGTAGCTGCACTTACATATGGCTCATAATCGTGTGAATATGGCCCGAAGCCGCCGTTATAAGGGTTGTCTATGTGGATGTAAGGATTTGGTATGTGGATATATTTACCCTCATCTGTGGCCAAATATCTAAAAAAAACATTTAAAAACGTTAAATGTGAATAAATTACATTACTAACTATCTCTATGTGTAGCTATGTGTATAGTGACACAATATTGAACCTTGTTTGCGAAAAGCCTTTCTACGGAAGAGGACAATGTTTAATGACTTTTGATGGGATGCAAAGTTGATCATTCTGAATAATTTGAATATGAACCGGACTGATCAAGATTAACTTAATCCTAATACGATTGGTATATTTAATAAACTATGATATCCAAATCATCACATGTATTTTGTATACGTTTATTTCTAAATATTCTATATATTTTCGTTATTTGCTTTATTCAAATCGTGCAATCGGAGGAATTCTGAGCGGTGTTACTTATGCATTTAACATATAAATTCTCAGTTAACTCGATTTGACATTTACTTACTTGCCATTACTTCCATATTTATAGGGATGCCATTTGCCGTCCTCTTCGGGTGTGCCAATAACCGCCACAATGCAAAATGCAATCATACACTGTAAAAAATAGTAAAATAGATATTAAGTAAAAGAGAGGGATGAAAAAAATGTTGGCCTGTAACGTAAAAAATCATCTTACTTTATTTTATGCCTAAGAATAACTTCAATTCATTAATTTTTAGTTTTAGAACCAAAATCGAAAAGAAATTAATCTTATACTAAAATAAAATCAAGGAATATTACCTTAATAGAAAGCATCCTTATTACACTTTTGTCACTTCCAAAAATTTTTAAATTGTTTAGAGATACACTTGTTCACTATGACTATGTTCGCGATCACTATGCGGAAAGAAACCAATTCACAATCGTACTATATATGTGTACACTCCTAAGAGAATTTCAAATCATTGTGTTGATTTCGAAATCGACGCTTCGCTTTTATACATTTGCAACATCAACTCATCTCTTCTGCAGGAGCGCGAACACACGCGCACGACGAGCGTAACATACACATTTTACAAGCACACATTGGTCATCCTACGTATTTTTTTTCATCTTTGCATACCATTGTTGGACCGAGTTACTTTATTGGGGTATCGGTGTCATATAGAAATTATCGTTCGAAATGGTACCACTAAAAACTCTTCTTTAAACTAAAATGATACGAATTCGCAAAATTTTACTTGGAAGCTTAGCTTTGTTAGAGGGAAACTTTTTAGACATGAGCGCATCAACTTTTTTGAGGTTCCCGTTTTACTAATTTGTAAGAACCTTTTATTTGAATATTTTTTTGTTTCGGATAGCGTTATAGTGTATTCAAAATTTGAAGTCTGTAATTTATGCCCCAATATATTATGTAGATAATTCTGATACAATTTAATAAAGCCTCTCGCCTCTCACCCAAAGGGGTAAGCGGAGGTTATGGAATTGCATTTGGTACGACTTCGCCTTTACGGGAGATAAAACGTGTGGCAACTATTGTGTGACGAGAAAAAATATTTAATGTTAGAAACGAAATATTAGAATTTTTTTAAGTATTAATTTTTTTTAAATAAATAGTGCTAAATAATAAAACATTCCTTTCTTCTTTTCTCCATATTAAACGTTTTTTTTTGGAACAAACGCTTCACACCACGTCCTTAATAACAGGTTATATTACATTATTGCATTAAATACTAGCGCAGCCTTGTAAAGTTTCACGATATTAATTATTTGATTTTAACACGTTAACAAATGAGGCAAGCCTTTAAGCTCACATTTTTAAAGTAATGGATTAACCCATGTGATACTTTTTAGTTCTTTATTCATATTCGAAATAAAAAAAAATGTAAGAA
Organism: Bhutanitis thaidina; assembly: GCA_029286595.1. Lineage (NCBI taxonomy): Eukaryota > Metazoa > Arthropoda > Insecta > Lepidoptera > Papilionidae > Bhutanitis > Bhutanitis thaidina. The sequence goes on from JAGSMS010000011.1 coordinate 7,228,477, forward strand.
AAAGTATCTAAAGATTTTATATTTACATATATTAGACGACTACATTCCATTTTAACTCAACAATTTATTTTTGATACAGATAGAATATAAATAATATACGTATTACGTATTTAAATGCATTTTCATATGCATTTAAATTTATCATTTTTCAAGCTATATTTATTACAAATATCGTTGATGAGACCCTCATACAAGAATTATGTGATTTGCCATCGTAAAGATATTTCATAACCACGATTTCCTAGTGGTTAGGGAACCTATCTTCGAATCATGGATTCGAGTTTGATCCCCTATACGGCGGCTCATACCAATGAGTTTTTCGAAACGTATGCACGATTTGTATCTTTGAATTGAACACTGAAGCATTGACTGCAGTCCACTTGGTTAGCCTGACCACGTTGTCCCACATAACCTCTAATGATAAGTAGGTTGAAAGGTCTGAAAAGTCTAGACCTCCGCCCACCCCATACTGTGTTTACAGTGTTGAGCGCTTTTATTATTGTTTTTGAGACATTTCCTTTAGTTCACACTTACTATACCCATGGGATAAAAAAAAATAGCAGATTTTCAACACACCGGCGTAAGAAAATGGTGCCAGACGCCACCACACATATTTTTAACCAATTTACCTGTACTTGGAAGTCAGAAAAAGGATACCCGTTTTGTTTCTTTTTCATAATACTTAGCCGAACAAATATTTACTATGTGAATCGATTTTATATTAATATTCCAATATAGCTGCCCTATTAGTTTCAATGTGGCGCCAGTCACCTAATAATGACGTTTTAAAAATATTGACTTCTACAAATTAAGTTCGTTCAATTCAAATGTTTTACATTCTTAATGAGAAATAATGTGGCATTCCTGAGAAGTTTCCATTATAGTACGGCATATTGACCACGATGACGCAAAGGAGATTCACGTATCCTTGACGCCTGTGCTGCCGGCATGAGTTAATAAACATCGTGAGTTACTGCTTTATGAAATACTGATGAAGGTGTTATGATAATATGCGAGCAAGTCTCTGCGACTCGCGGAAATTATGTTCTGCACGTAGATCTCATACGTACAATAATATTTTTTTCTAAAAATATAGTTTAATTAATTTAGAAATATATTACATCCAGTAATTTAAAATACAACGCTAAAACGGCGATTGTTTTTAAGAGTTCAGTCATCTTTGTATACCATAATATTAAATACATACATTATTGTAATTATTATTATTATTTAGATTGACTTTGACTGTGAAAGTTTTGACTTGGTCTTTGAATGAAATATGATCGATAGAGATTTAATAGAGATATGGCTAAAACAAATAAATACCCTGTGGTTTATTTAATTAGACATTCGCGTTAAGCAGAAATTGGAAAAAAACCGTCGCTGAAATAAAGTAAGAAAGACACCATTTATTAAAAAAAAAACGTTGTGTAAAGTCCGTGAATCCGTGCAAGAACTACGCGGTAAAATCCTGGTTCATTTCTCTTACAAGAATCTGGGAAGACCTGTAAAAAACAGTAAAATAGTATTTTGTCACTTTTATTTTCTCTACTGGTCTATCATAGAAAAGCTAATTCATTTGAGGGAAAGATAGATGTAGAGGTATCCACAGAGGGCGATTTACTATAAACGTGAAAACTGAAAGTATAACTAAAGGTGTTACACATATTGGTAGAGTGGAATGTTATTAATCTGTTATTATTACTATTGTGTGTTTTGTTAAAATCCCGTTACGTGTTCCATATTTCCTATTTTAAGATTCATAGTTCATTTATAACAGAAGAATTACCTCGTCTTACTTTTTATTTAGCATATCAAGTCCCGTAGCGTTCATTGAGAATATTTGCAAAATCATGGTGCTGTTGACTGACTGAGCATCTCAATTCATGAACCATCATATCACACAGATGAATAGACCGTAATTCTGTAATACTTTAGTAATTTGACATGAATAACTGACACTTCAATGTTATGGGTTACAAAGTCTTAATTGTGCTAGCAATAAAATGTGAATTTGGACCATTTTTAAACTCATACCTAGATTACTGCCGAATGCGTCATGCTTGTGAACATGAGACGTTTGAGGGACTGCTCTGACAGACTGAATGACATTTGACTATGGTGATTTTATTTCTTATGTCGACAATTTAAGAAAGCTCTTACCTCTCTTGCTCACCCGCGAGCAAGGCTAGTGCATTCGAGAAATTGATCAGACATTGTTAGCAATGACAGACAAAAGAATGTAATTCCAGAATCTTCTAAGATGTAATTATATAGTTACTGGTAGTCACACCGGTGCATAACCAAGAGATACCTAAGAATACGAAGATGGAGCTTTTCTATTAGTAATTAAATCCCCCGTTTAAGTGTTATGATACAACTTTACGCTCGTATTATAGAAACTATTTCTAGGTTAAACGCTCACTTGAAGTTTCGTAGTACACGAGTTACCACGGGTCGATTTCCGACCAGTTGTCCGATGGCCTAATTGGTAGTGAGCCTGCCTTCGAAGCTGTGGGTTGCGGGTTTGAATCCCGCTAGGTGCAAATATTTGTATAATGGATATAAATGTTAGTAGCCGAGTTATGAATATTTATTTAACAATTATTAATATTCATAAGTATTTGTATATCTATCTTTTCACCATCTAGTTACCAAGACACAGGGCATCCTAGTATGGGATGACTTGTTCGATTGTGCGATATATTATACGAGTATTATTATATCCGGTTTCAGCCGTGAACGATACCGTTGGTAAACCTGCAAGTTTCAGAATTATTAATTATTTTTAATTTATTTATTAATTATACGTTTCTAATTTTTTAATATTCGTCATTAATTGTAGTTTTAGTGAAAGTATTTAGATTTAGTCTATTAAGTGAAGTAAAACATTAATAACAGAATTTAAAACGGTGTTTTTTAAACAGTCTCATTTGTCCGGATTCGATACATTTTAATACATTATCAAATCCGTTTATAATAACAGGAATTCCTATACAATTTATTGAATATTTATTATAATTGAATTGCCCATGACATGTATTTGAGTGAGGTCCTCTTATCATTTCCTCTTAGTATTTGACGCGAACGTGAATCACGGAATTTCGTGAAATGTTTTGTTTTAAGAATTCCAAGAGGAACAATAACAATTGGATCAAAGATCAAACCTCCATATCGAATGTTATTTATAACATATTTCCTTGTTTGACTATTATTATGATTTATTTTGTATGGAATAAATGAATGAAAATTGTTGTTTCCGAATTTTTCAGGTTTATTCAACTAAGGTTTGTGTTAGAAATTTTATCTATCTATGGATAATATAAATTCACGTGCACTGATTATTTATTAATAGATCCAAACAATGATCGATTAACTACGAATTAACTCAGTGGGCAAGAGCTGCAAATGCCAGCTTCACCTGCACGTGGTGAACTACGATAGCTGATGGTAGCAGAAATTGCATCCGAATTTGCCTAACCCAAATTTCTTAGACTAGTGATGGGGAACATCATCACTAGTGGGAATCATCACCACTTACCCCCTTTTATTTGGATAAACCTTTCTATAAATTCATTAGACGGCTTTAGCTGGCCCTGGGAGAGACTATCTTCATTTACATGTTTCACATACTCATGTTTACATAAGCTGATGAAAAAAATTATATTACTATATAAATAAACATCATGCGCTAAAAGTTTGTTCTCATATATCGGTCCCTTTCTTTATAATAAAAACAACTACAATATCCCAATGCATGATCTATCTCATTATAAATGCAAGAAAGCAGTTCACTCCATCCAACTCAACGAAACTTACGAAGGAACAGAACAGTTAAAATCAGTCAAATCTAAAATTTTCTCAAGTATAATAAGCAGGCATATATTGCACACAGACGCACGCATATACACACACGTATATTCACATACACGTGAACACCCATACATGGACACTTCGAATTAATTAAATACTAAGTTCAGTTTAAGCTTCAGTAATCAACTTTAGTACTAAAAAGAAAGAAAAATCGTTTTCCTTATATAAACTAACTAAATCTCTTAAATACGGGCTCTTAGTATTAGTGTCAGTCTAGCTAGGAGCATTTTTAAAATAAGCATTACTTTTGTTATGTAAGCACTTTCAGTACTCCAAACATTTTTAATTGAATGAAAACAAAATATTGTGTATATACATCCATGGATGCGAAAACATGTCATTAAATTTAACCTCATGTTTTACAGACCATATCCAGCTCATACAGCAAACATCTATTATATAAGTAAAATAACTTTATATTAGAATTTTTTAAAGTTTCTGTATTTCGACTCAAGATATGTTGGTGCTAATTAGGCCAACGACATCCTTATCGACCGTCCGCATTTTAAGTTGTTTGAAAATTACTTTTCACTACTTCCTAATAATTATGACCTCTTGAACTAAAAACTTTTTTTTTATTAAATATCAATATAATAGCATCAAGTCTGTATATATAATTAAAGCACAGAGTAAATTAAGTACAGCTCTACTTTGAGTTGTGGGTATTTACAATTCCTTAAATATTTTTAGAATTGTTTTTTATGTTCAAGCTCCTAATCCTTGTATTTTGTTTTCACCACCAAATGCGTAGTTGATTAGTGCTTAAAATCCAATAATGCACTGTGTTTCGTCGGTATCAGTACTACAGTCTACAAAAAATACCCTATCCAAAGTATTCTCAACTCAAAATTTTATATCTATCACGCTTGCTCTATTGCCTTGAGATTCAAGTGACCAAGCATTAAGATATTTAAAAAAAAACAAATAGTTGTTGATAGTATTTGTGTGAGTTGTGAGAGCCGTGACAGCCCAGTGCCGGTTTACCACGTACTTGGGGATGAAAAAAAGCATCATGACGAAACCTGCATGTCTGAAAAATAATAAAATATATTATTTCGGTGACATGTGAAGTCCACTCACCCGCACCAGAGCCGCGTGGCTAATTCTTCCCGGCTCCTAAACCCTATCAGATATTTTAGAAATATGCCTTTGCCCAGCAGACTGCAACTTTATAGTGATTCTGTTAGCAGAACTTTTATTATTAAATATAAATTTGGTAGCTGTTCGCGCACACCGGTATTTGTTCGTAAATAGCTTCATTTTAAATTTTGGACTATAAGTGTATATAAAGCCATAAACAACTTTCTAACGATTGATTTTTATATGAGAAATCGAATCACAATTTATAATAAAATAATTGTTAAATAACACTTTATACACAAAGACACCCGAAATGTCACAACTATCATTAACCAGTATATATATATTTTTTTCTTATTTTCCACCTTCACGGATATTTTAAAATAATATATTCAACGTTGTAAATAAAGGAATATAAAATCAAATAATACTATCAAAAAGATACACCGTTAGGGGCAAAACAATAATTTAACACCCGCTGCGCAAGCGTACACAAAGAAAAAATTATATCTTTATTCAACTCAGTAGCTAGTGCTTACATGAAATATTAACAGGCGGATAAATAACGAGCCACATTCACAGCAGATAAATAAAAAAATTCACCCTGTAATTGATCGCATCGAGGATGTTTTCAATATCATATATTGTCGATTTCATTAAAGGGTGCCCTTGAATGCTAAAAAATTGGACACCGAAAACCTACGCACATAAAAAAGAGGTTAAACAGAAGTGTACAATGCCGTAAAGATACACGCCTTCTTTGACTGTACAATGTCGAATATCTATACAAAATAATGCTATGACGTAAAAATTTTATCAAATGCATTAAAAGTTGCGCAAAAAATTTACGAATGTTGGACACATGATTAAAATAATGCATTATTTTCCTTTTTCTAATTCCATTATGATAATAACACCCGACATATTTTTGTAAACAAAAGTGTCATCTGTGCAGAATATATAAAAAGCACAAACAGATAATCACTTTCTTGTAGTTTATAAAAGTACAGTCTGGCAGCAGTGCAGTTACACCAACGAAAGTTAGTAAAGCATGCATGACAGATTTGCCCATTCTCACTACGCTGAATATGCTGTTTAATTTTACATCAATCAGTCGTCAGAGCCTGGTCGTCTGGGTTGTTACCAAGCCCTTACCCATTTCTGTGAATAAACAGCTGTAGAATTCTCTGTTATGTTCCTGTTTGAAAGGTATCGAGAGCCAGTACAGTTAATAAAGCTATATACACCGTCAGGAGGATTGCTAGCTCGCTTCTCACCCACTCTAATAAAAAAAACCCAATGCCGCCAAATATCAGATACACGGGACATTGACGATAGTGACGAAAGTAAGTTTTTTACTAAAATTTATACGTCAGCAATCGAACCCACGATTCATAATATAGCGGGAAAATACGTTAATCATTCCACGATAGCCACGCGGTTGGTTTTGTACCTACTGCGGAATAAAGCTTAATTTCCTTGGTTCCAACGCTTGTCAATCAAAGAAGGTTCCAACTGCACTAAAATATAATTCTGCCGAAATAAATGTGCCGATCGATTTTACTTACATTGCCAACACGAGGTCAGTGACATTATAATGTGTACATTTTTAGTTGTTATAAATAAATATAACCCGTAAGTTGTTATTTGTTCCTTAACCCTTCTTGTGTTATATCTGAAATCTTGAATTAATGGAAATTCTTTTGTTATCAGAATCATAATATACCAGAACGTTTTATAAAATTTTTCTTCCACACATTGTTATGCACAGAAAATTTAGTAATTTTTTAAATTCTGTTGATAAATAAGTTTTAACGGTAAAAGTTGAAATAATTAATATTATTAATTTTATTGGTAATAATAAACAAGACACCTAAACAAAATTATGATTAATTTTATTGAAGATGGAATAATAAAACTATAGCTTTATACATCTCAATCCCGTAATTCCATGACTAAGCGCATTGGATAAAAAAACTTTTTTTTATGTTCATTTAAAGTTTAGGTTTTTAAACGTCTACGTCATCTTACGGTACCCCACTAAATACGATATTCCGATGCCGTGTAATTGGGCGGGAAAAAAAAATCGTGACGAAATTTTTAAAATAACCCAACAGACCGATACTTGCAGAAAAATACTTTAGGGATCGTAAAATCAAGAAATTTGATAGTTACCCGTTAGGTGCGTATTGCAATGCTGTTGTTATACGCATACAGATTGTATAACATTTTAACGCTTAATTTATATCGGTCTGTAAAACGGTAAGCTGTGAGCAACACTTTGTTATTAATATGTTTTGTTGAACATGTAAATTCTTCAATCTATACACATAGAACGCTATTTAGCTATCATCTTTTTAATGTATAAAATATTGGCTTAAAGATTTATTAACAGTTAATTCAAGATAGTTTGGTGTCTACTCAATTTAGTTTTATTGTAAGTCCAAAAAACTTTGACACAAACTAATCGATATATGAATACCGAAATCGATTATTTCCACCACTTTACGCCCACACTCAAAATTTTCTGTATATGACAAATATTATATTTGTAATCGCAACGGAATATAAAATAAATATTCAAAGTACAATTTTGAGCCAACCTTTAAGAATGTATATTAAGAAAGCCATCAGCCACAAAAGAAAGGAACGTTCAATAAAAATTTCAAAAGAAACAGGTTCTCCAACAAAGTCTTGGGAATCACACAGTGAACTTTAATGCACGACAAGGATCATGATCATATTTATTATACCGGTAGTGCAGCTTCATATATCGGAATGAGTCTAACGGCACATTAAATTACCAATTTATTTTTTAATTTAACACAAATGAGGTTAAATATGATAAAATGCCTGTCCAGAAACAGGAAGTTAATATACTTGTTGCAAGCATTGTCAATTTTTCGTCACAATCCAAAAACATAATCCTTTTTCTATAAATTTGTTGAATGTTACTTTTAAAAGTTAAATGTAACTTTTTATGGAAGAGGGGCAAAAATGCGAGTGGCTACTTACCTCGAAATTAATATTGTTGTACTAATCCTATTACTACTAGACGGTCTAATACATTTTAAGTTATTTTACTAAATTTTGTAGCAAATTTTATTTATTTTCTAGGTAGCGTACAATTAATTTCCTTCCTTTCGATGTGTTTCGGATTTCCATTTGAGACAACTCAGCGTAGGGTAATCTGCAAGCTAATTTACTCCTCTCCTGGAGATAGTACGTGAGATGGCCATGAGATTTTCTATGATTTAGTTGCTTATTTTGACATTCACGGAAAGAAATCCGCCATCACACGGCTTATTACATCTTATTACTAATACAATGATTAATTGTGATTTCGGGGCAAAAATGTATAAATGGCCTATCTTTCAGTAGTACTATAACAACTGTATTATCTCATGATATATATATATATATATATATATATATATATATTTACTATTATGACATGTTAATATAATTATTCGATTTCTCGAGCACAATTTTTTTTTAATTGTGTTCAAAATAACTTCACCGTATAGAATCAATTGTTATATTAAAACTTAATTTATTACGTACTCTGATCCACTCACTTGAATCATTTATCGATAAATCGTGTAAGAAATTAGAAATAATAATTGATAATTATACAGAATAATTTAGAACAGCATTAATAAACTATCATTTGTATGATATGTTATTAAGTAACAAGATGAGCATAGAAAGACTTGTTAAATAGATGTTAGGAATTATAATGGAACCTATTTAACAAAAACGATAGACATGCATACTTAGTTTTATATGAAAATGGCCATAATAATATAATAAAACGCAATGTAAATTACACGACCCCTTGATTTAAATCGAGTGATGTCGCATGCTTAGAATGAATGTCACGGCGTTCGCGGGACCAAGAAAGTTCTTCTTTTCGATGCGGTTATTGGCAAGGTAGTTAAACGCAACTGACGGAACTTCTCTGCCGCCTGGAAGGACTACAAAAAGGTATTTGACTCGGTCCCTCATGCTAAAGAAAGGCTACGAAAGGGTTCTCGAATAGTACAAGGTAGATTGTACAGTAAAAGACTTCTTCGAGCAGTGTATGGGGGTAATGGAGCACGAACATTTATCATCTAGGCAAGCGGATGACGGCTGTGGAATACCTCTCATTGAATCTCAGCACGTTACTGGAGAGGTCATAGACAGCTTCGGAAGGGTGGGACAAAAGTATGCCGTATAATATATCCCTGATGTCCATGGATGAGCTAAAGTTGTACACAGCGTTTCTGTTCAGGCGACCATATGGAAGGAGAAAGAGCTCCACAAGAGGTTCTAAAGGGCTCTACATGCGCCTTTCGTAAAATTATTTCGATAGTCGTTTCTGCAAATAGGTTAATCCCAGTCAACCTCACGGGACATATAAGGCGACTGGAACCCCGTGATGGAACACTCCAAGCTCAAATATTTCGATATCTTCAAGGCCAAAGTGAACAGACATCTAGGCAAGCGTGTACCATCCTAGGCCTCATCTTCGCTTTCCATCGGGCAAGATTGAGGTCAAACGCAGGCCTATTTTTTTTCATAAAAAAAAAAGGCGGTTCTCCTCGGCACCGCATCGCATCGTCCGTCTGTTTCTTTTGCTTTCCCCCCAACCCTCGGCCATCTGGTCTCCCCTGCCGAGGTTTTCCTTTAGGTTGGGTTTAGTTTATTTATTTTACTTTAGTATCTATATATTTATGTATGCAACTCAGCCAAATGGGAATATGTAAAAATACTAATACCGCATCTAACTTAGAAAGTTTTTATATGCTAAAAGGCGGAAGTACTCGTATATGCCTTGAAAACTTGTTTCCGTAGTGAGGTGTTTGATTTTGCCGCTCTTAAGGCTTTAGGAAAAGGTTCCTAATTGTGAACAACAAAATAATTAACAGCTTTCACTAGCAAATTTGTTATTAAGTGCTTCTTTTTGTAATAAATTATAATTATTAACAACATCGGAGACATTGATGCGTCGTAAATTTTTTAGTATATTTTGGACTACTTTTACTAGAGAGGCAATTTATTAAAGAATAAAGCTCTCATATGCTCTTACAAATTTTTACTAATAACATTAATTTCAATGTTTCATATCTATGAGAATCGCTTGATTTTCAGTATTAAAATTTAAATATTTAAAAAATATTGCAGTATGAAAATTATCTACATTATAGGTTGGCCTCGATTTCCTGCCAAACTGCAACCTTTAAAATCCCTGGCCGCTCTCTGTCAACGTCCACTTATTTATACTCCTGAATTTATAAATTCGTTGCCGTTTACAAACTCTAAAATATTCGCTGGCCTATTAAAGAACACCAAAAAATTTACAAACATTCTGAACTGGATTCAAGAGGTTTTAATTTTAGTTTTAAACGATGATAAATCAAATACTAATAAATTTTATTATATTTTATCTTGTTAAATTATGGCAAAAGGTATCGTTAAATTATAGGGTCTTACTACAAATCCCTACCAAAGTTGTTACGACATGTAAATTAGGATCTTTATATGTTGTAATATTACCGATAATATTAATGATATTAAATTTAATATAAGCGACACAGTTAATCCCACTTTCCACTAATATTAGTGGATTTCTATCTATCTATATATAATAAATATTAAATAATGTTTAAAAATATTGCAGTATGAAAATTATCTACATTATAGGTTGGCCTCGATTTCCTGCCAAACTGCAACCTTTAAAATCCCTGGCCGCTCTCTGTCAACGTCCACTTATTTATACTCCTGAATTTATAAATTCGTTGCCGTTTACAAACTCTAAAATATTCGCTGGCCTATTAAAGAACACCAAAAATTTACAAACATTCTGAACTGGATTCAAGAGGTTTTAATTTTAGTTTTAAACGATGATAAATCAAATACTAATAAATTTTACTATATTTTATCTTGTTAAATTATGGCAAAAGGTATCGTTAAATTATAGGGTCTTACTACAAATCCCTACCAAAGTTGTTACGACATGTAAATTAGGATCTTTATATGTATATATATATATATATATATATATATATATATATATATATATATATATATATATATATATATATATATATATATATATATATATATATATATATATATATATATATATATATATATATATATATATATATATATATATATATATATATATATATATATATATATATATATATATATATATATATATATATATATATATATATATATATATATATATATATATATATATATATATATATATATATATATATATATATATATATATATATATATATATATATATATATATATATATATATATATATATATATATATATATATATATATATATATATATATATATATATATATATATATATATATATATATATATATATATATATATATATATATATATATATATATATATATATATATATATATATATATATATATATATATATATATATATATATATATATATATATATATATATATATATATATATATATATATATATATATATATATATATATATATATATATATATATATATATATATATATATATATATATATATATATATATATATATATATATATATATATATATATATATATATATATATATATATATATATATATATATATATATATATATATATATATATATATATATATATATATATATATATATATATATATATATATATATATATATATATATATATATATATATATATATATATATATATATATATATATATATATATATATATATATATATATATATATATATATATATATATATATATATATATATATATATATATATATATATATATATATATATATATATATATATATATATATATATATATATATATATATATATATATATATATATATATATATATATATATATATATATATATATATATATATATATATATATATATATATATATATATATATATATATATATATATATATATATATATATATATATATATATATATATATATATATATATATATATATATATATATATATATATATATATATATATATATATATATATATATATATATATATATATATATATATATATATATATATATATATATATATATATATATATATATATATATATATATATATATATATATATATATATATATATATATATATATATATATATATATATATATATATATATATATATATATATATATATATATATATATATATATATATATATATATATATATATATATATATATATATATATATATATATATATATATATATATATATATATATATATATATATATATATATATATATATATATATATATATATATATATATATATATATATATATATATATATATATATATATATATATATATATATATATATATATATATATATATATATATATATATATATATATATATATATATATATATATATATATATATATATATATATATATATATATATATATATATATATATATATATATATATATATATATATATATATATATATATATATATATATATATATATATATATATATATATATATATATATATATATATATATATATATATATATATATATATATATATATATATATATATATATATATATATATATATATATATATATATATATATATATATATATATATATATATATATATATATATATATATATATATATATATATATATATATATATATATATATATATATATATATATATATATATATATATATATATATATATATATATATATATATATATATATATATATATATATATATATATATATATATATATATATATATATATATATATATATATATATATATATATATATATATATATATATATATATATATATATATATATATATATATATATATATATATATATATATATATATATATATATATATATATATATATATATATATATATATATATATATATATATATATATATATATATATATATATATATATATATATATATATATATATATATATATATATATATATATATATATATATATATATATATATATATATATATATATATATATTATAATTATTAACAACATCGGAGACATTGATGCGTCGTAAATTTTTTAGTATATTTTGGACTACTTTTACTAGAGAGGCAATTTATTAAAGAATAAAGCTCTCATATGCTCTTATAAATTTTTACTAATAACATTAATTTCTGTATTTTAATGTATGTTTGAACGAAATTTACTTAAAAACAATTTGATTTCTTGTAAATACGCTTACATTTATTCGTATTTACTGTTTTATGGAGTTAAGATGATCTAGAAGAAATGATTGAAATTGAAAATATTCTCATTTCAATAAAGAAGATGCCTGGCTGCTACCACCGGCTTGGGAGCCTGTAACAAAGAAAATTAAATCCAAAGCCATGCAAACCACTACTCCGTAGATCCGACCGGAGTTATTATAGCCCGTGCCATCTACGATATGAAGAAGTCAAGCTCCTCATTTCCCATGTGACCAAGGGTGTTGTGAATCACCCGAAACGTCGGGAATATAAACAAATAATAGTTTAATTTGTAACCAAAAGCATTTTCATTGATCTTTTATTGATATTCTTTGTGGTTCCGTAATATGATACAGGATATATTTTATCGTATTAAATATTACATGTTTATCGTTCCTAAAGCCTAAGGGACTGGACGGATATGTACGAATTTTGAGTTGTAGATGCCATGGAGAAGAATATAGAAGACATTAATTTCAATGAGAATTCTGTTGGGACCAAATTTGTGATCATGCGGGCAGAGTGTATGTATGTTTGAATGGATTTAACCTAAAGCTATTTTGCGGCTTTTGACAGAACTTTTTTCGAAGTGTTCCCTGTGAATGCAGAAATGCCACAGTTTATATTTTATCCTATTTAATATTATATATTTCAATGTTTCATATCTATATATATATATATATATATATATATATATATATATATATATATATATATATATATATATATATATATATATATATATATATATATATATATATATATATATATATATATATATATATATATATATATATATATATATATATATATATATATATATATATATATATATATATATATATATATATATATATATATATATATATATATATATATATATATATATATATATATATATATATATATATATATATATATATATATATATATATATATATATATATATATATATATATATATATATATATATATATATATATATATATATATATATATATATATATATATATATATATATATATATATATATATATATATATATATATATATATATATATATATATATATATATATATATATATATATATATATATATATATATATATATATATATATATATATATATATATATATATATATATATATATATATATATATATATATATATATATATATATATATATATATATATATATATATATATATATATATATATATATATATATATATATATATATATATATATATATATATATATATATATATATATATATATATATATATATATATATATATATATATATATATATATATATATATATATATATATATATATATATATATATATATATATATATATATATATATATATATATATATATATATATATATATATATATATATATATATATATATATATATATATATATATATATATATATATATATATATATATATATATATATATATATATATATATATATATATATATATATATATATATATATATATATATATATATATATATATATATATATATATATATATATATATATATATATATATATATATATATATATATATATATATATATATATATATATATATATATATATATATATATATATATATATATATATATATATATATATATATATATATATATATATATATATATATATATATATATATATATATATATATATATATATATATATATATATATATATATATATATATATATATATATATATATATATATATATATATATATATATATATATATATATATATATATATATATATATATATATATATATATATATATATATATATATATATATATATATATATATATATATATATATATATATATATATATATATATATATATATATATATATATATATATATATATATATATATATATATATATATATATATATATATATATATATATATATATATATATATATATATATATATATATATATATATATATATATATATATATATATATATATATATATATATATATATATATATATATATATATATATATATATATATATATATATATATATATATATATATATATATATATATATATATATATATATATATATATATATATATATATATATATATATATATATATATATATATATATATATATATATATATATATATATATATATATATATATATATATATATATATATATATATATATATATATATATATATATATATATATATATATATATATATATATATATATATATATATATATATATATATATATATATATATATATATATATATATATATATATATATATATATATATATATATATATATATATATATATATATATATATATATATATATATATATATATATATATATATATATATATATATATATATATATATATATATATATATATATATATATATATATATATATATATATATATATATATATATATATATATATATATATATATATATATATATATATATATATATATATATATATATATATATATATATATATACAAGAGAATACGTAATATAATCATTTAAAAATCCGGCTTATGTTGGCCAACAACTCGACCTTCTGAATGATTGTAGGAAGAGTAATAGAACAAAAAGTCAAGACAAGACAATCTTGGCGGATCAGGTTAAGTGCATGCTAAAGATGTACTCAATACTTTCTAAAATAAATCCGTTAACAACCACTGATAGTATTCAAATATTTTCACCATGATCGACATCAGGCTGGACGACATCACGTTCATAACATTGAATACTGTCTAATTTAGTCGGGATAAAGAATTTGATTCAACCACAACTTAAAATTTAAGCTCTTCAGTGGTATCATACATGTATGTAAATGATGCTGAACAGTACTCCCATTAACCGGCAACAATGGAGACTATTTAGTGACATAATTAATCAAATGGATGATTGCCCGCAATGACATAAATTTAATAAAAATTAATGAAATAGCTATATTTGACATTCATATTGCTACCTAGGGTTACAACTAAAGCAAGATGTAAACATGCAGCTGTTTTTTGGTACAAGCATCCTAGCTAATTTCGACAATGGCGACAATTTCCGAATACTATCGACAGTTATCTCTGATTGCCAAGCCTTGTACTAATTTAATAGAAATTACATAAAGAATAATACATATTTAATATATTTACTATATATTGAAACACGTGAAGGAATGAGATAGGCCAAGTTTCAGTCAAAATCTCATCAGAAGTTAAAGAGCGCTTTCTGCATATGTTATAATATTTTGATAACGCCAAACGGCGGCATTTGCTGCTGCTTGAAAGGGCCGGTTCAACCAGGGTACTACCAAGGCCTCGCTGAATACCGGCATGTAGCAGATGTACGTGGGCGTTGGTAGTCACTTACCATCAAGACTTTCTCGCTTGCATCCTTTCCCTTAAAAAAATGATTGACGTCACTAGTCATTTCGTTATTCTGAAAAATTATAATAATACGAAAATAAAAGTCCTAATGTAACACAACAATGTAATACAACATTGATGAATATAATACTTACCGCATTTAAAATTTATAACAGCCAATTAAATGGTAATGTTTTCGTGTTGATATATCTTATCGCAATTTAAGTGAAGCTACATATACCAGTCAATTAATTGAGCGAATTACATTAGTCAGATTACAATATTACATAGTAATAAAATTTTGCTTAATGTGCTTCAATTTAAATATAGATAATGCAGTAGTCAGCGATTAAGGGATTAAATCACGAGTTTTTCGGAAATAAATGAATGATCATTTGTCTACTATATATTTGCACAAATTAAAAATTAATCGGCGCCACCAAAATATAATGGTTTTCTCTTAATGATTTAATTTATAAGCATGTATTAAATACTTTCAAGCGATGTGTTGATAATATGTATAATAATTGTAATACCTTTCACATTTAATACAATCTGTATAGAACACATTTATTGTACAGTATTTGGTAAGACATGTGCCCCCACACGATGTCATTGTCCTCTTATGAACACATATTTTATGCATATAATACTCTAGTAAATTTGATACTGTATCATTATACATAACTTTAGGGATAAAATTACTATACATATTTGGAGTCAGTTCCGTCGTTTATCTTTGTCATGCGTATAATCGATTTCTCGCATTTTTTTATAACATTTAGTATTATTTTATTGTCTGTTGTACACTCACAATGAAGCCTGCTGCTAACTCTGACGTGTTTTGCGATGGATCTGCATCGAAGATCACCTTTAATTCTTCATTGTCAACTTGGGTCTCCGACCATCCACTGGGTTTATGTTGGAGGTCAAAATCTCCAGAACTAAAATGTTGAAACCAAAAACGTACCGTGCTTTTTTATACAATAGCTTCCCCATATACATAAATAATCCTTCGAGCTGGTTCTGCAGCGCTGGTGCCTTGGTGGAACTCACGTTCGTAAATATGGCGCTATATTTCAAGTTTTTCATTTTTTTAACAGAAGCATGTCATGGATAATGTGAGGGATGTGTAAGGATCTAAGATTAAGAAAATTGTACATTGAATTCGATAGAATATATGTTAGGGGGTTTGTGGTGTAATTTTTAAACGTGATAGAGCCAAGCGGCAGCTTTTGTTGTTGGTCGAATGGACCAACTCGACCGGGTTGGTACCACGACCTCGCAGAATACCGGTGTGAAGTAGAGGCATCTTGTGGTTTCTTGTGGTCAACGTTTCATTCGGTGAGTGAGGTAACCGGAGGTCCACTCCCTCTCCCCGTTAATATATCTAAGGTCAGTGCTATATTCAGTCAGTACATAAAGGTAAATTGTACTCTTCAGTCTTCTATACAATCTGGCAAACGGTAAGTAAAAACATTAAGTCTGCTTTCTAGACAACTATTGATCACTCCCGACAACAAACCGTAGATGCGGCTTAATCGCAATATCGCTATCAGAAGCTGAGCCTTCATTTCGTTATTCAAGCTATTCAAATGAACTATCCTATACTCCCTCAGACTGATGTCCTGGATGTCAACAGAATAAGGTGTGTGGTTTCAATGACGATTTGTGAAGCTGTCTGTAAAATCTACAGATCTCTCCTAAAATGTCAACTCCAGCCGAAATAACTGCGCCTCTTTCGGCCATCAACTTAGCTCTTTCCGATAGACAGATCTACGGCGAACATTTTGGAGTCTTGGTTTCGTTCTACCGCATTTTCAATATTAGCTGACTGACTTGCCGTCTGGTATCAGTGGAAGAATCTACAACCCACTTTCTTCCGGTGGTGTCGTAAAAGGTGGCTAAGGTAAAAGCTTCGAAAATTATAATTATGACGGGCAGCTGCGTCTAAAGTAAGAGGTGTCTACGTCTAGTCCGCTTGCCGAGTAAGGCGATTATGGTAAACCATTCTCGTTATGGGAGAGGTCTATGTCCTGCAGTGAACTATTTACTGGCTGATAAGGTATGGCATTCCATTCACAGAGATATCACTGAACAGCTATCATTTGTTCGTCATGATGAAGTTGATATCATTTTTCGTGGTAGCATCAGGGCTCATCCAAATTCATTCGTTTAAATACGAATTCACCATATAGAGCTCCCCGTCACAATAAAATCGGTCAGCTGTTGCACTCTTGGGTTCCAATACCATACTCAAAAATGGCCCAATAACAGCTCATTTCCTTTTTAAAGCGTAGATTTGCGTTGAAGTCTCTATTAACACCGTGCAGTTAATCCTCGACCAACGCATGGTTCTAGAAATTTTCTCATAAATGACCTCTATGTCATCATGAGGGTGTGCCAGGTTTGATGCGTATACCTGTATAAAGTTCAACGACACTTCAAATCTTTATCACTTTGTTGATGGAAGAAAGTAAGAAAAATATTTATTGGGACAGCATAAAGAGACTTCAGTATTAACAGTTAGAAATATCGGCACGCTGCCTACCTCGAGAGGAATTACAAGCGTAGTTTGTGTTGTGTATCGTATTAATACTTTAGTATGATATGTCTAATGTTCGATGAGTCAACTGAGCTGTTTCCTACATAAAACACTTCTGACGTCAAAATCTGATGAACATTGAAAAACTTACACCATTCCGGTTGGAATTCTGACGTATTTTAAAATACAATAACTTTTTATGCGTAAGAATTAAATTTTGTTACGCTTAAAATTTTTTTAAATTCAAAATATTCGGACACACGGACTTTAGGAAGAACGGACTATTATCTACTGGGTTGATCTATTTGTAAAGATATAGGTTAACATTGACTGCTTGCTATCTTACTCAAGAGGAAGTCGGATGTGTTTTATTCAATAATCTAATATGTTCTTCATAATTCATAGAACAAATATAATAACGATTTTAATTTGCATTCATGCATATTGTAAATAATGATTAATTAAAATTCGAACTAAACTTTATTCCATTTCCTAATCAATGCATATTATTAACGGTTATATCGGAGCAGTGGATGAGTGACGCTTCTGAATTCGGGTTCGATACCTGTAACACTGTACAAGAAATGTGTTCCGCTTATGAGATTTGTCTGTAAATTTTGTTGAAACTCGAGAAATCCTTGAGTGGCCAAAGTGGGCTAGAATTTGGAAACGGTAAGCCGTGAAATGTGACAATAAGTAATGCAGTATGATGGCGAGGAAAGATTTTTTTTGGTTAATTTGTTTATTTGTATTATGAAGTCTTTTAACATGTGTAAATTTCAAATCAACGACGTAGATTATGAATTTCAATAAGGAATCGATAAATTCAAAAACAAACGTTTTAATCATTTTTTCGTTTTACTAACAACCATATAAGCAAATACAACAATAATTTACTATGCATATTAGGTATAATATTGGTCATTGGAATGTGAAGAAAAACATCACCCACATTAGAATAAATTAAATATGTTTTGCCATGTTTTGCTCCAGTTTTAGGACAGTTATGGCTATTTTATTTGACTCGATCGACGCGACTTGATGTCGGTGTATCAAAAAGACTGAATCCTTGTTATTGTGGAAAATTTGATGACCTTTATTCATTATAATCATTAATATATAATATAAAATTCGTTAGCGTCAATTTAATTTGATACTATATTAAATAACCATATGTATGTCACTTTTAACTAACTCGGTTCGTCCGCCTCTAATACGCTGTAGTTTGTATTTCAAAGTTCTTGAACTTGTAGTTTAAACCTATATAATAATAATCAACACCCTTGCAATATGAAAGTTAGTCACGTTTCCATATCGATATAATTATATTTTTTTAATTAATAAGGGGGAAAACAAGCATGCGGCTCAACTGATGGTAAGTGATCACAGACGCCCACGGACATCCGCAAGACCAGAGGAGCTACAGATCCGCTACCGGCCTTTAAGGAAGGAATAGGCTCTTTTCTTGAAGGTATATATCAAAATGTAAAGTGATGGTTATGGGTAGTGCAAGAATGCTCGCAAGGGTGGATTATGGAAGTCTTGCTCCTGTTCTCTACAATGACCTTATCATCCCATACTGTCATTCCATGAAAAACCTTGGTTTACATCTGGACCACACTATGACTTGGAATTTACACATCGGTGAAATCAGCCGTAAAGTCGTTGCCACTTTGCGCTGTCTTTATCGTCTCAAGAATTTCCTACCTTTGAAAACCAAACTCTTACTGGTCCATTAACTTATTCTACCCATTATCGACTATGCAGATGTGTGTTACCCAGATCCACCGCAATATCTTCTTACTAAACTGGAGCGCCTTCTCAATAACTGCATAAGATTTATTTTCGGTTTGCGTAAGTATGACCATATTTCCTTCTATCGTTCAAAGCTAAAATGGCTTTCTATTCACCGAAGGCGTCGCTCCAGAATCTTATCAGTACTTTATTCCATTTTAAACGATGCAAACTCTTCTTCGTATCTTAAGGATAACTTCAATTTTCTTTATTCGAGTCATAACCGAGTGCCTCGAACTTCAAACAGCTTGAAGGTTAGTGTTCAACAACATAGTACTGGTTTCTTTTCTTCTTTTTTCACCATTCAAGCCACACTTCTCTGGAACGCTCTCCCCGATGATATCAAGAAAGCTCCGAACAAAAACTCCTTCAAAACCCTGCTCCGTCGTCACTATCTGAAGGCAAATGCCATCTGAGATTTTCCCCTCCATATTTGATTTGTTTATGTATGTATTATATGTTTATGTATAGTGTATTATGTATGTTATAAGTATGTAAGTATATTATAATGGTTATATATTTAATATTTATATTTAATTTATGTTTATTATTTATTTTGAACCTGCCAACATGTTTTCTTTCTCATCCAGGGTTGACTGGTAGAGAATGCCAAAAGGCATTAAGTCCGCCCATTGTATTCCTTTCTTTTTTTAGGGACACAATAAAGAATTAATAAACAAATAAAAAATATAAAAAATATTTACTATTACTCTGCTGTTGTCTGTGGTTGGTCAAGGCGCTCGCCTTGATTTCATAGTACGCGAGTGACCAGAGTATGATCCCCGGTACTGGCACTGAATTTGTTAATAACCATTTTCAGTGATGAATTTGCTACGTGATCTCTGATAGTAATAAAAAAAATATTAAATTGAGGATGTGTTAGATCCTTTTTCAGGTCCAATCTCCAAAAAAATATATTTGAAAGTAGGCCTATGCTCTGCAGTAGGCACTTACATGCTACTCTTTTACATCTACATAGATGATACATCTGGAAAGTAACCGAGACGTGTCGTCATTAAGAAAGAAAATCACTCACATTAATATAGATATTACAACTAAGAGGATGAAAATTATAATTATATTTCAGCCCGCATTCTATTTGGTAATGATATGTAGTTTCTATCACGATATGAAACTTCAAAAGCAATATACTTCTCACATTCCTTTTGAAAACAAAAGTTTAATTATGACAATTATAAATACATCTCCAAATATATATTATATTCAATATTCGTAGATTCATGTTTCTCAGTCTGAGGTCATCGGATTTTTGCGGCCTTGTACGGTCGCCGACCAAAAGTTGACACTGCAACCTGCGACATTTTGAATACCATCTCTTGTAATCTAAATGATTATGAAGCGTTAAAAAATATTACTGATTAATTTTAGATCTCTGCATACTCATTGTAGTTTGCTTAATTGTATAGTTAACATTTCATTAAAAGTCTTAAAAACGAATATAATTAATATCACAGTTATACGCCATATTTAAGTTTCTGATATTATGAGTTGTTAAAAATTTTACAACTTTTGCCTTACTATTTTAACAGACATGCCTAAGTCACATACAAATGGAATAGAAGAGTGGCTATGTTCTATAACGGCATTATGACTATGCAAGTGTGTTTATAGGTACCTATTATACGAGTAAGTAACAGACTGTGTGTGGTAACTTACTTTTACTCTAACAAGTATTTTTTTTTCTATTTGGCACAGATATTATGAACGATACCTACCAATATAATGAATTACAAATTCTTTTTACAGTATGCCAACTAATGATTATAGACGCTTGATTAACTGTTAACAGTAGAAGCGTAAGTACTTTCAACATTGTTTATCCAAACGGAATAAACGTAACAAAAAGACTGATTGATACTTCAAATATGATTACAGTTATGTTGCTGGCGTACTGAATCAATGATTAAAGACTTTCTTTGCATATATAATTATAAAGTTTTTATACTTCTAAAAGTATAAAAAATTCGTTACGGATTAAAAGATCGGCTTAAAGCAGTTATCAAGTTATCAATTGGCGGGTCAGAATCTTATCATGTGTGGGAATTACGTTCCAATCGTAAGATAGATTAAAGCCTTCATTTGTCAAATTGAGCTAAGAAAAAGCTATAGAGATATCTTTTCAATTTATCCACATAGTAGTAATCGGGCTTAGATGTTCTTTTTGGGAGATGCCATGTCCCGCTGCAGTCTACCTTAAGCTAAAGTTAAATAATCGTTAATGTTTCAACATGGAATATTATTCAACTAGTAATATTGATGAAATTTACCGATGTCACATCTGATTTATTCATTGCTATTTTATTTTGTGAGTTGTGATCTTTTCCTCTAAATATCACAAGCACCTGCTCATGCGCCATGCACGGTCCTGCATATCCTTAGTGGAAAATATACTATTGCGATATCGGTAGCAAACAGAGTAACCTCAAGGTAGAATGTAAAAATAATAATAACTAGATTTGACATTTGTCAAGACAATACTGACATGTTAAAATCAAATCCCAAACACAATGACAGTGAGCAGCATTTCAATGATAGTGGGCTGACGAACTAGCTAACAGTTCATCTGATGCCAAGTAGCTACTGTCGTTCATGGACACCAGCAAACAACTTCAATCGAAGAAGCTTGAAGAGATGCGCTTCATCAGCTCACTAAGATCAGGCACAGAAAGGAGTCTGGTGGGCGTCGTTAACCGCTTGCTCGTTTGCTATTTTTCTATAAAAAAATCCTGTAGAAAATATTTAGCCCATTGCATATGGTGGATTTATAAAGGATTATAAAGAATTTTATTGTATTTTCTTTATTTAATATGTTTGCTTCGTGTGTTTTTGATTTTTTATGTACTAAAATTTAAGCTTCACTGTTATTCTCCTAACTGAAAATATAATAAACTGTTACTTTTATAAACACTAAATACCACTGCATTAAATATAGGAAGCTAACGGTTGTCCAAACGACATCAAAATTTTATGTTAATTGCAGGAAAACAAACTTTTTATACATTTGTGGCGCATCCGAAACATTCACTAGTTCTCTGCGAATACGGTGACGGTTCTCAGTAAACGTAACACAGCGTTCGATTACCAAAAACAGGAATCTTTAAGAATGGTCGGAATGTACAGGCTATTAAATTTTGTGTTGCGGACGGCTGTTACAGAGGCGTCGGCCGCTGGCGTCACCAGCAGGCGCCGGCGCGGAGCGCGACTGGTTGCGCGCATAAATATCACTGCCTTAATGTTGCACCCTATTAAGAATCGAATGAAAAACAATTATACGAATTAAAAAATTGTTGTTTATATGTCGCTAATTTAATACTGTAATTATTTTAACATTTCTTCTAATGTTTCAGTATTTGTTTGTTAGAATTCAAATGTAATACGTCGTTACCAAGTTGTATAAAAACTTATCTATATACTTTGCTACGCAAAACTGTTGGAAAACTTGAAAATACTTATTTGGATCGCAAATTTATTTATGACAGTTTAAACGTTTAAGACTGCCTTATTAGCTTAACAGGTTAAACGAATCCAATTTTAAATTCATGACGCAGATAATTGAATCTAAAAGTAATAAGAAGTGGCAAGTATGAAGAACCACTAATGATGCTATATTAAATTAATTAAATAAATATCTCAATAGCAAAATAGCATTCCATAGAGAGGTCGTCGATTGTTAAATATTGGAAATTGCTTAACTTCTAACATTCAATACTCGACTCGGTGATACAGGAAGAATCAGCCGTAAACAAACGTATTGAAAAGAGGCGGCCTCGACAGTCGCGTCTAATGGGATAGATTCATGTCAGTTTTTAGGTTTCTATTATGTGTTTAGTTCTCGCTGTATTCTTTGTTTCAGTTTATGCTACTAAAAGCGAAGTGTAAAATAAATCCTTATACTTAAACTACTGCGAAGGGCCTACATGGAAAAAAATGTTTACGTCTTGTTACCAAACAAATATTACATACTTAAGATATGATAAAAATACTGTTTTGATTTGGAAGCTCATTGAGCCTACTGAATATTTTTTATCACTATAGTACACTATGATTTCGGCCACGGCGACAACGTCCTAATTTCATACATACATACATTGTCAATTGCAAAGCATATTTTTTTAGTACATGCTGTATATATGCATATGTAGTATAACTTCTTTAAGCATAAACTCAAAAGTATACACCTTCCCTTATAACGCTTATGCAATAAAATCGGAGGAAGAGTCAGATGTAGTATCAAAGACACATACTCATAGCACAGCCCAACATAATTACCCCCGTAAAGCAGTAATATGTGTTTTGTATAAATTTTCACTCGGACTGGGATTCATACCCAGATCACATAAACTAATTCGTCATCTAATTGATACTAGTGCGTAAGATGTAAGAAATAATAATAAGTAACTTAAATACAAATATGCTGTACGCATGTTATGTTCATGGAAGTTAGATTTATCACGTTTTCATAGTGTAATCTCAAATTCAGTGTATCTATTAAAAACATCTGCATTAATAATAATAATAAGAACAATAAAAAATGTATTTTAATGGTCGTTGTTTATTTTATTTCATACAAAATGTTACAATTTTTATCCAACAAATCCAAAAACTGCTCCCCGTATTTATTTTTGTCTGTTCCCTAATCTGTCTATGAATGAACTGAAAATTTAAAATAATCTGATTATGTTTTAATACTGAGGAAAAACCAATCAGAAGGCGAATTAGTGTGTCCGTTTGTTAGTGTGTGATTGTGCTTGTTATGAGTGTCCACGTGTTTTAAATATTAATATCTGTAATAATTTTTCAACGCCTTCTTATTAAAACTATTACGTACATTTTATTTAATCTTTTGACTATTATTACTAATATTTATTACAGTATTATTGTTCCATGTTCCATCTTTATAATGTTTTTTTAAATACTTGAAATAACAACATGAAATTACTTCCGAGCGAGTGTTGTTACATTATTAACAATAGCTAAAAAAACTTGCACTATAATATAAAACAAAACCCGGGAAGACAAAACAAAATGTCATGGCAGGTGGGCGCACCGAGCGGTGCCAAAATATCGAGTAAGGACGATTCGAAGGTCGCATTCCGTTGGACCGCCGTGTTACTCTTTTTATCTCTAAACGATGTAAGCCGATAAAGGGTTAGTATTGGACAGAATGGATCCCTTGAATATAGCATAAATACCTGTTGAAAACTGCATGAGGTTGATTATACCTTTGTGCGTAAATTTATACCAACGCACGCGATGATAGCATTGGAAAAAGAACCTGATTCCCTAATAACACTTAATTAAAACGATAGCACAACACCTTAATATTTATTCTTGATTATTTATCTTTTACATATTTTTTTGGATTCTCCAAATTGTGGACCTCACTGACGCTCCCGTATCGGCTTTGTTAGTAATTTACGTGAGTTAACTTTGCTTAATTAATCATTTATAATTTCTTTTAATCGCGAAGTAAATATTCTCTTAAAAAAAATAATATACTTAGAAGTTACTAGCCCTCAAGTTCTTTAAATAAATAATTTAATACGATATATAAATTAAAAATATAAGAGTAAAAGTTTTGACTGGACTTCTTAAATAGTAAGTATTGAGCTATGTTTATTTTCTTTCTATTCCAATAATACATTACAGAAAATACATGATTTTGTGGAAACACGTGGCAGACTAAATTTTATTTTCTATTAGGAAGTTTTCATTTACGATCACTATCATATTTAACGTTTCTTTCTTTAAGATAGTTAAAATAGGCCTGTGAATCTTAATAAAAGAATGATAAACTACTAATATATTTTCTAGAATATAAAAAAATTTCAAATTATAAATATATAGCGTCAAATTTTTTCTGAACCTTGACGAAAGGTTTAATTAAACTACGCATTTTTGCACAAATATAAAATAAAATGGTGTTGTTTATGATTTCGAGACTGTCGGAATATTTATATAAGGTAATTAGAAAATAATAGTATTATTTATTCATTTTAGTCTTCCGTGTTTAGATATGTAAAAAAAACGATTAATTAATAGTTATCAATGTTATATCGCCGAGTTTTTATATTGCATTTGTGAAAGACAAATATTTATTACACTTAGAAATACCTGATCAATGGCCTTGTTATATTAAAAACATGAGTAAATCTATGTGGTGTGTCCGCAGGGGACATCACGCAGTGAGGGCAATCTTGTTACGGAACACAAAGGATAGCTCATGCCCCCGAACTTTCTTAAGAGCTGTCTTCTGTTTTATTAATAATTAACTGCTGCAGCCTCTGCTGGTTCAGTTTAATTTCGAAGGGACAGCGGAATTGCGTTGCCAAATGTAGCGCCTTACCTCCGACCTCCGTTTCAAGAGGAGAAAAGGTGCAAATACCAGTCACTGAAGACCGGTTATGTTGGGATCAGCAATAAGTCCCGGACCGACTAACCTCTCACGGTTTAGAGATACGCTCGTGCAGGAAGCTCGCAAGTAAAAAGGAATAAAGAGCAATGACCCTGCAGTGTTAATACGATGCTCGGCATCGTATCCCTGGCTGCGGCTGCGCTGTGCTCTGACCCATGTAAACGAAAAAGACTTCCAACAACTAGAGGGAGCTCGCGGTAGCGGAGCTTAAGGGTTCCTCTTAAGGAGTTACGATACCACAGCTTGGGTTCCCATCGATAAGGGAGGATTGGGTCGAATTATAGACTAGCTAGTGCTCGCGTAAATCTCGTGGAGGTCCTAAACTTGGGACGACACGTTCGCTGGCAAACGCGGTAAGGGAAGGCTGTACGCGATACGTGGTTTGCATGTGTGTTATGAAATGTGTACGGGGAGTGGCCTCGAATGCATTGTTAACTCTAGTTATTATGCCATCATCGTCAACAACAGCACTTTTAGGATTTACATCGATGCTGTTATGTCCTAAACAAATCGCTTAATACTTTGGCTGAGGTTTGGTTGTGTTTAAGGTAGTATCGTTGGTGAATAGAACTAGTTCAACTTTCTTATTATTACTTTTGGGAATATCGCTCGTAACAGGGTGAAAGGCCCAAACCTTGGGCTTCTATGATGGGTACAGTATGAATAGCATGCAGACTTTGTCGAATGCCTCATACTCGCGACATCGAAGAAGAGCACTCCTATACTCTTTTTTGGGCTTTCGGTTAAGGTAAAACGTGTTGTTGTCATTCTCAAAATATTGCTGCGTTTATAAAGGTAGGTTAGATATAATGGTATCTTTGGTACACCGTGACATAATGCACAGTTGGGAGCAGTAGACACAAATTATTGCTGTGAACGAGTTCGCGACTAAAATCCCGTGCAGATTACTAGTAGTAGTATCAAAAGGGTTGTTCGACCTATAAGAAGTGAGGTGCAGTGCGCTTCACGTGGAATTTAGACACTGGTAGCTCTTAAAATTTATTGATACACTCCATGTCAGAATAACGTTTTGTGTTGGACATGTACTCCGGATACAGCCAGTAATAGAGGTCATGGCATAATTTGTAATCCGGACTGGATGAGGGCCAGATTTCAGTTCTTATAAAGTTCCGAACATTGTGATCGAGCCTGGTTTGAGTTTTTGTGCCTCGTGACCAGGATCAGTCTTGCCGGAAAGTCCATTTGTAAAAGATGTATCAATAGGAGGTTTCACAACACAATCCAAGACAGTCTTTTGATAAACTTTGGCCGGAGTCTTACACTTTTTTTCCCCCAAAATGTAATTTAACAATCTTGATGAAATGGCAGCAAATAGAAAAGTTGTAACAATATTTATGACAGTAATTCAGACTATAGATATTATCGATATTAAATATCGGTGTTTCGCATTGTCATACGAATATTGTGCGCGCACTACGCTGATGAAATCGGATACTTGTAGTTTTAGCTTGTTTAACAAAAAGAAAACAATAAAAATCTTAGTAATTTTGTTCCTAGGTGCCCAGGAAGTCTTTAATAAACAAAAAGCTTATCAGTTGTTAAAGATGTGATTTATCATTTTAATAGTTTGATCTGTCTGTATATTTACGGCTCTACAATTAGTTCTTTAACCCATAGTCTTACTTTTATGGATTTTCGGGTGGGTTTCTGACGAATGTTAAAAGCAACATTCAAATTTTATAGCAAACCTGCTTACATCCGCAATCTTGGGTCATATTTGTCTTTGTTCGAATTAGTATATATATATTTATAAGCTCTTATGTATATCAAACACGAGATAAGCAGGTACTCAGAAGCTTAGTTTGGTCATTGTGATTTAAATGATTTTTGAATGAATTTGGTCATTGAAATCTGAATGTTGAGCATTATCAACATAATATGCGTACATATAATGGTAATAATTATAAATTGGTCTAATTATCTTTCCCTTTGGATAACATGTTTACGACATTTATATTCACAAGTTTTTGGATTTAATGTTATTTTAATGGCGTTTCTGTGGTTTTGTGTAATTTTGTCTAGATTTCCATGTGTCCCCGGTAGCCTCTCAGTTCTGGCTTTAATTGCGACCGTGATAACGGTTGGGCAAGGCGTGCGAATAGTCTCCAGCAGGATTCTAGCGGACAACTCAAACAACTGGACATGGCAATATACAACGGCCGACAACAGTGGATGTCTGAAGACCGAAGACAAGGGAAGACTCGATTATCCTTGAATCCAAAAACTTGTTTTTTATCACCGGGAGTGTGAGTATCTGTCGTTTGGGCATATCCGGTTTAATTTTATTTACAGGTCCTTCATCAAATATTGATTAGTAGTAGTGTTTTTGGTCTCTGTCATATTCCTGCACCTATTCGTTATCTCACTATATTTACTCATATATTAACAGAAAGCATCACATCATTCATTTATTTTAATTTTATGTTAATAATTATTATTTTAAGACCTGATATGGCTTGTAAAATATAATTTATAATTGTTTCGAAGGTATGACACGACAAGTGTTAATAATTGTTGATAAAGCGGGGTTAAGTATGTATTTTTTTCTATTTTACATTTCTTCGTATATTATCATTTAAAAGTTTTATAACTAAATATTATCAATACATTCATATAATTTAACCATTGTTAAAAATCATATTCTCAAAAGTATGCCATGACGGAGTATTCCGATTCTTGATTGGTAATTCAAATATCCACATTAAAAAGTACCCTCAATTCTCAACAATGCAAGAAGAGGTCATTGACATTAGACGAAGCTGGAGTGATCAGCAGTGTAAAATGCGATGCCGTATGCGATGCGTATATAAAAATATATATAGCCTTTGGAAAAATAGCGTGTATCAAATCTCTGTCACCAAATGTCAGCCTCCTGCACGTGGTGCCTCCTCCTTGCTAACAAACGAGGTTCTCGTGGCGGAATGATTGCGGAAAATCCATTCCAATTTCCCGAACGTAAATCGCATAGACTAATGAGCAGCGTCACTATTACTACGAGGGTAATCGACACTACGCTCACTACCCCGCTTTACCAGCGACGGGAGTATGAGCAAACCCTTCAAGAAATATATGCCAACTTTTGCTAGTGCTTTATTGGACAGGCCTATGTAGGCTATTGTAGGCTTACTTAAATAGGCTCATGATGATGACGATTAAAGAAAATAAAATTTAATAAATAAACAAGGAAGTGTTTATAATAAATGTTTATTTATCAATCAATTATCAAAATCATTCAATTTACTTACGTCATTAAATATGTAATTTATGTGTGCAATTGATCACGTCAGATAAATATTTGTACAATAGATATTTGTTTTATCTCTCCTTGTTTATGAAATGCTTAACAACGTAAAGTTGATTCATTATACAATAATCATATTTAATATCTTTCATATTAAAACTAGCAATCGATTTTATGTTTTTAATATAAGCTATCACGGTGGGAGCTAAAAAATAATATTTTAGGTGTTTTTTGCAGGAATTTTTGCATTTCCTTGTAGATGTAAGGTAATAATATTTACAAATCCCGATTAGAGAAGATAAGTAAGTTTTAATAGTATTTGAATAGACGTTTTTATTTGTATAGGGGTGGCAAACAAAATAGTCCATCTGATGGTAAGTGGCTATTGCGCCACTTGGACATCTGCAAACAACTTGTTACAGACGTGATCGAAGAAGGTTACTGATGTGATATGACCCGTGGGGACTATGATAAAATGTCTACCCGCCTGTAATTATACCGGCGTTCTATACCTTTCAAATAGTGGTTGCGCTTGTAATTGAATACAGGAAAAGGTAATAGGATGGTACTTGCCATGAAGAAAAGAAGCCACCACCTAGAAAGACATTAGGTGCAATATCCCACCAGATCGAACTTAGGTCACTTGCGTAGTTCTATTGAATTGAGTATTGCATCGAGTATATTGAAGCGAGTGCACTGACAACTTGGCTACTACGACTCTGATAAAGGTATATTAGTAAGAATTGTTTACAGAACAACTACACCTTGAACTGTACTCTTCATTAAAAAGAAAACAATTACGAAGAATTTCATAAAGGAAATAAAACTTCTGTTGAGAACGATGGAACGTTTAAATAATGTTTTGTTTGCCCAGAAAAGATAATGTAATTGGTTTAAAATCGACGCATTGCAAAGTAAACGATTTTGTAAAAAATTATAAAAGCTTAATCTAAAAACATGCCGCAGAAAATTATTGACTCATTAAACTTATTTCCAGCGGCGTACTAAGTTACATGAATAAAAAGCTTACATAATTTATCAATTCTATAAAAAATATTTGAATGTAGACTATGACAAGGACAATTGCGAAAAATATGAAAAATGTTTTGCTGCTCTTTTAAAAATTATTGTTTTCTTATAATTTGACTAAACTCGTTAATTAGTCACGCCCATGAAACCGAATTCGAGTTATGAGTAAATGGTATTGAATGAAAAAATATTTCTGGTCATAAATTTATTAAAATGCCATCGAAAACTAATCAACGTAACACTATTAAATAAAATTAAGGTATAGTCTATGACCATTGCTAATTGTTTTTTTTTTTCGCAATAAAAATATCGTTCGCATTTTTGCATAGATTTATAATAACATAAATATTTCATGATATTTTGTGTCTTATATTTTCAAAACGAAGACAGAGAATGTGCTGCTAAATTCCAATTGAGATGGGAGAACCGAACGCTTTTTTTTATCTTGACAAGTAACGGTCACGATCATCGTATACGAAGGTCTGAATTTTCAACAAGAGGTCTTTGCCCTGCACCGGGACAGTAAAACACTTATTCTTTATTTTTCAATAAATATTTTCAAAGGGTTCATAAGTATGAGTACTTATTATTGTTGCATCGCTCGTCTCAAAATCATACATATCAGTTTAAGGCTCCGAATAAAAATAAAGAGAAATAAGTTAATATTACTTGACAATTTTAGTAAAAGGAGCACCCCACAAAATAAACAGAGAACTGGGTTTTGTTAATTGAATTTAATTTTATTGACCAAGGTCTTGGTTTACTTTTTTTATTTTATACCTTTTTTTTTTGTTAAATTATTCGAGTTTCTTTAAACTTTGGCCGTCATTGAAAAAAGTGGTATTGCTAAGGATATATGATATTTATTTCGGTAAATATTTAATATGGTATAAATGTATGTATGTAATAAATAAAAGTTAAAAGTGTGTAAATTTTATTATTTCGTTTTATCATTTGAGTCTAAACTTCACGATCACTACGGTGATGGCAAACATTGTGGAGAAAATAAGAAAAAAAAATTACGAAGACATTCATATACCTTTTTTTTATTTCTGGCTCCTACGCTCTTTCAAAAAGTTTAGTTGTCCCCTATGGTAGCATATAATATGAATGGTATTTATTTTAATTTTAACTCAGCGTACCGAACCGGCGACGCACAGATAGATTTGTTACAAATATGTTTTTTTTTACAGATCCCATTTTTTTAAATCAAATGTAGCTTATGAGTGTCTGGAATAATACAGCTTTCAAACTGAGAGAGAACGTTACAAATCGGTGCAGTAGTTTCGGAGATTACATAAAAATAAGTATAAAAAACCAAAAATTGTATGATGTTAAATCGGGTCCCCTTTTCAGCAAATATTAAAGTGCTGCAGCACTGATTTTCAAATGGAGCCTGTGAGAACCCTGCCAGTCATACCTACCTGCGCAATAGTAGCGTAGGTCATTGATTTGAAATTCAGTCTAAACTCAAGTTAAAACTATTATTATTATAATAACTAACACTTTAGTTTAGGTTTCTGGGTACGAATTCAAGTATTATGCTTTTTAGTATGGGTAGCAATCAGTTAAGCAAGAAATAGTGCTTATTAACGAATTTATAAAGTCAAATTTAGGGAGAAATAAATCGGAAATACTGCTTTAATTTTTAAATAGCTTAGTGATGTATAGGACCCTATTTATTTTTATTTATATGAGCCTTTTATCACTTTCTTGAAGAGATCTACGTTATGGTTTTTAAATGCTAAACGAAAAACTATCAGAAGATTGAATCAACCGTAATGTATAGAGGACGATTTCTATGTACAACTGTTTTAGGAAAACAAAAGCAGCCTGTGGATGAGGAGCATACTTGAGACATAGGAGCATACAAGAGAGAGAAGAAGAGAGGATATGTGAAGCCGCCCAACCGGCAATGGAGCGGCGTGGTAGACCATTCCTGGATCCTACTACCTCTCAGATATTTAAGAAGGAGGCCTTTGCTCAGTAGTAGTTGACATGCGATCGATTTTTCCTGTAACTGTTATGTCATTTAGTCCTTACAGCACTTCGTTATTCGTTATCAATAAGCGGTATCTGCTATTTGTCAATAAAAAAAACAACTCTTTTTTTCTTTTTTTATTTATGCAGTAAGTAAATAGTAAGCTATTGTATTCCGTAGATCATCATCATCATTTCCTTAGGTATTTCTGTTTGTATCCAGCGAGTGAATGGTTTATTATCGTTCCTAGATTTAATTAGTGAGATTGATTCGGATAGCGCCTAACACGGGTTACAATTTTTCAACTCAGTTTGGTTTTTGAATAAGCGTGAACACGTCAGTCAGAACAGAACAGCGTCCGTTTGCGAGTTGAATAAAGCGTGTCGCAAACTCACGAACATACTCGAATGAGTCATGACCCCGCGGGTTCGCGCTCTTGTGTAAAACAAAACAAGTAACGTTTGAAATAATTGTTATAGATCGTTAAGTTGTCCAAAAAACACTAATTGTATTTAGTAGAAATTAAACTTCCTTTTTAATTTTTCACCTAACAAAAACCTATAAAGCTTAAAGATTAGGGTTATATGCTAATGCGAATGTACATGTTAACTCTCTTATGATTGATAGTTTACAATAACAGTAATCTGTTCTGTGCACTAACTTTTCCAGCGCAAATGCCAATTGAAAGTCAGGTCAATACGATCTGTTACGAGTTGCATCTTGGTATAATATAATTTATAAACTGATTCATAGTCACAAGCATCACCGTCAATTCGGTTGGATAAAATGAGTAGGTGACCATAACTTGTATACATCCTAAAATTCACACGTATGTCATTTTAAATATAGTTTTATTAGCCCTACGAGCGTAGGGCATCAACAATTAAGTAAGACTCATTTGAGTGTTCCCCTCCACGGAAATCTTTAGTAAAAGGCGAAAGATTTATACGTGCTGAAGGGAAACCAGAGTATAAATTAATCACACGCGTTTTCTTGTAGTTGCAGTAGACGAACTAAACCATAGCACGATTTTTTATGAGGCAGCGCCATCTAGTTACAGCACAAGAAACGTTACTAAAAATAAGTAATTATAATTTTTTTTAGTTTTTTTTTTCATATCATTTTTCCAAACAGTTCCTAGTTACAACGGTAATTACAATTGTATCAGCCAACATACCATATAGTGTTATGATTTACACACAAGATTAACGTTAAAACTTTTTGTGAGAGGAGCTTTAGAAAATACAGTGATACAGTGCGTTTTAATATTGCATCTTTACCTTTTTGGACATTTTTTGTTGAGATAAATGTCGTTGATATTGCGTCGTTGATAAAATCTGGTAGTTGATTGAACTTTTATTTAATAATTCTAAGTTGTAAAAAATAAGAATTTCAAGTTGTGCAAGGGTCATCCTTCTTTTTTCTACTTTTCTTATTTTTATTACCTATACTGTTTATTTGAACGTAAAGTAGTGGATTAATAATAAAATGAGTAGTAGCAGTACGTGTTGTTTGATCACGTGTTCCAAGCTGAAGGAAAACATCGTGATGAATATTGCATATTATCTGAAGAACATAAATATTTTGATGACATTTGAAGGCTGCTAGCATGTTACATGATACGTTCCAGGTATATGACACTTTAACGAGAGAATAACTTTGTCTAGCTGTGAAATAATTAAAGACTCTTACTGTAATCCCTTTGACCGTTTATGTCTACTGCAAGCACTATTATGGCGGACTTTTTCAACTATCAATAAGAAATGTTTTTTTTTAATGCTAAAGTAATCTAAATTATATTGATAAAAAATTCTCATTGTATTAATTAAGGGCCGATTTCACCGTTTAAGTGTAATAAAACCACAATTTGCTTGACTTAGTATAATTTGATTTCGGTTTTCGTCAAACCGATTTCAATTTTGATCGCGATTACAAAAACGTAGTTTACGTGAAATGTATATTTGCATCTTGGCAACATCAAACAGCGCTTTTCTGCGACTTTATATAAAATCTTCAGATTGAACTAAACGCAGTTGTCAATTCAAAACGAAATAAAACAAGTATTGGGGCTTACAGATTTGCAGGAAATTCGAGTTATCTTCAATCGACTCCAATACAGATACAACTGTTGGTTTCGCCTGCTCAATATTGCGGGAAGTCGGTGGATGGCAGGTAGCTAAAGTCCCTGATTTGTATGGGAGGTAGATAAAAGACTATCTTTGGAGAAAGCTATCTGTTCTGTAATGTACTTGTGAAATACTAAAATTATGCTGTTGAAGTACCAATTGTACATCAGTTTAGAAAAATTTATTAGTACGAGCTCTCCTCACAAGCGAGTAGGAATAAGTACATTCACAGGATTAATTTTACATTCAAAGAAAGGGACTAACAGTTATGATGGTTTTAAATAAAATTAAGCAACTTCAGTAGATTATGGTTTTGTTTATTTTTGTAGAATTTCAATAAATCATATAATAATTTAAAATATAATAAAATTTTGTACTATATTTGAATATTAATTATTATAATAATATATCAAGCGATCATGTCAAATTAGCAAATGTTAATAGCAGACTTGATTTTGTAATACTAAACCCACTGGTCTCGAGTTTCTAATTGATTTGGATAGGCCATTAAGCCGCCATGATCGATGCTCATCTCGTGTTTACTGGACCTTCCGTGCAATGAGATCTTGGTTAGTTAATTCTAGCTAAAATATGCAATAAATTAGCAAATATGTATTCTTGTTTCTTTACAAATTAATAGTTTCGAAAAATAATAAGACATTGCCATATTGCTCACGTAAATGAACTTTCGTCGCACGAGTAATAAGGAATTATTTTAATTCACTTATATAATGTTAATGAGTTGGAATATGTCACTCACTTTTACTACTACTCTTAAATTGTAAAACAACTGCAACTTTTTACTTTTACTTACTGACAGTGACAAAAAAAATAGCCGTGCAGCTGCCATCGACCCCGAGGCCTCGTTCAACCAAACTCTACTGAAGAGTACCATGGCCTCCGACATATCTGTCAGAACCACCCGACTGCTAAATCTGGCAATTACAGGTAGTCGTCCTAGTAGAACCGTGGTAGTTCAAGGTCCAGATCACTCGCTTTAAGTACATATATGCTGAATTTATCTCATACTCGCGGAGGAAGGGGGACAGGGCCTCCGGTTACCTCAGTCACCGAACGAAACGCAAAAACACAAGGTGCCTCTACTTCAGGCCGGTATTCTGCGAAACCGTGGAATTACGTCGTACCCCGGTTCACCTGGCCAATTCGAGCAGCAGCAAAAAGCATCTATTTAGTATTAGTCAATTTTTATAATACCAATTAGACAATATAGAATGACACCACATTTTTGGAAATGTGTTTTCATTACGGAATCGAAGCATATGTTTCATTACTTTTTTTCTTTAGTTTAGTTTTGTCGTCATATTACAATACAAAAAAAATAGCACAATATAAATCACAAATCACATCAAATCAATTAACCAACCAGGTCTAGCTTTAAGTTGAATGTTCATTTCGCTTAGACATCACAGAGGCCGATTGGCCTGTATTACACAAACCACTAGATAGTAAATACTTTTCAATATTTATCAACATGTTGCCGAAAGCTACCAGAATGGTACCGCGTTCCACTGCAAATAATTGAAATCACGTAGTGTGGCCACAATAGTCCGTGCCTCGCGAAATAAATGAGTGATTTATGATTTTAGTACGAAAAACACACGCCCCTGAAGTGCTTACAATTGTACACGAATACAAATTCAAAAGTCATTCAGAAATTCGTGCGCGCATAGATGGTAACGGATAGCGTTGTACATTTCCTCTCGATGACTGTCAAATTTATGCGTCAGATTTTCCAGATGTATCAATTAAAATTTTAATGATGCCCCCTTTAAATATTGCTTACATTATAAAAAAAACCAGACACACTATCAATACTCGTGACCCTAAACAAATAACAACGTAATACAGTAGTCCATATTAGCGAACTAATCTATACATATGGCTATTTTTCTGATTGTTGTTTATTTTTCTTTTACTCTTATTATGTTACATAAGTTGTTGTTTTTTTCAACTTCTTTTTTACAAATTATTTTTCCAAAGCGATCTGGCGTCGCCACCATCCACTATATAGTGTAATCAGGCAGTACTCAATGGAAGTTAAAAATTAGTCGAACCAAGTTACGAAAACTCGGGGTGTTGAAGGAAGTGTTGAATCCCCCTCGCCGCATGCTCTTTCCCTTCTTTCAAATATCTTTAAAGGTGCGTTGACCCTGCAGCTTCTCTGGTGTTGCATATGTACGTGGGCGATGGGAAATCACTTACCATCAGATGAGCCGCTTGCTCGTTTACGGGAGCCTCATAAAAATAAAAATTCTTAAACGAATATATTATGTAGTATGTCGGTTTCTTACCACGGATGTGGTAGTGACTTTCTGCAAGTGACGGTAAATCTCGAAAACTCCACAACAAATATTCTCGGTTTGATTCCGCGTGTCTGGTATCGCAATAAGAAATCCATCTACTATACAGTAAACGTGGTGTTTTATACTGCGGAGGTTAGTCTTAAGTCCAGTGGTGGACTTAGTTGTGTCGCTAATGATAATGATGATGAACTTTTCCATAGACTTTTTGGAGTTGAAGAGTGCAACACTGTTGATAGATTAAATTTAAACACTTTATTTTAATACTTTAAAGTATAGTATATATGGGACCTCAGAAAAGCGTTGTTAATTTTATTCAAACCCGGAAATTTACTTGACTTATATTAAAGACCTCAATGAATAGATTAAAGGTAAGTGGACTGTGCGTCAAATTATGACACAATTACAAGATGTTCCAATCCTAGTTTAGATGGAATGTGGAAATATAAACCACAACCTTTTGCATAAATATCACATTACAGTAGAATGTAAGCAACGTTACCACAGTCGCAGCAACGAGGAATGATTTTCTTACGTCATTTTGAATAATATTCATAATCGTAATTTAATTACGTGAATTCTTGTTAAAAATAATTAAACCAGTATCCTCTTATTATAGGACTTTATTGCGTTGCC
Organism: Bhutanitis thaidina; assembly: GCA_029286595.1. Taxonomy (NCBI): domain Eukaryota; kingdom Metazoa; phylum Arthropoda; class Insecta; order Lepidoptera; family Papilionidae; genus Bhutanitis; species Bhutanitis thaidina. Next base: position 7,267,321 of record JAGSMS010000011.1, read on the forward strand.
ATTATTTGATTCTTAGCAACTACTTCACAGTCCTCTGAGCACCACTCAATGGAAGGATCTGTCATAATCGTTATGCTTGGCAATCGATTTGCCAAACGTAATACCAAATCCAGTATACAGTAGATTTAGCAGATGCCGGTCCAGTCATCTACCTGGATAATTTACGCATACTTATAATGGTTATCCTGATACCTGTACGTTCACGTACTTCTTGGCTTAATTCGTCTCTTGGCCAATTTTACGATTTACAGGACCATCCTAATTACACGCTTGATTAATTATTTTTTTCATTTTCAAATAATTAAGAGTAAAATCTTTCTTGATGCCTTCTTTTAAGGTTAAAATATCCTTGTTTACTCTAAATGTAGTGGGTAGCGCCAATTTTGCTACCTGTTAGCTCATAATAAAAGTATTTTTTGTGTGTGCTGAGGTATAAACGCCTTCTTAGTGACTCTTGACTATTTATGTACGGGTATTACTGCGAATAATAAAATGAATTTTTATTTTTTATCTGCATTTTATTAAGAAACTGTTTATACTAAAATTAAATTTGTGATTTACCGAATTAATTCCATATTTTCGTACCAAATCATATAATTAATATTTTATTATTAGTATATGACACTGGTATTAATAATTTTGTAGAGTTTTTGAACCATCTAGATGTAATAAAATATTAAACTTGTTCCTTTTATTTGAAGCGAATGTCGGTGGTGGTACATATATTCGATTTTCGATATCCGATATATAAATAATAAGAAACAGATTAGCAATGTAAATAATGGTAATTGGTAATACATTTCATTCATCATTAAATACAGTGACACTATTTGTCACAAGTCAACAAGTAGACTTCCCCTAAAGATTACCACAAAGCACCGTGTTTTACCATCGACTTTCCGGAATATTGTGCAGATCGTCACTCCTTCTTTTGCGGTGTTGTCACACATTGCCTACGAAACAATGCATTTCTTGCAAAAGAATAAAAAAATCACTTTGATATTGTTGTTGTATATATTGGTAATTGGGTAGTAGAGTATGAAGGAAAATATGCAATTATGTCGGAATATGCATTTGAATTTGCCGAACCCAATTCCCACCGACCGGTATTGGGAAAGATCACCAGTGCTAGGGTACTGGCACTGCTCACCAACTCGCTAGCTGAGTGAGTTATGGGCAAACCTTCCAAGAAATGTATGCCATTTTTGGCTGGCGCTTTCTTAAATAGTCTACTAACTAAAATAGGCAGCCTTTTTTTTACTTACAAAACAATAAATGTATATAGGCAGACTAAACGCCTGAAGCATTCTCTACTAATCAACCTTTGGGAGATGCAGAGATGAAATGAAGTAGGTGCAGGTAGTAAAAAGTATTAATCTATATACAGTTACAATATATAAATTCTTATATATCCAATCAGAATCTGCATTCAGGGAAGGGTAAGTTTTTTGTATTAAAATATACTTCAAATTGTTTAACACTTTATTCTTCATGTAAATACTGATAAGTTGAAGAAAGCAAAGGTCTTCTCGAGATTTTCTTAACTTAGGAGCATCTTACGACTTAATTTAACTCCGCGATACATTAACAAACACCTATTAAAAAACAACACAAAATTGAGACAATAAGGTAGAAATAATGTTGGGTCATAAACTTATATGATTCTGTTTCATGTGTTATAAATCAGTTTCGAAAAGCGATAACTTTACAGAGCGTATCTAGAATTTCGCTTTCTGAAAGATTTTCTTGCCAGTTTCTTATTTGGAGACGAAGTGAATTTGTCGGTGGCTCTGCCATCAATCAATCTTGCCAGTCGCAACTCTTAAACGGCAGAATTACTTTTATATCAGCAGATCTTTTGAGCGATGTGCCTTAGAATATTACGTTAGCATTCTTCGCCTGCGTGCATTTAATGTAATTTCTTTCTTGAACGATGTACTTTATAATGATGTTTGAGTTTCCTATTTCCTTTTCTTTTTGATACGTTGTGAGTGATGCATGACAGATCGTCATGAATTATGTTCAATAACTTCTAAAGTTAATCATAACGTCAATTTGGGTCTTTAAGAGATATTTCATGAAATTATCAATACTCAAGAATAACAAATAAAATAAAGCATAGAAGGAGCGTTATATAAGGAATCATTATATTAATAGATGAACATCGATATTATATATACTTTGGTACTTTTTCTTAGTATTTATTATAAAAGGAGAGGAATGAAAGTTAGATCATTCGAAAAGTTCTTTGCCATAGTTATGCGCAACAAGAAAATCATGTGTATACTGCCGTAAAGGCAGTAAATTAAATTTTTTCGCTTTATGCCATTTTCAGGGAATTAAATTACATTAAATGAAAAGCCGTACACTACGTGCTACGCTGTTCGCAGTAACTTGCTGTTTGCTCTTCTGCACTCTTTACTCATAGCGTTCAGGTAAAATGGTCTAGTTTTGACCACAAGCGATGATTTAAGCATGCTTAACTACTGTACTATACTATAACTATGCTTAAATAATTATTAATACTAACTTAAGTAATAATATTTATGTTAATACATATTACATACAAAATAACGTTCGCAAACATAAACTTTATTGAATAGAACATTTATCAGAAATAATTTTTTTGGACTAAATAATTAGTTAAGTATTTAACTTACTTCATATATAAATGAAGACCGCCAACCCGCACACTGGAGTAGCGAGGCGAACTTTTATTGGCTTCTATAACAATAACCTCACAAATAACGAAGCTGCTGTTTTACTTATTCTCTCATTTACTCGTTTAAAAACATATAAATTATCGCATTTGTGGAAAATTTATTAATAAAAATAAAAAAGAACAATAGATAAAATAACTTTAAAAATAACCACTCTATTTTAAAATTGTGTTTTATTCTTGAAAAAAAGGCACTTTATTACTTTCTTCTAGATTCAATTGGGACATTATTAACATATTTAATAGCATTTATTTATATTTTCAATGTCTTTGTTGATGTAAAAAAAATTTTTGAACCCGACATTAGCACAAGTACTAATTGCGCTTATGCTGCGTACTCGTAGACGAGCTCTTTATAAAGTTTTTTAGCTTTTAAGTAACTTTAGAATTCTTTTAAAACTTTAGTATATACTTAAGAATATACGAAGAATAAGAGATTATATTTTTAGAAACTCTTATAATTGAAGTGATGTAGTTTCATAGTACTTAGAATGCGTCGAAGTTATTTTTATAATTATTTTTAATAACGAACAGAATCAGCAGACTAAAAAAATTAAGCTGATTGAAATTAAGCTGTTCGTTTTTAACGAGATTTGTTTTACATTTATGTATGTTAGAGTATTAAATCTTGCACATCATATTAAATCTTGTCTGTGAAAGTAACTTTCGAATATTTGGTATAAGACGAGATTCATCAAACGCGTTCTTTAGACAAATTTATTATAGTAATTTGAACAAGAACTTTTGAGATTCCAATAGCTATAATATTACAATAATGTCTCCATTCTTAATTATAAAGCTTTCATTCTTTGTTAACGTTCACTTTAATTTATTCTTGTTTAAAAAAAAACTGTTTCTAGTTTTAATGTATATTTTGAAAAAAACATTGTATGTTTTCTGATATACGTAGAAGGTAAACTTAATGAGATATTTAAATAACATTTACAGCAGAGTCGCTCTGTACTCGCACATCATGACAGCATTCAGACGAGTTCCTAATAATTAATGTCTTGTAAGCACAACTCGGGGAAACTATCTCGGGGCGTGAAAGCCGGTGGCATCTGACATATCCAATTAGCACGGCATCCGATTCCGGAGAGGCTTCAGCAGGCATGCCAACTGCGGGTGCTGATCCGTCGGCACTTCCTTTCACTGTGAGCAAATTTGATTTCTTAACAATATTCAACGATTTTTTTATTGACATTCATCGGCAACGTTTTGAAATATCTGTATCTAAAATGGAGACGAAAATACCAATGAAGAATCGCCTGTAGAATGGTTTTAACGAAGTTTATTAAGAGACTCGTTATTTTAAAAAAAGTATATTGGCATTAAATATAAACACTACGCTTTTTATATGACCATCTATTTATTTTATAATCAACATCTGATCTGTACTTCTTTGATGAGAGACAAATGTGCATGCGGGCCACCTGGTAGTAAGTTTTTTTTTATACAGAAGAAGGAGGCAAACGAGCATGCGTCTCTCCTGATGGTGGTGGTTAGGTGGGCGTAATCGGTCGGTAATCTCTTACCGACGCCCACCTAAATCTGCAGGTATACCTAAGGCTGCGTTATTCTTTACGTTTCTAAGGTATTTCACTTCCGACACCCATGGAACGGGTTTGTTGAATAGTGTTATGCTAGAGAATTTGCTTGATAGTTTGCGTTTGCTAACGCGGTATCTAGTGGAGAGGACTGCCTTTCTTTTCTCCGGGTTGACATCGATTCTCCATGTCAATCGCTGAGTGCGTTGGATGTGGTTTTGAGGCGAATGTAAACCCGCGATACGTTAGCATTGGAAGTGTATAGGGTGGTGGCGTAGGCAAAGTGCCGTTTCGATTATAATTACTTTTTGGAATACCGCTCGTGCAGAGCTTGTAAAGGGCAGGCGATAGAACCGGGCCTTACGGAACGCCAGGCATTAAGAGCTTGCTATCAGAGAGCGTCCTCTCGTCTCGATAACGAAAAGTGCAATTTGACAAGCAGGCTTGTATGGGGTGCACAAGCCTGTCTAGCACTCCTAGAGTGTACAGCTTGTATAGCAAACCGTTGTGCCAGACTTTAACGAAAGCCTTCGCCACATCGAAGAAGAGGGCTCCTACCCGGTTTTTTGGGTTTCCTTGGAAGCGCTCAGGTACGTGCTCTGTAAAGCGGTGCACTTGCTGAATACAAGAGTGTTTGGCTCGAAAGCCGAACTGCTCGTTTGGAAGTAAACTTAAGGACTCCATACTATTCTAAAGTCGGTTGAGAACAACACGTTCGTAGATATTCCCCAGAGAGCTGAGGAAACTGATAGGTCGGTAGCTTGAGGCTAGATTTGTAGATTTTCCATTTTTGGGAATTCCTATAACGTTTTTTTTATGGGAACGACGGCAAGCGAGCAAACGGTTCACCTGCTGGTAAGTAATTACCGTCGCCCACGTACATCTGCAACACCAGAGGAGCTACTGGTGCATTGCCGGCCTTTAAGGGTATTTAGGAGATGGAAATGAGGATGAGGAGGGGGATGGAGAGAGGGAATGGGCCTCCGGTTACCTCACTCACCGAACGTAACGCAGAAACACAAGATGCCTCTACTTCACACCGGTATTCTGCGAGGCCGTGGTACCAATGCGTTCGACCTGGCCCATACGAGCAGCAGCAAAAGCCGCCACGTGGCTCTACTACGTGGGCCTTATTGCAGGCGTCTGGGAAAGAGCTGCTGAAAGACAGCTGGCAAGGAGGGCGTTGAATGTCGCTATTATTAAAGAATTTAATAATTCCTTGACTTCTTTTATCGAGCGGTAGCGGATCAACAGCGTGGTTTTTCTTTTAAATCATCATCCGACTTCTGAAGGTGGATAGGGTCGATCGGTTGTGTGCTCACGCACTGAAGCTCTAAGCTATCGGCTTAGCATTCGGCTTTTTCCTATCTAGTAATACAATGCTGCGAACTAAATAACTTATACGATTCACCCCGCAGCACACAGAACTATGATTTAGTCGTTTAAATTCCCATTTTTTCACAAAAGCGTTTCATATAATTTTATAATACTAAGTCTCACTCTGTCTACGAAAACCGGTGTTATATAAGTGAAACTTAATGATTTGTGTGTATCAATTGTCAAGGTCTTCGAGGTGAGAATCGTAACAAATTCTTTTGAGGAATTACGTAACGATTATTTATATGATCGATATGCGGACACATTAACACATATTCCAATATTGTAATTAAAATGTGATTATGAATAAAGTGACAATTTGTCCAGTTCTAAACTTAATATCTAAATAAAATTATGTAGTGTAGTCTCATGGCTACACTACATAATTTTATTTCTAATTCACGAAATATATGAATGAAAGCGATGAACATATATTACTTATACCTTTAATTAGTTCTTAAAATATTAAAGTGTAGTTTAATTTGGTCGATATTGAATCGATAGGTCTGTCCAATGTCTAGCAATGCCATTAGGTACTGTATCTGCGTCTGCTATATCCAGCTGACGATAGCACTGGCTGATTTCTCTCCGTGGTTTAATATATCAATTTAGAGAAGAAATGCAGCCTGTTTTGCTAGGTCTGATGTATGTAAAATGGGTTTGGGTGTAAATGGGAATGTACACTCTGCTAGCCAAGTAACGAGGCTTTCGTGCAAGAGTACTGGCACTGCGCTAACCGAACCGCTTGCCCGGCGCGGTGAGTATGGTATTGGTAGTGTACGAAATGCTAAGGACCTGCATGGAACCAATTTTAAAGATTCTCTAAGAGCTATATATTTTGTAATCAATCTTGTTAATTCTATTGTCTTTTCATCTTCATGGTTTTCGATATGGCGATTTAAATCGTTCAAAACATTATATTATAAAAGATGTAAGAACGTTATCATTAATATCAGCCAGAGGCAGCCTAACTCAGGTTATAACACTTTCCTGAGAACCGCTACTAACCCCATACTTCAGCTTCAAGTATCCAGTTGCTGCCCTCTTACATTTTACGATGAATTTAAAACTTAGACTCAGGGTCACCTATAATGCAAATTCTTATCAAAAGCTTCATTATATCCTGCATGCAACTAAATACATCTTCATACGACAAAGAGACGAAGACAATTTTTGGCATCAGATTCATATACCGAATATAATAACAGAAAAATTATTTGGAATGCAGAGACCGTTAATTTTATGCAATTTATATGTTAATTATTTTTAAAAGTGCCAAAAGACTAATTTTAAACTATCTCTGAATATTGGCATTTAAAGTACCTGTCTGAGCTTAAATAAATGGTAATAAAGATTATGGTAATATTAGCAACTATACAAGCATTCTGATTTAATTAAAAATAACATTACAACTGAAGTAACTAAACGAGGAAAACAAAACGGTGTGCCGTGTCTAAAATCGAATTCTAGTAGTAATATTATAAACGTGATATTTGTAAGTTTTTATATTTGTGACCCAATCTCCAAATCAGTTCTCCAGCTTAAAACTGCTGAAAATGCTGTAAATGAAGTTGCATATTTATTAAGCAAATTTATAGTTAAGAAAAAATACCCCTATTCAAATATTCTACGTGGATGAAATTGCGGGCAAAAGCTAGTAAATGATAAAAATGTTAAAACGTAAAGTAGTAGCTAAGTGAGGCATAAATACTCGCTCAGGGATACATTAAATGATATGTTCGTAATTTTGATCGTTGTTCTTCGCCAACGACTTCTGTTTGTCTTTGCATAGTCGCGAAAGCTCAGAGGATGCAATCGGTTATTTATTTAGGTTTAGAAATGTATCAGGATTATGAAATCTACACTAAAATCCCTTCATTACATTTTGCGTATAAATCCCGTTCTGGTCCCATACCAGTGTTTTCCTGTCTTAAATATATATTTAAACTTGAATTAAAGTAAATCCTCCGAATAATTTAAACCGGTTAAATTGGTTTTCGTTAATACCGGTTTTTTCCGGAATTAAAATATCACAGTTTTTAAGTTAAGCTATAAGCAATTGCATCAAAATTGGTTCAGTCATTTTCACGTGATACCTTAAAAAACTGATAAACCGCTAAACATAGAAGTTAAAAAAATTACTCGCGGTAAAGCTAAGCAGTTGGTTTTGCTGCTTCTAAAATGGACCGGGTTAGTACCACGGCCTCGCAGAATACCGAAAGCTTGAAGTAGAAGCGTATTGTGCTTCGGCGTTTCTTTCGGTGAGTGAGGTAAGCGGAGACCCACTCCTCTCCTCCCCAAACCCTCTCCCTACCGCTTCCATCCCCCAAATATCCTTTAAGACAACGCACCTGCAGCTTCTCTGGTGTTGCAGATGTACGTGGGCGACGGTAACCACTTACCATCAGGTGAGCCGCTTGCTCGTAGTTTTTTGGAATATCTTTAATGATTTTTACAATTTTATAAATAATCAATCGTTTTACCTAACAAAAACTTGTATTAAGTGACAGTTTCGTCATTAACGTCTATTGATTTCGCGATGAACTCGGACTTAAATCCGATAGCCTATAATTAGACGGAAACAAATCAACTGTTAAAATGCGACGTGATTCAAGCGCCATTTTGAAAATTTTACAGGCGAATTGAAAAATAAAAAACGAACAAAAAATGGTTGTCAGGAAACTACTTATAAAACGTAGAACTACTGATTAATTAAATTATTTGAAGGCATAGCATATTTTAATGAGTTAGATGTTACTTTCAAATATTACAATTCATATAATACATCGATTTAAATACACAAAAATAATTGAAAGATTAAAGTAAAGAAGTTCAAAATCCATAACTATAATGAATTGTTCTGGAAGAAATGACTTAAACCATACAGGGTTAATCGTCACGGAATTAAGCAAAAGGGTTTAAGTAAAAGATAATATTTGAAATAGATTTCGGCAAGAAACAATGTATTAATAAAAAGAAAGACAACTACAATATTTGTCTGTTAACTGACGATATCCTTAACTTTACTTACTTTTCGGCACCTTTTTGTGTAATAAAAAGCAAATCATTAATACTTCAAAGTTGCAGAAGATTTTCAATTAGATTGTATAAAAATAGAAGAAAATAAAATAAAATATTTCTTTTAACACAATTCTTCTGATTTTTAGTAAGTAATCAAAATCTAGAGAATAATTACAATTTTTCTATTTGGTATTAATGTTCCTCCATTTTCTTTCTTTAATCTCATAATATTATATTTTGATATCATTACTTAGCTCTCTACTATTACTTTTTAAGCCTCCAAATCAAAACATAGAAAGAATATAAGGATAATGGTAACCTATTATCCTTCTATTCTTTCTATTTTTATTTTTAATCAAAATTCGAAATCGTTAGGTTGTTCTTTTTTTTCCGTAGCTTCTAAATTTACTACCATTATTTTTTTTAGACTTATCTGAATATTTTTCTTTGTTGTATTATAACAATACTCTTTTAAATCTTCCTGTTTTAGTTTTCCTTTACTTTGATTAGTTTCGTTAGGTAGGTACTTTAATTCAAAGCTTTCTCTTCCGACTCATCGTCTATGTCAGTTTATTTTACTATATTACTTTTCTAGTAATGTAGTTTGTCTTTCACTTCAGTACATTACTTAAATAAGTAAATAAAGAAGACAATTGACTGATTCAACACGGAATAATAATACTGGCTCTGACAAAACGCTTAAGCGACACCCTGAAGTAAGTATGGATGTCCATACGATTTGTTCGTTTTTTTCGCTAGAGTAAAAAAAAAGGTAAAAGGTAAAATCTACGGCACTAATATATTTTATATTAGGCAGAAATTATTGAAAAGATTGTATTACGAAATAAAATTAAAAGCTAACTTAAATCAATGAATCAACAAGCAATAAAAACTCTTGCTTCATTTGACTAAGATACATTTTTAAATAAAACTAAACTACATTACTTCGTAACATTAAAATAAAATTCTGTATAAAGTTGTCGTGTTAATAGTCCTATCACATTTACTACAAATATATAGTTGATGTAAAAATATGTATAATAAATACATGTTACAATGTGTAAGTCAAATACTCAAAGACTTATGATAGAATACGATGGAAGTAAATATCAAAACATTCAAATTCATAGTAAGCCATTCCATTAATGCATTCCGAGAAGATTAGAGCGGGCGTCAGAAAAGTCGACGCAAAGGAATCGTTTAATATAATAGCGAATGAATAAACAAGGTAACCACGATTATTTGCGGTTACCGTCTCGATTATACATAATTAGTCAAGGAATCAAATTGTGTGAATTCCTGGCTTAAGTCACGTACTATTTTACTTTATATTTTCTCTGATGAAAAACGTCATCGTTTAAGAATGAACCATGCTTAATTGTATGTATTAATTAAATACATTAATTCGGAAAACAAATGTATGTTGATACTAAAGTAAGACATGTAAGATTTTTCTTTCTTCTACGGTACTAGCTTTAACGGTAGAATTTACCGTGACTTGATAGTCCGAAGTACCAGAAATCTCGCACCCAAGACGATGTTACCCATCACCGATCTAGATAATATAAGTCTGGCTAACTGAAATGGACATACCGCCATCTGTTGGAAGCGCCGAGATCTGGAAAAGTACATAACAAACTCATTGCAAACGGAATCACGATGTTAAATCAGAAAAGTTATTCCCGTAAAAAATCAAGTAACATCGCTGCGTATTAAATTGCTAAGATTATTAAATTGTAACACTATGCTATTGATGGACTTCTTGTAAGCAGCACTTTGCAACGCAGCTAAAGATTTTTTCCATAAACATATTTATAATGAATTTTGTTCTTCTACTAGTAACGAAGTGTCAAAATAAATTAATATCTGTTATAATTCAGTATTTTACTAACAATTCTCGATAGATTGGTCCTTAATCTTAATCCATTGCCGTGAATTTCCTCAAGTGGATTGTAAACACCTTTCTTCTGTGTGCCATATTTTGTTCGATTGCCGAATCGTTTCTCGCTTGTATAGTGTCTCGGGAGCATTTGAATTGGTAAAATCTACTCGGAGTTATTTCAGGGTATTCGAGTGAAGAATTTGTGTCTAGTTATATGAATAAGAACATGAAGTTGATGAAGAAAAAAACTTCCCCATACTGAGAACGCACGACTGGATTAGTGAATGCTTTTTCCGAACACCAACTACAAAATAATTTTTACCTTTTCTTAACCCTTCACCTATCATAACTTTGAAATAATTGAAATCCTGTTGCTTTGAGTCAAATTAGGACTAGTTACATGGTTGAGGCGCATTTTTTTTTTGAGGCACTTTCCTTGTATTGTATAACTTGCCCTTATAGTAATTTTCAATATCACGATCAATAGATTGAGATTTAAAAGAAATGAATGTAAAACGAATCTCAACTAAAGAAATGTAACTTCTTAAACTGATTTGAATACATAATAACACTATGAACAAATAACGAATTACGTATATAATATGTATATTATGTATATCCACAATAAAAAAAAATATTGATCTGACTTACGTTAATCAAAAAGATAAAAGTATAATCCCTAAGGGTACAATCGTATAAACTCTCTCTATTTACTTGACAAGAATTCTGTGTTTACATTATATCTGCTGAGCTCTTATCTGCGTAGCTCTTGTAAAAATAAACTTCTTTACATTTATTACAATTTCTTATCCAACGCCTTGTATTGTTCTTTCACAGCGTGCCAAAATTTTATCGCTGCTAAATTGGGATTTTTCCCTCGTATATTTTACGAGCCAAAAACAATTTTGTATTAGCACGAAACAGAATTGCTAAAAGTTCCAGCATAAAGTTGAGACTTGATCAACTTTATCAAAACAACAAAAGGTATCCTATTTACACCTAAATATTTAATACCTTAATTGCAATTCACTTTGCTCCTTTATTTTTATAGACTTTCAGAAACTATGACTTACTATTATTCTAAGAAACTATTTTCAATTGAAATGTAATTTGCATAAAGCATTTCTTTAACTAACTAATCAAGTACACTCGGTTTCCCCATGACACAGAGCACAATAGGATTTCAGTTGAAAACTTTGTTAGCGGCAGACCAAGATTGCAAATTTCCCACCGGACATAAGGCAGTTTCAACTTGGAGAACTATATCGATAACTTCAACCTACATTGTCTCACATGTCTATTTTACCTACTTAGTATAAGATAAACATTGTAAATTAATTACACAATCATTAGGCTAAAAATTTATTATCTTGACTTTGCGTACCTACATAGATGCTGTCAATGAATTTTAATTATTTTACTTAATACGTTTGACTAAATGGTTTATGATATAGAGATGGCGTTAAAATAAGTCGATCTTACTGATACTATGTGCTACACATGTTCGTAACAGGTGCAATGGTACCCGAGTGTTATTAATGTTAGTATGTCTGATAATAATAGAATTTCATTTGTTTTAAAGATATGTCACGTAAAATTGTATAGAAATACACTCCGTTTTTTGAAACTTGTCATAGCCGAAAGTTACCTACACTGGACAACGGTAACATTACCATTTGGCGTACAATAAGTTACTATTACTTTAACTTTTACGTTATAACTATAATTTCAGTTGCAGTCGTAATTAGGATAGAATGAAAACAGATGAGAGGTATCAGACAACCAAAGTATGCTTGCTTACTCAAAGAGCTTTTCTGAGACTTGAGAAATGAAATCATAGTTAGTGTATCATACTTAAAGGCTATTACTAAATATAAAAACGTTTGTTTTATTATAGTCATACTCATCGACATGATTATTCCTGTTTGTGTCTACACTACGCTATAATACCCTGTTCATGTTGACTCACCATTTCTTAGTGATACATTATATTCACAACTAAACCACGAACACCAAAAGGTCAATCGTATATCTAATAAAAAAAGACGAAAAAAACTTTTTTTTTTTACTGTGGAAATCCTAACTGGATACCCTTTCGTAGCAGTCGCTTCAAGGCGGTTGTCACCAATTTTAGAGTAGAGTAGAGTAAGTCCAAGAATTTTGTGAGCTTTTTAATTTATCGTGGGGAAATAACTAACGTATACATGTCCTCGTGTGCGCATGGACAGGTTATGACGGGCTTGTGGCGACCAAAAGCCCACGATGTTTAACCTTCGTCCTTTATCGCCATTCTCAGTTTTACCCTTTAAGAATAAAGAGCCCGGTGTACATACGGTCAAAAAAATTTGTATTTACACCGGTCATTACAATTCTGAAATGTTTTTTCAAAATGATACCCTAATTATTAACACTAAACCATACTCTTTACATGGACTTTAAATGTTTAAGCCTTTGTACTAACTGGCAAATAGTAACTCAGTAAATGTTTTAGTCAACTGTTGGATGTGGGCTTTTCCAAGAAAGCGACAGCAAAAGCTGCCATACATTTATTTGAAGGTATGCCCATACCACGCCGGACAAGCGTTTTCGTGAGAGCAGTGCCGCTATCCTTGTACTAGTGACACTACTCCTTCTCTCTGGTCGGCAAATTTCGATGGATATTCTTCCATAATTCGGTCGCCAGAACCACGTTGTAGAGATCATCCCAGTAGGGTAAATCACTCGGTGTGGTTGGTATTTGGAGCTTGGCTCTACCACGTATGACCCCTTGCATATATCACCATGAATATTTATGTTTATCATGTAAAGGATACAATGATATCTTATATCAGTAACATCGCAGTTCAGAAAGAGTGGCTAACATCGATTCATCACTTATTTCCAAACTTTTATTATTAATTCTCAAAGGTAAAAAGTAATAAATTCTGCTTTACTTAACTTCCTACCACCTTTACCGATTACTTCTCTTAAAATACTATATCATTTATAATTATAAAGTTTAACACACTATTTGAACATAATCATTGATTGCATAGGCGTAAAAATTTAAATGAATAAAATTAAAATAAAAGGTTATCGGAAATAAGTCTTAATATTTATCAAAACACACAAAACTTAACTTTATGTACTTTATTCACTTTATTTGTTTATTTACAAGTAACAAAGGTTTATTAAATGATTATTACGAAATATTTATTCATAAGTTATTTCAAGTATTTCTGCTATAAATAAATTTATACCAATGTAAATTTAAATATTTATGAATATTAAATTATACACAAACTTGACGTACCTAATATAATCTTTAAAATCATATTAGCGTATGTTAATATGTCATTAATATTAAATAACATGATTTATTGGTGTACATACGCGAACAAGCAGCATAAATTAAACAATACGAGTGTTCTTAGTCCATTGATTCTGTATACAATGATTTCCGAAAAAATATTATAAGGATAATAGAAGGAAAGACCGATGTCTTGCTTTTGTGTTAAAGAACAAACGACAAGCACCAAATATAAAATTGAATATTACAACCGAATCACGGAATTTATTTCAGTAATTTAAACAAAGCCAAATGCAGGAGAAGAGGACTTAATTTTAGTAGAAGATAGAAAAATGTTACGCAAATTTGTACAGCGTATTTTTTCTTCCATTAACCTTCCGGTTGGGAACATAGCCAGCCTCTCACGGAAAGGACGATGGTATAGAATAAAAAAGGTTTTTTTTAACTGTAATTAGGAAATTAACGACTTGAGCTTAGGAAAACAAATGGTTTTTTCAGCTGTTCATGTGGGAATTTCGTTGCTTTTGTGACACGATTATGTAGGCAACAGTAACGGCATTATGCGGCCGGAGTTCCTATCTCATCTTTTGTTGTAGTAAACAATTAGATTGGACTAAGAGTAAATTTTCTAATATTTATGTATAGAAACAAGACCTTGTTTTATTATTTTCAATGGTTTATACTAACGACCGTATGCCTAGTTGTAGCATATAGGAGTAGCTATAGCAGCCACCACAAAGCTATATACTAACATAACACCATAACTTTTGAATCCTGGGTAAAAGTTCCAGCCCTTTGGAAACCTTCGGTACCTCGCTCACCAACGCAGAAGCTCAATGCCTCTACTTCACGCCGGTATTCTGGGAGGTCATGGTACTACCCTGGTCGAGCCGGATAGCAGCAAAAGCTGCTGTTCAAATGAGCCGACAGTTTGGGCGTACCCTTGAGGTATTATAATTTAAATTAGCGATAACTTATATCCAGCTCAGCAAGTTGACAATAACCATAATAATCAGAAGGTGTAGCCGTATTTAATCAATAAATAATAAATAAAAAATAAACATTATTATAAAAAAGGTTGGCTTTTCCGTTTGTGTCCGAATGGAAGTAAACTACTACCTTCGAATGGCTACTGAAAATACCACACCAAAGATGGTGATTACAATATACCAAATAACGATACCTTCTTTTATGTGTTAATAGCACAAGGTGTAGTTCACAGTGACCTTTTTCCATTTACTCCAATTCACTACAACTTTAATTAAACGCCTTTTACTCAAAAATAGCATCAATTTGCGCATACAAATGTATGCACTTTTCACATAGACACAAATTGAATTCAGCTTCTGTAACTACATGCAAATCCTTTTTACTTTATCATTTCCTTTTGTGGAAATGTACCGTTCTAGATTTAATTTTAACTTCAATCTCTAAGAATAAATAAGATAATTTAGTTACAGTTTCTGTTTAGAATTAAATTTATTTGAGTTATACTCGTAATATAACTTGTTTCTGCACTCTCGAGTTAGTTCGTGTGGATTTTAGAATTCATGACGTAAATCTTAGGATTAAATTGAAGGATTTTATTATGAAGCATAAATTGAACCATGGAAAGTTATAAGACTTAGGCTTTTCTCAAGAAGCATATCTGCCTCGTATACCTGATTATATAGATATGATCTGAAGATGTTTCCATACTGTCTACACTAAGCAGGCTGGTGGTTGAATTCAGTACCGATCCGATGGCCTCCAACTAGTGATGCTATCCAGAAATGTTCTTTTTTAATTTGCGACTGGCAGTACCGGATGAATTGGCTGTCGTCGGTCGCCAACGTCTTATGCCAGTACCTCACCCCGTACAGGTGAAATTGACATTTGGAATAAGAACTGGTCTATCTATCTATCTCCCCTACCCAAACTTCAACTTCTTCCGTTTATTGACATTATATTACTAGATAAATTATGATTATAATTATAAAGTGATTGATTATTGATTTTATTGGTTAATTGATTTTTGTTAATACATAAAATTTATTTATATTTATTACATTTTCATTTTACAGTAATATTATTGGTTCAACGCTGTAAGTAAAAGTGTTTTTTTTACCACTCCATATCTAGATATTAATTTAACTAACAGAAGAATATTTGAAATTAATATTAGCAACGATAATTTACTATCCCCAAAATTAGATTAAATTGACATCACGATTAAGGAATACAACTCTTTTATTTTACCAAATTAACCAATTCATTAAATCTATCCTATTCATTGAAGTTTCCGTTACAATTGAAAGCTTTATAAAGCAATATGTAAACTAGTATGCATTTTTGTTTTTTTATACACATTTTTATTTAAAACTTTTATATTAGTGTACCTCAATAATATCTCTCCACGCCTTGGGTTCACTGGCAGAGAAAGCCGCTCTACATCCTTTTGAACTAGTGACAATACTGCGATTGCCAATCAACCTGCCATTCATGGCGAACTATGTTAATAGGTCTTAACGTGTTGAAAGAATTGAAATTCAATTTAACGTAGTAGAGCCAAGCAGTAGCTTTTGCTGCTGCTCGAATTTTGGCCGGCTCGACCGGGGTAGTACCACGACCTCGCAGAATACCGGGTGAAGTAGAGGCATCTTATGCTTCTGCGTTTCGTTCGGTAAGTGGTAACCGGAGGCCCATCCCCACTTCATCCTCCCTCCCATCTTCCAAGTATCCTTAAAGGCCGGCAACGCACCTACAGCGGTACTGGTGTTTCAGATGTACGTAGGTGACGGTAATCACTTACCATCAGGGCAACAAAAAGATATTTTAAGATGAATTGCTTATGATTTTAGTATCTGAACAATGTTATACAATAACGATAAAAGATGCTGCTGTAGCGAAAAAGGTTAGTACCTTTGTACCTCAGCATGACAGTTTGTATCACGTTGCTGATTTTCAGCGTTCGGTCATGACTTTGTCACTTACTAAAACACACTCACTAACAAAGTTACTCGGTTAAATCTAGTTTATTTAAGTCTAATTAAATTGAAGATTAAATTTTTTTTTTCAAGTTATGCTTCTTTTGGCGCGTTTGGGAATAATGATGAGAGAGAATTTTGACGATGCGAGCGCACATCGACACCTAAAACCAACACCATGAAGTTGGTTGGTAATTGTCTCTCAAGTTTTCGAGAGAACTGATAACTATATTCAAATTTGTTTTATATCATTGTGTGTGATTTTAAATTATATATGTGATTAAAGCCATTTAAAGTTAGTTATATTTTTTTAATAACATCGTTATCAATTGCATTTAATGTAATTTTTTTCAAAAAAAAGAGTACTGGCACACGGCATAACATTTTTAGTTGTTTTCGTTTTGTTACGCTAAAGAAGTATAACTTTTTACATGCGTACATAAGTACACAGACACGTTTTTTTTTTAATATAAACTTAGCCCTGCGCTGGCATTTTCTTATGGACCATTCCTGCCACTGGCAAATCATTTCAAATTTTGGAAACTCTGAACCGAAATCCATTTTTAAATCCAGCAGTTCTATGATGAGGTATGCATGCCTTGTAGACGTATCTTGTTTTACGAGTTGTCTGTTCAGTGGCACATGTTAACTCGTTAAAAAGATAACAAGAAAACATGGAATGTTATCGTGATATAAGTTACTTTTAGATTATTATTATATCATCTACTCGAGATATATGTTTCTTAAATACAATGGGTATTTATATTATATTATAATGACCAATTCGACATATAATTTTGTAGTAGAAACGTTTTCTGCATGACTATATAACTAAAATGCATTTGGTGAAACTACGCTTTTTAATGTAGCATAATGGGCATATTTTTAATTATTTTATGACAAATCTGATGATGTCGATTCGTTTAGAGGTTTTATGTAATGGTCAAATCTTATATGGCACATCTGGTCTATAAAGTAGTGATATTAGTCAGTGAAGGTTCACTAAATAGTGTTTCAGTAGTACGACTAAAACGCATTTTGCAAAATTACTACTACTTATTTTGCTACTTTGGGGTGTGAAGAGTAATAAAACACCAGAGCTTTCGCTAGTTGATTTTCTTTATAATTTTATGTTTTATAAGAATACAGCTGGTATTCATAAATTGACATAACTAATATTCTTTATATATGTTATAAATGTCGTGAGGCCTAAGAACATGTATTTGTTTAGAATGATTCAGGACAATAATCAAATAGCGGGCTCGAACCTGCGCCATCATTTAGATCAAGTGATATTTTTCAAATTAAATTTGATTTTAAGATCCAGAATGCTACATGTACGCAACGTTAAATGGATGCAGAGTACGATAATTAATCGTAAGTCATTAATGTTGACTTCATTCTTTCCCGATTATCATTTATTTTATCCCGACCGGGAAGGGCCCGGAAAAATACATTACTAGAGGTTCCAGCATTTGTCTTCGTCGCCTTCGGCTCCGACATTAATTAATATGGAATACCCTTTGGGTTTCTGCCTGTTTACCAGTCCTTGATTTATGTCTTTATTCTTAATTTTTTCATTTATTTTTATTTAGTCTGATATGGATTTGCGTGTATGTTAAAATACCCTCTGAAATATCTTCCCAAAAACTAATTATACAAATAAACTTGAATTGACCTAGTTTTACTAATGTTGCCTTCCGTGTTCTTGACTTAAGTTACTTCCATTACATGAAATAAGGTGAAGGTCAATTATATTCGTCGGGAATTATACTTATACTCGTTTTTAATTACGTAACACTTATTAAGATATACTATATGGCATAACATTTTATTATATAATATTCTACTGGTTAAATGTTATTTATCGTTGGCTTTCAGAGTAAACACAACTATGTCTCATTTTTCAGCATACATGTCGTTTCTCTTAAGTTTGAAGAAAATGATCGTAATACTACTAGTCTATAGAGTTTTTAGTCTGAATGTGCCTACGAGTCTCTAAAACTTAACTGATTTTACCTCCAGTCTTATCGTTTAAGGTCGTCATCGAATACTGTAAGTTGTAAGTGAGGTTTACTTCTATTTTCCTGATTTAGGAATTTACGTCAATATAATATAACCTGTGCGTAGAATAATTTCCGGTTACTAATCAAAATAAGTCATAATCATGGTCAAAATATTGTCTTTCGCCTTCGCAAACCACATTTGCAAAATATCCAACATTTTTATTTTTACGTGTCATCAACTTTCAGCTAAAATTTTGTTTTGTATAGAATCAAAATAGTGTTAGACTGTAGTAGGGATAATTTACCATTTATTAAAATTATATAACATTATTCGAATCGAACACAGCTTCTAGTGTAATAAAATGTGCCGCTATCCAAACGCTAGGTAGAGTCTTTATTACATCAGGTTCCCAATCCACTACAACAGAATTTCGGTCACTTATGGCTAAGGAAATTTAGTACTAACAGCACCTAAGCCGCTTTGTACGGGTTGAATAATCATTGAAATGGGACACATTGTGTGAGAGAGGGTTGCACATGCATTGCTCAATTCACTCGGGCCCGTCTGTCGGAACACTGGCTTAGCTGCCGCTTGGTAACAATACTATTTTATGTATTCAAGAGTATATTACCATAGATGACACAGACTCATTAATATTATGACCAGAAATAATTAATATAGTTTCGTAATATCTGTTTCCTCATAACTCTTAAAACACATTTCATTTTCGATAAGATTTTAGATAAATGATATATCGTTTGACTTATGCTTTTTTACCTGTCACACATTTATCATAGTCAACATCAACTTGTAAGGACTCTGACGTGATATTTATACCCCTTTCTGTCGGAGGCCACATGACTGACATTTTCGAGGATCGAATTTTACGAAACCTAAGGAATAAGATGGAGCGGTAGTTTTTTTTTCCAACACCTCGTAGTCAGTCATAAACTATTAAGATGTTACCTTATTATTCTGACTATTAAGGTTTATAGACACCAAAGAATGCGAAACAATATTAACTACTCCTTTTATCCAACTTGGATGACAGTTAAATTGTCAGTATTTGTTTAATCTACTTATGAAGTACAGTAATATAATTGTGTATGTGTATTTTCTCGGTAAGGGTTAAAATTGACTGAATTAATGCCAGTTGTTTGTTTTTATTTTCTAGTTTCGTGGTTTAAATCAACTCCACTGAGTAGTACTCTTTTATGTATTCGTTTAATATTAACGTTATATGCAATAATATTTTGAATTCAATTACGTTCTTTTTATCTAGTACTCATAATAATTTAACTGAAATTTGAGCCGTATTAGCTTTGCCTTTGTCGTTATTATTCAAGGCAGAACCTGCCAGCGTGTTAGGCAGTTGATCATGCACAAGTTAGCCGAAGTATTTATATTAGTATCATAAATTTATAAGAAAAGGAGAATACCGGCACGCACATCTCCCTTTCTGGAGAATAATTAATGAGACGTTGAATATTTGGCATTTATAAACACTTCTTGCATTTTGATGACAAGCTAAGTTAGTGGAATGTTGAAGTTAGTACTTACCTGTTAGTATACTTAAACTCGTTGATGCGAAAGTTGTTTCTAAGTTTCTAAGTACGTAATTACGTGAATAAGGGCGTACTTTATATGTAACAATATATCAATTCCAAATTTATAAGAAGATGAAACAACAATTTACATTACGAAACGAAGTTAACCACAGCTCATTAATTTGTTTATATAAGGATACCAGAATTTTCGTTTGTTTCTGTTGTACTGCAAGAGAACAGCTAACAGTAATAAGAAGTATTACTACGAGCTTTATATAAATTATATCAATTGTACTTCGTTTTTTTAATAAGATCGGGGTGACAAACGTTCTAACAGTCCACCTGATGGTATGTAAGTGTCTACCGTAGCTCATAGGCACCTGCAAACTTCAGTGTACGAGTATAACAAGCCGTCGCGCGAGTCGCAGTTCCGCCGAAAAAAATATTAACATTCTTTTGACCATACATTCCTTTTTTCATAAATTGTAATTTACATTTTTGTCGGACTCTTTGATACCGCCACCTGTAAGGTAAAATTTTAAGCCGTTATCATTTCAAGATTTTATACTACGAGAATAATTATATTACACCATCATCAAACTAATTAATATTATCATTCACGTAAATATATACGCATATGTATATTAGTTATCTTGTTCGACAAATGGAAGGTAAAGGAAATAAGTAGATGCTTAAAGTTAAGACTTCTGCCGAAACTTTGGCTTTTATTGTGTTCGAATACAGGCTGCACTTCAGTTAATAAAAGAACAAGATGGCAGTGATAACAAGCAGTAGCTATTTACCTAATTTAGAGCAATTGAAGACGACAGTATTAAGGCCGTCGCAGTTGACTCGTAGTTAGTTCCAGCACGCCCCGGGCCTGACCCGTTTAATTTGATGCCGCGTCTGCTAGCGCCGTCTGTTGCCCGGATTCTGATTAACTTCCTGTTTCCAATTTCTATTAAGTGCTCTTTTGTTTGGCGTGTTATCTGCTGAATGTTAATTTTGAGGCGTGAATAAGAATAAACTTGTTTAAAATTTAATTACAGCGTACTTTTGATATTTAAAATGATTACAACAGATGCCGATTTGTTCCTTCAATGGAACATAATTCATTTGCAATTAATTTTTGTATTAGAAAAGGTTAGCTTTCTAGTTTGTGATATCTTGGGAGTCGAATTTTGAGGGGAGGAATGGGATGGTAAAAATGTGTTTTGACTTTATTTTTGGATTCTCTTAGGAATTCAAATACTATTCATTTTATAAATGTTATTAGCGTTTTACTGCTAGTAGAAGAACTTGTAGAATAACAGTAACTTAATCAGTCTCAACGCCTTTCTTCAGCTTCTGATTGCAAATGCTTATCTAAAACATCAAGCGATAGCTAAAGCGTAGTTAGTCTAAAATTAATATTTCATTTTTATCGATTAATATTGCTTGATTTTTACTTTAATAATGAAAAAAGATCACAGTACATAAACATATATTTTAAATATACCCGTTTTTTTCCTATTCTTTAAATATTACTAATCTATCGGAGTGTAGCCGAGTCAACTTAAAAATATCGTAAACATGTTTCAATACAGATATTACGTTTTATGAAAAGGTTACGTTGAATAAATCGAAACAACCTACGTGAATAGTTTACACATTTCGAGGAAGCGGATGGACCCTTTGAAGCGTGAGTGAATGATCTAAAAACTTTTTACACACATATTGAACAGGCGGGTCTCATTGCCGCTTGTTTGAGAACTCGGTAACGAGTTCAGCGGTTCTGATTGATGAGTATAGGGAAAGCGTAACGACGCATTACTCTAACGTATGTCTGATAACATAGCACATTAATTTTATTGCTGACCCCAGGGAACACCGCTCTAAATATAGAATAAATTGTTAAAATTATTAAAAAGAATCATATTTTGATAGAAGCGCTCAAACAGAATTAATATACATTACGGCAGCTATAGGATACTGTTTTTGTTTATGTTCTCCCGCTAGCGCTTACGTTAGTACAGTACTTTAAAAGTCTGGACCCTCTAACCATAAGCCCACAAGGCACAATTCAACAACAATGAGTCAACACACTCACACAAGGGGGAATAAATGCATAGGTATGGTGTCTTCGTCATTGCTGGTCTTGCTTAACCTTTCTCGTATCATAACAAAAGAATTTCAATTATTTTAATACGTCAAGATTTAATATCATGTTGTGTTTCGGTGTAGTTCTGATTGTAGGTTTATAATTAGTTGTAACATGTTCAGGTAAATACATTATTACATTATATTGTGTAAAAAAAATACAACAATGTAAGGTTGTGTAACCATAATTCTTCTACTTCTTTCGTGTAATGGATTGCATAATTCTTTTAACCATCAGCTGTCAGTAAATGTTTAAAAAATATCATCGCTACGTCTTACTAATTAATTCGTACTGAAAAAACGATCCCTTTTTCACAAGCCATCCTCGATTTTCTATTTCTTTGCAAAAAAAGATTAATGGTTAAAGACAGGTTCTTGGCCGAGTTTTATCTACGTTCTTAATTTCTTATTACTGAGTAAAAATACGTTTTGCGGTGTAAATCATTTAAATTTTACGGCAAACCCGAAGTGAAACCTGAAAACTTTTACTGTGAATACATTTTTGTCATGTTTGTTTGGACTAGATTTATCATTACTTTATTACATTATAATTATAATATCCTATTGCATATACAGAATTACCTAAAAAATACCGATACCGTAATAGATTTTAATTATTATTATGTAATCTAATTGATTTTTAAAAATCGACTAGCTGTTACAACAATAAAAAAGTTTATGTGTTATTATAGTAATACATATTCAATAACTCTGCACAGTTACGTTATTTACTAGCTTCTGCTCGCAGTTTCCCGGAAAGGAAAGTAATAAATAGCCTATGGTCTTTCCCAGGCTTCAAGGTATCTCCATTATACACCTCGACCGTCCGAGACGAGGCCCGAACCTCCCTCGGACGGTCCATAGATAGCTTACCATAAAGAGGTAAGCAGTAGATGTACTCTTGCACATCTACTTAAAGCATAAACGCCAGCAGCCTCAAGGACGCAACTCATCTACTTTGTTACTACTTTTACAATTATTATAGGACTATTCACAGTCCTTATACTTATCAGTGTTAACCGTGTGATTAAGCGAGTCCTGGATTCAGATCTGGTCCGTGAACGTAATTGTCCTGGTGTCATCCACACCTATTCATCGTATTGGTTCTTGTTCATTATGTAAAATTAATGTTGATGACTAAAATGCTTCTCGGTTTACGTGGACATTTCTAAGCTGTAGATATGTAAGTTATTGTCAAAATTTCAAATGTTATTATCTCTGATTATTGTTCGCTTTTTTTAACTAACGTTATAATATACTATTAACAAATCATTGGTTGGCAATGTTAAAGCTGTTTTAATATTTGTTTCCTAAAATGAGAGCGTCCATTGTTTATTAAAAATATTTCCAGTTTGTGTACTAAATTTAAAAGATTATTCGTCGAAACCGTTTTTCTTAGCAAGCTCGTTTTGTTTTGTTCTCTTTACACGCTTAGATAAGGTTGTTCGATTATTTTCGTAATTCGGCTGGTTGTACTGGAGATATCTTTAAGGTTTGGGTTTCGCGATAACGTCCGTTAATAGTGATGTACGCCGAGAAACGATTTTGCAAAAAGTATTGTATTATTGTTTATCGATGTCGTGTCTTATCCTGCCCAGGTATACCTACGAGTAACTTGTAACATTCTCTGACAGTCGAACCCGGCTGCTGAAAGACATATAATACATATAGACATACAGGTGTTTAGCTTTTAAAGTTAAAAATGTACGATATTTTTTCCTTTCATTGTTTCTTAGTACCTACCTATTATTTTATTACTTTCTATGACATTCATACCATTTTAGATATAATTAATAATCAGGTGTACCTACATCAACCAGATCCAAGGCACCAAAGGCAGCTGTATTAGGTAAATGGTGCAAATACGAGTATCTGAGGGAAGCTTATGTACAAATTTGTGCCATTAGACGTGGAGATGATCGATCAGTGGGGTCCGTTGGTTAATTGATAAAAGAATAATGGTTCTATTGTTTAAAAATTATATCCGTGTCCGGTCGTAACCGCCGGTGACAAAAGGGCTGGTTCTTTTCTTGCTCAGAGGTTAAGCTTAACTATTCAGAAATTCAGTCAGCCTTATTCATACCATGTCACGTGGAATAGTGCTTTAAGATAATTTTAATTAAGTACTAAATTGCAGTTATTTTAAATATGATTGTTATATTAATTACAAGATTATATTTGTAAACAGAATTGTCATATTAATAACTATATTGATGTCTAAATATTCCACACTCTGATTCTGTATGATATATAGCTAGAGCGTATATATATAAACGCTAATTCTTTACAAGTAGAGTTTTTTTAAGCCAATTTGATTAATTTCGTTGAATCCGTACTAAAATTTAATAAATAAACTCAAAATAAAACATATTTATTGAACTTATTTTATATATATGTATATATATAGTGATATAAAACAAAATTAAACGCGATAAAATCCGTGAATAACCGATTCATTTCAAATGTGTAGTGTTCGCTTAAATACAAGATCTCATTCTATAAAACATATATTTTTAATTTTACCGCATCGCCACGTTTGACGAACATCCCTAACTTTGATCAGTTACTGTATAAATCAACCGCCCCTAGCAGACTGATAACGGGAACGAAATTCTACTGTAAATCATACATTTGTTTTATTAGCGGGACATTATGAAGGGAATTTTAAATAAACGATATGTCACGATTAAAAAAAATTGTAATCTATGTCTCCTATTCGCCCTTTTTATTTTTAATAGATATTACACGGTACGTTTGTTTAACATAATTATGCAAAATTATCAAATTAATGCGCCTTCAAACCCCTATTTCATATAAGTATTCATTGTTTTCTTTGAAATCAGGCGGTGATCTTTGCTTATCTAAAGAAGACCCATTAAACCTTCTTCAATCAATGACAGGGATCTTGGGTATTTTATTAAGAGTTCAAGGAGTATTGGTAACTATTGAATAGATTGACTTTTTATATTAAAGGGCTGAAGAAATTCTACCATTAAAATTATTTACTTTTAAATTTATTTCATTATATTTGTTACGCTGTTTAAAATTGATTTTAAATTAATTTATAACGCTAAATGACTGTCAAAGCTACGTTTAATAGAAGAGTTACGTATTTTTTTTTAATGAAATTCTTTTAATAAAATACTATAATGTTATAAACGAAACAACTAACTGTGTATTTGTTTTTATTTGCAGTTAAGCCGTGACGTAAACGGGATATGTACGTCATTGGCGCAGTTGTGGAGTTTGCTCGAAGCTTGTAACTTTCTTATCATTACCTAACTTAGCTAATCAGACTTGTTACCTCTTCTATTTACACGCAGCTACTCCTAATTCTACTTAGGCTAAAGGCTACAAATAATTTATTAGAACCTCTCTCATTAAAGCACCACTACTGACATTGTGTGTTCTTCATTTCATTAGCAAGTTGAGATGTTTATTTTGACATTTAACTTCTGTTAGTTTGTCGGTGAACTTGAGATTGTTTGAAATATATTTTGTTAATTCTTTTGTTCACACGTAGTAACCAACAAGTAGGTGTACAATAGGTTTGTGTTCACACTTAGGCTGAGACATGTTTTATTCTTGTATTAAATACATGTAGGTTACAGTTAAGAAGTATTTGAGGTAATAACTATGGAATAATGATTAATGTATCTACGACATTTGAACAACAATGGAGTGATCAAACAAGCGAATCCCGAAGATCGTGAATTTGCTTGTTTTCTTTGAATCTATTTTTGTTTGTAAATACACATTTACACACATGAAATAATATTCTTCAGCATCTATACATAATTGAAACTGTTAATTAGATCTATAAAATAACGTTAAACTGAGAAGTGGAGGTGAAACAAAGTCTATGTTTCTATAAAACTACTAAAAGAAACAAGTAAATATGTTTTAGCACACACGTATCATATGCAACTACTTTCATAATTCATATTTAGGTCTGAACAATAAAGAAAAATAATGAACATGTAGAATACTTGTGTGGAGCCCTAGAAAAGTATTTAGAAGCTAAGGCTTTTAAATACTTAACCCAACCTAATTGAATTATGACAATGCTGCTAGTTTACTTTTCGTTCATTTATTTCATAATTATTCGACTCTTTGACAAAGCAGAGTAGAATAACAGAAAAAACCTTTTTTTCATCTATGATCTGCCTATCAATACTTACATTTGTAATTTTCAAAAATTACGCTTATCATTATTCATTTTTTACGCTTGCATCATTTGACAGGGCTATACACTAATTATAAAAAAATTAAGGGCCAAGTAAAACGTCATAGCAAACAAATGTATGCAGTCTGCAGTGAAAGACCATATTTTGATTCCATGCAATGGTTGTATTTTCGTCTTACCGATAGCGTGGCACATTGGTTAGAGTACCTGACGTTAGTAGGACCCACAAATTATTGCTTTTGGATCTGGTTGTATTGGGTCAGGTCCCGTGTCTCTGACACTGCATCTGACCCTTCCTCCAAACTTATCGCATATGCGAGGTATAAGCATATGCTTTACATTGGATACGGAAAGGTAAAGAAGAGTGTGTGTTTCTGTGTTTGCACATTATGCTTGTGGAACAATTTTTTTTTATGGGAAAGGCGGAAAACGAGCTAGCAGGTCTCGTGATGATAAGTGATTACCGTCGCCCACGTACATCTGCAACCCCAGAGGCGCTGCAGGTGGTGGTGTGGTGGTTGCCAACCTTTGAGGGTATTTGACAGATGAAAGGGAGGATGGGGAGGGTAGTGGGGAGGAGGAATGGGAGGAGGAACGGGGAGGGATGAGGAAGAGGAATGGGGTGGGGGAGAGCGCCTCCGGATACCTCACTCACCGAACGAAACGCAGAAGCATCCTCTAGTTCACGCCGGTATTCTGCAAGGTCATGGACCAACCCGGTTTCAATTCGTTGTGACCAGGCTCGTCTTAAGACTAACCCAAACTATTACTTGAATACTTAGGACTAAACACAGTATTCTTATGGTAGAACCCCTTCAACGATCATGTCACAAGAGGACTATGTCCTTGGCAAATCAAAGATGGGGGATATATTCCTGTACAGTTCAATAGCTTGAATACATTTTACAATAAGAATTTCAAGAATATAGGAATTCCTACGTTACACAAAAACTTTTATATTAATAAATTAATATAAAAGTTTACTATTGGTATTAAAATACCAATATTAAAATGTTATAATATATTTTACCCGCACAAATTCACTCTTCTCTCCTCTCCATGGTTTGCAGGAAGAAAACTCTCATAGAGTTAAGTGCGACATCGTACTATTTTTTTTCGTTATGTAGTGTGTACCTCAAGAATATACATATATTTTATATATACATAATCCAGACAAATTAAATCGAATTAAGAACCTTTGACATCTTAAACTCCCAAACTGAACAGAACTGTCAACAAAACAGCCAGCAAGTGCAATAAACTTGAATTAACATTTGAGTAAGAATCAAACGTCGTTAGCGGGCGACTGACACGATCTTGTTGCAGTTTCAGCGAAGTTGGAACGATCTACTGCAGAAACTAGACATGGATTTACTATCCCAGCAATATTCTGTAAATCTTACTTGTTATAGTTTATACTTGCGATTGCTGTCTCCGTGGTACTTTATTTTTCACACATTATAAAAGTTTTGTTAACTTGTACTTGTTGCACAACTGAAGTTTTTATTTTAATATAAGTTGCTTACTTGTTACATTGATGCTCAGTTATTTAATTTTTTAGAAAAATATTCAATTCTTAGCTCCTAAAAAGATATTTCAACGAAAACAATAATATCGAATCGAATGTGAACACAGATTATAAAAATAAAATGATAGTAAAATATATCCTATGTGGCTTAAAGAGAAGATCACGAGCCTCCCTCCCACAATTGCATAGGCCTCCATCCTTATCATCACGACCACAAATCGCGACATCACATAATGCACACTAGACATTATCACCTAGAAAATATCTCTTTGCGAAATGAAACTTACTCATACCTGTCGCGTTTTCAATGTCCGTGGCTTGGGTCGGTGATATAAAATTGTAAATAAGCTTAAAGATATTCAAAGAAACGAGTAATTGGGATGAGATTCCGAAAATCCGAAAACAAAAATATTTTTTTGTAATCTTGGTTTGTTTCTCGGTAGGTTTGTTAGCCATCGCACAAACTACTTTACCGATTGTGATGTAGTTTTCACTTTTTTGAAAGTCTCAACTTAAAATCAGGCAACCTTTGATCCCTGGAAAATTCTCGGATTGACCCGTATTTTAACGCCAAAAAATACATGATCAGTTGGAGAAAGGCTTACAGCGTTCGATATTGTATGACTTAAATTTGAATTCCGAAAAATACCGGAATTGACCAGAACGAGATTAATATCATAATCAACGGCCAGAATAAGATTACTGACTCATGAAATCACGGGCAAAAATTAGTATAGTATACGTATGCAATTAATTAATTATACTTATAGTTACGCCTGCTTGCATTAAATATCAAAATATTTTATCATCACCAAGCACAAGTAACACTATAGTAGGAACAATTTGCAAACATTTTATATTATTATTATTAATTATTTAAAAAAAGAAGGAAATAATAAGAAAATAAAAATTAAACTTTACTACACTCAATAAATAATATAACATGAAATCTAAAATTCATTAGAATGCTTAAAAGGTCGTTTACTATGTTGGCGTGAGACGTAGGTAGTAGAGAAATCCGCTTCGCACCATCTTCATCCATCATTCAAGCGCTTGTCTGCCATCAGCCTCACACCTTGACGTGAAAATACTTTTTATACTAAAGCGAAATGCCACTTATTTTCTCTTTCATTACTTCTTATTTCTTTTAAGTAGCTAACATAATACGGAGCTATTTCAGCATGCACAACAATATTTGAATACATTTACTAATTTTATTTTTAAGTAATTATAACTTCAAAATAAGTTGAAATTGTATATTTACTATTCAATATTATGAATAGTGGTTACGGAAGTTTAGTGTCGTGTGTGTGTAGCCTGGTGCTTAGGATGCTCACTTTAATTTCACAGTACACGAGGATCGGGTGACCTGAGTTCGATCCCTAATAAAAACTGTTAATAGCAATTTTAAGTACTGTCTGACTTTACCTCGTGTTCGACGGTGAAGAAAAATATCTTGACGAAACCTGTGTGACTAAGAAATAATAATGAACATGTTTTCGACCAGCTCTTTCCCAGCAGTAGGCATTTATAAGCTGCTTTACTTTTTTCTATTACGCAAATAATCCAATTTCTAACTCGATTGCAACATCTTTAAAAGTTTTAAGTACAATTCTGGTTTCCAACTAACTTTGTTGAAAAGTTACGTCATTAGGTAACATGCGTGATGAACTAGGCTAGATTGAGAGATAACATGCTCGTAAAGTGCACTTGTATATTGGGTCTCACTTTATCAATTAAGGTGACAATTAATGTATTTCGATAGATGAAAATTTAGTGAGTAGGTATAACTTAATGGCATACATTGTTTACTTAAAATGGTCGGTAGCAACTCCGCTTTTAAAGCTGATGCGAGACTCCCGCATAAGACAATCATATTTTTTATGGTGAATATGAATGTTGATATCTGAATCGTGAATGTTTATAATTATTCATGTAACTGCACATGATATATTATATTACAATGCCACAAGTTTATGCACAAACACTAAAGTACTTACTCGTCTTTACCTTCCCGTATCCACTTATGTGTTAATATGAATTTGCGTATTCCACGAATATTGACTATGGCTCAGATCTGTTTATGATAACCAATAAAGATATTAAAAAATACTACAATTGTGTATGATGTATGTAAACGTAAATTGTGTATGTAAACGTAAATTGTGTATGTAAACGTAAATTGTGTATGTAAACGTAAATTGTGTATGTAAACGTAAATTGTGTATGTAAACGTAAAGTGCTTTCTATAGGCGTATCACATTGTTTCTTTTACTTTTTATTTCTTGTGAATTATAATTTTTATTGTCGTATGCATCCCGAAATTTTAATAATCACTTCACAAATTAATTTTAAATGTAAAATGTTAACTGTTTCTTTTGGAAACTGTTCCAAGACGCTTCTTTATTTTCTTGGCAAATCGTGAAAGCGATCATGTGGCAAAACACTTATGCATTTGGCCCCTGGCAACTTTGACTTGAAAGTTTGCCGACAGCTACGAGTCGTGGAACGATACGATGTGTTTGAGAGCAAAGCGATGTTTCGACGTCGCTAAGATGCGGATGTAAATGTTATCGTCGAAAGGTCCCTAGGTTCTGTATTTAGTTGCTTGAACTCGGTACTATTTTAATGAAATTGTAATACAAGGAGCCCTTATATAAAGAGCACTTAGTACTCCTCTTTATAGTAGTTCGACCAACTTTATTGTTGTTGATAAGATCTATGATGCGATATAAGATGCATCTTTACAGTTACAGTGTAATGCACTTGGTCATATTGTTTTAAGAGTTTAAAGGTTATGGAACAAATATAAATTATTTTATATTTCTTGTATAGACTAGGACTAAGTTACAATCATACATTCAAGTAAAATAACGGGGTCTCGTCTCAAATATTTTTTCCTCTAATATATAAACGTACTACACCTGACTTTGAAAAACATACACGACAACATCTCTGTCAGTCGGTTCATTTGTTAAAACTACAGAAATTATTTAATCGAGACTTGAAGAAGTTATAGACAGAAATTCGAGATCAATTTAGTTTTGTATCATTGTAATATCTTAATACATCTGAAATGACATGAATTCTTAAATTCACACGGACAATGTCGCTCAGCTCGTTATAACTTACAGATATTTAAGCTCTACGAGTTTTAAAAGTTTTAAGTACAATTCTGGTTTCCAACTAACTTTGTTGAAAAGTTACGTCATTAGGTAACATGCGTGATGAACTAGGCTAGATTGAGAGATAACATGCTCGTAAAGTGCACTTGTATATTGGGTCTCACTTTATCAATTAAGGTGACAATTAATGTATTTCGATAGATGAAAATTTAGTGAGTAGGTATAACTTAATGGCATACATTGTTTACTTAAAATGGTCGGTAGCAACTCCGCTTATAAAGCTGATGCGAGACTCCCGCATAAGACAATCATATTTTTTATGGTGAATATGAATGTTGATATCTGAATCGTGAATGTTTATAATTATTCATGTAACTGCACATGATATATTATATTACAATGCCACAAGTTTATGCACAAACACTAAAGTACTTACTCGTCTTTACCTTCCCGTATCCACTTATGTGTTAATATGAATTTGCGTATTCCACGAATATTGACTATGGCTCAGATCTGTTTATGATAACCAATAAAGATATTAAAAAATACTACAATTGTGTCTGATGTATATTTAAACGTAAAGTGCTTTCTATAGGCGTATCACATTGTTTCTTTTACTTTTTATTTCTTGTGAATTATAATTTTTATTGTCGTATGCATCCCGAAATTTTAATAATCACTTCACAAATTAATTTTAAATGTAAAATGTTAACTGTTTCTTTTGGAAACTGTTCCAAGACGCTTCTTTATTTTCTTGGCAAATCGTGAAAGCGATCATGTGGCAAAACACTTATGCATTTGGCCCCTGGCAACTTTGACTTGAAAGTTTGCCGACAGCTACGAGTCGTGGAACGATACGATGTGTTTGAGAGCAAAGCGATGTTTCGACGTCGCTAAGATGCGGATGTAAATGTTATCGTCGAAAGGTCCCTAGGTTCTGTATTTAGTTGTTTGAACTCGGTACTATTTTAATGAAATTGTAATACAAGGAGCCCTTATATAAAGAGCACTTAGTACTCCTCTTTATAGTAGTTCGACCAACTTTATTGTTGTTGATAAGATCTATGATGCGATATAAGATGCATCTTTACAGTTACAGTGTAATGCACTTGGTCATATTGTTTTAAGAGTTTAAAGGTTATGGAACAAATATAAATTATTTTATATTTCTTGTATAGACTAGGACTAAGTTACAATCATACATTCAAGTAAAATAACGGGGTCTCGTCTCAAATATTTTTTCCTCTAATATATAAACGTACTACACCTGACTTTGAAAAACATACACGACAACATCTCTGTCAGTCGGTTCATTTGTTAAAACTACAGAAATTATTTAATCGAGACTTGAAGAAGTTATAGACAGAAATTCGAGATCAATTTAGTTTTTGTATCATTGTAATATCTTAATACATCTGAAATGACATGAATTCTTAAATTCACACGGACAATGTCGCTCAGCTCGTTATAACTTACAGATATTTAAGCTCTGCACGAGTTTTAAAAAGTTTTGTGACTTTATTTTGTAAGAACACTACACCACAACAACATAACACATGGCAGCAGGGTAGGCAACGGTGCTGATATTCCTATTGGTGAACATTTGTTATGCTCTCAATCTTACATAGTAACAAAAGTGATAGGTGACACAATATAAAAAGAGATCAATTATTTTCATCAGTCGCCTTACACGCCACGCATGGCCAAATAGGGGTGGCGCAATTTCAAAATTTTGACAACCACGGCAGACCCGCCTCAGGCTCGTTTGACAGCCAGCGAGATTTTCTACAACTAACTACCCCTGTGGTGGTTGATATTTAAAGTAAAAAAAATGTTTTCTAAAAAGGAGGAATTCCTTACACTTTTTTAAGTGGTAAGTAGTGGTGGTGGTAATGGTAAGCGGTGGCATCACCTGCTGCTCGAATGGGCCGACTCGACCGGGTTATAGAATATCGACGTGAAGTAGAGGCATCTTGCGCTTTTGCGTTTCGTTCGGCGAGCAAGGTAACCGGGGGCCCACTTCCCCTTCCGTCTCCCTCCTCATCCTGCCTCCCATCTCCCAAATACCCTTAAAGGCCGGCTACACCCCTGCAGCACTTCTGGTGTTGCAGATGTACGTGGGCGACGGTAATCACATACCATCAGGTGAACCGATTGCTCGTTTGCCGCCTTACCCATAAAAAAATACTTCAAAAATAGAAAAAAAATCATTCTAATAGAAAATAGAAAAAATAAGACCCGATTTGTCGATTGAATAAAATTTCACCGCAAGGAATGAGTTAGATCCACTGTTAATTTTGGGAACGACATACAACGTATTCACCGATGAAGAAGAACATCGTGATGCATGCAGGTTATATTAAAAAAAATATCTCAACTACATAAGAAGTTCCTTGACCCACGTAGAATCATCATCATCATCATCATTTCAGCCTATCAGAAGTCCACTGCTGAACATAGGCCTCCCCCAAAGATTGCCACGAAGCTCGGTCCTGTGCCACCTGCATTCATCGACTTCCCGCAACACTGCGTCGTCACTGCATCTTGTGGGGGGTCGTCCTACACTGCGTTTGCCTGTACGTAGCTGCCACTCGAGAACTTTTTTTCCCCAGCGGTTGTCAGTTCTGCGAGCTATGTGGCCGGCCCATTGCCACTTCAGCTTGCTGATCTTTACGGCTATGTCGGTTACCTTAGTTCTGCTGCGGATATCATCGTTGCAGACTCTATCACGCAGAGAAACACCGAGCATAGCCCTTTCCATAGCGCGCTGAGCAACTTTGAGCTTCCTCATACGGGCTGCAGTGAAGGACCAAGTCTCGGATCCGTATGTCATCACTGGCAACACGCACTGGTTGTATACTTTCGTCTTGAGGCTTTGCGGTATACTCGACGAGAAGATATGACGTAGTTTCCCGAACGCAGCCCAGCCGAGTTGGATTCGTCGATTGACCTCTGAGTCGAAGTTGGACTTACCTAATCGGACAATTTGTCCCAGGTATACGTACTTGTCTACAACTTCGAGCCTATTGTTCCCAACAACAACCGGTATTGGTGTGACATGGACGTTTGACATGAACTTCGTCTTGTCCATGTTCATCTTAAGACCAACCTGTTGGGAGACGTTATTGAGGTCATTAAGCATTGTACTAAGCTCCTCCAGCGATCCTGCCATAAGAACTATGTCGTCGGCAAATCGAAGGTGTGATGTATTCGCCATTGATGTTGATACCGTATCCTTTCCAGTTCAGCTGCTTGAAAACATCTTCCAATGCAGCGGTAGAATGAGTGGTGGTATTTGTCCCAGCAGTGTATTATTTAATATTTACTGGGTGCTACTTTTATTCTTACGTTATTTTTAATAAAGACTAGAATGTTCTTGTATAAAACTTATTAAGAAATTACTTGGTATACACAAGTATATTTCACAAAACTTTACGGCGCTAGAATATGAAAAAGCATTTGTCGTGCTATATACGAGTATGTGAGTGGGACGTTTAACGACGTCAGCATTAAAGATAATAGGAAAAACTTAAATTATGTCGAAATGGCATCAGAATAGGGTCCGTTCACCGCAACGCAGTTTGGATATAAAGTCGAATTTATGCCAAGAATTATTTCATTCCCTTTCCTAATCTTTCTACTTTTCCGCTCCTTGTGTCCAGGTGCATAATACGAAATCAACTTTTTAAATGGAAAAAGGAGGGTTAGCTGTATCTAGACGTTTCGCTCGGTTACTTTTCTTTTATTAGGCTATTTCGTTTTGATTTGTCGGAGGGGAAAGTTTTAATTCGTTTGAATTCCTCTGCTATAGGTTTTCGTAAGTTCTCATTACTGTTCAGACAATCTTCATAAATTATAAAAATCTTGCGACTGTTAGTGCTCGTGTAACTTTGGACGACTTGACCAATTGGGGTCATATTCCTGCAATATATTTGTACTGTCAAAACGACCAAAATGACTCAAACTGAAATATGTTGGTTTAGTGCCAAAAAAGAAAATCCCGAAATGTGGACATGGTAGGTGTCGAGTAATTAATAAATTTAATTTCCCATAGTCATCGCGCCTCCTACTCGCTCTGCGAGCCGGCTTGAGGCAGTGTGGGTTTTGCGAACCCACTCGGATACAAGCCCTGTCCGGTCGGTGAACGGTGGTGAAGAAATACTAAGAAGGAAGTATTGAACTTCAGCATTGCTGAGTTATAGCTACGAAAGGTTCTGCAATCCGCTTTATTCTCGTGGGTCTAGTAATAGTCGACTAAGAAAATCGAAACGAGGCTTGCCAATAATCACGTTCTATGCCTGCCTAGTATGTTCAGCCTGGTTGGCTGCATTGAGTCATGTCAAATGGAAATTCGTTATTTCTGTCTACTTGTATAGACTACATAAGTGAGTGTACGCAATTTAAATCGTAATCACGGCTAATTAAGTTATAAAGCAAACAAACTACATAAAATATAAGCTATTTTAATATACTAAATTCGTGACATCTATTCAATTTACGTACATTAAGGATCATGGATGAACGCTCTGATAAGTTTAATTATGTTGTTTGTATAATTCGAAATAGGTAAATTTGTGTGTGGTCGGTTTTGAAATGATTAAACGTTATAATTTACACTTCCATATATTCAACGTTTACACTTTATTATTGTTTCTACATTTAACTTTTTATGATCATTTATATCACAACTCCGTTCTGACCTCAAATTACTCAGTATACAACAAGAGTGTAACTGTAGAATTCTGCTTGTTCTCTTCTCTGTACTAAATTTTGCTTCTTGGAAATGGAAAGCCATTCTTACCTTATGGATGATTTTCAGTTTCTGTTTTCAACTCATGACCGAGTCCTTCATCTAATCATAAGATTGGTATTCCCTGACATTTCACCGATTTTGTCGGTAACTCCTTTAGCGCTCAAACTATCTGACATCAGGAAAATTTCTAGTAAGTTTCATTCAAAAGACTGGTACGTGAACACCTTCCAACTACGTAGTAACATAGAAATTTTATTTTATTTTTATATTCCTAACGTTTGGATTGCTTTACAGCAGCCCTAGTCACGGGGGACTGAGATGTTAGACGTCCAGGTGTCTAGTCTATTCATCCAATCAAGTTCATTCCTCACGGGCCGCTGTATACTCTAGAACTCTGATGCAACAAAATGTCTAACCACACTTTAGCCCTTGAGCAACACATTCCAGGAGTTCTACTTTCTCCATTTTAGAACTCGATAATCAGCACAAATTTATATCTATTCATATAATAAATTATGTTATGTCAAGGCATAACAAATTATGCTGCTATAATTTAAACTACAGAATAATATTAATCGTATTTAGCCAAGTAAACATCACGCACAATGACGAAATTTTAGCGACAGTTCTGAGTTCTTGGTTCTGTATACAGACTGTCACAATACTTCAGAAAACTATACATTGTCATGTGCTTAACGCATGCTATTGCAATACCTTGTGATAGACGCAAGACGTTGCCCATACAGCGCTTCGGTCTCAAGTGATCTGCCGCCAGTGTGACGCATACGATCAGCAATCAAGCGCTTACTAATTGAGTCTGCTTAAACGTCTCAGATGCCTGGTCTGGCGGCCTTAACAGCTTCGGCAGGAAAGACTCGTGTGCAGGAGGATCGCAGGTAGAAAGTAATAAAGAGCAAGACGCTACAGTTTTGTCTCGACGATGGGCATCGCGTCGCCTGTGCTGTGCTCTGACTCACGTTAACGAAAGAGACTTCTGACAACTAGAGAAGGGCCTGCGGCAACCTATGGCCCCTCATAAGGAGTACGAGATTAAGGCTTGGATTATAATTGATGAAGGTGAAATTTAGAAACATATTTTATACGAGTAAATCCCGTGTAGGCCTCGAACCTAAGTTGTAGTAGGTTATATGTGTGTTTGTAATGAATTTGTACGGGAGGTGAGGTTTCGAACGCATTATAACCACTAACTATTATGTCGTCATCATCACTAAAGACATTCGTAAGGCGCCTTTAAACATGTGAGATTTCGTGCGCTGGGGTTAAATTATCCAGCGCCGCCACTAACGGGTTAGAAAACACCTTATCACATCTCAATGCTAAAATCCAAGGGTAATTCTGCGTGATACATGGTCAGGCAAAAAGACAATCAGACACACACCTTTTCTAAAAATTGCGATTTCGGCTTTTATCTCGATAATATAATACTGTCATAAAATAATTATAATTTTGTTTTTTTTTTATAGAAGTAGGGGGCTAACGAGCGTGCGGCTCACCTGATGGTAAGTGATCACCGACGCCCACGAACATCCACAACACCAGAGGAGCTATAGATGCGCTGCTGGCCTTTAAGGAAGGAATATGCTCTTTTCTTGAAGGTCCCTAAGTCGTAACTGTTCGGAAATACTGCTGGCGAAAGCTGAATCCACAAAGTTGTGTAATTAAAATTTTGGAAATATATTCATTGTACAGATTTAATTTCCCCTGAGTTTTATTATATTTATTTAAGACGATTATGATTACTACAAGTTATACAAAATCGCTTTATGCAACGGGCTACCTGAGCTCCTCCTTAAATGCTGAATATAGATTTACAAAGCACCTTGGCTTCTATGGTATGCCTGTTCAGGAAACGTTACGTTAATCGGTTCAAAAAGTTATTTTGAGACTAAAAATAACTCTATTGACGATATCTATTATGTACTAGTAGCGTTCGAGATTTCATGATTAATTTCCTGTCGTCTAAAAAACCAAAATCAAATAAATAGTTTCACACACCATTCTCTGCAAATCAATAGCAAATTATTAATTTGAAACAGACTTTCTATCGTTGAGTAAAAGAGAGATAAATTTTCTGTTTTATTTAATTTTCACTCTAAAGAAAAGTACAACTCGGAACCTGTAATCCGGACATGTGTCAGCTAATCCCAATGACTATCGGGCGACGACGGGCTGCGGAGCGTGCGGTCGCGACATTGACTAAGAACCCTGTGAGGATTAGTGTATATCAATCCGGTTATCCACTAGCTCTCAATGACGAATATTATTAAGAAATACTGTAAACTGATATTCGAATATTCGCTAAATAATGAAATTTAACTTTCAATTCCATTTTTCAGGCCTACCACCAATTTTAGGGTTTTGGATTGTGAAACTAAATCCATTACTCTTGTACAAGTTACATACGTAAATTATACACGGTAGTGGTTGCTTAAAATGCGCTATGAAACCTTTTTGACGCTTTTTGATGTCATTGCTGGAGCACCATAAGTTGATAAAAAGCAGGTTGATCAAAAATTGCAAATAAGAAAATAAAAAAAATAAACATAAAAAAAAATTACAAGGTATTAAACATTGATTCTCCTTGGGATCAGTTTCCACATTTTTAGCAAATAATAACACTTCATTTAATTTTTATAAATTGAACGTATGATAGTAGCTTTGTTATTCAGTAGAATGGATTCAACAGGTTCAACGGATAATTTCTTTTACTATTTCATCTAATCTTCTTTGCACTGAATTATTACTGAGAGGATCTTTTCTGGTGATATCTAACGGTTTCTTATGACTTATGAGTTTTTATGGTCTCTTTGACTGCCGGAATAGCTAGCGGTAAGGGCGTTCACTTTAATTGCACCACTAAAATTGTTAATAACAATTTTAAGTTCTGTATTTACCACGAACTCAGCGGTGAAAGAAAACATCCAGTAGAAACCTGCATATCAGAAAAAAAAAAAAAATATTCAGAGGATATGTGAAGCTCGTCAACCCGCAACAGAGTAGTGTGGCGGCCCCGTCCGGCTCCAAAACCCTCTCAGATATTTTAGAAGGAGGTCTTTCCCCAGATGTGGGCCACCGGTTACCCTCACTCACCGAACGAAACGCAAAAGCACAAGATGCCTCTACTTCACGTCGGTATTCTGCGAGGCCGTAGTACCAAATCGGTCGAACCGGCCCATTCGAGCAGCAGCAAAATCCGCCGCTTGGCTCTACCATGTGAATAATTTATCATACTGCATTCCAAAAACCATGATTCTTTTTAATTTCCAAGTTAGTGTTATTGCATTTCTTATTGCATACTTGTATTTTAGCCACTATAGAGGAAAAAAGTTTATTTAGACATTTAAAATTTATAAAACCCAATAATTTATCTATAGAGATTGTGCACTTAAAAAAATGTGAAGTAAGCAAGGATTGATGCGGTTTTCGGGTGGAAACCACATTATCCGGTAAATCCTTAAATTCGAACATCTTTGTTAATCCGGAATAGGTCGCACATCGAAGGGCCGGACAGTGACGAAGTGTAGGTCGCGGCGGATTACTGTATTCGGGTATCTGGGCCGCACGTCGGTCACCGGACCACATGTTGTTTTATTAAGACAAATATGTAGATACGTAGCCTTTCGTGTTATCGGAGGTTATATAAGCTGGAGGACGGCCAAGGCAATTTTTCTTTCGCAAGATTTATTATTTCCCAAGTTTCAAATTTGTTTTATTTGCCAATAATACAGCAAAAATTGCATTGCCTGCTTATTAACAAACAAAGCTCTGGCGACCGAATAATGACCGAAAATCCATCCAAATATACCGAAATGAAATACCACAGACTAGTGATGGAGGTAGCACTTTTGGTTCGAGAGTACCGGCCAATTTTCCATTTATGGAATGTCGGCTATTGATGGCGCTTTAATAAAGGCCTATGTCCAGCTGTGGACTTTTACAGGCTGATAAAGTAAGTAAGGTATACTTTATGATGTGATTGATTGTAATATGGAGATACAATATTTTTTCATTATTTATTATGGATGCGCATGATTTTAAAAATAAGACAAATTTATTCCGTCTCTATAGAAGAACTATTTATTATATTTCTTATACAAAACTCTGTTGTATAAGAATAAATACGAAGTAATAAAAGATCCCTCAGTAAAATATCGTAATTTTCTCTCTCTTCTCCTGTTTATCTCTTTACTTAAATTAGTAAATTACAACTTTTCTTGTATTTGCGCGAATACTAGGTATTGAAATGATATTAATTTTAAGGAAGTTATCGCGTTTCATTTTAACTGTTTTTCTTTCTGATGTAGCGGGTACTTAATTGCACCCGTAGTCACGAATTTCAGTATATCTAAATACTCTGTGGCCACGAGGAACACCTCGTCTAACAAGACGACCTGATGTCATGCTAACTATAGTTAATTTTTTCCGATCGACGCAGAAGGCACTCACAGTATCTTGAGGTCTAACACCTTATTCCCCCTGTGACAAACAATAACTATAATAAAGAAAATGAACTTCACATTTTAAGTTAAGAATAACGTAAAATTTGTCCATGCACTGTTTTTTTTTTAAATAACTACCACTTAACGAAATATACAAAAGGAAGAAGAAAATTATTTTATACAAGGAAACAAAAGACTGGTTGCTTAACGCGCATAAAAGATTTTCACAAGTTAATTAATATAATCATAAGCCTTTAAGGTACTGTATTAGTCAAGTCAACTTGCGGCATCAAAGCTGCCAAGTTTTTGACAAAATTGTCTTATTTTGTACTCTTGTTAAACTCTTAATTACTTTCGTTGGTAGTCCGCAAACATTCATCTCGTTACGAGACGTAGGCTTCATTATTTACCCATGCTCACACGTTGCTTCTCTCTCTGCAAATATTTACCTCTTAACGAGAAACCTGACTTTACCCGCGGGTGCTGTAATAAACTTTTCTATTGTACGCTGCGGTTTGTATACGTTCTGCTGGGTAATCGTTACATTGTCTTACCGCTTTCATTGGTTTTAATTAACGTCTGAAATACACAAATGTAACCAACCCATGCTTAATAAGTTGCACAGAAGCATATTAAAAGTTGGATTTGGTTTGGGTTAATATGATTTTTGTGTGATAAACATACTTTTGTTTATTTTAATTAAGTAAAACAATGTAATTTGATACAATCAAGCCGTACTTTTTACAGAAATTCATCACAACTATTTAAGAGACTTAGTTATTTGGTTAGTATATGATGCATGGTTAGATAAATACGCTCACGCTCTTCGTCGGTTCCTTGAGATC
Organism: Bhutanitis thaidina; assembly: GCA_029286595.1. Lineage (NCBI taxonomy): Eukaryota > Metazoa > Arthropoda > Insecta > Lepidoptera > Papilionidae > Bhutanitis > Bhutanitis thaidina. The sequence continues at coordinate 7,308,712 of JAGSMS010000011.1, forward strand.
TATTTTGTGACAACCTTTTGGCATTCTTTCAATATTGCGGTATATATGATTTTTCTCCAGGGAGGCATTTTAAGAATAAATTTTAAAAAACAAGAAAATTTCTAAAACAACAGTAGTTAAAAAAATAAGAAGGAACTAGATAAAATTGCCAATTTGAGACCAAAATCGATAACAACTTCAACATGCCTATAGGCATCTTAAAGGATTATCGAGAATCTAATATTTGACACACTGTTCCATGCAGAATGAATAGGTGATTCTTTCTGCATTCGTACTTTTAGCTTTTGACCGACATGTAATGCTTTTAAGTTCGTCATATGTCTTATTGTAGTAGTATTTTGTTGTTTCAGACGTGTTTCTAACTTACGCCTAACATGAGGAATGTGTGGTTTAGGCCTTAATAGTTTAGAGATGAAGGGCACTACATATGCATTCAGAGAATTTAGTGCTGTTAGCCGTTTTGACTATTATAGTTTCTTCGGATTTTGAGTTTTTAAAAGTATCTGTACTCTGAACGTAGGTGTACATTTACAGCTTATCTTTATTTAATAGGCTATCTGTGGAACATCCAAGAGAGTCGATATGTGTCAATCTCTCTGGGCGCGGGTCTATTCTGTTTACGGGGATGTTATGTTAGATTACGTCCGAATTGCTAACTGAGTGTTCAGTGTAAGTATAAGACGAATTGACCGGGTTGGGGTCGAATAGTTAGTCTAACGGTGTTACGTCGTCCGGGTCAACGAATACATTGCGTGGGAGACGGTGTTCGAATTTCTTTTGAATTGTTTCTAATGCAGCGATATGAGATGGCGCCGCATGATCGAATACAACGGAAGCATATGCCTCGGAAGGTCTTATGCAATCTTTGTGTAATAGAAATTTAAGTCTTAGGGATATCTATCTAAGCTACCTGTAAAGTAGGTGGCCTATATATGATATTCCTAACTTTTTATAGTGGTTTTTTGTATTTACGCGATTACTACACATTAAAAAGGAATTATTATTTACAGCGAAAATGCAATATAATCCGTAAATAAAAGATTAATTTCAACGTCTTTTTTTGTCTCAAATATATTTTTTGTTACATTTATTTTAATTGTTAGGAGTTAAAACATGTTTGTAGATGTGTCATGTATTTCTGCTCATGATTCAGACTCTTCTTTGACTCTTGTATTGATTAATATAGAGATGAATTGCCTTCGTTAGGAGAAAAACTAAGCTGTACTTTTTCCCTTTGTAATATATCTTTCAATATTTGTCATATCAATGCCCAAAGTATTACGATTATTTTGAAGTAGCCTTTCCATTGGATTACATTAATGCAATCTTAACATCAGAGAATTGGCTCTTCTATTCGTTTCAGTTTATACCCACTCTTTGGATTCGTTCTTATAAGCAGCTATAGACCGTGGTCATCGTGTATCTGCCACCTACGTGCTGCGATTGCATATAGGATTGTTTTAGATTCTCTTACTAAATATACAGCTTTTTCTGAATATTGATGAAAGTATTTGTGCGACCCCTCCCTAAATTCCTCCTCCTGTACTTCCTAACAATTTTTGTTCGATTTCAATTCTTTAATTTCTCTCCAAGGTTTTCAAAATATGCAGCATAGACATGTGTCTATTCTCAAAGCAATTCATAAATAAACATAATCAGCAGAATCTGTTTCATTTAAGGTCCCCTATGGGCATGGTACCACTAATGCACGGATGTCTCGGTTAATCCTAACAAATGCAAAGTAATGGTTGTAGGAAGTTTGAAGATGCCGGCTAAAGTTGATTATGGAAAACTTTGGCTTGCACATAGACCGCGCTATGACCTGGGAATAACCGATCTCTGAAATTGGCCGGAGAGTAGTTGCGACCCTGCATTCCCTTTACCGTATTAAATCCGTCTACCTTTCGAAACCAAGATCATACCAATTCATTCACTTATTTTACCCCTTACCGATTATGCAGGTGTGTTTTACCCAGATCTATGTGGAAACCTTCTCACTAAGTTCGATCGCCTTTTCAACAATTCCATTAGATGCTCCTGCTTATCTCAAGGCTAATTACCATTGTTTTTATTCGACGCAAGATCGAGTACCTTGCTATGTAGACCGTTCTGGATTCCTTTAGATTGCATAATGAAGAAACTCCAATAAAATTACCGATAGTAAAATTATAAAAAAATTGTTAAGCACGTGCCAAATTCATAAATAAAAAAACGTTCTAGGAATGTAAAATTTTTATTAATTTTGGCTAAATTTATTCACGTACACTCGTATATCGTATTCACATAATCGTAAGCACTTCATTTCTTAGAATTAATGGTCGAACATATTTGGAACGACTATAAGGCGCAGTGGTAGGGGCTGCATTCACTACGCGCAATGAGCGATGACCTTTAATGGCGGACTTTGACAAAGCGCTTAGTGGTACCCATGAAAACGCTCAAATACATCATCGCTTTTGACAGTACGATTCTGCCGACTATGAATTGCTATATTTTATTTCTGCCACGATTCCTTGATATTTGATTAATGACTAAAAATAGTAATATTTTTACTTTCTTGCGTGTTATTCGTCGTAACTTTTCAATAAATAATTGATTCATTAAGGAAAATTTATTCAAAACTAATTCGATTACTTGTGAAATTATTTGGATAGCTATCTATTATACTAAAAGTTTAATACATTTATTTAATACATTCTATTTAACCTCTTGAAGTTAAATACATTTTGTACACCAACGACCTAGTCAGATTTACCGAATCGGCAATTGCAATCGATGGCTACCTTGAAGACTACATGTAAATATATAAAGTAAAAGTTATAAAATTGAGTTTAACTCTTGTGCAAGTGTTTTTCGTTTTACTTTCTTCTCTTTCATAAACAGTCACTATAGTCTACAGTCACTATAGTCTATAGTGACTGTTTATGAAAGAGAAGAAAGTAAAACGAAAAACACTTGCACAGGAGTTCCAACTGAAATATATGTTAACATATTCTTAAAGATTTACGACTAAGAGTAAATAACGGAAATAGAGTGAATCTGCTGCTCTATTGTTTGAAGTTAGAAAGTGTCAAACAAGGCAGTATATTACATATTACCTAACCTGTGGTAAATGTCATAGAAACTAGCTCAATAGTAATTATGTTGAGTGTGACTGTGTGATTGATTATGTTATGTTTTAGATCGATGCTGTAATTAGAGTTGAGAAAGGAATGCTTTTGTGATGCAGAAACGTGGAAAGATTGATGAAGCAAATTTAGACCTTCGCAATCGCGGCATGCGCCGCTCCAGTGGCGGTTTGCTCATCACAGCATCCTTAGCATCCTTAGCTAGAAGTTATCATTAGCTATCATTGGCTAGAAAACAAAAACGTAATAATACTACCCGGGCTTCATGAATTAAATAAGTTTAATTTTTTCGAGTACAAATTTGAACTTTTCTCTTCATCCTAATGCATACTTTCTATACGTTCACGTGATTCAAATATCCACACAGTTACCGAAAGACTACACATGCCCAGTATAATATTTTATTCTATGATCTCCACGACCGCGCGGCACGATGCATATATGAAATGGAAGGCGGTGCGCTGCAGCGAGACTTGCCGCTACCCCGCGAAAGTGCTCTATGCTGGAGCAGTACCAGAGTCGTCAAGGTCATCAATTTGGTCTATATACGCCCTCGATGGACATACATCGACCAAATTAGTGATATACAGAAGAAAGGCCAACAATAGATTAACAAATACCGATGAACATGCCGTATATCGATAGAGCCATGATGGCCTAATAGTGGAGACGGTTAATTTAGTTTCATAGAGCGCGAATCTTCTGGGTTCGATCCCCGGTGGCCGGCATCACTAGAATTGTTAATAGCAAATTTAAGTGCTGTATTTAACAAGTGTTAGACGTTAAAGGAAAACATCGTCAGGAAACCTGTGTATCTGAGAAATAATAAAAAATATTATTTCGAGGATTTGTCAATGTCTTGTACATGTTCATTGATGAATAGATAGAAAGAAGTTGTGTCAGGGTCATGCCGAATGGAATTCAGTACTACCTACTAAAAGCCTACTGCACTGAATTACAGTCGAAAATAATTCCTACAATTTCAGGTAAAATATTATTATAACCATCATCCTGTGCCCGTAAATAGTCCCCTGCTAGATATAGGTTTCCAAGTTTGAAGCATTTACAGAATTAGAGTACTTACACCTAGGTTTCCTATCTGCTTTGCTTTATCACCATAAATTAATATTTTGAAGGGCTATGTCACTAAAATATCTGATACATTATAGTGTTATAACCTAACCTTACCTTACCTTTGGGTTAAAGAAATATATTACTATACCTAATTCAAGTCCATAGATGTCGTCACATGGTTTATGAAAAGTACTGCTTAGGATTTAAAAAAATCAATGTCAGAGTGTTTATTTCTTTCCGTAACTTATTCGTCTAGGGATTTTCCCGACGCATTTCTAAAGTATAAACGAATAAAAGAGTCTGGAAGGTTCGTTTTAATCCGTCAAAATAGACAGAAAAAATGAGATCTAAACAATGAGCCAGTGTAAATTTCACGGCGAACCATCACTGTGCCGGCGTACACTCACTGACAATAGAAATTATTTCCCTAAGTATTGTGAGGATGCAAAAATACATGTCTAGCTGTGACGTTGAGTGATGCGTTCCCGCGCGTCTCACATTGTCTGCTGACTGAAAGAGATTGCAGAATATGAAATACTTCAGTTTGAACCGCAAGTGCCTCATTGAATACGGACGCGCGATGCCTGTATTCTGAAACTAAAATATTCATAACGGTTTCTGCGAACAACGAATGCATTTTAGCAATTGGAAGATTTATATCGACAACAGCTCTATAAGAATTTCCAATTATTACTTTTTTATTTCATAAAAGTAACATATCATCGCTTTCAATGTAATTCTTAATAACATTTTGCATAATTATATCTGTGTTATTCCAATAACGATATAAAGAACAATACTAAAATATAATTCTTATACTTGTACTGGTATTAAGCAAAATATGTTTCTAATGTTTACACTCAGTTATAAACTCACTTTAAATTTCTGTTTGTTATATATATATATATATATATATATATATATATATATTTGGCGTTTTATATTCGTTGGAGGGTGTAAGTGGGAATATACCATATTTTATTTTCAATGCCAACTAAATAAATAAATTGAAACAAACAAAAAATAAATCTGGTCATGAACAATACTCAAAATTGGAGAGTATATGATTTATCACAAAAAAAATTCTCTAATTTGGATAACAAATTTCGATACTTACATAACTTTTGCATAACAATTCGCAAAATTTATTACAGTCAAAACCTAAGTCTGTTAATTTGTATATTCTCACAGTTTTTAACAAGAAAATTTTTTGAATATCTGGTAGGTCAGAAACTTGACATAAGTTTCTGTTATTTTTCAGACACATTTTGCAACACATTTCCGGTGGTAAATCAGCTTGTTTGTTTCACATGTCTGTTTTTGTGGGATTATTTGTATTTATCCTAAGTCAATGCATCTGACCCTTTTTCCGATCATATCATATCAACGTTACATCGAATACTTACGTGTATGTGGCAAAGACAGCTTATTACGTTTGTCTTTAAACATATAAATTTTTGTGGCGGACAAAGTTAAATAAAATAGTAATTTATAAATGTAGCATATTTAGAGCTGAGCAAAGGCCTTCTCTTTTTTGAAAGAGACTTGGAGTAGAGTCCGCCAAGCTGCTCCAGGGTTAGTTTGCTCCATGGTCAGGGTGTGTCTTTTAATGGCATTGATTTTTATTACTTAGAATATTTCGCTGAACGTGCTGTGTTTATTTTGCACTAAGCACTTGGAAAATCAGCACTTTAATTGTAATTAAAAAATTGTTACTCTTTTAATAGTTCCAGTAACAAATCAACGAGCAGTATATAGAATATTAACTGTACTCATATATAGAACGCTCTGTGTTAACTCTTATGTTAACGAAGCGAATACCTATCTCGCTGCAATTATTCAAATTAAAACGATACAGCATCTATCCCTTTGAGTCGTGACAACTTGAAAGTGGATCATTCACAATCACTCATGACATATTGACGTCGAATTATTCTGAAGTTCGTCACTTTTTGATAGAAACTGATTTCAGACTTTGTGAACAAGAGTAAGTTTAGCCGAAGTTAAAATTATTAATATAAATATAATATAAAGTATAAAATAGCAGACGAAGTTAGTTTTAATTTCAGTTGTATTATGTGTTATTAATTTAGCGACTGTTGCGGGTATAAAAAACATCTCAACAACCACTAAAGCATTTCACATAATTTTCATATGTGGTCAACAACCAATCTTCTTCTTCTTTATCGGTCTGGTAATAATGAGAAAGTTTTCGCGGTTGACGATTGCCGTAGAAGACACGACTCACCTTTGGCGCTACTACTTGTCAACCTGCCCATATCCAGTGTATTTTCAATCTAACGGCTAATCTCATTGCATCTTCATTTAGCGTTACTTTATCGTTAGTGTTCTGATTTCCATCATATGTCTGTGAAACTTGGGTTTGGATTATACCGATGGATTGTCCGCCATCATTCTATCACGAGAGCCTCGTTTTAGGTTATTAAGATACACAACACCACATACATGTGAGGTTGGCTTGTGGAGATAAAGATTTCCGAATTGTAAACTTACATGATTAAGTTATTAAATTAATCGTTAAGTTATTTATTATCGTTAATATATGATTAATCAATCTGTTTAAAAAAGGATGTCGTGGGAAGCAATTTAGGAATCGGGCACCCGCTTTCTTTCGCGGGTGTCATCAGAGGCGGCCTAGGGAAACGCCTTGAAAATTCAATGGCAATCTTCGAGAGCAAACCCGGCGAAACCACCCGTCACGATATATCTATCGCAGAGGCAAAAGTTGGCTGCGAAAGCTGATTTGGCAACGCTAAGTTATGCTACATAGAAGTTCTTAAGCTCTACCTACCCCTATGTATAACAGACGTAAGTGCTCATATATAAATGATAGGACGGTTCAAAAATTATCTGGTATTCACTGATTCATTCGTTGAATTCCATATGTCGATGGTGGTCAAGATTTCTCACAGAACATATTGGCTCAAGTGGAAATAATCCCGAAGTGGAGCCGTTTATTACGTTCGCAATATCGTGGCGGGGCGAGGCGCGATTCGATTGCCCGAGCACTGTACTCTCCAAAATTGATTTCTAAGTAATTTGTCTTTTCGAAAAAGCACTCTTCAACTTTAAATCATTTCAAAAAATATTATATTTTCAATTGCTTTACTACATTTTAGTAAATAATAGGTCAGATGATGATGATTTTTAAAGCGAAGACCCATGGTTCATCAGTAATGTACATCATACTATAATAAATTGTATAGTAACATAAAATTAGATCACAATCTGTGATCATCTAACTCACAGGAACGTAACCTTTGTCCGCTATCCTGCTTTAAGTTGGTGGACTTTACGTACCTTTGAATAATACTAAATTGTGCAAATTTTCAAAACTTCAGATTTATGCAAGGCAATGCAAATATTCAATATCCGGTGCACTTTTAAACGATAATAAATAAACGCGTTCACTGCTCAGCGTACTGGGGTTAAATATAAAGTTAATTGTAATTAATAAGCTTATTTATGTTTCTGTGTCTTAAATTTCACCTTTTATTCAAACAAATAATGAACCAAAGTGACGACGACATATAATAACGTATTGCTCGTGACAAATAGTCATGACCATTTATCTGGCAATTGTGCAAACTATATATAAGTATAGGTAGGTCATATCCGGTGGGTCGCCGGACGTGTGAACTATTGTACGAAACTACGCCTACTATGCGCCGAATAGAACATGTTAATTATGTACAGAGTGATGCTTTGACAGTGTTACGAAACCAGTAATTGTACCGGCCATTTCATTACTAGTAGGCTTACTCCCGACATATTTGAGTTTTGATTCAATCGAGCTTCATTCGAATTCGTGGCAATTCGTACTCCTGAAACCGAAACTATCGCACAATCGAGTGGGGGTTCAAATTGGATTAGTTTCATTAATTCTAGGAATTCTAACTACTTCCTCATTGGACGACTGTCATTCGAGTTATGGGACCGAAATCTAACGTCAAATTACTCGATACCAAAGTATATAGTTAATTTGGATCGAGTGTGGTTTATTTTGTAAAATTTTCGAGATACATATATATATATATATATACTTATATATACTTAAAGACGTACTGATGTCATAGTCAACTCGGGTTACCTTTAGCTTTTAATTAATAATCCGGTCCAATCTATGCAAAATGTGCTCACAGTATCTTGAGGTCGTGGAGAGGTACGCTTGGTTTCATATTTAATATAATTTATTACTGGAAACGAAACTTAACTTTCTGGAAATCGGAAATAAAAAAACAAAAATTAAGCGCTATAAATATTCTTATCAAATTTCATATGTTTTTCAGATTTCGATTGCATTATCGTTTCCTGGCACTGGAAGTCAGAACCAAAGCCAAAATTTTCCCTTTGTAAATACGATGGACGGACATTATTTAGTTATGTGAAAAATCATAAACATTATTTAGTCATTGCGCACAAGTAAAAATAAATTTCTAAATTCATTCCAATAAGAAAGGCAAAAGAATATAGTTTCTCTGGACTAAGTTTTCAAATAAGACGCTAAATGCCAAATATAAACTGTCCAGTGTTTATGTTATTTGTTTATTCCTAAAAAATACTGTAAAATAATATATATTTTCGGAAGATTCAGCTTAATAAATGTAAATAAACAAACAAAGAATCGTGTTTTAGATGAGAAAAAACTAAAGAAGTGAAAAATTCATTTGAAATAGTAAATTCTCTCTAACGTAATCGGTTAGTAATGCCTAACGGCGCTGATAATGATTTCACGTAACTCGATCTTGTTTTTTGATTCGAATTGGTGCGGGAGTATCAATTTAAAGTCGAGTTCAAATCGAAAGTGAGTGCGAATTGAAATCCAAATCAAATTCGAAACGAGTATCGGGAGTAATCCATCAGGTTTGTGCTAAACGAAGCACCTTATTAATAGTTTTTTTTGAGGACGCTAATTAAAAGTTACCTTTACTTTAGTATATACCATATTCATATGTGATATTCATTTAGACATTATACTTTTAAAAGCCGTGTAAGATTTTTGGATTACGAAATTTGGATCGGATTTGAATATGGATTGTTGGGCTTTCTATATATATACTCTTAGTAATAATATTAATAAAAATGGTTTTAGATTTGATCAGGTTAATTGAAACCCTTTAAAAAAATTAAACATTTTTTAGTTGCCAATTTAAACATTTAAATTGGCAACTAATTTAATAAATTGAACTTATTAAGGGGACTCAAAAATGAAAATTCATTAGTGCAACAAATTGTCAGGGCAAAGGGCGAGCCCCGTTGTTTTCACCAGGTACGAGTAGACTGCGTACCTACCATTTGCGCCTGTGTGTAATTTTAATGAGTTTTGCAATAAACGTCGCGACCCTAGTGAGGTGGATAACTCCATTTTTACGCAGATAACCACTTCAGTATGTTAACCAACGCAACTTGGGTATTAACATTAATTTCATTTTCTTTACACTGCAATATATAAATACGAGAAATTTTGTGCAAGAATCATAGACTATCGGCAACACGACAAAAAAATATTTATGGCAATTGCAGCGTTTGTTTGTACGGGTGTACCACTCCAGAAGCTTTTTTCCTCAACATATATCTGTTTTACTAACTATTTGGGCAATATGCAGATTAGTTTACTTTTCGCTCTTGCTCGCTTCACGTGACAACACGAATGATGTTCTAGAAAAATTTTTGAAAACATTTTCTGTTCACTTTACATGAGGAAGATCCAAGCTGTTGCAGCAAGATTCTGTCTGTACCACATATTAAGTTGATCGACTGAACAAAAAAGGTAACACGCTTTAACATATTAGTGACGTGCAAAATCAGCTTAACCCTTTTACTTCACGAGAACCAGATACATTTACAATTAAAGAGATATTCTTTGGTTCTCCTAAATTGTCACTTTAACATTTTCTTTACTTTCTAGGAATATTGTGTAGTAATCTATTAATATTAAAATTTACATACTAATAATTGTGAAAATCTTCGATATTATGGAAAAAATAAATTGCACATCACTAAAATCGTTATTAATTTCGACAGCCGTTATAAGCGAGGCAGTTGGCGTTATTAGCTTACCCTTTAATGTGTAATAATTTACTGCAGTTTATATTAAACAAAACAGAATTAAAACTTTTCTAACTAGAATGGGGTTCCACACGTCTGGTAGCGCTTGCACGGTAAACTTTTTCATAGTTCAAACACGTTTGCGCTTTTAAAATAAATTGAAATTTACTGTGAAATATGCTAATGTTGCAATTTTGTAATGATGAAGGTTTTGACCCTAGTTTTAGTAAACTTTAATTTTATTAGAGTGCAAAAGGCTGTAATTGTACTTCGCCAAAAAAATATTAGATCATACAAAATGGTTCAAAACATAATATTTTTATTCCTCATTGGCCTATATAAGTCCACTACTGTCAACGTACAGCCTTAGCACGGAGGCCTTTCTATGAAAGAACCAACATAATCTGTTATACTGTGCATGGAAGATCTGTACATACTTACACTGAAAGTAAAAGCCGTAACCTTTATTCTACCGTCGAACGTTTAAACCACTTTAAAATGATTCCGCACGTAGCAAAATTTCTGGTATACTGTTTCGCCATAAATTTATACATTAGTTTACCTGACATGTTAAGTCGTCTTTAAATTTCAGTACCTAACTTCAAAATCGCTTGCTGCATAAAATATAATTTGATTTTATTGTTCAAGATATTGAATATTAAGTTTCTTAATGCAGAGATTGGGAAACAATTAAATATTCTATTTACATATATTTTCTTAGTAATAATGTACCATACTAGGCCTATACCAATTATCCATCTACTATACAGCACATGGCAGATTGCGAGACATTCTCTTTCTCTTTTACGTGCTATATTTCCTGAGTTTAAACTGTAGACATTGTACATGACACGTGAACGATTATAACCTATTTCCTATTTCGTTAGTAAAATAAGTTTGTTACTTTTAAAAGGGGCTTTATACCTTACTATTTTATGACGATAGCATATTTTCAAACTCCAATACTATTTCCAACATAACGAGACGAGATAGAAAAGGGTAAAAGAATAAAATCAAGTGAATTGGACCCGAGAATGGAAGAGGCGGTCAATCGAAGCGCTGAGACGTCTCATTACATTCCTACACTGGTCCTAAGAACTTCCACGTTGAATTTATCGGCAGAGCGTGACGTACATTGTGGGCAGTATTGTATGGCTCTCAATAACGCCACTGTTACTGAACGAAAAATATTGTAGCAGTACACAAAACCATCTTCCTGTCTTTGCAGGTATTGTGATCGATAGTAAATAAAGTTAAAAATGTATAATTAGATAGAAATGAACATTTAACAATATGTATTATATAAAAGCGATAGGACATCAGTTGTTTGCTAACATTCTGTAGGTGATGCAGCTTGATTTTCAAATGCGTTACAAAATCTTTGTTTTCGTAGGTACTTTGAAAATAATTAAAGGAAATACTAATAGCTGGGTAATAAAAAAAGGAAATAACTTCGAAGTTGTGTTGTTACAGATAACCATTACATCTCTGAGATTGTACAATTTCACGTTCGGACTCGCTAAAGCAAAGAAAAGTTTAATAAGTGTTCGCTGGATAGATATCATACTAGTTCCAAGTTTTCGATAAGAAGCCGCTTCAGCAGTATTCGACCACTTTTATTCAACTCTGTCTTATTCTTACGCTTCGCCGGCACTTTTAATGACTTATTCGCCTTTTTCTTTACATAGGAAAGAAACGTATCTCGATAATAAACAATCCTCCAGACTTTGTCTGTTTTTTATAACTATTATATACTAAAATCATTTATTTAAGTCACAAGAACAATAAAAGTAACAGCTATTCACAAAAAAAAATCCGAAACAAATTCAATTCATAGCAGACGCGAACAACTCAATATTTGCAGACATTTATGAAATGCTGTATAAAATGAATAGGCATTGCACACATTCGATTTCAAATGTTGCCCGAAATAAAAATTCAAAAGACAGTTTAACACGTCCGCTTTAACAAACGTGTTAATAAAAACAGTTCACTAAAATCCAATCACCATCACAGGCGATCTGCTCTACATTTCCTTTTTCCTATTGAACGAGATGAATTAATAACAGGGTCAAACAAAACAATATATACGTTCCCAACTGGATTTTATAAATATGCCGTGTTATTGTGTGAAATTGCCTGGGATGGGTTGCGAACGAAGGGAACATACTAGATTAAATTTGTCATTGTGTTTGATTTTATCATCATTAGCGTCAGGCCCTTCTGTCATATTTGTTGAAGCTTATGGTATTAAGTATAAGTTTATGGTATTAATTATAAACCACGATATTTATCTTAACAATTAAAATGAAAGTAAAATATATTATGATCGTCTCTGAATAGATAGCTTATTTTTATTTTTTTAACCTATATTCATTTAAATTTAACGGAAAAATAAATAACATATTTTCACGTTAGTTGTGTTTATTAAATAAACGTCACGAAATCATGCAGATTACAATATCGGTTTTTTCTTTTTGTAGGCGGATATACATTTACTATGCAGGTTCCGCCCGAGGCTTCAGGAATCAATATTTGTAGACGATTCCTGTTTTCTTTGTACGACGCGGCTACTATTGTTCCGTTAATATTGTTTATGATTTACAATATACGCAGAAGTAAATGTACTAACGCTTTATTTTAATAGAGTAAGAAATTCTTGCTATTAGATGAACGTAGCTTTTGTGCAATCTTTAATTCTGTGAAATGATTATACTACAACTTCAAGTACCTTAGTGCACTGATGTTATAAATAACCATTGTTCAACACAACTTTCCACCCAGAAATACGTCTCCGCGGAATTATATCCCCTATGTCATCAAAATCAGTTTAGCGTCGAAAACATAAGGGACAGATATATAGTTACTTTGGCATTTATAAGTATGCTAGTATGGATTTAGCAACAGGATTCACTTAAAACTTTTCTCAATTATGTACTTATCCTAGTATATAACACTTTGTGCAAATTACCTCTGTATTGACCTTATAATTGTATTACCTACAAGATAAAATCGCTCAATAAATAAAATTAAAAACCCTTAAAGTGCGTGTTCTACAAAAAATATTTACATCACGCAAAGCAAAAATATTTTTCTGTAACTACTTTTATGAAATTAACAACTTTGATGAAAGGAGGAAATATATTTTCACAAAAAAGAAAAAGTAAATGATGTTGGAGTTAATTGAGTTTTCGAAAAATGAAGCGTCGACGATTGCTAAAATGTTTTTAAAATATGTGCGGCCAATTTCACGGGCTCTGAGCACTGCCTCGCATTTAGATGCCAACAGGCCTGAAATGAATTATTACCTACTTGCCTTTACTAATTCCTTCGTATAAAACAACTAAAATAATAAATGATTATTAACAAATCCTGTAAATCATTTTAAAATTACATAACTTCATATTATTATATTTAATAATTCAATATTTCTACTAAACCAACATTTCGTGCACCCTGCTGGTTAACGAACAAGTGCCAAAAGTAAAATAGAAGTTATTTTTTAGAACTAAACAGGGCAAACGAGTAAACGGCTCACCTGATGGTAAGTGAAGGACCAGAGGAGCTGCAGGTGCATTGCCGACCTTTAAGGATATTTGGAAGATGGAAGAGAAAACGGGAACGTTGGAGGAGGGGAAGTGGGCCTCGGTTACCTCTCTCACCAAGCGAAATGCGGAAGCACAAAGTTCCTCTACTTCAAGCCGGTATTCTGCGAGGTCGTGGGACTACCCCCATATTCAAATAGCAGCAAAAGCCACCACTAGGCTCTACCATGTTAAGAAAAATAAGTAGTAAACGACCATTTCTTCTTCAGCCTATGAAACCTTCGAACAAATTTCTTATGGATGTTCATGTGCCCAACATTATAATATTATTAACAAAATGCATATATTTAACAAATATGTACTTGTGACAAATAACGCCTGTAAGAATAGAGCACTGCGTTTTATTTTATTTGCCATGAAATTAGTTTCCTCAAAAGAAAGAGGAAAACATAAATATGCACTAGTCATTGTAGCAGAAAATAAAACTAGTTTGCTTCTACGGTGTTTAACAAGGGTTGTTAACCCCGTCTGCGGGGCGGGAAACGCCCTCAAACTTTACGCTCTATTATTAATGACAGACCCTTGCCCCGCCTTTCCTTAAGGAAGTATAATGCAAATTGTTTTGCTTTATAATAACTGTTTGGTTAAATTAATGAAAAGGATTATAAAAAATCTCTTTACATTAGGATAATATCCTCCTGACTAAAGTCGCATCGATTATTATTTTATTTTGTTTGAGGAGCTACGTTGATAATCTAGATTCATCATCATCATCATTTCAGCCTATTAGAAGTCCACTGCTGAACATAGTCCTCCCCCAAAGATTGCCACGAAGCTCGGTCCTGAGCCACCTGCATCCATCGACTTCCCGCAACACTGCGCAGGTCGTCACTCCATCTTGTGGGGGGTCGTCCTACACTGCGTTTGCCCGTACGTGGCTGCCACTCGAGAACCTTTTTTCCCCAGCGGTTGTCAGTTCTGCGAGCTATGTGGCCGGCCCATTGCCACTTCAGCTTGCTGATCTTTACGGCTATGTCGGTTACCTTAGTTCTGCTGCGGATATTATCGTTGCAGACTCTATCACGCAGAGAAACACCGAGCATAGCCCTTTCCATAGCACGCTGAGGAACTTTGAGCTTCCTCATACGGGCTGCAGTGAAGGACCAAGTCTCGGATCCGTATGTCATCACTGGCAACACGCACTGGTTGTATACTTTCGTCTTGAGGCTTTGCGGTATACTCGACGAGAAGATATGACGTAGTTTCCCGAACGCAGCCCAGCCGAGTTGGATTCGTCGATTGACCTCTGAGTAGAAGTTGGACTTACCTAATCGGACAATTTGTCCCAGGTATACGTACTCGTCTACAACTTCGAGCCTATTGTTCCCAACAACAACCGGTATTGGTGTGACATGGACGTTTGACATGAACTTCGTCTTGTCCATGTTCATCTTAAGACCAACCTGTTGGGAGACGTTATTGAGGTCATTGAGCATTGTACTAAGCTTCTCCAGCGATCCTGCCATAAGAACTATGTCGTCGGCAAATCGAAGATGAGTGATGTATTCGCCATTGATGTTGATACCGTATCCTTTCCAGTTCAGCTGCTTGAAAACATCTTCCAATGCAGCGGTGAAGAGTTTCGGGGATATCACATCACCCTGTCTTACACCTTTCTGCAGTTGGATTGGTTTCGTACTCTGATTCTGTACTCGGATAGACATCGTAGCCTCATTGTACAAACACCATAGCACTTCGATATACCGAGAGTCTATCTGGCACCGCTGGAGAGACTGTAGCACCGCCCAAATTTCGACTGAATCGAAGGCTTTCTCATAGTCCACATACGCCAGACATAATGGCAAATTGTACTCCTCGGCCTTCTGTACAATCTGCCGAAGAGTATGTATGTGGTCTATGGTACTATAGCCTTTTCGGAATCCGGCTTGTTCGGGAGGCTGGAAGTCGTCAAGTCTGTTCACTAGATGATTTGAGATGACTCTCGAAAACAGCACGTAGACGCGACTTAGAAGCGATATCGGTCTATAATTCTTCAAAAGGCAGTTATCCCCTTTCTTGAAGAATAGGGCAACCACGCTTCTACTCCACGCTTTCGGCGTAACACCGCCATGAATGACGGAATTAAACAGCTTCTGAAGGACAACAAGTATCGGTTCTCCACCCGCTTTCAGAAGCTCAGCTGTAATTCCGTCCTCACCCGGCGCCTTGCCGTTTTAAGCTGTTTGAGAGCCATTCTAATCTCGCTCAGACTGACGTCCGGGATGCTATCAGAATAATGACGGATAAGCTTAGCTCTTGGATCGTTACTCACATCAGTGTGTGGTTTCAACGACGTTGTGTACAGCTGTCCGTAAAATCTCTCGATCTCACTCAAAATCTCGGCTCCAGCGGAAATGACTGCTCCGCTTTCGGTCTTCAGCTTGGTCAGTTGGCTCTTTCCGATAGACAGATCTCTGGCGAAGACTTTGGAGCCTTGGTTCCGCTCTATCGCTTTTTCAATACAGGCTGTATTGAATTTGCGTAAGTCTTGCCTCATACATTTGGAGATCTGTCTATTCAGTAGCCGATACGCTGACGCATCCGTTGTAGACTGCAGCTTTATCTCACGCCTGGCTTTCATGAGTTTAAGAGTGTGATCAGTGAGCTTTTGGGGCTTGTTCGTGCGGCGGGTCCTGGATAACTTAGCTCCTACCGCATGGACAGTTTCCACTAGCCTGCTATTCGTATCGTCCACTGTAACGCAATCGTCTAGGCACTGAAAGCGATTATGCAATTCGAGCTGAAAGCTCTCGGGGTTCTGGATAAGGGTACGTGGTGGACGGAGCGTAGACTTCACCAGACGAGACCGCTCGAGCCTAATGTTAAGGTTCAGTGTGCCTCTTACCATTCGGTGATCACTGCCGGTTTTTACCGTAGTGATCACAGAGACATCACTGAACAGCTGACGCTTGGTCGTCATGATGAAGTCGATCTCATTTTTTGTGGTACCGTCCGGGCTCATCCATGTCCACTTCCTGTGGGGCCGCTTCTGGAAATAGGAGTTCATCATAAAGAATCCCTCCTTTGCCATGAAGTCAGCCAGCTGTTGCCCTCTTGGGTTCCGTTGCCCTACTCCAAAGTTCCCCACTATCAGCTCATCGCCTTTTTTCGTACCTAGTTTTGCGTTAAAGTCTCCCATCAACACCATGTAGTGAGTCTTAGAGCAATGCATGGCTCTTGAAATATCCTCATACATTGCCTCAACTTCATCATCAGGACGTGTCAAGGTTGGTGCGTATACCTGTATGACCATCAGCGAATACCTTTTGGTTATTCTGAGTATAAGGTACGCGACCCTACTCGACACACTTCCGATCTCGATCACGTTGTTGATGAGAGACCTGTGGACGATAAACCCGACACCTCCTTGGGAGAGACGGTCACCCTGCCGGTAGTAGAACAAGTTACCGGATTTTAGGATTATCGAGTCCTGTCCCTGTCTTCGGACTTCAAACAACTCTATAATATTCCAGTGCAACTTGCTTACTTCTTCTTCCAGTTCTAGTATCTTCTCGCCGGCCCTCAATGTGCGCGTTATATGTTGCCGGGTCCACTCGTTTAGGTCGGCAGCTAGAATCCAGCCGGTGATTCTTCGCACGCCCTGCCTTGCCGTTACCATGGCTGCCACCATAGCCAGGACTAGCGAGGCCGCCGGGGACTGGGGGCCATTGCTTTCTACCTCTCATCATGGGGGGGTTTGCCTTAGTTGCCACGCCTGGCGAGCGGGTTGGCAACCGCAGTTTTTTTTTTTTTGTTCTAGTGCAGGAAGATGCTGCTGCCCATCTCCTAATATAATTTTTTTACCATTAGTCGCCTTTTACGACACCCATGGTTAGACAGGGTTGGCGCTATTCTTTACTTCCGACAGCCACACTACTACTAGTAGATTATTACTTACATAGTGTACACTATTGGGTGTAAGAGAGAACATACTAATTCTTTTTCTCCAATTGTGAACCTCAACTTTTTTTTAATCAGATTAGGGTGAAAAATGAGGCCATGGACACCTACAAGCAACTTCTATCGAAAAAGGATACAGATTTTGCAAACATTGAGACCCTGAGGAATAAGACGAAATACATCGAAACCCGTTATTATTCAGAATCTCTATATTTTTCCTAACGGAATGCAATAGTAATTACACTGCTATTTGCCGGCGGAAATTGGTTAGAGTGAGATATCTACCCAAAACGATATCTAGACAGAGATGGAATCTGCCACCTGTTAAAATACGTGATGCACGCTGGTAGCAAACAAACGAGGCTCTGGCGACCGAATGATGACGGAATATCCATCTGATTATTCCGGAACCAAATCTAGACTAGTGATGTAGTCAGCCACAGTACCTTTGTACAGGGAGTCAATGGCCTAGTCGAGTTAGCAACACTTAATAGTATTAAGCCTATTATTTCTTGGGGTGTTGCAATTATAAAATTCTGTTGTTATGACATGTAAAGAGGAATGCTTGTGTCATTTACAAAATCTATGTAACTGCCATACTCTTCATCTCTTCAATAAAACGAGCATTTAAATTTTTTAAGGGCCTCTTTTGGAATTGATCTTTTTTCTCATTTTCAATGTAGTGGGTATCTGCAAAGTAACGCGTAACAGAATTAAATATTATAATTTGTAAAATCATTTGCATCTGTACCTATATTAAATTTTTACCGAGTTTGTTTGTAAAGCAATTATAGCATATCTTTTCCTTTTTCAAGCCACATTATTTATTCCGTTATTTATTGCATATTAAGCCAACTTTTAATCTTAATATGCAAAAAACAACGACCCTTTTATCTCAGAAGTTTGCAGTACTAAATATCAGATTTTTTTTGTGCCGATGTATATTTTGAGAAAAGAACAAATTTCCAGACACGTTTCGGCTCCCGAGTCCAACTCATCTAATGAAGAATTTCAATTATCTTAATATAATAAGTATGAAATATGGATAACTATTTCACTTTCAAGCAACATAATCAAAACAAGCATTAGCTTTTAGCGTTTACGTGGTTCGTTTTTTAGCAGCCTTCGGTAAAAAACTATTTACTCTTTGAGAGTATTTAAATTTGAGTCAAAACGTTTACCTTTGCCGTTTACCAGTCACGTATAATTTAATCAAAATACACATAGGCTACTTTCTGCCCTAATGCACTGAAGTGGTTCTCGCATAATTATAAAAAAAGCTCGCTCATAATATAGCTATAACGTGACATGCAAAGCGTGTTAACTTTATGGCTGTTATTATTGCGAACATTTTTAATAACAATGAAGTGATTTACATACATTGTTAAATTTAACGACTTAGATAACGGTTGAATAAATGTTCCTAGTAAAATAAAAAAAAAAGATTTGTGTATTTTATTAATAACCGCCAAGCAAGTATTATAACAGCTTTTTAACTCTTTAAAAAAAATTGCACTGAAGGTATATAACACAATAACGGTTAAAATTACTATTTACGAAAACTAAATAAGTAGAAGGTATTTAGTGAGCCACGATAGCCGAGTGGTTAGGGGACCGACCTCAATATCAAAGACAATGTATTAATATACTTTCAACCCCTATGTAGAGGACTCTTATCATAGAGTTTTTCGAAATTTATGTAAGATTCAACTCGTTGGCCCGGGCATTAAAATGGTAACAGGCTGCACTACCTGATGCATGTGTGTGGTTAGAAACGACTATAGTAAATGTTAAGACTGACCGACCTAGTCTTGAGACCGAACGATCATCTAAAATCCAAAGGCCTCAATGTCCTGCAGGTGCATAGCATGGTAAACATGCAAACCAAACGGGCATACAACCAGGTGCTTATGCAACTGTAAAAAGGGGATCGAGGGATATGCCAGACCAATCTACCAGCCTTCTACATATATCGGAATGACCATCTCAAGAATGCCGATCCATAAGGACTGCAGCGTCCAAAGTGAGAGTATGATGCGATCCAATAACCATGGTAACTACTAGCTAAGGCACAATTTAGTAGTAATCTGTTCAAAGGATCATGAAGGAAAATACAGATTTTTTTTTATTCGATGATATCATAATTTGCAAAATCACGTTTAAATTAAAAATACTGCAATGCTGCAATTTCATATAAAAGAAGGCAGTGCTCACACTTTAATTCAAAATAATCCAAGAAGAAAACAGCTCGCTCTGAAGCTGAACTCTATTTCTTTTTATTTAAACGAAGCTTACCTAATATTCGTTCATTTTCTTTTTTTTTAAACTTCAAATGTCGATCTAGTGAATAATTTTCTAGTCAATTTCAATTCCTGTTAGGTACAATTTAAAACAAATCGTATAATAACAATAATTATCAGAATCAGAATTCACTAAATATTTTGTTATAACTTGCGAGGCATTAAAGAGTGATTCAAAATCCAAATGATACGAAAAGTCATTTATGTGATACACATAGAACATCATTCTCCTAACCAACTTGTCCTTTTCAAAACGGCAACAATTTTCAAATATTATCGGCAGTTGTTCACTGCGCTAGAGATATTTTAGTGCCGCAATTGAACACGCACACATAGAGACACTCATTAGTATTTACTTTCACGTATACGATATAACATATATGCGATAAAATCGTAGGATAGGTCAGATGCAGTGTTAATATTGAGCGAGCTAAACCAAAAACTACAAATATGTATATGTATTCGATGAAGTTATTGCTGTTAGCCGTTTTAGCTTTTACAGCTTCATAGGTTTGCGCCTGCGTCCTTGAGGCCGCGGGCGTTTATGCTTTAAGTAGATGTACGGGAGTACATCTACTGCTTACCTCTTTATGGTAAGCAATCTAAGGACCGTCCGAGGGAGGTTCGGGCCTCGTCTCGGACGGTCGTGGTGTTTAGGTAGTAATGGGCGGTAAAGACCGCCCTGAATCCCGCGTGCACGGTGTGTACGCGGGTGTTTGATTTGTACGATACGCTCTTACGCGTCGGCGGGGGATTGTGTATGTGACTCTACTCCTAACTGTATGTACAGTGTGTTCAGGTTGAGTAGTGTTAACCGAAACTAGTTCAGTTTGTCGGTCTGTCGGTGCTGTTACGTCTTCCGGGTCGTCTAATACGTTACGCGGGCGACGGTGACGCACCGTTGCGTTTAACATCGGGGAATATTTGTTGGCGTTTACCACCAGCGGGTTAGGGTGTACGGCGGCCGATTCGAAGTAGCGCCGTGACGTTTCCCTGAAGAATGCTTTGATCGTCGGTATTTTACAGTCCTTGTGTAAGTCATCGTTACGCTGGTACCAGCTTGCACCGGTGGCGCTACGCAGAAACTTATTTTGGACGGTCTGTAGCGAGGCGATGTGTGTTTTCGCCGCGTGAGCGAAGGCTACCGAGGCATAGGCCATGATAGGTCTTATGCAAGCCTTGTATAGGAGTATTTTGTGTCTAAGTGACATCTTGCTTGAGGAGTAGATCATTGAATGTAGGCGGGCTGCGACGAAGGCGGCCCTGTTCCTGACTGTCTTAATATGGGGGGCGAATGTCATCGCCGCATCTAAGGTTACCCCTAAGTATTTCGCCTTCCTTTCCCAAGGGATCGGTCAGTCGAATAGGGTGATAGTGCCTAATTTACGAGATTCGTAATTATGATTGGCCGTGTTCGTTCCCCTTGTGAAGAGAACTCCTACGCTTTTTTCCGGATTGACCTCAATTCTCCATTTCCGGAACCATTCGCCTAGACGATTGGCAGCGGCTTGGAGTCGTAAGGTGATGCGACCTTCGTGGCGGTCGGAGAAGTATAGGGCCGTGTCGTCCGCGAATAGTGCGAGGTTGACCTGGGGCTCCTTTGGAATGTCACTCGTGTAAAGTGAGAAGAGGATCGGGGAGAGACAGGAGCCTTGAGGGACTCCGGCTTTCAGAGGGCGGATTGAGGATCGCGTGCCCTCTACTCGATAGCGAAAGGTGCGGTTGGATAAGTAGGCTCGTAGGATGTGCACGAGCCTGTCTGGGATATTGAGGTTATACAGTTTGTAGATTAAACCGTTATGCCAGACTTTGTCGAATGCCTTTGCGACATCGAAGAATAGTGCTCCCGTGCTATTGGGCTTGGGGGAGCGGTTTAGGTTTTTTTAATATGTGCTCCGTTAAACGGTGCACTTGTTGGACGCACGAGTGTTCGGAACGGAAGCCGAATTGCTCGTCTGGAATTATGTTGTTCTCAAACACAAATTGTCTGAGTCTTTTCAGGATTATCCTTTCATAAATTTTCCCCATAGAGTTGAGGAGACTTATAGGGCGATAGCTGGAGGCGAGGTTACGGGGCTTGCCTGGTTTAGGAATGCCTGTGACGTCTGCCTCTTTCCAGGCATCCGGGAAGGAGCAGCTGGCGAGGAGTACATTGAAGATGTTTGCCAGTAGGCATAGTAGTGGGGCTGGGAGAGTTTTAAATACCCTGTTGCTTATACCATCCATTCCGGGTGCTGACCGGTTTTTCAGGTTGCTTACTATCTCAGAGACTTCTTTGGGTGTCACTGGCTCTAGTGGATCGTCCACTGGTGGTAACGCGTCCCTACGTGTTACTTCCTCGTCCACCTGCCGCAGGTGGTCCGGATCCGTTGGTTCACGCGAGGGGTGCATTGGCTCTCTAGACTGTCCGCGAGGCCTTTCCGCTGTCGTCGAAGGCTAGCGTGTCTAAATCGGGGCGTAATAGCGGGGGCATTGTTGCCACGTTCTCTACTTTGAGAGATCGGGCCAGCTGCCAGTAGGCAGTATGCGATGGCTCGATGTCTCCAAGGAGAGAATCCCACCTAGTGTTCCTAAATTCAGTGATGCGCTCTTTTACTTGCCTCTGTAGGCGTCGCATGGTTTCGCGGTTCTGTTCCGTTCTATAACGGTCATGTGCTCTAATAGCTGCGTTTTTTCTCCTAATTAGGCGTTTAAGACCTGCCGGGAGCTCCATGTGTCGAGAATTCGACTCGGGGACCGTCCTTTTGGATTCTTCGACGGCTGACTTGAGATGGTCTGTGAGTGAGTTTATTGCCCTACATGCTATTTCAGGCGAGTCAGTCTTGTCCGGTATTTTGTCTAGGTGCTGTGATGTCGTAGCTTCGAGTTTGACTTCGAGGGTACGCCAGTCCACGATGGTTTTGGTCTGAGGGACCTCGCCATGCGGCTGGCCCAGCTTGAGTAAGACCGGTCTGTGGTCTGAGTCGAGTTCGTAAAGCGTATCTATCGAGTTAATAGCTAGGCATACGTCTTTGAGAATCGCGATATCGAGTACGTCCGCCGCGTGAGTGTGATACGTCGGATATCTCGTAGGCGAGTCGGGTGCGATTACGTCTAACAAGTAGCGGTCCCGTATGTCGGCGAGCACGTTGCCGTTTATATTATTGACGCGCGAGTTCCAGCTGATGTGTTTGCTGTTTAAGTCGCCGCCTATGATGACGGAGGGGCCTAGCTCTGTTAGCGTCCTAATGTCTGACGAATGGAGGGTTTTGTTTGGCGGCAGATAGGCTGATACTAGAACAAGCGGCCTGTGGCCGGTTAGCGCTATTCTACACGCGGAAACTTCGATTGTTATTAGGTCGGGAGGGTCGAGCGGTATGCAATGCAAGGACCTTTTGAAGTAAATCAGGGTGCCGCCTTTGGCGGACGTTAACCTGTCATTACGGATGATATTGTAATTTGCTATTTTAGGATCGCGATTGCTAGGCTTCAAGAAGGTTTCTTGCACTAGCATAATGTCGACGTTGTGATCGCGAAGAAACGTAGCGATTTCGTCTTTCTGCGTTTTGAGGCCGTTTGCGTTGAATGCAGCGACAGTCAGAGAGCGCGGTTTTAACCTTCCTACTACGTTAGCCATTGGAATAATTAATGTGTGTTAAATTTGGGCATGACGCGGGTTTAGGCGCATTGAAACGACCAGATCGCGTCGATAGTGGGCATGTGCTCAATGGTGGCCATGAGTTTGTCCAGGGGTGTCGTTGCCTCGCGTAATTTGCGGGCCAGGATTGTCAGATCAGCAACGTTTATGTTGTTGATGAAGCCGCATACTAACGAAAAGTCGGCGGCGAAGTTTGAGGCGCCTTGAGGCGCGGGAGTGGAGGCCGCAGATCGTGAAGCGACCGCGCTCTTTTGAGTATAACCTAGGGGTTTAGCCCAGGCGTTGGCTTTCTGCGTGAGTTCAGCAGTGGGATTGGCAGGCGCTGGCTTGGCAGGCGCTGGTTTGGCAGGTGCTGGTTTGGCAGATGCCGTTTTGGCAGGCGCTTGCTTGGCAGGCGCTGGCTTGGCAGGCGCAGGAGGTTGGGACCGTGGAGCCCCGGGGCCCTTCCTACGACCGTTCTTTTGGGTGCCGCCACGCTGTCTCTTTCGCGGCGCTCGGTTGCAGCCGCGATAATTCACGGGATGCCCCTGGTCGCCGCACAAGACGCAGCTTGGCGGTTCGGTTGCGTCGCGCGTGCGCTCGCACTCCGGAGTGTCGTGGTCTCCGAGGCATTTGACGCAGCGGGGACGCGCGAAACAATTTCTGGCCGAGTGGTCGTATAGTTGGCAGCGGTGGCACTGATTTATGATGCCTTTGTTCCGCGGTGCCTCGATGGATAGGTTGGTAAGCTTACAAATCGCTTGGATGTTAAAGATAGCCTTGCCTTCCGGGGACAGGTCGAGAATGGCTAGGACCAAGTCGTAAGGCGACTTTTTCTGTGGGTGGTACATTCGGTGTACCTCCTGCACAGGAATATTCTTTGCGATTAGGTCGTTTTTTATGTTTTCAAGGAGGAGCTCCTTAGGGAGTTCGCGAATTACTACGCGGAGACGTCTGTCCTCCTCTAGCGAGTAGGTGTGGACATTTTTACTTTTGAGGTGTCTAGTCACCGTGCGAAAGTCGTCTATATTAGTTAGGAATACGCGGATTCCTTGAGCTGTGGTTTGTGCTTTTGGGCACAGAATTTTGTTTTTAGTCAGCCATACTGATCGGCGGCGGGGTTTTGGGCGCGCGGGCCCCTGCGGTCGCGGCGGCGTTGGGTTTTGACGCGAGTCGGTTTGCTTGAGCGGACTTTGCCGGTTTGGTTTTGGATTCCCGCTTCGCTATTGGCTGGCGGGTTTGCGACGCAGCCTTTTTGGCTGGCGTGCCTTTCGGCGATAACGACGAGTCCGAGTTAGGCTCGTCCTTGTTTTTCGCGGCGTGTTTTTTCGCCTTTCTCCTGACGACGACCGTGAAGCCGTCGTCCGGAGATGCGTCCTCAACTTCGGAATCATTGGAGTTTGCGCAATGGGCGGCCATCTTGTCGGCGTCGGCCATCTTGGTCGTGTCGGCCATTTGGAATGGCGTGTGTGAGATTCTAAACCTCCCTACCTAAGGCAGGGAGGTGTGTGCCTACTGGTTCTATACCCCGCGCTTTTAGGTGCGCAGGGATGAGTACCTAGCTGTTGCCTAGCGCAACAAGCGACACAGAAATTTAAAAATAGCCGCCTCTGAGGCGAGAATTGTGTACGAACTACTTACAGGGCAGGAGTTCAGTAGCACTACACTTTCACAGCGGTTTCCCGCGAACACTGGACACTATTACTACTGTCACTTGAATTGGCTTCTCGTGAGCACATGGGTGCTGTTTGAGAGAACGTCCACTCCGCACGGGCGTGCGTCGCAGACTATCATGTATGTATGATGGGAAAAAAAATACAAATTTGCGGGTTTTGGATAATTATTAGCTTCGGTTGGACATCGAACCCAAGACTTATGTCTCAGCAGACAGTTATGGTAACCACTAAAGCACGCGGTCATAATTGAGGTATAGAATAAACTAAGTTCCTCCTCTCGTTTTTACTGGAAAATAACCACTTGCCTTATATTTAAAGGTTTCTCATTTTTTAGCTCGGCTCCGAAATCTTAAAAACGAGAGAAGGCTAAAGGTTTATAGCTAGGCATAATATTAACTTGTAGAGATGTTTTTCTTACCAACCGAACTAAAATGGTAAATGTAAAAGTTCTGAAATTATTGGATTACTAAAATTTTGGAACAAGAACACGATTGAACCATTACTATCAAATAGCGATAAGAATTTGTCATCGAGTGGGCAATGAACGTAAACGACCGTTCAACATGACGCCTTGCCCCAAATTGCGAACGGTCGAAGCTCTCTGCGATGGGATCGCATCATCTGCCGTCGTACTACTGCAAATGTAATAAAACCAGCCAATTGCAGTTGCAGCCACCGAAGTTGTCGCCAAGAACTTTGGTAACTTCTGTTATATTCCACTAAATCTTTTAGTATATGCATTCGAGAAAAACTGTTTAATTAGATTATTTGTCTAATATCTTTCGTTTATCTATATCCATAATTAATCGACCAGCGTGTTATAATAATAGATTTTTAATTATTGTTACACGGCATGAGTTAAATTAGACTCTTTAAATAAATTGCTAACACCTACCAGTCACTGAAGGCAATGACCGGGTATGTCGGGATGTAGGTTGCTGCACCGACTAAAACCCACACGGTAGAGGTACGCTGTTGGCCCGGTGGCCGGATTTGCATTTGATGGTTAGCGGTTGTAGTTCTAGGTATTATACCTAACACATTGCTGCTCATCACTGAAATATTTAAGTTTCTCTCGTTCTCTCGCTCTCCCCTTCAACTCCCCTCTTTTTCTCAATCTCTCTCTTTTTCACTCTCTCTCCCTCTCTTCCTCCTTCTCCCCCCTCTCTCTTTATCCTCCCCCTATCGCCCCCTTCATCCTCTCTGTACCCCTCGCCAACTCTCCGACCCCCTCACTCTCAATCACTCTCTCTGTCTCTCCCTCCCCACTCCCTCACCCACTCTCTCTCTCCCTCTCCTTGCCCACCCCCCTCACCCTCTCTCTCTCTCCCTTAAGTGAAAAATTTTTAGGTAAAACTTGCTTTGCACAATTCCCAATCCAAAAATAATACAATGATAGACTACTCACTTCGACCCGAAGAAGACCACCACGTACCATTCCACAAATAGATGCACTACTTCTTCCACACCATGCGCCTTCATCACAACCAACCCAAGATAATATAAGTAAAAAGATTCGAAAACCAGTTGGTACTTTAAGGTTACACAAATATGGACTATATGTCTCATATCGATATAACTCATTAGAATATTTTGAATATATGTATGTTTGCTTCCGAACTGATTATGTAATCTTTAAGGCCATTTAGATCACACGTTCCTGATTATAAGCTTGCATTAATTTATCACCGTTCGCGAAGTTGCGATTACAGCACGCGGTAAACTTGTACAAATATAGCTTATTTCGGTGATAGCTTTATTTAATTATGAATTATTTTGTCTGTGCATTATTCATTATTTATTCTATATACTATACTTGTCGAGCGGGTTTTGTACGTTTACATTTTATATCAATTTAACTAAAATTAATAATTAGATTTGATTCTTCTCTAACCACTATTCAGTCTTTTGCTGAACGATCTTTACCGCAGTCACGACCGATACTTGACTTGAACGATCACAATACCAGACGTCCTCGTACATTAGACGCATCTGGAATATTGCCTTCAACTTGAATCGTTGTTTCTGGATTCCAATGAATTCCAATCTATCGTGCTAGTTGTGTACTCTGTCGGTCAACTGCGGTGTCAAAATTTCGTGTGACAGAATTCAAGAATTCCACCATCTGTATTTGTACAGTAAAGTAGAAGGCGACGAGTAGCAAATATGCTTACTATCTTTGCATATTATTAGCAGCATTAGAAAAGCAGCGACAAGTTAATAACTTATTGCATTTTGATGGTGGGGAATTAGTCGGTTCGATGGAGCAGTGACTAAGGGTTTGGTTCGCGGGTTTGTTTCCCGCACAGGACAAGTATTACTATGATCTACAGACATTAATTGCAATGGGTCCAAGTATATGCCCACGTGCAATTAATTTATGTTTGTAAAACACCTTCATGAAAAAAGATATCCTAGCCAGTAACTTAATGGTGAAATAATGAACATATTTTCTAATTATTTTAAATTAGTCAAGAAGCCACGGTTACGGACAGAAACGGACTTATCATCGATATGATAAAAAAGGTAGGTGTAAGTTACGTGAACGAACGGTCGTAAATACACTAATGTATTTTGTTAAGGATTTTCCTGTAGTTATTGTTCTGCCCACAAGACCGCTTCAAACTGTAATTACAGGAAGGGAACTCATCATTCTTCACGCTAATTTCACATTAAAATATTTTAAAATTAATAAAAACAACAAGCATCATTTCTGAAATCCATTTCAACGCCATGAAAAATAATAATATACATTAACAACATAACCTTAATCGTGTTAAGTGCATGTATTAGAATAGGTATTTAGAATACATTT
This sequence comes from Bhutanitis thaidina, assembly GCA_029286595.1. Taxonomy (NCBI): domain Eukaryota; kingdom Metazoa; phylum Arthropoda; class Insecta; order Lepidoptera; family Papilionidae; genus Bhutanitis; species Bhutanitis thaidina. Next base: position 7,336,895 of record JAGSMS010000011.1, read on the forward strand.
TTATTTCTCTTAGTTTAGTTTAGTATTTTCGGTGTTGTAGCGCAGCTTTTAAGAAACAAACCTTTTTTTCCCTTTTTGTAATATTTTGTGCAGGCTAACAGTATTGCAATACTATAGACACTACGAATGCTCTTAAGATACAAAATTAACGGATAGCTTACTTAATCAGACCTGACTTATCAAGAAAGATTTCATCGGAGAGTCCCTCCTTTGCAACAAATTTATCCACTATCAGCGCATCACCTTTTTTTTATTAAAGCTTCAGTCTGGCAACCCTTAGCAATTCAGTATTTATTTTACTGCACTAACATTATCGGTGCACATTCTAGAACGAGTCTTCCTGAAAGTATTTTGTAATGAAATTTAGTAAAGTTGTGATTGTTTAATTAATAGGATGATTAAAGTGATGATTTTACATTCCCGACGTTTCGAGTGCTTTACAGTAGCCGTGGTCACGATGGGACAGAGGTGTTACACGCCCAGGTGTCATAGGTACATAACTCGGGCTACCTTCAGCTTTTAATCGATAATTTTGGTCCGATCTACGCAGAATTTTCTTTTAATATTTCCTTTAGCCTACGTTTCCTTTTTGAATAAAATAAAATAAAATTGGTTTTACCGTTATGGATCACAGAACTTGAACTGGTGACAATACTGTAGTGAGTTTTGAAGGAAAGCAAAGTTTGGACAGCATGTAAACCTAATTTACGCAATAGGACATTTTCGTTAATAATGAACGTCTGGCCAATATACCCGCCACTTCCTTGGTACAGATGGTCGCCCTCCTGATGTTAAACAAGTTACCTAATGCGAATATTTTCTTGTCCTACGTTTATTTTTGGACTTTTAATAAGCCTTTAATATCCCTGTGATATAAAATTATTATCATAGAGTCATTTGTCGCTTGACCTGCGAGTTGTTTAATTTATTATAATGTTTCTGAAAAATACTTCCTCTCCCGGTGGGTACCACTACCGCGTGGCAATTACGGCAAGTATAAAAATGTAGCTTAATCCGTACTCCACGATTCTGCATAGGCCAAGGAAATACAATCATAGTAAATTATTTTATTATATATACGCATAAATAGAATCGTAGTATATTTGTAATATATTATATCGTTCATAAAGTATAAGAGAAATAATATGAACAGATACGGTTATGAATAATACATAGATAACGTTAATAATAATCCCGTAACGGCATGTTACACAGAATATATGATTTTGTTTATCTTGCTTCAAATTCTTTTTGGGCATACGTCGACGCCCTCTTTATTATACGTCATTAATCAATCATGTCTGTGACTAAAATGTATTTGATTCTGCTTTCAAGACAGCCTTTGTATTGTGGGTTATCATTTTGATAACCGCTCGTTTTGACTTGAGTCGACATTGGAAAATAGTAAACGATATGTATTTGGAAGTACCAGTACTAGTCTCCTTGTATTGTAAATTTGATAATAACTTAAGATGTGCTTGCGCACATAACAATATTTCCTTTATAAGATGACACGAATATAAATAAGTATGATATTAACCACTCACGATGAACCCTTAGGTAAATAGGGTATGCAGAAATAACGGATTTCCATTTCGCATAAACGATTCGACCCCGGGGACATACAAATACTCAAACGAAATCGAGCTCCCGGTAGGAGTAACTTAGTAGGAGTAGACACAGCTCAGTAAATAGAATTTATAAAAAAATGTATGAACATCAAACATTACAAATTCAACAACAATGTAATAACTCAATGACAATTATTCGCGTGTTATAATCGTGTCACCCAGCTGCAGTTAGCGACTGTGAAAGAATCGGACCCAACCCTCGCTCGCCTCCGCATGCGTATAGCGGAGGCGGTAGCGTGCGCCGAACTGGAGCAATCGCGTGCATTCGCCACGTTGCTCGCCCTCACTAGCTAACATTTTATGGAGACTATTTATTCTTTATTTTTTTTTGTTTCAACAACTCTCGAGTAATATTATTTTTAAACGAATCAAATTTATTTTGTATTATTATTGCAGATATGATCCAAAAATGGTTGGTTACTTAAAGAAAAATCTGAGTTGATATTTTTCAACGCTTTTTATAATTAAATGTCAACATTGTAAGGAATTGTGGTTGTGCTTGTAAGCAAAGCTTCCCATCCGTTTATTTTGTATCCCTTGTTTAGAATTTAAACACGTGTTACGTTATGTTGTGATATATTTAATATCTAACTAATTAATCGTTCATAAAAGAAAAACACAGCTAATTATATTCTGTAAATTTCCAGTCTTTCTATTATTATATGACACTTTCATTACTGTTTTTGTTTAAAACCTATTGTGGAGTTAAAAATAATAAGTTTTTGATGCATGATCTGTTTTGATGAGATCTTTCCAATCTTTTTGGTTATGTGGGACTCATGATAGAACAGCGAGGCAGGTACTGAAACTCTCCATTCTCATGGTTATTTGTACAAAACTTTATCAAATTCGATGTTTTTTCTGTAAGAAGAAGAAAAAAGGAGAACATTTTTTGTCACACAAAATTAATAACAAATAGATCACCAACTCAACGTATCGATCGATTCGATCCCATCGTATCATCAATACCGATGATTAGGGTGTGAAAGCATGTTTCGATGATCTTTTGTTTTTTAAACTTTATAATTATTTACTTAAGTACATACATACATACACCACATAGAAGCTATTAAAAATATTTTTTTACAATAATCTTTAACTGACAGAAAGATATTTTTTCAATCTTTCTCAAGGAAAAGTATAGCCACATGAAATCAATAAAAATTTAAATGATTTGAGAATCTTAAACAGATTTTGTTTTGTTTTGTTTGACTATAGAAATTATTATTCCAACCTAGTTTTATTTTGCGAAGAGTTGTGAGGTGAGTTCGAAGATAATGTGTGTTTTTTAAACATTAAACCTTTGACAAATAATATAAGCCTTTTAAAAAGAAATTTTCAAAGCGAAAAGCAATGTAAAGTTAAAAAAATGTAAAAAAGAAATTATTTCTACTAAACATCAGAAGCGTGAAAGCTTAATAGCGACGACGGCACAATCACGAACGACAAAGGCATTTTTTAGCAACCGGATGTATTAAAAATGCTGCAAGTTTGACACATGTAAATTTAATGGTCATTCCGCTGCTGCGGATGAAACATAGAATATTAAAATATTTATGATGCTGCCGCTGCACCATTTATTAGCTCGACAGTAAACCAACGATGTGTCACAAATGCAAGCCTGCAACGAGCATGCATCCAACACATTTCGCTTTGTTGATCGAAATCAAAAACAAACTGCGCTAACAATCGCTACGTCCCAGGCCCGTTTGAATGAACACACCAGTAAAAGACAATTGATTTATGAAAAATCATTTCTGTAGACTAAATTCGTGATTTTGTTAATTCCGATCTCTTCTTTTAATATGAAAGTTGGGTACTGCAAGATATAAACCTGTTCTATAGGAAGGATTTGCTATAACTACCACTAATTGGCGATAGAAGGTTCAAATACCGGTCTATATACTTTCAATCTCGCTTATTTTGCCATCACTTAGAAGTCAAGAGATATAACTAATATTTTAATAACAATACATCGACACCTGGGCACGAATTCAGGCTCACAATGCTCCCTAGCTTCCATAGCACTGTGACCGGGTTTAAGTTCTGATTTATTACTTGTTCGTTGTTAAAGAAAACATCAAGAGGAAAACAGAAACAAAATATAAAATTTGATGGCAATTACATTCTGCAGTCCATACAGGAAAACTGCACCTCTGACGAATAAACAATACTTGATCGACAATTCATTTCCGCACTGGAGCACCGTGCAAACTCTTCCCCGGTTTCAAAACCTTCCAAAAAATTAGAACCGACCTGTTCCCACAGTGGAATATTTATAAACTGTCACTCTACTTAACAATATCGATGGTAATAACTAATAACGGATCCACTTGTTTGGAATATAAAACTTTAACATACAAAATTTAATATTTATATATATAGTAATTTATTATTTATATATATATATATATTATAATAATTAATCTACGAAAATGTTTCAAATACATATTATATGTTGACTACCGCAGCAGTAAACACTCAACTACAACTCACTTAAGGTGTCACAATAAAAAGTCCTCTTTGAATTAGTTTGAAAGAAAGGCCGAGTGTCGGCACGCAATTCACTGGACACGGCAGTAGAAACGAACCTGAAGTAACAATTAGCTGGTCATGCAAACGCGCGATCCATCACCTATTTGCCCCGTGAATAGCGCTGGCCACTCGGTTTCCACTGCAAGGCAATTTCCGGAGCCCTTATCTACCTTAGACGGTGAGCATTTAATTCGTACGATTTGTTTAGTAGAATTAATCCAGTTACAATGATGTGTCCTGATGAAAATCTATGCGCACACCACGACAGATATTATTCCAAAACTATATATAGACTCAAATCATCAGCAATAAAAAAAAATCATTTATTCTTCATCATAAGAACATTAGTTATTACACTTATATTTATCAAACGTCATTTTCAAATCTACTACCGCTTTATAATTAGGTTCCTCTGACGGAGTAAAAACAGTTTTTTTTGGAAAAAGAGGTAAACTAGCAAGCATCTCGTCTTCCACCAGGCAAATAATTACCGGCCTCCACCTACATCTGCAATACCTGGAGTTGCAGGTGCGTTGCCGGCCTTTTTAGGATATTTGGAGAGAGGAAATGGAGGGGAAGGGGAGTGAACCTCTGGTCACATACCGAACGAGACACAGAAGAATTAGATGCCTCTTCTTCACTTAGGTATTCTGCGAGTTCGTGGTAATACTTGAGCTGGCGCATTCGTGCAGCAACTAAAGTCGCTTTTTGCTTACAAAATAAAATGTAACGATTTGTTGTAAGAAAAAGTTCTATCGGTTTTTATCACCTTTCACTCTAAATAATGTATTAATTATAATACTGAAACACTTGCAACCGCGCTAACATATTTTGAGAAATATTCACGTTTTAATATAAACTAAAATACTTGGATTGTTGTAAAAATATCCTATTTACGAAATAACATTTGAGTAAGATACCAGATATATTACGACAGCAATTCAAAATTACATTCGGGTCAAGATTCAATATGTCCATCCCTTTGCCATTGAACTTTTAAGGCAAAAGTAATCGAAAACAATAACAAACGAAAAGTACTCTGTAACATTTGTTAAAAAGAAAAGTGTACACCCATAAAACTGAAGAAGATACAGCTGGGAAAGTATCAGATGTATTCAAATTACAAATATTTGTTTCAGCTTTCAATGTTTATTTGTTTCAAATTTTATAAAAATAAATAATAAATAGGTAGTTGCAAAAGTATCTGAATTATTTTTACGTTTTACATATATTCAATTTACGGTTTATTTTGTTTAAGTATTCAATCTAAACAGAAACATATTTGAACATTTTTCTTGCTTAGCGACGAATTTTAGTTGGCACTGTGGCATATGTATATGGTAGTCAAAGCATTTATTACGTAAATTCCTTTTTTACGTCAAGGTATGCAGTCCCTCTCCTCTGAAGCTGCATCCTAAATCTCTGATTTCACGTGATTATCACGTAATCTCTTGAAATAGTGATTTCGTGAATGCTGTCTTAACTTTTATATCTTCCGTAGATTATTTGTAGCAGCCACCGTACAAAGTTTCTCTTGTCGAAGTTTGTCTAAAGCTTAAGTTATTATTTAACTTACCTTCTCCATCTTCTTTTTCTTCTTGATTAGCAATGGTAGGTTAGCCATAATCGCCATTTAGGCTGGCGTTCGCACTACCAGACTTTTGACTGCTCAGACTACAGGCTAAATTTGCTATCCAAATTTGGCAATAAGTTTATATCTGTTCTCGAAATGTGTTTCACTAACACCGCTAACATTTGATAGTCAATGTAAAACAGTAGATAGCCGAGCTATTCGCGCACTGCGCACACACATATATTTTAATTATACTATTGAAGGCTCGGTGGCGTAGTGGCTAAGGCGTTTAGCTGCGGCGCTGTGGGTTTCGGGTTCGATTCCCGCACGGGACTAGTATTTGTATGGACTACAAACAATAGTTCCCGGTCTGGGTGTTTGTCCATGTGCAATTCATGTATGTAAACTGCCTCCGCGACACAGAAGAAATTCATACAGCGGAAGGTTAGAAAAATTAGAATTAAAAAAAAACAAAAACACAAATACCTATATTCTATATATTTAATATTTCAGCACCTACATCAAAACAGCCACAGGTTTAATAGATTATATACGCACAAAAGCTATTGTTTCGGTTAATAATTTAAGCGCAATGTCAGAAAAAGCCTAATCACCGTACGGGTGGTGAGGAATGAGGATTTAGAATGATGGAATATGCTAGAACTAAATTACAGGATAAGTGACGAGTTAAAATATCTTAGCAGTCAGGCGCCTTGTGGTTTTACAAGATATCAATACCCTTATGAATAGTACATTGCATGATGATGACACTAAATATTACCTCCATGAACTATTTATTACATAATAAATTATTAAATGACATCGATTAGAAATCATAGTTGTGTTATTTAGTATTATAAGCCGGGCTATAATCTCACAGCTTACTTATAATTATTATAAAGCACTTTCATGAAAACAGATGGGCGCCTCGTGTCTTATCGCAGAAACGTAGAATATTATAAAATGTCGCAATAAAGCAAATAAATAGACAAATGTGCTATGTTGTAGTAGAATTATAAGTTTTGTACACAATTTTAAAACTTAAGACGAATAATTCTAAGGTTGCTTATTGTTTAAGCATTTCGAACACATAATGCTGAAGCGGCGCTCGTGAGAAATATTATGAAAACAAATTCGCGTTGAGCACGTTTACCGAGCAAGTAATAAATAAGAGAGCAAAAGTACCTACTAGACGCAGGAAGCGAGCCGCAAAATGGCATTGTTTGGAAGTTGTATTATGGAGTTAGCCAGTGGGATAACGTCTTATGTGTTCTACTGATTTAAAAGCAAATTAACTGATTAGGTCTTTGACGGAGACACTGGATCTAGTAGGATAGAAATAAAGTCTTTTATAGTTTCAAGCAATTAAACAGTACTAGGTTCATGTTTTATTGTTATGATGTAATGAATGAAGTTTTGATTAGTTTAATTAAAGAACAGTTTTAGTTCCAAACTTTTAATTATGACGATGTCCGTCTGGCCAATTTCGACCACGGCGACAATATGGTCAATAAGTCTTGTCACGTAAAGCCAAGCGGTGGCTTTTGTAGCTGCTCGAATGGAACGGCACGACCGGAATAGTACCACGGCTTTGCGGAATACCGGCGTGAAGAAGAGGCATCTTGTGCTTCTGCGTTTCATTTTGTGAGTGCAGTAATCATCCCATTTCCATCATCCCTCCCGTCCCCCACGTATCCTTGAAGGCCGGTTAGGCAGCTCCTCTGGTGTAGCAGATGTACGAGGGCGACAGTAATCACTTGCCACCTAGTGAGCCGCTTGCTCGTTTGCCCTCTTTAAAAAAATGTACGCTACCACAAAACAATGCGTTCGCTATCCGCATTCATAATTTCGCACCGCAGTATTATCTTAATAAATGGTGAAAAATGATATATTTCTCATCTTTTTCTTCAAATGACGACGTCATCTGCTCGTAGTGCGGTGCACCTTTCTACCCGCTAGTACGTGACGGACAATCCATCCGAATTTGGCAAACTCAAATTCCACAGTCAAAGTGCGTGGATTTCGGCACTGCGCCCATCAACCCGCTTACCCAGTGTGGAGAGTGTAAGAAAAATAGTTGAAGACGTATAAACCAGATTGATGGCACTTTCTTGGAGATGCTTTTATTCAGCAGTGGGCTTTAATAGGCTGATGAAGATGACGTTATTAAAAAAAACGCTAAAGTTGACTTGATCTTATACAAAATAAAAATATTCAAACTTCTATATCACGACAGCAATTCAAATATGCTTACTTACTAAAAATTATATGACCCTATTTCGTAAACAAAATGTTAAATTTTTCTCCGATTCGAAGGAGTACATTTCAAACAGATCACGCGTACCGAGTCGTTACGCTAAGGGTAAACGAGACAAGGAAAAAATATGTTAAACAAGCAATTCACGCGAATCGGAAGCACCTGTCGAGGTACGTGGGGGCTTATACCTGAAACCAGACGTAAATATCTTCGGCTCAATGCTTTCAATAACTCGTATAAAATAATTTTTAATTTTTGCTTTACTCGAGCTTATTAAAAGAAATAGGATTTTTTTTATATAGAGACTACTCATAGAGATTTCGATTGCTCTGCAGCAGTTTATATTCGGCAGAATAAATTTATAAGTGGTGGTATTTTAATTATTAAAAAATTAAAAATTAAAATTACACGGCAAATGAAAGTAATAATAAACATGATATCTTTGCGTTAAAACATTTGGTTAGATAGGTTTTATAGGTAAAAAATAGTGTCAGGTATAAATTAGGTGATTTTTAGGAGCATGCAAATGTGTCTTCAACGCTACATGTGATGAATTTTTAAAATAACCTAATTCTGCTTTATCTGGTATATTGCTACATAATAATATAATATGGGTAGTGTTAAGAATAACCCCTCACAAACGTCATAACACGTTTACGAGATATCTTCCTCTGTCTTCGCGAATTCTCAAAGTGTGATACTCATGATAAGGATCAAAGAAACACGTTTCGTAGCAACAAAATTCTTCACAATGACACTTTTGTAGCATAACGCACGAAAATGGAAATATTACAAAGTTGTATTGAAATGACGATATTAAAATTTATGTTAGACTTTTTTAATTAATAACTCTAAAAGTTGTATAGATATGTGATAAAGTAAATGAATTAATTTAAGTTTCAACACATGTTTCTAATGTTTCTTTACAAGGAGTATAAGTTACGAGGAAAAGCTAGTTATTTAAAAACCATCCGAAAACCTTAAAACTTAACATATTTACGTCTAGGAATAAAGAAACAATTTCAAAATTTTATCATTTAACGTCTTATACGCTTTAAATTATTTTAAACAACGACCACATATACATATCAAACAAAGCTATTAATTTTTATTTTCCGGTGTTTAAAATAATTAGAAACTCTTTATGAAAATTTCAAATAACGTATATAATGATTCTACATATATATTATCTTACTACATAGCAATGAGTACAAATTTCTTAAATAACATTTCAAGAAAACTTATCTGTCATGTCATCAGCAGTATGAAAGGGGAGGTAGTGGAACTCGTGCGGGTAGACAGCTGTCTTCCTGCCGGATGATGACCGGAGGCTCTTAATTAATAGTTTTGTGAGTGGCTGACATACCGTGATTTCGTCGGTAAGGGATTAGATTGGAGCTTCACGAGTATCATACATTCAAATGAAATAACTGACTAGCACTGATTTAACTTTAAGTCGATTGATTATTTTTTGACTTTCGACAATATCGGCGTCCTCTAAAAAGGTATTGAAAATAAGAATGTATATCGTTATTTAAAAAAAAACCTATGAATGGGACTATGTTTTGGTTTTTGTGTTTTCCAAATGACATTAATAACACTTTTGGAATTTACCTTGTGGAAATTCGCAGACTCATTATAACGAGAAAAGAATCGTTACTCGTAAATATAAGGTGATTTTTTAAACAACTGCTGGGAAAATGGTCCGCCACGCTGCTCCAGAGCAGGTTGGCAGAGGACTTCACAAGTCCTCGAAATAATATGTTTTACTATTTCTCCGACATGCAGGTTACCTCACGATGTTATCCTTCACCGCCTACCACGTGGCAAATTACCTCGTTTGATAAATACAATTGTTACATTTTCGCAATAAACGTTTTTTAGTTTTTATATTTTTTAGGAAAACAACAAATGAAACTTACGTTTCATTTACCTAATTTAATACTCTGTGGAGAAATTTACCACAATAATCCCACAAGTTACATTTAATAACATGAAAAAATATAATTAAATGCTGATGACAAAATCACTTTCTGTAAAGACGCTGGCTGGAGCTGTGCTGTGCTCTACCCTTGTTAACGAAAGAGACTTCCGACAACTAGACATTGGCTCGCGTCAACCCAAAGAGGAGATACGAGAGCTCAATATAATTGCAATGCAATTCTTTGCAGAGTTATACTTAAAGATACTAAATAATTTTCTTGTACAATATAGATTTTACGATTACCGATACATTGCCCGGAGGCATTGCATATACTATACTAATATATTCTATATTATAATCAACAACTTTCAATTCATAGTTCTATTTTACACATCAAGCTATGTAGTGTATATAGAACCTTACAGAAGAGTTTTTTTAATTTATCAAATTATTATTAACTGACATCAAATAATTACCATTTGAATGGAAGCTATGTGTGGGAGGAATACCTATACCATATTTTTCTCTAAATGCCAACCTCACATACAGGTGGCTACTACCGTGCTAGCTAACAAACGTGACTCTGGCGACCGAATTATGGCGGGAAATCCATTCGAAACTGCCGAACTAAATCCCACAGACAGCATAGTGGCAAAATTACCAATATTTATAAAGCAGACAATATTAAATGTAGCTTTTCTAAAGTTAAAATACTATTTGAAAATGGTAAAAATATACTCTACTTATTTAAGTATAGGCTACTAATAAATTCGTAATAATTTTTCCTCTTATCTCAGTTTCGCTGGCAATAAATAAAAAATAAGAGCTGCGTCGTGATGGATACTGCCCTTGAGTAATCTCCGCTCAAGTGGAAATAAGTGTACAGTTTTTATATCATAAAATCAATTACTGTATTACATTGACTTCCTATCGTCTATAGAGGCTATAAAATACGTTTTTATTAAGAAGAGAACAGACCCAAAAAGAAAGTGATTTTCAAATTTACATGTTTTATTAATTCCGTTTGTTCTCCATTCGTGTAATGTCGTTCAGGTACAGCCGTGAATTAATGTTTGAGATTCGATGAGATAATTGTGAAGTTTTCTTCATCTAATTATATCTAATAGATATCTGGATAGGATCTAATTTATTAAAAATTATAATAATTATGGAAAATGTGGATTAATATATTTAACTATACTTGATAAAAATGTGTATATTATCTTCATCATTATTATATTAATTTTAGGAGCAATATATTTAAAAAAAAAATTTAATAAGTGGGTGTTAAACTTTAAAGTTAATACATAACTCATTGTATAAGCGATAATTTTTTAGGCTTATGTGTAATTTTGTACCATTAATTGAAAACGTAAGTTGGTTCATTTCACTTACCCTTGTACACCGAAACGACATCTGGCGAGCAACCCGTTCACTGCCGCTACCAAACTGTCCACCTTAATGCGACATTAGGTATGTAACTGATGCAGGTGTCGACCCTTATCTCTAACGCATATATTTGCAAAGTTTGTTGGAAAAACTGGGTCCGGTCAACTAGGGGCAAAGGGACTAACTACACCATCTGTAATGGCAGACCTGTCACCCGCAGTCAAGTTTTGCGGGTATACTTTCCATTTTGAGTTTCATTATGAAATTAAACATTTGAGTGTAAAGGTTCAATATAGCATTTATTTCTCCAATCCCTCACTAGCACTTGTCATATTCTGCTAGCGCAAATTCACACTATATTGCGAAACTTAAATCCCATAAATGTTAAGGTAAGCCGCATCATGTACATGCTGCAATGACAAATAAACAAGGACCCCTGGACCTTCGACTCAACCACTAGTCACAAGCTAATCAACCAATGTATAGATGTTTAGACAGAGGTACGATATCTACGTTAGAGTTTTTAAGTTTACACGATTAATTATAAGAATTATCTATTTATTGATTACACCGGAATTATGTAATATCCTTTCTTTAAATTAAAATTACGTTTTTCTCTCCATACCTTCTCAGTGTCGTTAAATACGATACGTAATTCCCTTAAAATGTGACACGTAATTTAACATCGCCGTTGACGCTGTAGATAGCGCAATGATTCTAGAAGCGATATATTGGAATTGCCAGCCGGTCGTTAGGGGACGGCCACGGTACTGAGAGAATTCGAGTGGCTGTAATGGTTAGCAATATAACGAAATATAAAATTCAATGAAGAGAATTCTACTTACACAAGTGGATGCGATAACGAATCTTGTAGTAATTAAAAGTTTAAGTTTCTCATTAAAAGCCACTTTAATGACATATTATTCAGACCTATTTATATACTCTCCAAGCACGGAAATAAAGATAATAACGATAATATGATATAAAAAAGTTGCCGAGTGGCAGCAGCATAAGAATCTGACACTGTCTTAGCGTGGGTGTCGTAAAAGTCAATTAAGGGAAAAACCTTCGAAAACTCATCGGCACCCTTAGTAGCAAACCCAGCGATGTGACTCGCCACATTTCACTTTCCGTCTCGAAAAGTGGATTACGGAAGCAGTTTGGCTATAACCAAATGGGAATCCATTATCTCTGCCTACCCCTGTGCGTGAAAAATATGGTTACATCTATTGTGCATATATTTTTATTTATTAAATCATGACATGTTGAAACAATGGGGATTCAATTGTTATAATACGAGAACGGATTATCCATTAAAAATATTTTTTTACGTAACGTTCACTCATCTAGCGCGTGGAATGATTTTATGAAGTGTAACATTTTGTTAATAAGACAAAGTAGTAATTGCAAGTTAATTAGATCCGTCAGTCGATTATATTGTTTCTTAGCTTGTGTTAACGTAGATGCTTCGGCGTCTTTGCTTTGTTCAGATAATCTTAGTGTGGCTCCCACGAGGCGTCAACAAAGAAAATTGGATGGGCAGTGAGCCAATAGCTCTTAATCCTCTCCTCTTTTTGACCCTCCTTATCTGCTTGTACGTTAAATCACTATGTTTGAGTAGCCTTAGGCCCTACTTTGTTTTGTTTATTTCTTTCTTGGGACATTTGTTTGCGTGTGTAAGAAATTGTTTAAAATAAACTTCTACACTTTTACCATGAATATTTTGTCACGTTTGTCATAAAATAATAGCACAAAAAAAAATTCTTCAATAACGACATAAGTTGTAAAATAGCTCCCTGTGGCACATGTCCTTATATATATATATATATGTATATATTATAGATGCAATAACAGTTTTAGGATTCGAAACGAGGAGCGGGCGGCGTACTGCGAAATTAAAGTGCACCTTGATGATTATTGATTCTTCACACTTAACAATTAATTATGCCAATTTTTACCATTTAAATTATCAGGTGTTAACACTGACAACGAACAATTAATACATAAAATTTAAGAAAAAAAATCAACATGTTTAAAACATGTGTTAGTTTCATGCATGTTGGACTAGCCTAATTTCGGAAGCAATAAACCATTCAAAGCTTAGTCTCTGACATTTTCCTGTACGTATTAAATCATATTTTCCTTGTAACTACAAAAATATGATACTACACGACAGATTTATGAGCTTATTACGGTAAGGAAATGTTGGTTTCCCCAAGAAGTTTCACGTGAAATATTTAGAGTTTTAAGTAATTTCGTACAATTATCAATTCACGATTTAAGATTACGTATAATTGTATACAGTGGCCTGGGAGCTCGCTTTAATTTCATAGCACGCGAGTGACCTGAGTTCGATCTCGGGTGACGGCATCAAAAATTTAACAGTAAGTAATTGAGAAAAATAATTGAATCTTTCTGAAATCTGAAAGCCTGGTGCTTTCGGCGGTGAACGCCGAACTAAGCATAATAAAATAAAATGATTCGAGGAAATGTGGTGAAGTCCGCCAACACGGACAGAAGCGGCATGGGGCATGCCATTCTCGGCTCTCTCAAATAGGTGAGGAGAGGCCCAGAAATGAACATTTACAGCCTGTTAGTTTTTATGTTTGTATAGACCATTTATATACAGTCGTGTGATGGTGATGTAAGCGAGTCTGCCACCCATTTTCTTCTCGTAGGTGTCAACAGTCGACTAATGGAAAATCCATAAAAATTTCACGGCATCTAACAGATCAACGGATTCACCATCTCTGAAAAAGCCAGTTTGATCTGAATTCTGGTCACACAACAAGGTTGGCGATAATAGAAAATCCTTCAATCACAGGAAGGGCCTATGTCCAGCAGTTATTTAGAGACTGTTAATTAAAGATGATTTTCAGACACTTCGTTACCAACAAAGTTATCCGCATTTTTGAAATTGAAATCTAAATTGATAAAGCGAGGTGAACTATACTTTTTTTAGTAATTGGGACCATTTGTACTTACTTTTATTTCGATTCAGCGATATCTGGATCTTTTTTCAGTGGTTATATTTTTTTTCTTTAAGGATGCTCGGTGATTTGCAAATCGTTCCATTCAGTCGACTTCAAGGGATTCGCTTGAGATTGAGTAAATATTTGATGCATATTTCATGGGTTCCCGTCGTTTTCTTCATAAGATATCGACATTTTTTATGTTGTAATGATAAAATATATTAGTAAATTTTCATTTTTCATAACTAATTTATTTCTATAGTACTGTAACTGTGGTAATATTTAACCTTTTTTATACGAATGGGTCTTTGAGTTTAAGAAACTTAATTTATAGAAAACTTACGTATTGAATAAATCTTTTTGAACGTTCAAGGAGAGAACATTCTCGAAGTATTATTAAGTAGAAAGGTTACTTGCATGCCACAGCAATAACTATTTGCGAAAAATTCAAATTCAAATATAACTTACGATATTTAGAATCCTTATCCATTAAAGCTAATAATTTAGCTTTAAAGGATAACTTTAAAAATATAAATATTAGATATAAATATTCAATACAATACAAAAATCTAATATTTATATTTTTAAAGTTAAAAAGAATTAAAGAGAAAGTTCCTTTACCATTCTACAACTTTTTTTAAAGTTCAATTGTTCATCTCTTCATTGTATAGGGAACCGCTGAAACAAAAAAACCCACAAATTGCAGTTCCGATCATTGCAAAAATGTAAATGGTGGATCTTTCATGTACTCTCCAGTATTTAAATAAATCAAAAAGTTTAGAATATATTCACTATAATAATTATTTAACGCATGGTAATGAAAATTTCCATCAACAAATTTGATTGCCCTTTTTGCTAAGTCACTATACAAGTTTATGGGTTAATCATCTTTTATGAACATGATACTAACATTTCCATGCCAAAAAAAAGTATTAAATTCAGTGTCAGCTGTAAAACCGAAAAAGTGCTACAAAATACCACAGGGCAGAAAACGTAAACTAATGTACCACTCACACAAACAAAATGGATAAAATCACCGATAAAAGGATAAACCAGCTATATTTTACATTTTATATTTAATCATTTGGTTTTAATAAAAAATGTATAATAAAATTTCTTAATTGGAATAAGGGTAGGGCGCAGTTCGATGCAGTCGCGGTATGCATATAAATTCGTCGGTAACAAATTGAATTTTTCACATTGCTATGATCGGAAAGTTGGATATCGGCTATCCCTCCTTACCTCCTAAATATCCTTATAGGCCGGAAACTCCTCTGCTTTTCAGATGTAGGTGAATGTCGGACTTATGATCAGGTGAGCTGCTTGCTCGTTTGACCCAAAAACCATAAAAAAATTACATGTTATTATTTAATTAGTGTAAAGTAACTGGAGACGCTATCATCATCATCATTTCAGCCTATCACAAGTCCACTGCTGAACATAGACCTCCCCCAAAGATTGGCACGAAGCTCGGTCCTGAGCCACCTGCATCCATCGACTTCCCGCAACACTGCGCAGGTCGTCACTCCATCTTGTGGGGGTCGTCCTACAATGCGTTTGGCTGTACGTGGCTGCCACTCGAGAACCTTTTTTCCCCAACGGTTGTCAGTTCTGTGAGCTACGTTGCCGGTCCATTGCCACTTCAGCTTGCTGATCCTTACGGCTATGTCGGTTACCTTAGTTCTGCTTCGGATATCATCGCTGCAGACTCTATCACGCAGAGAAACACCGAGCATAGCCCTTTCCATAGCGGGCTGAGCAACTTTGAGCTTCCTCATACGGCCTGCAGTGAAGGACCAACTCTCAGTTCCGTATATCATCACTGGCAACACGCACTGGTTGTATACTTTGCTCTTGAGGTTTTTTGGTATACCCGATGAGAAGATATGACGTAGTTTCCCAAACCCAGCCCAGCCGAGTTGGATTCGTCGATTGACCTCTAGGTGGAACTTGGACTTACCTAATCTGACAATTTGTCCCAGGAATACATACTCGACTACAACTTCGTGCCTATTGTTCCCAACAACAACCGCTATTGGTGGGACATGGACGTTTGACATGAACTTCGTCTAGTCCATGTTCATCTTAAGACCAACCTGTTGAGAGACACTATTGAGTCATTGGGCATTGTACTAAGCTCCTCCAGCGATCCTTCCATTAAAACTACGTCGTCAGCAAATCGAAGGTGAGTGATGTATTCGCCATTGATGTTGATACCGTATCCTTTCCAGTTCAGCTCCTTGAAAACATCTTCCAATGCAGTGGTGAAGAGTTTCGGGGATATGACATCACCCTGTCTTACACCTTTCTGCAGTTGGATTGGTTTCGTACTCTGATTCTGTACTCGGATGGACATCGTAGCCTCATTGTACAAACACCTCAGCACTTCGATATACCGAGAGTCTATCTGGCACCGCTGGAGAGACTGTAGCACCGCCCAAATTTCGACTGAATCGAAGGCTTTCTCATAGTCCACATACGCCAGATATAATGGCTAATTGTACTCCTCGGCCTTTTGTACAATCTGGCGAAGAGTATGTATGTGGTCTATGGTACTATAGCCTTTTCGGAATCCGCCTTGTTCGGGTGGCTGGAAGTCTTTAAGTCTGTTCACTAGACGATTTGAGATGACTCTCGAAAACAGCACGTAGACGCGACTTAGAAGCGATATCGGTCTATAATTCTTCAAAAGGCAGTTAAGTTAAGTCCCCTTTCTTGAAGAATAGGACAACCACGCTTCTACTCCACGCTTTCGACGTAACACCGCCATGAATGACGGAATTAAACAGCTTCTGAAGGACAACAAGTATCGGTTTTCCACCCGCTTTCAGACGCTCAGCTGTAATTCCGTCCTCACCCGGCGCCTTGCCGTTTTTAAGCTGTTTGAGAGCCATCCTAATCTCGCTCAGACTGACGTCCGGGATGTTATCGGAGTAATGTCGGATAAGCTTGGCTCTTGGGTCGTTACTCACGTCAGTGTGTGGTTTCAACGACGTTGTGTACAGCTGCCCGTAAAATGTCTCGATCTCACTTAAAATCTCAGCGGAAATAACTGTGCCGCTTTCGGTCTTCAACTTGGTCAGTTGGCTCTTTCCGATAGACAGATCTCTGGCGAAGACTTTGGAGCCTGTGTTCCGCTCTATCGCTTTTTCAATACAGGCTGTATTAAATTTGGGTATGTCTTGCCTCATACATTTGGAGATCTGTTTATTCAGTTGCCGATATGCTGACGCATCCGTTGTAGACTGCAGCTTCATCTCACGCCTGGCTTTCATGAGTTTAAGAGTGTGATCGGAGAGCTTTTGGGGCTTGTTCGTGCGGCGGGTCCAGCAAAACTTAGCTCCTACCGCATGGACAGATTCCACTAGCCTGCTATTCGTATCGTCCACTGTAACGCAATCGTCTAGTCACTGAAAGCGATTATGCATTTCGAGCTGAAAGCTCTCGGGGTTTTGGATAAGGGCACGTGGTGGGCGGAGCGTAGACTTCACCAGACGAGACCACTCGAGCCTAATGTTAAGGTTCAGTGTGCCTCTTACCCTAGTGATCACAGAGACATCACTGAACAGCTGACGCTTGGTCGTCATTATGAAGTCGATCTCATTTTTTGTGGTACCGTCCGGGCTCATCCATGTCCACTTCCTGTGGGGCCGCTTCTGGAAATAGAAGTCCATCATAAATAATCCCTCCTCTACCATCAAGTCACCCAGCTGTTACCCCCTCGGGTTCCGGTGTCCTACTCCAAAGTTCCCACTATCAGCTCATCGGCTATTTTCGTACCTAGTTTTGCGTTAAAGTCTCCCATAAACACCGTGTAGTGAGTCCTCATACATTACCTCCACTTCATCATCAGGGTGTGTTGAGGTTGGTGCGTATACCTGTGTGTATGGCCTTCAGCGAATACCTTTTGGTTATTCTGAGTATAAGGTACGCGACCCTACTCGACACACTTCCGATCTGGATCACGTTGTTGATGAGAGACCTGTGGAAGATAAACCCGACACCTCCTTGGGAGAGATGGTCACCCTGCCGGTAGTAGAACAAGTTACCGGATTTTAGGATTATCGAGTCCTGTCCCTGTCTTCGGACTTCAAACAACTCTATAATATTCCAGTGCAACTTGCTTACTTCTTCTTCCAGTTCTAGTATCTTCTCGCCGGCCCTCAATGTGCGCTCGTTATATGTTGCCGGGTCCAGTCGTTTAGGTCGGCAGCTAGAATCCAGCCGGTGATTCTTCGCACCCCATGCCTCGCCGTTACCATGGCTGCCGCCGGGGACTAGGGGCCATTGCTTATTACTACCTCTCATCATGAGGGGGTTCGCCTTAGTTGCCACGCTTGGCGAGCGGGTCGGCAACCGCAGTTTTTTTTTTTGTTTTAATGCAGGAAGATGCTGCTGCCCATCTCCTAATATAAAGTTTTCCCTCTGTCGACTTTTACGACACCCACGGGACGAGACGGGATGGCAGATTCTCTAATACCGCCACCACAGGGTAGTACAGATGTTAGACTTTTTTCCATTAGACCGTTGGGGTCTAAACAGGCGTGCTAAACAGGGGTAAATATTAACAACGTTTAACCTAAGTGTAATTTTAGACAGAGGTTAAACATGAATTTGTGGTAACACTTTTACTAATCAACTGTTAAACAAGCTGCCCAAGACTTGTTAATTTGTTTTTAATACTAGTAATATTGAAAAATTATAGAAGTATTTTTTTATTTTACTACAATAATCTTCAAGTATTTTTTTAGATAAGCATTAACTTTGTATGTAAATAAAAATACAATTTTCCGAATGGTGTGATAGAAGTTTCAGAGAATCGTTTTTCAATACTAGGAAAATTATGATATAAATGCAATGTCAAGTAATAATTGCATGGGGTTGCTGCGTACAAAGTTAACGAGTGTTATTTAACTGGCGGGAGTCAGCTCGTTTACCGGAACTCAGCATTCAAAAATTTTACCCAAATGACTTAAAACTCATATGTGAGTAGACGAGTTGAAAATAAATACGGTCGAACCACCCGTATTATGGAGCCCCGGCGTCAGTCTTCAAAGCGAGGTAATTGCAACGGTTTTGCCGGTAAATGCGTGCTAATGCATGTTGAGTATGACTGAATCTACTTAAACATTTTTGTGAAAATGCCATGTTGCACTTTGTAAGTTATCTCATTACAGACATTTTAATTATATTTAGTAGCTTTACAGGAAAGTCGATTGATTGGTAGAGAAATTAATTTATTCTTAATATTTTATTAAATTTTTAAGCCGAATATACCACCTTTTTCTATATTTGTTTTATGGTACTAACTCTGTCGAGCCGCCCCATTCGAGCAAAAGCTGCCGCTTGGCTCTACTACGTTTAAAACCCATGTTTATATGACGAACTGGCTCTTGCACTGGTGCTTCGGGTACTCCAAGAGCCTAAAACTCTGTAACTTGTAAATGTGTCTCTAATCTGGATTGTTGGTGGAAAATCTATTCGAATATGTTGAACCTAATTTCCACAGACTAGTGGAATGCTACAAAATAGTGAAAAAGTATAGCCTATTAAATTAGATTTTTTACCATCAGACATTTAGCCTTTTATTTAACAGAATCCACCGTGTTCAGGTTATGTTTGTAATTAAGGCCCAAAAATAATATAATTTATTAGTCAAACTAATACATCAGTCTAGTAAATCAAATGAAAATAATAAAAAGTTTTCTCTATTTCCCTTCGTGACTATTCTCTTTAAGCTAAATAGAAAATAGTGTCATACTCTTCTTTTTTCCTTCTTTTTCAGTACGTAATCAGTTCTAACATAACGTAGGCGGTCTCATAGAGAAGTTGGCGTACTGTATTTATGGCGTAATCGCATACTTGGCTAACGGGCTGGCGATCGCAGTATGCTAACTCGCATCCTTAATGTCTACAGTCTGGATAATTTAGGTTTGGGATATTTGAGATGAATATTCCACCATGTCGATAGCTACAACTGTCTACCTTTCTCTTATGCAATCTTTAATATTAAATTAAAAACATTTGAACCAATATAAATTATGAGTATGACAGGCACATTACCTGCTCAAGTACCAACTCAAGCAACTATAAATAATCCTAGGCAATAAAAGGCGAAATAGGAAGAGCTCTACGAAGAATTGTAGCAACAAGGAGAATATTATTCAGTGTCACCAGCGGGACGCGTGCTGTAATATATGTTTTAATAAAAGAGTTTCTACTCGCACTCGAACGTACATCACGCAAGAAAATCTGGCATATCAGTAATAACTGAAACTATTGGACTTGATTTATGAATATGGACAGTGAATTGTTGGTTTATAAATGTTTTATGTCGTATTATATCCTTATTTCCGGATGTACTTTCGTTCAAAGAAGTTAATTCGTTTTATGTAACCATACATTTCGTCTTTGGTTTCATAAAAATATGAACAGTAGTCTCTTTGTAATCAAAATAAAATGATAAAACATTTATATACAAGTACTATACATTTATGTAAGCTCGTACACAGCTGTTCTATTTATTCATGGATATTTGTTTGACAGATTTGAAGGAGAGTGATTGTGGACTAAGAATGAATGAGTTGCCTGTTAAATGTTTGCTCTACGCCGACGATCAAGTCTTACTTGCGTCATCGGCTGAGGAAGTGCAGGCAATGGTGACAATCATGAATGGGGCACTGGAAAAAAAGGGAGTGAAGGTAAACGTTAATAAGACAAAGGTTATGGTGTTTAAAAGAGAGGAGATGATGACGGAAGTATGTATCATGATTGGGGATAATAGTTTAGAGCAAGTTTGTTTACTTGGGAACAATGTTTACGAGAGATGGAAGGTACGAATGTGACATTGAAAGAAGAACGATGGCAGGTAATGTGGTGAATGGGGCATTGCATATATTCATGAACAGCCAGCCGATATCTCACAAAGCTCGTTTGGCTGTACATAGAGGGGTATTGGTACCAACACTAACATGTGGAAGCGAAAGCTTGGTATGGCAGAAGAGGCATGAAAGCAGGACAAATGCAGTAGAAATGAGAGCGTTAAGAAGTATGATTGATGTGAAGATAACTGACAGGGTTCGAAATAATGTGATCAGAGAGTGTTGAGGCGTGAAAGACGATGTAGTGACACGAATTGAGAAAGGGATGCTGAGCTGGTTTTGACATGTGGAGAGGATGAATGAAAGTAGGTTGACGAAACAAATATATGAGGTGAGTTTAAATGGTAGAGTCGGGAGAGAAGGATCTAGGTGAACATTTCACGATCAAATCGGAGACGCTCTGAAAAAAGGCCAGGTCAAGAGTACTCTAAACCAACGAGTATGGGTGCGAAGATTGATGAAAGTGGGAGAAGCGAAAGACGTATGTCAGGACCGTAGCAAGTGGAAGAAGATTGTCTCTGCCTTCCCCGTTGGAAACAATGCGTGAATATATACATACATACACGCTCGTACACATGCAGTGCAGGTCGACCCCTAGTTGGATTGACCCTAGTTCGATCTTTGGGGAAGATCTATGTTTGGCAGTGGACTTATAATAGGCTGTATCTGATATAATGATGACGATGCAATCCTTAGCTTCTTAAGTATTACTTAGTCAGAAAAAAATAATTTGCAGATTTAAGAGGCAAGTCACTTTTACTATAGTTAGCATAGATTTTTACACAGTAACAACGGAATTTTTTTTGTATATAATAAATATCAGAAGTGGCTGATGAAATTTTGTATACTTGACCTTATAAGATAAAAGGTTACATTCTACTGATTATCTTAAAGTACAGATACCGCCGGGCATCAGTATATTTTTAAATTATTGTTATTCATTCAAAACGTCCGTTTACCCAATGCTATGTGTATTGACCCCACGATTATATACTTAGGTATACTGGATAGCCCATATTTAAATATCCATTAGTGAGCTGTATTGGGGTGAAGTAATAATGATGATGAATTAATTACACACAGTTTGCAAAAAAAACGTTTCGTAATCTTTGTTTACTAAATGTATTGAAAATATTCATTTATAAAATAAAGTACAAGTTATTAACTACCTACAGTTTCACTTAATAGTAATAAAGAAAAACTGAATAATTTCAAAGCGTCGCTAAAAACGCTTTATTTAAACAAACATTGAAAGCAAAATTCAAAACTTATTTATACCCATGCAAGATTTATCCGTGCTTACCACGCTGAACAGGCGGCGATTGTAGTTCATATACCCTTTTATTCGGTCCCCAAACCCACGTCCACAGGTCAGCAGGAAGCACCGCATGCAGTTGAGGTTGACGTTTAGAGAAAAGTTAATATATTTCCCCTTCCAACTTCTACCTTACATCTATAAGATGACTAAGGTAAAAGTTGGTCAAACTATTATTAAAAAAATATATTAAAAGGGATAAAGCAAGATTTTCTATATTATCTTTATCACTACTACCTAGCGCCATCTAGAATGTTGCGATGTATTTATGGTTTCGTTACATTTCTTCGAACCATAAAATAACAACGCCATCTAACTTTTCGTCTGATAACAAATGTGTTTTAATATCATTAAATTCAACGAGACTTAATTTATATGAGTCTATCGGCAATGGAACATCTGCAAAGGGGGCGCCCTTTGCGAATGTTTAATCTTGATACAATTGTATTCCACTTACCAATGAAACACAGCTGAAAAAATAAGCATGTTTTTCTAAAAGCCGAATAGTGCAATAAAATAATTTTGGCCTATTATTATAACGAAAAATATAAACGTAAAAGTGAGTGTAATATTATTAAACCTCCCTTTGCATTAATAAAGAGGATGCATATTCAAATGAAACTTTGAAACTTAATGCAACTTTTCGTGGTGTCAATTTTTTCGCACACTTTTGTAACTGTCTGTAGTATAATAATTCGCGACAAGATGCGCTAGGGAATCTTCGTTGATTTCTGGCTTTGTCAGCATTCACATCTAGTCTGGTCCTGACACTACGAGGTCCGTCTCGATCTTTTATAGCCTTCGACAGAGAAATTGTTATTATTCCTGTCGAAATTGTCTAGCTTTCGGAGCGTCTTAAAATGATTGACGGCCCACTTTATACTAAGCAATCACTGCAATTTCCGTTTTCTTTAACGCCTACTCTATAATATAATTTAGCAATTACGGTGAATGATAGTATGTGAAATAAAGGCCAGTTGATCGTAGTTTCTGAATTCTGAATTGAACATTTTAAATTGTAACAGTTATTTCACGTAGAAATAGGAAAAGATTACGAAATTTGGCACGAATCGGTGTGCTTAATAGAATAATTGGAATTCCATTATCGAAAACTGTTATCTCTTGTGGGCTTCTGCAACATACTTTTTGTCATCCAGGAGATGTAACGTGATGGTGGCAAGTCTCGTCACAGGGTTTGCCCTGGAATTTAAAGAGAGAGACAGTTTCTTAAAACGTTTCTATAGTAAAGCACTTTATCTATTGTAAATTTTCATTTAAGTTGTTACTAGAACATTTTTATATGATATCTTCAAAAGATGCTTTGAAAGTTGAAAATAAGAACAGTAGCAGCAGACTGAAACTTGTAGAAACCCGTTCGTTCACTTGTTGCAAGCTACAGTTTCTGGTTCTTTCATACTTCCACTAGAAAAGTTGCATTAGAAAAGTTCTCCTTATGTTATCCACTATAAATTATCTTCCTTATAAAAGTAAGACGAAAACTCCAAATACAAATTCATCTTGAAATGCATTTTAAAATCAAAATGCAATTAAACTGAACCATGATGTTTATTACAAGACGAGCAGTACCGGTGAATTCGTCCACTGTTCAGACAGGCTATTTAAAAAAATTAAGTGAAGTATAAACACATATTAGATAATTACTAGTAGTATTAGTTTATATATATAAAAGGAGTCATTTACATTATTTCAAAGACAGCGGCCTATGAGAATTTAATAATATATATATAAAAGGAGTCATTTACATTATTTCAAAGACAGCGGCCTATGAGAATTTAATATAGTTAGTTAAAGGTTTTGAATTATAAAGGTTTTGATAATTCAAAACCTTTAACTAGATAATATATATACCATAGATGGCGTTCTGTGGAATACTATCGTAAAAATTATCATAACTTCGATACCGATGAAACATAGTCTAAATTAACCCGTGAGTTATCTATAGCCTGTATAAAATTCCTATCACTAGCTTAGTAGTTCTCGAGTTGAGAGTACGATTGGAGTACAGACAGACAGACTGTAAAAAAAGGTATTTCTCTTTTATAGTCTATATTATAAAAAAAATTCAATACTACGAGTGTACATATTTTGTATCGTTTTGTCCGAAATTTTTTTTACTGTGCCCTAAGTATGAAGTGCATACAGATACGCACTCATTTGTATTCTCCACCCCGTGTCCTATATTGGATCGGGGAATTCGAATTGATTTCTATCCTTTTAAGAATTTAATAATAAAAGCACTTTATCATTTTCATATGTCGGTCCGTTGACACTCTCTCTCTCTCTCATGTTTTACTCGAAGTTTTTTGCCACGCACTCCGACTTTGTGGAATCAGCTGTTGCCAGCGGTATTTCCGTACAGTTACGGCTTGGGGACCTTCAAGAAAAGCGCCTATTCCTTCGGTAAAGACCGGCAGCGGATCTGTAGCTCCTCTGGTGTCAGGTGAGCTGCATACTTGTTTGCCCCTTTCTCCTATAAGAAAAAAAACTTTTTAAAATGTCTTTACGTAGAACAATTTAAATACCACCTTGTAATGATTTTAGATTACACTCATAACTAACCATATATTTGGATTACCTATTTGGAGGTTCTGTCAGTATATAGAATGTTTTGTTTGTTATTGTTTTTCCAAAGCTGAAGAGATAGCGAAAAAAAGTCAACAAAGGGCTTCTTGCATATTTACTAGGGTTTTGAAGCCAAAGAGAGTATGCCACGCAGCTACTTAGTCCATGTGTTTTTGAATATTGAAACATTTTTCATTTCCTTTCAATTAATTTTTTTATAAGCGCGATGAAATTTTATTAATTTTCTCGCAAAACAACAAAATGACTGAAATACAATATTACATGTCCCATATCATAGCGAGTTTATTACTTCATGCAAGAAAACAATTTTCGTATAAATTATCGAATCTGATTTTACTGCTATGAATCATAATTATTTACAGATTTACTGATAGTCAATCCAGAAAAAAATATCTGTACCGGCATCGTAGTAACCATTTCAAATAACCAAACCTAAATAGATCCATATCGTGCGTGGCCAACTGGTTAGCGTATCAGTTGAGCCTTTCTTCGATCTTATCTCATGAGCGTTATGTATATATGTATGTACTCTATGTTATAAAAGACGAGTGTTTGAACCAGGCTTCGTTTTCATCAGTAGACTATTGAACTTATTATGAATCCTGTCTAGTGTTTTTTTATATGTTTACGAAAAATTCTTACAAGTTAGAGTATGTGCCAGAAATAAGACGACTAGGCAGTAATTTCTAAACAATTATTTATTAATTAATAACTTAGAATTTTAATTGGGGGACCAATGATTGTGCAAAATTAGTGAGATGGTTTAAATATATGTATGTACTCGTGTTTAAATTATGTAGGAAATATTTATGACGAAGGTTAAAAAAGTTACATGAATTTAGGGAGAAAACGACTTAAAGTGTGGTTCAATCCTAAAAGGGAAATGTTGTAAATTGGTCGACAAAATGTTTGAAGTTCAGTACAGAACTTTACGCAAGTAGACTTCTGTCGAGAAATCTCTTTGCTATGTAATGTACATATATATAACATTTTAGCATTGCAATTTATTATAAATTGTGAATATAACATTGAAATAACACACTTTAATTACAACAAAGTTTAACTGGTGAATTACAAAAGTTTTTATTTTGAAGAAGTAGCATTCAAACAATATTTATCAAGGTGGAGAACAAAATATTTATTTATTTTAGAAAAATACACTTGTCCCATTTTAATTGTCATTGGCATCATTAGGTCATACCATTGTGAGGTATTTAATAGTTCTTACAATCGAAAATTTTCTTAGAAATCTTTATATTATTTGGGTTGCATTAAAATTACGATACCTCTTAGATTTAATTGATATTAACCATTCACGATTACAGGTTTTGATTTGTACACTTAAAGGAATTATAAGATCTTTGTTAGGCGTTTTTTTAAAATAACACAATTTAATCTACTTACGAGTACTTACTTTTCAGTTACTGCAGACGCATCTATAAGACTATCGTTCTGCTCGTCAAATATTAAGACTAAGTAATGAAAATAATAAACGTATCATATTTATCATTTACCTTAAATGTTGGAAGAATCTCGCTCAAAAGTTTTAAAAGGGAGCATATTGTTTTTTTTTTAGAGAATCCTGTATTATGTGAATGTGTATAATATACTGGTCTTTAAAAATACCTTTTTAGTAGACATTGGGAAGAAAAAAATCAGTATAATATGTATGATACTTGTTGAGATACTCCTTGAAAAAGTAATGTTACCCTCATCAAGTTTAGACATGTTATTTATCTGGCCTCTTGAAAGTCATTGTTTTCTTATACGTCTTCGCAAAAACACCTTTTGTTATCGCCACCGGCTAACGAATTATTGTCTAAAACAAACCTATTTTGTACATTACATGCTTCTGACATTTGCTTCCGTGATTTATTATAGTATTTCTTTTATTTTATCATTTTTATTTTACTGATAATCACTGACAATAATTTTTCTGACGCTTTCTTGGAGAGGCCCATATTCAGCACTAGACTAAAATAGCCTCTGTCGAGTTGAATTAATATGTCACGTAATAAAAAGTACACTTTTGGTTCAAATAAAAAAATCATGTATTTATTTATTTAAACTTTATCGATCACCTTTGGAAATGGATTATGCAGGACGAATTAAATGTCTTTTTGCATTGTCTACCGATCAACCCGAGGTGCTGAGAAGTTATGTAATAGTTACATTTAAGTATAAATTTAGATCTTAATAAGAAAATAAGAACTTTAAAAATATTCATTTACACAAATAAATATTTAATTTAAAAAAATACGGTTATACATATATTTATATAATTATTACCACTGGTATCCAAGCTTGTTGTATCTTTTACAGTTTATATAAATCAACTGCTGAACACAGACATCTCGAAGCCTCTTCGATAGACGCATCACATGGGTGTCGAAAATCAAATACCTCTCATTAAGACACAAGACATAAAATACTAAACTTCCATATGTCCTATTGACATACACAAGCGTAGTATTCGCACACGTCCTTAAAACACGATTAAGATCACTAAAGATGATACAAATCGTTTTATGCGCTGGGCAACCGGAGCTACTCCTTATATGCGGACTGCAGACTTATACAGCGATTTAACTTTGCCCTCTCTGGCGGCCCATTTTAAATAAATATCTTTAAAATAAACAACATTCCAAACCACCAGTGGCGGCGCTGGGTAACCATCGTATATTCCGCCTTACATCTTGCTGACCTTATTTACTTAGGTATTCAATAAATTTATTTTTTTCGTTTGCACTAAGACTTTAAATTAAATAATTTTAGCCTTTATTCTTTAAAAATAACAACTATTTCGATTTGATCTTCTTTTAGTCGAATCAATTTCATAATATAATTTGATACCTAAGCCGATTAGTTCTGTGCTCTAGAAAAAAAAACTTTGCTTAAGACTATTATGGTGATATATGATATATTAATAAGAGTATATGTTTAACTGGTTTAAAATTAAAGTAAGGCTTTTGACTTACTTTAATCATAAATTTTTTAATAAAATACATTAAATACTCTTTCGTTAACGTGAACGAAAACTTCTTTTGAAAAATATTAAATATTAATTCTCATTTTCTTACTGCAGTTTGAGGGAAGCCACGGATAATTTAAATTTTAAGTAGCTAGCAGCGGACGATTAATCTACAGCCGAGAAATTTTCTGAATAAATGGAAATTCTTGATTTGTTTTGTATGTTTTTTACCGTTTTCTTTTAAGAGCTAGTTAAGCGAATGAAGTATAAAGAACATTTTTACATTCAACCTAAAGAAACGTTATTCTCTATTCTAACTCGCCGCTTAAAAATTATTGCGTCTTCAGTATTATTATGCTAATACGTAAAATTAGCTATTATGCAGAGTACTAGTGATTTTATTTTAGTCGCATATAAGATTGTTATATTGTTGTTGTTATTGCAAAATTTTTTACTAAACTTTTTTACTTTACTTTTTTACTAAACAAGTTATATGATGTAACTTATATACGAATATATATTTTTTATGTAGATTCATTTTTATAGTAGCATTGTTATATAACTTATGTAAAATCAACACTTAAGTGCCTAAAATAACTGAGGTTGGCCTGGATTTCTAGACTAAAAGGAGCGCGTCGTATGTCGCATAATAGGATGTTTGAACTGCTATTGAAAACTTTCAGTCGAAGTGCACCATTGGCTCTTATTTGTGTTAAAACGTGTGATGTCAGTGTTCTCGTGGATGCATATTGAATGTTATTCAGTAATGTATAGCTAGAGATATTATTAAAAGCTTCAGAAACGTTTAGGCTTACTAATATTTACATCTTGTTTAAAATTATAATACCAATTTATGAAACGGTTGATTTCGTAACATCAATTCTTGTAACTCTTTTTTCTTCAAATTATTGTGACTATAGTTTATTATTGTTCCAAATTTTTTGAAAATAATAACTCTTGGTGATTTTTTTCTTCTTTTACAAATGGAACGAGTGATAGAAGTAGAGCTTCGTTATTTGGTAGAGTAGATTCTTCGAGTTGAATGGAAAATTTACGAGTATTAAAGTAATCACATAATGATATATTAACATTTTTTGCCATTTCATTTATTCTACTTTGCAATGAATTATTACTGAGAGGAGCTTTTTTGATGATATTCGATAGTGTCTTATGATGAAGAATAGTTCTCATAACCTCTTTGACTTCCGGCAAAATTCATTCCTCGTTACATGACGTTTGGATGATTATTACCACACAGTTGGAAAAAATTAGACTTAATAAGTTGTATACTTACAACTTATATTAATTTAATAACTATATATAACTATATAACAAGTAATAACTGTTATGGGCAGGTGTGACGAACTCAGATAAGCGACTCATATAGTCTGCCATTTAGTTACATAATAAAAAAAAAGAATAATGTTAGAAGAATGAACGTTACTATATAATAAGAATTTTCGTTATAAAACCCATAATTTCGAAACATATTATATTTTATTCCATGTTTCCAAAATGCATCATTACTTTTAGATAGCATAACATTAAATAATTTTCCTAGCCAAGTACTTCGTATGCTCTGTGGTTGGGTTTCCTTCTAAAGTCTGATGCCAAATATCTCCGCATTTGCATGGACGTGTTCCAGTTTCGTTTAATTTCTACGGGCTTGAATTTAAGAATATAAAAAGAAGTTTAATGAAAAATTATCGCAAAAAAAAATTATGATTTAACAATGATATGAATGTATACTAATTTTGAATTACATTCTTTACTAGCTGATTACCGCAACTTATGATTAATTTGAGTGTTGTCACATTTTTTTGGTTAAAAGAAACCTTGATGCTGAAT
Source organism: Bhutanitis thaidina (assembly GCA_029286595.1). Taxonomy (NCBI): domain Eukaryota; kingdom Metazoa; phylum Arthropoda; class Insecta; order Lepidoptera; family Papilionidae; genus Bhutanitis; species Bhutanitis thaidina. Next base: position 7,366,795 of record JAGSMS010000011.1, read on the forward strand.
TTCAAGTTTGTAGGTTTTAGATTTTGTGATGAGTTAGTGAGTCAATGGTGTTTTTTTTTATGAAAAATAGGCTTGCTGTTTGACCTCAATCTTGCCCGATGGAAGGCGAAGATGAGGCCTAGGATGGTACACGCTTGCCTAGATGTCTGTTCACTTTGGCCTTAAAGATATCCAGATTACAGTTTTCCGGAAAAACTGACCTCGGCAGAGAGTTCCACTCCTTAGCCGTCCGCATAAAGAAAGAAGACGCAAACCGCTTCGTTCGTGTACATATATTGTGGTAAATATACATATACATATGAAAGCGTTACATGTTTAACAACTGTTCTTTTTTGTATTCAAAAAATTAAAATTGCCAACAAATATTAATCATCTCTTATTCATCCACAACATCAATATGCTAACGCTTACCAAAGCTGACAAAAGTAAATTTGACAGCCCAAAATTCGCCTAATTAAGAACAAGTCGAATATATAATACACAACTTGGTAAATTTTTTGATTTACAATTTCTATAAAAGGATAAGCACAACATTGTTTCGTGTTCATTATACACAAAACAAGTTACTTTCGCCTCGAGTTAGCATAATCTACCCCTAATCTAATTTTGTGATATCGTAATAAGCAAAGTGTTAAAGAAATAATTTCGATAATGGAAGGTAGCTTAGTCATTGGATCAAAATATTCATATTTCTTGCCACCAAGGTTTTGGGAATATCCCTCTAACTAGCTTTTTTCAACAATCAACAAAGTTGAAAAAGTGTAGAACATCCCTGTTGCTCAGCGAGAAGTCGATGGATGCAGTTGGCTCAGAACCGTGCTTAGTAGCAATTTATGGCGCATGTCAGTTTAGAAGCAAACTTACGATGCACTGTAAAGGCTATAATGATGAGACGGTAATTAACATGATCATATATATAAATAAAAAATAAAAATATTATTTAAATTTAATATCAACCATATACTCAATACTGGGCTTGACACAGGTCGTGAAATTTTAGTCCTTTAAACCACAATTTCTCCAGAGCTTACAAATAATTATATTGTCCTATAGGACAATATGACAGCAGCCTCACTACCACCTGTACACCCAACGAAACCAATCGTACATAAGTTTCGAAAAAATCATTAGTACGAGCACCGACATTTACGATTTTACTCAAGTCTCCTGATACGGAGGTACATTTCCTAAACATTCGGCTGTCGTGATATTTTCTTGAGATGTTTCTATATAAATAAATAAGAACTCACGCCTATCACTCATAATAGTAAGCAGAAATTAAGTATTTCTATTTACAACGACTCAGCATAACCACACTCCGCTCTTTTAACAAACAGTCTTCCGACGCCCACTTTTCGCCTTTTCGAGAGATAGAACGTCGGAGAAAATCCTTAAAAATCTCATGATAATCAGATAACATTTTCAAGGCTTTTCTCTTACTAGCCAATCAACTGCCAATTGTTCATAACACTAACAGGAAAAACAACTACCAAGGGGAAAATTACTATTTTTAAGGACGACAAATCTCTGATTAAAACTTTTAGTACAGATTAAAGAAATGTATTTCGAATGCCATTTTTAGGCGTTTAGTAACCCCCTTTGTTCCCAAGCCTCCCGTAAGTAAATATCACAAAAAAAAACATACAGACCATAAATACATAGACCGAAGATGGGCAAAAGCGTTTAATATTCGAATACTGCGATCCCAAAGTTGCGTGCTAAGTTTGGCGATTGTGGCTAATCCTTCCATTGGGGGAAGCCTTTCTCCATTAGTGGACTATTACCAGGCTGATAAACATCATGTTACTTGCATGAAGTAATAAACAAGATATGAGTTATGATACTGTAAATTGTCAAGCAATGATAATCTAAAGCTTTAAAACTATTTTTGGCTGCAAATGATTGAGTTACTATTTTTTCAAAACCAATCTTGCACAATCTCCGTCTGTTAGGTACAAGCAAATTTCGTGATTAAGCATTTATTATTTTATGCTGGTTTCTGACAACGTTGATAGCAATTTCAAAGCGTAATATTTTTATGAAAATATCCGTCATCTCTTTGAGATCTTTCTCGCTAAAATGTATCATAAAGTCGATATTGCATGCATTTTAGCATTAAAACAATGGAATAGAAAAAACTATCTTTAATTAAAATAGAAATTGTGTCTTAATACTTAAAATGCATAAAATCAAGTACGGTGATATGAACCACTTTTATTGAGCATTCGGATTTTAGCAAATTTACTTAGCTTATTCCCATTGTTAACATTTCATTTGAAAATTATAAGGAACATTATTCAGTTAAAGTCGATTGCAATCTAAATAAAATTACGAATTACGATAAACGAAATATGTTGAAGATATTAGAAGTATTCTAATAAATATAAAATGAAGAAGTGACACTTCATACTTAATTTTTTACGTAAAAGCTGAAAAAGGAGTCCTGCCACCTTCCAAATGTATATATAAATATTTACAAATATATATTTATATATAGTCAACAGCGTATCACTTTTTAAAAGGGTTTTAGTTGGCTCACACTTGATGCAGAATTTAACATTAACAGTTACTGCCTTCAATAACAGAGATGCGTTAGCGCATTTCCTCACAAGGCGAAAAAAAATTATAAAGGGAATTAACTTTATTCAACTGTTTTACTGTATGTTGAGTAAGGTGTTATGCCATCATCCCTTTGCGTGTACGCTATTATATTGTTGCAACATGACCAGAATTAAATTAAAAGGAAAATATTTCTAGACAGTAAAGAACTGGAACTACTGATTTTTCTTTTTGATTTTATTGATATCTAATTGCTTAATTTTTTTTGAAGTTCCACTATAGGTTCATGACGTCAACCAAGACAATTTTATCCATATTGTAATCACACCTATTATTATTGGATTATGTACTGTTATGTTACATATATTAGTACATACTACAACCAACGGATACTTGTTGCTTCCCTGTACTCATTTATAAAGGAAATAAGATTTGTGATCAGTGTCAACTACTCAAAAGTCTAATATCGGACATAGGAATATCTCGCCGATTATAACAAAGGACAATCGTGATGATAGTATTAAACAGAAATTATTTGCATACATACGGTTAAATAGAGAAAAAGTAGTAATAAAACAAAGATAAAATTGATATTCAAATTCAAATCATTTAGTAAATCTTGTTAAAGGTAACTTTAATTTTCGAAACGTATTAGGCACGACCCGAACCCTATCACTACTCCGTGGTAGTTCAAAGGTTATGTCCATCGCTTTAATTTCATGATATACGTGCTAAATATAACACGTGCGATGTTTCTACCCTACATGTCGATTAAATTATTAAAAGTTCGCCAGTCCGCGGAGGCGTCGCATGGCAGACTCTTCTCTTTTAAAAAATAGTCGGTTCCAAAACTCTCTTTAAAATAGGAGTTCTTTGCCTATCTTTGTACTATCTATGTCACAGACACAATCTAATTATTAATAAAATAAATGACTATATTATTTTTGACGCGAATGCTTAGTTAAATTAATAATTTTAAGAGGGGATTGGGTTTGCAAAATTTACTTGAACCCTTGTGTATATTTTTTAAGGGGAAAAATTACAATTTATACCATTATTTTTATGGGAAATTTTTAACGTGTTTAAAAACATAAGTTCAACATACTAGCTCGTAAATGATTGCGAGAACGTTAAGAAACGTTAAGACCCCACGTATTTGTAGGTAATTGGTGGCAACACCTGCTGTGCTCAACGGAATCATTAGCGAACAATCTGGCAATTGTCGTCAATTAGTTCTATGCTTTAGTAATAATTAATATGGAGTAAAACGTGACGTGATATTTCAATAGTTTAACAGGTACGAACAGTGAAGAGAATAATATTTTCAGAGAAAATTAGAAAAGAAAAGGTATTGTATAATTCTGTTTTTTTACATCCACACAATATTGTAGGACTTGCCCATGGATAGATGGTTTGATGAGCGTAGTATCGAAAATATATGGGTATGCTAATTTCGGATGAATTATCCGGAATTAGACGATATCCTCGTACTATGACTAAGAAAAAAATTAAGATTATATATGACAGGTATTATTATATCATAGAAATTAAGTAAAATTTGTAGAAAAGAGATGTTTCAAAAAATTATTTAAAAATAAGGATTTTAATTATGGAGTCATGCGACTGGCAAAGCATTATTTCATATCGATATCTATTAATTTACAAACGACAGAATTTTCCTTGTACAAAATTGCACTGCTACCAGCGGAATTTTAAGTAATTTCTCAAGAGGATTGGTGACAATATCAATTAAAAACTAACTTAATATTTATTGGTGTATCAGAAAAACAAAGAGTATAACTCTTCTGTTTGATAAATTTAACAATGTTAAATTCATCAAACCGAGTGAGGTAACCGGAGGCCCACCTCCCCTCCCCCAAGCCTGCTTCCTATTTTGCCTCCCATCTTCCAAATATACTTAAAGACCAGAAAAGCACTTGGCGGCGGTAATCACTTACCATCTCTTGAGCCACGTGCTCGTTTGCATCCTTTACCGAAAAAAATGAGTAATCATAACAGTTGTTTTAAAATAAAGCTGATAAGTCTACTGCAAGTGACAACTATAATGTTCGATACCGTACCGCTAGTGAGTTAGTAGTGAGTAATGACATTAACAAATTATTTGTATGAGGATTAAATAATAAATTATTTAGGTATTGATACGTGATATTGACATATTATTATTATTGATTATAAGTAAAATTGTTTTGTTTCATAGCTCGTTATATATATATACACACAAATAATAAGCCATAAATGTTGTTATTTGTCTCATTGAAAGTATCTTGCACGAAATTATCTGAAATCCACATTCCAAAAAAAAGCCGATAGTCTTACACAGTGGTACCATAAAACGCAATCGATAACCGTAAGTGCCTTCCCGATCTACTTATCAATAGGATCACGAGCCCATAAACATGCCAAATAAAATGTTCCACACAATCTCAGGAAAGTTTGGATATAGTGTCACAGTTCACTTACTTCGTATAAATGTTGTAGCCGGATTCCGCTACAGCAGCTGCTACACATAATAGGAATTCCTGAAATATCGAAAGACATCACTAATTGTAATGACTTCTTTTCCGTTACTGTTTGCGGTTTAAATAAACTTTTAAGAGTTAACTACAAGTACACTGCTTAATACTCTTGACTGATTTACCGCAGTGGTTAGAACGCAGTTAGCGTGTTGAACAGTGTGCATTGCGATTGAAATTTGGAAAACTATTGAAAGAGCATCGGCCATAGTTTTAATCTTGTGATGCCAGTTACTAGACTGCATAGAATTAGTAACTCGTTTATGGGGCAAAGTAATTATACGTTTTTTTAAATAAAATACCAGCAAGTGCGCAAAGTCTTCCACAAAACCATCCATAGGTTTAAAAAATTCTTAAACAAAGACTTATAAAAGGGTTATTATAATATCAAAGAGTACATGGATGGTGATAACCCCTGGGAGTGCGCAGATCGCTCCGAAGCCGTTTCTAGAAAAAATCTAGTAATATTAGATTATTAAAACGTATTACATATTTGAAAAAAAGAGGATACCAATGGAGTTTCTTTCACCGGTTTCTTCTCCGGCAGTGGAACCTCATTACGAAACAGTGGTAGATTGTAAATAAAATAGACGTTCGTCAAGTAAAATGTATGTTTCTTACGTTGAATAAATGTATTGATTTGATTTGATTCGAGTCAGTATTAAGGTAACCCATCGATTCCAAAAAAAAATATTTTATTAACAAATATTTATTTTCTTTTATCTGGATAGTTTAATATAACGGGATTCTTTCGCGGCAAACTTAATGTATTGCACATAGTAATGCTACCTCCAATATGTTGGTGTAATCGCTCAGTAACTACTAATAAGAAATATCATAGATTTAGACGCTTGCAGCTAATTGCGGTACCACCTGCTCAACTGACTCATTAAGGAGTGGAATAGGAATTGACGTCGGTAATTAGAACTGTTAGCGGAATATATCGTTAACGAGCTCTACGTGATATTTGACATAAGTAATTAATGCAAGAAAATGCTATAATTCTTAAGTCAATATAAACAATTTTTTTTAAACATTTGACACATTTACACAAATACTACACTAGTCGCATCTATAAAATTATAAATTACGGTACTTAAAGAAGTATGTTTTCATTTGAATACCAAAAGTATCTGTAACTAATAAATCAACAATTTCACAATTTATGGCGATTTTTTTATTTTGGATTTCTTAAAGTTTCTCCATCTAAAAGGAAACAACGCAAAGCTTTGGATTTTTAAGAGATAATTTTGGTATCAACAGCATTTATAAAAAATCATAGGATTGTGTTATTTGTTGTGTAGCTTGCAGTCAAAGATCTATGAGCTTGTTAACGTCTAGGCAAGGGATCACGGCGAGACAAGGCAAGCCAAGGTCAGTTGGATATAATTGTACCAACTAATTAAATAACAATGCTATATAACGATGAATCAATAGTAATGATACTATGAACTAGAGGAATGGGTGCATTATAAATGAACTGATGCGCATAGAAGAGCACGCGTTAAAGCTTGCCTTGCGTTGATGAGTAGGTACAGAAATGAAGTGATTTTGTACAGAATTGTGACATGTTATGAAAAGTAATCTACGATTATCGCAAGCGAATGGCTGAATCCAGGTCAAATACCGGAATAATGCCCTGAAGCGAAGCTTACCCATAGAAAAGTAATGTTTACTGTTTGGTAGTGACACTATAGCTTTTTGAGATCCGGTGTATCAATAACAGCCGATGTCTATTGTGAAGAACCCCGAACAATGATGGCGATACTCTCAAACAAACCACCCCGATCATTGTTAATCGACCTTCGTCGTTATTGCTCCATGATAACGCAATAACTGATATTTCGCGACAAACGGTTTTAACATTACAAGATTTGCAGTCACAAATAACTAGTCATACTCCGTACTAGCCAGAACAAACCTTAAACGATTACAAGGAAAAAATATTGTTCGTTGGATGCGGTTCAAAATGCCTTTGTAGACTCCTGATCCCCACAATTCTACCGTCAAGACAAAAGACGATCTTCCCCCGAGATTGTAGAAATGCATAAATAATAAGGAGTAAATCGATTAAATAAATATATTCTTTCTTGGAAAAAAAGGTATTTGCATATTTATTATATGTTACCTACTTATAATATAAAACAGAAGTTTCATACTTTAACCTAGAATATTTTAATTAAATCATAATAGTTACGTAAGACTACATTCTATGAAGTTACGTTAAAATATTATAATTTATTTAAACAGTTTTTGAGGAAATGGCTTATTTTACGCAATTGCACACTTCCCACAGAAATATTGGTTTTCTTTTCACCCCAGTAATAAATTCAACATAAAGGATCACGCACGAGCGTCACGCACAAAATCTCATGTATTTATTATTTATTCCCCACATTTCTTTCCAAATTTAGATTTAGTGTTATTTTCGGCCGTATTTTACTACAGTCCAACCATTTTTTCCTGCAATTCGTAAAAAATTGGATTACTGAGTATCACAACATTCGGTCAAAAATATAAAATGACTGTGTCAATTTTTTTCCAACATTTTTACAATTTAACTTTTTTATGGGAAAGGCGGGAAACGAGCAAGCGGTTCATCTGGCGGTAAGTGATTACCGTCGCCCACGTAGATCTGCAAAACCAGTAGAGCAGCATTTAAGTATTCAATCAAGTTCTTGCTGTTAGCCGTTTTGGCTTAGAGAAGCTGCAGGTGCGCTGCCGGCCTTTTAGGGTATTTGGGAGATGGGAGGAAGGCTGTGGAGGGGGATGGGGAGGGGGAGTGAGCCTCCGGCTACCTCACACACCGAGCAAAACTAGCAGTTATTCTTGCAAAAGAAGTTTTAGTTATTCAACAAGAAACGTTTCTTCCTTCCTTCAAATCTTTTTCTTCCCGCGGAAGGTGTAAGAAGCCTTGAAAAACCGGCGATTATGGGAAAAGCCTTGAAAAATGCTGATGGCGCGATTACCATTTTGAAAAATACCAGACCGTTGGGGAGCAGCGTCTAAGCTGCGTGATGTCTGGTACTACGATCGCCGATCCGGTTGCCGAGCGTGGCCTCACCTCCTCATAGTAAGGGCCGTTACTATGAGGCTGTTAAGGAAGTCCATTTAAAATTTTCAAGTAAATAGTCAATTTGCAGTCATACAAAAAATGCACATTTTCATAATTATCAAATCAATTATAAAAAAGCATACAAGCGTTTATTCTTAGCGAGAATCGCAGCCGCGACCCATACTTCGTTACCTAGAATTATATTTTATAGAATTTAAACAGAAATTTAATTTAACCAAACCTAAAGATTTCAAATCAAATCTAAACCTCGCTTAACTATTGCAAAGTTTACTATATAAAACACTTTCTTTCAATAAAATATAACGAAAAAGTTTATGAGCCCCCAGTTGCATAGGTTCGAAACAAGTTAAGGATTTTAATTTTCCGGTACCGATGTGCTTTTCTGCATTCTATATTCACGAGTAGAATCCATCGTTGTGATCAGTTCCTGTATAGGTTTTCAGTCTCTGACAATAATGGTAACTTTATTCGGAATTCTCTAAACAATTTAAAAATTTTCGTTTTCTAATCATGTTTGTCGTTATTTATTTTATTTTAGTGTGAATATTTCATTGACTGTTGTTGATATAAACAAAATACTCAACTTTTACGTTCATGTTTTTAGATCAATCCCATATCTACTAAAGCAGTAGTAATTAAGTAAGAATCTAGAATTTACACACCAAAAAAATTGTTCATAAATTAAACTAATCTAAACAAGCATGATGTACTCATTATTTTTTTGTTTCCTGTAACTGTCTAATATGTCTTTATACATTAAAAAAAAATTCTACCGTTTCCAATCCACAGAATGTCAACCTTTCTCAAATTTTTGATTTTCGTTCTAAGAAATATATGGCTTATCCATCTCTTTCATATTCATGGCATAGATCATATTACTTTCTCGAGTAATTCATCATAACCGATTAAATGGCATAATAAATATCTAGACTTTATTAGGTTAAAATGACTTGACCGGTGATGCCAGGCGAGGATCTAGGTTTAGTATATAATTATATACTTTAATGAATTTGCCAATCATTCTTGACACCGTAATTGCCATTCGTACAATATGTTTAGAACAGGTTTTCGGCTACTCTACCAAAATACTATGTAATAGTTATTAAAAATTACAATATATGTTAAAATCGATACAATTGTAAAGATACAATAAAGACGTCTTTGATAGTGTAGTATTAGTTGTCCTTACTCCATGCTACTAGTATGAATAATTAATTAATTTGTCGTAGATGTAATTGTTTTATGACACGTTATATAATTTTCATTGTACACAATAAAATCAAGAATAATAATATAATTTTGAGACTTCTTAATGACTGAATTACGAGATAAAATTTACTGCGCTATCATATGAGGAAGCTCAAAGTTGCTGAGTGGTCTATGAAAAGGAAGCGGCCTATGCTTAGTGTGTCCCTGAGTGATAGAAGCAGCATCGAAGATATCCGTAGTAGAAATAGGGTAAGCGACATATCCGTAAAGATCAGCAAGCTGAAGTGACAATGGGCCGTGGTAATCACGGCACGAGTAGCCACTGCATGGGTAGTCACGGCACGGGTCACCACGCCAAGGGTTGCCAAAATACATACTCCTCTGATATATTTGACATCGCACTACAAATAAAGTTTTTAACTTTTTCTTCTTTTGCTAGCCTTCTGCCAACGAAGTTGTAGAGGTCACCAGTACTTAAATGATATGTACCGACGCTGTTTCGAAATGGCATCTGAACACTCTAACCCCGTGCTGATAAACGCCAGTAAATATTGGATACAACAACCGATAAGCTGTAAAAGCTTAAAAAGGCTAACAGCCTTAACTTCACTGAATACAAACGCCAACAGTGATGCTCCTGATCTTGGATTTTTTGAGTTCGGAATATGGCTTATACTTTAAGTTTCGTTTCTTTGTCTTTATCATTCAATGAAATACAACATATTACAATATAATAAAACACATAACACATCCCTTTAAGGTACGACGGACGGACGTATGACGTAGGCTTAGTCTTACTAGCTCCTAAGGAACCCAAAAAGTTTATATGAGTTTCTACCATCGAATGAATCTTGCAAAATTTTAAAAACGCTTTTTGAATTGTTAAACAAAATATTAACAATAATTAAAAAAATATTATGAACTATTATATTACATATTAATAAAAAATAATGGACAGTTCTTTTTAGGTTCTAAAACGTCATAAAATAGAGTTAGAATAAATTTACCGTAGATAGAATAGCTTCTGTAAATTTACTACTAACCATATTCTACTTTTTATAGAGATCTAATATACCAACCAAGTTCAATTTCTGTTTTAGTGCTGACCATTATCGACTATCATGACCAGACATTATTCACAGACATTCATCATTTTGTCCCTTGAGTCGTCACGTGCTTCCAACGAATTGCATTACCTTTTTTGATATTTTTTTTCTAACCATTTTCGATATTAAAGTCGATCCAACTAGTATAAATCATCATCCAAAAATGTTAATGTTTGATTTGATATTTAAAACTTAACTTAGGTATCAATATAGAATAAAGATTTATAAATATAAATTACATGCAGGAAAAAAATGTCCAGCCATTAAAGAAAGCCTATAAAATTTAATATAAGGTATATAATATTTCTATGACCTGAACTTGAATAAACTGCAGGACATAGGCCTCAATAACAGGATTTGCCCCACATTGAGCTGGCGGGTTAGCTGGCCAGTACAGGCGTATCGCACAGCGTATCTCAGATACTACTGCCTAACATCAGTCTGTCATCATGAAATTGTTTATTACCTGATCTTATATGATTTAGATTGTGTTTTTATTCCATTTAATACCCGACCCATATCATCTGCTACTATCTTACTAAATAAGGTCAGTATTCCTGTAAGTATTCCTGCGCGATTTGAATATTCTGGTGTGATGAAATGCGACTTGTGTCATCGGCAAATTGGTATCGTGTACATTTTTTAATTCAATTATTAAGATCGTTGACGTAGGCTAAGTAATGAACTGATCCGAGCACTGATCCTTGTGCAGTACCTTCTGTTACATTTATCATTTGGAACAACATAATAACGATCTTTAAGGTAACTTTGTGTCAACAGCTAGCTCAGATTTCTTGAAAGATTTACCAAATGGGTTGGTTATATATATATCGATAACTTTGGGAGTCCCTGATCTAGAACATTACATAAATTTAAATTTGAACCACAAGTTCTTCTTCAACTCTTGGAGACGAGCTTACTTCAAACTTATCCTATCACTAGCCAGTGTCTAAAAGATATTTTAAGCAAAATTTTCAAGTTTTTTTCTATTTTAAAATTTTAGTTTAAAATTGCGTATTAACGCAAGGCAGAATAAATTAAATAACAATAAACTTGAATTACACGTTACAAGTGATTGCAGTTAATTGGCGGCAACGCCTGTTAGCCTGACTCATTAACAAGTGAAGTGGGAATTAACATTTATAATTAGAACTACGAATTACTACGAATTAATTACTGTAATAATAATATATATTTTGGTTAAAAGTGGTACGCGATAATTAACGCAATTACTTCTAACTATTTCTATATTATCAACTACTACTTATTTATTACTGTTATTTATGTTATATCAAATATAACACAATACGGAATTATCAATGAGTAATTCACGTATACAAATGATTTTTTTTAATATTGACGCATCTATCTCCGACGCTCAGAAAATTTTCATGGATAAGAAATGCATGTGTCTTCATTTCTTACCTGGTACACATTTTATGGAAGATTTATCAGCCAACTCTAGGTCTCAGCTAAATATATGCATCACAAAAAAAGCGGGCATACAGTTTTTGGAAGCTTTCATATTATTTAATTTCATTTCGGTTATTGATTTTCAGGTATGCTTTTGTTGAGCCGTGTGTGACACTGCCTTTAACCCAACCGCCAATAATAACAAATGAATGCCGTTACGAATACACCAAGGTACAAACAAATGAGTGGCTCTGTGTTTGCGCGTAAACATCCAGGCAGCTCTTTACTCTGTAATACATCCTGTGCTGTAGACAATTTCCGGTATTATTAGGAAGTTGTTAGCGTTATCATAAAATCTGCCACCCCCTTTCTTCTCGTGGTAATCGTAAGAGACCACGTAGATCGTGGCGGCCACCTATCACATATAATTTTCCATATAGGATTTAAGCTTAGAATGATAATAGGAAACCGTATATAAATATTATACAAGTATTGAGAAAATAGTATGAGAGGGTGCAAGAGCATGAACTTTGTTTCTAAAGAAGACATTTTTGAAGCTACAAAGAGAACATATGGTGGCAATGACTCTACTTGGCTAATTTCAGCAACCTAAATACCCCCAAATCGCGGTATGGTTCATAATATGCAATTCAATATTCTTTGTAGCCAATATTATGTAATATATCAACATCAATAAAATACAATAAAATATTCTGGAGGAAGATTCCTATAATTGATCTTAGCCTTTTTCTCTGACCTCAACCGTCACCTTTCTTTATTACTGATATGGCATTCTCATCTCTATGCGCTTCAAAATTATAGTTAAGATTTCTAATATCAATGCCCGATTGAACATAAAGCTGACAGTTGAGGTAAATGAGTATATAAATATCAGCCCTAGTAGTAAACTGCTTACCTATGTCAAATGACTGCTAACGTCCGCCAAGATACGATGAAAGTCTAAGGCTGGTGCTAAAATTTAAGATAAGCGATGAAGAATATCGTGTCTAACTGTGTTAAAATCATTTTAAAAGTCGAAAAGTGCCACCTCTGTTAATTCTTGCTTATCAGTGACTTTAAAAAGATCCGTGGTGGTACCATGACCGTAGCGAAATCCTGGATGAAATAAATTCAAAGTGTTATGAACGTAAAAGTTTGCTTGGCACAGGCTTCCAAAACATTCGACAGAAAGGAAAGAAAAGAAATTGGGCGGTAATTAATCGGCATCAAATCACCGACGCATCCAGCGCCGCGACGAGTTAACTCTGCATCGTCGTTGTTCTTTATTACTTTCAAATTGCAAGCTTCCTACTCGCGAGTCTTTTCAGTCGAAGCTGTAAAGGCCACTGAACCAACAGCGTATCCCTAATCCGTGGCGGTTTTAGTCAGTCCGACACTTAATGCTGATCCCGATAAAACCGATCCCTACCTTTAGTGACAGGTAGACGACGAGTACCTTACCCCACGTGAAAAAAAAATAAGAATGATGCACTAACCCTCGAATGCCCTCAGTAAATATAATGTGTGAACGAAGAGATAAACTTTACTTTACTAGAGATTAACTTTGAGGAAACTCGTCTTTATTTTGCCAAGAATAATAAACAGTCTCAGTAAAGACAGAATAAGTATCTCAGCAGTCATTCGATTATTGTATCTATTAAATTAATTTCATGTAATGATGTAAAGTATTTTGTGAAAAATTACCTGCGCAGGCCTGGCGGAACTCAATATCTGCGGATAAAACTTTTAAGGATTTTGAAATATTTTTTTTCCTTTCTTTCAAGCAATAAATTTTGTAATAACATAAGAAAAATTCAAATACGTAAGTAAATTTGATCATAATGGGAAAAGCCAGGCGCATGAAGCTAATTACACGGTTCAGAAAAAGTCATGATAATGTGGTCAATCCATGAGTCATCACTGTGAATGTAATAAGTTGTCTTATGTAGATATTGACTGGCTCAACGATTTGGATACAAACGGACTTTGTCTTTTAAGCTAAAGTATTCAATAGAACAATAAGTTGGCTGTGGCTTTTGATGGTCTTGTTAAATTGAAACTACTTTTCAATTCAAACCATCAAAGTCTAAATAACATTCCAGCGTCAAAGGTTCTGTGGCTTATTAACAGGCTTCACATGTGTCTAAATCTGTTAAGAAATTCTGGAGGTCACTTTCGTCAACTAGTTATAGGCTTAAAGTCTTTAAACTTTGCAAGTATTTGCAACTGTCAGTACAATAATACATTAGCATCGAACTTGTCTCATAGTGGCACCATGAGGTCCATATCGCCTCGTGGTTATTAGAAGACATCAAGATTGAAATTTGATTAGTTTTGTTGGTCTCCCTAATAAAATATGGCACTTTTCTTCTCATTCTCATCTTCTTTCTTTAACTGATGAAACGAGTCGTCCTATTGGCTATAGTAGCCCTAACATCAATATATAACTGTCGTCTCTTTACTTTTAAATGTATTATTTTGAAACACATAGGAACCGAAGATTCCTTTATCTTCAAAATAATTTAATGAAACAAATAAGATACCGTTCCGTACGGACACTGCTTTGAAAGATATCAAAGTGACGATCAGTCAGACGAGATCGGCAAGTCCTCATGAAAAATGCATTGTATAAAATAAATTTGTATTCAACCGCACCAAAGCGATTAGTAAAAAAGTGCTCTTTACTGAAAAAGACGCTATATAAAGTTAAGGAACTCCCGAACTCGAAATGAGTTTTTGGTATTGATCAAAAATCAAAGAGCAGGTCAATAAAGTCAAGAGTCAATAAAGGATACAAAATATTTGAAGCTTTGATTTTCTAAAGATTATTCATTCGTATACGATCACGATTAGTTACTTCAAAAGGTCGTTTTAGTTATTCAAAAAATACTGAAATTCCATCATAACTAGTTTAACTAGTATTTACTAACTTCATCATTGTTTCTTATCCGCCCAGCGTATCCAAGAACTTGTTGATGTAATTTTTGTTTTTTACAATGAGTCGGCGTATATAAATTATAACTATTTATTTGGAATACATCTATAAATCAAAGCTACGTACTGAAACAATAAGTAAATATAGTAACAATTATAACTGTAGATTATTCCCGAGTCTTCGTTTATTGTATTAATATTACAAATACTACGTACCTTTCTATAGCAAGCGTGTGTTTCCCAGTGTTACTGAACGCAGGTGCAATATATACAATTCCAATTACCGTCTGTAATATATTACCCTTTATCAGTATTCTCGCAATAGCTCTGTTTTCATCGTACCAATAAATTAGTATTTGCGCCTTTCCACGGATATTTCATAATAACACTACTACAACAACAATCATCTTACTTACTTCTTTATATTTAACTAGTAAATATTCATATCTTCGTTTACCTTCTCCATTACATCTTCAGTAAAATACCGTAAGCAGTGATATACCAATATTTATACATGACCCAATGAAGGTATCCTCAGGTGCCAGCTGGATGCACTGCTGACTTACAAAGAATGCAGAGACGACCAAAAACGATCTGCAAATATTGAATCAGAATCAATTGTGATAAGAAACAGTATTAATAATGAGACCCACACCTACAATTAGCTACCTTTAAGCAGAAGTTATAAGAGTATTATTTTAGCAGAGTTAAAAGCACTAAAATTATATTCTATATGTATTAAAACTATTTTTGGACCCTTTGTGCTCGAAACTAGTAACCGTCAATATTGGTTTTATGAGGAAATAATATATGAGGAACTCATATCAAGAAAAATAATTTTTATAAACACATCATGAAGATATGTGACATCGGCCAACCCCTTAGGCAGAGGGCGTGAGAGAGCTTTAATAGACAAAGGACCCCAAAGTTTAAGCACAACAGCAGGGAACGGTTTTTAAGAAAAAGTACTCGCACAGGATTTTTAAAGGAAAAGTTTTCATACAATTGAAAACGTTCCTTCAAATAGGGTGAACCTAATATTAAAAAAGATGCAGAAGAGAATAGAAATAATGAGAGTATTCTGGTGAAGACAAATCGGGAGCCAATTGAAACATGACATTTTGAGACATAGTCATATTTACGAAGTCCAAACATAAACATTGTCTACATTGCGGAATCGCTCAAGTTTATTGAGTTCCTTCTCAGCGATATTAAGATAACAAATGTCGGCATAGTCAAGAACAGGGAACAGTAAAGATCGAGGGAGCGCAATTTTGGAGCAAATAGGTGCTTACTAGTAAATACTAACATACGTACTTGAACGCTAAATCATAACCCTCCTCATAGTTGGGTAAAAATTACACGTTTCTTAATTTCAAGATTAAGAATTATGATTGTTGATGATTAAATAAATAAATAGTTAATGTAGTCGCTACTGGACTAAATCTCTGTTAACTTCAACTTCGTAAGTGGACAACAAACAAACAATTATAATTTTTTTAAGTATATGCTGGCATATGCATATTAAACTATGATATAATCATTGAAAGCGAGAAACGTAGTCCATAATATTTATTAATTACTTAATCAGATATTTATTTTTAAACATATATTATATATTATATTATTACTTTCTCGGGGTGACGTGCAAATGATGATGTCATTTCATTGTCATGTTAGAAAACATACGACGCTCCGACGATCGAATGACGGCGGTATATCCATCCGAATTTCGAAAAACATTTGCTTCTCACGCAGAACGTTCACTTGCATACCTTCCCGCAAGTAACAGCCTTCGCGAACACGCTGTGATTATACCGCTTTATCTTCACCGCTTATGTTTCCACATTTTTTTAGTGTACGCATTTTGTAGCTTGGTGTTCTCGGAATTGCAACTGAACAACCCGAATATTCGATCTGGCGAATCGCATTCAAACTTTTACGTGTACGTACGATTAAATCGATCAACAGATACGTGCGATTACGTCTTAACGAATGTTTCCCATTTATTTTTATCCAACCCTGGAGGCGGTTGTCTCCAATCACTTTATGTTAGTTTTTGTGTTTTACGTCTACATGATATTATTGATAGATTAATGTTTATTCTAATTCACGGATAGTATGATTTTTATCATTATTTTTTTGTATATGGTGTAGTATAATGCTCAATGAGCATTTCTGATGACTTGAAGTTGTACTTGAACTATTCAAAGTTTACAGTTAACTAATACAGAATAGGATTTAATAAAAGCTAAGAGAGTTTAAACAAATGTTCCGACGGCCCGAACGCCTAGTTGGTAATGACCCTGCCTTCGTAGCTTATTGCGGGTTCGAATCTAACCATTAAATGATAAAAATAAATGGTTATACCTGAGTCATGAACGTTTATTTGATATACTAATATGATATGATTTTTTTTCTATGTACACAGAGAATACTAGTGCGGATTGGATCGCGAATATAAGGATAAAAAATACAAGTAAAGCAATACAATATTCATAATTAAAAATTTAAAAATAAGGCCACTTATTTGCAAAAAGTGCATTTAATTTTGTTGGTAATGGCTATCAAATGCAATTGAGCACTTGATCTTCAGAAATACCCCATAAATACCTGAACCGATTGAAACCAAGATAAACCGCACCTTGTCACCCCTAAAGACTTCAATTGAATGCCTCATTTACAGTAATTGGGACTCCGGTTGACGCCTCACACCACACGGGTCCTTTTATTTTCGCTTAATAAAAATGTTCGTTTTTCGTCTTTTAATTGCATTCGAAATCCGCTTGGAGCCGTATTATAATATTCTCATTAGCGCTAGCACCAAATGCCTATTGTACAAAGACATTTAAAATAACAATGTTTTACAAATAATGCCATAAGATTGGTTTTTTATTTTTTTATATCCAGTAATTTCCAACAGGGTCAACATTGGCTCATCCTTTATTAACAAAATAACTATCACGAAAATACCAAACCAGAATGGTTTATCTAAACAGCTAATTAAGATTAGAAATTTAAATTTGTAGTAATTTAAACATGTAAAATATCTAATCTTTCAGATATAATATAATGTCAAGAAAAAAAATTGTTAAAAGTCTTACGAATGGCTTGGAGAGTATACTATAAATTCTGTGACTATAATTTGGTATCCGTTGCGCATTCCAGCACAAAGCTTCACAAATGGTTGGTAATGGTTTTATAAGTTCTTTATAACGTTTTAAAGTGTTGTATGTCTTTTTAAACGTCTTTTTGTCTGAACTAAACTCAAAAAATATACATATTTTTTATTATTTTAAATATTGATGAAAGGGATGAACGGAAATCTTGCCTCTTGAAGACCGCGTGGCATAGTGGTACCTGCCTACTGCAGAGTCTGGATGCCAACCCCGACCAGTTTGTTGTGTAATACAAAAATTAATAGCTTTTGAATCTGGTTTTCCTTGTGTTCCATGTTTTAGATTCTTCATCTGACCTTTCTTCTGATTTTAGCGCATGAGTGCTACATCGAGTACGGAAAAGAAAGAACGAGTGAGTTTACACGAAAACTCATCTATGTAATACACAGTAGAAACAGAAATTAGTAAATAAGTTTCATTTCAAATGTGTAGTGTTCGCGCAAATTTAAGAAATCAATAAGATAACCCTACGTAGTTTTCAGAATATATCGCTTATTAAGAAAAACAACAGATATATTACACCTTCACCTTACTTTAACTGGAAGTTAATATAAACGGTAATAAGTAAGTGCCTGTTTGGTATGCATTAACCTACAGCAGGCGGACATCTGCCTGATTGAAACTAAATCTCTCCGTCGTTTGAGTGCTGCTCTTAAAGATGATTTAATGAATTAGCATACTTTGTGGCGAATAATCATTAGATGTTCCTTTAATATCTCTTCCATATCTTTCACAAGCAAGCAGATTTTTACCGAATAACATTAACTTTGGTTAAAATTAATAGTGAATCAGAAAAAAAGACTTTTTTGAGATGACATTCATGCTGTTACAGTTTCGAATCTAAAAAAAACAGCTGAAACGAGTCGAGACGATACGCTAGGGGCTCCTTAATATAGATTGACTAGAAAGTCTTTTTTAAACTAGTAAATGCATTAAATATTAATTTCAGAAAACATAGTTCAACGATCTGGCATAAACTTTTAAAAACTTGGTAACGATTTTTTTTTAAACGTCCCCTGGCTACTCATACTCTAATATATTATAAAAATAGATTTTTTAAAAAATATGCATATACATTTGATATTCTATTTAGTATTTAATTATTTTATTCTTTATTGCACCAAAAAACTGTACAATAGGCGAACATAATTCTATAATCTTTTTTTTTTTATAGAAGAAATGGGCAAACGAGCGTGCGGCCCACCTGATGGTAAGTGATCACCGACGCCCACGAACATCCACAACACCAGAGGAGCTACAGATGCGCTGCCGGCCTTTAAGGAAGGAATAAGCTCTTTTCTTGAAGTTTCCTAAGTCGTAACTGTTCGGAAATACTGCTGGCGACAGCTGATTCCACAAAGTCGAAGTGCGTGGCAGAAAACTTCGATTAAAACGCACTGTGGTGGAATGCCAACCATCTAGGTGGTATCGATGGAACTTCGAATTCTGTCGCGATGTACGATGGTGAAACTCAGCACCTGGGATCAATCCGAACAGTTCCTCAGAACATTCCCCGTGGAAAATTTTGTACAAAATGCAAAGAGAAGCAACATCTCTTCGCAAGGCCAAAGGATCAAGCCGATCAGAGAGAGCTTGGTCGCCGACAATTCGAGCCGCTCGACGTTGGATGCAGTCAAATGGAAGGAGTTGGTACTGGGGTGCCCCTGCCCAGAGATGAGAACAGTATTCCATGTGGGGCCGAACTTGCGCCTTATAAAGTTGCAAACGGTGGACCGGCATGAAATACTGTCCCGCTCTACAGAGCACACCAAGCTTTTTGGAGGCCAATTTGGCCTTTCCTCCAAGTGACCACGGAACTGAACGTCGCTCGATATGTCAACGCCAAGGATTCTGATACTGGCTGAGGCAATAAGGGGAATGTTCTCAAAAAGAGGAGAAACGGCAAAGGGATTCTTTTTAGCGGTGAACGCGCAAACCTGTGTCTTTTTGGGGTTGAATAGGACCAAATTACGTCGACCGCAATCCGAGACTTTGAATAACAAGGTCTCGACTTCAGACACAAGTTTGTTCCGGCACTCGTCGACGTGTTCCCGAGAAATATTCGCACGGCCTGTATGTAGGGCATCACCCGTGCTGTCGTCTGCATAGCAATGAATGCTACTGATTTGTAGCATGTCGTTGATATGCAGAAGGAACAGAGTGGGAGATAGCACACGGCCTTGTGGAACACCAGCATTCACGGGTTTGGGGTACGAGCATACACCGTCGACAACAACCTTGATGCTCCGATCCGTCAGGAAGCTGGTGACCCAGTTGCTCAATCTCTCAGGAACCCCGTAAGATGAAAGCTTTGAAAGAAGCGCTTTATGCCAAACCCTATCAAATGCTTTCGCTACGTCCAGACTAACCGCCAAAGCCTCCCCCTTAGACTCAACTGCTTCTGCCCATCGGTGAGTCAGGTAAACTAGAAGATCACCAGCTGATCGTCCGCGACGGATACCGTACTGTGTAAGATCATCAAGAAAACATATAAACATTTTTAGATAACCTAACAAAAAAAATATACTAACTACTCGCTTAACGACTTGTCTACTATTAACGGTGTGACAGTGGTCCTATTGAAATCCGTTCACAGATTTTGAAGTAGTACGTATTTAGACAACCAAACCTTCTGCCCAGCTCCTTTAATAGGTAGGTCGAAGAATAAATATTTACTATTCTAAACATTATGGTTTCGACTTCAGTATCGGTAGTATAATACATTCCAATTAATATTTTCAACATACAGATTTAGTTTCGCTTGAGTTTTATTATTAGTAAAGATGTAGATCTATCCAGGATTTCTAGCCGGTTCTTTTTGTTTTGATTTCAATTTTATTACATCGGAACGACGTCAATTGAGACGAAACGAGTTGATAAGAGCCGTAAGATTGTTAGAAGCTTAATTCTATCTCTATGATTTATTGTAGAGACCAAGTTCTGGCTTCATATTGAAGCACACTACGTTCATCAGCAAATGCATGCATACTATGGGATTTAGATTTGACAAATTCGGATGGATTTTCCGACATCTTTCAGTCGTCTGAACCTCGTTTTCTAACCAACCCCTCTGCCCAACTGGTGGAGTATGGGAAAACCTTTCAAGAAATATATGACGACTTTTGCAGTCCCTTGTGTGTCTCGCCGAAATGAGAGCCTAACGGTATACCAGACGTTATGAAGACAAAGTTAAACCTGTTTTAATCCTCATTTATAGAAACCCCCTGAAAAACTTACATAATTTTGAGATCATTTTAATGTCACTGTAGAAACTTCTTCATAAGGCGTCTGTAAACTTTATTTTAAAGTTACCTAACATCGTATGAAAAATTCGCCTCTTGAGCGTATTTCCTTGAACATACATGTATGTAATGCGTCCCTTCCCTGTTAAAGTTTAACTCACAACGCATATGGCAGTAATGGTCGTGCTCATTACTACTGGCCCTGGAGAGTCCTTAGTACTCGTACATCCATATAGCCAACATAACAATATACTCATACTTTTTCCTAATGACAGTTATTAGTCCTACAGATTTTTTTCAATCTTACTGATATTTAGTATTTTTTCCGGCTCGAACTTCCGTGGAAATGGGCGGAGAAAAGGTGGATTTAAAAACGGCTGTACAACTGACCACGAGATTTGTGACGCCAGCTAGGGTCAGCTGTAGCAGCTGATAAACATTCAAGAGAAAGAACGTTTATCAAGGTTCATTTCTTAACACCATGACAATAAGAATTTCCAATTAATATTTCATATACAGAAGCTGACCTTTACAAAACATATACAAACTCCTATAGGGAACGGGAATAGTTATCGAGATAAAAATATCATCAGTACGACAGTAAAATGTTCATGCCAAGTTTCTTCATAATCTGTTCAATAATTTTTGGATGATGCGTGCTTAGACAGACAGACAAAAATTCTAAAAAATATGGTTTTGAGCTCTCTGACATGATAATGCGAAATTTAAAAATATATTTCATGTATAGAATTGATCTTTCACTGATTTTATTATACGTAATGTAATATATAGAATACAGAAGAGTAAATTACGTGGTTTCAATGACATATTATTAGAGTATAGTTTTACATCATTATCGACATCATATTCGATTTATTTAGAATCTTCATAGATTGTCGTGCTAATGTATTCATTGAACAACTAGCTTTTCCCCATGTTTTACGTGGATCATTAAAAATAAAATTTTAATGATCCACGTAAAAGAAGGGAATGAGAGTCATTTGTCCAACCGTAGAATACTTTAAAGTCTACAAGAAAGTTTCGTATGATAGAATCGGTCTCATTGCCACATTCTCATATGTTAGAAATCAACTTTCCGCGAAGCGCAAAATGTACAAACCTTCAGCAAAACATTATAAGAAACAATTATAAGGAACATTCCATAACCCGTTCAAACATACACACATGCATACAAAGACTTTAGAATGTTGACGGAAATACATTGAAATTCACCCTTCAGAAGTCAAGAACGAAAAAATATTTTCCATTTCATAATACGATTGAATATCACGATTGTCCATGGTAAGAAGGAAGTATAATATTAATATGAATAATCTATTCACTTACTGCGACATATTAAGTATTTAATGTCACGTTATTGAACAATTTTACACTTATATTTGGATACAGACTAGATACTAGCAATATTCATTTAGCAACGGTATAGCGACAATCTTTGTATAGTTGATTATAATGGTAGAGAAACGTATATCAGATTGCTTCACTAATAACATCTTAGCCTGGAAAATATTCGGTATTTGGCCGGGACAAAATCCAAACAAGCATTACACTTATTATTCTTATATTTATATAACCTTTACACTAATCATTTATAATTTGGTATTAACACTAAATTTGTTTTATGTGTATGAACGTATTGATGAGTTAATTCCGGAAGTAATTTTTTATTTTAACGAAATTACAATTATGGCTAAGGTTACAATGATTTTACTATGGAAAAAACAAATCATCGCCTGTTTTCAACTAATAGATTGTGAAGAATTTAAAGGGATTGATGACAAGTCCACGGACATAATAGGGAAAGATATTTCAACATTCAGAACGTTGTATAAAATTTATTTTCATTTTTGTAACTTTTCATATATTTTAGAAGTTACAGTCCCTGTTGTCATTCATTTCATTTGGGGTACACATTTAGATTTGCCTATTTCTAAATATAACTTTATTCACGATTCAATTCGCGAAAAATATTTTGTTTTATTGTTTATATATCAAGCTTTTTGTATTTACGGCCACATGATGTATAATGTCAACGTTGATTCCTTTATAGCTGGGCTTATATTTTTTACGTTGACCCAAGTAAAGGTTCTTAAGTATAGATTTAAAATAAATAAAGTGAAATCAAATGATCTCAGATACAGCAGAGAGCTAGAAAATCTACAAGTATCAAAACTTAAACAATGCTTTAATCACTATGACAAAATTATAAGGTAGAATAGTAATTTGTAGTATTAGTAGACCTGTATAATACTCTTGTAAATGAGTAGCATAATTTAAAAACATTTTTTTTTCAGATTTCATTCAAGTGTTCAAGAAATAACAAGTGTTACATTATTCGTGCAGTTCGGAATGGCATCAGCAATTATCTGCGTTACGCTATGTGGATTTCTCTTAGTATTTATCTAGTTTTTTTTATAATTTAATTTTTTTTTTATGTCAGTTGGATTATCAATTTCGATAGAGTTCCCAAGCTGTTTCTGATTATTTTATTAAAGGACAAAAAGTTGTATTTGTTATCTCAAAACGGTGGTAGATTTGAGAAAAATTACGAAAGACGAATTAAATGTTTAAAGTACCAGCCTGTAAGTGCCCACAGCTGGGAAAATGCCTCCATCTCAAATACGAGAATCAGAGAGGGTTTAGAAGCCGGGAAGGGCCCGCCATGCTGCACCAGTGCGGGTTGGCGGCCTTCACATATCCTCGAAATAATATTTTGATTATTTCTCAGACATGCAGGATTCATCACGATTTTTTCCTTCATCGCTGAGCACATGATAAATACAACACTTATAATTGCTATTAATAATTTTGGAGGTGCCGGCACCGGGGATCGAACCTAGGTCCCTCGCGCTCTTTGAAACTAAAGAGAGCGCTCTGACCACTAGGCTACCAAGGCTGGTATTAAATGTTTGCTTAAAGTAAATTATGATTCATTAATCAAAATCGGGATCCTAATCGTTTTTCCTTACATAGGTTCAAGTTTTTATTAATTAATTACTTTTGAAACCTTGTTTAGTCATTATGTCCATTGTCCATACATTTTTTTTTATGGTAAAGGCGGCAATCGAGCAAGCGGCTCACCTGATGGTGTAAAGTGACTATCGTCGCCCAAATACAACGCACCTGAAGGTGTGTTGCTGTCCTTTAAGGGTATTTGGGAGATGACGCCGGTATTCTGCGAGATCGTGGTATCATCACTGTCGAGCCCGCCGTTCGAGCAGCAGCAAAGGCCATCGCTGTACATACTTTTCGCAGCATTGTACAGAAGACTGAGGAGTACAATGTACCATCATGTCTGGCGTATTATGAGCGAACTATGAAAAAGCCTTTGATACACTCCTAATTAGAGCAGTCGCTTGACTAGTGCAAGATAAACTTCCTATCTACAATAGGCTACAATGTCTATTCGGAACCAGGGTACAAAACCTTTCCAATTTCAGAAAGGTGTGAGGCCCTATCTTTGAGAGAAACAGAACGAGGCTTTGGTGATCGATGGATGGCAGAGAATCCTTCCGATTTAGCCGAAATCTCGCAATCTAGTTATGGGGAACAGTATATCTCGGGGACAGTACCGGAACTACGCTCACCCCTGCCTGATCAGCGTTTTGATTATAGCTGAATCCCACTATGAAATAATTGCTTCAGTAATGCAATGCAATGTTCAGCAAATAAGATGTTGAAGAAGAAAAGAAATTGTTATTTTTTTAAGTGTTTATTCAACTTCGTGTATAGTAAAATACATAGTATTTTTAGCCATCTACAACTAACTCATTATTATTTATGGTGACATACCTGATTGGCATGACTTCAGAAATATTTGTTCCCGCCTGGTTGGGAACTCAGTTAATTTATGAGGTAATTTTTTTTTTCTGTTTGGGGTGACAAACGTGCAAATAGTCCACCTGATGGTAAGTGACTATGTACATGTACACACCTGCATATGTAAATTCAATTGTGGGAGGTTACAGATGCATTGCCACCCTTGAAGACTAAGATGAAATGCCTTACAGCCTGGCTTAATATACGTTTCAAACTGAAACACAACATTGGTTGCACTTCAGCTTAACTTGGGTAGTTTTAAGGTTATTTAAAAATATTTTCTTAACTTTTGTTTTTTTATTTGTAGTGTAATTATTAAAAATATTGAAATATTCGTTTTGATTTGTTATACCTTAAATTTCAGAGTGAAGAATTAGTATTTGCCGCATACAACTGTGATTGGATTTATGGATTCTATAAATTTAAACGAAGCCTTATTATCTTTATGGAGCGCACAAAAAAACCAATGGTCATGATAGGCATGAAAATGTTCCTGATATCACTAGATGCATTTATTATGGTAAGAAAAGTTGGTAGCGGCACAAAACCTTTCATTTCCGTTAGAGTTGTAAAAATTCACTAAGTTAATGCCACAAACTCATCAATTCAAATTCATGTCTACCGATGGCACTTATAATGCTTTAAAATTAGGGACCAGTGATTAGCAACAGTGACTCTAGTTTGACGCGTTTGTACCTTATTAAAAAATTCGCCAAACCCCCTTCCTAGAGAGGTAATTACAGAAGTTCTTCTCACCTGAACGTGATTGCATTGGTTTTCAAACAAGCCTTTAGTAATGCTGTATAGTGCCCCACTGCATGACAAAGGCTTCCTTCTCGAATATCTGAGAGAGCCCGCCACCCTGTTCCAGTGCAGGTTGTTGCGTTGTGCTCGCTCCAATTCTGTATGGCTGTGGGAATTAGGGAATTGCACCACTATTTCACCATGGTTGTCGACGCGACAAATTACAATTCTGTCTAATACCGTACCGTACAGGTACCGTGCACTGCCTCCTTGTATAATTTTTTTTAAGAGGCGTTACTGCCTACTACGTGAGATATTACAGGCGTGCATACACAACATGACACATGATAATAACACTCACACTCACCTAAACAAGTATTTGTGTGATTTTTTTTATGGGAAAGGCGGTAAACGATCAAGCGGTTCGCCTTATGGTAAGTGATTACCGTCGCCCACGTACATCTGCAACACCAGAGGTGCGGCAGGTGCGTTGCCGGCCTCTTAGGGAATTTGGGAGATGGAAGGGTGAATGAGGAGGGGGAGAAATGTGGGAGAAATGAGAAGTGGGCCTCCGGATACCTCACTCACCGAACGAAACGCAGAAGCATAAGATGCCTCTACTTCTATTATTCTGCGAGGTAGTGGTATCAATCCGGTCGAGCCGGCCCATTCGAGCAGCAGCAAAAGCCGCCGCTTGGCTCTACCAATAATGTGTGAGTGTGTTTGTATTAGTGTTAGAGAGAAATAATATAAAAGCGTGGAAGAAGATCGTAACCGCGTAAAAAAAAATTTTGAATGTTGATATTTTTATCTTCATCATGGACCAAAAAATACCGCAAAATACTGGCGGAAAGTTGATGATGTTGACACTCAAAGAAAAATTTATTTGAATAAATTTGTTAAAATTTGAAATTAATCATTTAATTTATTTCTTTCAATAATAAATATTTTTTTATATTTAATAATTTGATTCAATTTTTATTATTATTTTCAGATTATGAAAACCGCTTACTCTCTCTTAACATTAATAAGAAGTTTCCAAATGAGGGTAGTTTGACTTTAAAATTCAGAAGCGTCCAACGCACCTTATTCAAATTACCTTTATCTATGTTACATAAAGTAATCTTAAAATAACCTTTGCTTATAGCAGTATTAAAGCGATTTTTGCCAATCCTTCTGTGTCAAGTTTTATTTATTTCACAATTAAAGTTGGCGAACCGTTACGTTTAAATTAATGGTCGCTCATGGAACTCACTTGCAAATCTTAATG
The DNA here is from genome assembly GCA_029286595.1 of Bhutanitis thaidina. Classification (NCBI taxonomy): domain Eukaryota; kingdom Metazoa; phylum Arthropoda; class Insecta; order Lepidoptera; family Papilionidae; genus Bhutanitis; species Bhutanitis thaidina. Next base: position 7,393,901 of record JAGSMS010000011.1, read on the forward strand.
ATGACTGTAGGCGACCCCATTGTTGCATTCACATTGCAGTCGGGGTAATCTAAGCGACTATTTGTGCAATGACGTTCAACTTTTGTTTAATATGCGTAATAAATTTAATTGTGATGATATTTTATTATATATCTCTTTATATATAAAACCATTTAATGTTTTGCCACCACCCTTATTCCGGCGACCAAATGAGATCAATTTAATATCTGATACTGAACTCATGCTTATGACAAAAACGCAAAAAAGTACGGTTTGTTGATAATACGTAATTATTCTTAACTTTCAAACCTTTTTTATAAAAATATTATAGACAACTAGATGTTCCTGTGGGGTTTTTTTGCGCATATAAGTTTATATTATACTTATACTATAATAAAACATTTCTAATATATGCAACTATTTTTTTTTCTACAACTTTTCGTTATTTACTTAATAAGCATTTATTATTCAAGCAAATTGTATTCTTCAACCTTAGGTTATAACTCATTAAAGCCAGGCAGCTGCTTTTCATATATTAATTCTTCTGTTTCCGTCTCGCCTTCTTTTTAATTAAGTGAAACGAAGAGTCCTTTTGTTGCTGTGGCCAGCCTACGCTTACTAATTGCTCACCAGTCAGCCGTTTGTCTTCTGCAGTATTTTACTTGAATGTTAATGGAATATACTCTTAACTGTGAATTATAAATTCATTATTCTGTGTGCTTCTTTAAAAAATATACGTATATCTATGACAAATATAACAGGTTAGCTTCTTCATACAGCCTTCAGGATTAATTATCGACACCGTTGCCTTTCATCGGTCAAGTATTTCTTGAGCTACTAAGTTAGTCATCAGGCTACAAGACTTATTCTAGTTGATCCTTACGATGAAACTGCATGCATACATATTTTCATAGGTTTTCCTGGAAGGTGTCAGCAAAAGCTGGAATACAATCTACGGAATATTTTTACTAAGCATGTAAGAGTGCACTGCGAGTACGTGAAGTTGGCGTTTGGAGAAAAAGTAGATTTCCAGGTGTGAAAGCCCTCAGAATATTAAACTGTTGTTTTTCATAAAAAAAATTATCATTTCGTGACGAAAAATGTGGGCTACTAGCAATCAAGCAAGAGCTTTAAAATTTGGAATATATATAATATCGAATGAAAAATAATGAGGAAAATAGAACGCGCACAGACTGTGCAATACTTAAAACTTTCAAGCCTTTTTCGACGCTCTCTGTATCTGAAAAATATTTTCTTAAATACCCGTATCTTTACGGGTATCTAAATATCACAATTTTGGGCACTCACTACCTGACTGATAGATTGAATTTTTGACCTAAATCATCAATTATCACAACATTGCAATTTCTACTTAGGAATATCACAGATCACGGGCAGTAAAAGAACAATACTGTCAGTGCAATATGAGAATAATATAAAAGTAAAACATCACCCAGTTCCAGAAATAACTTAAGCAAACCTCGCTATCTTACGGCGTATATCAATGAAATTATCTTCCTTCTCAGAATTTTTTTGTGAAACTCATAGTAGTAACTATAGTATAGTAGTAGTTAAGAGTCACAGGCTTAATCGTCTCCGCCAGTACCGCAATCCTTGGCGTCAACATATCAAGCGACGTTCAATTCAGTGGTCACCTGGAGGGGAAGGCGAAATTAGCCTCTAAAAAGCTTGGTATGCTCAACAGTATGCAATACTGTTCTCATCTCTAAGCCAAAGCGCTCTGATCCTCCTATTTCAGCGCATTCAACGAAGAACGACTTGAATCTATCTCTGTCCGACTTGATTCACTGACCTTGGGAAGAGGTGCATCTCTATGCATTTTTTACCACCTTTACCACAGGGAACTATACTATCTCACTAAATTTTCTGCTTCCACGTTTGCCACTTCTCGTTACAGTGAATATATATTTACAACCATAAACAAATTCGAGGAAAAATCGGAATTATTGGTCATGATTAGCTATTTCGAAGTGGCTTTTTGATCACTCCATTACTGTACAAATGTCGTAGGTACCATACCTTACAAGCCTATAAATAGTCCACTTCAGGACATGTGCCTCTCCTATGATCAGGATTTTCCATAATCGGTAAGTGGCTGGCGATTGCAGTACCAGACAACAATCATAACTTGTCTTAAAGTTATTGGTGTAAATGGAGACCCTATATTGTGAGTGTAAAGTAAGTGTGAACACAAAGCGTGTCTATATTTGAATAAATAGTAGTTGGGTACTATGTGTGTGAACAAAAGAGAAAACAAAACATCTCTAACAGTTACAGTTAAAATACTAGTATGTCGTCGTGACATGTTTTTGACAAGACTTTTACAAGTCCTGTTGATAATTTGTTTCACAACTTGTTGGTTGCTGTAAACGACGAGAGAATATGATGATAATAACAAAACAGTTTCAGTTTATTGCATAAAATATATTAATTTTATAGACCATAAACAAAACATTTACATACTTTTCTTTTCTTCAGGTACAACAGCGATATTTGTCTTCTGCGTAACCATATTAATTACTTTTGTTACTATGACGATGGATGGAAAGTCTATTTTAAGTCATGGACCAACCATGTGTATTCAAAAACGGTTTATCATTTTGAGAGGTAAAGCTATATTTTGATAACTATACGTGAACTTACGCGGAATGCAAAAAGTAATAATTAGTTAGGTAGTAAGTAAACTAATAGCTTTGAGTTATGAGATTTTGTTATACATAAATTTAGGTCATAAAATTTCTCACATTTACACAAATATATGGAAGTTATCCTTAAAACATGTTAATGAAATGAGAAAGTAATACTTTTTCATTGTCTAAGCATGTGCTGTCACTTAACAAGTACGTCTGCGCGTCTATGTGTGCGCGAAGCGTGTATAAATGTGTATGCATAATGCTCGTGTGTAGTTTTTATCGTTAGACAATGTTGTCTATTTTGCGTATAATATTTTGCCTGCATTTCTTCCTAATCTTGGCGATTTTGTATATTTCTTATAAGAGCAAAGAAAGAATATGCAGTTTTTAAAATCTGAAAAAAAAACAACCTTATTTAATTCTATAATGGCTCGCCCTAAAGTCTCGGTAGAGCGCAAGATAAAGTCGGCATATAATAATGTGATGTGTATGCTAATTATCATAAAGTAGCAGCCTGTAAATTCCGACTGCTGGGTAAAAGCCTAATCCTTCTCAAATGCCTGAGAATATTTTTGAAGCCGGGAAGGGCCCGCTACGTTGCTTGAGTGCAGGTTGGCGGACTACAAATGTCCGCCAAATAATTTTAATCTACATATTCCAATGGAATTATCGCCATCATCTGAGTCACTAGAGACTTGTCGATCAGTTAGTAATCACTAACTTAGTAAGCTTGTCGCGAAATATCATCGCTTGATTGTGAACCTTTCAGTATTAGCAATTCCCTACAGTATACACTAGATGTTTACTAAGTTATGACATCAATCGAAGTAAAATTTAATCTACTTACCAAAGTGAAAGTATCCAGAGAAAGTGGAAACATTTTTAGACCTGTTATCAAGATTTTTCTATTGGTACGCACTAAAAATATTTTGATACTTCTTTTAAACGCTTCAGATTTTGATATCCATTCACAACAGTAAGCAGCAAATACTAGTTCTTCACTCTTAAAATAAATTTATTACATTTATATACATATATGTATATATAGCTCAGTGGTCAAGGCGGTCGCTTTAGTTTCATACAGGACAACATTGTCCTGTCTGGTCCATTTTCAACATGTTAATGATGTTGATGTAATTCATTACAGTACCATAACGAGAGGCGATAAGCACACTCACTCGTACCGTAACATATGTACATAGCGTTCCCATCCCATTACGTTATGCACGGAGATCGGAAGAAGGGTTGTTTGGAAATGTTGTGTAGAAAACACGAAAAGTCATCATAATCCAGACTCGTAAACAATTTAATTTATATTACGCGTCTTCTTCTGCGATGGTTGCATGAGTCATTTTGTAAAAGTAACCCGTGGGAGTTTTTAACACTGCGATAGTCAACACGTTTACCCAGCATGAGGATTAACGGCAAAACCTTCTCAGAACCCCGCCGTTATTGATGCTTCTTGAAAGAGGTCTATACCAAGCAGTGGCTTTTCACAGTCTGAAAAGACGAAGGGGGAATAAGGAGAATATTGAAGTACTAATTGTATGTTTTACCTCATAGCTAAGTTGTGTCCCCAAATATGCCGGCACTAGAATTTGCAGTGTCATAGCGAATAAATACGACACCATAAAAACCAAACTCTCCGTTGAAATAGGCTGAAATTTTTTTTTCCTTTTTTATAAATATACATCATGAACAAAATTGCGACAATGTGAGAATTAAAGTTATAATTTTAATCTATTGTATCGTACACAAAGTGTATATTACTTAATAAATAAAAACATTTTGTATAAAGTGCAAAGTTTATTACCGATAGTAATCCGCATAGTATTACACAAATAACTGCCGACGCCATTTCGAATTGAATAAATAGTACTACACTTAATACCTGCTGTACATCTGAACAGTATCTAGAAATCAAATGTGTTTTAAACGTTACGATCAATAATAAATCCGTAAGGAATATTACCAACAATGGATACCTTAATATTGCATCATAATGCTTTAAGAGGCAGTTAAGCTTGAACAGTTCCAACTTTTTACACGTATTCTCAAACTTTGATTTCATATGTCTCAATTGTTTTAATTTATGATTGAGCATCTTCAATTGAGCTATTGCCATTAAAATCAAACCACTGATAAGTGTGTCGATATTGACGTTGTATGTCATGTGCCCATACATCCAAATTGACTGATACATAAACAAATAAACAAAATAGCCCTGTACAGATGAGTCAGCCAAAAAATAGTATTTACAAATCGGTAATTCTAATGACGTATTTAATAGAAAATGCAAAACTATTGGTAAAAAAACTTGGGAAAAATAAGCAAAATTTGACACAGTAGCGTATATTTTCCAGTAAGTATTGTATTTGGTGACATGATCCTCCAATATTTTTTGGCTAATATGGTCTTCACCTTGAAAAGACTTGCAATCTAATGCATTTAATATATTGACTACTTGGTCTCGCTTTAAAAGAATCATAAGAACTTTAGCGGTAACAACCACTTCGGTGAAATAAAAAACCACTTCTCGAATCAATATTTCGATTCTACGTGGAGTGTAGAGTAGGTTAATAGTAAGAAGAATGTTGTAACTAAATAGTGAAACAAAAATAAAAACTATTGAATAATATTTGTAACAAGTTTTAAATTTATTCCCAGGCCAAATACCAAAAATTTTCAAGAAAACGAAATTCAATTTAAAACACCGTGAGATACGTGGCGGCATATTGAAATTCACTTTAAAATTGTTATCAAAAATGTCCGTTGTCTTGTAACATATGAAGGATATTATTTCCCGTATGAATAAATTTGTTTTAGGTCTGTAAAAAAAAATTAATAAGCGGCTTAAATGCTGTTATAACTACTAAGTACTTCACTGTTAGAGTATCTACGATTAAAGCAATTATCTTTACACAACAATTTATTGAGTTATACCTCAACGTACTCGTATATATAATTATTTCTTGTACTAAATTGCTTAATAAGTTTTTGGAATCAGATATTTATAATAGGAAGCAGCATGGCTGCAAAAATAATAAAAAAACTGCACCCATTTTATATTTTAGTTGTTGGCATTTGGTGGGAATTTAATTGGTGTAAAAAGAGGAAAATCGAAGTTCGTGCGGTAAATAAATATTTCTGATTGAAAATATTTTGTTACAAAATCTGTTTTTGAAGAATTGCAGTCTACTTTGGCAGACAATGCGCCATCTAATTCTGCAATTGCATACTGGTGCTTTAAACGCGCTAGAACCGTCTGTAACGACGAGACTCGGTCCGGGCAACCAGCAACCGCCGCTACAGAAGAAAATATAAAAAAATTAAGAAATGCTTGTGGTAGATCGACGTCTCTATTCGATATTTAATTGAAATTCTAAAGATTTCGTTTGGGACAAGTCATTTAATTTTAACTCATACCTTAAAATTCAAAAAGTGGCCGCGCGTTGGGTTTATTGAATTTAAAGAAGAGCACAAAATTAAGCAAGATTTCACATTTCAAAGCAAAATTTGGCAATTATTGATAAGGACCCAGAATCTTTTCGAGTACGTGACCGTTGATGAAATGTGGATTCACCATTTTAACTCGGAGAGGAAAAACCAAAGTAGGGTCAGGAAACGACCGTCTTCCCCGCCAGCGTAGAAGTTCAAGGTTTCTACGTCGGCTGGCAAGATAATGGCTATCTTCTGTGGAGAGTATCATCATATATTTATATGTGTCTATATATATGATCGAATATTTAACTAAAGGACCGAAAACAACCCAAGAGTATTACGCATCATTGATTAATAAACTACCCGCTAAAATAAAAATGAATGAAAAGATGCATACCAGCTCTTTCCCTGTTCTTTTGCATCATGCGATAATGTACCGGCACATCGGCCTGATGATGCAGGCGCTGCCATTCTGCTGGGTTTCAGTTGATGCTGCACCCGCCATATTCTACAGACCTAACTCCCAAACATTTTACCTTTTGATATTTAAAAAAGTTATTTACGGATTTTATAGCGTTTAATTTTACTTAGTAATTACTAGTAGTAGTATGTATGATATAACCATTGGCATCACGCGCACCCACTCGCCTGCTTAGCGTGGTGAATATGACTTGAAATAATTGAAATGATATTGTTATGACACGAGAAAGGGTATACGCAAAACTACCAGTAGTGTATATTAATATTTATTTTCGAATTTTGGAATGTCTAGCAACGGAGCTAAATAATATTAACATGAGTTTATTTCTAAATTATCGTTATATTTATCTTAGGTAAAAGATATTCATGTGTCACAAGTTAGTGAAAGTTTCATTTATCAAGCTCAGTTCAAAAACTTCAAAGTTGATGAACTGAGCTTGCATCCAAATCTAAATGATGTCTGCAGGCTATATCATTGTTACATTCACAATGCAAACTCTTAGAAAAATAAATGACTTACGTTTTTCGACTGTTGAAAGTAGAATAATTTTAAATCAGTAAAATATTATCGAATTGTATATTAAATATTATCATACATTATACAAATTCCCATCTCCCTAATACCTTTAAAGGCCAGCAACGCAACTGCAGCACCTCTGATGTTGCGGATGTACGTGGGCGACGGTATTCACTTACCATCAGGTGAACCGCTTTTTTTTATGGAAGAGATGGCAAACGAGGAAGCGCTTGCTAATTTGCCGCCTTTACCAGAAAAAATAAAAAAAAAACTTGCATACGTGATTAAAAATTTCAGTTAATAATTGTAGTGCAGCATCACTGCCACACATCCAGGCAAGAACAGCCCTAGTTCGGTGAAATAAGGAGTGCCATTACCGTTTACTATGAAACACTTATACAATAAGATTGGAAAAATGGATAAGATTTAACGACAAACGCACGAGATAAATAATAATCCTGAGTATATACTGACTTTAGCACGTAAGTGGTACAAATTTACCAATAAATTACCACTCAAAATTAATTTAAGTATTGTGGTGTATGTTGTGTAGCGTATGGTAATGTAAAAAAAATAACTTCTTGACCATGAGCCATTTATTTACTTATTTATATAGGACACCAGCAGCACTGACGTTATAACATTTTCATATATAGTGATTCGTACAGTAAGAGTTCTGATGTATGCGCTATTTTAGGTAGAAACATTATTACAAAATAATACCATAAAAGTAAATTAAAACACGATTTACTAAAACACGTAGCTGTTAATTCTTTATAACAAATACTTAAAAAAACGAATGTGAAAAAGCCAAAACTTAGAATTTTATAATACACTACGGGATGACAATGATTAGTGGTTACATTTATAATAATGATCTATCGCATTTTTCTATTATATTTAATAATGATCTGTCAAAACTGGGAAACGTACCACAAAGTTAATTACTGGTCACATTCGTGACACCGGCGCGCGTAACCCAAGGCTAGTTTTGGATTGAGGACAGCGTTTGGGCGATGAGGCAGATTGTATGGTAAAGTTATGGAGAAATTCTTTAATAGTTCACAGCACGCAGACCTTCCGTTCACTATTATATGTATTACCAAGAAATTGTGAACTTCCTTGCGATCTCAGGGAAGCTATTTTATAGAATGCAAGTCGTTGTACATATGCACTGCGTATAATGGATTTCATATTGAATACGCATGTTACCAGATTGTTGAACAGTAATATTTTTGTGCTAATTTAAACTTTGGTCTTTGGTGATGCGTTTGAGAAAGCCCAGCTTATCTGCAGCTTTCTGGACAATCGCATTGATGTGAGGCAATGCATATTAAACTTCAAGGGGCACAAACTCGCCCTTTAATTACATAATTAAGCATTTACGATATTTGAGAGAAGCTAATATTTCCTATTTACTCATAAATGCGTGGTTATTTTACGCCTGCAATAATCCCTCTCATAGATTATACGAAGCCTTCCACATATCTTCTTCCTCCAATATTACGGATGTTTTTTTTAGTCATAGTTTCGGTTACGTTTGCTGTAGTACAAATGCATTGTTTTATTTTAACTACGCACCTCTTTAGTACTGAATACCAACTAGCACCTACATCATCCTAAGAACATTTACGGCATTACATAGACTTAATAAGCATAACATGCTTATTTAGTCTATGTATTTGTTAACTGTACTCATATTTATATACCGTATACTGAACTTTACCTAAACTTTTTCTTGTAATCAACTGCAAAATCTTTCGTTTTGTTAATGATTAATGTTCATCTTAAATTTAACAAGTATGATTTGATGATGTTATTATTCTATAAATTGTACAATAACATTTTTTTGTATTATAACGAATATTTTGCAAAGAAAACTTCTGAACAAAACACATAATACTTTATAGTGAATGAAAAAGTTAATTGGGACAACTGGCGACTACAATGGACGCCGTAAAAAGAAGAAGGGCTGTTGAATAATGTTCGGTTACGCACTACTGTAGAGTTAGTGGAAAATAAATGACTTTGTTCATTGTAAATGCACAAAATAAAATCTTGATTTAGTTTTCACATTGTGTCTGTATATTAAAAATGTAGAAATTAGCTCTACATTTTTATTCTACTATAATAATCTTAATGTTAGTATTTAGAACATAAACGGTGTACATTTTTTCTATTTACATCTGGTATACATGAGTATTATTTAAATGCGATACATGCAAATTATATGTGATCACCATCTTGTATACATAGTCCACAGCAGGAAAAAATTCTTTCTATTGAAGGACCAGCAAAACTATATACTGTGCATTGCATTGAAAGATTGGTCACTATGGTGGGCGGGATAGAAAACATAGTGTCGGCCTGGGTGTTGCCACTATACATGAACACGGCACGGCAATGCAATGTGATCCTGTCTCCAGCTACGACACCAATTTTGATATCATTTTTACAGATAGATTTTCTTCCATCAATCACTCGAACTTGACATCTAGCAGGGTATGTGTGGCATTTGTAGAAAAAACTGGCCATGGTAGGCCAGTTTTCAATTACCAATTGAATAGTATGGAGCCTATATAGAATTACTGTATGCTTTCATTAAATTATTATTATTTGGGCTTATTTAGATACATACATTTATCATCATTATTATTTTTTGGGGTATTTCTATATATTCTGACCTGGTTTGGTTGTATATATAAATACCTATATATACATATGACAACATAAAAAAATTATTTTAATAAAATATTTTATAATAAAATTAAATAGATAAATAAAACCCAACTAGATGGAAACCCTCGGCAGGGGAGACGTCCGAGGGTTAGGGAGAAAGTGAAAGAAACCGACGGACAATGCGAACGGTATTGAGGAGCACCGCCTTCTGCATTTGAACACGGAGCTGTCCGCACGGAGTCCCAGCCGCTTCATCTGAGGCGCTGGGACTTCCGAGAGGCTAACTAGAATTAACCCATTCGCAGAGACGACGATCGGAATATTTTCAGCCGGCAAACCACCCCACATTACGGTCACCTCGTGAGCCATGTCCAGATATTTTGTCTTCTGGTCTGTTTCGGCTTTAACGAGGTACTCGTCATATGGAATGGTGATGTCGATCAAAAATATCCTCGACTGTGCCTGGTCTATCAACACGATGTCAGGCTTATTCGCATTAATCACCCTGTCTGTGATAATGAAACGCTCCCAATAGAGCCTAGCGTAATCATTTTCGAGCACGTCTTCCGGCGAGTATAGTAAACCAGTCACCGATCCACGACATCGTATTTCAGACCGAGCTCCTGGTGTAGGATCCTGGCTACTAGGTTGTGTCTATGCAAATACTCAGAGTTAGAAAGCGCTGAACAACCGGAGATGACATGCCGAAGCGACTCCCCGGGCCAGCGACAAGCTCGACAGATGTCGACGGTGCCGTCCCTTAGGATGTATCTCCGATAATTGTTCGTCTTAATAACCTGATCCTGTATCGCACAGACAAAACCCTCGGTTTCCCCAAAAAGGTCAACGAATCGCAGCCAGTTGAGAGAGGCAACGGTATCTATGAAAGGCTAATGTAGAGCCTTGTAGAACCTCCCGTAGAGCTCTGTCTCCTTCTATATGCTCTCCCGGTCGGAGACGCTCTGTACTGCCGGGTTCTGCCATTGCTCGTTGGCCAAGGATAGAGGTGTAAGCCCTTTATCACAGCTAATGACGTTCGAATAGAATGACTCATCCGATTTCGCCAGGAAGTAATTACGGAGGCTGCACACTTCACGATTGTGCATAGTGAGGGCGCTTAAATAGCCCCGCTGTCCATGCTTCTGTGGCAAGTACAGTCTCATCACCGAAGATCTCGGATGATGCGTCCTGTGGGACGTTATAATCGTGCAGACTTTACGATCCAGGGCTTTAAGGTCAGTTTGAGTCCATCTGAGTATCTGCCAAAGGTATATATGAGGACTGCCATGATCCAGCCGTTACATGCTCGAGATTTATTCACGCCCGACAAAAGGCTGCCTAGTACTTTTGTCAGGCCTAAAAACTAGTCGCGAATCGATTGTTTTATGCCAGTCTCATCAATGGCTATTTTAACGCGATATCTGCGACGATCCGGGCGCCGTTTAACGAAAGACGCACTGATCGTCGCTGTATATTGTGTGGCCATTTGCACATACGGGCCTTTGCCCCCTTACTTTTGCTCAGGCACGGTGCTAACACCTCTTGCCCGGGTGTTGACTGATTGCCCCGACGCAACAGTTTTGTCACTTAATCTGTTACGCCGGTGGGCGATGGGGTCGTCAGTTCCTACGTCTAATCATCATTATTATTATTTCGTAATTTTGGCGATAATTTCGGTATCCGAACGAGACTACGTACCTAATATACAGGATCTCTTACCTCTTCCGCTGGATGGATTGCTCTTTGTGTAAAGTGCAATGGCGAATGAATCAACGGCTGCATACTTTGCGCGCACGCAAATCATCATATTCCTGGTGATATCGCCGGAGATAAGCTGAGCATCGACCTGTTACGAACCGTGACGAAATAATTTGTGGTTACTTTAAACCATGTTTGGGTTTACTGTTTGTCATATATTATTTGTTTATACAAACATTTGTCTCATACGAGAATTGAATTCATTGCTACGCAGCCAAACATGTAGCTACAGCGGTATAAAGCCGCCAACTTAGTGAAACTACTTTTTTTTTCAGTAACAATCTTACCTTTTTAAAATATTAGTGTCTACAGACTGCAGCTCATTATTTTCACCCTTACTGGACTCTCGTACGCGTCAGTGCATTAATATCTTATGAAGTATATATAAGCGTAGCCGTTGTTCTCTTGTGTTTATGATGCGTCTTAACAATAATTGCATGCTAACATTACAAGGGGCTAAAACAGCTTCTTCAATGCGCTGCCTATGATTTATTTTAAACGTTTTACAGAAAATCTGAACTGCGCACCTTTTAATTAAACACCGAATGAGTAGTTTAAATTACTCTGGTAGTCGTTTATTGGTATTGTGCCATGGCGATAAAAACGAATCATGACTTATATCGAGATTGTTTATCAGGTTAACTCAAAATGCTTCTCTAAGAAGTAGTAAGTGAGAAGAGTTAGAAAGATGTGCGAAAAAATTAGAAAATCCGTTACTTAGTTTACATAATTGTCGAGTTGAATCCAAAGCTCTAAGCTTATTAATTTAGTGTTGTAATAATTATGTGTATGTGATTCCAGAAAGATGACATTTGATATGGATATTGCGATTCATGAAGATGGTTTTATGTACAAAATGTTCCCATTTAGTTTATGTATTACAGATAAGTCCATGCGTTACCGTCGCTGTTCGCTGATATCGTATAATCTGCTATTAAAAATAAGTTAACTCAAGAAGTACTAGACCGATTTCAACAATTGTTTTATTGTAATAAAGCTAAATTAGACCAGATATATAAAAACTATTGTCATTTTTTGAAATATGCTCCCGTGAGAAATTATTACACTTTGTTCGTTTCCACGTTGTATAGGGAAATATGTTCGTAATAAAAATATTTTAAATAGATTACTTTACATTAGACTAAACATAATACACGAGACTATTGATATTTGGTAATTTGTTAAGTCTCCCTGGAATTATTTTAACTGACGAGGAAAGCTATTATTATAACTTTCTTAATATCTTGTTTTATATATATCTAAAGTAAAATCTAAATAAAATAGTAATAATAACGTCTAAGCTCATTCGACTTCTTTTAATACAATTTTCTTTAAGAAATATGTCTCTATTACATACTAATACTCTCTACGAGCCTTAAAGTAATTTATTTTCCCTTGGAAATATTTAGTGGTGTCCATTACTACAGTTCACGACCGAACATTATTCACGGGCATTCTACTTTTTCTCCAACGCCTTTATTGTCCTGTATATTAACTTTTTCATACCCTCACGTACGGATACTTTGGTGGAATAGATTTTTACAAATAGTTTACATTACTTTAAGGATAAAGTATAATTATAACTCATTACGTGTTGCACCAATCGAAATTAGATTCTTATTTAATGATTTCTTGTTTATTATTTACGCGAATACTACATATTTGAAATGAAGCTATTATTTACAGATTTTATCGCGTTTTAATGAAGTTTTTATGTTTCTGAAGATTTGAACTAATTTAAATAATAATTTCATTAACGTCTATGCCTTTTATTAAGAAACTCATATCACATAAAATTTTGTTCCATCATAATAAAAATATTAGAAGATGGTGTAATTATGTCAAATAACTCATGCCCATCATCTTCAACTGTTAGTCATCCAGGGAGCTGTACCCAAAGTCTGTTTGTCAAAGTTGTCAACATAGCCTAAACCTGAGGAACAAAGGAAGAACGGCTGTCACTTTTTCCTTTAAAATATAATTGGAATCCTATTGGAGGACTTCACCAGCAGTGGTTACAGACATATATATACAAACACCTAGATTGGGAACAAACATTTGTAGGCTAGACGATTTTTTGTATCATGCGTAAAAAGAACCCATGACCCTTAATAGATGCCAGTCGCTTCTCTCCGCTAACCCAGCCGATATCTGTTAGAACCGATGAATAAAAAGTCTAATTTATTTTTATACACGGAGAAATGCCTAACGTATACCCGCCTTCTCCGGGGCAAGTACAGGTTATGTTGGGCTTGCACCGACCGTAACCCCATGGTGTTTCACCTTCGCCGCATGTCGGTAGGGTCACTGGATCGCTTTCGCACACAACCGCGACCCCACCAGCGCCGGCTGCTCAAGTCGGACCCTTCTTGGGAGAGCACGTATCCTCTTCCACTCCGTTCCGGCTAGACGCGCCTACCTATTCGCCTTGAAATCCACGAGGGCTGTGGAGGGTGCTAAGTTAACACTTCCCCCACAGTCCACCAACACGCATCGAAGTGGGCTCACCATACCCACTCGCAGCGGCCACTCGAGCCGGCCATCCTCGCAAATACAGGCCGGCCATGTAAGTTCCTCTTTGTGCACCGTGGGCGATCCAGCACGGTTACTAAGCCCCCCGTCACGACAAGGCGGGAACCCATTCGGAGGGGACCAAATATCAGCACCTGATTAATTACCAAGACCAATATTCCAATATTCAAAGTTTTTTGACATTTGTCGTACGTCACGTCATTTCACATTGTCCTTGATCATGGAAAGCTGCCGCGGGCACAGAAAATAAATTAGCCTTGTGTATTTTTTTTATAAGAAACAAGCCATCGATTCACCTCATAGTAAGTGATTATCGTCGCCCACGTACACCTGCAACACCAGAGGTGCTGCAGGTGGGTTGCCGGCCTTTAAAGGTATTTGGGATGAGGAGGGGAATGGGGAGGGAGAGTGGGCCTCCGGTTACGTCACTCATCGAACGAAATGCAGAAGCACAAGATACCTCTACTTCACGCCGGTATTCTGCGAGGCCGTGGCATCAACCCGGTCGAACCAGCCGATTCGAGCAGCTAAAGCCGCCGCTTGGCTACGTTAAAAATATAATAATATCAATACCATTAATGACAATTAGTACAACAAAATGTAAAGACAATAATAGTTATTAAATGTCTAAGTGAAAAGTGGGTTCAGACGAGTTAAATTATTTCCACTTTGATAACCCCATTTGTGTATACTATCGTAAGAACTTTTTTTTTTGTGTTTGAAATTTTACACCTTCAATCGGTCGCTAGGTCAAGGCAGGTATACATAGCATGCACGTGAGGTTGACCTTTAGAGTAAAAGCTGGTATATACCCAATTACACCTTCTTATTAATTCTTTAATGTAGTTGCTTAATATCTAATTAAGTTCACTAAGCAGACTCGATTTTATAGCCTTCGTAACTGCTCATCGTTATATTTTTTTAACTTACAATGCAGAACTTTGGTAATTAAATAGTACAAGGGAATTCCATTACTTTACAGAATGTGTCTTAATCACATTAATGTCTTTTAAAAGAATAGTGCTAATTAAAGTTTACTTATCGTAGTCGTGGGCTTTGTTATTTGTTTCTTTTACAACTGTCTTTTAAGGTTTAGAAGGTATTTATGTGAAAATGTGTTTTAAAATCTTGTAAATCGTTAAATAAAACTGCTATTTAACGAATAGCTACACGTATAAATATTTGTAAGAATTCAGTCTGCGCGGGTTCATAATTGTTTCTCTTCCAACCCTTGTTATTCAAATGCTCCGGAAACGTTGCATCGCTTTCAAAATTGCAAGAACGTTCTTTGTTATAATGAACACCCTCAGGGAAATTAATAAGCAGAACTAGGGGTGATATGAACTCGTGCATCGACGTTGCTAATTAGAAAATAATAGTTTATAAAATAAAGTTAAGAGACAGTCCAATGTAATTACACGTAGGCCTTAACTAATTCGGTTAACAACCGCTAATTAAAATTTATTTGTTCGTTTTCACAAATTCTTTCTTTTTGATTGTCGGAGAAAAAGACTTTTTATTTTTTCCTCTGACAATCAATAACAACGTAGATAAAATGCTGAAGACTCATAACTATAACGTATAATATGTAAATGTACTCACTAGACTAGACTAGACTTTACTCAAATTTTTGTATCAGAGATAAAAGAAATACTACCACCCAACCCTAAAACTATAAATTGTACGGTCCGTAAATATTAGCTTGAATAGTATTTGAAGTCAGAATCCAGGAAACAGCAGACAAGTACGCTGACTGGGCATACGCTATCATAATGTCAATACTTTTATAGAGTTTTGGGAGTATAAGTAAAAGGCATTTATGTATTCTTGGAGAAAATGATTACTCTCGCATTTAACGCCATGTGATGGCGGCGTAAGAGAATATGCCAACTTATTACTTATTTTGCAACTTACACCTCATGTCGCATAAGTGGCAAAATTATACTTATAGAAATGCTAGAAAAATCTCACAATCTCCGATATAGTCATATCAAATTTATCATATAATAATAATTTATTATAATTATATAATACTGACACCTACTATAAGTTATTTTATATAAGTACAAATCAAACAATTTATTTAATATCCTTCAACGAAAGTGGTCTTTTACGTCTGTAATTTTCAAGCACATGTAACGGGTCATTACAAACCGTCGCCTACTAAAAGTAATAAAAATTTAAACGACTACTTTGTAGATAAAACCACTAACTATTAGGGTTCCGTACTATAAATATATATTCTGTATCTCTGTTCGTACATCTATTTGTCTGTCTATCAAAACACGGCATAAAATCAAATTCATACTAAATACTAATATCTATTGCCCAGTGATCCTATACAAAATCAAGCTTATTTGAGCAATTTATACCGCTCCAAACTATTCAGCTTATTTTTAAGTATACTTTATCCTACTAGTCTGTAAAAAGCACATATGCCTCTCACATAAGGAGGATTTGCCAAAATCCCAATAAACGAAATGAATAATGA
This sequence comes from Bhutanitis thaidina, assembly GCA_029286595.1. Lineage (NCBI taxonomy): Eukaryota > Metazoa > Arthropoda > Insecta > Lepidoptera > Papilionidae > Bhutanitis > Bhutanitis thaidina. The sequence goes on from JAGSMS010000011.1 coordinate 7,410,432, forward strand.
GGAAGTATAATTCAAATTGAATACGTGTGAGACTAACATAGTTTAATAAATAATCGTATTACTCATAACTAAGTTTGGACCTCATTACTTTTGTTTATAAGTTTTCGTAAGCTTATATTCAAAGTGCTTGTGCACGCCTAAGCACTCATCATAAGCAATGTGACGCCGGCGGGCAACCGACACGTTGTTCCACAAGACAACACACTCCTGCTCTTGATAACGCGGTATAATAAGGGAATGCTATAATTTGATAGTCTATATTGCGAACTATGTGTAAATGTGTTTTTTGCATTTATGTAGTGTAAAATAATATTTACGGATTTTATCGCGTTTTATTTTATTTTATTTTGTATTGGCAGATGATCACAAAGGACTGAGTTTTAAACGTTGTGATGTCATAGTTAATCCGGGATCACATCAGCATTTAATTAATAAATTTAGTCAGATCTACGCAAAAGGCACTTTCAGTATCTTGACGTCGTGCAGGGGCATGCTTGGTTTTGAATTTTATTTACTTTATTACAGGATTTATTTTTAAGATGAACTTCATCATCACAGACTGCAGAGATCTTAGAGAGTCGATGACTGCTGGGAAACATCGAATAAATTAGACGTGAAATATCCATAAACACCATTAATTTCAATGTGTAGTATCCGCGTAAGTACACGAAAAGTACTTTGCAGGTATCCATGGGTAGTAGTACCATGGATATACGAGTACCATGAGAATTGCAATCAAAAAAGGAAATACTTTTAAGTAGATTTAAGATTTATTTAAAGTTTTTATTGAGTTTGGATAGTATAATTTTCCGGCATGCTCTATACTTTGAAAAGTAGCCTTAAGCTTCCAGTATAACATCAACAACTTTCCAGTTACGACTTTCGTTATAAACTTTTGTATACTAAATTTAAGTTTGATAACAAATATAACGATTTATGAATATTCATGTATGTAATATATTCGTCAGTTATGTTTTGAATTTCCTTAAATACTTTTCTCGTCCAATACGTCAATGATGTATAGATAGATACTTATCATATCAACATATTAAATTCACTGTCATGCTTCGACATTTTCTTTTTCTTTACCAACCAGTGTTAGTTCACTGCTGCCTTATCTGGCCAAAATGAACTTGCAGATTTGCCAATACTTATTAGGCAGGCTCGGTTGAATAAAGGAGTAAGGATACCTTAGCTCCTATTATTTACTGGACCCTTTTTTTACTTTATTTTTGCTTTAAAAAAAACGTTTCACTAGGTATCATGTTAGTTCTTTCCAGAACATAAATCTTTAGAACCACTGAAGAGTATAATATAATGATAATGGATAAGAATTACTTTAGTAAGTAAACTTTATTGAATTATCTACTATAAAGAGTAACAAACTTTGGATGCCAGCAGCAATTAATATGTTTTACAGAAATGAATTTCTAACCCTAATCGAGACATATAATTTATAATACCATAATATTTGAATGATGTTGCCGTTGTCGAAATCCACTCTGGTTGAGAAATTATTCATCCAACTAAGTTATAAATTGGTAAGGCCGCATATAATTGCACAATGATTCATCAATTATTTTTTGCCATCTTATCGATACGTCTTTTCACACAACTGTAGCTTCAAGGTTTTTTTCGGATAATATTTGCCGCTCATTTTTGGCGCATACTGGATATAGTTAGTGGATTGCCTGTTTTAGCAAATAACAATGACATATTGTACAAAGCATGAAGTCCGTCATCGTCTTCCTTAGAAACTGCTGATGCTACTTCCTTAGAAACTGCAAGTCTAATTACAAGAAAATTTATGGTTATTTAAATTTATATTAAAGGTATATATATGTGTGAATATATATATATATGTGTGTAGGTAAATACATACAACTTATGTATTGGTATAATTAAGTATTTATTTTTTATAATTAAGTATTATTAAGAGCCGTGGTAGCCTAGTGGTCAGGACACTCACTTTAGTTTCATAGAGCGCGAGTAACCTGGGTTCGATCCCCGGTGCGGCACCACTAAAATAGTTAATAGCAATTTATGTGCTGTATTTACCACGTGCTCGGCGTTGAAGGAAAACATCGTGAGGAAATCTGCATGTCTGTTAAATAATAAAAATATTATTTCGAGGATATGTGAAGCCCGCCAACCCGCACTGGAGCAGCGTGGCGGACCCTTCCTGGCTCCTAAACCCTCTCTGATACTCGTATTTGAGAAGGAGGCCTTTGCCCAGCAGGGGGCACTTATAGGCTGCTACTTTACTTTTACTTCTTAAGTATTTATTTTATATCGCTTTATTACTTTCGAGTCGATGTTTTTGTAGCACCGCCTTCCAAATACTTATCTCTGTTTAGCCTAATGGTTTACTGATAGAGCACGACTTCAGACATTAAATTCGCCATATGTGCCTCTTTGTGCATGAAATTTGAAATGATAAAAAATGCAGTAAATTCATGCAGGATTGCAGAAAATCGCGTTTGTTAACAAAAACTCGTTAAAACTTCATTACTACAAACACGACACAAGTTATAGTAAGCTGATATGGCAATATATTATTATACTAACAACTTTTGTAACACATTTGATTTTGACTTTAACATTGACGTGGATATTTAATTTTAATTTGATATTTATTTATTGATTTATTATTTTTTTTATTTTTATACCCCGTTATCTCGCTTAGTTTCTCAATTTCGAATTCTTAACTTATAGTTCTTTTATAGTATAGAAACACTATGCGTGATATCGAATTCTTGTGTTCCTAGTTTTATTAGACTCCGATATCAAATCGCGCTGCCACGGAAACCGTAGAACTGCAGAATAAAACATTTAAGAAAACATAATTTATTCAAATTTGTTTAATCTTCGCTTGCCATCTAGACCGCCTTAACGCCCCCTAATTTTCCAGCGTTATCGTCCCCTTTGAGAAATACTATCATAAATAATAGAAACTATTTTTACTAACAAAGATATTATTTTGAGTAACAAGATTTCAGGGTAATCTGAACATGGAAACTGCTGCTGTTTGGATAGAAAAACCTTCTTTATAATCAAGGTGTGGTTAATGAATCACTGTTATTTGTAATATACACAATTACAAATAATCATGAACAAGATTTGCATAAAAACTGTAAAAACAGACATTATTAAAATAAATCTGCGAAGGAAGATCTTTATAAATCATCATGAATTATGATCGATAATAGCCCTAAATCCATAATTTTTATGGAATAAGTCATAAAAAAATTGACCAGGATAAAATATTAAGTCTTTTCGCGTGATCCGCGTACGGGACGGTCTACCCTTAAATGTAGAATTTATTACTGGGGTGAATGGAATACCAATATTTTAGTGGAAAATGTGTAATTTCGAATTATAGCCATTTTTAGTTTATTTTAGAAGGAAAAGAGAAAATATTTGATATAAAATGTTTGATAGCTCTTCATCTTGGTACGTAAAGCATACAGTATCATTTAGTATTTTTTTTCTTTAGTGTATTATAACTCGTGTTTATATTATTAGTGGTCATCTACGTGAATAAAAAAATAAAACAAATCCAAATTAAAAAAAAAATACCACTACATTTTTTTATGTTACATTATATTTACGGCTGCTCTTAAGTCTTCATCTACAGGTGTATGTCAAGACTAAACTAACAAGGTTAACAAATGCATCATCAATCATCATCATCATTTCAGCCTATCAGAAGTCCACTGCTGAACATAGGCCTCCCCCAAAGATTGCCACGAACCTCGTTTTCAAATTACTACTCCCAAATCAGAGAGTTCAGCGGGTTATACTGTAAGAAATTCACCAACAAGCTGAAATAGCTACTGAGGTTGGTTTACTTTAGTTATTTTCACAGCATAATGTATTATGGTATGTTATTTTGGGACATGCAACTGACGTCAATCTCTTTCTATATTCCAAAGAAGAGCGGGGCGGGCTATTTATAACATACGGTCTTGTGATTCACCTAAAGAATTATTTAAATAAATCAATATTTTAAAATTGTTTATTGAGAAATATTAACTAACTAGAAAATAAAAAAAACTTAATCAAATAACGTTCAGATTTTCTTTCTACGCACACGCATATATAAGAGGATTCCAGAATGTAAATTTAATCTTACAGAAAGTAAGTTTAAAAAATTGTGATGCACAAAACCTTTATGATTTTCGTATCGTATCGTAGTGCTATAGCATGCTTTCAGCTGCCTATGGGACCATACCTTTTATTTTCTTTATTATTACTTAGCATACCATTTTATTTTTATTTAATTAAAATACTTTATTGCATACACCCCAATTTGAGGTTACAAAGGGCGGACTTGATGCCTATTGGCATTCTCTCCCAGTCAACCCATGGGTTGGTGAGATAGCCGTAGCAGGTGTATTCATTTATTAAATTAATTAAGTAATAAAATGATTTTAAAATAACTATAAACAAATATAAATAGATATAATAAAATTAATGAATAAAAATATGATACAATATAAATAATATACATAATAATATACTATTACATATGTAGATACATTTTGCATACATTAGACAGTCATGTAGCGTTTTTTTTAAAAACTCTTATAGATGTTGTCATTTTTTTTTAAATAACTTTACTTTTACTTAAGAAATTATTTTTCTTCGAAATCAATAATAAGTTCCTTGGCCTCTTAAAAACAGTAACCTAGAACCTTCGTATTTTTCCTTGTATACATTAAAACTAGTAAAAATTCACGTTTGTTGTTAGAAAATATCTAGCATCAAGCCAGCTGTTTTAATACACTGTTCAGTAAGAACGTCCTGTTTGGTATGCATTAATCACGAGTGCGGTAAGCGACGTGATTGAAACCTAATCCCGCGGGACATCTATTCACTGGCGACTGATTGCAACCTAGAGTATTAGTTCCCCTTCAATTAGGATATTTAAAATAGCAAGTTATTTTGCAAGAATTACCAACAAATTAATGCTAGTAAATTTTGTACATGTCCAGAAACAATGTTTGTAGCTTAGCTTCATCTTTCATACTCAGAGGCTAGGGCCCGTAACAATCTAGAGAATATTTAGTACAGAGTGATGTGAATTTACATGTCATATCTTATATAAAAAATTAATCATTCGTTTCTCAGCCAGCAAAGGCTAGCAATTATTTCTTCGAATATTTATATCAGTAGTAATGCCATCAGTAGTTGGCGTTCAGAAAAGAAGAAGCTAAATTCTCTACTGATTCAATATTTATACATTTGTGGCAATTTATCTTATAATTTCTTTTGTTGCAAAACTTAAACGTGTAGTAAGGAAATGTCTTATATTGCTTTTGGAATTTTATAGTTTACGTGACTGGTTATTGCTACTATACTAGGGAATAAAGTTCGCAATCACGTAGTAAAAAGAAAATAACGGCAACGGCTTGTTAACCTACAATTTGTTAATCTAACACAAGCCATCATAAAGGTAACGCGCAGGACTTTTCTTTTATTTTATTTGCTTTTTTAATATTTCATTTAAAATTTTGCAGATTATTAATAAACCTGGTTATTAAAAGTTTAAGACTTGTGAGAAGATTTTGAAGTGTAATATTATACCAGAATGTGATTAAAGTAGATAGAACATAGCAGTGAATAATGAAATGTTATAAACATTTATTATTCTCAGTATAGTATAATTAAAAAAATATTAGAATACTTAAACTCACACTTTAGACACTGCCACCAGTCTTAGGTTTGTGTACAGCTACCTCATCTAATGTGGATTCGGAGTTACGCGATTTTTTGATCTTTCCGCTGATTCAACTGAGCGGCATGAGCAGGAACAAGACATTAAAGAACCTGATTTTTTAGACGCAGTCCAATCAAAAGATCAAATGACGGTAGCAAACTTGACAAAAGGCCTCAGTTCAATTGAAAAATATTTGCACATTTTGGAAAATATAGACTCCCTCGAAGAGCGCAGCTATTAGCATTTTACGAGAAAATATTTCGTCTGCAGAATTAATCTAAGACATTTCGATGTTAAAGACTAGCAAAAAATTACTTTGGTTTTCGTGTTTGTAATTCATTATAATACAATTTGTTACATTAAAAAGATTTCATAACATATTTCCCTTCTATATTATTGTTTCTTTAGTCTCTGGTCCTGATTAAACATAATTTGTATGCATATATATGCAAAATTGTGCCCCGACTACCACGAATTTGACTTAAACGTCTATCGCTCGGATCCACCAATCGCGAAAGTACGGGGTATAACTGTATTTTCAGTTTTGCATTTTATATTTTTAATAGGTACAGTACCCAAATACTAGAAACTGGCGCGAGGGTATCAGGATATCGCCACTGCGTCTACTGACCCGCCCGCCCAGTTTAGACAGTATTGTTATATCTTTCAGGCATACTATGCCGACTTTTGATGACGTTTTTATGAAAATGCCTGATAAATAAGAAGAAAAGAAAAAAATAGGTATTCAATAGCGCTTTACATACGGTAAGTTTTTCTTACCAGGTATATTTGCATATGGCCATTATTTATTTATACAATGAGAATAAAAATAACTATATAAAAATGTATTCTAAACTACTCCACGTATATGTTAAAAAATTAACTAGACATTTTTTTAAACATTACGAACTTAGTTTTCAATAAAAATGGTAAACAATAATAGCCAAAGAATAGAAAATACGTAAAGTAACAGCGTTGAAACCGGAAAAAGGTCTATACACTAATTTTATGAATTAAGCTAAAGCTCTGTCATAAAATCAATAAATAATTAATGGTAACGACCTTATACCTTCGATTATATCGATGTAACTGTTACCTAAATTTAAATAAAGAAATTTTCATCTGGTGGGGCCGCGGCGGATGAGACAGACTAGAGGCTTGTTCATTTATATTATGATGGAACAGCGGCAAAGTGTTAAAGAAACTTACCTGCAGTCTTACCTGTCACTCATAGAACGAAACTCCTAACTACGGTGCGTAGTTTGATTTTAAAACACTTTAACGCGAATATAAAGCGAGAACTTGTAGATTTTTCTTAAACTAAATTGCGATTAGTAAAATTAGGTCGAACAACAAAGCTTATTCTAAACAAAAAAAATAGTAAATAACTTTTTCGTAGGTATCACTGAAAGCCGCCATGCTTAGTGCTGTTAGTGTCAATGCGCGTTATTCCGTCTTTGCCTGGGTATATTTGTACAGTTAGACCTAAAGGTCAATGTAAGAGCATGATGCTGTCTTGAAGACAAACGACAACCATTCCTTCCTTTATGTGATTGGCAGGTGTATTTCACTTTGGACAGAAGTTGAATACGCCTGACTTAGTGAAGGGGATTTAAGTATTCATTGCTTCACCTCTTCCAGAACGACTGGACCAAATTTTCCAAAACTTATAGCGAAGCAAATTTAAACTTTCTTTCTCTATATGCGCGATATTTATTAGACAGGAAAGAAAGATATGACTTGGAAATCCACAAAATTGGTACTGTAGTCGGAGACGCGCGTCGAAGTTAGCCCATCACGTCTTGATATCCGTTGCCGTCTGTGCAGTGGGGGAAAGGTCCCTGACCCCCGGCCCTAATGCCAGGCTGAGCACAGATACGTTCACACAATTCCTGCTGGTTTCGATTTATGCGTCACAACACACAGACATCCATTTTGCGAGTCCAACGTGTATTATTTTTATATTCTCTTTGACATTATGCCATGCATTAACAATTCAGCCTGCAGTGAATGTTCACTGTCAAGTTTGTTATCTGTTGTTAGTATGAAGTGTTCTTTGGGATAGTGCTAATGAGCATAACCATTACGGGTGTAAACGTGTCTTGGATGCAAAGTTACAATAAAGAGAATATCAGTACGCGTACAATTGCTTTCGTAAATACTTTAGTGTACTTTCAGTAGAAAGATTTCTTACTGGACTTTCAAGATTTTAAAAGGTTTGGTGAGCGCAGTCCTGCTACCCTCACACTAGAGATGCTGCTCCTCAGCTCAAATCTGTGGAATTTGAGTTCTGCATATTTAGATGGATTTTCCGTTGTCAGTCAGTCGCTAGAGCATTGTTCGTTAGCAGGGAGCACTACGTGCAGATGAGATTAACCTATGAGGAAAAAGATAGTATGATGTAAGTAATAGTGAGGTTTATATTTATGAAAAAATTGGCACAAAAATTACTTTATTTATAAGTTTTTTTCCAAAGAATAATATTTATTCACTGCTAGTTAGAGACACAGACTTGCGACTAACTTAGAAAATCAGTTAGGTACATAAATAATACATTTGTGAAATTCTGCACAGAGAATGGTCTTCACAGGAATGGTTCGGAGATCTTTTATCAAAATAAGGAACAAAAATAGACATAGAAAAAATCCCCTGTCTGTCAGAATGGGTTCTTACTAAATAACCCACAGAGTTCACTATATTCGCCTTGAAAACACCAAGTTTTTTTCCGAACCTTTTACTGGCCTATCTATCAAATTTAACCGACTATGTTGACGCGCATCACACGGAAAAGTGATGACACTACGCTCACCAAACCGACATCTCAGCGTGGCGGTGAGTATGCAAATCTTCAGGCTATCTTTTGTTGGCGGTTTTATGGAAGGCCTATATTCATCAATGGACTAGAGATGGTAATGAAAGAAGAGATAGTTTTTCAAAAGAAAATATTCAAGCATCATTGTTGATACTCGTAATTTTCATTACATATTCCACGTCAATTATTTAGAACTAGTAAGACCGAAATGTATTGCGCATTTAGTAGCACTTTAATAATTCTATTTTGTACCAGTATATCTTTGTTTTGTGTTCCAAAAAAGCTTTTAAATATGAATTATTTCTAAAAAGCACGTCTGCTATAAGCTTTCTTAGAAACACTCAGTTTCTCAAAGGGTTTAAAAGACCCTTCAAGATGAAAGCTTCATTTAGACTTAATAGTCTGTTAATACTGCGCATTCAAATACGTACGCAGTACAATAAAATACACTTTTTTGGAATTTTAAATATTATTCATGATAGAAAAATAATATAATGTAAAATGTTTTATCAATTGCTAAAATTATTTCCATAAATAAGCATTGCAAATGGGTTTTAAATGTCCATATGTATTCTTCTTACTGCCAAAGTTTTTTTCATTCGTCTTTACCAATATTTAAGAATAATATTTTAGTTATTGCATTCACGGAGAACTAACATGCGGTCTACATCCCTCATCAAAATTCAATTCAATTTGTATAATTTAGAAAAACATCTAAAATTCTTAATTTTATTTAAACCATTTTCAAAATCTAATTACTTTACACAAAAATATATTCATTATTGGGAAAAAATCTCGCAATAAAATGAATATAACCATTTATTTTTTATTAGTTTGCTAAATTATAAACTATATAATAGTAATATAATCAGTAATCCGTTGTAAGAAACGTAATTTGTATGTATTGAATAATCTTATTACTCTTAAATTCTGTAATTAAAATGCACCTGACGAACTCTCACTAAATTTCAAGCACGTTCTTTGTTATTCTCATCATACCCTAGAGAATTCAGACAACTCGGAATAAGATAATACGCTTAATGAAACAAAATTTGATATGGTAACAAAATCTGTCTGCGTGATTGTCTGCTCATCTTATGAGGTGATAACTATTCATATAAAATTTAGTCAGATTATAATCATAAAACTTGACTACTAAGTTAGTTTTATTTCATTATAATAAGACACGATTGTCGTTAGGACGAAAAGTCGTGAAACAACACAAAGTATTGTAGGTATTCTTTGGATTTTAAAATAGTAAAGACAACCTTTTAAATAAAATATTTTAATGTTACAAACTGTTGAGCTCTCCTGCGCTCGCTGCACTCTGCTGATTAACGGACGAGACTCAGGAGACTGCTTTATGGCGAAGAATCCATCCGAATATGCCTAAACTAAATTCTATCCACTAGTGATAAGGAGCAGCATCTCTTGGCACTGTGCTTGAGTGAGCAACCTGAGCGGTGAGCAACGTGAGCGATGAGCTTACCTGCCTGCCCAACGAGGGTATGTAAAAATATTCTGTACATAGAATAGAGCGCGCTGAATAGAGAGCGCTAAAGTGATGAAGAAGAAGAAGAATTAAAATCAAATTTTTATTAGACTAAAGTTAGACATTAACATAATATAGGAAAGTGTTTGGAAGAACAACTTTTACATCACGATTCTTAATCCAATGGCACGGTTTAATTGTCATATTCAAAGAAAAATTAGGATGCATCATCCAAAACCTCATTAGGCTGATATTGAAGCTTATGTAGAAGATTATTTCTGATAACCATAAAATGTAATACATTAATTTAAAATAGCATGTTTAATTACAACTGGTTTTACAAAACTTTATATATCATGTTAAGGTCGCTGAGATGAAGTATTCCACTCCGAAACTTCTCGTCTCTTGAGTTAATAAATTATAAATTAGGACTTGTAATTTCATTTTAAATTCAAAACTTCTGCTACCACAACCTCTTTCTCTTTGTTTCTTTTTTTTTTTATTTGAAAGCGTTACTTCCTCCTGTAGGAATTTCTCCTGTATCGCGAAAGCAGTTTACAAACATAAATTGCAAATGGCTGAAAATGGAGAAACACATAGGCCAGGAACAATTATTTGTATAGAAATACATGTAGCGTGCGGGAATCAAACGCGCAACCCGCAGCTCCGCAGCTTAGACGCTACGCTAGCGATCCGTGCATGTCGTATCTTATTTTTCTTCTCAATTAACCTTCTTAGCATTTTCATCCATGAACACCCTGACCTGTTCTTTATAAACTCGGATCACATAGATTGTTACTTGGTATGCATTAATCATTAAAGCGGACAAGGACCAGATTCACACTTAATCCCACGATCGCTATCTACTGCCACCTAATTGCACGCTACGTCGTTAACTCTCCGCATGTTAGGATAATTTAATGTTAATCAAGGATTTTAAGGATCTTGCCACATAGTACATGAATAAATAAATCAACGTTTTTCATTTATGTTGGAAAGAACTTTTGAAAACTCGCTTATGTAATGTACCCAATGCAAATGTATGTAATTTTAAAGGCATTTTAAGGTAGTAATTTTTTTGGAATATTGAACGTAATTTAAAGTGTAAATACATAATATAGTAATGTAATATGAAGTGAACATTTTTTATTGTATTTGAAAGTCGAGAACAGTCACATGATGCTAAGTGACTACTGCAGGCCATAGACACCTGCAAACATCTTCAATCGAAGATAGTTACAGATGCGTGTCCCTAAGGACTAAGATGGAATACGTATTTTAATATTTTTTCTGTATTTTAGTTTTAATTTCGTGAATGTCCTGAAAATAAAATAAACAAATAGAAAATTTGTGCTATCTATGAATATGATTTTTTTGCGGCACCAAAGCAAACAGCTTACAATGTCAATAGTGTGAGTGGGCCATATACCACAAACAATCGCACTTAGCGAAGATGGCTGATCGCTTCCGTTATGGCGATTTCTATCTTAAGAGTGCGCCACATGGGCGACGTACAAAAGAGGTTAAAAAAGCGGAATTAAAACTTAGTGGAAGCGGATTCATGTCAAAGAAAACTTAAATATTAATGTTACATTATTTTTTTTATTGTCACATAAAGGTTTTGCGTAGATAATCGAGGATGATTTAACAGTTTGCAAAAATATCTTTTTTTTATATTATTTTAGATTACAAAAGTTTTCGGCGCGTAAAGTAAAATGGCAGCCTGTAAATGACCACAGCTGGGCAAAGGTCTCCTTCTCAAATATTTCAGAGGGTTATGGAGTCGGGAAATGTCCGCTTCTCTACCCCAATGCAGCCTGCATTGGGGTAGAGAAGCGGACGAACTCGTCCCACATGTCCTCGAAATAATGTTTTTTTTTATTATTTCTCATACATACAGGCATGTGGCAAGTTCAGTACTTACATTTGCAATTAACAACTTTAGTCGTACCGGCACCGGGATCAAACCCCAGTCACTAGCGCTCTATGAAATTAAACGAGCATCCTGACCACTATGCTACCTCGATATCCAGCATATAGTAACTTTAAAAAAAATGTTAACACACGTATATTAGTTTACTTTATCCCTTGTCACTGATTCGTGCATAAACATACGCAGTATTCACGTACTTCACACACACGAGCTCACAAGTGACATTACAGAATATTTGCTGTGCTGAAAGCGTAAAATGTTGTCTCGGCAAACTACGCGACGGACGTCCGCCGGCGTCGCATTGCTAATGCGAGGTGCACTTAGCCATACTTAGCTCATCACCACTGAAATGCAATTCTTCGTTGCGACTAAGCTGATAATATTTCTACTCAAATACAAAATGAATTCATTACATGCGGGTGTTCTTAGAGACTTATATTTCAGCACGATGGAGAATTTATTAAGACCAATAAATTATTGTATGTATGTTTAGAAGGTGTGTGAAGGAATGTAATCTTAGCCTCAACAGTGTACCTTTACTGGCTAAAGGATGAGGTTCCAGCGACCGGCTGTCAGATAATCTATCTGAATATAATATAACACAGATCCTCAGCATCTCGACACTACGCTGACCAATCTGCTGGTCCCGAAATTATATTTAACTCATAATATAATAAGTGCCCAGCGTCGTAAGTATGGGTGCACCTTTCGTGCATGATATACCAGCTTCAGATAGCGTTTTCATGGAAATTTCCTAAAGTGGACTTATACAGGCTAATAAAGGCAGTTTATCTAAATAAAATAAAATTTAAGTTAGATAAAAGTAAGCGCACACGACCCTGTACCCAATACAGCTGTAGCCAGAAGTGTAGACATAGTTAGTCCTTTCAACCAACTTTTCATCAGAGCTCATTTGGGCAATGTTAAAGATGGTTAACCTGTAGCCGCCTAAATGTCCAAGCCAACGATACAAATCGTACGTAATTTTCAAAAACTCTTTGGTACGAGCCGGGGATCGAACTCCTGATTCGGTGGCAGATTTTGCAACAAATCGACTATCAAGACATTGAAATTGATTGGCGTATCTTAATTTTATTTACATAAAAAATGAATAATATAATTTTAATTTACCTAACGTACAATTTATTCCCTGCTTTCACGTTTATAATTGCACTATAATATTTTATTCCTGTTTCGTAATATTAAGAATTAATTAAAATTTGTCACGATTATGAATAATATATATAACTATTTTGTCCTGTATATTAAAATGCGCTTGAATATGGTACAAAAGCCAGTTCAATTAAACATTCTACGTAGAATAAATTTAAAGAAATCGAATAAACAGATAATAAGATGAATCTTTTATGCTTTCCAATACTTCGTTAGAAACCTCTGTTCAGTCCTGTTTGGTATGCATTAATCATGGCCGCGGTCAGCGACGTGATTGAAACCTAATCCCGCGGGACTCAGTTTCATTGCCGACTGATTGCAGCCCAAGCCGTTGGTTCTTGGTTAATTAGGATATTCAAATTGTTAAAAAGAATTATTTAAGTCTTTTTTTGTGACCTCCATTGATTTTTTTTAAATAGCCTTGGCAGTATTCTTTTACCCAATTTAACAGGTTGACAAAATACTAATCTAAACTGAAGGTTTTTTTTTAATTAATTGAATCTGAATTAAATTTAAAATATCCTAATTCATTCCCGGCATTGGGATACGAACTTAGATCACTCGTGCATTATAATAATGCAAGCGTCCTGACCTCGAGCTACTCCTGACCTCCCAGCACTCACACATCATTTTAGGTTTATTGCACATCTTTTGTTAGTTAATAATAAATATCATAATATATATATAAAAGCGAAATACCACTGACTGACTAAACACGAAAACACAGTTTTTTTATTTTAAAGTCGGTATTAAAATTAAATATTTTTAACAATAAAATACCTGTGTAAACTCTTTTTGAAAAACAACGCTTAAGGGCGAGCAACATTCTGGAAGATAATTTTATATCAATACTTAATTGAAACATGTAAATAGTATTTTCTTTAAAAAAAATGGTATTGTTTAAACGCGTCACTTTCATCAGTGATGTAATAAATATTCATTAGTGCATTAGAGTTTCGGGAGTACTACGTCATTAACGTATACGTCGTAGCAACCGTCCTGTCCTAGTTTCACTTAAACATCGAAGCCTTGCTGTACAAACGCACTTGAATATACCTACTAATAAATGAATTTGCGCTGCTTTTATTATCAATTAATTATCAAACTTCGCTTATTTCGAAGGCTCTCTTTGTATACAATAAAAATAAATGTTTTAGTTTAATCTCTTTAGATCTACTGAGATTATACAAACAGCCTCATAAATTTCGAATAAACTATATCTCTAATAATAATATACAGACTAATAATAAATTTCTCTTTGTTTAACTTTTAGTTATAAAAAAAACCAAAATAAAACTGTAATTTACTTAGACTGTTAACAAAAACAGCCACAATATTAGTGACCAGATGTTTTTACTAAACCTATTACTCTGTACTAGTTCGCCATCGTTTCGCTTAATGGGATACATAAAACATTCCATACCGGCACCTTGTATCCATTAATTTCCTTTTTAATGTTTTTCTTAACAAAACTCTTCGAAATCAAGTGCTCTTGTTAAACGTGTGTCATAATCTTAAAATTATTTTAAAAAGATTTTCTTATATACAAGTACCTAGATCAAAACACAAATTCTTTTTTTTTTTTTTTTCGTCCGAATAACGTTCAAAACCAATAGCTGTTATTGACGCAGCATACATTATATCGCTATTAGTATAAATACAAACACAAATTCTCTTTTGATTACTCACGAAACGAATAAGGAAGAATTCTTAACTCACCTTCACTCTTCCTTACCTAAACTTACGTCGAATAACAGAAACTTCCGTCTGTAATCCTTTATGTGAATGGTAGAGGTAATTCGTTGCCTGATAGAGCTGGGTGCTCTCTACACAAAATTTTACAATTAAACATCTTCGAAACATACCAGGGAGACAGCTCATCGTCGTTTTTTCAGATACTGCACACAATATATAAAGAATACAGAATAGAGTTATTTTAGAGACCGCGTGAATTTAGCATTTTTAGAACAAAAATGTGGTAATTTTCTTGACAGCCTTAAATAGGTTGTTAAAATACAGAAATTAGCATTAATTTTCAACATGATATATACCTCCGATATAGGAAGGTAATTTATTTTTATATTGACAGAAGTACTTACCTCTAAATTGTTAAGATAATTTATTTAGGAAATTTTATGGTTCTTAGTTTCACATTTTATATCTGATTTTGGGAAAATTTTAATACAAAGAACGATATGTCCACTTTATAAAAGAGCACCGAATAAGGACAGTCGCTGAATTTTTGATAGCTTTCTGCCAGAGTATGCATTTAAATTGGCTACGAAATTAAGTATGTATTTTTATGATTTTACTAACAAGTGTCCAAAATTTTGTTAATTATTTTCATTTCTTAAAATCTTTTTTACCCACCGAATTTTCTGAAACTCCAAAATGATCGTAATGCTGTTTATAACTGGTTTTGTAATCAATAATTTAAAAAAAACGTTAGCGTCCGTAAACCCAAAACTGAGGTGGACACAGTTCTAGACATTTTTAGTCCTTTCAATCCACTTTAGATCGGAGCTTATTTGAGACAACTTGATTGGTGATGTATTTATATTGTTTGTAGGTAAATGAATACTAAAAAGTTTAAACTATTTCAATAATAAGTATTCCCATTGCGTAAAATCCACGCTTTAATTACATTTGGAAACGAACCGTTTATTATTATCATTCACGACATAGCAAACGAAATGAAACGGTCCAAATATTTAAGGTAAATTAAATTTGGACCAAATTTCAGGTTGTGATACCCTCATTTCGCTTTTTGTCTTTCATTTCCTTGCGAAGGGCAGTAGCCGCAAAGGGTGATCGGCGAATTTTTGTCACTTTTAGTTTTAAGAGAATAAAACAAAATTATTAATAACTTAAAAAGAGTTCATCTATAGCATTATTACATATAAGTAAATAGAAACTGAGCCATCGTATATCTATTTCTTGCAAATATTCCCGCTTGCTTATAGTTTTATTCGAAATCCGTTAAAGATATTAAACGATATATTATAATGGCGAAGATGACGTCCTTCTGGCTGAAAACTAAATACTCACGGCAACTGCCCGGGAGGTATGAGTGCAGCTAAATTACGCACAAGCGCACTAATTCGTTTTTACCTTTCCATATCCGATGTAACGCATATGCTATAAGATCGGATGTAGGATCAGATGCAGTATCAGAAACACAGGAAGCAACACCAGGCCCGAAAGGTAAATAACATATGTTTTCGCATAAGCATTGGCTTCCGGTAGGATTCGAACACATGGAAGGTGTCCCAGCAATCTGGTATGATAACCCCTAATCCTCACGAAAAATTTATTGATTTGTACTAATATATAAAATTAATTGAATATATGTGTTTGAACGTAAACTAACTGTCGAATACGAACAAAACTTGAAAAAGGTATAAATTATGCCAGGGAACAGTATAGAGAATATTTTTTATCTTAATTATGCCTTCTCTTAGAACAAAAATAGTGACCATGCGGGCAAAGCCGCGGCAAGCCGCTAGTATAAAATATATTGCAACTTCAACGCGCATGTGTATGTGTGCAATGCATTCGACGAAACTAAACTTCACAAAATAACTCAAGCGGTAGGTTAGGCTGTCATTGAATACTTTATAAAATATCTTACATCTACTGTTCGTTTGTTCTAAACGTAATGTTGATCTTAATGACGTTTAAAATTGTATTAAATTAAAATATTTTAAGACCTGAAAGTGTCAAAAGTTGATTGATAAAATTAAACCTTTTGAAAATGTCTTCTTAATTGCAATAGCTTTAATATGTTTTTACAAATACTATTTTATAAACTATTAATTGACTTAACCATTGCTAAAATAAGTATTTAAAATTAACTACTTAAGATCTGTGATTAAGCGAGTGGCGAGGTAAGAAACAATATACAATAAGAAATGAGTAGGGAACAATCAACACCGTAACGAGGTCCCGAAGGCACGCTCTATCTGCAGAATTTAAGAATCGTCTACATAAACAATTCAAACTTAACTACACTTACTAACTCATGGGAGATTTTTGTAGGAGAGGAGGGGTGGTCTTAAGCTGCCACCACAGGGCAAAATAATATACAAACTAAGTAGTTACATTTTGACTTTTACAACCGCGTGTTGACTGCCTTTAGATTACCATTCCCTTTCTGCGCGTGATTGTTGTAGATGATCTGAACCGATGGATGACATTCTATTGCAGAAGTAACAATCGCTGGAGTAGGTGCGACTGTGCTTAAAGATCGAAATTAGCTAACAATCTGCAAAAGGCGGCAAGCAGCAACTGGACGCATTAAGACTGACCTCTTTTGTATGAATTAACGAAAGAAAGAATGAAAATTCCTCTTTTGACGTAAGTAATTTAAGTTTCGTTTGGCAATTGTATTTTTTTTAAATCTACAACCGCTTGGTTTTTCAACCTACATTATCACTGGTGAGGGGGCTGTGAAACTGTTTAATAGATAAAAAAAAAAATGGTTTATTGTAGCGCTGTAAGTTACATCAATACAATAAACAATGAAATTTAAAGTCAGTGAAACTAAAAATAATATATTGTGACAACCTTTATTATATTAGTAAAATAGCTTCCTCTTAATTAGGTTAATAATTAAATACGAGATTACTCATAAATAACAAAAATGTACTAGAAACGACTTAAATTCTCGTTAAATATTTTACGTCAAATTTAGGTCTCGGAACTCTCAGGGTTGGCGCTTCCAATTGGTGTATTATTATGATCTAGTTGACTTAGTCAGCGACAAAGTCGAAAGTTGAGCTAAGTAGAGATTCTGAGGAAAGGTCTATGACAGTAGCAGGCAGGTGATATCAACAAATATTTTTTGAAAAACCAACCAAGATTTTCTTTACTTACTTAATTATCTAAAAATTCAAAAAAATACTTGAAGCGCGAAATGCGACTTTAATTATCTCATAAATTTTAAAAGAACCCTTACATTATTAGCATTCACGACGTAACAACACTCTGAGTTAGAGAGTCGAAATATTTCGATCAAGCTGATTTGCAAGAAACTGCAAATTTAATTTTCCCCAGTAATTTCATTTATATCACGCGATCTACTTCGTTTTAGCATTTAATTAAGAAATAAAACGATTTCGTTTCAACGATAATTACATTCATAAACCACTGTTGGCGACTGGTGACTTGACGGTCAGCGTAATTGAGCGCAAAGCTTGTGTCACGGGTTCGAATATAAATGGAAACCTGACGTACTGGAACAGATCTTACGTGTACAGTGTACCCAACATTATTCAATTATTCACTTTCGGTTCTGACTGTTGCGTCTTGTGTCTCTGGCACTGCATCTGTGTTCTCCTCCGATCGTATCTCATAATAGTGTTACATTTTGATAAGATAAAGCCCCGAGTTTCAGTGTTTGCCCTAACCTCACATCATTATAAAGTGTCTTGTATGAATAACAGTTTCTGTTAATTCGATAGACAATGCTGTGGTTGGAATATGCCATGTGTGTATGTAGTGTATGGTGTTTGTTGAACTTTTTACAGGATTAGAGGTATATACCTGGAAAGAGATGTAAGGGGAAATATAGCATAATTTTCTCCAAATTCCAACCTCACCTGCACCAACCCAAATCTCACAGACTAATGATGAGGAGCAGCGTCACTAATACGAGGGTACAATCACATTACGAACCTACCTGCTTATCCAGCGTGCTGAGTAGATAGTATTAACTATCATTTAAGTTTTATATTATAATATTTTATATCATAATAAGTTATATAGTATTTTAAATGTCCGCTGGCCATATCTCTGTTACACTGAAAAGGGAAAAAGAAGTAAGTAAGTATTCTCAATAGAATATTGTTGCAAAAATCATATAACATGTTCTTAATGTGTTCAGAAAATATATACCCCAAGAAATGGAATTCAACAGACGCCTTGAATAGGTGGTGAAGTAGAAGTAAAAGTAAAGGAGAGTGTGTTTGTTTCCAAATTCACTAAGGAAATATTTAAGATTTCATTATTTTATAAAATACAAGTACAATATTAAAGCACACGTAACAAACATAATGATGCCCGGAAGCGTGTTTTATTGTATGCATACACTACAGCGCTGCATATGAAGCCAGAGTTTGTTGAATGAATGTGGAATTCTTGAAATACTGAAAACTGAAATATGAAAAAAAGTTTTATGTTTTGTTTTTTTTTGGTTCAGATCTTGATCACTCATTTTTCATAATATTTCGATGCTTCTAAGTTTACGCTGTGTTTAAAATGTCCAGATTTTGTAGTAATCATCGCATGCAGTCATTGCATTTAATATTAATTGCCTCTCACCAAGAGCTTTTGTTAATTGGCAAAACTGGCGACTCGGTGGTATAGTGACTACGCGTTTGACTACTGCACTGCGGGTCCTGGATTCGATACCATCACGCAATAAGTATGTATGGACTATTAATAATTGTTACGGATCTGGGTGCTTACGACTCAAAAGAATTTCATGAAATGGGAAGAAAAGTCATTAAAAAAAAAGGAATTCTACCAACCGTAGTGATGCAATTTAGAAACGACTCCATCCATCCATACAAAATTAGACAAGACACTCATCTATCCGTAATCGATAAAAGACTTATACATTATAGTTAAAAAAGCTTTGTGTTCATTATGCAGTACAGACATGCGGGTTAATAACGTCCATCATGAAATCTTATAAAGTACATGGCACAAAATATTCATTTTGGCCAGGATTTGAATCCCGATCTCACGGCTTAGTAGGCCTCCCTTGGTCGTTTCACTAACTGTTGAGCCGTGAAGTTATAAGAGAGTTGTTATATTCAAGGTAGAGTTGAACCTTTTTACATACATTATGTTAAGACATTATGTTTTACAGTTACAGTGGCTAAAGGTGAAGAAAATGATATTAAAGGTTACTATATTTTTCAGTTGTAGCCAGTGTACTAACTGTTACTCTTGCGCTCACACTTGTTTAAAAAGTAGATGTAAGTGTGTACTAGTAGTAGTACTTACTCCTGAGCCGTGGTAGTCCAGTGGTATGGCTAAATTAAAGAGACTCTTTAGTTGCATAGAGAATGAGTGACCTGCCTTCGATCCCCGCTGACTACCAAAATTGTTACCAGCAATTTTAAGTGCTGAATTTACCATGCACTCAACAGTGAAGGATTGTTAAGAAACCTGCAAGACAAAATAAAAGTAAACAAATACTGCGTGGCGGACCCTTTCCAGCTCCAAAAACCCTGTTAGATATTTGAGAAGGAGGCCTTTGCTCCGCAGTGGGCACTTACCCAGGCAGAGTTAGGTAAACCGCTATATTAATTTAATTGATTATCTCACCCTTTAAAAACATATTTAATTTTGTTACACAATTTAGTAACGTTATACATTATAATATTAATTCATAAAAAGTCGAATCAATTTAGGCTTAGACAATGTGAGAAAATAAATCAGTATAATAATCTTGAAAAATGACCGAAGATTGCGTCAGCCTCGGTTTCTAATTTTGGTCCGTTAATTACGGAAACTTCCCTTTTAAATTAAAATACTGTTGTTTCATCGCCGAAAGCGTGGTTCTTGATTACTGTGCGAAAATATAGGCTTAAAGAACTTCATTACTCATAAAGGACATGGTTCACTTACAATGATTAAGCAATGTTTAATTATGAAACAAGCCGAAAGTTGTTATCCATGAAAATATGCTTAAAAATATTTGGACAATTCCAAGGGTGGTCTGAAAAGTTTGTTTATTATTTATAAATTGATACTCTTCACATTAATTTACATAAAATCGAAATTCTAGTTACAAAGAAAAAAGATATGTTTTTGCACGAAAGTTATTTGTTGTTTGTGAATTTCGCATAATATTCTCGAAATATATTTATATTATTATTTCTCAGACATTCTTGGTCTCAGCTTAACTAATTGTGGTTTCTTTTACCGTCGATCACGTAGTAAGTTCAACAATTAAAATTACAATTATCAAATTTTAGTGGTTCCGGTACCGGGATCCGATCCAAGGTCACTAGCGTATAATGAAATTAAAACGTGCTCCATGATCTCTGAACTACCACAAAATAAAATCGCAAGCAAAAAAGGCTTTAAATATAAAATTACTACAAACTTTTATATGGATGTAGAAACCATATTTGAGAAAACAATAGTGCGCCATCTGCTGTGCAAGTTTTTGCGTTTATCAAAATTGTTAGGAAAGTATCGCAGTATCACTCTGTACACAAGGTTTGAACTCATCTTAAGTAAATTATATTCAAGCTTACGAGGCTAAAATAAAACTAAAATGTGGAATGCTTAAATAAATGAAAACCAACTTTACATTACTAACACTTACCAAGTTTCAGAAATAAAAGCTTATGTCCGACTAATTTTTAACTGTTAACTAACTACATTTTTTTTATTAATTGGGTAAATATTTTTGACCTTATTTGGATGGTAAGGTTAGGTTAGGTTACGTTAGGTTAGGTTAGGTTAGGTTAGGTTAGGTTAGGTTAGGTTAAGTTAGGTTAGGTTAGGTTAGATTAGGTTAGGCTAGGTTAGGTTAGGTTGAGTTAGGTTAGGTTGAGTTAGGTTAGGTTGAGTTAGGTTAGGTTAGAGTTAGGTTAGGTTGAGTTAGGTTAGGTTTGGTTAGGTTAGGTTTGGTTAGGTTAGGTTTGGTTAGGTTAGGTTAAGTTAGGTTAGGTTAGATTAGGTTAGGCTAGGTTAGGTTAGGTTAAGTTAGGTTAGGTTGGAGTTAGGTTAGGTTAAGTTAGGTTAGGTTAAGTTAGGTTAGGTTACGTTAGGTTAGGTTAAGTTAGGTTAGGTTAAGTTAGGTTAGGTTGGGTTGGGTTAGGTTAGGTTAAGTTAGGTTAGGTTAGGTTGGAGTTAGGTTAGGTTAGGTTAGAGTTGGGTTAGGTTAGGTTAGGTTGAGTTAGGTTAGGTTTGGTTAGGTTAGGTTAAGTTAGGTTAGGTTAGATTAGGTTAGGCTAGGTTAGGTTAGGTTAGGTTAGGTTAGGTTAGGTTAGGTTAGATTAGGTTAGGCTAGGTTAGGTTAGATTAGGTTAGGCTAGGTTAGGTTAGATTAGGTTAGGCTAGGTTAGGTTAGGTTAGGTTAGGTTAGATTAGGTTAGGCTAGGTTAGGTTAGGTTAGGTTAGATTAGGTTAGGCTAGGTTAGGTTAGGTTAGAGTTGGGTTAGGTTAGGTTAGGTTAGGTTAGATTAGGTTAGGCTAGGCCAGGCCAGGCCAGGCCAGGCCAGGCCAGGCCAGGCCAGGCCAGCCAGGCCAGGCCAGCCAGGCCAGGCCAGGCCAGGCCAGCCAGGCCAGGCCAGGCCAGGCCAGGCCAGGCCAGGCCAGGCCAGGCCAGGCCAGGCCAGGCCAGGCTAGGTTAGGTTAGGTTAGGTTAGATTAGGTTAGGCTAGGTTAGGTTAGGTTAGGTTAAGTTAGGTTAGGTTACGTTAGGTTAGGTTGGAGTTAGGTTAGGTTGGAGTTAGGTTAGGTTTGGTTAGGTTAGGTTAGGTTACGTTAGGTTAGGTTGGAGTTAGGTTAGGTTACGTTAGGTTAGGTTAAGGTTAGGTTAGGTTAGTTAGGTTAGGTTAGGTTGGAGTTAGGTTAGGTTAGGTTAGGTTACGTTAGGTTAGGTTAAGTTAGGTTAGGTTAGGTTAGGTTAAGTTAGGTTAGGTTAAGTTAGGTTAGGTTACGTTAGGTTAGGTTAGGTTAGGTTAAGTTAGGTTAGGTTAGGTTAGATTAGGTTAGGCTAGGTTAGGTTAGTTAGGTTAGGTTACGTTAGGTTAGGTTACGTTAGGTTAGGTTAAGTTAGGTTAGGTTAAGTTAGGTTAGGTTAGGTTAGGTTAGGATTAGGTTAGGTTAAGTTAGGTTAGGTTTGGTTAGGTTAGGTTACGTTAGGTTAGGTTGAGTTAGGTTAGGTTGGAGTTAGGTTAGGTTACGTTAGGTTAGGTTACGTTAGGTTAGGTTACGTTAGGTTAGGTTAGATTAGGTTAGGCTAGGTTAGGTTAGTTAGGTTAGGTTAGGTTACGTTAGGTTAGGTTTGGTTAGGTTAGGTTACGTTAGGTTAGGTTTGGTTAGGTTAGGTTAGGTTGGGATTGGGTTAGGTTAGGTTAAGTTAGGTTAGGTTGGGTTGGGTTGGGTTAGGTTAGGTTACGTTAGGTTAGGTTTGGTTAGGTTAGGTTGAGTTAGGTTAGGTTGGAGTTAGGTTAGGTTACGTTAGGTTAGGTTAGGTTAAGTTAGGTTAGGTTACGTTAGGTTAGGTTAGATTAGGTTAGGCTAGGTTAGGTTAGAGTTGGGTTAGGTTAGGTTACGTTAGGTTAGGTTACGTTAGGTTAGGTTACGTTAGGTTAGGTTGGAGTTAGGTTAGGTTAGAGTTAGGTTAGGTTTGGTTAGGTTAGGTTACGTTAGGTTAGGTTACGTTAGGTTAGGTTACGTTAGGTTAGGTTACGTTAGGTTAGGTTGGAGTTAGGTTAGGTTGGGATTGGGTTAGGTTAGGTTAAGTTAGGTTAGGTTAAGGTTAGGTTAGGTTGGAGTTAGGTTAGGTTTGGTTAGGTTAGGTTAGTTAGGTTAGGTTGGAGTTAGGTTAGGTTACGTTAGGTTAGGTTGGGATTGGGTTAGGTTAGGTTAGGTTACGTTAGGTTAGGTTACGTTAGGTTAGGTTAGATTAGGTTAGGCTAGGTTAGGTTAGGTTAGGTTTGGTTAGGTTAGGTTGGAGTTAGGTTAGGTTGGAGTTAGGTTAGGTTGAGTTAGGTTAGGTTGAGTTAGGTTAGGTTAGAGTTAGGTTAGGTTGAGTTAGGTTAGGTTAGAGTTAGGTTAGGTTAAGGTTAGGTTAGGTTGAGTTAGGTTAGGTTAGAGTTAGGTTAGGTTAGGTTGGAGTTAGGTTAGGTTAGATTAGGTTAGGCTAGGTTAGGTTAGATTAGGTTAGGCTAGGTTAGGTTAGGTTAGAGTTAGGTTAGGTTACGTTAGGTTAGGTTAGATTAGGTTAGGCTAGGTTAGGTTAGAGTTAGGTTAGGTTGGAGTTAGGTTAGGTTACGTTAGGTTAGGTTGGGTTAGGTTAGGTTAAGTTAGGTTAGGTTACGTTAGGTTAGGTTAGTTAGGTTAGGTTAGATTAGGTTAGGCTAGGTTAGGTTAGGTTACGTTAGGTTAGGTTACGTTAGGTTAGGTTAGGTTGAGTTAGGTTAGGTTGGGATTGGGTTAGGTTAGGTTAAGGTTAGGTTAGGTTAGGTTACGTTAGGTTAGGTTACGTTAGGTTAGGTTAGAGTTAGGTTAGGTTACGTTAGGTTAGGTTTGGTTAGGTTAGGTTTGGTTAGGTTAGGTTACGTTAGGTTAGGTTAAGGTTAGGTTAGGTTGGAGTTAGGTTAGGTTAGAGTTGGGTTAGGTTAGGTTGAGTTAGGTTAGGTTAGATTAGGTTAGGCTAGGTTAGGTTAGATTAGGTTAGGCTAGGTTAGGTTAGGTTACGTTAGGTTAGGTTGAGTTAGGTTAGGTTAGATTAGGTTAGGCTAGGTTAGGTTAGGTTACGTTAGGTTAGGTTACGTTAGGTTAGGTTACGTTAGGTTAGGTTACGTTAGGTTAGGTTGGGATTGGGTTAGGTTAGGTTAGTTAGGTTAGGTTAAGTTAGGTTAGGTTAAGTGCCCCTGTCATAATCTGCGTAACAATGTAGTAGACTTTTATTTTGCGGATCATCCGGTACGCCGTCACAGCATCCGGGAAGAATATTTTTGTGACCGACGCGGTTTCTCCAATTCGATATCTACGATTCCATTCGTCAAGCGTTGCAAGTCGAATGCTTCGCTTGGCGAATGAGACTGGGTACAAATCATAAGCAGGTCTCCCCTTGGAGCCCAAGGCGGCGCTTTTGGCAAGCTGGTCAGCTCTTTCGTTGCCCTCTATCCCTGCATGGGCATTGATCCAGAATAATGTAACAACTTTACCCTAGAGAGATGCTGTTGTTAATTTATCTCTGCTCTCTACTGCATGAGGATGGAAGCAACTATGATTTATGACTGTTTGTAGAGCTGCCATTGAGTCGCTGTAGACTCCAAAGGAAGACGCTGAGTGTCCGAGAATTACCTGTGTGGCCTTCCATATAGCCAGAAGCTCAGCCTGGTAGACGGTGCAGTACCCTGGGAGAGCAAGCTTGATGGCTTTTGTTTCGGTCTCGCTGTTCCACACAGACACGGCAGCGCCGACTTTGCCCTCAATCTTGCTCCCGTCAGTAAATATACGAACGTCATAGTCACTGTTTTAAATGAGCTGCTCTCGGTCTACCAGGCTCACGAGCTTCAGGCTGATACGCTCGGCGGAATGTGGCGCCTCAATGGCCGGGGCCATCCGCTCGATCTCCCTGTCCCCCAGACCCAGCTGAAGCACTCCCCTCTTGGCCCCGTACAGTTAGGCTGCCTCACGCACTCTGAGATCAAGGGGAAGTATCCCAGCCAGCAGCAGTGCCGAGTTCAGGGAGACCGTCCGATAGCCCTTACAAATTTTCTGTGCTATCCCACGCTGGACCACTTGAAGCTGTTTGATCGTCATCAGCTTCTCCGCCGCCGGTGCCCACACGCTAGCAGCGTACAGGATGATCGGCTCTATCGTAGCCGTATAAATAATTTTAATTATTTCAGGGTGAAGACCCCAGCTCACTCTCGCCGCTTTAGAGAGTTGTTTATATATTCCGATGGCCTTCCTGCAGACATTCGCCACGTGAGTGTTGAAAGTCAGCCTGTCATCCACGGCGACACCAAGGAGTTTTATTTCCCTGGACATGCCAATGTCGATCCCTCCCATCCTCAGACATGGGGCGTATAGGGCTTACAGCAAAATTCTCAAAACTAGTTGATGCAGCCATGACACTCTGAATCAGCCTCCCTGTTGCGGTTAGGTTAGGTTAGGTTAGGTAAGGTAAGGTTAGGTTAGGTTAGGTTAGACTAGGTTAGGTTAGGTTAGGTTAGGTTAGGTTAGGTTAGGTTAGACTAGGTTAGGTTAGGTTAGGTTAGACTAGGTTAGGTTAGGTTAGGTTGGGTTAGGTTAGGTTAGGTTAGGTTAGGTTGGGTTAGGTTAGGTTGGGTTAGGTTAGGTTGGGTTAGGTTAGGTTAGGTTAGACTAGGTTAGGTTAGGTTAGGTTAGACTAGGTTAGGTTAGGTTTTTTTTTTTTTAACTTTTTCTCCAAAGACTATTTGTCCGTGCCTTTTTAGATTTGATTTTTTATAATTGTAAGATTGTTTTTATTTTGAACAATACTCCTTACACTATGTGCTATTGATTACAATAAATTAGTTACAGTATTTTTTTTTTTTTATAAAACAGTTGTATATATATATTTTGTTTTTTTTTTTTTTTTCCTTTATTATTATTTTTTTTTTTTTTTTTTTTTTTATAATTAATTAATTAATATCATTAGTTACTTAAAAGGTAAATTGAGGTTACATTATGCCTATTTTGTGTCCATTGGCATTGTCAGGTATTCCGTGACCGTTGAGTCCCTGTTCCTAATTGCCATTTTTAGGTTATATTCTCTGATTTTTGTTGTTGATGCAGCCATTGCTCTCTGAACCAGCCTCCCTGTTGCGTCGTCGCAGTCATCCGCGTAATAGATGCAGCTAACTGTGTGTCTGGACACCGCCACCACAGCATGCTGAACGCTGTCGTGCAGTTTCAGTTTTTCTGCCACAGTTTTCATGACTACGACCGTCCCGGATGTGAGTCCTTGGGCCTCATGAACTGTTAGGAGGCGTGACCCGGCGCCCGACCCGTATCCTAAGTCAGATAGGGATTCCTTTTCGGTTTGGGTGAACACCAGGTACAATGTATCAGGAGGGTGCTTGGAATATTTGCTCCTGTGTACCTTTCCCTTTTAGTGAGTGTACCAGAGATTTGGATGAGTATATGCCGCTGTAGATCTCATTGAGGGCATACGCTACATCCATTGGGCTCCGGTGCGTACACAGAAGCTCCTGGCTGATCGTGGTATCACCGATAAGCAGCATTTCTTCCGCATCGCACAGTTTTGTTGCCATCACTATGGCTCCGAAGTGATTCATGAGAGCCTCATCGATGATGAGTCGAGAACATCGAACCCTGTCAGGCTCTCTTACACCGTTTACAAGGACAGAGGCCATAGTGCGTACTTTTGTTTTGGCGTCTGCGCCTATGCGGTTTGCTAATTTTATTTTTA
Organism: Bhutanitis thaidina; assembly: GCA_029286595.1. NCBI lineage: Eukaryota > Metazoa > Arthropoda > Insecta > Lepidoptera > Papilionidae > Bhutanitis > Bhutanitis thaidina. The sequence goes on from JAGSMS010000011.1 coordinate 7,437,728, forward strand.
GTTCTTTTGCTGCTTCTAATGTAGTTGTGATTATCAAGTCCCTTCCCCTCGAATTGGTTTACCACCCACGTTGTCTTTCCGCATCCGGGGACTCCGTTGATCCATTTTATTTTTGAAATTGCCAGGTGTCCCAGGGCGCCCCGACTCCGTCCTCTGTGATGGCTTCAGCCATATTGAGGATCTTGTCGTTTAGCATCACCCTGGTGCACCGTGCAGTTACAACGATATGGTCACCCGGAGGCGTTTTGAATTTGGGTTTTCCGTTGCTGTTCGATATGTCCTCGTCCAGCATCACGAAGCCTGCCGTTCCACTGTAAGCCGCCATATGGTGTTTGATTTTTCCTCTCAGAACAGTAGATGTTTTATTGTCATATATGGCCGCTTCGTCCTCCTCGAGTAGCACCTTAAGCAGATCCTCACTACCAAGGTGATAAGTTTGTAGAATGTTTCTGCAGGTGTTGAGGTTCGCCTCTATGGTGGCTTTTATTAGTCCTTTAAACTCGAGGAAGGCGTTGATCATGTGATCTTTTGACTCCACTACCGGACGAAGATTTGGGTGGCCGGGTTTTCTCGTGGCGGCTGAGGTTTGGTCATGCTTTAGAGATGTTGATTTGTTGGGTAGCTCTCTTGTGTGCTCTTGTTTTATATTTAGTATTTTTCTCTTAGACACTGCGGGTATACTCCGTGCTGCTGCACTTATAGTATATAGGAAGGCGTCTAGTTTGCTCTTTGTTCTGATGTTTTTGGCCTTTTGTAAAATGTTTGCCTTTTCTGTGGCCGTTTGCAACTGCAGTCTTTCCGATCCGCTACATATCTCAGGTGTCGCTATGGGATGACCCCAGCTGTCAATGGGGGTGCTCGCTGTAGTTAAGTCGTAACTTTTGAGGTAACTTAGGTTCTCTCCTCTGTTTTCGTATACGACTATCATGTGGGTATTGGAGGCCTTAATGCACCCAATGCGATCTGCGATTTCCCCTTGGTCGTGCAGAACCGCCATAGCATCCACACTAATAATGCGGGATGTGACTGCAGTGTCCTTCTCTTGCTTTCCAAGCTCATTTAGAATCGAGCACGCCTTTGCGAATGGGCTGCTTTCTTCGGTCCATGCGAATAGTAAGATTGTTTTGTTTTTTAATCTCACTATTCGACATCGCTGGTTTGCGACTTTTACCTCCGACAGCGCGTCGTATTTTTTGCGCTTCATGCTCGTTCTAAATGTGCTGCCATTCAGCAAATAGGCTAGGCCCGGCGAGATCTTAACAAAGTTTTGGTTTATTGCTGCGCAGAAACCTATTCCCAGTGTCTCCGAGTTGTTATCCATGAAGAAAGCTACTCCTCTTATCCTTATTCCCGGTTTGCCTCTTTCTGCATGTTCCAGCAGCTGGTGTTCGGCTGTCAGATGTACGGGACTTCCATCTCTTGCATGTGCCGACATGGAGTCCGCGACAGTGTCTTGGCGGCCCGAGGCTTGTGTGTGTGTATTTGTGAGTGTAGGTGGTGTTATCAGTGTAGTGCTGTTTCGTTTGGCGGCAATTTGAAAGGTGTGTTCTGCAAATGCCAAAAATGGTTCTCTCATGTCGTCATCGTGTAGCATCGTAGGTAGGTCGGATTTTGTCAATTTTGTCCCTATTTTGAATTCTAGGTCCAGGCGAGCCGCTTGGAAGCGAGGGCACTCCAGGATGATGTGCCATACAGACTCATTTACCTCCGCGTCACACTCACACTCAGGGCTGTCTTTCAGCTTGAATCTGTGTAGGTATTCCGCGATTCCGCCGTATCCTGTCAGTACTTGTACTTGCGTGGGCGTCAGCTTTGTTTTCCTCACCACTCGGTATGCTGGTTAGGTTAGGTTAGGTTAGGTTAGGTTAGGTTAGGTTAGGTTAGGTTAGGTTAGGTTAGGTTAGGTTAGGTTAGGTTAGGTTAGGTTAGGTTAGGTTAGGTTAGGTTAGGTTAGGTTAGGTTAGGTTAGGTTAGGTTAGGTTAGGTTAGGTTAGGTTAGGTTAGGTTAGGTTAGGTTAGGTTAGGTTAGGTTAGGTTAGGTTAGGTTAGGTTAGGTTAGGTTAGGTTAGGTTAGGTTAGGTTAGGTTAGGTTAGGTTAGGTTAGGTTAGGTTAGGTTAGGTTAGGTTAGGTTAGGTTAGGTTAGGTTAGGTTAGGTTAGGTTAGGTTAGGTTAGGTTAGGTTAGGTTAGGTTAGGTTAGGTTAGGTTAGGTTAGGTTAGGTTAGGTTAGGTTAGGTTAGGTTAGGTTAGGTTAGGTTAGGTTAGGTTAGGTTAGGTTAGGTTAGGTTAGGTTAGGTTAGGTTAGGTTAGGTTAGGTTAGGTTAGGTTAGGTTAGGTTAGGTTAGGTTAGGTTAGGTTAGGTTAGGTTAGGTTAGGTTAGGTTAGGTTAGGTTAGGTTAGGTTAGGTTAGGTTAGGTTAGGTTAGGTTAGGTTAGGTTAGGTTAGGTTAGGTTAGGTTAGGTTAGGTTAGGTTAGGTTAGGTTAGGTTAGGTTAGGTTAGGTTAGGTTAGGTTAGGTTAGGTTAGGTTAGGTTAGGTTAGGTTAGGTTAGGTTAGGTTAGGTTAGGTTAGGTTAGGTTAGGTTAGGTTAGGTTAGGTTAGGTTAGGTTAGGTTAGGTTAGGTTAGGTTAGGTTAGGTTAGGTTAGGTTAGGTTAGGTTAGGTTAGGTTAGGTTAGGTTAGGTTAGGTTAGGTTAGGTTAGGTTAGGTTAGGTTAGGTTAGGTTAGGTTAGGTTAGGTTAGGTTAGGTTAGGTTAGGTTAGGTTAGGTTAGGTTAGGTTAGGTTAGGTTAGGTTAGGTTAGGTTAGGTTAGGTTAGGTTAGGTTAGGTTAGGTTAGGTTAGGTTAGGTTAGGTTAGGTTAGGTTAGGTTAGGTTAGGTTAGGTTAGGTTAGGTTAGGTTAGGTTAGGTTAGGTTAGGTTAGGTTAGGTTAGGTTAGGTTAGGTTAGGTTAGGTTAGGTTAGGTTAGGTTAGGTTAGGTTAGGTTAGGTTAGGTTAGGTTAGGTTAGGTTAGGTTAGGTTAGGTTAGGTTAGGTTAGGTTAGGTTAGGTTAGGTTAGGTTAGGTTAGGTTAGGTTAGGTTAGGTTAGGTTAGGTTAGGTTAGGTTAGGTTAGGTTAGGTTAGGTTAGGTTAGGTTAGGTTAGGTTAGGTTAGGTTAGGTTAGGTTAGGTTAGGTTAGGTTAGGTTAGGTTAGGTTAGGTTAGGTTAGGTTAGGTTAGGTTAGGTTAGGTTAGGTTAGGTTAGGTTAGGTTAGGTTAGGTTAGGTTAGGTTAGGTTAGGTTAGGTTAGGTTAGGTTAGGTTAGGTTAGGTTAGGTTAGGTTAGGTTAGGTTAGGTTAGGTTAGGTTAGGTTAGGTTAGGTTAGGTTAGGTTAGGTTAGGTTAGGTTAGGTTAGGTTAGGTTAGGTTAGGTTAGGTTAGGTTAGGTTAGGTTAGGTTAGGTTAGGTTAGGTTAGGTTAGGTTAGGTTAGGTTAGGTTAGGTTAGGTTAGGTTAGGTTAGGTTAGGTTAGGTTAGGTTAGGTTAGGTTAGGTTAGGTTAGGTTAGGTTAGGTTAGGTTAGGTTAGGTTAGGTTAGGTTAGGTTAGGTTAGGTTAGGTTAGGTTAGGTTAGGTTAGGTTAGGTTAGGTTAGGTTAGGTTAGGTTAGGTTAGGTTAGGTTAGGTTAGGTTAGGTTAGGTTAGGTTAGGTTAGGTTAGGTTAGGTTAGGTTAGGTTAGGTTAGGTTAGGTTAGGTTAGGTTAGGTTAGGTTAGGTTAGGTTAGGTTAGGTTAGGTTAGGTTAGGTTAGGTTAGGTTAGGTTAGGTTAGGTTAGGTTAGGTTAGGTTAGGTTAGGTTAGGTTAGGTTAGGTTAGGTTAGGTTAGGTTAGGTTAGGTTAGGTTAGGTTAGGTTAGGTTAGGTTAGGTTAGGTTAGGTTAGGTTAGGTTAGGTTAGGTTAGGTTAGGTTAGGTTAGGTTAGGTTAGGTTAGGTTAGGTTAGGTTAGGTTAGGTTAGGTTAGGTTAGGTTAGGTTAGGTTAGGTTAGGTTAGGTTAGGTTAGGTTAGGTTAGGTTAGGTTAGGTTAGGTTAGGTTAGGTTAGGTTAGGTTAGGTTAGGTTAGGTTAGGTTAGGTTAGGTTAGGTTAGGTTAGGTTAGGTTAGGTTAGGTTAGGTTAGGTTAGGTTAGGTTAGGTTAGGTTAGGTTAGGTTAGGTTAGGTTAGGTTAGGTTAGGTTAGGTTAGGTTAGGTTAGGTTAGGTTAGGTTAGGTTAGGTTAGGTTAGGTTAGGTTAGGTTAGGTTAGGTTAGGTTAGGTTAGGTTAGGTTAGGTTAGGTTAGGTTAGGTTAGGTTAGGTTAGGTTAGGTTAGGTTAGGTTAGGTTAGGTTAGGTTAGGTTAGGTTAGGTTAGGTTAGGTTAGGTTAGGTTAGGTTAGGTTAGGTTAGGTTAGGTTAGGTTAGGTTAGGTTGATCTTTTGACTCCACTACCGGACGAAGATTTGGGTGGCCGGGTTTTCTCGTGGCGGCTGAGGTTTGGTCATGCTTTAGAGATGTTGATTTGTTGGGTAGCTCTCTTGTGTGCTCTTGTTTTATATTTAGTATTTTTCTCTTAGACACTGCGGGTATACTCCGTGCTGCTGCACTTATAGTATATAGGAAGGCGTCTAGTTTGCTCTTTGTTCTGATGTTTTTGGCCTTTTGTAAAATGTTTGCCTTTTCTGTGGCCGTTTGCAACTGCAGTCTTTCCGATCCGCTACATATCTCAGGTGTCGCTATGGGATGACCCCAGCTGTCAATGGGGGTGCTCGCTGTAGTTAAGTCGTAACTTTTGAGGTAACTTAGGTTCTCTCCTCTGTTTTCGTATACGACTATCATGTGGGTATTGGAGGCCTTAATGCACCCAATGCGATCTGCGATTTCCCCTTGGTCGTGCAGAACCGCCATAGCATCCACACTAATAATGCGGGATGTGACTGCAGTGTCCTTCTCTTGCTTTCCAAGCTCATTTAGAATCGAGCACGCCTTTGCGAATGGGCTGCTTTCTTCGGTCCATGCGAATAGTAAGATTGTTTTGTTTTTTAATCTCACTATTCGACATCGCTGGTTTGCGACTTTACCTCCGACAGCGCGTCGTATTTTTGCGCTTCATGCTCGTTCTAAATGTGCTGCCATTCAGCAAATAGGCTAGGCCCGGCGAGATCTTAACAAAGTTTTGGTTTATTGCTGCGCAGAAACCTATTCCCAGTGTCTCCGAGTTGTTATCCATGAAGAAAGCTACTCCTCTTATCCTTATTCCCGGTTTGCCTCTTTCTGCATGTTCCAGCAGCTGGTGTTCGGCTGTCAGATGTACGGGACTTCCATCTCTTGCATGTGCCGACATGGAGTCCGCGACAGTGTCTTGGCGGCCTGAGGCTTGTGTGTGTGTATTTGTGAGTGTAGGTGGTGTTATCAGTGTAGTGCTGTTTCGTTTGGCGGCAATTTGAAAGGTGTGTTCTGCAAATGCCAAAATGGTTCTCTCATGTCGTCATCGTGTAGCATCGTAGGTAGGCCGGATTTTGTCAATTTTGTCCCTATTTTGAATTCTAGGTCCAGGCGAGCCGCTTGGAAGCGAGGGCACTCCAGGATGATGTGCCATACAGACTCATTTACCTCCGCGTCACACTCACACTCAGGGCTGTCTTTCAGCTTGAATCTGTGTAGGTATTCCGCGATTCCGCCGTATCCTGTCAGTACTTGTACTTGCGTGGGCGTCAGCTTTGTTTTCCTCACCACCGGTATGCTGGTTAGGTTAGGTTAGGTTAGGTTAGGTTAGGTTGGGTTAGGTTGGGTTGGGTTAGGTTAGGTTGGGTTGGGTTAGGTTGGGTTAGGTTAGGTTGGGTTGGGTTAGGTTGGGTTAGGTTAGGTTAGGTTAGGTTAGGTTAGGTTAGGTTAGGTTGGGTTGGGTTAGGTTAGGTTGGGTTAGGTTAGGTTAGGTTAGGTTGGGTTAGGTTAGGTTAGGTTAGGTTAGGTTAGGTTAGGTTAGGTTAGGTTAGGTTAGGTTAGGTTAGGTTAGGTTAGGTTAGGTTAGGTAAGGTTAGGTTAGGTTAGGTTAGGTTAGGTTAGGTTAAGTTAGGTTAGGTTTTTTTTTTTTAAAAATAAGTCTCCACAGACTTTTTGTCCGTGCCTTTTTTAGATTTGTCGTTATTATTTTAATTATTTTAACATAACTCCTATCACATTGTGCAACTAAAATTATATAAAATAAATACAGAATTTGTTCAATAACTGCACTCAGTCTGCAATCAGTGAGTTCACTTACTTCCTTATGTATATATTTTTATTTCATATATTTTTTTTTTTTTTTTTTTTTACATTAGTTATACAATATTTTTTTTTTTTTACATTAGTTATACAATATTTTTTTTTTTTTACATTAGTTATACAATATTTTTTTTTTTTTACATTAGTTATACAATATTTTTTTTTCTAACAATCTACATATTTATAACTATGTTTATTGAGTTACAGTTCCGTTTGTGTTGTCAAGTTTTCCATGACCTCTGGGTCCCTATTTCTCATTGCCATTTTTAAGTTGTAATCTTTTATTTTGTTAGTTGATGCAGCCATGGCACTCTGAATCAGCCTCCCTGTTGCGTCGTCACAGTCATCCGCGTAGTATGTGCAGCTAACTGTGTGTCTGGACACCGCCACCACAGCATGCTGAACGCTGTCGTGCAGTTTTGGCTTCTCTGCAGCAGTTCTTATAATTACAGTACAGACAGTTTCGCATGTGAGTCCTTGGGCCTCATGGTCTGTTAAGAGGCGTGACCCGGTGCCCGACCCGTACCCTATGTTCGTCAGGGATTCCTTTTTGGTTTGGGTGAACACCAGGTACAGTGTGTCAGAGAGAGTGCTTGGTATATTTGCTCCCGTGTACCTTTCCCTTTTCACTGAGTGCACCAGAGACTTGGATGAGTATATGCCGCTGTAGATCTCGTTGAGGGCATACGCCACATCCATTGGGTTCCGGTGTGTACACAGGAGCTCCTGGCTGATCGTGGTTACCAGGTTTGGGCGAGTGTACTGCATCGTAAAGAGGTTCTCTCTATCGATGAAGGGAAGTTGATTGATATCGCCGATGAGCAGCATTTCTTGCGCTCCGTATAGCTTCGTTGCCATGCCATGCCACTATGGCTCCGAAATGGAGTCGAGAGCATCGACCCCTGTCAGGCTCTCTTACTCCATTTACAAGCACCGAGGCCATAGTGCGTATTTTCGTTTTGGCGTCTGCGCCTATGCGGTTTGCTAGTTTTTCTTTGAGATCTTTTGCTGCTTCCAGCGTCGTTGTTATTATCAAATCCCTTTCCCCCTCGAACTGGCTTACCACCCACGTCGTCTTTCCGCATCCGGGGACCTGTTGATCCACGTTATTTTTGGTTCTTTCCAGGTGTCCCAGGGAGCTCCTGGCTGATCGTGGTTACCAGGTTTGGGCAGTGTACTGCATCGTAAAGAGGTTCTCTCTATCGATGAAGGGAAGTTGATTGATATCGCCGATGAGCAGCATTTCTTGCGCTCCGTATAGCTTCGTTGCCATGCCATGCCACTATGTCGTCGACGATGAGTCGAGAGTATCGACCCCGTCAGGCTCTCTTACTCCATTTACAAGCACCCAGGCCATAGTGCGTATTTTCGTTTTGGCGTCTGCGCCTATGCGGTTTGCTAGTTTTTCTTTGAGATCTTTTGCTGCTTCCAGCGTCGTTGTTATTATCAAATCCCTTTCCCCTCGAACTGGCTTACCACCCACGTCGTCTTTCCGCATCCGGGGACCTGTTGATCCACGTTATTTTTGGTTCTTTCCAGGTGTCCCAGGGAGCTCCTGGCTGATCGTGGTTACCAGGTTTGGCGAGTGTACTGCATCGTAAAGAGGTTCTCTCTATCGATGAAGGGAAGTTGATTGATATCGCCGATGAGCAGCATTTCTTGCGCTCCGTATAGCTTCGTTGCCATGCCATGCCACTATGGCTCCGAAATGGAGTCGAGAGCATCGACCCCTGTCAGGCTCTCTTACTCCATTTACAAGCACCGAGGCCATAGTGCGTATTTTCGTTTTGGCGTCTGCGCCTATGCGGTTTGCTAGTTTTTCTTTGAGATCTTTTGCTGCTTCCAGCGTCGTTGTTATTATCAAATCCCTTTCCCCCTCGAACTGGCTTACCACCCACGTCGTCTTTCCGCATCCGGGGACTCCGTTGATCCACGTTATTTTTGGTTCTTTCCAGGTGTCCCAGGGAGCTCCTGGCTGATCGTGGTTACCAGGTTTGGGCGAGTGTACTGCATCGTAAAGAGGTTCTCTCTATCGATGAAGGGAAGTTGATTGATGTCGCCGATGAGCAGCATTTCTTGCGCTCCGTATAGCTTCGTTGCCATGCCATGCCACTATGGCTCCGAAATGGAGTCGAGAGCATCGACCCCTGTCAGGCTCTCTTACTCCATTTACAAGCACCCAGGCCATAGTGCGTATTTTCGTTTTGGCGTCTGCGCCTATGCGGTTTGCTAGTTTTTCTTTGAGATCTTTTGCTGCTTCCAGCGTCGTTGTTATTATCAAATCCCTTTCCCCCTCGAACGGGCTTACCATCCACGTCGTCTTTCCGCATCCGGGGACTCCGTTGATCCACGTTATTTTTGGTTCTTTCCAGGTGTCCCAGGGAGCTCCTGGCTGATCGTGGTTACCAGGTTTGGGCAGTGTAAGCTGCCATATGGTGTTTAAAACTGCCTCTCAAGACTGTGGACGTTCTGTTGTCATATATGGCTGCTTCCGCCTTCTCGAGTAGCACCTTTAGCAGATCCTCACTACCGAGATGGTGAGTTTGTAGAATGTTTCTACATGTGGTGAGGTTCGCTTCTATGGTGGCTTTTGTTAAAGCTTTAAACTCAAGGAACGCGTTTATCACGTGTGGTCTTTAGGCTCCGCTACCGGACGAAGACTTGGCTGGCCGGATTTTCTCGTGGCGGCTTTAGCTTGGTCATGCTTTTGGGATGGTGATGTGTTGGGTAGCTCTCTTATGTGGTGTTGTTTGAGGTTGAGAAATTTCCTCCTTGACACTGCGGGAAGGCTCCGTGCTGCTGCACTTATAGTGTGAAGGAAGGCATCAATCGTGCTCTTTGTTTTAGAGGTTTTGATGTTTTCTTGTTGGATTTTTGCCTTCTCGCTGGCCGTTTGGAGCTGCAGTCGGTCCGATCCGCTGCATGTCTCAGGTTTTGCTATGAGGTGTCCCCAGCCGTCACTGCATACGGCTATCTTGTGGTTTCTGGAGGCTTTAATGCACCCAATGCGATCTGCGACTTCACCTTGGTCGTGCAGAACCGCCATAGCATCCACACTGATAATGCGTGGTGTGACTGCAGTGTCCGTCTCCTGCTTTCCAAGCTCATTCAGAATCGAGCACGCCTTTGCGAATGGGGTGTAGTCTTCGCTCCATGCTAATAGTAAGATTATTTTGTTTCTTAATCTTACTATACGACATCGCTGGTTTGCAAATTCTACCTCCGCCAGCGCGTCGTATTTTTTGCGCTTCATGCTCGTTCTGAACGTGCTGCCATTCAACAAATAGGCTAGGCCCGGCGAGATCTTCACAAAGTTTTGGTTTATTGCTGCACAGAAACCTATTCCCAGTGTCTCCGAGTTGTTGTCCGTAAAGAAAGTTACTCCTCTTGTCCTTACTCCCGGTTTGCCTCGTTCTGCATATTCCAGCAGCTGGTGTTCGGCTGTCCGGTACGTGGGACATCCATCTCTTGCATGTGCCGACATGAGGTCCGCGGCAGTGCCTTGAAGGGCGGAAATTCTAACAGCGTGTTCCGCAAAAGCCAAAAATGGTTTCCTCTTGTCATCGTCTTGTAGGATCGTTGGTAGGTCGGATTTTGTAATTTTGGTCCCTATTTTGAATTCGAGGTCCAGACGGGCCGCTTGGAAGCGAGGTCACTCCTGGATGACGTGCCATACAGTTAGGTTACAGTTAGGTTAGGTTAGGTTAGGTTAGGTTAGGTTAGGTTAGGTTAGGTTAGGTTAGGTTAGGTTAGGTTAGGTTAGGTTAGGTTAGGTTAGGTTAGGTTAGGTTAGGTTAGGCCAGGCCAGGCCAGGCCAGGCCAGGCCAGGCCAGGCCAGGCTAGGCCAGGCCAGGCCAGGTCAGGCCAGGCCAGCCAGCCAGGCCAGGCCAGGCTCAGGCCAGGCCAGGCCAGGCCAGGCCAGGCTAGGCCAGGCCAGGCCAGGCCAGGCCAGGCCAGGCCAGGCCAGGTCAGGCCAGGCCAGGTTGTGCCAGGCCAGGCCAGGCCAGCCAGGCCAGGCTTCAGGCCAGGCCAGGCCAGGCCAGGCCAGGCCAGGCTAGGCCAGGCCAGGCCAGGCCAGGCCAGGCCAGGCCAGGCCAGTCAGGCCAGGCCAGGCCAGGCCAGGCCAGGCCAGGCCAGGCCAGGCCAGGCCAGGCCAGGCCAGGCCAGGCCAGGCCAGGCCAGGCCAGGCCAGGCCAGGCCAGGCCAGGCCAGGCCAGGCCAGGCCAGGCCAGGCCAGGCCAGGCCAGCCAGGCCAGGCCAGGCCAGGCCAGGCCAGGCCAGGCCAGGCCACAGGCCAGGCCAGGCCAGCCAGGCCAGGCCAGGCCAGGCCAGGCCAGGCCAGGCCAGGCCAGGCCAGGCCAGCCAGGCCAGCCAGGCCAGCCAGGCCAGGCCAGGTCAGGCCAGGCCAGGCCAGGTTGTGCCAGGCCAGGCCAGGCCAGGCCAGGCTTCAGGCCAGGCCAGGCCAGGCCAGGCCAGGCCAGGCCAGGCCAGGCCAGTCAGGCCAGGCCAGCCAGGCCAGGCTAGGCCAGGCCAGGCCAGGCCAGGCCAGGCCAGGCCAGGCCAGCCAGGCCAGGCCAGGCCAGGCCAGGCCAGCCAGGCCAGGCCAGGCCAGGCCAGGCCAGGCCAGCCAGGCCAGGCCAGGCTAGGCCAGGCCAGGCCAGGCCAGGCCAGCCAGCCAGCCAGGCCAGGCCAGGCCAGGCCAGGCCAGGCCAGGCCAGGCCAGGCCAGGTTGTGCCAGGCCAGGCCAGGCCAGGCCAGGCCAGGCCAGCCAGCCAGGCCAGGCCAGGCCAGGCCACAGGCCAGGCCAGGCCAGGCCAGGCCAGGCCAGGCCAGGCCAGGCCAGGCCAGGCCAGGCCAGGCCAGCCAGGCCAGGCTCAGGCCAGGCCAGGCTAGGCCAGGCCAGGCCAGGCCAGTCAGGCCAGGCCAGGCCAGGTTGTGCCAGGCCAGGCCAGCCAGGCCAGCCAGGCCAGCCAGGCCAGGCCAGGCCAGGCCAGCCAGCCAGCCAGGCCAGGCCAGGCTAGGCCAGGCCAGGCCAGGCCAGGCCAGGCCAGGCCAGGCCAGGCCAGGCCAGGCCAGGCCAGGCCAGGCCAGGTTGTGCCAGGCCAGGCCAGCCAGGCCAGCCAGGCCAGCCAGGCCAGGCCAGGCCAGGCCAGCCAGCCAGCCAGGCCAGGCCAGGCTAGGCCAGGCCAGGCCAGGCCAGGCCAGGCCAGGCCAGGCCAGGCCAGGCCAGGCCAGGCCAGGCCAGGCCAGGCCAGGCCAGGCCACAGGCCAGGCCAGGCCAGGCCAGGCTCAGGCCAGGCCAGGTTGTGCCAGGCCAGGCCAGGTCAGGCCAGGCCAGGTTGTGCCAGGCCAGGCCAGGTTGTGCCAGGCCAGGCCAGGTTGTGCCAGGCCAGGCCAGTCAGGCCAGGCCAGGCCAGGTTGTGCCAGGCCAGGCCAGGTTGTGCCAGGCCAGGCCAGGTTGTGCCAGGCCAGGCCACAGGCCAGGCCAGTCAGGCCAGGCCAGGTTGTGCCAGGCCAGGCCAGGCCACAGGCCAGGCCAGTCAGGCCAGGCCAGGTTGTGCCAGGCCAGGCCAGGCTCAGGCCAGGCCAGTCAGGCCAGGCCAGGTCAGGCCAGGCCAGTCAGGCCAGGCCAGGTTGTGCCAGGCCAGGCCAGGTTGTGCCAGGCCAGGCCAGTCAGGCCAGGCCAGGCTCAGGCCAGGCCAGTCAGGCCAGGCCAGGCCAGTCAGGCCAGGCCAGGTTGTGCCAGGCCAGGCCAGTCAGGCCAGGCCAGGTTGTGCCAGGCCAGGCCACAGGCCAGGCCAGTCAGGCCAGGCCAGGCTCAGGCCAGGCCAGTCAGGCCAGGCCAGGTTGTGCCAGGCCAGGCCAGGTTGTGCCAGGCCAGGCCAGGCTCAGGCCAGGCCAGGCCAGGTCAGGCCAGGCCAGTCAGGCCAGGCCAGGTTGTGCCAGGCCAGGCCAGGTTGTGCCAGGCCAGGCCAGCCAGGCCAGCCAGCCAGCCAGCCAGGCCAGGCCAGTCAGGCCAGGCCAGTCAGGCCAGGCCAGGCCAGGTTGTGCCAGGCCAGGCCAGGTTGTGCCAGGCCAGGCCGCCAGGCCAGGCCAGGCCAGGCTCAGGCCAGGCCAGTCAGGCCAGGCCAGGCTCAGGCCAGGCCAGGCCAGGTCAGGCCAGGCCAGGCCAGTCAGGCCAGGCCAGGTCAGGCCAGGCCAGGCCAGTCAGGCCAGGCCAGTCAGGCCAGGCCAGGCCAGTCAGGCCAGGCCAGGTCAGGCCAGGCCAGGTCAGGCCAGGCCAGTCAGGCCAGGCCAGTCAGGCCAGGCCAGGTCAGGCCAGGCCAGGTTGTGCCAGGCCAGGCCAGGCCAGTCAGGCCAGGCCAGGCCAGGTCAGGCCAGGCCAGTCAGGCCAGGCCAGGCTCAGGCCAGGCCAGCCAGGCCAGGCTCAGGCCAGGCCAGGCTCAGGCCAGGCCAGCCAGGCCAGGCCAGGCCAGGCCAGGCCAGGCCAGTCAGGCCAGGCCAGTCAGGCCAGGCCAGGCCAGGCTCAGGCCAGGCCAGGTCAGGCCAGGCCAGGTCAGGCCAGGCCAGGTTGTGCCAGGCCAGGCCAGGTCAGGCCAGGCCAGCCAGCCAGGCCAGGCCAGGTTGTGCCAGGCCAGGCCAGGTCAGGCCAGGCCAGGTCAGGCCAGGCCAGTCAGGCCAGGCCAGGCTCAGGCCAGGCCAGGCCAGGCCAGGTCAGGCCAGGCCAGGCTCAGGCCAGGCCAGCCAGCCAGCCAGCCAGGCCAGGCTCAGGCCAGGCCAGTCAGGCCAGGCCAGCCAGCCAGGCCAGGCCAGTCAGGCCAGGCCAGGCTCAGGCCAGGCCAGTCAGGCCAGGCCAGGCCAGGCCAGGTTGTGCCAGGCCAGGCCAGTCAGGCCAGGCCAGGTTGTGCCAGGCCAGGCCAGCCAGGCCAGGCTCAGGCCAGGCCAGGTCAGGCCAGGCCAGGCCAGTCAGGCCAGGCCAGGTTGTGCCAGGCCAGGCCAGTCAGGCCAGGCCAGCCAGGCCAGGCCAGGCTCAGGCCAGGCCAGGCCAGGTTGTGCCAGGCCAGGCCAGGTCAGGCCAGGCCAGGCCAGGCCAGGCTCAGGCCAGGCCAGTCAGGCCAGGCCAGCCAGCCAGGCCAGGCTATTTTTCTAACAATCTACATATTTATAACTATGTTTATTGAGTTACAGTTCCGTTTGTGTTGTCAAGTTTTCCATGACCTCTGGGTCCCTATTTCTCATTGCCATTTTTAAGTTGTAATCTTTTATTTTGTTAGTTGATGCAGCCATGGCACTCTGAATCAGCCTCCCTGTTGCGTCGTCACAGTCATCCGCGTAGTATGTGCAGCTAACTGTGTGTCTGGACACCGCCACCACAGCATGCTGAACGCTGTCGTGCAGTTTTGGCTTCTCTGCAGCAGTTCTTATAATTACAGTACAGACAGTTTCGCATGTGAGTCCTTGGGCCTCATGGTCTGTTAAGAGGCGTGACCCGGTGCCCGACCCGTACCCTATGTTCGTCAGGGATTCCTTTTTGGTTTGGGTGAACACCAGGTACAGTGTGTCAGAGAGAGTGCTTGGTATATTTGCTCCCGTGTACCTTTCCCTTTTCACTGAGTGCACCAGAGACTTGGATGAGTATATGCCGCTGTAGATCTCGTTGAGGGCATACGCCACATCCATTGGGTTCCGGTGTGTACACAGGAGCTCCTGGCTGATCGTGGTTACCAGGTTTGGCGAGTGTACTGCATCGTAAAGAGGTTCTCTATCGATGAAGGAAGTTGATTGATATCGCCGATGAGCAGCATTTCTTGCGCTCCGTATAGCTTCGTTGCCATGCCATGCCACTATGGCTCCGAAATGGAGTCGAGAGCATCGACCCCTGTCAGGCTCTCTTACTCCATTTACAAGCACCGAGGCCATAGTGCGTATTTTCGTTTTGGCGTCTGCGCCTATGCGGTTTGCTAGTTTTCTTTGAGATCTTTGCTGCTTCCAGCGTCGTTGTTATTATCAAATCCCTTTCCCCCTCGAACTGGCTTACCACCCACGTCGTCTTTCCGCATCCGGGGACTCCGTTGATCCACGTTATTTTTGGTTCTTTCCAGGTGTCCCAGGGAGCCCCGACTCCATCCTCTGTGATGGCTTCAGCCATCTTGAGGATATTGTCGTTTAGCATCACCCTGGTGCTCCGTGCGGTTACAACAATATGGTCCTCCGGAGGCGTTTTGAATTTGAGTTTTCCGCTCTTTTCCGTTTCGTTTTCATCTAGCATCACGAAGCCTGCCATTCCACTGTAAGCTGCCATATGGTGTTTAAAACTGCCTCTCAAGACTGTGGACGTTCTGTTGTCATATATGGCTGCTTCCGCCTTCTCGAGTAGCACCTTTAGCAGATCCTCACTACCGAGATGGTGAGTTTGTAGAATGTTTCTACATGTGGTGAGGTTCGCTTCTATGGTGGCTTTTGTTAAAGCTTTAAACTCAAGGAACGCGTTTATCACGTGTGGTCTTTAG